>JARDYH010000007.1:55517887-56861012 GCA_029215795.1 Anniella stebbinsi
CTCATTATCAAGAGTACCAGCCCTTCGGAGTAACTGACAGTCCAATTGGAAACTGAGCCCTCAGTACCGACGCTTGAGACCGATAAAGGCAAACCAACCAAGTACCGAAACAAATGCCCTGAAAATCCCTGGCGCCGGGATTTAAGAACAGAAAGACCACGAGTCAGATATTGAGTCAGCAAGTATGCATGCATCAGTGCTAACATCCCCGGTACAGGTGGTGTCAAAACCTCCGCCCTGGAGACCGACTCCCAATTTTGGAAAAGTCTCAAATTTCACCAAGCCACAACATTCGAGCTTAACGCCCTGTTGGAGGTCAAACGTCATTTCTTAGACGTATCGTTTTGTTTAACGCAGAGCATCCTCTTATCAGGTCTCTTGTCACTCTGGCCACAAAAAGGGACACCCCGGGTCTTCACAGCACTTTGCCCATTGGATCGTGTCCACTATATTCTTCGCTTACCACCTCGCATGGCTTCTGCCCCCTCTACAAGTATGGGGCCATGCGGCGAGGGCCGTCGCGTCCTCCGCTGCTTTCCTTGGGGACATTCCATCCCTACAGCTGTGCAGCGCTGCAACTTGGGCCCAATTATCTCCCTTTATCAAACATGACCGCCTCCACATCAGGACTCGGGCGGATGCCACGTTTGGCAGGGCAGTTCTCTCTGCAATTTTGGCCTGATATCTCCCTCCTCCGGTAAGGTCTCTCGCTTTTCAGTCGCCTTCATGTGTGAGTCACAGAGGCCACGAAGAAGGAGGGACAGGTTGCTGAGCTGTATCTGCGGTCCTTAGATCTTCCGTGAACTCACACAACCCAAACCTCTTCCTCTCTCCCATGCCTTGCTGTCTTGTATTTCTCCGCTGCAAAGATGGAACTGAGAGGCAGGCGGGAGCCTTGTCCAGAGTGTGCGCAGAGATGGTATTCCCGTCTCTAGAACGTTCCGAATGACCCTTCTGCACAGGCACGGAGTCCAGATGTGTGAGGTAACTTGAAGAGCCACAGTTACAGGAAAGCAACTGCCCGTTCATTATGGTACTGCGTCGGTAGCCACCTTGCAGGTCGCTAGGCCAAAAGGCAGGGTTGTTGTCGTTATGGCTATTTATTATCTATAATATTGTTATTTATAATATCTGTAATAATAAAGGTGTGTGTCTGTCTGTCTGCGCCATAGCGCCAACTCCATAAAACCTAGACTCCTGAAATCTGGCATGAATACTAAAGGAAACCTAGGGGTGTGCGCTTCGGGGCTATTTTGTTTTTGAAACCCATTAATTGGTTTTAATTCAATTAAAATGCGTTCGTACCGTTGAAGCCTGCGGTAATATCTTCAGCCACCAGAGGCAGACTTTCCTAACCAGCGCATAGTTTTGCACACTCCATGTACTTTGAAGCCAGAGAGATTAATAAGAAGAGGGACATAGTTATACGCCTGTCCTGCCCTTCTCCTGTGGGGCAACCGCCCCTAGGGGAATAGAGTGGGCAGACCCCTTCCTCAAGGGGGGCTATAGCGGTGCACCATGTCAGGGGTCGTGCCTAGACGGGGCGGGCACATGCCCATCTCTGACAGCTGTGTAAGTTTGCTCGAAGACTTCACTGTATCAAAATGAGGGCTGTTCCAACCCATGCAAAGCCAGACCTGCTGGCTATTAATAAATAAACATGCGCTGCCAGTAAAGCCAGCTTTGCAAAAGCACAGAGCGTCATGAACTGCCTTTGTCCCGGTGGCCTGTGATGCCCAGAAGCACATTAGGCAGAAGGAAGACTCCGAAACTGTGTATGGGCTGCTAATTGGTTAGACAAATGAGCCAAGCCCTGGCTGTTCAGCAATTCTTGTAGCCATCTCCTTTTCCTTTCCTCCCCCCCCCCCCCAGTCTTTTTAAATGACCTATACTGGATGTGTAATTCCTGTTGGAGGGGGGATTTTTAGACCCGCTGGAATTTTTCTTTCTTTCCTCTGCTTGTTGCTTGTTTGTCATCCCGCGCTTGCTCATGCAAGTCTTTGGAGAAGTGTCAGCTGAGTGTAAATCTCCTTGTGCTATTTATAATTTTCCTTCATCCAGCTGGACTTCTCTGTGTGTGTGTGTGTGTGTGTGTGTGTGAGAGAGAGAGAGAGAGAGAGAGAGAGAGAAGGAAGACCAGGTGTGGAAAGCTGCAGACTTGGGAAAGCTACCTGAAACTATAGCGCTCACATTGTTGACGGGCCTCCAAACCCCCAGAGGAGGAATTTCCAGCTGAGCTTGTTGGGTCACTCAATGCGAATATTTCCGTGCATACTCCTGGCTTGAGGTGTTCGCAACACTTACGGGTCAGGAGGGTGGAGGCTTCAATGCAACATGGGGTTACAACCCATCCTTCTAATCCCAGAGTGTTGCAACAGCGCTGAGGGAAACAAATGTAAACAAAAAGCCAGGATTCAGGTGGTCTTTTCGTTGTATTTTCAGTTCGAATTGCATCCTGAGGTCGTCAGCCTGCTTGCGTTTGTGGAATGACAGTTCTGACCTGGGCTCTGGAGCCTGGAAAATCATAGAATCATAGAATAGTAGAGTTGGAAGGGGCCTATAAGGCCATTGAGTCCAACCCCCTGCTCAATGCAGGAATCTACCTTAAAGCATCCCTGACAGTTCAGCTGCCTGTTGAATGCCTCTAATTTGGGAGAGCCCACCACCTCCCTAGGTCAATGGTTCCTCTGTCATACTGCTCTAACAGTCAGGAAGCTTTTCCTGCTGTCCAGCCGGAATCTGGCTTCCTGTAACTTGGTTGTTGGGTGTTGCTTGGAAACATGGTACTAGTCCTCATGACGGTGGAGGAGCTGTTCAGAACATGCCACGAAGGGGTCTGAAGATTCAAAAGCTTGTGAGAGACTGGATGCCTCCGGGTTCCAAGTATAGATGCACAAACAGACTCTGTGTGTGCTGTAGTTCTGCAGAAGCATAGAAGTGTAGAGTGTTGTTCCAGATGCGGCATCTAGTTTCTTGAGAACTCAAGTTTGACTTAAGCAAGCAAGCAAGCAAGCAAGCAAGCAAGTGTTTCTAGATCGCAGGGTTCTGAGGACAGGTTTGAAAGGCGTGTGGGTGATGCTTATTGAAACCTCAGAAATGCTCATTAGCTTCTGAATATGTCTTCTGTGGGGTAGCCTGCATACCTCCTTCCCCAGTGATTACCGAGCTGAAAATAAATGATGCAAAATGAGTCCGCATTGCAGAAATCAACTAAGGGGGAAATAAAACCAGCTGGCTCTTGGTAGTTTACGCAGGTCACAGAATTTCAGCTTTTCCTGCTGCAGAATTTGGGGTTGCCTGGGTGCAAAATTTTCATTTTACTCGTTTATAGATCCGTACCAGTCTTGTCTCTTTTCTGCCCCTTCCCTCCGGTCTTTCCACATCACCTGTACCATATTGCCTACCATAAAGAAATTGTCAGGTGCTACCCCAAGCTACAAAGTTCGCCCAAGATATGGTTTGCAAGTCAGCGGCGAACTCCAGTTGTTGGATCTGGGCTCCAGGGCCGCTCACAAACCGTGGTTTGTCAGATGCTGCTGACTGATCAGACGTTGCAGCAAACCACGGTTTGGCATTGTGCCTGAGCCCGTCTCAGACGCGACTTGGGGCCCTGAGTAATTCACAGCTCTTCTGCCATTGTGGGAGAGTAGAATAAAGTCTTCGAAACCCGCCCGACTCAAGAAATTGGGGCAAGGGTTAACCAGAGAGAGAGAGAGAGAGAGAGAAAGTGTCCCGCATGATCTCAGAAGCGTGCAATTACATCAGACTGAGACGCAGACAACGGGACAATGGCCATTTATTCAGGGCCTTTTCTGTTATGGATGGTAGGAGTGGGTAGCGGCGGAAGGAGAGAGTTCTGACTTTAGCATGGAAGGATTTAGAGAAGCTGTTAAAACAATAAGGGGCCTCCTCTGGACATGTTTACATGACCAAAGTACTCCAAACCACAGGCCAGCCTTCGAGCGCTTCTCAAGTCAGACCTGGGACTCACCGGCCATTTAGAGAAATCTTACTCATTTATTTGTGATGCAATGCTTCTGTACTGCTTAATATTGTATAATCCCCAAGCGGTTTACATGCAATTATTAAAAATCACATTTAAAATACATCTTAAAAAAGCAACCCTGGTTTTACAGCAAGAGTACAGAGCAATATAAGGAGCAGCAAGACAGAGCTGTAGGATTAATTACCATCAATTACAAGGCAGGGAAAGCCTGGGTGAAGAAGCGCGTTTTCAGGAGGCATTTGAAATGTGCCACATTTTCTGCCTCGCGGATCTGTTATCTAGCAACTACGTTCCCCCCCTTTTTTATCTTAGAGTCAGGTGCAGGGCACCTGATACGTATTAGAACCATAGCATTGGGGTTAGCGGGGGCTTTAAAGATCCAGATTGGGGTCTATGCTAGAGTAGAAATGGTGTGTGTGTCAGGGGGGGAAGAGAAAGCTGAGGATATTATTGGGGGGATGAAGAAGAGAGATAGACACACATATACATACATGTTGGTCTGAGATTTAGTCATTTATTTAGTACATTTATATCCCGCCTTTTTTCCTGCAAGGAACCCAAGGCGGCGTACATAATCCTCCTCTTCATTTTATCCTCACAACAACAACCCTTTGAGGTAGGTTGGACTGAGAGTCTGTGACTGGCCCAAAGTCACCCAGTGGGCTTCAATGGCCGAGCGGGGGACAAGAATCCTGATCTCCTGACTCCCAATCCAACACTCTAGCCACTACATCACATCTTCGCTCGCCACGGCGAGTTCTTCAGAAGCATCTGGCGATCATAACAAGTCCCAGGGAGTTACAAACTTTGGGGCTACAGGTCCCTGTCTTTTCCCCAGCCCCAGAGTTCAGAGGGAGGCTAGGATTTGTTTCGGCTGCAAACTAGAGAGAGCAATTTGGCGCTCCCCGGATGTTTCAGACTACAGTTCCCATAAACCCAAGCCAGCATGGCCAATTGTTAAGGAATATGGGAGTTGTAGTCCAAAACATCTGGAGGGCATCAGATTGCCTACCTCTGGTTTAAAGATTAAGGGGGAGAATAATGAAGCCACGGAAATGCTGCTAATAAAACACTTAAATTTAGCACAAGGAAAGATGTGCAGGCGTGCTTCCCAGAGATAGCCACCTGGAGAAAAAAGATATACTTGATTTTAACTTTGAAACTGCCCGATTTCGCTGGCGGCCCTAGCTATTTATTCTGCAACTTGTTAATTGCATGAAACAACAAGGCACTTTACAGCCCACACCTCCCTAAGTCTATTTATTTATTTATTTATTAAAACATTTGTATCCTGCCCTATAGCATTGGGATCTTGGGGGCGGCACACAGATAAAATCAATTCAAACGGTATAAAACAGCAAATAATGGACACAGCTAAAAGCATATTAAAATATTAACAAGCCAAAACCAGTAGAAAATTTAAAAGCAATAAAAACAGTCAAAACTACGTGCAGCTTTTAGGCAGATTTAGCCTTCCAAGGCTTTGATGAAAAGCCATGTTTTAATCTGGCGCCGAAACCCCTCCAAATTGTATCCTCAGCTAGGCCTAGAAGCGGAGAAGGTTTAAAAATACTGACCAGCAGAAACGTTGGGAGTGGGGGACCAGCTAGACACCGGCCTAGGCTTGGCTTGCCACAGACAAAAAGGATTGTGTGAGGAGTCTCTTAGTCACTCAGTGTGACTAACGGAAAAGCTAGTCTGTCTAGAATTGGGCCCTGTAAATCATTTCGTAGTTAAAGCTGCACGTTCTCTACTTCAGTCTTTTAAAAGGCAAGCAAAATCCCTTATTCTGCCCTGATGCCAGTCTTAAAAACAAAATGCGCATCTATCAACATACATTCGCGGACTCTGACGTTAGGAACGTCTGTAGAATTTAAAACACTGCAGGGAACAGGAATATACAAAGCTGCCTCCTCCTGAGTCGGATCCTTGGTCCATCTAGCCCAGTATCGTCGACTCTGACTTGCAGCAACAGCTCTCCAGGGTTTCACGTCGGCGTTTTTTCTTAGCCCTACCTAGAGATGCCGGGAATCAAACCTAGGACTTTCTACGTGCAAAGCGGGTGCGATGGCCCCTTATTTATGGTGGGCAACGTGATACAAGCGATGTGAGAGAAAGGGCAGGAAAGAGACAGAAAAACTGGCACAGGTCTAGAAGCAGTTAAAATGAGAATTCTGCCTCTGGGTAATCTGAAATTCCGCAGCAGGAAAAGCTGAAATTCTGCAACCTGCATGAATTTACTATGCCAGCTGGTTTATTTTTCCCTTAGTTAATTCTGCAATGCGTATTATTAAATTGGCATACTTTATTTTTGTATTCCTAATCGTTGGGGATGGGCAGGGAATTATGCAGGCTAGAATGTTTACATGGCACCTCTCTTAGACATTACCCGGCTATTGCTGCAGTATTGCTGTTGGATGTAGATTTCGACAGGTGTTGGACCATGGTGTTTTTTTAATGGGATGGTGTGTGGTGGATTTTTTGGTCTTTATTCAGATGGACTGTCATGGTGCAGGGCCAGTGACAAATCA
This sequence comes from Anniella stebbinsi, assembly GCA_029215795.1. Classification (NCBI taxonomy): domain Eukaryota; kingdom Metazoa; phylum Chordata; class Lepidosauria; order Squamata; family Anniellidae; genus Anniella; species Anniella stebbinsi. The sequence goes on from JARDYH010000007.1 coordinate 55,524,425, forward strand.
GTTTTGGTGCTGGGCAGATGAGCTGACCACCGACTTCAGGTTGTGCTTTGCAATGCAGGATCTGTGAGCCTCTTGTCTAATTGAGTAATTAAATCTGTACTTCTTTTTTAAAAAGAGTATCAGATTTCTTTTCTTGGCTTGGCAAACTGTTACGCTCAGGCAAGCAGCAGAGGAGTTGGTAGAAATTTGAAACTTAAAGAGGCGGAGGCGATGGCTATCCAAAAGATTTGAAAATATTTTTAATTACTTGCATAATTTTTGTAAGAGAAGAAAGCATGTTTTTTTTTAAAAAAAATGGAAATATTTATCTTGAAGGGCAGTATGTAGTTTTTTAAAAACAAATACAATTCTAGCTCTGTAAGTTTCAGTCAAAAACCTCACAGGGTAATCCTAAGCCTTCCTCTTAGGGTCATTGTGAGGATTGTGTGTATGTGCGCATGAGAGAGAGAAAGAGAACTTTTAGAATAAGGTTGGGATAAAAATGTTTTAAATATGTACACAATTTTCTGCTCTGACAGCCTAGCAAGGCCGGGTAGGGCACGCTGTGGTCCCCCCCGGCTGCCGCTCTCTTCCTCTCGTATACTCCAGCTCAGTAGAGCAGCCTAGGAAATCCCAAGACCAAAGTTCCCGTGGGCCGTTCGGGGTTCTCGGCTCCTCTCCAGAACCAGCGACGGCAAGCCCTTGCCAGTTGGAGCCAGTCTCGGGGAAACTCTGTGACCAGAGCGAGCGCAGCCCCTGTGCGCGGCTGGCGCAGCCCCACTCTGAATGAAGGGCTTGTATGAACTTGTGAAAAAGGGCAGTGTTGTCCCAAACGCACCTCTCTGCCATCTGGTTTCGAAATGCTTAGAGGTGCAGCGGCCTCTAGCGTCCAAAACATTTGACGGGTCGCCTCCGAGGGACGGTCCCCTCTCAGATCACCGACGAGCTCTGGAAATCTGGATTCCGCCGACCCCTCTTGGCTTCCCAGTTTTCACCTCCGGCTTCCTCAGTCCAGGCTTGGTTCGTATCCAAAGCCACCCGAGTTTATGTTTTGAGTTGTCGTTTTTGTAGCTTTTTAAAGTGTTTTTAGTGATTGCTTTTCTGCCTACTTCAACTCTCAAAGCAGTGTACAGTGACGTAACATGCAATGGAATAAAAATGATGTAAAAACAGCAGCACAATGCTTTGAAACAGCCCCAAATAATTCTAAAAGCCAAAAGGCCTGGAGAGGGTTCAGAGGAGGGCAATGGGGATGATCAGGGGTCTGGAAACAAAGCCCTATGAGGAGAGCCTGAAAGAACTGGGCATGTTTAGCCTTGAGAAGAGAAGACTGAGGGGAGACATGATAGCTCTCTTCAAGTACTTGAAAGGTTGTCACACATAGGAGGGCCAGGATCTCTTTTCGATCATCCCAGAATGCAGGACCCGGAATAATGGGCTCAAGTGACAAGAAGCCACATTCCAGCTGGATATCAGGAAAAACTTCCTGACTGTTAGAGCGGTACGACAATGGAACCCATGACCTAGGGAGTTGGTGGGCTCTCCCACGCTAGAGGCATTCAAGAGACAGCTGGACATCCATCTGTCAGGGATGCTTCAAGGTGGATTCCTGCATTGAGCAGGGGGTTGGACTCGATGGCCTTATAGGCCTCTTCCAACTTCACTATTCTATGATTCTGTGAACCCAACCTGACCTCCCTGGGAGAGGGACTTCTGCATTTGGGGTGCTGTTACAGGAAAAAAAGGTCTCCTCTTGTCTGGATGAGATGGGAGAGCAAAACTTGAGATTTGCAAAACTTGCCTAGGCATGTTTTCTCCGAAGTAAGTCCCATGAATTTCAGTGGGGTTCACATCCGTGTAGATGCGCAACTTTAATGTGGGTTGAACGGTTTGTTCCACAGTTTGCTTGGAACTTATTTTGGCGTTGGAATTGTTTTTAACGTTGTGTTTTTAATGATGTATTTAAATGTGATTTTAATATTTATGTGTGCACCGTTTCTGTATTATATTTAGTGGCATATAAATATTACTAATAAATAGATAAAAATATAAAGATTATGTAGCCAGGCTTCGGCCCTGTTCGGATGATGGTTTAGTGTTTTGAGCTAAACATTATGGCTTAAGTGTGTTGTGTGAACCATGACTTAGCAGGCTGTATGAACCATTCCTAGCCATGGTGGCTACATATCCATGGTTTAAACACGCTCACTAACCACTTGCTGCAAAAGGGTTAGCAGCCTAACCATGACTTAACATGTCATCTGAACAGGATTTGCATATTTGTTTATTTTTTGTCCTGGTCCTTCAGTCTCAGAAGGCTGGTAATGTATGTTCCTGACCAGGATTTTCTGTAGGTGGATGGCTAGAAGGGTAGCTTTTAATGACATCAAAACTGATACTAAGGGAGCAATCCCAAGGCATGTGGGGGATGTGGTGGGTCTGTTTTGGGGCAAGTTGGGGGAGGAATTAACCAGTTCACGGGCCTGATCCTGGGGCCTTCCGTGTGTGAGTGCGCGTTGTGAAAGAGCTTTGTATCCAGCAGATCCGAGTCAAACAGTAGACTTACACCCTTGGGGCTTTTTAAAGGCATAACGGGAATCTCCACTGCGGAAGTGACCCCCACCCCATCCGTGCACCTTTCCACTAGCAGCCCGGCTCTTTCAGCCTGTCCAACCCCCTACTCCGTCCGGCGGATATGCGACTACGGATTGCTCTGTTAACGTTTTGTATTTCTTCTCTCCCTTCTCTTATAAATCCTGAAGGATCCTTGGAAAAGCGCAAAGGAGGTAAGAGAATTGGAGTTTGATAACATTTGTAAGTTTAACAGTTCCCCACGCCAGCCTGGTGGATCTCCATGGTGGCCACCACTGAAAAATAACCCACGTCTTGCATATCCATCCAGGCGATCATAACCTAAAAGTTTATTTTTGTGCCCTGGCCTTATTCTGAGCATCACTCAAAGAGTTTGGGCTGCAATCCTATACCCAGTTTCCTGGAAGAAAGCCCCATTAAGTTCAACTGCCCACAGGAAACCCACAGGCAGGACAAGAGTGCAACAGCACCCTCCCACCCATGTTCCCCAGCAACTGGTGTACATAGGAATACTGCCTCTTATACTGGAGGTGGCCTATAACCCTCAGGACTAGTAGCTATTAATAACCTTCTCCCCTATGGATTTGTCCAAAGCCATCCAAAATGGTGGCCATCACGACGTCTTGTGGTGGCAAATTCCATCGTTTAACTATGCGCAGTGTGAAGAAGTCCTTCCTTTGATCTGTCCTGAATCTCCCACCAATCAGCTTCATGGGATGATCCCATTGGGTTCTAGTATTCTGGGAGAGGGAGAAAAATGTCTCTCTTCCCACTTTCTCCACACCATACATCATTTTGTACACCTCTATCATGTCTCCCCACAGTTAGTGACCATGAGGTAGTGGAGGTTGTGGTTGAGCACACTGTGTTACCAGCCCAATCTAATCACAGCATTCCCCATCTTGGTGGGGGGTTGTGGACTACAACTCCCGTCAACCCTAGATGATAGAATGTATAGTCTGCAGCATCTGGAGGCCACCAGGTTGAGGAAGGTTGCTCTAGTGATTACACCCCACTGCGATTCTCGCATTCTCTTGTACCTTTGTTTTAAAAAAAAATGTCCCCTTTCTTCCAGTGCTGAAGAAGAAAAGGCCGCCCATCCTGACAATGCCTCCAGCCACCAAGCAGCCGTCTGTCCCCGCCACGTAAGACCTGTTCCGTTCTTGTCTTGCTATGTCCGCGAGAAATGCCATCGTGTCTCCCGCTAGCGTACGCACGAAAAGCAGGAGGCATGAATTCCTCTTAGTTCGAAAAAGCAGTAGAATGCACCTTTAAAATATTATTCTGTATAACCTCCAGATCATCGGTTTTACCCAAGCTCTACATTTCTGCACCTTTGTGTTAAGACCTTCCCTTCAGAATATTTTCAGTGCAGGCTACATCAACGGACCTCCCCTGATTTTAAAGAAGGTGTAACAAGCACCAGTTGAGATGCAGCCAAATTAATAGCCTGATCATGTGCTTTCCAGGACAGATCCTCTGGAAAAAAAAGTGCCCGGACGATCAGTTTTGAGCGTTGCACAAAATAGTGTTTGGAGTCTTTTAGCAAGCACCGTTGTCTTTAGGTTTACCAAAATTGATTTTAAGAAATTCAGTTCTACAATGAGCTCCCTGCTTTTTAAATAACTTGTGCATCCCTCTCTGTTCCCCAACCTGCTGCCCTCCAGATGTGTGGCTTGCGGGGAGATTCTGGGTGTTGTAGTCCCAACACATCTGGAGAGCACCAGGTTGGGGAACAGAGAGGGATGTTATTGTAGAACGCTGGTGTGAGGGGTAGCAAGACCATATCGTCTGCATATAAGAGGTTTTTCGTTGCCTTGTGGATGGGGGCAGAAAAGGATGGAGTTCACCCCTTATATTAACGTAAAACAGGTTGGCCACTCGTCTTCCTGATGTTTCGGCTTACATTTCCTAGAAGCCCTAGCCGGCATAGCCAGTGGTGCGGGATCAAGTAATCTATAGGCCAAAACATCTGGCTCACCCGTCATGGATTTGATTGCATTTCTAAATTGAAGCTCTCTGTGCGGTCCACCAAAATTAAAACCAGAAAATACAGTATAAAAAACAATAATACCATGGTTTAAAACTGCAGTATAGAAGTGTAACCAGAGTACAACCTAGCAGCAGTGCAGAGATTTAAAATGCAATAGTAGATTTGAAACAGCAGATCTAAAAGCTGGAATGCTCAAATGCTAAAACCGCTTGGGAAAATAAAAAGGTTTTCACCTGGCGCCGGAAAAGTGCGAGCGAACATCTCTCGGAGTGTTGTAATCTCTTCTGTCAAAGTGCCCAGAGAGCTAGTGTGTACCTGCATATTTGTATGGGCATAAAGCGCTTGGATTAAATCAAGAAGTCACCTGCCAATATGCGTGGCCTCCTATTTATTCTGTATTCTGGTCCCGTTTACCAAATTGAATGCTGATGAAAGATCAACACATGGAGCAAATGTAAATTTCCAAGATTCACGAACCAACATCTAAGTTAGATGCTGCAACTTTGATCTATTGTACAGAATCTTTTCCTAAAACTAGCTTCTTCGAGTTGGACTAACTGATTAGTTTCGGCCCAGTCTGATAATCCGTTCTGTAAGAATCTTGAATATACTTTTTAACCAATATCTAATAAACTAACAGATCTATAATTATCGAGGTTTGTTCTGTCACCCCTTTTTTTTAAAAGAGGGAGCATAATATTATTTCCCCATCTCTGGGACATATCACTGGAATAATTAATAGATTTTTTTCCGCCGTTAATAGGAGTAAATCCTGGAGTCAAAGATTATCATCCACACAACCGCTGTTCTCCTGACTCACGCAAAATAACTTGAAACAATCAGCCCAGATGGAAAGGTGTAATCTGGGCTTCTGAGTTGATTCGTACATCTCTGAGCTCTGATGAAGTCACCAGGCCAAATCCATCTCTTGCCATAAATGCTTATTTAAAATATTCCATCACTAAACCTCTCACTTCTTAAGGGAGTTTTGCTTGAACATCCTCCACTACTGAGTACCCATTTGATGCTTACGAGCGACTGCAGCCCGGAGTCAGAAAATAAGATATTGGACTGTTTTGTAAGTGGCTCATTTGCTTTCTTTCTCTTGTAGACCTCCACGGAACCTGGATTCCAGGACCTTTATTACCATCGGTGAGAAAGTAGGTTGTTGTTTTTTTTACTCCGCTACTTTATTATTTTGTCTTGACTTTGTGCTTTAAAGAGAAAAGAAGCCGATCTGATCAGGCGGGCTCCAGAATGAAAGGCGTATAGATTTTGATCTTTGCGTCACAACTCCCTCTTTGGGGGTACAGGGTCCTAAGCCAGGGGCAGGCAACTTTAGAGGGTCCGGGGGGGGGCAATTTTTGTCCCACGGATCCAACCGGGGGTGGCGGTGGCGTGCTGCATGCATGTCTCCCGTCAAAATCTCAGCTGCTGAATTTTGGTGGCAACAGCAACGACAGAAAAAGATGCATTTCTCCTTTAAAACAATTCAGCAGCCACTTGGTAGCGACAGTTCTTGGGTGGCCAGAATGGCATGCATCCTGGGGGCTGCGGGTTGACCACCACAGGTCTAAACCCTGGTGGCCTTATTTCTCTTTCTGCTGACGCAGCTCTCGGGAAACGGCGTCCTCTGTTCCAAGCCAGTTTCTTCCTTTCGTGGAGCAATTGTGGAAGTACAGATCATGCACAGCTGTAGCTGGTTGAAAGGGTAAAATCAAAAGCAGATGTAGAGACATCCTGGGACCCCTCTGCAGGGCTTATAGAAGCAATGAGAAACTTTGCGAAGGGAAACGCTGTGGAAAGCCAGCTTCCTTCCTCTTTTTTTTGTGACTCCCTCTGCGCCGAATAAAGCTGGGCGTGATCATGACTCAGAAGTCTACACCATCTCAAGAGCGGTGTGTGTGTGTGTCACCAAGGAACTTGAGCCTGGCTTTCTTACCATGTGACATCACTTCAGAACGTACCGCGTTTGACACACAAGGAGACCTGGATGAGGGAAGATGCGGATCTCTGAGTGGCGTAACTAGTGGTGTTGTGGAGCCAGGGCTAAAGAATTAATAGAATCATAGAATAGTAAAGTTGGAAGGGGCCTATAAGGCCATTGAGTCCAACCCCCTTGTCAATGCAGGAATTCACCTTAAAGCATCCCTGACAGGTGGCTGTCCAGCTGCCTCTCGACGGCCTCTAGTGTGGGAGAGCCCCCCCCCCCCCGGGTAATTAGTTCCATTGTCGTACTGCTCCAGCAGTCAGGAAGTTTTTCCTAATGTCCAGTCCGTCTGTCTTCCTGTAACCTGATCCTATTATGACGCTTCCTGCACTCTGGGATGATGAAGAAGAGATCCTGGCCCTCCTCTGTGTGGCAGCCTTTCAAGTAATTGAAGAGTGAGGTGGTAATTCTTCATTAGCAGGGATGCTGATGTCCTGTCCCCCTCCACCCCAAATTCTCTGTTCCCTCTGCGCTCTACTGCAATCTTTGCAGTAGCTGGGGGGAAATGGATTTCCCCAGCATCAAAATATTATTCCCTGTTAGAGAAGGCTATCAGCGGCTACGAGTCCGGGTGGAATTTGCCACCATTAGATGTAGGGATGGCTTTGGACAAATTCCTGGAGGAGAAGGCTATCAATGGCTACTAGTCCTGATGGTTATATTGCTCCCTCCAGTATCAGAGGCAGTAGCCCATGTACACCAGTAGCTGGGGAACATGGGTGGGAGGGTGCTGTTGCACTCATGTCCTGCTTGTGGGTCCCTGGTCGGCAGCTGGTTGGCCACTGTGTCAACAGAATGCTGGACTACCTGGACCCTTGGTCTGATCCAGCAGGGTTCGTCTTATGTTCTCAATGCAAAATATTTTGGGCTGGCTTGGCCTTGAATGGGCAATTAAGACCCATTAGATTTACCAAAGAGCTGCTCCTCGTGGGGATGAGAATGGCTAAAACCGGCTTGTTGCGATAGGTCAACACAGCGGCCTGCAGTTGTGGACCTTCCTTAGGAGCAGGGCTTAGGGGGACAGTCATGCTGAGTGCCGGCACTTCGGAATTTACCACTATGCCACTGGACATAACTTTGAGGAATGAATATGCATGTGTGGAGGGGCAGGCCCGTAGCTCGGTGGTACAGCTCCTGCCTTGCATGCAGAAGGTCCCAGGTTCGATCCCCGGTATTGCCAGATACAGTGAGGAAAGAATCCGCCCTGAAACCCTGAAGGGGTGCTGCCAGGAACAGCCAGCCTGGTGCCCTCCAGAATATTTGGATTCCCAGCTCTGTTGGGCTCCAGTCAACGTGTCCAATAATCAAGTAATTATGGAACTTGTAGTCCAAAACATCTGGAGTCACTGGGTTGTCTGACAATATTGAGAAAGACGGAAGCCGTGTTTGGACTTGGTATAAAGCAGCATCATGCAGTTTGTGCCTGCATCCTAACGAGGTGGTGGCGTCCCAAGACGGTCGAGAGGACTGTACCACTTCAGATTGGAAGTGGAGATTTTCTGCTTTGAATGTGTCCTGCACGTTTCAAAGATACGCGTGTGTGCGTGTGTGTGTGTCTTTCTCTCTTTGTCTTCCGACCAACAGAACTTTGAAGTAGAGGCCGATGACTTGGTGAGCATTTCAGAGTTGGGAAGAGGCGCTTACGGCGTGGTGGAGAAAGTGCATCATGAGCAGAGCGACACTACGATGGCCGTGAAGGTAAAACGCAGCCGCGGCAAAGGACTTGGTTTTTCGGGAATGGTGTGTGAGGATGTATTTAACGGGGAAGTCCATGGGGTGGGGGGAATCGCTCCTTCCAACCAGTGGAGGCTGGGGGCTTGATTTCGGTGGGGCTGTGTTTGTACTCTGGGTTTCAGTCAGAATCAGACAGAACTCTCAAGGTGCTGGACCTGTTTTGTGGATAGGGTTCAGAAACTTGGATAGCTAGTTCTGGCTGGTTCTGACTGAAACCCTGAATAGAATCTGAAATCAGAGCCACCAGCTGCCGCTGCTCCCAACATGATGAACCTGCAGACCATGGAGTGCAGCTCGGAGGTTGGCAACAAGGGAGAGGGCCTTCTCTGTGGTGGCCCCCCAATTGTGGAACGATCTCCCCGACGAGGCCTGCCTGGCGCCAACATTGTTATCTTTCCGGTGCCAGGTCAAGACTTTCCTCTTCTCTCAGGCATTTAGCAATTTCTGATGAGCCTGGTTCTGTGGTTTTTTAAAAGAGTTATTAAAGTGGTTTTAAATGTATGTGTATATTGTGTGTATACTGTATGCTTTTGCTGTTTTAATTTTTGTATATTGTTTTTTAATTGTTTTAATCTTATGTAAACTGCCCGGAGAGCTTCGGCTATGGGGCAGTATACAAATGTAATGAAATAATTAAATAATAAATGAAAATGTTTTGGTGTAGAGCATTTCGTCTGAAGCGCATGTACAACTGCTTTCCCCAACGTGGTCCCTCCCAGATGCTTAGAACTACATTTCCCATCATCTTTGCTCATGGGCCTTGCTGCCTGGGGTTGATGGGAGGTATAGTCCAAAATATCTGAGGAACACCAGGCTGGGTGAAAACTGGCATATGGCATCTACTCTCTCTCTCATTTACCCAATCCAGCTTCTGCAGCCTAGCAGGGTTTTCAGTTTTCTGGCCATTGGTAGCCATAATTCATTTTTGCTACTTATAATTTATTATCACCACAACATCAGTTTAACAGGAGCTTTGCAGACTAACATGAGCAACTAAAGCAGAGGAGGGCAACCTCTGGGGGGTCAGGGGGCTGTACTGATCTCCCCCGGACCCCAATGGGGGCGGCACCCCTGCCACTGCCGAATTTGCCACGGTGGTGGCCACTCCCCCACTCTGTACCATTTTGGAAAGAAAGCTACGAGTGGAATCACATTCCTTGAAAGTGTTTCCTTGCAAAACTACTGGGTGGTTTTTTTTGCTGGGGTAGTAAATTCAGTAGCGGTGGTGCCCCCCCTGCAAAAAACATCCGGGGGGGGCTGCATGTGCCCCTGGGGACAGTGTGTTGCCCACCCTTGTACTAAAGAGGGAAGATGGAAAGTTCACATAATATTTCTGTTGGTTGGGAACTCATGAGAGCCTTTGGAAGGGTATAGGGAGGTCTCATGTCTGGAATGGTTTGATTTTACATTGTAATGTTCCTTTCTTTCGCTCTCTCCAGAGAATCCGAGCCACTGTGAACACTCAGGAGCAGAAGAGACTTTTGATGGATCTGGACATCTCCATGAGGACGGTCGACTGCTTTTATACCGTCACTTTTTACGGCGCCCTTTTCAGAGAGGTAGGAGAGCAGCAGGAAATTCACAGCCTTTGCTGGTGGGTCCGGCATTTCTTTAAATTGGCCACATGTGTTCAGCCATTTAAGGAACAATTCCAGGGCGGGATGTGTGTTCCCCATCATTAACTCCTGCATAACTTAGCAACCGTTTCTCCTTGTATCAACCTTTGTACCAGCTGAGCTCTTCAAATTGGTTCCTGCATCGCAGTTATAAGGCCCTAGCCTTCAGTAGTAGGGCCTTTACAGCGGTGGCCCCAATATTGTGCGACCGTCTTTCCCCTGAAAGACAGGGTTGTCTTTAGAATGGGCTGCATAATGCATCTTTTTCGGCTGTCGTTTGGCTTTTCTGGTTAGAGATTTTGTCAGGCAGCTGTTGGTATCTTTTGAAAGCCTTTTTGTTCTGTTTAGTTTTGTTTGTTTGCTTGTTTTTTTATTATTGTGTGTATTTTGATGGTGAATCCAGACGTAGGGCCAAACCGTGGTTGCGCTACCCGTAGTTAGAAAACCAGTGCCATGGTATAAACTTCCAAACATACAGCAGACAAACCATGATCTAGACTAGCTTTTTCCAATCTGGGGTCTCTGAATGCTGTTGGACTACAGCTCCTATTATTCCTGACCATAGACCATCCTGCCTGCAGATGATGAGAGTAAAATCTGGGGACCCCAGGTTGGGAAAGGTTCTCTTAGGCTGACCTGTCTGCTTTTGTCTTCCGAACTTTCAGCCCTCAGGTTCAGCCTTTTTGGATTGTGGTGTCAGCCAGAACAAGGGTTGTAATCATGGTTTGTTCAGACATCGTTCCTAAACCCTAGTTAGCTGAAATGATGGTTTCTGATTCTGGTTAGCTGGCCAGCTGAAACTATAATTTGTCAATGTAGGCTTTGCACCAAACCATAACCCGGCCTCCTTAACCATGGTTTGCCATTTTTGAAAGCTGCTTTGATCTGTGGAAGAGCAGCCCCAAATATTTTAAATAAATAGAATTAAAGCCACTCTTCTCCTATGTTCTCAGGGTGACGTGTGGATCTGCATGGAGCTAATGGATACGTCTCTGGACAAATTTTATAAGAAAGTCCTGGAAAAGAAGAAGACTATCCCTGAAGACATACTTGGGAAAATAACTGTGTCTGTAAGTGGCACCTTTGCTTTGGTGAAACAGTGGCTACGTTGGGATGCAGTGCGTTCCAATAACAAGCAGTGCTGAGCCATAGTTTAGTGTCAATCAATCAACCTTTATTTACAGTCAATAGACCAAAGGCAAAACAAATATAACATACAGTCATGATGCTTGCAACTTAGCTGATATAAAAGGGACTATAAATCTACAAATAAATACTATAAATAGTGAGTGTTAAAATTAATCGTCCGCTAATGATCTGGTTCGAATAGCCAGATTCAGAAACTTAGCTACCTGTTCTGCACTGAACCATAGTTTAGTGTTATAATATAAGTAGCACAGAACCATAGTTTAGTGTTACAATATAAGTAGCACAGAACCATAGTTTAGTGTTACACTATAAGTAGCACAGAACCGCCATGGCGCCAGCCCAACTTAACTGCAATTTTGCCTGGGTTCGGATGGCACAGCAAGCTGTGGTTTAATTTTTTAAACAAGCTGAAGCAAAAGATTCTGTTCTCCTCCTCTTAGCTGCAACAAAGTTGGGAGGGGGGGAGAGATGCAAACGCCCAGGGGGAGGCAAGGCATTGTTTGCAGAATGCTAAACTATGGTTTGCTGTTACCTCCGAACTGGCCCGCTGTCTCTTACCTGTGGATCCTGCCCATCTTTAGCCTTGTCGTATGCATGGCTGCAGAGCGTAGAATCCAGAACATGGGGAGAGCACTATATATATGCTTTTCCCCCAGGAATGACTTCAAAAGCTACTTACAGTAAAAAATCCGTACAAAAGTACCATATTAGGAATATATTGATCATTCGAAGAGAAGAAGGGGCGGCCTCTTTTGAGATCCCGTAATATTGAAACCCTTCAAAATGAACTGAAATTAATTTTAATTGAAATCCATCAATTTAAAATTAATTAAAATATATTGCCGAACTTGTATTTTTATGTTCTGCGTGTTCTGTTGTTGTTCTCTGCTCTTCTAAGCCCTCCCATAGGCCTAGTTGTGAAGTTCTGAAACAGGGCAGTTGCCCCTCAGGCACGCTGGACGAATCCGACCTGCCTGAGGTCCCAATCCTACCTCCATCCTCCAACCACCAATAATGGTTCAGTCCTTTCCTGTGTCCCCCTCCCCTCCACATTTTCCCCTCATTCCCCAAAGTGGAAATGCCTCTCCAAAGGCTTAGGGACTGCTATGAAGAGCTTGAACCTAAAACGTGCTGGTAATTTTGGCTCCGCCCATTTTGCCCTTGGCCCTGCCCACCCCTGGACTGCGTCCCCCCACCCTAAGATCTTCTCCGGAATCAAATTCAGCTCACGAGCCGAAAGCTGTTCAACACCCCTGCTCTACAACTAAAGACATCCCACCTCTCTCTCCCCTCCCTCCCTCTCTCTCCAGATTGTGCGGGCGCTGGAGCATTTACATAGCAAGCTGTCTGTGATTCACAGAGGTTGGTATTGTATGTTCATGTTCAATTCATTCCACATCTTGTAAGGGCCGTAGAAGCAGCGAGAGCTCATAGCTCAGTGCATGTCCGTCTCTAATTTGAATTGCGAAGGCTTTATCAAAAAGGTTGATGCACACAGCAGGTTGGGCAGGGCAGTACAGGACTTCTTACATGCCTTGGTTAAACAGGTCGGAAGCCCCCTTCTTTTCCCAGGAATGTGCGTGGGATATAAATATATTTAACTGGTAACGTTAAGCCCATAGAGAGGCGTAGGAAGCTATGGCGGGCAAGGGAGACCTGTTCAGAATCCTTAGGGTTCGGATCTTTCCACAGGTATGGTCATGAGGACTAGTTACCTGGAAAGTGAGATGATAAAAAAAAACATTTGTGTGCTGTTGTGGTTTGAGCTGCAGCTCTGACTGTACCAAAGTTTGTTAATTTGTTCATAACATTTATATACTATGCTGCTTCTAAACAGATTCCAGAATGGTGAACAATAAAAGATTGTTCTGGAGCCCTTGGGTCAGGGTTTTTTCTCTATTCCCAAAACAACCTTCGTATGACTCTAGTCTGATGTTGTAGCACAACACTGGAATCGTGGGAGGCGCAGCTGGCTGGGACTTTTGAACATTGGTTAAAATGGTGTGCAAATGTGCTACTCTTCCTGTAGTGGAGGCAAGTGTTTCTATCTGGCCCGTAGAAGATGGCATTCACCAGCTTCTTGTGCGCTTCTCTCCACGCTTACAGATGTGAAGCCGTCCAACGTCCTTATCAACAAACAGGGCCACGTCAAAATGTGTGACTTCGGAATCAGTGGTTACTTGGTGGATTCGGTTGCGAAGACCATGGATGCCGGCTGCAAACCTTACATGGCTGTGAGTTTTTTGGTGACTGGCTGGGCATCTTTCCCTTTTCTTCTAGCTTCCCCTGTTCCTAGTCTGGCCTCTGTGCCACCCTGGAGTCTCTTTGATTTATTTTCTTCTTTCCCTTTGCAGCCAGAGAGGATAAACCCGGAACTGAACCAAAATGGGTACAACGTGAAATCGGACGTTTGGAGCCTCGGGATCACCTTGGTAAGAAATCGGAGATGTTTTGGGGCATTATCGAAGGCAAGGCCGTTTAGCTGCGTGCTAAACCTTGGCCCTGTTCTAAGCCATACAGGAGCCTTTATTTTGCTGAAAGGGGATCTGCCCCTTTGTGGTTTTAAAAACTCCGCACTAAGAAAACACGTGAATGCACGGGGTCCGTGACATGCGGCAGAATTCGCAAGGAGCTGTAGCTGACCCAGAAGTAGAAATTATCTGCCAGGTTCGAAAAGTAGAAATTTCCTTTGCACCCAAATCTGCCTTAAACACTGTGTTGCGGGGCGGGTGCTGCTGTTGCAATCTAATTCCCCACACAGGGCCTGTTCAGAAGGCGCCGTAAATGCTACTGGTTAAGGCTTTTGGTTAAGCAGCAGGGGTTACAGTGTCTTGTGCGGTGCATTTTGCTAAACCCTGCTTGCTCCCTAACCCTAAGTCGGGCCATCTGCAGCAGGGTTAGTGGCTCTTACCATGGCTTAAAGTGTTATGTGCGACAGCATGGCTTGTGGTTAGTGCTAACCCCAGAGGACCACAGTTTCGCTAAGCACAGAACCTGAAGTGTTGTCTGAACAGATACACATAGAGGATATTCTACTTTTTGTCGGTTGTACCAGCAAAGGGAATGATACTCTTGCATTATTAGACTGTCTTTCAACGTTGGACCTAATTTTATCACTGGACTTGTAGGAGGAGAAACGTTTTCTCTCTTTGGTTATATGGATCTCTCCGAGTTGGCTTTCCTCAGGCCAGTCTTGTGTATCCATCTAGCCCCTAATTGCCTGCTCTGACTGGCAGCAGAGTCATGGGCAGAGAAGGATCTCTTTCTGCGTAATTTGCCACTGGAGGTTTCATTTTTCATTTCGTTTCTTACATTTCTATACCACTCAATAGCCAGAGCTCTCTGGGCGGTTTGCAGAGATTACAAACCTAAACAATACAGGATTATGCATAACATAAAAAAGCAGTTTAGCTCCAACCATATAAACAGAGCAGACGCACATACGCAGACACAAATATCTAAACGATATCCCAGAACCTAATTAAAGCCCTATAATATGCCGACAAATGCTCAGGAGTAAAGGAAGGTCTTTACCTGACGCCCTAAAGATATTGCTGGTGCCAGCAGCCTTGCTGGGGAGTTTATTCTGGAATTAGGGGGGCTACCACCAAGAAGGCCCTCACTTTCCAAGCTACCCTTGGTGGAGGTTTAGGCAATGGGTAGGTTTGAACTGGAGGTCTTTCTGGCCATTCCGAAAGAAACGGAATGTCGCCACAAAGTACCCAGGTGGCGGGCCTTCTTTGTAGTGGCACCCACCCTCTGGAAAACCTTCCCTCATGTCATTTGGGAGGCAGAAGATGTCACATCTTTTAAACGCCTCCTGGAGACACTCTTGTTCACCCAGGCTTTCCCTGGGCCGTAAGTAAACTAATTATGTCACTCCATTTTACTTCTCCGCTTCACTGCTCCTTTACCGTCGTTGGAAGTGTTTTTATGCTGTGTTTTAATGTTGTATTTTACTATTTTATTTTTAATATTGCATTTTGATTTTGTGAACCTCTGAGATATTCGATTGTATTCAGCAGTATATAAACATTACAAATCATCAGCATCAGCATCACGGCATTACAGAAAACCTTCAGAAACTGGGCCTACGAAAATACATCCACACCAACATCCAGAAAGGCAGTCATAATTAAAGCAGGCTCAATAGTCAGGAAATTCCTGAATCTGTAAAAGACAGTGCATGACTTGTCAAAGCCCATCATGTCTCTCTAGACAAGCCACCACTACCAAGAAAGATGATGATGATGATGATGATGATGATAATAATAATAATAATAATAATCAGCCTAGAATTCAACCTGGGATCTTCTGCTTGAAAAACAGTTGTTTCACCGCTTTGGCTGCTCCAACAGGATTCTGCTTTAATATTTAATATTAAATATTAATATTTAATATTGTCCACCTGCCTCTCCTTCCCAGATTGAGATGGCCATCCTCCGTTTCCCATACGAGTCCTGGGGGACCCCCTTCCAGCAGCTAAAACAGGTGGTGGAAGAGCCCTCGCCTCAGCTTCCCGCTGACCGCTTCTCAAAGGACTTTGTGGACTTCACAGCACAGTGGTAAGCACCTCCCCAGCTGGCTTTCCTCTCCTCCCAGAAGTCTCTGTTCTAGTGCCCCCCCCACCCTCAAAAAGAGCGCAGCTCTTGCACTTTGAAAGGCCCTGCAGCCTCCAGTGCCTCCCCCATCCACCCAAGCCGTATCACCCTTTCTTTTTCTTCCTTGTTTTCTGGAATAACGTTCTTCCTGTTTCAAATGGCTGCCCATCCGTTCCCAAGCAGACCACCTCATCTGTGCCCGAAAATGCACTGGATAACCCGACGCTTGCCCAGCTCTTTCTGTTATGATCAGCTGTGTGCTTCAGAATACGTGGGAAAGAGCCCCGGAGGATGATGCTTTCTTCATATAGCAGCCCTCAGGGTTGCATGATGCTTTGCAGAGTCAAGTCTCTGCCGCAACGGGCTTACAATCCAAAGTTCAACCTGGAGAGACAGCAGAGGAAGGGAAGGGAAGGCAGAGGTCAATAGGGGTGGAGAAATCCATTAAGGCAGGGGGTGTTGAAGGCCCGTATCTAGCTCATCTGGGGTCCAAATTCAGCCAAAATGTTTGCAGGAGGAGGGGAACCTCCGAACAGTTGGGAGTAGTTGATGACTGAACCTGCCTGGCTGTTATTTTCACTGTAGGCAGACTCTACTGACACCTCTCTCCCTCTGGTGAGGTGGGTGGCAGAGAGCGACAGAGCCTTTTCAGTGGTGGCACCTTGACTGGACAGCATCCTCCCCCTGTCCATTCACTCAGGGCCCATGTTGAAAAATAGGAGCAGGGACTTTCTAAGAACAGGCGACAAAGATGTAGGACTGCCCCTGACAAACAGGGAATGTTTTGAAGCACATGTAAATTAATACCTCGTTTGCTCAAGCATCAACAAAATGCAACATAAAAGGTGACCACAGTTAGCAGTGGAACGATGGGGTCACCTTTTCCCCACCTGCCCTTGTTTTGCTTTAACATTTGACGGCTAGAACGAAGGAGCTTTTGGGTGTTTTTCTTTCTTTTTTCTAGTTTGAGGAAGAATCCTGCTGAACGGATGAGCTACTTGGAACTCATGGTGAGACCCTTGTCTTCTTGGTTGCTTTTTGCCCTGGGTGGGTGTGTCTGTGTGGGTGTATAAGATGCTAAAACCACAGTATGTGAGTAAAAGATGCTATGTTATAGTAGGCAGTGTGTGTATTCTCTGCAGCTTTCTTCCCTCCACCCCCCCACCTTAAAAAAGATGAGAAATCCCTTTCCAAGCAAAGCCATATCCTGCAATCAGAATGCATGAAGCAAAAGTAGATGTTAGTCTGCTTTATTTTGGATTACCTGAGGCTGAGACCAAGGCATATTTATTTAGAAGTGTGGCTCTCCCCCCCCCCCCCCCTCAAATTTATCAATTCTCTAGAATCAAGTTTCTTCCTGCTCTGGAATCAAGTTTATGGTGGGGCATTGTTTTGCCAATGATACAATCAATAGGCAGTTGTTCTTGTTGGATATTCAGAGGCAACGGGTGAAGGAAAGAAATTTGTTTAGCTAAAATAGGCTGATAAGGCAAGAGAATAAAACAATACAGAATACTGGCAGCAAAAAGAAATTACGAGGTGAGACTAATATGCGTACGGCCCGCCAGCTGCTGAGAGTTCCTTCCGGCAGTACGTGCACCCCAAGAATCAGCACTTTTGCAAAGTTAGTCTGTATTGAGACTCAGAATTGGGAGGGTCGTAGAGAATCCTCCAAGGCGAAGCACCTTGGAGAGCTCCTTTAGAGTTCTGACTGAAACCTGGAGCGGATTCACCGCCCCACTGACATCGGAGCCGCCAGCCTCGCTGGAGAAGGCTGCTTTAAAAGTGCACAAAAGCTGAAAATAATCGAGCTTCCCGATGACCCTATTTCATTCCTGAGTGCGGGTTCCGAAATGAATTGTGTTAAGTCTGGTGCCTGTCGGAGAATCCCGGCCAGTTTCCTCCCCGCGATCCTTTTTTCCAGCTTTTTTTCCAGCTGCCGACGCCTGCACAAAATGTGACCCGCCTGCGCCACGCCTACAGCTAAAGCCATCCTGTTCTTGTCTTCTTTCTGGCAGGCCCACCCGTTCTTCACCCTGCACGACACCAAAGTGACTGATATGGTCTCCTTCGTAACAGAAATCCTCGGAGAGGACTCTTAAGTTTCCGCAAACCTCACCGGCGAACAAGATGAAAGCGGCGCAGCGTTTTCCTGGCTTCTCCTGCTGAGGAGGGAAGGGAATGAGGAACTCGTTAAGCATTAACGGTGGTTTGCACAAAACGGAATGAATGTTTTCATCGTCTCCCCCGCCCCCCCCAACCAATTTTTTTTGGCATCGCCTTGGACTTGAGCGATTATTATTATTATTGTTACCGGTATTTTTAGGGTCTCTGCGAATGTCACGTTTCTACACAGAAGAGCGTAGCTCCAGCGTGTAGCTCAGCTGTCCGCCGAGGGGTGCACCTGTCCTTGTCAACGCTCCAACGGTTTCCTTTCTTGATAGAGTTTGAGAAACACATTGTGTCCCTCCTGAAGCGGGTTTGCATGCAGCCCTCTGTGTGTGCTCAGGGGCATGACGTCCCCGCTCAGAAACAGCGCGCTGAAGCGTGCAAATGCTGCCACATGGGGTTGGCTGATGCGCCCGGCAAAATCTTGTGGTACAGTCCTACGATCAGAGGGTTGCATTTTTTTTAAAAAAGCTCCACATAAAACCTCCCTACATGTAAAAACCCAACTCTAGAGGGAGCGGCCTAGATCAGAACCGTCTTTTCTTTACAGTGTGTACTAGTCTTCTACATTTCTTTTCTTTATCGTTGACACGGAGGAGCATTTCAACACGCAATTTCACCTCTCCCCACCCTTCAATACAGGAAGGAAGCTACGCTTGATTTTGTGGAACACATCACTTGGCCTCTCAGGCATCTTTCTTCTAATTTTGTTCCACGCTGTGCCCCCCCCCCCCCGGCAATTACTTCCAGGACCCAGATTTTAACTTCTAGGACCCGGATTTTCACTCGGCTCTAACCAGCTGTGGCTCCCCTAACTTTTCCCAGCTAATGCCAGATTTCCCTCATAGGGGATGAATTCAGGTGAACGGCCTCCAGATGCTGGAGATGGAACCTGGCTAGCTGGATGGGGGATGTAGGGAACTGTAGTCCAAGGCGCCATTTTGAGGAAGACCTCCCTAGAAGCAGAGATAGCCCCCTAGGATAATTCCCCCCCCATCACCTTATTTAAATGCCCAGTTACAGCCGTGCAGCAAAATTGGAGCTTGTTGGCTGTGCACAAGCATTTCAAAAAAGTTTCGGCGTCCGCGAGTGAGCTGGAATCCTCCAGCACCAGACACCTATTGTTTGCTGGTTCAAACCCCAAGGCCTACTTGGAGTAGACCCATTGAAATGAATGGATATTAAACGAGTCATGACTAAATTGAGTGTCCTTTGTTTCAGTGGGTCTGCTCTGAGTAGGACTCACATTGAGTACTACCCCAAGGGTCCACCCAGTCCAGCTTTCTCCAGCTTGGTTCTTCCAGACCAGTGGTCTTCAACTGGTCCAGACCCGAGACCCATCTCAGACTCCCAACCTGCAACATGGGACCCACTTTCACAGCTGCCCAACATGGCGGCAACGGCTTTGCCACGACCCATCTGGACTGATCTTGCAACCCACTTGTGGTCCGTGACTCACCAGTTGCAGATCACTGCTCTAGATGGTTTGGGTTACAACTCCCACCGTAGCAGAGCATTGGTCATGTTGGCTGCATCTGATAGGCATTGTTGGTTGAGGAAGGATGACTTGGTCCCTCCATCTCTTTCACAGCAGCCAGTCAGATGCCTCTAAAACAGGGATGGGGAACCTCTGGCCTGTTAGGCCATGTAGGTTCTCCATCTGGTCCACGGAATCCTTCTGGATTCCTCCAGGGGGTAGGACAGAAGCAGCCACACTTCTTTGTCATGCTTTTTATGTGACTGTACAACATCCGCTTAACTTGATGTTATCTACTTTGGCTGTGGTCTTTCCCTCGCTCAGCTCTAACTGGGAATTCTGGGGATTGAACCTGGAACCTTTTGGATGCAAAGCAAGGGCTTTTCCTGCGGAGCTATGGCGGAATTCTGACTATCTGTATCCATTTCCCCCCAGTAATGGTGCATGCCAGCGCATTTGGCACTTGAGCATGGAAGAGCCCTGTTGGATCAGACCAAGGGTCCATCTAGTCCTGTTCGCACAGTGGCTGACCAGCTGTTGACCAGGAACCCACAAGCAGGACATGAGTGCAACAGCACCCTCCCACCCATGTTCCCCAGCTACTGGTGGACATAGGCATATTGCCTCTGATACTGGAGGTAGCCTATAGCCATCAGAGCTAGTAGCCATTAAGAGCCTCATTCTCCATGAATTTATGTAATCCTATTCTAAAGCCATCCAAATTGGTGGCCATCACTACGTTTTGTAGTGAATGCCATACTTTAACTGCATGCGCTGTGTGAAGAAGTCCTTTTACCTGTCCTGTATCTCCCACCAATCAGCTTCATGGGATGACCCCATTGGCTTCTAATATTACGAAAGAGGGAGAAAAATGTCTCTTCTTTCTAAACTAATCTAATGAATGAAGTGTGTTTCCTACCCATCCACCCCATCGTCCAAGGGTTCTGTAAAGACTGTAAAAATCTCTTGCTGAAAATTCATCCCCTTTTTAAAAAAAGAAAAGGCAAAGCTGCTTCTTTAAAATCTTCCTCTCCGCCTGCTTCCTCCCAAAGAGAAACATTAACAATGACTTGTTGCAGTCATTTCTTGTTTTCCGCGGAGTATATCCCCCTCTCCCCCCCCGCTCCCGAATGATCTCTATTTTTATTTCCTTTCTAATATATTTGTACATATAAATTATATTTTGAAAATCTGATTACTCATAGAGGGGAAGTAGGTTTGGTATACAGAGCACTTCGGAACATTTTTTTGTTTCTTTTTAAAGTCATCTTTTCTAAAGGCATTTCCTTGGATGCTTATAACTATGCGTTGGTCTTGGATGGTGGGTGGAAATCAGTTGCTTCTCTTCTCTTCCCTCCCCCAACCTCCACGCCAATGTTACTAAAAGTTCTCAGCCTTAACTACTTCTATTGTTCTACATCAGGGGTGCGGATCCTTTGGCCCGTGGGCCAAAGCTACCCATCCGGGATTCACCAGGTGCCACACACACTTCCCTTGACCTACCAGTCATTTGGCGACTTCCCAGCTTTTGAATGTTCTTTCCCTGGGGCCAAATCCGACCTGCCTGTAGTTCCAACCTATTCCTCTAGGTGGCGCCCCTTCCCCTGGCCCCTACCCCTTTTCCCCACACCACCGATTGTTTGGTGAATTCCTGCTTTGCCATTTCCCCTCCATTCTAAAAAAGATTGAAATGCCTCTCTTAACGCTTAGTTACTGGCAATTAGAGCTTTGTGCTAAAATATGCAGGTATTTTTGACCATGTCCCATTTGCTTCTGGCTCCGCCCACCACTGGGACGCAGCCCCCAAGAGCTGCTCCGGAATGTAATCCAGCTTTTGGGCTGAAAGATTTTCAACACCCAGGCTCTAAACGTCGCTGGGCTGCAACTTCTGTTGGCCCCAGCAAGCGTAGCCAGTGGTGATGGGACTTGCAGTCCAACAACCTCTCGAGGGCTGCAAGTCGCCCACCTCTGCTGTACGGAATCAGCATTGGAGGCTGGTGGCTCCGATGTCCATGGGGCAGTGAATCTGCTCCCGGTTTCAAACAGAACTGTTAACAGAGTAATCCAAGGTGCAAAGCAGCTTTAGAGTTCTGACTGGTCCTGACTGAAACCTGGAGCGGAGCCTCCAACCTCCACAGACTCCCCTAGGGAGACCACAAGCAAACATTGGGGGGCAGTAGACTTCCTGCTGTCCAAGGCGACTGGTATTCAGTGACATCCCGCCTCTGTATTTGGGAGGTAGTATTTTGCCATCTCTCCTCTTCCTTTCTGTCTCACCCAGTGCCAGTTGATTCCCTAAGTTAAGTGCATGTTATATGAAGAAGTTCTTCCTTTCGTCTTGTCCCGAAACCCCTGCCTTCTCCATTTTTAATGCTGTCTTCTTTTTTAACCTAAGGATTGCTTTTGATCCCTCTTCTCCATTTTCCCCATCTTGTGTTCGGGCAAACCACTGCACTTTTTCTCGCGAGATGTCCGGCAAGCGTAACGCTACGGGCTTCGAACCGCAGCCGACGCTGCGCACCTGTATAATTTTTATTATTGTCTGATTTGAATGGTGTGGTTGTGGCTTGGAAGTATTTCTCTCCTCTTCGCTTGCCCCTACCCGCCCTCCAATTTCCTTTTAATGCTTTGGTGGATTATTGTTTTTTTTAACCGCATGGTCTTGGATTTTAAACCTCAGTTCTTCGTTTCCAACCCCCTCCCCCAATAAACTGATTTTGGAAGGCAAAAGACTCTGTTTTGAACCCAGCAAATGAAATGGCCGCACTGAAGAAGGAGGTACATGAGCTGGGTGTCTGATGGAGTGGCGATCGCCTCCTGCGTTCTGAGTCCATCTTGATTTGGAGAGCACGATGAACTCCCGTTACGTGCACGGCTTCCTCCTTCGCTCTCTGTTTCTTCCGTCGTCTTCCCTCCTTCCCAAACAGGAGTTCCCAGAGGAGATGACAGAAGGGAGCGTGGGTGCGTTTCCAATTTGGAGGACTTGTCTATATAACTAACTTGATCATTGGTTTTCAATAAAATAAGCCCCAAACCTGGTGTCTCATAACGTGGCTTTCTTGAAAACGCGGAGCTTTAAATAACCAAGTTTGCGTTGATGTGTGTTTACGTTTTGAATACTTGGCTGCTTGCCGGCAGGACTCTCAAATCTTGTTCGAATTCCCCGATTTTTGGGGAGCAAGGGGAATATTCCGTTCAATCAGCACCTTCGGCAACGAGTTGATATGGTCTTCACTGATTTGTGGCACTTCCAGGCTAGTGTACAATGAAGGGTCCCGCAAGGCAGCTTGTAAAGAAGATTCAACAAGAACGATCAAAACTGTTTAAAACTATCTAAAACCAACAGTAAAAGCCTCCTTATTCTCAAATGCCTGGTGGGATGCAAACGTTATTTTCTGCCTCCAGAACAGAACTAAGGAGGAATGCATAGGATATTTACATGGAAGCGTATTGCATAATTATGTGTTCACTAAAAGTAGCACCAGAACTTTTGAATTGATGAGCAAGCAGATAGCAAGGGTAAGGACGAGAAGAAATAGTCTGCAGAGCTCTTGATGATTCTCCCCCCCCCCCCCCGATGGGGGAGGGCCTCATCCATTGCCTATTTTATTTATTTAAAACATTTCTTAGCCGCTGTTCGGGGCAGAAGCTCTCCCAAGCCGGCTTACAACCATATATAAAAACAGTATACACGTTAAAAGCAATAAAAACATAAAACGTAAAATATCAATAAAAGCTAACATTAAAAACTAGTAATAAAACAGCAAGGGTAACAGCAGCAAAACAGTATTTAAGAGAAAGCCATAGTAAACATGTTTTTAAGGCCCTAAAAGCCTGTAAGGATGAGGCATGGCAGATCATCGGTGGGCGTTTGTTCCACAGGTTGCTGAGAAGGCCCTCTCCCGTGTGGATACCCACCTAATATCTCTCACTGGTGGGCAGGTGAGAAGAGCCTCTCTTTTTGGTCTTCAAAGTGCTGGCAGGCTGATACGGGTGAAGGCGGTCCTTTGAGTAACTTGGTCCCAAACTGTTTGCCGAGCCATGACAACCTTTAATACTAGCACCATATGCCAAAGCTGATTGAGTTAAGGTGCTTGGCTTTGCCTGGCCTTCCCCCACCTCCCTCATCTGGCTGTGCTTCACAACTGCTGTAGCGTTTCATTCCTCGCTGAAGCTGCCATTGCCCTGTTTCAAAAGGGAAATGGAGAGCTAAAGCTTCCCCAATAGGGGGCTGCCCAGCCAGGGCCAGCATCATGGGTTGGGCTGGTGGGGCATCTGCCAAGGCCCTGCAACTGAACAGGGTCCCCGTGTGAGAACCTCCTGGAGTTGCATCACTTGCAAGCTTGCTTGTTCACCTGCCTCTAGCCCTTACCCAGACAACATTGACGGTGAGAAGGAGGAGCAGGAGATGCCATGGCCTACTTGCTCCCTGGCGCTCCGCCTATCAAGCAAGAAAGTTGTAGCCACCATGGGAAAGAGGAGGAGGAGGAGCAGGAGCATCTGGTGTCCATGGTGGTGAGAAGGTAGACTCAGTGATGGAAGAGGCCTCTTGAGGGTGTCGTCCCCAAGGATCTTCAAATACCTGGAGTTGGCAGTGACAAAAGATCCACCCAAGCCTCTTGGAAATTGGTTCCATTGTTTCTGCTTTTGGTCCATTGTTCTAACCGTCAAGACGTTTCTGCTAGTGGTCAACCGAAATTCACCTTTCTGTAATTTTAGCCCATTAGATGTAGTCCTGCCCTCTGGGGCAGCAGAGAAGAACTCTACCATCTTCTGTGTGACAGTCCCCCAGGTTGTTGTTTTAAGAGCGCGGTTGCATCATCTCCGTTTGACGCCTTCTGAGTTAGGAACCACATTTTCTACTGATCTTTTATTCATCACAGCGAAGCTTCAAAAGAGGGAGGTGGGGTAGGGTTAGGGTTTATTTTTAAACACTTCTGGTGATTCAAGTCGCCTCATGCCCCTGAGGTCATCGTCTGTGAAGATGATCTTCGTCGCTGTGGGCTAGGGAAGGAAGTCCCCGTTTGCCGTTGTCGTGATGCGATTTGCTGGTTTTCCCATTGCTTCTGGGTCACAAATGTCCAAGCAGCAATTAAATTCATTCATTTTTTTATTAGATACACCAGAACTGCTAAACTCAGGCTGGGTGTGCGTGTGGCAAAGGTGGCTGTCCTGGAATCTCAATTCAGTTCTCAGGTTCCTCAGAAAGCTGTGATGTTTCAGGTTTCGATACCTTGGATGAGGAGGGGCAGATTGCAAATCACTCCAGAATGTATTTAGCTTTAGAATGTTGGGTAAATAATATTATGGAAATGATAAACCAAGAACTCTAACTTTAGGCCACAGTTCACTATAAAGTGCTACTCTTGCTATACCAACAATAGTTCCTCGTCCCTGTTCCTTTAGTCCAGTGGTCTTCTGGTCCCACCTTGGACTCCCAACTATGGGAACCCATTTTCACAGTTGCCCAACATGACCACCAGTTGAAGACCACTGCTTTAGTCATTTGATGCCAGCCTCTGTTGTGGAGGTTCACTTTTCCTCTGCCTTTGTATCTTTGTCTTCACCATGCTGCTGGTTTCCCTGAAGTTCCTCTTCAGCTTTCCACCTTCTGTCTCCTGCTGCCTTCGCCTCTTCTCTTCACCAACCACCTTCCCACTTCCAGCTGGCATTTTCTTCTCTCCTTCCATTCTGTGCCTTTCCTGCTTTATACAAACCACGTTCCAAGGCTCTTAGAGGCAGGCATTACAAGGCCTGATAGCTCCTCCAAAGTGGAATTTCAACACCCTCTGAGGTAAAACATTTAAAACAGACAATCCTAGATCTGTATAAATTGCAAGATACTTCTGCACCAACTTCTATAGGAAAATGTTTCTTTCCTTTGACCAATCTAGTAGAACATTAAAAAAAAAAAAGATAGATCATACGAATTCATAAAAAGCACTTCTGCCCCATTCATTTTTAATGTAACATTATCAGTGGATTCCGTTGAATATTGTGGTGGAGGATCATACTACGCTGCATCTAATTCAAGAACATTTGCTCATATTAATTGGACTTAGTCTAAGGTGCCATAAGGCTTTGTAATTTCCCCTGACTCTGCAAAGACAGAAACTCGCACACCGAGGCTCCACTGGAAAGCTAGTATTCATCCCATCAGCAACAACATTTCCCGTGCTGCAGACGTCACAGGCCCAAATTTGCTTTCTTTGTCTTGGAAGCTCTCTGGTCCAATTGGACAGATTCGAAAAGAGAGGCCTCCAACTTTTCCAGCATTCAACTCCGGCACCCAATCAACCACTGGGTGGTGGTATTCGCTCATTTTTGTCCTATGCATTGTGCTACGGAGTAAAGTTTTATTTTAATTAGTTAATTTACCACAATTGGATCTCTCTGCCTAACGAGCTGAAGGCAACATAAAACTGGGATATCTCGTACATCTTCACACAACAACCCTGAGAGGTAGGTTAAACACAGGGAGAGAGTGATTTGGCACACAACCATTTGGGTCTAGTGTTGAAAGTGGTTTGAAAGACGGCTGTGCTTCCCAGGGAGTGCACACATTTCGTCCCATTCACCTGTAGTCACATAGAATTACAGTTCCCAGAATTCCCTAGGAAGAAGGAAAGATTGCTAAATCAACTTAAGTCTATATTGTAGATGAGCTCTTAAAAGTTCATAAGCCCGGCCATCGATGGGCTTATATTTAGACTAAAATTTACCTGCATTGCTTTTCAAGCCATTTCAACAACCAGCCGTAACAATGTCTTGTGGCAGGGAGTTTCACAAGTTAACTATACATTGTTTGAGTAGGCATGGGAGAGATTAGTTTGATTCTCATTTTAATGCAAACTGGTCTAATTCTGCATGTTCCTCAATCCGAAACTCAATTATTCTTCAAAATTTCGCACTACAAATTTTGCAAGGGAGTTCCCAATTTTTTAAGAATAGCGTATGACAGTATGTACATCTTGGGAAAGTGCGGGGACGAGTGAAGATTACTTTTAAAAGCTAATAATACTCTGCATGTGTGCAGTCTTGCATTTGAAACTCACGTAAACCATAGACCCATCATAACATGGAGTTTGCTTCTGCTCCATCTACTGTCCGCTCTGTTCTGCTCCATCTGTGAATCCGCTCTGGGTTTCAGTCTGCGCTCTAAAGGAGCTATATAGCACCTTGGATAGCTCTTTTAAGAGTTTTGACTTGTCCTGACTGAAACCCGGAGCGGATTCGCCACCCCACTGGCATCGGAGCCGCCAACTTCTACATCCTTGGGGGGACCATTCGGCTGTGGGGCTCTAAACTTTGGCTCCGGCGTCCAGTTCTAGTAGTCCCACTACTTAGCAGCAGCTTCTGTTTTGGGGGTCTGGTTCCCTCTCGCTTTTGCTGCTGTTGAGGAGGTGTGGGAGGCAACAATGCACGTTGTTGGCCGTAACACAAGCAGTCTCTTGTCATTGTTAGAAGGGGGGCATTGGGTGGGAGCGGGGGTGGAGATATAAGCTATTGTGTTCCCCGTACAATGGGCCATTGGTTACTGGAGGCAGCAATGCTATTAGTGGAGGCTCCGCCGCTGTCATCGCAGGGCAAAATCCAGTCACCGGACTGTGTAATTAAACGACCCCCTTCTCGTTGTCCTGACGATTGAAGGAAGAGGGAGAATGCTGACCGGACTGATACCCTTGGCCTTGTTCAGCCCCAGGCTGTGATAAAGATATGGAAAAACGCGGTTAGCACTCCTCCTCTGACTTGGGACTTTTGGAGGAACCCCTTAAGATTTATGACTTCTCAAGAGTCCCACCTTCCTTCTTTTTACCTTCCCCTTCTCAGTAACGTGGGGTTTCGGCTGTAGGCATGGGGTAACTAACATTCCAGACCCTTGTGGCTCAACACAACAGTTTACTAATAAATTAAAGCCACCAAATGACAACAAAGATACTTAGTCAATAGAGCCGAGCGGTACAAAAGCGTTAAAAGACAATAAAAGTTGGGGAAATGCAAGTTCTTTTACCCCAAGCTGCTGCTTTCTGCTCCTCCCTTGAAGTCTTGTCTTTCTCTGGCTCTAGCCTGGTGCCTGGCTGGCTCTCGTACTCTTTTATACCCTCTTCCCCCCCCCCCAAACAGAAAATAAAGTTCCCACTTTGAGGAAATGAACCTTAACTGGAGAAATGAAACGACTCCTCTCAGGGACACCCCCTCCCAACCGAAAACATCAGGCCTCTAAGGCCTTCCTTTCTTGCATCGGTTGGCCTCAAAGCTTCACAATGCAAAGGAGTATTTGGATTTGTGAGACAGGAGGGTGGGTGACTCTTTCAGGCAAGACTAATAGCGCCATTCTGAGGGTGGCCAGGTGTCCTCTTTTACAGCAGATAGTCCTCCATTTGAAGGGCTGCCAAAGGGACTGTCCAGTATCTGAAGACATCCTCCATTTGTCCAAGTCCGGTTTAAAGCTAAAGAACTCTAGGCACATATCCATAGTTAGCGCTTGAACAACAAACTGAATACAGGGAGGTGCACAGATGAGCTTTACCATATTTCTTTTTAAAAATATATACTTTGATGCATTGCTGACCTCTTTATTTGTGCGTGTGTGTGATGCGTTTCCTTCTTTTTTTTTTAGCAATTCATAAGTAGCCACCCAGGGGTACGCCTGCAAAGCATAATGTGTGACGTCTGTGATGAAATAAATTGCATGAACATAATAACAGCAATAATGGCAACAGCAGCAACAGGAAGAGTAACAACAAGAAGAAATGTGTGTGAAATGAATTGCTCCTTCACCTTCTGGTCAAATCTGTACCTGGCATCCCCTGAGGTTTTAGGTTAGGCTTGGCTTGTTTTTGCGTCCTTAGATCCAGACTTAGTCATAGCTAGAGTATAGACCCATTGAAATGCATGAGACTTGAGTTAGTTGTGATTAACCCAACTATAACTATAAGTCTATAAGTGTGACTGTACCTGAATCTGACTGTCTGTCTCTATGGCTGAGCTGAGTCCGCACACACAAAAGACTGAGAGCAAGGGAAGGATTCTAAACTTGGGCAAGATGTTTGTGAGAACACGTCCTAGGAACATCATGCAGGAAGCTCCTTTATCCTCAGTCCATGTAGGCTCACTGTTATTGACCCTGATGGGTTGCAGCTCTCTGGGATTTCAGGAAGGGCTTTCCTAGACAAACCTGCCGGGGTTGAACCTGCATGCATGCAAAACGGGTTCTTCCACTAAGCTGTAGCCCTTCCGCATGCATCTAGGGAAAAGCAGGCTCCAACGAACTAAGCTTTGGTGTGTGTGTGTGTGTGTGAAATCTAAGACGGTTGAAGTCTCTGCGCCTGTTACTTACAAGTTACACGGACCTTTGGTTTCCCTCTCCTTCCATTACAAACTTAATAGCTACATCAAGGAGCATTAAAAATGCATCAGGCCCAGTAAGGAGAGGATCAGGAGAGAGAGGAGGGTGCAGGGGGGAAGAAGAATCCATCATTTTCAAATTACTTTATTAGCTCAAAGGATTCTATTTTCCCTGCCTCCACCCTCCCTTCCTTTCTTATTTTAGATACTGGCAAAAAGAAAGCTGTTTTTGCAAAGTCCCCCGGTGTATGTGTTCCCTGCTAATGATATTATTGCAAAATCGCTACTGTTCCAAGCTGAGAGCTTAATCTAATTGAGATTTCTCCTGCTTCACGCGTGTGGTGCTTCCTCGAGAGCAATAAGAGTATAAACTACCCTTTCTCAATCTGGTGCCCTCCAGATGTGTGGGACTATTATTTGTTGTTATTATTTACAATTGTTTTACTCCACTCTCCAAAAAAAAAAACCCTGGAGTGGCTTTTGGAGATTAATAATGAAACAGTCCCCAGCCCTTGGGTTTAACATTCTAAAAGTCATGACGCAAAAGGGAAAAGGGATTTAGAGGGAGGAGGAAAACAAAATGAAACTCCGGTGCCAGTTCTTAGTTTCAAAGTTCTTGAGATAGTGCAATACAAACACAAACGGCCATGGTGCTGGCTGGGGATGATGGGCACTGTATGTTCAACATATCCAGAGGGCACCAGGTTAGAGAAGGCTGCTTCAGACCGTGTATTATTTTAAAGCCACTCTTTCCCTCCCTGAACTAAAAGGCCAGCACATCTGCTCACATTTTTAAATGAAGTGATCTGGTCCACACTTCCTGGACTAACGTGTATCAGAATATAGTTATTCTTCGATTTTTGCACTTTTAAGATACAATTCTCAGTTAAAAAAAGAAAAGAGAAAGAAACCAAATGCATACAAAAATACAAATTTTGGGTTAAAATGTGTATTTTAAGATCAAATGTGTACAAAAATGCATATTTCAGGATCAAATGAGTAGCAAAATGCCTAGAAATGCAAAGAAGAGTGTGCATTTTGTGGGAAAATATGTAAAAAAAAAAGAATGCAAAAATTGTGATATATATATTGCAGATTGCTGCAGGAAGAGGATGGAATGTATTCATGAATGAATGCAGGCAAAGATGACACAGACCAGAAATACATTGATCCATTGCTCTCTCTCACAATTCTTTGCGGCTGTATTAACGTATCAACATGAGCTGTCTGACACAGGGGCTGTAAATAGAAGATTGTCTGATCCAAATTCTGAAATGGTTTCTATACCTTTAAGACAGAGTGGAATTTGCCTGTACTCATTGCTCTTAAAAGTACAGGGAGCCCTCAAGAACTGGGGCTACCTCTAGCTGCTTCTTCAAACTCTGCTTGGAAAAAAAGAAATGGCCACATTCTTTCCTGCAGGCCCTGCACCTGTGCCTTTAACAGCAGCCTGACACAGCGCTGTTAATTTAAGAAAGGTGAAGCGTTTCCTTTTTTTTAAAGAACCGAGATACAAAGAAAAGCTTCAGCTGCTTAATTTCTCTGTGCAGGGTTACTGTTAAAGGCATGGCAGCAGAGCCAGTAAACGGGGGAAAAGTTGGCAATCTTCCTTGGAATTAGCCATGGGGTATTTAAAGAAAGGTCACCATAACATGGGAAGGCTATTCGAGGACCTGGAAAGGTCCCAAGAAGACACTCTTAAGCAATCAAGCCATCTCCAGGCAGAAGAACCTGCAGGGACCTTTCTAAAAATAATACCCAGGGTTAGCATTTGGGATGCTCTGTTGAAATATTCAAATATTTGTTCCTTCCCCTTTGTCCTGTTCTTCCTGTTTGTTTGTTGTTGTTGCAGAAAAGGGAGCAGCTCTCCTATGAGGAAAGGTTACACCATCTAGGATTATTTAGCTTAGAAAAAAAGTGAGTAAAGGGAGACATCATAGAGGTGTACAAAATTACGTATGCTGTGGAGAAAGTGGCTAGGGAGACATTTTTTCTCCCTATCCCATGATCCTAGAACCCAAAGGGGTCATCCCATGAAACTGGTGGGACATTCAGGACAGATAAAAGGAAGGGCATCTTCACACAGCGTAAAATTAAACTTACGGAATTTGCTCCCACGAGATGGAGTGATGGCCACTAATTTTGATGGCTTTAAAAGGGAGTTGGACAAATTCCCGGAGGAAAAAGCTATCAATGGCTAGTGGTCCTGATGGCTATGTGCTACCTCCAGTCTTAGAGGCAGTATGCTGTTGCAATCATGTCCTGCCGGTGCTTTCGGCAGCTGGTTGGCCACTGTGCGAACAGAATCCTGGATTCGATGGACCCTTGGCTTGATCCGCCATGGCTCTTCCTATGTTCTTATTCTCACAACAACCCTGTGAGGTTGGTTAAGCGGAGAGGTCATGACTGGCTTCAGATCAACCAGTGGGTCCAACCTCCTTGCTCCACTCAACCTTCAGTTTCTGATGGTACCTTTCCCACCAACCCTGGCAAAGAATTTGAAGAGAATGCAGATAGATGCGCTTGGCAGTTGTATTGTTTGCTTTTATGGATGATCATTATTTCTGTTTTCTTAAAGTTTTCTAGAGAGGCTGAGCAGCATTCACCCCCCGTTGTCACAAATATATTCTTCACTTCCGTATAGGTATCTCCAAGGTCTTAGAAGGTCACCTCTAATTGGTACGATAAAATACCATCTCCTTTATTAGGTCTTTCAAGTGGGGGGGGGGGAATACAATAAACGAACCATGTGCCATTACGCTTTATGGGGTGGGGGATACAAAGCCCCTCTATGGGGGGGAATAATACCATTATAACATCAAGCAGCTATGAACGAAGCTGGTTTCATCATTTGTGTGCCACTGAGATGGTGGGGGGGAGGGGAGGGGAGGGGGGGGAAAGGAACTTGCTGTGAACCCTTTAAAAAAAATCTCACTTGCAGATTGTTCATTGCTGAAAACAGAACACTCCACGGCTATGTTGGTTTGAAAAATTGCTCTGGTTTTGATGGCAGTGTTGTTGAAAGGTCAGTGGAGAAGGCTGCCCATTAATTGGTCTTGAGGACTAAGGTAGACATCAATCCTCAACGGTGAGAAGGAGGAGTAAATGGGGCGACAGATTTAGGAAATCAAGAACCCCAAAGGGGAAGCATTTGATAGGGCAACATCCAACTGTGTCACTCTGCTAGCGCAAATTAGGTTCTGAGCTATGCGCAAGAGGAGAACCCAACTCAAGTTACATTTGTGGCATTATGGGCATGCAAGCAGTTGCACATGCTGTTGTATGAGTAGTGACGCAATGGATTGCACATGTGTGATGCGCAAATGGTTGTTCAGAAGGTTGCGCAGGGGATTTCACATGTGTAATGCGCAATGGAGAGATTCAAGGAAGCCCCGCTAGCATTGAGTTCACAGAATGACACCGTTGGACATTGCCCATAGTTTACTCATCTTGGGGCCTTCCAGATGTTTCGGACTACAACTCCCAGCATTCTTGGCCATTGGCCATGCTGTCTGGGGCTGATAGAAGTTGAAGTCCAAAACATCTGGCGGGTTGGAGGGAGGCTGCCATAGGGAATTAGCCATTATCACCATGGCTGGCTGAGGAATGCTGGGAGCTGCCTCAACATGTGCAGGATCGTGCCCTCAGCATGTCGCTTGCCGACCCAGTTGGGAGGGGGGCAGCCCGATCAGTGCTTTGTGCACACCATACCTTCCCTCATTGACAGGGCCGGCCCTACCGTTTGGCAGGGAGGCAGCTGGGAGGCCGCAGCAAGGTGTTGGAAGAGAAAGTTGTGTGCCACACAGCCTTCCCTGCCCCTCCCCTAAGATGGTCTGATGCCTTCATGTGCAGCGGCAGAAGCTGAGGGTGCCTTGCCCATGTGACCCTCCAAAACCTGGAGTCAGCACCGTTCCTCAGATTTCACTTCTCTAGCCAAGACCTCCAGCCCTGCAAACTTTGTCCCAGAACTTGTTTTCCTTCCAACAAGCCCAACTTTCAGTTCTCTCTGTAAAAGTTGTCCCATTCGCAGATGGAAAACCTGACTCTGGGATCGTGTCCATGCGTCCTTCTAATCCTTCTCGTGGAGTGAAGGTCCCCGTGTTGGATGCATCCCAGTAACAAAGCCGTGTGGCGGCGGCTGCCAGCCGGCGTGTCAATCCAAAGGGGCTCTTGTCACTCAGCCACGGATCAATAACGCCCTGGCCGGCTTCTCGACAGCTGCAGAGGAAGCAGGAAAGCAGATTGGGAGTGATGGAGTTGAAGTGACTTATTGATCCATCCAGGCGAGACATCTCTCCAGGGAACTGGCCGATGGAAGAGCAAAGGAACAACAGCCAAAGGAGCTCCCTACCATCTCCAGCATACCATCTCCTGTGTCCCTGTTTACCAGAGCTACAGTCTGTGCCGGTAACACAGACCTGTACCCAGGCTGGGATTGTTTAGCTGTACCAAATCATGCCTGGTGTGGAGAAAGTGGGCAGGGAGACATTTTTCTTCCTCTCTCATATTACTAGAACTCAATGGGCTCATCCCATGAAGCTGAGCGTTGGGAGATTTAGTACAGATAAGGAGGAATGACTTCTTCACACAGCGCATGGTCAAACGATGGGATCCGTTACGACAAGATGTAGTGATGGCCACCAATTTGGACAAATCCCTGGAAGAGGAGAAGGCTATCAATGGCTACTAGTCCTGATGGCTATGTGCTACCTCCAGTGTCAGGGGCAGCATGCCTATGTAGATCAGTTGCTGGGGAACATGGGCAGGAGGGTGCAGTTGCACTCAAATCCTGCTGGTGGGCTTCCTGTGGGCAGCTGGTTGGCCACTGTGTGAACAGGATACTGGACCAGATGTACCCTTGGTCTGATCCAGGATGGCTCTACTTATGTTCTTATGGGGCCAGTGGCAATACCACCCCACTTGGAGCAGCGCTTCTGTTGCCTGCCCGCCTAGAAATTTGGCCTTTTAATATTTGACAGGACAAGCTTTATTTCAAACTTCTTCAACCCAGATATTTTGGACATCAACACCCATCAGTGCAGCGCCCTGTCAGCTGTTGCAACTCTAACCCTGATACAGCTGGTGTCCAGGATGGGCTGTTGCTAGATTGGCTGCCCCTGTACCTGGTTTAACAATCTAGCCTTAGCCATGAAGCTCATTTGAGTGCCGTGGGCCTGCGTCAAGGGTAGACACGGTTGGGCACCTGCCGAGGGACCACATCACATCGGGGGCCTCCTAACTAAGAGCCCCCTGGAGCTGCTCTTCCTCTTCCCCATTACAACCCATTTCTTCACCTGCCTCTCACTCCATTCCAGATGGTGGTGGTGAGGAGGAGGAGTAGATGCCACTCCCTGCTTGCTAATTGGCTTCTGCCCATCAAGCAAGCAAGTGGGAGCAACGTGGAGGAAGAGGAGGAGGAGCTAGAGCAAGGTGACATAGGTAGACATTGAGGGAGAGGGCCCACGGGAGTGTCTTGCCAAGGCCCTTCAAAAAACAGGCCACGTTGGAAAATCAACTTGGAAATCTCTCTGCTGACAGCCAAACAAAACATCGATAGTAATCCAGTTACGTTGGTATTTTTAACTAAGCTTTAACATGCGGTTGCTTTGTGTCAAGTTAATTTCGCCGACGCTCAGTGGCAGCGGGATGAAGATGAAAAGGTAGATCTCGAGAGCATGGAATCAATGCTTTCTGACCCCAAGCAGCCCCCCTTGGAAGACGGCCTGAAGACTTCTGAGATGATGCTAGAGGAAGGCATGCATTCCGGCAGCCTGAAGCGGCACGTTATAAAAATGCCCCCTCCCCAAAAGAGAGGGTCATAAAATCATAGAATAGCAGAGTTGGAAGGGGCCTCTAAGGCCATCGAGTCCAACCCCCTGCTCAATGCAGGAATCTACCTTAGAGCATCCCTGACAGATGGCTGTCCAGCTGCATCTTGAATGCCTCTAATGTGGAAGAGCCCACGACCTCTCTAGGTCATTGGTTCCATTGTCTCCTAAGGCTTAGTTACTGGCAATAAAAGCTGTAACAGGCTGGTATTTTGGCCCCGCCCTTTTTGCCATCGGTCCCGCCCCCTTTGCCTTCAGCCCCACCCACCACTGAAATGTCACTCTTGAGAGCTCAAAATTGAATTCGGCCCGTGGGCTGGAAGAGATTCCCCGTCCCTGTTCTACAAGAACCTTATTCACCCAGCGAAGCAGAGGATATTATTCCTGGCACTGGCCCTGTGAGCAGGAGGATGCTTTATTCCCCCCCCCCTCAAGAAATAAATGAAACAGGTGACTTTCTTGGCTACCTGAGCTTTGAGTTCCTGGAGTGATCCATCATCGGCGTGCCATAGGAAATGTCAGGAACAATTAAGAGAGACCTGTGCCATTAACTTGAGCAGAATCAATCTGTCTTCCTTAATTAAAGACTGTAGGAAGAAAGTGCTGATGGTAAATGTATTCTTTCACCTTCCCATTGCCGGTGTCTGTCGGCAGTTTCCATTAGAAGAAATAGCAGGGTGAGTCTTTCCATATTTATAATTGGGGGTGGGGAAATGTTTGCTAGGAGCCAAGTGTGGAGAGATGGATTCCTGATTGGGTCAAGGATCCTATCCTCACTGACTCTATATTTTTCTTCCTCTTCACAGCACCCATGGGAGATTGGCTTCTTGCCCCTTCAGCAACTTATAGCCAGGCCCAGTTTGTAATAAGTAACCAGTGGCTAGCGGGCAGCACCTGGATTTTTGCCACCTTCTACCGAATCTACAGTGCAGCACGTAAGTGCTGCAGAGAACCCTTCATCGTATCCTGCCACCTTCCTGGCAGGGCCACCTTGGGACTTGAGAAGACCTCGGAGGAGGATCCCATAGTTGGTCCTAGTGGCTGTGAAGTTCAGGGGAAGTTGGTGGATGCCAATAGCCCTCCCAAGACCATCACTATGAGTGATGGGGAGGGACTGTGGCTCAGTGATAGAGCCCCTGTTTTGCATGTAGAAGGTCCCAGCTTCGACCCCCAGCATCTCCAGGTAGGGTGAGGAAAGAAGCCTGCTTAAAACCCTGTAGAACTGCTGCCAGTCAGTATTGGCAATGCTAGACTACAAGGACTGATGGTCTTCCTATTATGCCCCACTTGAGTTTGTGGCTTTAGAAGAACCAAACCAACTTGACTGCTCCCATCCCCTTGCTCCAGGTTCACCTTGATCACCCCCAGGACTCCAGGAACAGAGGCGGTAGTACATCTGGACAAAAGCTCTTGAGTGGGAGGTAGTACATCAAGTATCATCGAGTCCTACTCAAAAGGAGGAAGCATGTTCTGGACTGGAGTCCTAATGACAAGCCAGGAAAGGGTTGAGCTTCAACATCTTTCATAAAGCTGCTCAATTGTCACCTAGCCCTTGCTGAAGCAACATTGTCCTGTGCTCTTTGCTGGATGGCTCCCCTGACCTTCTTGATCCTTGAACCCCCAGGTCTAGATTGTAATCCTGACACCCAGCCAGGCCTCTAACATCCATCAGACAAAAAAACATTCTAGAAGTCTTTGTAGAGGCTCTATCCAAACCATCCAAACCAGATGAAACATAATCAGAGGAAATTTTTGAAGTGTTTTTCAAAACAACGGGGGGGGGGGGACACACCCTCATTTTCATTAAGAATGAAGGGGGAATTCTCTGTTGCTTTGTGCAACAAATAAGGTGTAAATAATGTAGGATCAAGCCTCTTGTCTGACAAATAAGAAAAAAAATGCCCCCTTTCTCCCAACCTCC
Organism: Anniella stebbinsi; assembly: GCA_029215795.1. Lineage (NCBI taxonomy): Eukaryota > Metazoa > Chordata > Lepidosauria > Squamata > Anniellidae > Anniella > Anniella stebbinsi. The sequence continues at coordinate 55,560,822 of JARDYH010000007.1, forward strand.
TGCCTGTGATTAGATTTCAACATTGAAAGCAAAATCTGCCTTTTTAGAGTCGTAAAAATATCTCCAGTAAAGACAACTTGCCTCTCGGCCTCAATATTGATCAGTAAATGGACCCTTTTGTCACTCATGGCTTGTAGCTAACCTTATTCAATTTGGGTGCAATTGATTCCACGTAAAGCTCTCAATGCAGAGTTAAGTGGGATGTTTCCCCATGTTTGGGGAATATTCAATTTTTAAATCAATCTAGCACATGTTCAAGTCCATACGCAAAACATTTTGTACATTGGTACCCAAGGAGTAGGGGGAAGAGAGACCACGGAGTTAAGAGAGGCCTTGAAATATTTAACAAACCTCCCTTTTTATTTCTCAAAATGCATGTTTTATTTAGCGAATCCCACAGGAATGTAATTTATATTCTGCTGTTGATCCATCCCAAACTCCTTGGTCACATCAAACAAACAAAGTGGTGAGGTTGCTGAAATGAATCTATTTTTGTCGCTTCTAAATGTAAGGCTGTGGGTTGTTTTTTTTTAAAAATGTCAAGATTACAGGGGGTGGGTGGTGCTAGATTAGAGAAGTTTGTTTTTTTAAGTTAACAACTAAATAAAGGGAAGGATGAAATATCAGTCGAGAATTCTCTTTTATCTCGGCGTATGTTTTCATCTGTTGCCCGGCTGACAATGCTGCTCCTTTGAAAATGTTATTTGATTAATGCGGCTTCTTTCAGGTGGCTGGCAGGGCGTTCTAAGACTATAAAAAGTGATCTTGCAGTCCCCTCTAGCCAGGGTTCAAGATTCCAAGTTCCTGAACTCACAGGTGAAAGTCTAGCTCAGGTCTTCTTCTTGATATGACATTTGAAAGGAGAATAAAAAAGATCAATCAACTATTTGGGTGCATCGCAGGTCACAAAGAAGGTGAAATGGAAACGATGCATTAGCAGAATGGAAACTGGGATTGACAAGATAATTCCCCTCTTTATTTATTTATTGCATTTTTATCCTGCCTTTTTTCCTCCAAGGAACCCTCCCCATTTTATCCTCACAACAACAACCCTGTGAGGTAGGTTGGGCTGAGAGTCTGTGACTGGTCCAAAATCACCTAGTGAGCTTCCATAGCTGAGTGGGGGCTAGAACCCGGATCTCCCAGTTCCCAGTCCAACACTCTAGCCGCTATGCCATATTGGCTCTCTATTTCTGATGTTCAAAGATGAATGCCATTGCTTTCGTAGCCAAAACAGCACTATCCACAGACAAGTGAGTGGTATCAGCAGACTCGGGGAGACCCCAAGTTTTGCAGAAATGCAAAAAAAAATACTTAGGAGGGGAACCCCAAAAGGGGCAGGGAGGAACTCCATAAATGGCCCAATGAAGTCTGCATCCTCAGTGGTCATTGAATGTTTGCTGACAATTGAGGTAGAAAGAATAGAAAACTGGGTGGGAAGGGGAATGGAATGGAATACTGTGGAGGAGGGCATGGCTGGCTGGGACACTGAACAGGAGTTTTCCAGGCTGCAGCGTCTTGCTGCAGAACCCACTTGTCATCTTAAAGATGGGTCTGTTAATTTGTATTGATTGAAGACGTTCCTCTACCATTTTTCAGCTGATTCTTCCAAAGAGGAAGAACAAACAAACAAAAAAACAGTCATACAGAAATACATTTAAGATCTTGATGTTTGAAACCGAATAAAAACCCAAACCAACAAAATCAATAAACCACTGAGAGCAGCAATAGAGTTGAAAAATAGTGGTACAAGGGTTAATCCCCCAAAGCACAGAAGAATAAGGTTGTGAACAGTCCACAGAACGAAAGGGAAAAAGGGATCTGCTTGAAGAAAAGAAACCCACTTGTTTAATATTGGAGAACTAGCCTATGCCTGCACTGTTTCTAACCAAACGTTAAATTATCTTTCTTTTTTAGACTAGTGTGCGAATTGGGGAGGAAGCTGTTGCACATTCTCCTTGTAAAAAGAATCTGAACTCAGCCGAGCAATAGTTGGATGATCTGGCCTTTGAACAAAACAAGTGAAATAACTCGAGGATGTCCTGGGCCGCCCAAGACATTTTGCTGCCTGAGGCAGAAACAAGATGGTGCCTCCTTCCATTCCATGTTCAAAAGTTGACCAGTAGGCTAGCCATTTGTGAATTGCCAAAAAAGAAGTCAAAAGCGGACTGCAATTTGCAAAAAAGAAGGGAAAATTCTATACTGACGTATATGAAGAGATGTCAATTTAGAAATTAGTAGTAGTAGTAGTGGTAGTATTAAGTAGAAATACAGTCTATTCACCACAGTGTAGAAGGCTGTGACCAGTGGGCCTTTGCTCCGTCTGCTGTCCAGGTGCTGTTGATGGGTAACTTCAAGGCCTCTGCTCTGAAATTCTTCCTCATAATTCTTTTTCTTTATAGCAGACCTGAATAGGACAACTTTTCAAATAGAAGACATCTTCAAATAGGGGGTCTGAAAATAGAGGACAGTCCTCTGTAAAAGAGGACACACAACCACCCTACAAAACTTAAATCCCAGCACCAAATGCCAGAAGTGCTCTGCTTTAGGAAGGCGCAAAGACACTTTGTGACAGAGGATTGAAAGAGGTCCATTTCCCCATCCTTATGATGGATTGATGCTCATTGTGAAATACCTCTATCAGAAGTAAACCATCCTGGAAAGGAGTGTTGTTTACTGCATTTCCTACTCATAAATCCCATCATAGAACTTACACCTCCTTTCACGCTTCCTGTCCTTGTTCCTTTAGCTGCTTTGGTTTTTTTTTAAGTTAAAGGCTGAAGAATATATTACTACAGCCTGCTCTCCCCACCCCAACCCATATACTGGCTTAACCAAAGTGCTTAGAGTGTGCGTCAGCACAGTAGAGCCTTGAACGTCTCGTGTGATCAAATTTTTATGAGTTTTTCTGTTTCCCCCCGATGTGTTTTGAATTTATATGCTGAGGGCGTATGTTCAGGGTTTTTTTTAGCGGCTCAGTCAAAATGATCTTGTGTGCAGGGACCCAAAGTCTGTACTCTTGCTTAAGAACATATGAAACACCAAAGGTCCTTCCGGTTCATCCTGTGCTGGTCCCATTTATTTGGCAATTATCATGCCCTGGGTAGCCCATCCCAAATTGGCCAGTTGTCCTATCAGGAGCTGCATAGAGTTCCTCCATTTGCCGAGCCGTGGAACTACAGGTAGCAGCCTTCTCTGTGGAGTACCGTCGGGGCCAGGACTAACTCCGCCCTACCCAGGCCGGCCATTGGATCCTTTTGGGCAGGAAGGAGTATAAGAGGGCTTCCTCTTCTAGCAGAGCCTTGCTTGAGCAACAAAATCCTCCTGAGCTTTGGAAACCATCCCTTCGATTTCCTATGTTTAGAGTCGTGTACCGTCGCATATATCACCCAAACAGCACCATCCATTCTCCCATGGTTATTCTTTGATCCAGCTTCTAGGTTTGTCCTCCAGTTCTAGCTTGCTTCTCAGCTTTGCCTCCTGGTTTGACTTTTGGCCTCTGACTGATCCATCAGTCCTTATTACTGCCTTGTCCCATGGTTCCTGGTCCCCAAATTCTGGCGCTCATCACTGATGTTTATGATCTAGCCCTCTGATAGGGCCACAATTGATTTTCTGCCTATTACTGTTCTAGAAACACAACAATTCACGATAGACCAAAAGTTTGTAGATTTTCTGCTTCTAGTCCACATGAAACCTTCCTGTGCATAACAGACAGCTCTGTCCCTGATCGACGGCCGCTTTGCATCTTGTATATCGCTTTTCACATCCGCCCCGTTGCTGGCAATGGGATCAACTAATTAACGAAGCCAAACACATGATTAATTTTACGCAGCATTGATGTTGAACAGTCATTAAGAGTAACAGTGTTGCTTAAGTCTCGGGTGCCTGTTTGCCGAAAGAGGCTAATTATGACTTAATTGCTTGTGTAATTTTGATCGAATGGCATGACAGAAGCGGAGACTATTCCTCCGAGACCCCACGGATCTCAGGAGAGCAAAAACAGCTTTAATATGACTTTATTGACTGCTTAAATTAAGACTTCAGAGAGACAGGGTGGCAGGTGGGTTGTACTGGCGATGGATCTTTCTGGTGTGTGGTGGCTGCCAGCTGTCTTGTGGTATTTGTGATGCACTCTGACTATGTGCCAAGCCTCCCTATTGTTCCCCGTTGTTCCGGAGTTGTCACGATGTTTCTCTTGTTGCCGTTGTGTTTTGCATTCAGCTGGGGACTTGGTCTGCTGACATTTGACTCATTTCCTTTGACCTCTTCTATGCTCATAAAACAGCGCCCAGGCAGGGTGCGTGACAAACCAGCATGAGCATTACTATCTAGAACCGTAGGTGCATCCCCGCAACCAGGGCTGGCCCTACCATGAAGCAGCGTGATGCAGTCGCCTCAGGCAGCAAATTTAGGGTGTCACAAAAGGGCAGCAAATTATTATTTCTTTAACTTGTTGTTACTGGAGTTCTACTGTCATGGAGGGGGAGAGATACTGACGGCATTTTCTGGCACACGTACCAAAATAATCCAGCTAATTTTGGGCACTGTGCACCTTGACTTGGGGTGGTGGAGGGAATACCATTTGCTGCTCTGCCTCAGAGAGCAAAATATGCAGGAGAAGGCTATCAATGGCTACTAATCTGATGGTTACGTCTGGTATCAGAGGCAGTATGCCTGTATACACTAGTTGCTGGGGAACATGGGTGGGAGGGTGCTGTTGCACCTGTGTCCTGTTTGTAGGTCCCTAGTTGACAGCTGTCTGGCCACTGTGTGAATGGAGTGCTGGACTAGATGGACCCTTGGTCTGATCCAGCAGGGATCTTCTTATCTACTTATATCTTGGACCAGCCTTGCCCACAATGATTTGTGCTGCCAGAAAAAGAGGGACAACACAAAGATTACAGCTGGGAAATGATCAGAGGTTGAGGGAAAGGGAGTGGCGCCAGGGAAGACGGTGTGGTCTTCCGATGAGCCCTGGAATCTGGATTTGGCACTTGGGCATGCCGTATTTGGCGCCGGGCCTGAGGTTATACACCCTAGAGTACAACAACATAACTAAACAGATGTCTATGAGGAGCCCTATCCTCCCATCCTGGATCAGAGCCACCTGACCTGTAGCATTCATGACCCGTAGCCATCACGATCGTCTCAGTGGCATCCGGGGAAGAGGAACTGGTGCACAGGAGCCAGAATTAAATTTCAAGAACAACAGTAATAATCCTAAACTGTGCCTTTCTCCAGTAGGATAATCTTCTTAAACATGTACATGGAATGGAGGGGGGGGGAGGGGGAGAGACAAACAGCCAGCCAAAGGAGCGCAATGGCCAGTCCCTCCTAGGGCGGCAGGGTGTATTGTTTGGTGTATGGTGTGAAAAAGGAAGAGTTTTAGCTGGAAGTGGAACTGTCATGTGTCACTCACTGCTTAAGGTAGAAGGTGGAGCTCTTGTTTCATGTGGATCACAGTTCAGTTTGGTATGAAGGAGAGAGAGAGAGAGAGAGAGAGAGAGAGAGAGAATATCTGGGATTCAATGCATACAGAGGTACTGTTTAACTGGTGGTTAAACTGGGGTTGGTGGTCTCATCAGGGCAGGATTTATGATGAGTAGCTTCAAGACCCCTGGGCTTTCCCTTCTTAGGGTTATTGTTAAACCAGACCTGGACTGACCTGTCCTTCAGATATAGGAGACACTGTCATGGATTAAAACCAAGAGCAAGACAAAGCTATTCAGTATGAAAACCAGGGAGATCTTTTACCCTGCTCTTGTTTTTATTGTATGCAGTTGACTTTAGGGCTGGGCCGCTAGATGTCTATCCCTAAGTCGTGCCCTGATTGCACCACTGACCCCACTCCATTTAAACAGTACCTCTATTTGGGCTTAGCCCCTCACCTGGAGCTTAAGGAAGGGGGTGACTGACCCTCTCCCGGGAGGGAGTTCTACAGTCTGGTGCTGCAAAAGACCAGCCCCTGTGTTTTGGCTTTAAACAATCATGCATCCGAAATTGGTGGGCTGAATAGCAGAGATTCCGAAGTTGAACGCAGTTGGGCTTGGCAGTAGGGTGCTCAGGTTGTTGTCCAGGTGCGCATTAGTGATGGGCTGTTTCAAGGCTCTTGGGATTCCCTTTCTTAGGGTTATCATTAAAATGGACTTGGATTGGACAGCTCTGCAAATAGGAGAAACTGGGCCTGTTCTGACAACACACTAAGCCATGGTTAGGCCTCTAACCCTTTCGCAGCGTGTTCAAGCCGTGGTAATGTAGCCACCGTAGTTAGGAATGGTTCGCACGACATCCTAAGCCATAAATGTTTAGCTTGAAATGCTTAACCAACATGGCTTAGTATGTTGTCTCAACAGAGTCACTTTTAAATAGAGGACTGTCCTCTGTGGAGCAGGACACGTATCGACCCTAGCTGGCAGAATCACATGGAAAGAAACAGTCCTCCTGTTATCTTGGACCCAAACCATCTAGGGCTTTGTAAGTAAGAGTCAGCACTTCGAATTGCATCCAAATGGCTATGTCCCTTTTCCTGGCCACACCCACTTCTCCCCCCCCCCCCCACATCATTTGGTGGGTTCTCAGCACTTGTGCAGATTTCCCTCCTTTCTGAAAGGTTGAAATGCCTCTTCTAAGGCTTAGTTGCAGGCAGGAAGAGCCTGAAGCTAAAATATGCTGGTATTTTTTTTAGCCCTGCCCCTATTGCCATTGGCTCCACCCGCTTTTGCCTTTGGCCCCACCCACCACTGAAATGCAGCCCCCGAAAACGTCTCCTCCTTCGGGCTGAATGAGGCTGAACACCCTTGCTTTACAGTAATGAGTGAGTGAAAAACGGAGACATTCCCACTGCAGAGGTGACATGTGTCTTTCAAAGCAGCCCTGCGGTGTTTGGGGATGAAGGCCTGAGTCATAAAAAGAGCCCGTCACCATCTGGTAGAATAAAATGAGGATCTTCTGGGTAAAACAAAATTAAACAACTTCCCTCCTCCCCGAAATTAATTAGTTTATTCATTAAGAGGAGAGTTCTCCCTTACCGTTTGCACCAAAGGGGTGATAGCGGGGAAAATGAGGTTAGTTGTTTTCATGGTCACTGTTTGAAAAGGCGGAGGCTGGTGGCTCAGTGGGGTGGTAAATGATGATGATGATGATGATGATGATGATGATGTATATACCGCCCCGTAGCCCAAGCTCTCTGGGCAGTTTACAAAAATTAAAAACATTGAACATTAAAAAAAAAAACCCACTATACAAATTTTAAAAACATAAAAAAGCATAACAAGAGATTATAAATACAATAGCCATTTAAAACAACTATACTGGGTCAAACCACCACCACCAAAAAAAACCCTCAACATACGCTGGTCAGAACCAGCCAGAATGGTAAAGGAGCTATCCAAAGTGCTGGACCCAAGTTGGGGATAGGATTCAGCATCCTAGATAGCTCCTTCGGAGTTCTGACTGGTTCTGACCGAAGCCCAGAGTGGAGTCAACTCCCTACTGACATCGGAAGCAGCAGCCTCAGTTTGAGTAGCGCTTGAGCTTCAGATAATTCCCGCAAACCACACTGTGCCATGTACTGTGGCAATTAATACAATTAACGAGAGCGCCTTGTCAGATTCGGGGGTTACAGGCCATTGTATCCAATCAATTTCCATTGGGCTGGCTACCAATTTTGCACCACGGGGAAAGCGGAATCTCTCCCTGTCCCGCCCGCCCTGCAACTTCCCCGATACAAAAGTACCTGACGTTAATGGAAATGCAGCCTTTGTCCTCTCTGGGCGTATGGCTGTGGTTTTAAGGAGGCATAATCCCCTTTAAACAGGTTATTCTTGTTAATTGCACAACCACGTGTCAAAGACTGTCCATGTGTCAGGCTGCTGGATGGATCTGTTCCCCTGCCGCTATGCCACTGCTGGTACTAGATCCTTCTGGGTGCTCCAGTGTTTCCCAGCCCAAGAATTGCGACTTAGGGTACAATCCTAACCATGTTTAGACAGAAGGAAGGCCTACAGCTCCCAGCATGCCCAGCATGCCCCAGCCTTCTCCGTGGCTGCTCCAAGGCACTGGAACTCCCTTCCTAAGGAAGCCAAACTGGCTCCTTCTGTGCTGCACATCCGGAGGCAGGCAACAACTTTTTATATTCCAGCAGGCTTTTGGAACTACTCTGGACCTGTGTTAATGTATTTGTAAATCTTTTACTGGTTTTTAAAATTTAAATGTTTTTAATTTTACTGCAGGTTTAATTCTATTTTAACTTTTGTAAATTTGTATTTATATGTTTTAATTGTACATGTTTTTAATCTTGTAAACTGCCTTGAGTTCCAGCCCTGGGGAAAAGGTAGGATATAAATAAATAATAATAATAGGCTGGGACAAGCCTTTTTTTCTGTCTAAACATGCATAGGTAAACATGCATAGGATTGCACCTTTAATTTTTTAAAGTATGAACCTCAAGGGAGCAATATGTCCGGGGAAGGATGTAAGAACCGTTCTCTTTGGAGAGGTTACTGCAAACAATTCATTATGCTTGCTAATGACCTCATTCTGTCCTAGTTGATGCAACGGCCCTTGCTAGGTACTGGGTTTGTTTTTGTTTTTTTGTCTTGAAATTTTATTTTATATTCAAAATAAAATTACAAAAAATAAAGACATTCAAAAGTAGTAGAAGAAATAGGACATACATGATAATAAATCCAGATCACTAAAGGAACAAAGGAATTCCCTAAATATAATTCTTCATCTATAACCGCTATCCTTATGGAACAGCTACAACAAAATGACCTAAGTAGGAGTTCAATGTCTAATGAAAGAATAAAAATAGACTGTATACAGCATATGATAGGAGCGTGTGCCAGGAGTGTGTGCGTTAGTCAGAAAAAATATAGGCGACTGTACTTGGTTGGAATTTGATCAAAAGTTTTGTTGGGAATTTTGCAGCCTCATCTGCAAGTGATTGCAAGGAGGCAGCATTGCAGTTAGTTAGTTCATGGGAATTTTGGCCACAGCTAGCCTTAGGATCTCTGTAGCCTACAGTGTAGTTTCCTGTGATTTCTTCTTTTTGCTTCTCCCCTTCCTTCCTTCCTTCCTTCCTTCCCTGCCTCCCTCTCTCTGATCTCCTCCATTGCTAGGAGCCCCTGCTTGTGTAACAGAACACAAAATGGACTGAACAAATTATTTTGAAACTCTATGCTGTACCTGCATTGTATATGCAAGAATATTTGTGAGTAAAACTATTTTCTTTTCTTCATGAAAGAGGAGTGAGGTCTCCTTTTATTGTTCTAAGACTGGTACTGGTAAGCCCTCATCCTTTTTTGCCTTTTTGTTTTTTCTCTGCTAATTGTCATTCTAACAGAAGTCATTGTTACTAAATAGTCCTATAAGGTTTGAAGGGCTGCAACTTAGGAAATAAATGGAAACCCTGGAGCCATAATATCTTCCTTGAAGTTAGGATTCCTTGCTTCCTCCACCTGCTGAGTAAGTTTATACGTAGGCATTGTCAACCAAATGTTATCAATTCAGTCCTCTTTAATTGGTTGCTTTGGATTCTTTGCTTCCGTGGCTTTGCTACTTAAAAGATCCAATGGTTCCTTTGGGATAAAAATAAGTTTTGTTTTGTTTTAGTAAGCTTAATAGTCCTGTGGAGAGAGGGAGTTGGGGAATACAGTGTACAGGGAGGTTTAACCCTTCCCTCCCCAACTGCAATCCCCAGGAGATTCCCCCCTACATGACAGCTAAGTTTAGGAGATAGAAAGAAAAAAAACCACATTCCATTGACAGCAATAGACACTTTATGGCTCTGGGGAATAAACATGGAGATCCATAGGCTCAGACCTTGCATCTCCCCAGGAGGGGAGAGATTCATACTGTGGATTTCCCCGGATCTTTGATCTTTAGGCATATTTCTAGCTTCCTAGCTTAGTTCCAGTGGAGGCTGGGACTCTGACGTCATGGGGAGCTGAAGCCACTCCAGGGCTAGATAAAAGGCAGGAGCCACACCAAGCAGGATATAGTTTTGTATGGTCTGTGTCAATGGGCCCCAACAGTTGTCCGTGCACTTCAATACCGCTATAAAGCAGTAGTGTGGCTCCAGCCTTTTATATACCACTGTCATACCGCTGCATCCTGCTTGGTGTAGATCTGGCCCAGGTTTCACTCAGGAAAAGTCAGAACTCGAAGGAGCTATCCAAGGCGCTGAACCCTAACTCCAAATGGGTTCGGCCCCTTGGATAGCCCCTTTAGAGTTCTAACTGAAACCCAGAGTGGATCTGCGGCCCCACTAACATCAGAGCCTCCGCTGCTTATTTCTATTAAAAAGGAACAGCGAAAACTCCTAGATGCGACCTGGCAATGCACATTTTTGGGGAGTTGGTGGAGGAGAAGCGAGTGTGTATGTATGTGTGATGAATCCCTTCCTTGTAACTGTCGGAATTCTGAAATTAGACTTTTGTCTTGAGCATTTGAAGATATGTCTGTAATTAACAGGCCATTGTCCCCAGGAGACAATAGTCCGTTCACCTCCCAGAAGCAGACTGCAGCTGACTGGCATAGTTGGGTTGCGTCTCAGCAGCGCTGTGGGCCTGTCATTTTCATCAGCATCAGAGAAGCCGAGCCAGGCTTTGTAGACATGTTGCATTTGTTCAGGGATGTTATTCAGAAAACAAAAGGAGCAGCCCTTGTAGGGGTGGGGGGTGGGGAATCTGTCTCGAATCTGTGCACAAAGGTAAAAAAGAAGCAGAAGGGAGGCACAAATGCAGGAATGAATGGACAGAGAACGCCTAAAGGCAGATGAGATTGTAATTTGTTCTGCCCGGTGTGTTTCGATTAAAGTCTTCACCAGGAGCACTCTAAAAGTTCACATTTTAATTGGTTCTTCCATATGTTTTAAATAAGTGTGCAATTTACTTACACCCATGTTTATTTATACTTGAAAGCTGAGGATCACACTGTATTATGAAGGTTTATGCCATTACATAATGTGTTAGTTTTTAAGGTGCCACAAGATGCTTCATCGTTTTTACTGCAAGAGATTGGCATCTCTCTCTCTCTCCCTCTCTCTCCCTCCCCCTCTCTCTCACATCTATCTATCTATCTATCTATCTCTCTATCTATCTATCTATCTATCTATCTATCTATCTATCATCTATCTATCTATCTATCTATCTATCTATCATCTATCTATCATCTATCTATCTAATCTATCTATCTTAAAGAACAATGCACAAACTATCTGGCATAGGAAGTAGGCTACATCATGACATAGCACTGTTCCAAGGGGCATTCTGGGAAAAACATGGCAGCTGCCACCCTAGAGGAGCTATAAGAACTTTCAGCCAAATTTGGAGATGGGTTCAGAGGCAAAATTGGGGATGAAACTAGCAATGCCACTAAATTTTGTAAATTGTCATCTTGCTGGTCAAAACCTGGCCATTCGTAATTCTCACCTTTCCAGCAAGTCTGGATCAGTGTATTACTGGTTTGCAAATCCTGACGGATTCCTGCTGCCTGGCTGGCTCAGCTTGCATGGGGATTTACTCCTAAAAAGTGTGTATAGGATTGCAGTCTTAGCCAATATTCTACACTAGCCCATGAGGGCAGTCAAAGCCAGATGCAGCTGGCCACCCAGGTAAAGGCCAAAGCCCTGACCTGGAAGTACTCAGTTAAAGTCCTTGACAACCAATGGCTTCAAGAGCCATGTAGGATTCTATTTCTTTCCCTCTCACATCCAAAACATAGAGTCAGAGACAGTCCGAGACATTTAAATGCCCGCAGCGAAACAGCCAAGTCAGGATAAATATATAATCACAGAGTCAATCCTTGTCAACTTCCTGTCTGTCCGATGGCATGCTTGGTATAGTCTTTCCTGGCAGTCCACAAGTGGTCACCCTATTGGTGTGGCTGGATGAAACCGGATGGAAGTATAGCTTGATCTTCATGAGCTGTTTGCAGAAAGCAATGCTAGATACATCTTCCTGGTTATAAGCCCCACGGAACCTTGTATTTATACTGAGCATCTGTTCAAACGTGCATAGGATTGCACTGTCAGACCTAAGAAAGACATTTCTGTGTGTGTGTGGGGAGAAGTATCCAGATGATGCCAGGACCTGATGACCCCTTGAGTCAAATGCCAAACCCGCCATAACTTAGCCAGCCGACTACGCCAGTCTAGCGGGTGTTGCCTTCCGGAGCTCCCTAGGAATGAGCATCTGATACCCCGAGGAGGCTTTCAAATTGCCCCTATCAATATCTCAGCAGACGCAGCTGTGTCGGTTCCGTCTGTAAACGTACCCAGCCGCTGGATATGACTCATGAGGTTCCTACACCCGTGAGGCCTACAGACAGAGCGTCTCCTTTCTTATTGCTTCTATAAGGGGCATTTTCGTTTCTAAGCACTTCCCTTGTTGGCATACAAAAAGAGGGCTCCAGAAAAACAGAGGAAGGATAAAAGGAGAATATAACACCTTCAGGATAATCATACACAAGAAATAGTATCTCTCCTGCTGCCACCTCACTTGACCCCTCATTCTTTCCTTTTCCTCAGTCCCTGTTTTTTTCTTTCTTTCATTCATCCATTTTTTCTAGTGCTTCCCTTCCTTTCAGTTTCTTAATTTTCCTTCCTTCCTTCCTTCCTTCCTTCCTTCCTTCCTTCCTTCCTTCTATTTTAGGGTGACCATATGGAAAGGCGGACAAGGCTCCTGTATCTTAACGGCTGTATTGAAAAGGGAATTTCAGCAGGTGTCCTTTGTAGGCATGCAGCACCTGGTGAAATCCCCTCTTCGTCACAACTGCAGGAGCCTTGTCCTCTTTTGTATCTGGTTAAGAGGGCACGGCTCCTGCAGCTTTAACTGTAGTGATGAAGAGGGAATTTCACCGGGTGCTGCCTACATACAAAGGACACCTGCTGAAATTCCCTTTTCTATACAACTGTTAGAGACACAGGAGCCATGTCCTCCTTTCCATATGGTCACCCTATCTTTTTCTACCCTTTCTAGTTCTTTTCTTTCACTTTTCTTGTTTTCTGTCTTTTTTCTTGGTCCTTTCCTTTCCTTTCAGTTCCCTAGTTCATTCATTCATACGTTCATTCGTCCTTCCTTCCTTCCTTCCTTCCTTCTTTCCTTCCTTTTAATCTTCCTAATTATTTTTCTTTCATCCCTCCCTCCCTATGTATATCTAGAGATCTAAAGCCCAGGGGGTGAAAGAAACATCACAAAAAATGGGGCGAGGGAGAGGAATCCCTCCTCTTCTTTTCCAAAAATCCCAGGGGGGAAACCAGGAAAATTTTTATTTGTTTTTTTCTGTTTCCCCTCCTCATTTCCCCCCTGGATTCCCCCCCACACACACAAGCCAAGCTGGGGGCAGCCATTCCATGCTATACAATCCCACTGAGAGGGGCAAGAGTGTAAGGCCATTGAGTCCAACCCCCTGCTCAATGCAGGAATCCACCTTAAAGCATCCCTGGCAGATGGATGTCCAGCTGCCTCTTGAAGGCCTCTGGTGTGGGAGAGCCCACCACCTCCCTAGGTCATGGGTTCCATTGTCATACTGCTGTAACAGTCAGGAAGTTTTTCCTGATGTCCAGCCGGAATCCGGCTTCCTGTCACTTGAGCCCATGCTTATAACCTGCAAATACCTCCAATTAGCACATCTGCCACAGCCTACAAGGTTACGCCCTGCCTGTAGTCCCCTCACTGAATAGTTGCATGATTTGGCTGTTGTTTGATGCTCTTTCACTTCCGAGGCTGTTTCTTCTCTTTGTCTCCATCTCCTCCTTCTTTGCCCTCAGAGCCCTTGGCCTTATTTGTCTGCACCGAAGTTTCATGCCCGCTGTGGCGTCCCCTTTGGTTTTGTTTAGGGGGATGTGTGACCTCATCAGCAAAATCACATGGGGCGCTGCAGCCAATTGGATTAAACAGCAGTGTGGGCAAATGAGGACAAAGACAAGGAAAATGGAGGCAGAAGGACATCATGGAATGGATGCTCTTGCACTCATGTCCTACTGGTGGGCTTCCCAGAGAAAGATGGTTGGCCACTGGGTAGGAAACCCATTTCATCCATTAGATTACAGTTTAGAAAGAGACATTTTTCTTCCTCTCTCATAATACTAGAACTCAATGAGGTCATCCCATGAAGTTGATTGGTGGAGATTCAGGACAGATAAAAGGAAGGACTTCTTCACACAGCACAGAGTCAAATGATGGAATTCACTACCACAAGATGTAATGTTGGCCACCAATTTTGATGGCTTTAAAAGGGGGTTGGATATATTCCTGGAGGAGAAGGCTATGGCTACTAGCCCTGATGGCTGTATGCTACCTCCAGTCTCAGAGGCAGTAAGCCTATATACACCAGTTATGGGGGATCATGGGCGGAAAGGTGCTGTTGCACCCATGTCCTGCTTATAGGTTTTCCATCGACAGCTGGTCGACCACTTTATGAACAGAACGCTGGGCTAGATGGGCCCTTGGTCTGATGTGGCATAGCTCTTCCTATGTTCTTAATGAATGCATTCACAACAAATGCCAACAATGAGAGGCAATTTTTGACACTCATGAAAACCAACATGAAATGTAGTACCGTTATTTTGGCCTAGTCCTATTTATTATGTTTTTATGTTGTTGCTTTCAGGAAGTCCCCATAAGAATTGTGAGAGGAAAAAAAGAACACACGTGGATCTATTCTGAGACTCCATAAATAGTTTTTTTCATGTGCCACTTTTCGCGGTGGTCAGCTTGGTTTTCCTTCCTCCTCGCCTGAGCCTACATCTCAGGTTGCGCTTGCTAATATTTATTATTGGGCCAGGCACTCAGTTCCACCAAATGATACTTCCTGTGGCCTCTTCTTTGGATGTTGCCCACATGTAGAATCATAGAATAGTAGAGTTGGGCCTATAAGGCCGTCGAGTCCAACCCCCTGCTCAATGCAGGAATCCACCCTAAAGCATACCTGACAGATGGGTGTCCAGCTGCCTCTTGAAGGCCTCTCGTGTGGGAGAGCCCACAACCTCCCTAGGTCATTGATTCCATTGGCATCCAAACCTCCAATCTAAACTGGTTTAACCCTCATTCCATCTCCCCAGTGAACACTGGGAAAGATAGGCCGACCAGGTGACGTCACCCATACGTTTTCAAGGTTAAAGTGCTAGAACAGGGGGTGCAGAACCTCAGGTTTGTGGGCCAAATGCAGCCCTCCTGAGGACCCATTCTGGACCTTGAGGGCTCCATAGGAGGCCATGCCCACTTCTCCTGGCCACACCTCTTTCCTCCTGACTGCCCATTGTTTGGTGGGTCCCTCTGCTTTTGTGCAATTTCCCCACATCTTAAAAGGTTGAAATGCCTCCCCTAAGATTGGATTACTGTCACTAAGAGCTAAAGATTAGAGAAGAGGTGCCTGTGGGTCTATCCTATATTTAGGGTGCCCATTTGTAAATCCCGAGAAAGGGTACAGGCACCAACAGAAGACTGCCCTCAGTAAAAGAAGGCACGTGGCCATCCTATGTTGCACTCTTTTCTAAAGCTGGACAAGTCTCCAGCTTAAGTTGTGACCCACCAAATGCAGCCCACTTCCCATATAGGGCAGTTCACAGGGGGGGGGGATCGAGGCATCTTTTGTTCCCCCCGGGACTGCAAAAACAGGTAGGTGTGTAATCAGGCACCTTGTGGGCGGCAATGCATGGGTGGTGAGGTGTATTTGGCTTGGTGCATCATCAAGTCTGCTTCTGGCACTGCTGGTGAGGGCTAGCCTCTTGACTTGACAAACCCAAGTTCCCCTGGATGAGTAAGCAGACCATCTCTCACCACAACAATTGGGCTGCCACTGAAGAGTTGCCGCACCTCCTGGTGAAAGGGAGCGGGGGACGAGACAGAGGCTTCGCTTCCTGATGGAGAAGCGTGAAGAGATAATAAATGTGTGTTGCCCCTTCAAAATATAATTAGCCCAAAGAGGAGATTATTCAAAACTTTGGGGTGCCTCGGAGGGAGTGTTTTATTCTTAGCCGAACTGGGAGGTCTGTGGCAGTGCCATTAATTACAGGAGCGCTCTTGCTGAGACAATCTCCCTTTTGAGTGCCCACAATGGCTTCATCATCCTGACACCCGGAGTTTATTTCGGGCAGGCTGCAAAGTGCCATGCATATTGTCTGGGCCATCGGCAACATGGGGGGGGGATTTGGATCCGGGCCCTTCACTGCGTGGGGCTTTTGCGGGCTGGAGAAAGAACGAGTTTATTAGGTACTACCTACGTGTCAACTGATAACATTTCTCTTAACACGTTGTCTCTGTGTGTGTGCATGTGTGTGTGTGTGTGTGTGTATATGCATGGATGTATGTGTATGTAGATGTATGTGTATATGTTGTGTGTACATATGTATGTGTGCATATGTGTGTGTATATATATATATATATATATATGCATGTGTGTGCATTTATGTATGTATATGTGCGTGTGTATTTATTGTATATGTACTGTACGTACACACACATCGTTCCCATAACAACTTTTTTTAATCCTCATGGTGGACCTTGCAATTATAAAGCCTTCGTAAAGGTTCCTCCTAAAAATGTGTGTGTGTATTCTGTACATTCAAGCAGTAATTAAGGGTGGCCATTTTGCAGAGGACTGTCCTTCTGTTGGACGTTCTTCTCTATTTGAAGGGGTTTCCTGTCCAGTTCCACCTTAAACATCACAAACCCCCGGAAGGCAGAGCCACAGTGTCTTCAACGTGCCCAAAAATCATTATCACCCGGGCAGCAGGCATGCAGGCCACCTGGGCACCTCCTCCTGTGCTATGGTGAGATTCAGAGTGCAATCCTAGGCCTGTTTAGACAGAAAAAAGTCCCACAACTCCCAGCATTCCCCAGTCTCCCATGCTGGCTGGGGAATGCTGGGAGTTGTAGGACATTTTTCTGTCAAAACATGCATAGGATTGTACCCTGCTTTTATTAATAGATTTAAAAACCTCCATTCACCCAAAGGTCTTGGGGTGGTACAGAAATCAAGACACACCCAAATGGTCATATAATTGTAAAATGCGAGAAAAAAACAAAACACAACACGGTCATCAAACCACTGAAAAGGCAGTCAAATACATGCCTGGGCGGACAAAAAAAAAAGTTTTAACCCAGTACAAAAGGGCAGTAAAATTGGTGCCAGTCCAAGGATCTCTGCTTGGGAAAGATTTCTACTCCAGTCCCTGGAATGTCTGCAGATAGCACAAAGTTCAGCAAGAGCGGCCCTTATCATTTGCCCATTGGTGAGAGCACTTAGGTGGGTGACCACATGTGACAGGGTCTTCTCTGCAGTGACCCCCATACCTCTGGAATAAGTTTCCATAAGGGCCCCACCATGCACCATCATTGTAGGCTTTTAAGGAGCGCCATGAGTCTTCATAGGAACTTAGGTAGCTGCCTTACTCTGAGTCAGACCCTGGGTCCATCTAGCCCAGTATTGTCGACACTGACTGGTAGCATCAGCTCTCTAGGGTTTCAGGCAGGAGATTTTCCTGCCCTACTTGGAGATCCTGGGGATTGAACCTGGGACCTTCTGCATGCAAAGCAAGGGCTCCACCACAGAGCTAAGGACTGCCCCACTTCAAAGTCCCTATTTGTTCTTTCCACAACCTGTGAAATGGATCCGGAGGCCAATGGGACCAATAAATCACGCAAGCTTGGTCCGCGTGGAATATTGCAACAAGCAACATTTCCGAGAGATGCCTCCTTCTCCCAGTACCATTAGAGGAGATAAACTGGGCCAGAAAGTGGGGCAAGCATCTGGATGATTCAGGAAGGGAGGTCTGGTTTTTCTTAGAAAAACTTACGAAAAGTCCCAAAAAAAGTTATGGAGGAAATGGCAGTGTGCATGTGTGGAACAGGAGAGGGGACACTTCTATTCTTAAAGTATATGTCAGGAAAATAGGGCTAGAAAGTGGGGCACGCACCTGGACAATGGGGACACTGGGAATGGCGCACTGTTTTTTTTAAAAGGGAGGGGGGAGGAATGAATAAAATAAAGTTTTTAAAGAAAAGTACAAAGCAGGAGAAGCTAACAGAAAGTTATTGAGTGGTGAATTAGCCCAGCAGCCTCTCCCGAGCTGGTGTCATGGAGATGTGTTGGATCACCACTCCCATCATTCCCTGGCTGGGGGGATGATGAGAGGTGTAGTCCAACATGCCTCGAAGACACCAGATTGGGGAAGGTTTTGTATAGCGTGGTGGTTACAGGAGGGACCATAACTCAGCTGAGCATAGAGTTTGCATGAAGAAGGTCCCTGGTTCATTCCTCATCACCTCCAGCTAGAAGGATGAGGTAAGCAGGTAGGAAAGAATTCCGTCTGAAACCTTGGGAGAGCAGCTGCCTCTCAGCTTAGACAATATTGGCCTGGATGGACTAACACTCAGACCTGCTATAAGGCAGGTTCCTATGACCAAGAGCTTGAAGTTTAATCAATGAAGTCTTGGGTTCGTATTATACCTTAGCCTCCGTTGTCAGTGGGGCAGTGAATCCGCTCTGGGTTTTAGCTGGTCAGAATTCTGAAGGAGCTATCCAAGGTGCTTCCATAACCCACAATCGATTCACAGCCCCATCCAAATCAGAGCCACCAGCCTCCACGGCTGCTCATGTTACAAACCTGGAGTGGGGAAGGAAATTATGGTTTCTTTTCTGAACCATCGCCAACAATGCTTGGCATTCCCGACCAATTCCGAATCAAGCTGAAGGGAGTTCACCCATCTCCAGCCAAAAGGAATCGTGGAGGTAGACCTCCAGCCAGGGCTGCAAAACACTTCATTTGAAAGAAAGGTTTCAAATGTAGTCCAGTGCATTTTGATTATCGTTCCCCTATTTCAAGGTCAGTGATTGGTTACTTAGCATCCTGACCAAGTCATGCTGCCTGAGCTCTCTCGAAAAGAATCCAGATCATTCCAGTATCTCCTTGGGTTGGATGATACCAGTTCAGGAAGAACTGCAAAATATTTTGTCATTGTCAACAAGTACAACATGCTTGCAAGCTAGTTGTACTAGGAGTACAACACCAGAACTCATTAGAGGGTATTAGAATCCCATCCTTGCCTTTGGGTCATTCTTGGAGAGGGAAAGGAGAAAACCAGAGGGCAAGAAGATGAATGACTTTTACTATCTGCAAGGAAACTCCCACCAAAGTTAACATATAATAATATGTTATATTATTATATAATTATTATTATTATTTATTTTTTACCCGCCTCTCCATTTGGATCGAGGCGGGGAACAACAATATGATAAAATACATAAAACTGATTAAAACATGGCACACATTATTAAAACTGCATTAAAGCATCATAAAAACATCCTGTTGTTCTGTGAAATGTGGCTGTTGTCTCTGGCAAAGAGAGAAGGAGGAACACCATTAATATTTCATTAAGCAGCAGCTGAGATGTACTTATTTAAAACAAACACACTAAATAGAGGTGCTTTTTTAAAAAAAGTTTTAGGTCATGTCCAGGAATATTTTAATAACCGTAGTCTCAGCTTTCTAATGAGACAGATGTGCCTGTTTTTGCAAGCAAACTTCTGCAAAGTTGGATGTCATGTTTCTCCGCTTTAGCTTCAGGAAGGGATTTAACGAGGTTATCTCTACCTGGTAAATTTTAAGGAGAAAAATTAGCAGATGGCACTAGTGATGTATTATGAAAATCACAAGCCTTAGGACACAGCATTGTTAGCCTGTTCAATAATCCGGCCTTGGACAAAATGGCCATGATTTCAGTCATCAGAAAAAATAAATCAAGTACAGAGCCAAGTATAGACCATCTCAGCTTTCCCCACAATTTTCCCACGGACCACCTGAATGGTGCTCATGGACTACCAGTGGGCTGCCAAGCACAATTTGAGAACCTCTCATTTACATTGACTAGCAAAGATTCTTCCGGGTTTTGGACAGAGGTAATTTCCCTGTCTTACCTACTGGCAGGTAACTGCACTCACCTCTATGCAGTGGTCTTTTGGTCTTAGTTGGCAGATATGTCCCAAAACAGAAGAGACATTATTCTCAGCTGCATGAATTTTTTTATTATGCCCAATGCATTTCAGAAAGGACTTACCTTCCTCAGGGGCTGTAATGTTAACATCATTAATCGGTTCTAAAATCTGTAAGCATGTATAAAAAGTTTTAATAAATAATATACTCAAATGCTGGAGCAACATCTCGGACTCCCTTGGTTTGTATTTTGAGCTTCCCTGTGAGCTGTCCTTGGTCTTGTAGCCTTATTGACACTTGCATCTCATAGAATCATAGAATAGTAGAGTTGGATGGGGCCTATAAGGCCATTGAGTCCAACCCCCTGCTCAGTGCAGGAATCCACCTTAAAGCATCCCTGACAGGTGGCTGTCCAGCTGCCTCTTGAATGCCTCTAGGGTAGGAGAGCCCACCACCTCCCTAGGTCATGGGTTCCATTATCGTACCACTTGAACAGTCAGGAAATTTTTCCTGATGTCCAGCTGGAATCTGGCTTCCTGTAACTTGAGCCTATTATTCCATGTCCTGCACTCTGGGATGATTGAGAAGAGATCCTGGCCCTCCTCTGCATGACAAACTTTCAAGTCCTTGAAGAAGGTTATCATGTCTCCACTCAGTCTTCTCTTCTCCAGGCTAAACATGCCCAGTTCTTTTACTCTCTCCTCATAGGGCTTTGTTTCCAGAGATTTCCCCCACAGATTTTGCACTTCGTAATTATCTCACAGATTTCCTTCTTTGTAGCTCAGACCCTTAGCCTAGCTACATGATATCTGTTCTCTAACGAAGATGAGATTGTTATGTCTTTCTGAAAAAAATCTCTCTTTCTGCGAGAGCAATTTATATTATTACATCGCTGTTGTTATATTTTTACCCCATCATCTCTCCATGGAGCTCATGAAAAGCACATCACACAATGCATAGCTAAATTATGGAATTCATTACCACAAGATGTAGTGACGGCTGCCAACTTGGATGGCTTTATAAAGGGAATTTGACAAATTCCTGGATGGGAAGACTATCAATCGCTGCTAATCATGATGGCTATATATTACCTCCAGGATCAGAGTTCCTATAAACCAGTTGCTGGGGAACATGAACAGGAAGGTGCTAAATTGTTCCTGCTTGTGGTGTTTTCACAGGCATCTGGTTGGCCGCTCTGTGAACAGAATGCTGGATTCGTTAGACCTTTGGTCTGGTCCAGCTCATCTCTTCTTAGATGGTTATGTTATATTCAGCAGAGGCTGGTAACGCCAATATTGGTTCAGCACCATGTACATCTCCTTTAAAGTTCTGTCTAGTTCTGACTGAAACCCAGAATGGATTTACAGCTGCACTGAAACGGGAGCCACCAGCCTCTGCTGGTTATATTCTTACAGCAATGTATATGGCTTTTCTCTCCAAAACTCTTAGAGTGTCGGATGAGGAGTGGTGAGACCTGAGTTCAAATCCCTATACAACTTGGAAAGACTGGGTGACCTTGGGCCAGTCACCATCTCAGCCTAACCCACCTGTCAGAGTAACCTACTTCATAAGGTTGTTGTTGTTGTGTCTAAACCTGTTCCCCTTGGGCAGGGAGAAGGATGTTCAGACGATAATTCAGAGTCAGATTCTGAAGAGATGGCGCAAGAGACGTCCCAGTCTGTACCAGGAGTAGGGGAGTTGGCTCCCACGGGCTCTTCCCCAGCTGCAAATGAACTTTCGTCAGCCCTTATCTATGATGGTGTAAACAATCACCAAGCTGAGAATCAGGCTTCTTCTGAGGAGGAGGGCGTGGAAAGCCTGGTGGATGCGAGATTCCGTAGGAGAGAAAGGCGGGCTGGGACAAAGGAAGGGCGGAGGAGGTCGGCCTGGGTGATAGCTTGCAAATGGCTAGGTCACAACCAGTCTCCCTGAAGTTAAGGCGTACTGAAAGAAACGGGCTTTCCCTTTCCATGAAAGAACAACTGTTTTGTTTACTTTGCATAATCTTGCCTAGAGGTCAAGTTTCCTAGAACTGTTAGACTCCCTTCAGCTGGGAGAAGATGTTTATTGCCTGAATAAAGCTTTGTGGATTCCATGGCGGACCTCTTTATTGACGTCAAATGAAGCGAGGGGCAAGAGGGACACGGCAGTTGTGAGGATAACATTGGGAGGAGCAAGGAGAACCATGTATATACTGCCTAGAGCTCCTTGGAGGGAAGACAGGATAATTAAAATAAATATTATCTGGACAAGGCTTCCTTGACATCCCGCCCCCCCCCCCCCCCCCGGCAACCTTTCTTCCTTAGAACCTGTGACTCAGTTTTCAGTTGTTTCCTAACTCAACGGAACTTCATGAATAAAGATTAACTTGACTTGAGGGGAGGCAGGAGAGAAGAAAGGAAACCTAAAGCGAAAGGCAGAACAAAAACTAGCTTGCAGAGAATACATACTTCTGGCTCCCCAGGCATTCCCTAAAGGGCTTAGATAATATGTTTAAGCCAAAGCACATCCAGGGTTCTTTCTGTCTGCTTTGCGACTAATGGCTCAGCGGCAGGTCAAGTGGATCATCAACCAGAGATCCTCACAAGGACAATTTTGCTTGTAGTTCGTACTCAGGTGGGGGGGGGGGGATGGAGGCGCGACGTGGAGTTAACTCTCAACAAAGAATGTTGGAGCAGGATTTTGCTCTCATATAACCACTGAACCCGGGGTTATTCAATTGAAGCTGAATAGTGGGAGATTCGGGATAGAGAAAAGGAAGCCCTGAATTCGCTTCCATGAGATTTATTTATTTGTTTATTTGCTACATTTCTATGCCACCCAATAGCCGAAGCTCTCTGGGCGGTTTACAAAAATTAAAACCATAAAAAACCATTCAAAATATAAAACAACGACAGTATAAAAACATAATTTAAAATGCAGTATAAAAGCACAACCAGGATAAAAACCAAGCAGCCATGCAGAAATCAATACGGATTTAAAATACAAATTTAAACAGCAAGGTTAAAAATCAAACTGAAGAACTGTTAAAATACTGTGAAAATAAAAAGATCTTCACCTGGCATCTAAAGGAGTATAATGTAGATGCCAGGAGAACCTCTCTGGGGAGCTCATTCCATAGCCGGGGTGCCACAACAGAGAAGGCCCTCCTCCTGGTAGCCACTCCACTTGTCTCACTTCCTTTGGCAGAACTCATGGACGGCTTTCAAAAGTGATGAGAGACAAATTCATAGAGGCATGATTAGTATGGCTACTAATCATGGTGGCCATATACTAGCTCCAGGATCAGAGGCAGTACACCGCTCAATATTCAACACAAGCAGGAGGGTGGTGGTTGGAGGGATCCAGGCAAGAGAACCCTTTAGTCTGATCCTCCAGGGCACATTGTCTTATATAGTAAGGCACTCTGCCTGTGGAGAAAACAGGTGTCCCCCCCGTCCTGTCCTATAAAGACAAATCCTTCTGTTTTCTCATTTCAGCCTTTGCTTCTGCATCTCTTTAGATCTGCAGTCCTGCGCAGCATCATAGGCTGGGCCCAAAGGAGATGGCGTGTCTGCATACCCATGGTTTGAAAAGGCAAGGTTATATCCTGTTGAAAAAGGTGACTCCTGCTGAAGGGGAAAGCGATACCCGGGGGGAAAGAGAAGGTTTGCTTTCTTCGGGCAGTTAGAAGTTCAGCATGAAACTGTCAAGGAAACGTAAACAAACGTTTCCCTGTCGTGGCGGACAACTCCCGTCCCGCCACCCGGTTCCCCAGCCAAAACTGGCTTGAGCCAACGCTTGAAATAACCACACAGAAATTTAAGGACCAAAGCAAGTTTATTTACACACTATCCTAAGTTAAGGCCTTGGTCAAAGCACACCTCCTCAACCCAGCAAAAGTCAAAGCAGAGAAGGGTTGTTGAGGAAGGGAATGGGGGGGGGGGGTGAGAGAGGTATGAGGTAGAAAGGGGTAGCAGCACAGAAAGGCACAAGCAATAAAACAATTGAGTCTCCAATCAAACAGGCACACTCTTAAAAGTGCTAAGCAACCCCAAACCGAGTAGGCTTGTAAAACAATAAAAATCTATCTAACACCCGGCTTGATCCAGCCGGACAGAGATCAACTCTTCACCGTGCCCAGGTCCGAAGAGTGATGACCTAACCGTCACAGGCTTTCGTTTTTCAGTCTTTTTTCCCACCAGCCCTCCTTCCCCCCCCAGCCTGGGAAGCCAATCCTCCCTAACGGCTTTCAGCTGAAAGTCGTTAGAAGCTTGCTCGTTAGTTGGAGCACCTGTTTCTCTCAGCTGGTACTAACCCAATAAGTAACTCAGAAATATGTCAACACATGAACTCATCTCCCTCCCTCCTCCAGAAGCATCAAGGCCTTCAGCAACTCCATGTCCTTCACAGAAACATGCTTTTCCCTTTTGTTTCCTGGCTGTAAAGGAAATGAGGTTATCAGACTAAAAGAGGGACTCTGCCCAAATTGTAAATGGAGCTGATGGTACTAAAGGTTGGAAAGTCTGGCGTGACTTACAGCAGAGTTGCTTTATATGGAGAAAGCATGGCAACACAGCATTTAGTATTGGAGGCAATAAACAGAGGCCAGAGCCAGTGTAAAAGATGTTGACATCAGCTTACTTGATTAGTGCATTAATACACACTATCAGAGAAGGCTAACACTGTTTCACCCTAAAGCTTGTTGTGGGAGTGTAAGTAAGCAAAGGCATGAGTTATGGTTACTTGCTTCCTTTCTGGAGAGGCGCATGGCTATTGTCACTGCTATTTTCACCAGTTGTTACCACTCCTCATCCTCCTTTTCATCATGGGTACCACATGCTTGCTTGCCAGGCAAAGAGCCAGTGAGCGAGTAGGCCGTGGCATCTCCTCCTCCTCCTCCTCCTCACCACCTCTGTTGTCTGGGTCAGAGCGAGAGCCAGGTGAACACAGATTGCAATGGCGAAGAAGAGGCGTCACTCCTGAGAAAGGGGAGCAGTGATTATGCCAGTGAGAGAGTCGACTCACTGGGGGAGGGGCCCCATGAGGGGTGTCTTGCCGAGGCCCTCAAAATCCTGGAGCCATGCTGACCACCAGAATCCACACGACAATCTGCAGCCACATCCCTCCTTTAGAGGGAGACGAATGTCTGTCACACACAGCAAGATGTATGTTACTACGAGTCAGAACTGGTTACATAAAGTATTTACTGTATCGCCTGTGGCCATGTTGACAAGAAGGCAACGCGATGATTAGGCGACGTTTGCTCGGCCTGGGAAGGATTTCGCTTGAGAACATCTGCCGTTCACTCTGGTGGCCTGAGGTACTTTTATGTAAGACGCTGGCAGGATTTGATGCTGTGGAGTTGCTTTGGACACGTATATGTGAAACAGGACCCGGGTCGTTTTTTTTAGCCCTCCTGAATTAACCCTCCATCCTGTACTAGCCTGCCTCAGACGGTCTGAATGCAAAGTTCTGCGCACTCCAGAACCATCTGTCGAAAGCAGCCTTTCCTCATCTACGGTCTTGGGGAATGCTAGTCTAGTGTGTGACCATGATTATCCCTGCTCCCGGCTGAAAGACCACGCCCATGAATGGGCCTTCTTCTTCATCTGTCAACTCTAGTAGCCATCACAGCAAGTTGTAATACAGAGAGATGAGTGGGACAGGAATCATAGAGTTGGAAGGGCCTGTAGACTGTAGAAGAAGACCTACTTGGGTCCCAGCTGGCGTTTAACAAGGTTGGCACAAGGCTAAGCCACCATGGGCCAGTGAAAGGAAATTCATACATCTGCGGCCAAACATTTTTGGAAGCCTGGGCAAAGACAGGTCGAAAAGGCAACAGATGGAGTCTTAAATTCTGAATGTTGTCCTTGCATAAGCTTTGTGGTACTGCTGGGGTCTTACGTTGCAGCCGTACTGCATCGTTGGCTTGAGTTTGGACTGAATGGAGGCCTCACCGTTGGCTTGGGTTTTACCTGAATGGAGGGCTTGAACATAGCTGTGTGTGCAAGTGGTCAGTTTGGGTAGGAATGAATGAGCAGAGAGGGGGGTTGAGGTTACCTCCGCTGGTCATTGTATGCCAGTCTCCATGAATTTAAGGCAGGGGGTCAGAGACCCCCCCCCCTCTCTCAACTCGGGGTCATCCCATGAAGCTGATAGGTGGGAGATTCAGGACAGATAAAAGGAAAGACTTCTTCAACAAGGTGAATACTAAACCCATGGAATTCATTACCACGAGATATAGTAATAGCCACCAATTTGGATGGCTTTAAAAGAAGAGAAGGCTATCAATGGCTACCAGTCTTGATGGCCTTATGCTATCTTCAGCAGCAGAGGCAGTATGCCTATGTACACCAGTTGCTGGGGATCATGGGTGGGAAGGTGCTGTTGTCTTCATGTCCTGCTTGTTCCTGGTCAACAGCTGTTTGGCCACTGTGTGAATAGGGTGCTGGATCAGATGGACCTTTGGTCTGACCCAGCAGAGCTCTTCTGATGTTCTGATGTTCTAACTTCTTTCAGGCTGAGGGCCTAATTCCATTTTGGAGAAGCTCTCTGGGTCTACACTGGTGGTGGCAGAGCAAAAGGGGCATGGACCAAACTTCCCAATTCCCTGCACATTGTACTTTCAAGCTCCTACTGCTAGTAGCTAAGTCTTAGGAGAAGCATTTCAACCTTCTAGTATGGGGGGAAATGGCACAATCTCTGCCTCAGGGAGGACAGCTTGCTCTTTGCAGAAGTCTGAACTGATTACTTGCAGAAGTCTTGTGGAATGGGGCTGAGGGATGTAGCCTGCAGGCTCCCCACACACCCCAATTTGAGCATCGCAGCCTCTGAATCCAAAGGAAGATACCAAACTCACTCAGGGACTGCGGAGAAAGCCGAGCCACGAACACTCAGACCAATGGGCTGGATCTATTTTTAGCTTTGATAGATGAGAGCTGATCTCCTCCCGCTCATCCCCTTCATTTGCCTGGCTGAGCTGCGAAGAATGCGCCACCTTCTGCAGCTCCCACTCAGTTGCCACCAGAAGCATTCACCGTGGAAGCAGA
Source organism: Anniella stebbinsi (assembly GCA_029215795.1). NCBI lineage: Eukaryota > Metazoa > Chordata > Lepidosauria > Squamata > Anniellidae > Anniella > Anniella stebbinsi. Next base: position 55,587,795 of record JARDYH010000007.1, read on the forward strand.
GATATCTAGCTAAAAAATGGGTGCTGCTGTGTAGGGAATGTAAAAGCCAGGCGTCAGAGTTGGCACCAAGAGACGACACGGCCGGGCATCCGTCGAGGGCCCACATCCCACCAAGGACAACTGGCAGAGCGCCCAGGAATTGCTCTTCCTCTTCACCATGGCAACGTGCTTGTTCACCTGCCTCTCGCTCTGGTCCAGACCACGGTGGTGGTGAGAAGGAGGAGCAGCAGATGCCTCGGCCTCCTTGATCGCTGGCTCTCTTCTGATCAAGCAAGCGATGATGAGAAAGAGGATGAAGAGTAAAAGCAGATGGCGAAAATGGCAGATGTACCGAGGGACCGGGCCCCCTGAGGGTCTCTTGACCAAGGGCCCTCCAAAACTTGGATCCCACACTGTTAGGCTTCCTAATCCTTAGGGAACGGCGTGGAAAGTTACAGCAGCAGAAGTGGGAAGAACCCGTTTTAGAACAAAATAAAATTCTAGCCAGCTGGCCATCTTGCTTGTAGAATAAAGCAAAAACAGACCTGGGGCAGGCTGGAGGTTCTAGCAAAAAAAAAAGGGACAGCCCATAAGACAGGGGACGTCGAACCTTTTTCAGCCCAGGGTCCAAATTCTGTTTTGGAGAAGTTCTTGTGGGCCAGATTCCAGTGACGGGCATGGCAGAAGGCAAATGGGATTGGCCCCAAACACCCAAGATGCCAGGCTGTTTTAGCTTGAAGCTCCTCCCTCCAGTAATTAAGCTTCAGGAGAGGCATTCAGATCTTTTAGAGTGAGGGGGAAATTACACAAAAGATAGGAACCCAGTAATGATCGGTGGTCGGGGAAAGGGGGTGGAGCCAGAGGAAGGGGCGTGGCCTTTTAGGGAACCCTGAAGATTTGGCCCATGGACATGAGTTTCGTTGCTCCTACTGTACAACTCCAACCTGGCTGTACCTGCCTGCCTCACGTCACGTGTCCAGCATATCAGCCCACACCTTCTCGTGGTCAGGGCAGGTCACCCCACTGTCTAGTATGAAGAGTAATTTTGCGTCTGTCCATGAAATTTGTTTTATGTGGCTCTCATGACTCCTTATAACTGTCAACAGGCCTCCCCTTCTCTGTGGATTTGTCCCCTGCCCTGTGGGTTTCCATGATCGCATGCCTAAAACTAGGGTGACCTTATGGAAAGGAGGACAGGGCGCTTGTATCTTTAACAGTTGCCTAGAAAAGGGAATTTCAGCTGGTGTCATGTGTATGCATGCTGCACCTGGTGAAATTCCCTCTTTATCACAACAGTTCAAGCTGCAGGAGCCCTGCCCTCTTGACCAGATATAAAAGAGGGAAGGGCTCCTGCAGCCTTAACTATTGCAATAAAGAGGAAATTTCACCAGGTGCTGGTGAAATGACACCTGCTGAAATTCCCTTTTCCATACAACTGTTAAAGACACAGGAGCCCTGTCCTCCTTTCCCTGTGGTCGCCCTTCCTAAAACACATCGCATTATTATGTTACGGCAAAGACGGAGGGAATCTATCGATTGCCATTCAGCTAGATAAATGTCCTGCCCTGAAACATTACATTAATGCTAAAGTGCTGTCGGGAGTTGTGTGGGAAAGGCAATGGTAGGGTATGCGATGGAGAGGAAGACCACACGGAATAATGGTGACTGGGAACCAAGCCATTATAAGTTTTTGGAAATTAGGATTCATTTTCTTCCAAAACATCACCTTACTTGTTTTGTTAACTCTCCTCTTCACTCTCTTGCCATCAGGGTTTTTTGGGGGGGCGGGGGAGGGAACGCAGCCAGCTCCCTGTCCAAATCATTCCTGTTCCCAATCCCTGTGGCCAATTTCCCATAAAGCCGAGCCACGTAATAACAATTGCTGTTAAAAAGTGAGCTAAGTGGAACAGCCAGCCATAAACTTTTAATTTTCTATCTGGAAAGAGGCTAAAATTCAACAAAGACCAATGGGAAGGGGAGGGCGCTTCCGCTACATTTCAGGAACAACGTCAAGAAAGTGTCTGTGGGGGAAGCTAGAAAAGGTCCCCCAAATAAAAGCAACCAGATCAGTTTCTCCTAGAAGCGTAAAATTCGATACCCCCTCCTGACTAGAACGTCGAACGAATGAATTAGCTCAGACCCAAAGGTGTGCATAAAATAATTATCAATTTGTTGGATTTGTACCCCACTTTCCTGCCCCCAACACAAAAAAAAGACACTCAAAGTGGCTTCCTCTATAGAAAACAAAACAAAAACATTAACAAAGACTTGATTCAAACTATAATAAAACAAATATGTTAAAGGCAGAAATAAAAACTCAACAAGGACAGAATGAAAACAGCACCCAACCTAACAGACCAGCTTACATGCCAAAGGCCTGCTTGAATAAAACTGTCTTTGCCTTCCAGACTGGCCCGAGCCAGGTCTCTGCCTGAAGTGGGGACCTGCCTCCGCCGCCTCCCTCCCGATCTGCCTGCCGGCTCGCCTGAACTAGAGTAGTGAATTCTTCACTTTTAGCTTTTGCTCCTGAACCATTCAAGACAGTCTTGATCTTGGTTGAATTCAGGGAACCTGAACAGGAGAACACGCTATTCCAACCTGGATTGGGAAACAGCTGCCCTATCCTCTTCTACACTCCTCTATTTGAAAGCATCCTCTGTTTGAAAGGCTGCCATGTCCAACTCCAGTTAAAAAATAAAGAACAGTAACTGTTGCCATCACCAATTAGGCGAACACACAGGTCTTCTGCACTATGGCGAGATTTACAGTATTTCCAATTAAATTCTAACAATTGTTTCTAAATTTGCATCTATACATCATATACATTTTCATATGCAGATTTATGCCATATTTTGCCAGCTGGTTTTGGTGAACCATTTCCTCTTTTTTGGTACCATACACCAGTCCAGCTTGGTGCGGGAAACTGCTGCCCTCAGCCCTGGTGTAGCTCAGATATATGAACGGACAGGGCTAGAAACTTGAATATAACAACCATTTTTGTTTTAGTAATTGATTATTGTTGTTTATGTACATTTTTTAAAATTTTGTAAGCCAATTTGAGCGACTCTATTTTTTCCTTGGGTTTTTTTTTTTGGCGGCTGGGGAAGAAAGTGGGGAAAGCAAGATATAAATTCTCAGCGAAAAGAATAATCCCAAAGATTAACCTGCTTCTTCTTTGGTAGTGTAAACCAAAGCAAAGGGGCTGCTCCTGCCGTTTCTCGCAGTGGCAATCATGCTGGCTGGACACTGCTCTTCAAAACCCTCCTCTTATTTGCCTTCCAGAAAACGAATAATTGGACACTTCAAAGCATCGCCCAGAATGGACCGTACCCGCAAATCAACACCAGCCTGTCTTGTCAAGAGGGTGCAAGAAATCAAGCCGTGTGTATGTACACGTGTGTGTGTGTGTGTCAAAGGAAGAGTAGCAGTGGCAGAGATAAACCAGAAAAGGGCTGGAAAAGACGATGCCATAAAGTAGCCAGAGAGCAAACTGCAGAAGCTTGATTTCTGGCTAAGAGATGTTCAGTCGCTGCTGTTCTTGAGCATAGCAGTAGGAGGGAGTGGAGTGTTGTACCAGAGTCTCTCTCTCTCTCTCTCTCTCTCTCTCTCTCTCTCTCTCTCTCTCTCTCTCTCTGGTTGCCTGTGTTACATTCTCTGTCGAAGCTTAGCTGGGAAAGCACGTTAACTGCACTGAAATGCAGCATTGCCTCTTTCTCTCTCTCTCTCTCTCTCTCTCTCTCTCTAGATCAGCCAAAACCCACCACTAGCACAGAGAACAGAACACAGAAAGTGACCACAACTCCACAGCGAAAGCCGGGCAGACACCTTCTTGCCAACACAAGCTGCCGGGATTTCCAGCCAGGATTAAAGTGGAATCAAAAAGAAGACTTTTGGTGGTTGTTGCTGGGGAGGGGGGGGATTGGAATTGGTGGGAGGGGGGAGAAAGAGAAGATGGATCCCCTGGCATTTTCCCAACCCCACTGGAGTCGGATGGAGTAGAAAGAAGAGTTTGACATTACATCCCCTTGCATCTGGATTCTCTTGGCTATTTGATTTTTTAAAAATATATATAGAAACCGTATTTATACATACATTTTAAAATATATTTTCCACCGGGGGGGGGGGGAAAATTGGCTTCCCACCCACTTCCTTTCCTCCTTTTTTTTCTTATTTCTGCTCGTTTCAAAAGATTTCTGGCATTCTTGTTACAATGGAGCAGTGGATTCTCCACCTGAGAGATCGCACAGCACAACTCTTGCGGGATATCAAGGAAGATCTAAGGACCCCTACTTCATTGGGACTTACAGGAAGAAACTGGGATTTGGTGGGAACTATGCAGTGAAAGGTAAGTGATTATTGTGGCCACGGAGTGCTGGGAAGCAATGTGTGTGATGTACACTCACAGAGAAAGAAAGAGGAATGCTGTGGGCCTTATAAGAAACACCTGATAAAACTAAGGAAGGGAACTGGGAAAAAAAAAAGAGCCATCTCATAGTGAATGATTCAGCCATGCCACATCCTGCTGCTATGAAATGAAAGACAGAGAATCAAGGAAAGGGGAGGCTGGATTCCAGGCACTGGAGGAATCCTCAAAGGTGATCTATCATGGGGTGGGCAGACTTGTGTCTCACGTCTACTTTTTCTTTTCAAACGCTGGAAACCCCACAGCCCTCTGGTGGGTTTATAAATTGCAAAGGGATCTCTTAGGAGGGTGTGAAGGCAAAATGAACCTGCGCGAAGTGGTCCCGAGGGTGGACTCTTGCTGACGTATCTGAGAAGAAATGCTTTGCTTGGTCCAGCCAAGGTCTGTTTAGGCCGGCGTCTTTTGCAAGAATCCCCCAATAACTGGATCATAAAGTTGGGAAGGTATCTTTGGAGGTCATCTAGTCCACCCCCTACTCAAGGCAGGAATCTACAGCCACCATGCTCCCTGTGGTCTGCCAATCGATTGCGGTTTACCTGTCCCTCACTACATTGAGGACCAGATTCTAAATCTAGGCTACAATCCTAATTAAACACACCCTATTGAGCAAACTCCACTGGACACAGGGGGGTCTTACTTCTGCGTAAACCTGCAAAAGATTGTGCTGCTAAACCAATGATAGTCATAAAAACAATAATGGTTATAAATAAATTGGAAATATCTCTTCTCTAAGGACCTTTAAGATCCTATTTTACTCTGCATTACAGAGAGTGGGGGGGGGCTATATGGGAGTGTTCCCGAGTGCTGAGTCCTGAGTCCCTAGTTCTGAAAGAATTTGTGAAGTACAGATCCAGAGTAAGCTGTCCAGATCAGAAAGGGCCAGGGGATCAAATAGTAAAAAATCAGAACAAGAAAAAGGCGTTAGAAAGAAGTTTCACACGCACCTGTTCTTTTTGACTCCCTGACCTGAGATTTTATTCATCAGATGATGAGGAGGATTTTAAAATCACTGGGCAATGTAAAAAAAAAAAAGAAAAGAAAAGAAATGTAGAACAGTACAAGTACCCTTTGCAGGGTGACAATGTAAAGTAAAGTTATACAGTACAAAAGTCACTATATCATGTGTCCTCTTTACCTTGTGGCAGATTCCTGCTTCTTTAAAACAAAAGTCAGTTTCTTTCCAACTCCTGTACATTCATTTTTCAGTCACCGTGTAATGACTGTGATCTCAACCTCATTCCATTTGTATCTGCTTTGCAACTTCCCCCAAAGCTTCTGTGAATGAATCTCTGTTTCACAAGATCACTTAAGGCCCCAGTTCTAAACAAACTTAACTGAGTTGCAAGGCCCCCTGAACAAAGCGGGACTTGTTTCAGAGTAAACATGAACCAAGCTTAACAGCACGATCTTATGCAAGTCCATCCATTGGCTTCTTCAAAACACCTGACATGTTTTGATGGTTGATGTGAACAGGGTTGGGGAAAAGCAGAACTAGTGTTTGAAGTGTGGATGGGGTACAGGATCCATTTAACTGTTCTGCCGTAAATGATCCATTTAGCTTAGAGAGACCGTATGAGAAGAAGGGCAGGGCTCTTGTATCTTTAACAGTCATATAGAAAAGGGAATTTCAGCAGGTGTCCTTTGTATGTATGCAGCACCGGGTGAATTCCCTCTTCGTCACAACAGTTAAAGCTGCAGAAGCTCTACTAGTGACCAGATACAAAAAAGGACAGGGCTCCTGCAGCCTTAACTGTTGTGATGAAGAGGGAATTCCACCAGGTGCTGCATGCATACAAAGGACACCTGCTAAAATTCCCTTTTCTATGCAATTGTTAAAGATCCAGGAGCCCTGTCCTCCTTTTCATATGGTCACCCTAACTGGGTGTAAAACACACACAGTTTTGTGAAAACTCCTCTTCTAAACATTCCTTGAAAGGACTAGAGATGAGATTCAGGTTTTGCTATTATTAGTATTATTAGTATTATTAAAACCATACTTTATCTGCTTGGACTATGTGGGAAAAGCTTGCAATCCACGCCCGATTAAATGTTGATGGGAACGTGCTAGAACGTTCCCATCAACTAGTTCCAGCTAGTTTTCCTGGAATTCCTTTCGGAGGAGAAGAGGTAGGAAGCTGGTGGGCCAAATGTCACCTTTCCATCTAACCGGCAGTCAGATTCCATTGCTACAAATGCTGTACACCCAGTCTCTCCTCTTCTGCTTCTGGGGTGGAAAACCGGCAGGCTACGTTTGCTTCAGGGGCTGCCAGCTGCTGACCCCTCTGCTAGAAAATGTTGATGACTGTCATGACACAATTAGAGTGTCTGGTGCATACCATGCGTGAGCCTTTCATCCGGAATAAAAGAAATGGTTCTTGTGAATGGTCCTTTAAGCCCATATGTGGCCTTTTAAACCATAAATGTGCCTTAGACCCTTTTAATGATATAAATATGATGGGGAGAGAGAAAGAGCTGATACTTTGAGAGTTGCCCACCTCCCCCATGTTCATAAGTGAAGTGGGAATTCCGACCTATTTTAGTGACATGTGCCTGTCCAGATGAATTTAATCCAGATTAATGAATGCGGAGCATAACAGGGCATTGGTTTTATTTATTTATTAAAATAATTATTTCCCACCTAGCATGATACGGATCCCCAAGACGACTAGTAAAAAATAGACTAATCCAAGCCTGCAATATACCTTTGGTATCGCAGACAATTGTGTGTGCTTCCGTGTGATCGTCATGTGCTGTTCATGGCTTGGTTTCTCGCTTGTCCGTCTTCTTGTCATTTTGAGGCTTTTACAACGTCTTCCTCTCCCCCGTTGGGGGAGCTTAAAAGTACAGCACTGATCTAAGAAGCAAATTGCACACCTTAAAAGACATTGTTTTACAGGAATAGTAACATCTTGCTGCGAGAACTGGAAATGCTAATTTCTTTCCTCTCTTCCCCCCCCCCCCCCCGGTCCCGGTAGTATATTTGGAAAGTGCTTCCTTAACATTTCACACACTTGCTTGGTGCGGTGGGCTAGAATAGCATGCGTCTTTAGAAGTAAGACGAACCTTAAGACAGAAATGTACTAGACAGGGTATCACATCGAGTGTTAATTTCAGGACTATTAAAACAGTGAGAGTGTGATCGCAGCAAAGGTGTATGGTTGTGCGTGTGCAATTTTTTAAAAAAAAAAACAGCTTTATTTTGGTTTCAGGGCACTTGCTTTGTATGTGGTACAAGCTAAGAATCTATTTTTGCTCCGGGTTCTTCGAAAGAAATGCGACGGGCTTATTGACTGGCGTGTAGTGAGATCTGACACTTTTAACGAAAAGGGTCGTGCTGAGAAGTTTGGACTGGAGTTCTTATAACTCAGTTTCCCTAGGGTTTGAATGCAGTGAGGGCGAAAGGTCAGTCGCTCCCTTGAACGGAAGATCTGGATGCAGACACAGGACTCTTGTTTCTATAGATCCAAACGACATCATATTAGAATTATCCATGGCATTGGAAGTGCTTGTTGAATCATATAAAAATAGTCCATCCCATACCCCCCACCTGCTACTTCAGCGGTTTTGGGGTTTGGAAGCCACACTCAAGTTTCTCTGTCCATGGAATTTAGTGCAAGCCTATGCAATTGTTATTAATATTGGGAGGATGCAGACTTGATCGTACTTGAAGTAGCTCCATTAAAATCAGAGGGACTTGTCATGACCAACTCGCATTGCATTCAATGGGTCTACTCTAAGTCATGACAAAACCTGGATCCAGCCTCATGTATATGTTCTGATGAGACACACAAGGCATCGTTGCATGCCAAGTTGTCACATTTTATCCTCATATGAACCCTGTGAGGTAGGCCAGGCTGAAAGATGGCAATCAGGCAAGTTCACAGTAAGCTTTATAGCTGAGAGGGAGTTTGAACCCAAAGCTTTTCCATCTGTGTTCAACATACTAGACCTGCTAAACCATGCCACTTCTCTAAGCCCATTGCTACTGTACCCTGGACTTTCAAATAGGGATGGATGAATCTGTCGATTTTGTTTTCTCTCCATTTCTCATTTTACCAATCCTAAATTCAATTCAAGAATTGTGTTCCTGCTTCTCCCAATTCATGCACCTTTCTACACAATTTTGCCCAAGATATATTCTTTGCAAGATTCCCCCCTTTAATATAATGCATTTTAATGTTCTTTTTGGTAATATATGCATTTTATGGCCACTTTCCACTTTCAAACATATGCATTTGTTGATGGAAGAACTCCATTGCGAATTCAAAGAAGTACAAATTTTGTAGGATGAATCAATTTTGGTTTCTATATAGTTTGAAAGTGTGAGATTAGGAACATTTGCATTAAAATGTGAATGAAAGAATTTTGGGCCCCTTCCTACTCTCAAAGCCCCGCCCCTCTTTACAAAGTATCTTTTTCATATTCCATTGGAGGAGGGACTATAGAAAGCTTCCTTATATCAAGCCAGACCATTGGTCCATTTAGTTCAGTATCATCTCTTCTGATAGGCCATGTCTGTCCAGGAGGAGTGCATGCCTACAACTTAGACACAGGTAGAGGATGTGAAATCCCAGGGCAAGGAGTGAAAAAAAAGGGAGAATAAATGTTTTTTCCCATTCAAGAACCATTTTTGTTTTTCTGAAAAATTCAAAATATTGAACAGATTTGGATTATGAAATATTTTCTTTTAGAATTTAAAACAAGGTGTTTATATATGGCTAGCTAACCGTTACGCCCTGCAAATGATTTCTACAAACTATGGAATAAGAAGACTTTTATGGAAAGACTAGAGATGTAAAATGTCTAGAAATAATGAAGCCGTGGGGGGATGTTTTTTTTAAAACCTCTCTGTAAGATTTCCAGCATAATTTCTTTCATTCCTTATTAAAAATTACAGCCGTAATGCATCTTTTACTGATAGACATTTAGGGATGCTCCAAGTTACGCTCAGTTTCCCTACATGTCAGTAAAATCACAAGTTTATCATATGGAAGAAAATGTGTGTCCTTGACAGTTTGGATTTTATTCTATGAGCTTCTGTAGCAGTCAATGAATGTAGTTCTTCTTATCTAAGACCCACATATGAAAAACACACACTATAGCTTATCCTACTGTCACCAGATGGGATGGAACTCTAAAAGAGCTATCCAAGGTGTGGAAGAGTTTTGACTGGTTCTGACTGAAATGCGGAGTGGATTCACTGGCCCGCTGACATCAGAGCGATCAGCTTCCCCCGGGCTGGAATGCACTGGTTGACCACTGTATGAACAGAGTGCAGGATTAGATGGACCCTTCGTCTGGTCCAGCGTGGCTGATCCTTCCGTTCTCCTGTCTAATTTGGCTCTCATCGACCCCGGCTTGTGGTTTTGCCGCGGCTGCCTCCTATGCACTCTGAACGTGAGGCAGAAGGTCGTCGCCCGAGCATGTGTGGGCTTGACGGAAGGTGGGCCAAATGCCAACCGGCGAGAAGCTGCGGCATATGGCTGGCTCTGAGTTCTCCTACTAGAGGCTGCCTCCTCTGTCAGCCCTGGCCTTGAGGAAAGAAGGGAGTAACTCAAGACCTTTCTGAGGTACATTATGCCCTTTGAACGTTTGCCATGACAGGGGGTTGAGAACTTAAAGGTTGCTTCAGGGAGCACCCTTCTCAAAGAAAGGTTTGTTTATTTCCCCCCACCCCCACCAATCCCAAATCTTTGTCATTCCCCCTCCCCACTTTCCACAATAGTTTCCTCACTGGTGAAGGAAGAGAGTAGGCCATATTTACTCATGACCTTAATTGTGCCGTAGCGTAGGACCCTGCAGCCGATGGCTGTGACCCAGCCTTCCCCTCTCCTCTCCACTCCGCCTGTCATTGGTTGATCTATCTCCTCTGCTACCTGATCCATCCCAAGCCACAGGGACAAGTTATACGGGAAAATCAAGAAGGACAACAACAACGCCGTTGTGTGTTTGCACATGTGTGTTTGTATTTTGTGTCCAGCTATTCAGAAATAGGGACAGACGAATTTGTCAATTTTAATTTCTCTCAGTTTCTCATTTTTCCAGTCTTCAGTTAAGTTTGTCCCAAACCTGGAGAATTGTATTTAAAAAAACAAAAACGGAGTTCACATGAAAATTCAGACACACTTTTATGCATATTCCTCCTGACACACATGTGTTGGCATGCAATTTTGCCAAACACAGGCATTTTTTGCAATCATTTTTCTTAGTGTAATGCCTTTTTGAATGCTCTTTTGCGAATATGGTTTTTTTTGTGGGCACTTTCCCCTAGTGTTTGCATTTTGGTATGCTTTAAAAGTAACAAAACTTTAAGAGTTGAAATAAAATTATTTTTTTTAAAAAGTAACAAAACTTGAGAACACCACTCCAAAATTTGGAAACGTGTGCATTTCAAAGGCTAGCTAAGGTTCAGTTCAAGTATTGGTTCAAACGTGCAAAATTCGGTTCGTTCGCATTACAATGTGAATTTAGCAAATTTCTCTCCATCCCTGTTCAAGAAGACATATGCCTGTGTGTTCTGTGAGCAGAAAGAGATACCTCAATGCTTTGGCCTTTTGGAGGATGAAGGACAAATAATTAATTTAAGTGAACTAAGGAGAGCTCTCCCCCCCCCCCCCCATCCTGACCCCAATACGAGCATAGAAATATTTATCTAAAATATGTCTAGGCCTCCTTCTAGGGCAGGAGATGTTTCAAGGTGGCTTACAGCAGTAACATAAAATAATACTATTTTATAAAAAGAACAATCTAAACAGCAACAGCAACAAAACGACACATAAACGCCCGCCGTGTGGAGGCCTGATGGAGCCTTGATGAGCAAGAGATGAGGGGCCAGTGTGGAAAAGACCCTGTTCCATGTACTTGTCCACCAAAAAAATAGCACGGTATAGGGCCCTCACATTTGTGCCTAAGGTAAATGGATGGTGGAAAGAGAATCGCTGAGATCTCAATGCTTTCCTTAATATATAACTCAGTCTTGTAAATAAATATCCACTCGACTGTGCCCAGTTCACTGTGATGAGTAGAAATCGCTTCCTGGTAAAGAAGCCAGTGAGTTGAGTGACTGGCCTAAAAAGGTCACCAGGTGAGCTTCAGGTGGCTGAGCAGGGATTTGAATGTGGGTGTCTCTAGTGTATTTTGTACACTCTAGCCACTATACCTTACTGCCTTTGTAGGTCTTTGTCCCAGACAGTCTGACAGGGACAGACCATTAGTTCATGAGTTTGCATCTTCATATGGCATTCTAGTGTCACCAATGTGAATGGTGGTTTCTAAAACACAAGAGATGGGATTCTGCCCTCAGAAGCCTACAAACTGAACAATTGGCATAGGAAGAGACAACAGAGGGAGGAAAATGGTGGCAGTGTACATCAGCTGCTCTTGCTCTAGTTTTCTGAGGGTCTTTGGGCAAGACATCTTCAATGGGCTGCCATTATCACCATTGTCCTCCTCCTCGTCCTTCTCCTCATGGCTGCCACTGGCTTGCTTAACAGGCCACTACCACCACTGTCTGGGCCACAGCGAGAGGCAGGTGAACAAGCAGTTGCAATAGTGGAGAGGAGGAGCAAATCCGGGGAGTTCTTGTCAGTGGAGTCCTGCTGGGATGTTGGCAGGTGCCCAGCCATGCCCTCCTTTGATGCCAGTCCGGGCAACGTGGACAAAGGAAGAATGCACATTTCTTTCAGTTGCACGTATTTAGGTTTGGTTAAGGGACTGGGGGTTTGGGCCAAGGGCTTCACAGCACAGGTGTGAACGTTGGACAGAAGAGGACATTTGGTCAAGGCATCAGCCCAGCAGGTTTATTATTGTTTATTTTATTTTATTCCATTTATATACCGCCCCATAGCCGAAGCTCTCTGGGCAGTTTACAAAAATTAAAAAATATTAAACAAAGGTTGCCAAAGGTTAATCTGCCAAAGGTTAAGCTGTTAAAAGTCAAGTGTCCCTCGCCGTTGCTGGCTTGCTACACGGAAGATGTTAGGAGCCAGCCGCTTGGCAAAGGCAGGAGATGATCCTGGCCACCTCTGGAACCACATGACTGATCTGCAGCTGCACCAAACCAAATGAGACGCATGGGGGAGGCAGCGTCCAATTTGCAAGATGAGAACTTGGCCTCCCATTGGCTGGCTGGGGGCAATGGGAGTTGTAGTCCAACACATCTGGAAGGCTGAAAATATAACCGTAGTCTTGGGAAGACCGTTTCATTTTGGCAGGCCTTTCACCTGTTGAGGTTGTTTATACTCCCTGATCTTGATGCGAAGCTTTCGCTGCTGTATCTTCTGAATTGTTTTAATTGGATTTCCAGTTTGCCGATTGATCGTTTCTATTACATTTCATCTCACAAGCTGCCTTGAGCCTTCCTTTACAAAGTGAAGGGCGGGGCAGAAGCGTTGCTAATACACAAATAATAACTACCGGTGGTGCATTTTCGCTAAAGGAAAATAAACGAAATGACTCGGGTGACCGCTTATGCTTTGCCAAAAAAGAGGAGAAGTAATGTGTCTCCAACAATAAGGTCAAAACAGACCACAGATTTGCATTAAAAAAATTCACGTGCAGTTATGGAAAGAATAATCCCAGCAGGAATACAATACATCTCACATTAGAGAGGGACCAGGTGAGCTGTGAGCCTGATGCCCAAGTCTGCTTTCCAGGTAGCCATTGTAGATGGGCAGCTTTAAGGCCCCTCCTTGCTCTCTCTTCTTAGGCTTCTTCAACTTTCAACCAGGCTTCAAACTGAACCGAACCATCAAATAAAAGTTGCCTTCAAATAGAGGACTGCCCTCTGCCAGCCCTGTAAATAGTAGTCAGCTCTCTATAAAATAGGACACACGGCCACGCTAGTTTGAAGTAATTGACCTTCTTTAGATAGAAAACATTTCCTAACTTTGGCATGCAAACTTTGCAAGGAAAATAAACTTATTCTCAATATTATCCTGGTGGACATTTTGAAATGTGTGTGGCTCTGAATACACAGCAAGTCCTCTCCCACCTCCTGATTAGGATTGCCAACATTTCTTATCAGCTCTGCTCCTGTGCCATTAACAGCAACTTGATGTACGTGTATGTTGGCAGGTGAGAATGCTTATGCAATGGAGGCCGGCGGCTCCAATTCCGGTGGGAAGTGAAGCCTGCGGGACTGTGAATCCATTCCAGGTTTCAATCCGAACCAGCCAGAACTTTAAAGGAGCTGTCCAGTGTGTAGAACCCTCTCCCTGGCATAGGTTCAGCGCTTTGGACACGTCCTTTAGAGTTCTGCCTGGTTCTGACTGAAACCTGGAGTGGATTCACAGCCCCACCGAAATCGCTGGCCATCCATCCTGAGCCTATGAGTCAGCTTTATATGTCCTGTTCTACCTTACTAATGCACATTGTTGAATATTTTTCATAGATTCTGCATGCCACGTTGATTTGCTCCTTTGGTAGCCTGTCTCCCTCCAATTTAAAAAGCCAAGACGGGTGCTTTGTTCTTCTGGTCGATATACTAAAGAAACAGAATTATCCCATGTGAACCGTTCAAAATTATAGCTCAGCAGGCACAGGGAGTGAATTGGCAGGCTATGCACTTCACAGGGCTTTAATGTTCATAAACAGGCTTGGGGGGGGCACTAATACATCGCCTAAAAGTGTGTGTGTGGGGGGACAAAACAGAGCACAAATCTGCACAAAATGTCCATGTGCTCAGTTATATGTATAGATGCAAATTTAGAAATGATGCCTATAATTTAAATAGGGCAATACATCTCACAGGAATGTGGGAAGTCTGTGGCTTTAAAAAGGGGTTGGACAAATTCCTGGAGGCGAAGGCTATCGATGGCTACTAGCCCTGATGGTTGTGTGCTCTCTCCAGTATTCGAGGCAGTAAGCCTGTGTGCACCAGTTGCTGGGGAACATGGGTGGGAGGGTGCTGTTGCACCGTGTCCTGCTTTGTTGGTCCCTGTTCGACGGCTTGGACCAAACAGCCCTGCAAATAGAGGATGTCTTTTTGAGTAGAGGGCCTTGTAGTGAAGATGGGCAGAGTGCTGCTGCTTAACTCTTTCCCTTCCAGTCATTTTCTGTTCAAAACCTTCCCCTGTCAAAACCCTACTTTTCTACTTGGGTAGGGAGATTTACACAGCGCCCCTGCCCTCAGCACTGCAAAGCCTTCCAACAGCCGTCCGCAAGGCATCCCATTTGCTAGCTCAGGGTCAAGCGAAGCAACTTATTTGGCCCATTTCCTCACTTGTCCGGCGCAATCGCAAACACATCTCCTTGCTTTTTGGGTTGCTCTTGTTGGAGAGCATGTAGGAATCTTAAGCATGTCCTTAGGATTTCATACAGCTCTTCCTAGGTTCTGTTATTTTAGACTGCATCAGGCAAGAGCATATTTGAACACTTCTTCCTCGCCTTAAAAACCCACCAAAGAAACAAACCACCTCCCCTTGTATATCGCAAGCTAACACCTCAAGGAAAACGCTAAAGCGAAGCCCTCTTTCGTAATATCCTAGCTTTCCACATCCTGGGTTTTTTGTGTGTGTGCGTGCATGGGAAAGCGTACATGAGATTCACCCTGTCTGTAGACTGAAGTGATATCAGGACTGTCCCATGTTCTGCTCCTTGCAAGTTTGAATTGGCTCTGAAACCGCAGGGGGTAGGAAACATGCTGAAGGTGTACCAGAGCATAGGCCATTCTGAAAGCAGCCTTGAAGAACAAGGAAGAGCTACACTCATGTGTGTGTGCACACACCTACACACACAGAGAGGCATCTGAGCTATTTCCAGCTCCCTGAACTGTAGGCCAAACTGTCACCAACAGATTGAGCTGGGATCCTGCCTTCTCCTTCTCTCTCTGCCAGCGCTTGGTGTTTGTAGGCGTTCTGCACAACCGAAGGGCTGTGCAAAGCAAGCCGCGTAGGTTTCACTTGGCCATGTTTTCAGAAGGGCAGGTCTGCACATAGCCTTCCTAGGGCCTGCTGGAAGAGAAGGCTCCACTGGCCTTAGCCCAGTGGGGGAATAGTTGCCTTTCATACAGGCAGCCGCAGGGACGACCCCCAGCATCTCCCGTTCAAACGACCAGGTCACAGGTCATGGGAAAGACCTCTTTCTGCCTAAGACTCTGGAAATGTGGCTGCCAGTCCAATTGTTTGGTGACATTCATGAGCAGTGTGTCAAAGTGATCCGTCATCATCTGGGGTTTGTCTCCTGCACTTGCTATTCAGGAATATCTCTGCCTATTGTGACTGCTGTTGGAAACAAAATGGCGGACTTGATGGACCAATTGGGCTGTTATAGGGAGAGGTTGGTATTAGTGTGGTCATGTGTCCTCTTGTATGGAGGGCAGTCCTCTTTTTGAAGGTATTTGAAGGATTGTTCCCAGCTTGGGGCAAAAGTCTAGGGTTACACAGCCTAGCCCCCAACCAAATTTATTTACTTGCTTATTTGTTTGTTTGTGAAATTTTTATACTGTTAACTACAATCAAATCCCCTAATAGGATCACATACAATGATTAAAATCACTTTTAAAACACAGTATTCAAAACATAGTATTCAAAACCAGTCTGATTCCAATAAAAGCAACACAAGGAGGAGCAAGATGAAGTGACATGATTAATTTAATTACAATCCAGGAAAAGCCGGGATGAACAGGTGCGTTTTTGGGAGGCACTTGAAAAATGCCACTTATTTGCCACCCAAACTGCATGGGGGAGGGTCTCCAAAAGAGTGGGTGCTGCTACCGAGGAGGCCCTCCATCAAGGCACTGCATGGCGACATTCCGTTAAATTGGGAATGACCAGCAAGGCCTCCTCTGACAACCTTAAAGGTCAGCTGCCTATATATAAGGGAAGGTGATCTGCTGCATATTTTGGTCCCAAGTTGTTTAGGGCTTTGTATGACAATAACACAACCTTGGACATGATTCAGTAGCTAATAGGCAGCCGGTGGCAGTATTCCTGCGTTCCTATATGGCGGCATTCCTATGTTCCTAAATTGCCATTTGCCCCATTAGGGAAAGCTAGGGTCAGCGACATGCATCCTCCTCTACTAACATACTGCTAAAGCGCTCTGTGTAATGCTGAGCTCTCATCTGTTAATGGCCTCTGTCCTGCCAGATGCCCGTTCTATTTCAGATCCAAAACTAGTGCAGCTGTTTCAACTCCTGTGTTTTAGACACACACACACACACACACACACACACCTCTTCTCCATCTCAATTGCAAGAAGGAATAGGCATGCACCTTATTGTCTTCAAACCTTGTAATTATTGTATCAACCCCCACCTGCCTTGCAAAAAAAGAAAGATCCTTGTCAAACACCCACTGACCAACTTCGAGATCTTTTAATCTCTCTCTCTCTCTCTCTCTCTCTCTCTCTTTGTGTATGCCCTTGGGCTGAGGGAGGGGGCGGTTTGTATTTCTTCTCTTTTGAGTGATACGGTGAACCAGATCTATGAGACTGAGGCAGGGAGGTGACCTGTGGAAGGGACATCTTGCTACAGGCAATATCTCTTAGAAAGAATTGGCATTAGGTATTGGCTTGGAGGAGGAGAGTCTTGCATCCCGTGAAGAGATGCTCAGTGGGGTTTCCAGGAGCGCCTAATGGAACTCACAGCACAGTCACTTAGAAGAGTCATTTGTAAGAATGGCCTCTTCTCCGTGGGATGCTAAGTGTCGCCTTTTGTTCAGTCTTTAGAACACATAGCAGATGCAACCAGTCTGCTCCATTTAAAAAACAAACAGATTAGGCCAAAAGGCTTTCTCTTGCAGGGGGAGGGAGCCAAAGGTTCCAGAAACATTCCTATTTTCGAGATGGAGAGAAGATGTCATTTACAGAGGACAGTCCTCTATTTGAAGAGCTCTCAGGTTTAGTGGTGCAGCTGGGGCCAGCCCTTGGTGCCAAAGCCCAACCCCAAATGACCACATGGGGAGTGGCAGGTATTTTGGGCCACCACACCTCAAATGATCACCTGGAGAGCAGCAGGTAATGAGGGCATGCTCCTCTAGTCACAATGGGGCTATGATCCAAGTGAATTTCAAATGCAAAATTGCCTACGCTAAGAGTGTGATTATTATTTAAATCAGGCCTGGCAAACAGTTTTGTAGTTGCTGCTCTAAAATAGGTGAACGAGCAATATTCAAGATGGCTAGGATGCTCCGAACATTACCTCGCTGCTCATCTCATGCCTGATTCCCGTTCGTGTTTGCGATTGGTGCTCCCTTTGTGCAAACAGGAGATTGGTGCAAATCGAGCTGTGATTGAATGGGAGATTTGCATGAATCTTCTGAAATTTGCGTGAATCTCATGAAATTTGCTCAGATTTCCTCCATAGCAGGGCTGGACATGGGCAAAGTAGGAAATTTGCACAAACAAATCAGGCATCGGAAACTAAATGAATGCGAGCATGTGTTCAACAATTTGCGAACATTTTTGGCAGACACGTGCTTGTGTTTACGTTTGGGAAGGGGTGTTGCTAGGAACAGTGAAGATTCGGGGTCCAGGCTCACATGACACAAATCTGCATAAAATCTGCATGTATGCAAATTCCGAAGGAATCATTAAGAATGATTTAAAGTTCACAGGAGGCAAAGCCAGCCAATTCAGGTCTCATCCAAATCACCTCACATTCAGTTCTTCAATTAATTTGTCCCTTGCCCCAAATTGTCCCAAACCAATGAATTTTTCTTCCTCAGCTGTATTGCCATGCAAGGAAATATGGGAGGGTGTCACAGCACATCAGAAAGGGAGCTTTAACCCTTTCCTCCCCCTTGGATCTTGACCCCCTGCACAGCACCCATAAGCCATAGAAGAAACCTTCCCTTGACACTCAGAGTTCTATACAATAGATCTGGAGCCCTCATGGGCCCAAGCCTCACAACACCCCTTACACGTTTTGGGACCACAATACCTAATGGAACACCTCTCCCGACACGAACCTACCCGTACACTACGATCCACATCGAAGGTCCTCCTCCGGTTGCCTACTCCAAGGGAGGCACGGAGGGTGGCAACAAGGGAAAGGGCCTTCTCAGTGGTGGCCCCCCAATTATGGAATGATCTCCCTGACGAGGCTCGCCTGGCACCAACATTGTTATCTTTTCGGCGCCAGGTCAAGACTTTCCTCTTCTCCCAGGCATTCAACAGCATATGATGAGGGGTTTTGTGTTTTTGTGTTGTTGTTGTGCTTTGATCCAGAAGGATATTGTAATTTTAACTTGTTTTTATGCTTTTTAAATTTTGTATATCGGTGTTTTTAATTTTTGTAAACCGCCCAGAGAGCTTTGGCTATGGGGTGGTATATAAATGGAATAAAATAAATAAAATAAATAAATAATAAATAAATTTTCAACAGGGCATGCTTGCACGTTTTGCAAGCGAAAACCAAATTCTCATACGTCCCTAGGAATGTCGAAGTAATCATAAAGCCTGGAATGGTGGCACAGGGATTGGGGGGGGGGGGCAGAAAAGAAATCTGTGCTTCACAACTGAAGTCAGACACGTGGCTGTCAAAAGGGAGTAGAGCACAAGATGGTTAAATCCTGGGTCTAAAATTACCTGGCTGCACCACTCCTCAGGTTTAGAGAGGGCTTCTCTTCCACAAGGGCATCCTGAGACCAAACCTGCAGGTGACGGAAGAAGGATGTGCCAAGCTATCTCACGGGCTGCCTTTGGCGCGGCTGTGCATGTGAGCTGTCCCCAAAGCAGCACCCGGGGTCGCTCGACTGCAGCCCCCCCCCCCCGGCAGCCTCCCTCACATGCGTGCCGTTGGGAGCCGCTCTTTTTGCTTTAACCTTTCAGCTAATGAGGTAACCAGTGCCTGGGATATTTGTGGCGAGCTCGGAGGAGCTGGAGTTGAAAGATCAGCCGGGTCCCAGCAGAAGAGGCAGTAGCGCACCACTGAAGGGGCCACCAGTCACCAAGGAAACAGACGGCAACCTGTCGACGGCAGATGCCCGGGCAGGTCTATGCACACTTGGCTTTGTTCCCTGACAGCAGCAAAAGGGTCTGCAATGGGAAGGGAGCAAAAAAAGGGAACATAGGAGCAGAAAGAATAAGATGTGGATTAAGGTGACCTTTGCAAAAATCTAGTCACATAGCATTTTTATCTGTAATACTTGAGCAATGTGTAGGGCTGGCATCAGCATCCGACAAGACCTGTTGCTAATGCTGGCCATGAGGTCAACGCCAAAACTGGATGGGGGCACCCCCTTCTCTCTCTCTCTCTCTCTCTCTCTCTCTCTCTGACACCTCCATTTCTCTCTCTTTTTGACACCCCCTTTTCTGTCTGTCTGTCTGTCTGTCTGTCTGTCTGTCTGTCTTCTTTCTTCTTTCTCTCTCTTTCTGACCCCCATTCTTTTCTTTCTTTCTCTCTCTCTCTCTTTCTGACACCCCGTTTGCTGTCTTTCTTTCTTCTTTCTCTTTCTGACATCCCCTTCTTTCTTTCTTTCCTTCTTTCTCTCTCTTTCTGAGTTCTTTCTTTCTTTCTTTCTTTCTTTATCATCATCATCATCATCTTCTTCTTCTTCTTCTTCTTCTTCTTCTTCTCTCTCTCTCTCTGACACCTCCATTTCTCTCTCTCTTTTTGACACCCCCTTTTCTGTCTCTCTCTCTCTTTCTGACACCCTCTTTGCTGTCTTTTTTCTTTTTCTTTCTTTCTCTCTTTCTGACACCCCTTTTCTGTCTTTCTTTCTCTTTCTGACATCCCCTTTTCTTTCTTTCTTTCTTTCTTTCCTTCTTTCTTTCTCTCTCTTTCTGACTTCTTTCTTTCATTCATTCTTTGACATCATCTTCTCTCTCTTTCTCCTTTTTCTCTCTGATACCTCTCTCTCTCTCTGGCCCCCTCCACAAGGATGCGCTTTTGCGCCCGGTTCGGGGATTATGCGCATTTTCGCGGAGGCGCATTTACGCCTAATCCCTCTGCACGGGAGGCGGCGAGAAGCGGCGAAGCGCATTAAAAGATGCCCAAAAAGCACTTTACAGGTAGTTAATGCGCATAATCGCTTGTTCACACAGCGAAAATGCGCTTTAACGGCCGGAGCAAAATAAAAGTCGCTATTTAACGCGCGTTCGAAAATGCGCATTATCGGGGAGATAACGCGCCTGTACGCCCGTTTTGCGCTCCGCTCGTGTGTAGGTAAAATTTATAATGAGCCTTCAAGGCTCATTAAACGTCTCGTGTGGAGGAGGCCTCTCTCTCTCTCTCTCTCTCTCCCTCTCTCCCTCTCTCCCTCTCTCCCTCTCTCCCTTTCTCCCTGCCCAGTGGGTTGCCAAGAGTGGAACACATCCCTCTCATCAGAGGTCTGAACTGATCACTTACAGAAGGCTTTTGAATTTAGAGCGAAGGCCTCCGATTGCCTCCACTTCTGGATTACAGCTTTAGTCAGGGCCAGCTCCAAAATTTGGAGGGCTTTGGGATAAGATGCCTTCAGTGAGCCCCACCTTCAGTGAGCCTGACTTCTCAACGCCATGGTCACCAGCTGCTATTGCTCTTCATCCTGTTTGTCATCATTGTTCCCACTTGCTTGCTCAACAGGTAAAAGAGCCAGTGATCAAGGAGGCCGTGGCATCTGCTGCTCCTCCCTCTCACCGCCACCGTTGCCTGGGCCAGAGGGAGAGAGAGGTGGTGAAGAAGAGGAGCAACTCCAGGGGGGTCTTTTCAGTGAGCTCCTGCTAGGGTGTGGACCCTCAGCAAGTGCCTGACCATGCCTACCTTTGATCCTGGCTTGAGTCATCATGAACTGTTGTTGTATTCCGCCATAAAGTTGGTGTTGTTTTTTAAAAGGCTTCCTCAGTCTAATTTCAAGGGTGAAATGGGAAAATAGTCAGGGTTCAAAAGCCTCCTGGGTTCAAAGTCCTTCCAACCCATGATGTGCGAGAGCCATAGAGAGATCAAGTGAAGGGTTTGAGGTTTTTGCGGTTGTTGTTGAAGGCCTTGTGCGAGATTTTAAGGAAACCCCTGTATTTATCTCTGGTAAAACTCTGGCCTGACGCTGCCTTTGGGAAAGATGTTGCATGATGCCTTTAATACACATGTATTGGGGGTTCTTGAGGTTTCCTGGCTCTCTAGAAGCTAAGCAGGAGGTGGAGACATCATGACTCTAGCGCAGAGGCATGTAAATGCAAACACATGCCGGTGTGTATCACTCCTCTTCTAATGCCAATGTCCAGGCGTGAGTGCCATTGCTTAGATAGCCAAAAGAGCACCATCCACACACAGGAGGGGAATATCAGCACATCCGGAGGAACCTCAAGGTTTGCAGAGCTATGAAAAAAATAGAAATAAAACCCCTAAGAAGTGGGTATGAGTTGGGAGGAGCTGTGGCTCATTGTGACAGAGTTGGTGCAAATTGGGTTGGGAGAACCTACCAAAACACAATAGTTGGCAAATGGGAATGGATCATACCATTATTATTTAACCCAGGGAGGGGCAGACGTGAACTCTGCAGAATATGCTTTGATTTTTACCAGAATCCCAAAATCCTGGTGCAAAAGACAAGCACCTAGAATTAAGGATTCAGAGCCCTGGGGATCGTTTTGAGCACCAGACCTGAACAGGACTGACAGGTCTTCCACACAATAATCCACACCTGGTTACCCCAAACTTTCTTCATTCCAGAGGTGTAGTTTCAGGGAGGAGGGGGTTTGTTTTGTTGCTGCTATCGTTAAACAGTTCCCAGTGAGAAATCCTTGCTGATCTGTTGCAAATCACCCAGAAACCTGCCGGTAGATCCGCATCTACCTTCTGCCCACCGCTGACTTAGCCTCAGCAGGCAGGATTTATTAGAACAGGAAGCTAATAGCACAAAATGTTAGGAGACAAGCAAGCACGTGTTTCCCCCTCTCTCCACCAACGGATCGATATTCACTCCCTCAAAGGCATCTCAGAGAATACAAGACCTTATCCAGCAAGAGCACTCAGGGTTCTGCTTTTATAGGTTGTACCCAAAGGAGCTCCCTGTCCACTCCATCAAAAGCTGAGGCCGGGCCTGCATAGGTTGCGTATGTAGGCTGCTGCGTATTTTGTATACATAGGATGATCAAATGGGATAAAATCAGAGGCGAGTGTGTTGATGTCTTGCCAATGTGATCACTGGGTGTAGAGCAACCTTCCCATACCTCATGCAACCCAAATGTATTGGACTGCAATTCCCATCATTCCCAGCCTTGCATCTATATGTATAAACTTGAATATTGAGAGCCAGTGTGGTGTAGTGGCCAAAGTGTTGGAGTGGGAGTTGGGAGATCCGGGTTCTAGTCCCCACTCGGCCATGGAAACGCACTGGGTGACTTTGGGCCAGTCACGGACTCTCAGCTCAGCCTACCTCACAGGATTGTTGTTGTGAGGACAAAATGGAGAGGAGGAGGATTATGTAGGCCGCCTTGGATTCCTTGGAGGAAAAAAAGGGGGCTATAAATGCAATAAATAAATAACATTTGTCGCCCTACCCACATTCTCCAGACCATGCTTAATTTTGTACACCTCCATCATGTCTCCCCTTAGCCTCCTTTTTTCCAAGCTCAGAAGCCCATGCCAGAGCCCCACTCACTCACCGCAAGCCCCAGACATAACTCACAATGACAGTGTTTTGGCACTGCCTAGAATTCCCTCTTCGTAAGCGATAACCATTTCTCTCACTCTCTCTCTTGTTCGCTGTCTTGGCATACACCTGAGCACTTCTGCTAATCTCGCTCTCCACCCAGGGTGCCTTTTAATGAAGCAAGATAGATGACTCTTCTCAAGCACTTCCTTTGTGTCAATTAAGCCACTGCCCGGCTGGGCTCATTTGTATTTCTTAGTCTGTTAAGTACATTCTTTGGAGTCACTGTAGGGACTGTTAAAGCGACACCATGAGACCCAGATGCTGAGTAATTCCATCTTGAAGTCAAGGGCTCTTGGAGCCCTCTGAGGTATTCAGGGGAAGCCAACTTCTATATCAGAGATCAGCAACATGCATCCTCCTACCCTTGGCATTAGGAGATGCCTTCAAATGGAGGACTGTCTTGTAACAGTCCCTCAAACAGAGGATTGCCTTCTAAAACAGTACTCTATTTGATGAGCTGACCAGTCCAAGTCTAACATTTAGCACCTGAATAGATGACTGACCAAGCACACAGGTCACCGGTATCCTCTTTTGTCTTGTTTTTGGAAAGGCATAAGTAGCCACCCTAGGTGGGTCACGCATGGCCACCCTAAACCCATCAGTTGACAACTGATGTTCTAGGGCAGGGGTCCCAAACACAGTACCCAAGAGCCCGCAGGGCTCTCCAATGGTGCCCATGAAAGGGACCCCAATTTGGTTCCCATGAACACCCACAAAGCTTTTTTTTAAAAAAAATCCCTTCTATAATATACATAGGTGTGTGTGTGTGTGTGTGTGTGTATCCATGGCTAGGGTGACCATATGAAAAGGAGAACAGGGCTCCTGTATCTTTAACAGTTGTACAGAAAAGGGAATTTCTGAACCTGGTAAAATCCCCTCTTCATCGCAACAGTTAAAGCTCCAGGAGCTATACTAGAGTGACCAGATACAAAAGAGGGCAGGGCTCCTGCAGCTTTAACTGTTGCGATGAAGAGGGGATTTCACCAGTTGCTGCATGCCTACAAATAACACCTGCTGAAATTCCCTTTTCTGTGCAACTGTTAAAGGCACAGGAGCCCTGTCCTCCTTTTCATATGGTCACCCCAATGTAATGAATCCATATGAAAAGCCTAGATAGGAAAATACAACTTTCTAGCAATTGTACGCAGCCTCCCTATTTCTCTCCACCCTGTTTCCTTTCCTCGCTATTTCTCTCCCTTCCCTGTCTCTAGGCCCTTCTTATTTCTCTCTCTTCTTAGCTGTCCTCTTTCTCTCTCACTCACCTCTATCTCATGCTGCTGTTTCTCTCCACTCCCAGCCTCCAGCCTCCCTATTCTTGCCACACCTCTTCCCTTTGCCGTTTCTCCCCTCTCCTACCTCCGTACCTCACTCTCTCTCCATCCCTCTAC
Source organism: Anniella stebbinsi (assembly GCA_029215795.1). Lineage (NCBI taxonomy): Eukaryota > Metazoa > Chordata > Lepidosauria > Squamata > Anniellidae > Anniella > Anniella stebbinsi. Next base: position 55,612,160 of record JARDYH010000007.1, read on the forward strand.
CCCCTTTGATGTGCTGTTTCCCCCTCATCCCTCCCTCCCTCCTAGCTTTTAACCTTGCTATTTCTCTCCCCCCACCACCACTTCTTTGGACTAGCCAGGCCCAAACAGCAGCCATTATGTGACTAGCCACATCCTCCATGGAAGCCATTTTGTGGTGGCACCCACCACAGTTTCTCAAATTCCTAAATGTGCCCACCAGTCCCAAAAGGTTGGGCGCCCCTATTCTAGAGTGTGTGTATTCTTTACATGAAAAGGATTGTTGGTGGATGGGAGTGAAGGCCCCAGATCCCTGGCACTTTAACTCTACTGCTTTAAGCGGCATCCTTCTGGTCCAACTCCGATATCGGAAGTGGGCCGGGCTACAATTCCTTAAAGCAACAGATCTCAGTGAGGCAAGGCAGCGTGGAGGGCTATTTACTTTTGTGTAAAGAGTAGGCCTCCCACCCACACATGCTCTAGTTCATCTATTTGGCCTTCTGTTGATGTGGGGCCGTGCTAAGGCCCAATAACGCCCATTGGCGCTGGCCATGAATTGAGGGCACGCTGCGGAACGTGCTCCCCCTGAGTCCATCTGCAGTGCTCCATGGTTCCGCAGCCAACAAATTGATGTGGAACAAGCTCCCTGTGGGTTGCGAGTTTGAGAGCCCTGTGTCCGCACGCAGGATCTGTCCTGCTGCACAGCAACGCGTTCGAAGCCACACGCCGGGTGAAACGATTTCCCCAGCTCAGTTTTCTCTAAGCTCCCGTGGTGATGACGGGCTTCTCACCCGTGTGCAGACTGCAAATTACATTTGCAATTGAGCGGAGAGTGATTTTAAATTGGAAGTGGCAGGCAGGGAGCTACCTGCTGACAGAAGCCATCTTGACGAAAAGGCAGCACATTCGAAGCCGGGCCAGAGTCCTGGGTCTCCTTTGCTGATTCACACAGAGGAGCACTGTCAATCGGAAGAAGTAGAAGAGCCCTCCCATCTGTATTGCATTTTACTTTGTGTGCATGCCAGCAATTTGCTCCGTTATTACTCCTTGTCTGGCGGCTTTGTAATCTGTGTAAGGGCTGATTCACACATTTATTTGTTTTGTTTAAAAATGTTAATATCCTGACATTCAGCTCATATTGCCCCCTTCAAAATGCAGATGACAGTAAATAGTTTAAAGCACATAAAGGCAACAGAACAGAAACAGCAGCCAATAGAAGAGAAAGTATGTTTGAACTTCTTCTTCATCATCATCTATTGTCACAGACTTTGGCTAATATAATTGGGGGGAAAAAACTTAATTGCCTAAAAGATAGCAATGCAGGAGCCTGACATTTGTGCCTAAGACAGGTATCCTGTGAGAGTCGGAGTGCCAACACAGAGAAGGCCCTGCATTTCTGCTAGATGGGCCATTTCACCTGTCTAGCAGTGGTACTTTGGAGGGGAAAGGAAAGAGAACAGGACGCTTTGGAGGGTGAGAGAAGCAGGAAGCGGGCACTTCGGAGGAGAGGGAAAGCAGGCTTCTCCCCTCCCTACCCCCAGGAATGCCCTCTTTTCCCCTCTCCACACTCCATTTCCGAGTATGGAGATGTAGCCAGAACCAGAGCTGGCCTCAGCTGAAGACCTTAATAACTGGGTTGGTTCATATGGGAGCTGTCAGTCCTTCAGGAACCCTTCTCCCAGACCATTTAGGATTTAAAAGGTCTAAAGCAGCGCTCTGAATTGTGCCAAATTGGTAGCTAGAGCAGATGTCCTCCACTTGATGTTACCCAAGTGAGATAGAGAAGGAAATCAGAGTATCTAAATCAGCACTGCTGAGAGACCAGTGACTTTGGGCTCTTCCTCCTCTTCCTGAACTGTTTCTATTCCAGCTGGACATTAAGAACTAGTTTCTGAGAGCTTTTCTACATTAAGCAAAAGACCCTCATCCTTACCAGCGCTTTCTGCTTTTGGTTTCTTTGCAGGATTACAATGGGCTTCTTTACACATGGTTCGAATCCAGAAAAATCCTTCCTCAGCAAGTTCTATGTTTCTGTGTGTTTCAATTTACAGCCACTGGATGGTATAAATGCATTATACTGGCATTTCACACAGCCGATAGATTGGAATAATGTCCCTTTTTACGCTATCTCTGACCTTTTTGAAAGTGGGATAAACGGGGGAAGCGCGGGAGACATCGTGGAGGTTGACGACATTATGTAGAGGACCTGCTGCAACAAATCACTCCTGTAGAGAATCCCCAAGTTTGCATTTCCCTCTGCCCTCTATGTCCCTTTTCCTTTGATGCTGTTTCTTTTAGATTGTAAGCCTAAGACATGATAGGCACGTTTTCACCTGCAAATAGCCATTGGCTATGCTGGCTAGGACTGACACAGTTGCAGACCAAAACATCTGGAGGGCTACAAGTTGGTGTGAGGGCAGGTACCACTTTAATTATTGATCTTTGTGACTTCCACCAGGAGCCTCTTTTAGCTGAAGAGTAGGGTAAAAAATGCTTCAAATAAATATATAACAAGGTTTATTTATTTATTTGGTACAGATTTGCAATTTGGTCAACTCCTAGCATTCACCATCAAAATGATGGACGTCAAAGGTTTTCCAAGTTTGCTTGGGAAATTTCTCTTGTAATGAATATATGTGTAAGTCTTGTTGGTGAATTTTAAGAACATTAGGCAACGGCTCATCAGATTCATTCCTTTTATACCTCGTTTCCCCCATGCTATCCCCTTCGAAACACCAAGGCAGGATCTACACTAGAATGGTTTATAACAGTCGTGACAACTGTTGGGGCCCAGGACACACCCCTGATACAGTTTTCAAACCGCTTTCCAAGTGCTGTATCTTGTTTGGTGTAGATCTGCCCCAAGATTATCCAGAGTTGGGAATGCTGAGTGGGGTGGAGATGGGGGGGGGGCAGAACCTGAAGGAAGGGATCAATAAACATGATTGACTCAGTTGATTGCACAAACAAGCCTTTGTAAGCAGCATTCCCTCCAATGGTTTTCTGTTTCGGATTTGTTTCAGGCCTAGCGATAAGCGCCTGTGTAAATCGAGAGTCCTTACAGACTATGCTCGCGTTTATTCCTGCTTCAAAGTTATTAGCCTCTGGGGACATCGGTTAGGTAGGGCTGCATTGATAGAACTGAGCTCACATGCTCGAGTGTGGTGTGACGCATGAGGCTTGCAACGGAATTACATAACTCTGGCAGTTAGGACCACTTAGGGTTTTAGCAAAGGATTAACAGTAGCCACAAGACAGAGCTATTGATATGATACTTCTCTGGTTTCCCTGTCCTCGTTCTTCTCCTCCAACACAGGGGTATTTTATTTTGTTTTTAACATATGTTTCTTGCTTGAGAGGGAACAGGCTCTGAGATGCAAGGCTTTCAAGTCAAAATACAGCATTAGATTATAATATATCCATATCCACAGTATAATTCAGGTTAAAATCCACCCACCCCAGCTATTCATAAACCTGAGTCCTCGAAATATTATTTGCTCAGCCAAACTGGAGAAACTCAAGTGATTTTGTGCTCAGAATAAAATCCAGCTGATCTTTGTTAGGAAGGGCGGGACGTAGGGCTGTGAACGGATCCCCTGATCCGGATCCGGATCTGTCAGGTCTGGATTGGGCCCAATCCGATCCGACTTGGATCCATATCCGGATCTGATCCGGGTCCAGTCACAGCACTTCCTCCCGCTCTCCCTGCTCTCTCCTTCCCCCCACCCTGCTGCCTCCTCCGCGTCGTCCTGCCGTCGTCCTCCCTCCTCGCTGTGGGCTGGCCACTTTCCTGCTTGCGCCAGGTGATGACGTTTTTCTGAAATAGAATCTGTCCCTTTGGGTTAAAATAAGTTCTGATAAAGCAGAAGTAGTCCAATTATTTATTAGTTTATTATTGCATTTATATCCTGCCTTTTTTTCCTCCAAGGAACCGAAGGCAGCGTACATAATCCTCTTCCTCTCCATTTTACAAATAAACAGCATAAAAACACACACAAAAAAACAACAACAACACAATACGGAAATGTTTCATCTGTGATACACAAAATTTCCCCCTGGAGCCTTCTGCTTTGCCTCCCTCATGGATGTAGTAACATTTCTCAACCGGAGCAGGTGAAGATCCTTACGTGTGATCATTACGCGAGTTGGAAAAAAAAACACGCCTGTGTGATGTCGGCCTTTCGGTACCTGGTAGCACAGATTTGGCTCAAATCTCCCAGAACCGCAGATAGCAAGTTGCCTAAAAGGACAGGAAAGGGGGTAGCAGTTTGCTACTGGGATACCTGCCCTCCTGCTCCTCCAGTTCCCAAGCCAGGAGCAGCGCAGAGCCAGTCATAATTTCTGTTGCTTGGTGTTTTCTGCAGAAGATCCCCAAGGATGATGAATTAGGAAGGATTAATTGAACGAGTAGCCTGATGGTCCCGGGTGTATGTAGGGGGGAGAGAATGGCAGCCACAGAGTTATGTAATCCCCCCACTCTTAAGTAATGAACTCATCAGATAAAGAAGCTCCACTTGGCTGGAGTTCATTAATTCCCTGTTCCACCATTCCTGCCATCGATTCTGCTTGTCTCTGCTCTTTGGGAAGTGTTTGGGCATGATGTAAATAAAGTAAAATCAACCAACGCCATGCAGTTTTCAGGACAGACTAGATTACGGAGGCATGTTCCGTGTTTATATGTTTTATTTATCCTTACATATATATCCTGTCTTTCTTCCTCTTGCAAGGAATCCAAGGCGCAAGCACATGATGCTTCTCCTCCTCCTCCCTCCATTTCACCCTCACAACAACCCTGTGAGGTAGGTTAGGTTGAGAGTCACGTGCTGGTCCAAAGTCACCCAGTCAGCTTCATGACTGAGTGGGGATTACAACTCAGATCTCCCAAGCCCCCATCCAACAGGCTAACCACTACCCCATATTGGCTCATGCTGGCTTACAGGAGAAGAGTTCAAGGGTTTTGTTTAGTCTGCATTTTGAAGTTAACCACCTTGATTCATACTTCCTGGACTAACACATGGATTGGGACAGAGATCTTCATGTTTATTTGTGTGTGTGTGTGTGCTTGTACAAATTCTGTGGTACATTTCTCAGTTGGTAGCACCAAAATACAGGCAAAAATGTATGTGTTAGGGTCAAAATGAACCCCAAAATGTGTATTTTGTGAAAAATGCATTCAAACGGGGTGAGGTTGCAGTGGCAGAAACGTTGCCAATTTTGCAAGGAAATGCAGTTCTGGGAGGCTTCTGGGAGGTTTCTGGGAGGTTTCTGGTAGGGCAGTTCCACTTGGAAACAAGGGGCATCTCCCCCCGCCCCACCATGCCCTTGTTTTCTTGCTAAAGTGATGTGATTTTTGCCAGCAGAAAAATTGGCAGTGGCGGTAGCAAAAATGTGGGCTCAACCCCTCCTTCGGCTAAGCCATTCTCTTGCAGCCTCAGTCCCCCAATCTGTAAACAGGGAATAATACCAAACTTTACTTGAGAGCTGAATTGGGGGACCTATGGCCCTCCATGTGTCATTGGACTAAAACACCCATCATCCTTGATCATAGACCACTGGGCTGATGGGAGTTGAAGCCCAACAACGTCTGGATGACCAGAGTTTCCTTACCCTTACGTTAATGGGTTTTGGGCTGCCATTCTTGGAACAGATGATGTGATATTTACCCTGAAGCAGTCAAATCCATGCTGGAAGTGGGCTCTGCCACACTAGAGGCGTTCAGGAGGCAGCTGGACAACCATCTGTCAGGGATGGTTTAAGGTGGATTCCTGCACTGAGCAGGAATCCACCTTATAGGCCCCTTCCAACTCTACTATTCTATGATTCTATGACTCTAAGTAAACCCAATAAATTGGGGCATTAGTTTGACTATTGTTATTGTTCTGGCCACGTAAATGTATGGTTGTGGTTGTTTTTAAAGAGCCATTTCTATCCCTAAGGCAGTATCAGAATTTGAGCAACAGACTCCCACTTTTATGTTGTTCACCCAATGAGAGCAAGGAGGAAATATCAAAATTCCTGCCTTATTGTCAATTTCAGCTCCAGCACCTGGGACAGCAGGAGGCAGGAAATTGACAAGAGGTTGTGTAGAAAGAGATTACAGGGTCTTCTAGGGATACATGCAATTAAAGCTCTCTTTCATCCCTCTTTTTCCTGGTCAGTCATGACAGAAAAGTGCCTGGCCTGCTAGAGAGCAGATTCACAGAATCGGGGAATTTGAAAGGGTCTTTCAGGTGCAATTCGGTTCGTTCTTAAAGGGGCCACCAGCAAAAGTTACAGCGGATTTGTAGATGCCTGGGTAGCTTGTTCTAACAGTGTCTGAATTCCCCCATTCCAGAATGGCTCATGGCAAATTCCATAGGAGCACACGATGATGCATCAAAGGGAAGAAAAGGGGAGTCTTGTTGCAGAATCCCTTCTTCATTGAGCAGGGTCTTTGTTATATTTGCTTTATTTACACCTCTAGAAGCAAAGTATAAGGGGAAGTAAAGTGGAAACACACCCACATGACATAAGATATTGAATAATAACAACAACAACAACAACATATATCCACATCAACATCTAGGAAGCAGTTATACTTAAAACATGTTCAGGACATGGAATCATGGGCTCAAGTTATAGGAAGCCAGAGTCCGGCTGGACATCAGGAAAAACTTCCTGCCTGTTAGAGCAGTGTGACAATGGAACCCATGACCTAGGGAGGTTGTGGGCTCTCCCACACTAGAGGCATTCAAGAGGCAACTGGACAACCAACTGTCAGGTGTGTTTTAAGGTGGATTCCTGCATTGAGCAGGGGGTTGGACTCAATGGCCTTATAGGCCCCTTCCAACTATTCTATGATTCTATGATTAGTCAGGAGATTTCTGAATCAGTAAAAGACAGTATGACGTGGCAAAGCCCGTCATGTTCGTCTAGAAAAACTGCCATGAACAAAAAAACAGAGATGATGATGATGATGATGATGATGATCATCATCATCATCATCATCATCATCACAACCAGAGGCCCATGGGGTCCCAGTCATGGATCTATTTCCCAATGCCCTGAATCTATTTCATAGATCCAATGGGAGGGATTTATTTCTCAGTGCAATTGCCATTCAGGGGGGCAAGTTTCAAGAGAGATTGCAGCTGGGGAGGGAAGAGTTCATGCTCTCCTCCCCCTATGCTGCAGTACTCTCCCCACCATCACACACGCACACAAAGCCAACCCGTCCCCTGCATGTTAATCAAGCTTGGGGGTGGGGGGAAACTTGTACCATTGGTTTAGTTAGATCTGGGTCAGAGTGCAAGCTTACTGAAGAATTTATTTTGCTTGAGCTGATTTGGCTGAGACAATAAGTAGCTAGCTTTGCTTCTGGTGAAATTTAAATCAGTCCTAGTAATTATTTCTATATTTGCATATATAGGTGTGAATTAGCATATGCAAATGTTACGCAGATCTGTGCCCTATGGGCCTGGGCTCTGGATCTTTTTAAGTGACTAGCAACACCCCTGATACAGCAGCAAGACTCAGCGACATCTTTTGTCAGTGCCAACTCCAGCTTTTTTTGGGGGGGGGAGGTCTCTCAGGCACGATTCTTTCTGTGGGGGCTCCCTCCTCTCTGCCAGCCTGCCACTCACTGCTTGTGCAGCTCCTCCTCTTCCTCATCATTACTCCCTCTTGCTTGCTGGGCAGCCAGGGTTCCAGGAGGCTGCGCCATTTCCTGCTCCTTCTCACCACCACCATTGTCTGGGCCAGACTGGGAGGCAGACGAACAAGCAGGTTGCGATGGTGAAGAGGAGAAGCCGCTCCAGGAGGCTCTTGCCAGATGTTTATTTACCATGGCTGTGAGGAAAGCAAACTGGGGGGGAAGGAGGGGAGGGAGAAGCAATGGTTGTTAAGTGTCGCTCTCTCTCCCCCACCCTTGAAATCATCTCCTCAAACCCCACTACCCCCTTTTAGAAATTGTTATTAATGAATTGATTAAAACCCATTTGCTTAAACCAGCTAAGACTTCTGGAATCTGGTGACAGCCTTGTTCTACAGGCAAGAGAACCTTTTCTCTACTGATGCCTTGGCTTGTCTATTTGAGGATTTCTTTGATTTGTACCCCGCTGTTCTATCAAGAAAAATGGTACCCAAAGCGCCCTATTGGTTGCTGAGAGTGCAACATCAGCCCTATTTATTTATTAATTATTTTTATATCCCATCCTTTTCCCTCTTGCAAGGAACCCAAGGCAGCTTACATAGTCTCCCTCCTCTCCATTTTATCCTCACAACAACCCTGCGAGGTAGGTTAGGATGAGACTCGGCAACTGGCCCCAATGAGTTTCAGGGCTGAGTTGGGACTAGAACCCAGCTCTCCAGAGTCCCAATCCAAAACTCTAACCATTACACCACCATGCCGGCTCTGGGTCCTGCTGATGTAGCCGTGAGCAGCAAGGGGTTGGGGATGGTGGGGCGTGATGTCGAGGGCAGAGCGGAGTGTGGAGTGTGGAGGAAAGAAAGTGGAGATGTTCATGACGCAAATGGCTAAGCCCATGAAGACACCAGCTTTGCCTTGGAAGCCACAGGGCCGATGACGTGCCCTGCAGCTTGGAGATCCGGACATGTTGCTGAGATCGATGTTGTTGTTCTGTCTCTTTCACAGCTAGACTGGTCAATAGAGTTGATTCCTGTAATCACTGCCAGAGCCTGGGGGAAGAAATGTAACCAAAACATCCTTGTGGTCACATTGAATGTCAGCTGGTGCAGCAGGCTGGCCTATAGCACAATGCAGAAAGGCAAAGGCAAATCAGTTCACCGAGGCAGCCATTCCATGATTTCCACCACACACACGCACACAGATACCGTTCCATACACGGTGTCTGGAGTCCGGCTTGAGATGCCAGCTTGATTGCGCTGCGCCACCAGTGCATGATGTCCCAAGCAACTCTGCTGGCTTTTCATCCATTGCCCAGTTTGGCACTGCAGAATTTTGCTCTGTAAGAAATGTCCGGAGCTGAAATGATGACGTGACGTCCCAGGGACCCCTGAAATTGTGCCTTTCACTGGCCAATTTATCCATCAAAGGCTGTAGCTCCCATTCAGATCTATATTTTAAAGAAGAGGCTTACACAAGCCTGTGGCTGAGATAGTTAGGGGTGCATCCCTAGGAATGCTGGGAGTTGTAGGACTATTTTTCAGCCTCAATATGCGTAGCATTGTGCCATACTTTATTTTAACTGCAATGTTTCTATCCTGCCTCTCTTCCATCATGGAAATTTATGGTGTTTAGATGGGGTTCTTGGGTGATCTCCCATCCAAATCCAGACCAGACCCAGACCGGCTTATTCATTTTATTGATTTGTTTTATTTTACTTATTCCATTCCTATCCTACCCAATAGCCGAAGCTCTCTGGGCGGTACACAGTGGTTAAAACCACAAAACAGAGCATAAAATACAATATAAAATTTAAACGATTAAAACTACCACATAAAAGTAAAACCAGAATACAACCTAGCTGCAATGCAGAGATTGAAAATACAGAAACAGATTTAAAACAACGGAACTAAAGTTACGGAATTAAAAGACTAAAATCCTGCACCCAGTATCAAATTCTGTGCTTTCCCTGAATTTGTGCACACACACACACACAAACACACACAAGCCAGATAAACATGTAAGCCTTTTCATGCTTGCTATATTATTGTTTATTGTGACTTTTTTTGATTGTTTTTTGTTCAGCCTGCCCGTTGCCTGGAGCAGCTACATGAGGTTCTCTTTTGAGAGAGATAATCCACGTGTCTTTCTTTTTTCATTGCAGAGGCTCTACTCAGATCCATCTGGCAGAAGCCCATCGGAACCTGAGAATCCATTCTCTTTTTCATAGGCGCAGTATTCAGAGGGAGGCGAGGGTGAGACCCCGAAGGCGTCGAGAGCCCCATCTGCCCCACTGCTGCTTGACTCAGGGATGACTGTGGATAGAGTCAACCCTTACAGTATAGTATCTTCCGAGGAAGACAGGTTGACACTGACCATCATGCCTGGAGTGAACGGCTTTGGGAATGGAAAGATCCACACCAGGAGGAAATGCCGGAACCGGTTTGTGAAGAAGAACGGCCAATGCAATGTGGAGTTCACCAACATGGATGATAAACCGCAGAGGTATATCGCGGACATGTTCACCACGTGTGTGGACATCCGCTGGAGGTACATGTTGTTGCTCTTCTCCCTTGCCTTTTTGGTGTCGTGGTTGCTGTTTGGTCTCGTGTTTTGGCTCATAGCCCTCGTCCACGGTGATATTGAGAAGCCGATCAAGGACGACACGTTCACGCCATGCCTCATGCACGTGAACGGCTTTGTAGCGGCTTTCCTGTTCTCCATTGAGACTCAAACGACAATAGGCTATGGGTTCCGCTGCGTGACGGAGGAGTGCCCTCTCGCGGTCTTCATGGTGGTTCTGCAGTCTATCGTGGGGTGTATAATTGATTCTTTCATGATCGGTGCCATTATGGCTAAAATGGCTAGGCCCAAGAAGAGGGCTGAAACCTTGCTCTTTAGCCATCATGCCGTCATAGCCATGAGGGACGGCAAACTGTCCCTGATGTGGAGGGTGGGTAACCTCCGCAAGAGCCACATTGTAGAAGCCCACGTCAGGGCCCAACTCATTAAGCCCAGAATCACGGAAGAGGGGGAATACATCCCACTTGACCAAATTGACATTGACGTCGGGTTCGACAAAGGCTTGGACCGTATTTTCTTGGTGTCCCCGCTCACGATCCTTCACGAGATCAATGAAGAGAGCCCGCTCTTTGGGATCAGCCGGCAGGATTTGGAAACAGACGACTTTGAAATCGTGGTGATCCTCGAGGGCATGGTGGAAGCCACCGCCATGACCACGCAAGCCCGGAGCTCATACTTGTCCAGCGAAATCCTTTGGGGCCACCGTTTTGAGCCCGTCTTGTTTGAGGAGAAGAGTCTGTACAAAGTGGACTACTCGCATTTCCACAAGACCTATGAGGTCCCATCCACGCCCTGCTGCAGTGCCAAGGACCTGATAGAGAATAAATTCCTCCTCCCAAGCACTAACTCCTTCTGCTACGAAAACGAGCTTGCCTTCATGAGCCGCGATGAGGAGGAGGAGGAGGAGGAAGAAGATGATGATGATGACAGCAGGGATTTGAACAATCCGAGTTCAGACAACCAGCCTGAATTCGATCGGCTTCAGGCCACTATAGCGCTAGATCAAAGGTCATACCGAAGGGAATCAGAAATATGACCAAGGGATCTGCCTGGAACTGTTTTTGAGGTTATCTTTTCCCCTCTGGTCTCTTCCTCTCACTAAACAAAACCAAACCCAACCCAATTCAAATTATGCAGAACAATGCAAGTGCCATAGGAATGCCTGATAATTACTTTGGTTCCCCCCCTTCCCTTTAAAAATAATATTTTGTCGCAATAACCACTGAACGGTGTGGCTGAGAAACCACAGCCAGCCTCAAAGTATTGTGAGCATCCAGTGTTAACAATATAGCTGTTGGTAGAACATACTGGAGGGCAGATTCAATATGGCGGCACCATAAAACCGCCGTGAGTTTTATGCTCTGTGCAGGAGTAGCATTGCATGCAGAGTGAGGTCATTTAGGCTCTCCCTTAACTAGCTGAAAATGAGGGTATTTTTTTAAAAAAAAAACTGAGCACTATAAAGATTCGACAAGAGAAAATATCAGGAAGCAAAACCATTTGTGTGTATGTGTGTGTGTTTTGTTTTTAAAAAACTGAACAAAATATATTATATATAAATATATAAATATAGACATACTGCCAAGAAACGTGATTCTTTTGCACTAGATCAACACTTGAAGTCCTACAAGCTACAGTACTCTTTCAATTGAGGGGAAAATAAGGGGGATGTTATTTTAAATATGTTTTGTTCAACTTCCCACTTGGGAAACTATTTACCAAAAAACCCTTTGTTTAGAAGAAAAAAATGAAATGTGATTACTTTTTAAAATGCAACGATGCAGCAGTCTTATGCATGTCTACTTGGAAGTAAGTCCCATTGTGTTCGTTGGGTTTTATTTCAAGGTAACGGCTATGGGATTGCTGTGAAGTGGTAAATCTACAAAGATCCAAGATCCCCTTTTCCATGTTTTTTTTTTCTTTTTAAATATATTTCTAGGGAAATCATTCAGTCTAAAATCTTTGTCTGGTGGCCTGAGAAATGGAGGGGGGGAAGTTCCCACAAAATATAAAAAGGAACTGTTCATTACAAAAGCGACATGGGATTCCGAACCCTAAAGTTAGTCCCTTAATGGTAACACAGGGTGTGAGCAGATATCTGCAGGAAGGAATCAGTGGGAAGAGATAGTGGGGCCGGCCCTACCATTAGGCCAAGTGAGGCGGTCGCCACAGGCAATTGAGTGAGGTGATTTCTTCAGGAAAGATGGAAAGCAGCAGCAAAGAGTTGGAGGATAGAAATGTGTGTGTGCTACACAGGCTATCCTGCATCCAGTAAGCTAGCTTGCAGGCCTCAAGTTGAAGTAAGGTTTGACTGCCAGTACGGTGGCTTCCATACATGGAATTGTGTGTGGTGAGGCACCATCTTGTATTTTACCTCAGGCAGCAAAATGTCTTGGGCCGGCCCTGTGCTTCCCTAAACCGCTCATTCGAAATGCCCACTTCTGTCCATTTGTACTCCGTTTCCCCCCTCTCCGCTGGGTTCTGAGGCGAACAACAAGGCCTTCAGGCCATGAAAAAACACTCTCAGGGGGTCCTTTCAAAGGATCAGTGGGCACCAGAAGGATTCAGTGCCCATCCCGCCACTGCCAATTTCCTGCTATGGATTCCCCCCCCCCCCTCAGCTCTCACATCCACATTACCTTGGCAAATGCAAGTTCAGGAACATGCATAAGTTGAGGTAATATAGGGATCCATCTATAACTAACAGAAAAAGGGAGGTCTTTTGTTTTAATTCATCCATTCATGAATACACCTCTGTTCCACAGATAATAATTAATATATTTGTTGAAAGATTTCTTCTGTGATACGTCAACTGCTTTTATGTTATCCGTATCACTTCTCCCATGCCTGCTACGTTTTATGCCAGCTTTCACCAACCCTGGTTCCCTCCAGATGTATTGGACTACAACTCCCAGAATCCCTGGGGGTTGTAGTCCAACACATCTGGGGGGCAGGCATCAGGTTGGAGGAGGCTGTTTTATGCACCTTAAACTAAACAGGGGCCAAATCGTCTACTGGTGTTGTGACTTAGTCATTGTCAGTTGATGTCACTGGAAATATTCCCATTTGGGTTTCAGTCAGAACCACTCCGAACTCTGAAGGAGATATCCAAACAGCTGAGCCCATTTTAGGGGCAGCGTCCAGCAGTGGCGGCTAGTGATTCCGAGGCCCCTGGGGTGGTCGATCCACCACCCCAGGGGCCTTTGAATCACTAGCCTCCACTGCTGGACGCTGCCCCTAAAATGGGCTCAGCACCTTGGATAACTCCTTTTAAACCCTGACTGCTCCTGACTGAAACCTGGAGCAAATTCACCGCCCTGCTGGCCTCGGAGACACTAGCCGCCGCTGCTGGACGCTGCCCCTAAAATGGACTCCGCAGACGCCAGCACGGGAGAAGTAGGCATGCTTGGGCACATGCTGAGGTCCCAGTCCACAGCACGGGGCCATTGACAAGAGCCCCCTGGAGTGGCTCCTCCTCTTCCTCCTCAGCAATGCTTTTTCACCTGCCTCTCGCTCTGGCCCAGACAACCATGGTGGTGGTGGTGGGAGGAGGAGGAGGAGGAGGAGGAGGAGGAGGAGGAGGAGGAGGAGGAGATGCCCCTGCTGACTTGCTCCCTGGCTTTCTGCATGTCAAGCAAGCAAGTGGGAGTGATGATGAGAAAGGGGCCCATTGAGTGCCTCACCCACAGGTCCTCAAAAACCTTGAGCCAACCCTGCCTGCCATCAGATTGTCCTCCATCACAGACGGATCTCCTGATTTAGAAAAACAGCAGATGCCGATGCCGATGAAATGAAACCAAATTATTTCCCCCTCCCCTCCAATATCCTAACTTTGCAGGCTCCAAAGGGGGGGTGTGCCTTAAGAATGAGAGAGAGAGAGAGAGAGAGAGAGAGAGAGAGAGAGAGAGATGCAAAATTGTTCAGTTTTTAAGCGAAAGTTTTTTGTCCTTGTACCCAAAGCCATACTGTGTATATCTTTCTTTTCTACCCAATCCCTCCTCTTCCTCCTCCTCTTCTTCTCTTCCTCCTCCTCTTCTCCTTCTTCTTCTTCTCCTTCTTCTCCTCCTCCTCCTCTCCTGCTCCTCTCCTGCTCCTCCTCCTCCTCCTCCTCCTCCTCCTCCTCCTCCTCCTCCTCCTCCTCTTCTTCTTCTTCTCCTCCTCCTCCTCCTCCTCCTCCTCCTCCTCCTCCTCCTCCTCCTCCTCTCCTGCTCCTCCTGCTCCTCCTGCTCCTCCTGCTCCTCCTGCTCTTCCTCTTCTTCCTCCTCTTCTCCTCCTCTCCTGTTCTGCCTCTCCTCCTCTCCTCCTCTCCACCTGCTCCTCCTCCTCTTCCTCCTGCTCTTCCTCTGCCTGCTCCTCCTCTTCTTCTCCTCCTGCTCCTCCTCTCCTCCTCTCCTCCTCCTCCTCTCCTCCTGCTCCTCCTCCTCTTCCTGCTCCTCCTCCTTGCCTCCTCCTCTTCTCCTCTTCCTCTTCTTCCTCCCCTCCTCCTCCCCTCCTCCTCCTCCTCCCTTCTTCTTCTTCTTCTTCTTCTTGCAACTTCCGAGTCACACTCTGTTCTCCTCCCCAGCCTTAGCGGGTGTCACATGTCCATCCATCTGGATGGAGGCATGCAACCGAACCACAGAGCAGATCATAAGCAATAATTGTGGTTTGTATGGTACACAGTGCAAAGAAATATCGATCTCTCCTGGCCGTGATCTGTTTTTGCAAAAAGCAAACATAGAAAAAAAGAAAGAAAGAAAGAAAGAAAGAAAGAAAGAAAGAAAGAAAAAAAGGGTCTCACACTGGCTGAATTTTCCTAAGAGCGGATGCTGGCAGAATTTGAAGGACATCATATGTTAGATGACAGCTTGCAAAAGGGAGAGAGGAAGAGAGAGAGAGAGAAACCCTTGCCTAAAATTAGATTTCAGTCACTACTGGGGCCTGTGAGAGCTACAGTTGCCAACTGATCAGACACCAGACTAGCCTGATGCTGTGTCTTTAGCAACAGCTTGATCTGCAGAAATCAGCATGAAGAAAGCTTTTCTCAGCACAGAGATAAGCCGCTAATGACTGCCACAGACCAAGTAGCTCTCGGAGGTACAGGAGGAAGGGCTGTTTTTTAAAAATTATTATTAAAATTGGCAAGTCTAAATGTCAAAAACACCATATATTGTTGTTGTTGCAATAGCTTCCAGGCTCCTCTGCCTGTCTCCTCCCTGATCCAGAAACACAGATGTTTGGCAAATCACAAGCTCCTTCGGAGTGCTGATGTAATTACAAGCCACTCCCGGAAAGTGATCTGTAAGGATTGTCATTCCAGATGGATCTAATCCAGAGTTTTCCTCCACTTGGTTCAATTCATTTTTGGGTCACATTCATTCATGAACATGGCTTAGATTTCGGCTTCTTTGGGACAAATCTAACTTAAGTCCTACTTAAAGTAGATGCATTGAAATTAACAGGACTTACGCGATGACTAGGAGAGACATTTCAACTGTTTTAGAATAGGGAAAAGAGACTACACACAAAGCCAGGAAACCCTCATAATGTAAGTCCCATTCATTTCAATGGGTCTACTCTAAATTGGATTTCTGTTGGATTTTATCCATTAAGAGTGGCTCTCCAGTTAATGTAACCATCTCGACACAATTAAGAATGGAATCCTACACATGCCTATGCGGAAGTAAGCCCCATTGAATTCAATGGGCCTTTTCTCCCGGCAGATAAATATTCTTAAGCCTGGAGCCTTAAAAATGACGTTTATACAATAGGTGTATTCTTTGTTAGAGGTCTCTGTTTGACACACATAGATCTACGATTCTCAGACTTCCTTGGGGAGAGGGCATCTTAAATCTGCATCCTACATATACCACAGGTGACCTATTACAATAGCGAGCCAAATATCTCAAAAATCTAAACTTGCCTAGCTTATCTAGAAATTTGCATAAAGAATTGAAGCTTATCTAGAAATGAGCATAAATGCACATGGATGCATTCGCACACAGCACTGATGTGTTCATATAGGCTGAAACGCCTCTTCTAAGGCTTACTCCTGGTAAATAGGCCTTAGAAGAGGCATTTCAGCTTATATGAACGCATCAATGCAATGTGCTAAGAAGCGTAAACTGAAGTATGCTGGCATTTTTGGTATTTTGCCCCTCCCCCTTTTCCTTTTGCCCCACCCCCTTTTTCTTTAGCTCCACCCACTACTGGAATGTGGCCCCCAAGAGCTTGTTCAGAATTGAAGCCGGCCCTTGGGCTGAAAAAAGTCCAACACCCCTGCTATAATAGCATACAGTGAGCCTATATCCAACCCAACCTTTATATTCAGGTTTATTTAAATGCCCTTCCATTCACTGCTTTGGAATCCTGAAAAGGAGATGGAATCAAATCTATGTATTGAGTGTGTTATTTATTTATTTATTTATTTTAAAAAAACAGCTTGCAGGGTTGGTGGTGTGTTTTGTTTTTAAATAAAAGAAAGGTTTTGCTGCTTGGCGGCGGGAGGGGAATTTCACTGAAAATGGATTTCTAAATGTATATTACAGTAAATATTTGTACAAAAAGAAAAGAATCCTTAAGTAAATTATTGCTTTTTAAACTATATTATATAATTGTACAGTCCGGTCTCAGAGACTAGAATAATATATACATATGTATTTTTTAAAAAAAGTCTGCATAGATCAATATGAAATAATTTGTAGTTAAGCCATGCAGATCTAGTAAATTGCCAGATCTTTTCTTCTTCTTCTTCTTAACACCTAGCTACAGAGAATAATGTTATATAAAATGTATAGCTCTAGAAACTGAATGTGCTGTTACATAATGTATAATAATATATATATTTTTGGCTTACGTCTGAGTGTTATAGTGGATCATTCTTTCCTCAAACAGTAATCTAACAATTAACTGTACTGTTTCATTTGAAGCAATTGACAAACGCTGCAGTTGCTGTATTTTCTTTCTGGCTCTGCTCCTGTGTATTTAGCAGCCTGAGGCTCCAAAATCAAAGAAGTGAAACTTCCTGTGGATGCTGATGGCTCCGATCTCAGTAGGCCTGTAGATGCATTCTGAATTTCAATCAGAACTAGCCAGAACTCTAAAGGAGCTGAACCTATTTTGGGGCTAGGCTGCAGTTCCTTGGATAGCTCCTTTGGCGTTCTGGCTGGTTCCGACTGAAATCCAGAATGGATTCACAGCCCCAGCGAAATCAGGACCACCAGCCTCCACTGGAAGCATCTCCTGTCCTAATGGCTCAGTTCGGACGACATATTAAGCAACGGAGGGGTAAATAACATACTGACCGTGCGTTAGGCAGGAGGAGCTCCACAGACGACATGCTGCAGCTGGCGCTGCTCGGAACCGGCAAACGCCCCGGCTGCTAGGAACTTGCGGTGGCCATTTTGGTTGCAGCCTCTCCTCCTTGTGTCCCCCAGCCGTATCCCAGCATGCAGCATGAGTTCTGCCAGCTGCATAGAGCGGCCGGGTTTTTTTGGCTGCTCTAGGCAGCAGAACTCTATTCCAAAACGGAATAGTCCACGGAGAGAGGGGGGGCTGAATTCGGACAACACTTTAAACAACGGGGCTTCGGGCTAAACAACGTGCAAGCCTGTTGTTTCGCTCTGTTGTTTAAAGTGCCTGATTAACGTACTGTCAGTTGTGTGTGTGTTGTGTGTTGCCCTCCAGACGACACAGTAAGCAACACAACTGACGATTGTTCCCCCCCTCCTCCATTGCCTAATGTGTCGTCCGAACTAAGCCGTTGTCTCCATGTCAGGATAAGTTCACCTGCTCGGTTTCTGTCTGTTGAGGTGCCATTGAAAGTACAAGGTGAACTGAGTTAGCAGCACCGTCGGGCACTTGCCAAGGTGCCCATCCCTGCATAGGTCTGCTGCTCACCTCCAGACCCTCCTGGTGTTTATGCTGCTGCTGATCCTTTCTGTTGCTGCCTGTTCACCTGCCCCCGCCGTACATGCAAGCCGTGGCACCTGCTAATGCTGAAGGTCACTAGTGCCGCATGGCAAGCTCCTTTTGAAATTGAGGAAGGGAGTTTGTTTGACATGGTGCCCATCAATAGGGTGAACAAGGAGGGTGCTGTTGCATTCATGTCCTGCTTGTGGGTTTCCTCTGGCTGTCTGGTTGGCCACGGTGGGAACAGAAGGCTGGACCAGATGGACCCTTGGTCTGATCCAACATGGCTCTTCTTCTGTTCTAGTACCAATATATAAGGACACACAGGTGTCTCACAGGTGTCTAACCCCCCCCCCCAGATGTTGTCAGCCTGGCTGCTGTTGTTCTCTAAGGGGCAAGTGTTCACAGGGGGTGAACATTCTCAATGGGAATGAATGTTCTCAGCCTTGGCACCAAGAGATGGTTCCTTCCCGAGGTGGACAGGAGTTTCACGGGACAGAGCAGGGATTTTCGTCAAGACTGTGGCATGAGGGGAAAGGGTTTAAAATATCTTCCAAATTGGCCACAGTCTTGATCCTACTCAGGGTTTCCCACAGCTGCCATTTCAAAACAAACAAACAACTTAGCCATGCGAAATGCAGTCGCCCATTAAATCTCTCTCTCTCGGCCCTCGGATGACACCACCAGATTCGGTGTGAGAGGGGTCATTTTGAGATCACAACTGGCCTGCAGGCTTTTTTGAAGTGAGGTGGGTGCTCGGTGATGTAAACAATCGTGATAGACATTAACAACGTGGGAAAATTAGCAACGAGGGCACAGTAGCGACCGTCAGCAACTCTTTGGAGTGGCTCATACGATACCCTTTGGTCTAACTCTAGCCTGAAAGGGAAACTCAGTTGACGCCAATGCTTGCCTACAAGGAAAAGAGGCTCTTGAGACGGACCATCTCCCTTCTTATGGCATCTTTGCTTTTAGAGATGCCTGTGCCAGGCATGTGCCCTTAACCTTTCAAGAGTCCATGCCTGCTTGACCTTCAAACCTTTGACGGGGATCGAATTCAAAGCCGCCTTTTCTATCTTTAATAAGGCAGAACAATCGCATTTATTTTTTATTATGTCCTTCCTTAAGACACGCTGCGGCTCTTTCTTCCTTTTTCCTCCCCCCCCCCTTTCACTTCTGCTCGAGCTGAAAGACCAAACGAGATCCTTTTTCATTCTCCTTTCTTTTCCTAGGACTCCAGAAAGAGGCAAAAGAGGAGCCAGGGAGGTAATTGGTTGTGTAGTAAGGAACACGCTGTGCATTCTTCCAGATCACATTAAAACACCAAGGCCCCTCCTGAGATCTGGCCCAGAGTAGAAGCTAAGGGCTGGTTCAGGCATGAATGTCCATCGCTTGATTACCAAACCAATGGAGGGGAGAGGCACCGGATGCAGGAAAACACAAAGAGAGATGCTTTCCACATGGAAATCCCCCAAAGGGCACATTCAGTACTTCTTCCATGGTTTGGTGTCCTTCTTTCTTTTTGAGGAAGGAGAAACATATAAATTAGCATATGCATATTTTATGCTAATCAGTGTCCTCTTTTAGCCTCTTTTTTTGGTGCTGCATGTCCTCCTTTTAGGTGATGCCTAAAATGCCAAGAGAGAAAGAGGAGATGGGAAGCAGAGCCAAAGGTAGGCATGATGGGGCACCTGCAGATAGCTCAGTCCCAATCAGGGGCCCATGACAACATCCCCCTGGATTTGCTACTCCTCTTCAGCATTGCAAATTACATTCTCACTCTGGCCCAGGCAGCAGTGGTAGTGAGATAGAGGAGCAGTGGATGTCTCTGCCTAATTGCTCACTGATTCTCCACCTGTCAAGCAAGCAAGTGGGAGCACTGTTGAGGAAGAGGATGATGAGCAATAGAGGCTGGTAACAATGGCATTCCTCGTAGCAAATGCTTTCTCATAGTCAATGCACAGGTTGTGTTTTGTCACAATCTCTTAGGTATTCTGGAGGCACAGGGAGGATCCATTTGGGGAATATCTTGGAGTGAGTCTTTAACGCTTGGGGCTGGTATGCCTGCCACAAACCCAGGTGGCAGAAGAGTGCCTACGTCGTCGACACACAGTGTAGTGAGTCTTGGGAGTGATCTACACCAAGCAGTTATAACACTGTGAAAGCAGTTTGAAAACAGTATATGGAATGTGTCATGGGCTCCATCACTTGTCAATGCACTTCAGTGCCATTATAAAGTAGTAGCGTAGATCCTGCCTTGTCACCCACCGCACATTTACTGAGGTGGTAAATCAGAAAGCCGTTGGATCCGATAATTGGATTCTTTCCCTTTGCCATGCCAAAGTTATGTAAATGAGGCAAGTGGCTACCAAGAAGAGGGCCTTATCTGCTGTGGCACCCTGGTTATGGAATAAGCTTCCGGGGAACCTTGCCTGGTGCCTACATGGTGCTCTTTCCAGCACCAGGTGAAGACTTTTTTTTTATTTTCTCAGGTATTTTAGTCTTTTAGTTCTGTTGTTTTAAGTCTGTTACTTTATTTTACATCTCTGCATTGATGCCAGGTTTTATTTTGGTTTTACTTTGGGAGACTTACTGAGATGGGGGGCCCATTGAAGGTGTCTTGCCCAAAGCCAAAACCTGGAACCAGCACTGATCGGAAGCAGGGAAGAGTCCTGCATACCCAAACAAATAGTTGTCAACAAGGTGGGATGGGATCTGAGAACGTTAGATATATTTAGGAGGTGGAGGCAAATTTAACAAGTCTGAGAAACACTGGTGTACCAGGACAAAACAGGAAGAGTGCAGAAGGACTCAGGTGACAACAAGGAGATGCTCCTGAAACCTGCAAAGAGAAAATCGACACCAGCTAAGGGGCAAAGGTGTCGAAAGACAAAGAAGCCATAGAAATATTTATCGAACTAAGACAAAAATAACCTGGTTGGGGAGATGGCAGATCCTAATGCACGTTCCATAGCCGTCTCTAGGGCCAGAAAAATGTCTGTCCCATATTGTATTAATAAGGAACCTCTTCATCTGAAGAATGGGTAAACTTCTGGGACCAACTGTTTTCTAGGCATGCAGCGTCTGCTAAAGGGGATGCTAGCAGACGATAATGTTAAGTATCTGAGCTTGTGGAATAGAGAATTTGGAAAATATAGGGCATCTTTTAAATAAAAATAATAATAATAATCCTACAGTTTTCTAGACACTGCACAAAGATGAAAAAACAACATAGCCTTTCCCCCCAGGCACCTTAGGCAGCTGGTTGGCCACGGTGTGAACAGAATGTTGGACTAGATGGAGCCTTCATCTGATCCAGCAGAGCTCTTCTGATGTTCTGATGTTCTTAAGGCTCTCTCCTTAGTAGCCACTCACCTCAATTGTTGTGAACTGCCCAGAGAGCTTCAGCTCTTGGGCAGTATCAAAATGAAATTATTATAATTAGTGGTAGTAGTAATAGTATTTACCTCAGTTCCCAGCTTCTGACCAAGGGCTTCTTCCATGCCTTTGACAGGACTGATTATTTATCAGGTAAAGCTTTTCCTTTCTCCATGGGGTACCTGTTGAATTTCTGCTTGTAGACAGCTTTTTAAAGCATCAGGAGGAGAGGAAAGGTGCCAACTATAAAGTCGTACACAGCTCAGGACCACAGTACCTGATGGAGTACCTTTCCTGGCATGAACCAACCCATACCCTATCTTCAGTATCTAAGGCCCTTCTTCGGGTGCTCAGATGTGGCAACACGACAGAGGGCCTTCTCTGTGGTGGCCCCCCAATTGTGGAATGATCTCCCCAATGAGGCCCACTTGGTGCCAACACTGTCATCTTTTCTGCACCAGGTAAAAACTGCCCTCTTTTCCCAGGCACATGGCAACATATAATGAGTTTTAATCCTGCCTTGGACTATCTTTAGCTGATCATTTAAAAATGGTTTTTAGATATATGTTGCCTATGTGTGTGTTATCTATTTGCATGTTTTTATGCAAATGCTTTTTTATTCTTTGTGTAATGTATTTTACTGGTTTTCAATTTTTATGAACCGCCCAGATGGGGTGGTACAGAAGTGCAAATAGATGAAATGCAAACTCCACACCCATCTCTATCTCCAGACATGTCCAGATAGATTCTGGAAAAGGGAAGATTTTTAGGTTACAGATTTTATCCTAATCAGAAAAAATAACTAATCTTCCATATTCTCTCTCTCTCTCTCTCTCTCTCTCTCTCTCTCTCTCGTTCTTTCTATCTTTCTGTCTTTCCTTCCCAGACCTGCTTTTCGCTGATGCATTTGCAATGCCTTCTGGGAAGGCCCAACCAGCTTGTTGTTTGAGGTAGTCGTCTCCTACCCTAGGGTATGGTACCACTGGGAGGTAAATGGGTTGCCTCACACGAGGTAACCATAGAAACACATCATCAGCTTCTCCACTGCTTCTAATGTCAATTTTCTTTCTCTGCTTCTATTAAGGGAGAATTTCTTCCTCTCTTTTCTGCAGTTCAATTGAATGCAAACATTTTCAATGGCTAGCAAAGTATTCATACTTTGCTCCTCTTAATTTACTCTGAGGTAAATCCCTTTGCTAATCTGCCATGGTACACAACACAAGCAACACAAGGACAACCAAGCCAGTGGAATCTTTCATGGAGGAAATATTAGGTTTAATTCTTCCATTCCTCCTTAACTATGGCAGAGAAATAAAAGTGAGGTTTCCCTTAGGTTGGATATTAAAGAGATTCTGTCAGATTAAAATCTCAAAATGACATGTTCCCTTTAAAACTCTCTTTCCCTATGTTAACTATTTTGGGCATTTATATAACCTGCAGAATGTTCAAAGATATCTGTCTCATACCTTAACCACTCAAACCTGTTTTTACATTTTAATTATATTTCTGTTTTTAATTTGAATTTTACTGTTGTTGTGTGCCATTTTTTTAGCAGACAGGTGGAATATGAATTTAATAAATTAATAAATAACATACTATCCCCAGCAATCCTCACCACAATCCTGTTGGGTAGGCCAAGCATTATTACCCTTGTATTGGAGATGCAACAGGCATTCTTTTCCAACTCACTTCATGGGAACCTCTGGAGTCCACATTGCTCTTTTACTCCTCTTTGGTAGGACTGTGCAAGCCTCGGGCCTCGGCTTCAGGATGCTGAGGCCCGAGGCTTGCACAGTCCTACTCTTTGGGAGCTTTTCCCTCTACAGGTGAGCCACACCCAGGACTGAGGCCCTCAGACAAGCAATTTATCATCTCTACCAATTCTATATATATATATATATATATATATATATATATATGTAGGCTGACCATCTGAAAAGGAGGACAGGGCTCCTGTAACTTTAACAGTGGTAGAGAAAAGGGAATTTCAGCCGGTGTCGTTTGTATGCAATTAGTTCCTGGTGATATTCCCTCTTCATCACAACAGTTAAAGTTGCAGGGGCCCTGCCTTCTTTTGTATCTGGTCACTCTAGTATAGTGCCTGCACCTTTAACAGTTGTGATGAAGAGGGATTTTCACCAGGAACTAATTGCATACAAATGACCCTGGCTGAAATTCCCTTTTCTCTACAACTGTTAAAGTTACATGAGACCTGTCCTCCTTTTCATGTGGTTTCTGGCTCAATGGTTTCTCTTGATGATGACAAATGGAAAGCTTCCCATCTCATACCTTCTGTACGTGATGTCTCTGGGTTCCGTCGCTGTGATTGTGGAGAGAAAATGTCTCCATCCTTTAGGTCATGTGGTAGACCCTTTAAGTTATTCTGTTTTCTGTCAGGAAAGACCAGAATGTCAATGGAGGAGTTATTTATGTTGGTAAATGCATGTCTGTACACGAACCACTTGGCTCTTTGGCCCAAATCTTTATTAATGGCTGCATATGTTTTTGCAAATGCCCTGTCTAGCCCTAGTCTTGGGAACCATGTCCCTTGTCAATGCATTTTGCAACTATATATATAAAAAAAAGATCAATAATGAGGCTACGCAATGAGCCAAGAAGGATCAGGGCATTTTCAAAGATGGAGGATGGGGGGGGGGGAACCCTTATGCTGCTTATGATCATATGCCACTTTGAATGCACATGAATCCAGTTCTGCTTTGTTTTCAGTAAAATGGATACCAAAACCCAGCTGCTGGCAGTGACGAAAGCAAAAGCAGGTAAGTTCTCACCACTTTTGCTGTAAGTTGGTTTGTTTTTTTATTTAATTATTCATTATATCGTTATACTATCCAGGAGCCTAGGCTCTCTGGACAGTTTACAATTAAAACCATAAAACAGAGCAAGTCAGAACGTAATATAAAGCTTGAAAAGTTAAAAATACCATATAAAACCAAAAGAAGTTACAGCCCAAGGAAAATCTGTGTGAAAAGATACGTTTTCATGAGGCATTTAAAATATGTTACATTTTCCACTGCAAGGGAGGGTTTTCCAGATGGTGGGTGCCACTACAGAGAAGACCCGCCATTGAGGTTCTTCATGGTGACATTACGTTTGTTTCGGCATGACCAGCAAGTTCCTTTCTTGGAGATTTCTCGGCCTAGCGTTTGTTGTCGCACAATTAAGCAGAGACAAAGGAATGTATTTCAGCAGCTGTCTATGGAGAGCATCCTGTTTTTCCCAGAAGCTGACGTCCTCTGTCCATGGTCCTGGCTTCAGAAAGATGCGATGATGGATATATCACTCAAGTAAATATGCAATGGGAGAAGGGTAAGAGTAGATCCAGCAACAGGCTCGGAAAATACATCCATTCTTTCCTAGGAGGGACATGGGATTCTGTCTCGGGTCTCTTGTGAAATGGTTAAATATAGGTAAATGCATTTTGGGGGCCATGCGGAACGTGCCCACAGAAATGGGCATTATTTTAACTGGCTACCCCTTTTCCACATCTCATAGGAGCATAAGAAGTCAGTCATTGGTCTCACCTAGTCCAGTATTGTCTTTATTTATTAATTTATTCATTAATTTATTAAATTCTATTCTGACCAATAGCCCTCTAGGCAGTTCATAGCCATTAAAACTAGGGGTGTACATCGGATCGGATCCGATCTGATGTACACCCCTAAGGAGTATAACCGTACGCGTGTCCTCCTATACCCCATAGACTTCAGGGAATAGTCACGGCTGGGCCTATTCCCTGTAGTTATGGGGTATAGGAGGACATGCGTACGGTTATACTCCTTAGGGGTGTGCGTCGGATCGGATCCGATCCGATGCACACCCCTTATTAAAACCCTAAAATACAACACAACAAAATACAATATGAAGAAGTTTAAAACAACAGTTTAAAATAAAAACCAAAATAAAACCTAGGAGCAGTGCAAAGGTTTAAAATACACTGACAGATTTAAAACAGATAATTGACTAGCCACAATCTCCAGGGTCGCAGAGAGAGACGTGTCTTTACCCTTCACCAGGTCCATGATCCAAGTAAACAGAGAAAACAGTGGTTAAACCTGGGATCTTCTGCTGCATGCAGAGCAGGTGTTGTTCCATTAAGCTCCCCTTTCTCCATTTAAAGCCCACTACCCAAACTAACAGTGGCTTAATTATACAATTAAGGAAGCACCTGTATATTTAACAAGAGAGGCAAGCCCTGAACATCTAAAATGCTGATAAAATGGAAGAGCAATCCTATGGCCCGTAGATAGCATCTGATGGATTATTGGATATTTTGAGTTCTCAGGTCCAAAGTTGGAGACAGAAAGAACTGTATGCTGCTCCCTGAGGTCCGGAACTTGAGCTCAGAGGATGAGGAAAGGGGTGTTTTGGGGGGGGAAATGACAGTTTCTAGGACGGGAAAGCCAGGATGGTTCAAACTGGTATAAAAAACCAGAAGGAGGAGAGGATACACTCAGGGTAAAAAAAGGAAGAGAAGCAGGTTCCCAGAATGCTAAAATACTTTATTATTCACGCCCAACGCGTTTTGGCCTCTGTTGTTTTTTTAAGGCCTTCTTCAGAGGGTTGGTAATAGACGTCTGCAGAAAACTCTCCTATGATAGTCTCAAATATTTACCCCACATTTAAAAACAACAACAACAACATATTAATCTTCCAAATTCATAGACAAACAGGGGAAAAGTGCATCCAATTTAAATCTAATTATTGTCAGAGAGTGGCACATTAACGGTTCCCCCCTGCTACTTTGCAAACAAAAGTATAGGTGGAATCCATTGGCTACTCTGAGGTTTTCTTTATGGTTCTTTAGAATATCAAATTCACCCCATATTAAGTGCACCAACACACAAACACATTTGCAGACTGTCAGGGCGGGAGGAGTTTGGGAGACTTTTGAAATCATTCTAAAGTCACACGGAATAAAAGAAGAAAGGAAGAACAAAATTTATAATGAACCTGATCTGGAGGATTATAGTGCTCCAGACAGGCACACAAAATGTATGTGTTTGTTTTTTTAAGAAAATCAGAATATCCGTATCAGAAGTCCAGCTTAGAGTCAAAACAGTGATGCAAACCATCTGCTTTGCTCCCTAAAGATCGAGTTACTTTCATTGTTTCCATAAGCTGCTAAGCAGATTTTAACAAGATGAAACCCTTCGGTGGAGAAGCTGGACATACAAGGAGTCACACACACCATTGTGCCTGCCTGAAAGCTGATTTACAAATTATGCAGAGTGAGATTGGGCAATTCTAGAATGAACCATTTCATATTGTGTGTCGTGGGAAGAGGGATAGGCTGTTTTTTGTGCCATCCCAGGAAAGACTCTGCTGCTTGTGTTCTCTCTCGCATGAGCCATATGGCATCCGGAGCCAAACAGAAAATTAGTTTGTGTTTAAGCCCATCGATTTCAATAGTCCAACCTCTCTTGGATTGTGTCTTCTTACCTTTTCCCATCCGAGACCCCTCTTCTCTGCAATACGTAATCTGGCTTTTATTTCCCAGCCAGGTTGTGTTGAGAGATCATTTTGGATCCGATAAAATCCTGAAGAAGCTACAGGATCTATGGCATGGCAGTCACTGCCAGGAATCTCAAGCTGTCCCTGTCCCTTTGGCAGGCACCAGATGAAAAGGCCAGTCAAATAACAAAGAGTGGAGGGCTCTTTACAAATGTAACTTGCACTTCCTTTATGGTGCAAACTTACACATCTCTACACAGAAGTAAACCCCACAGAGTACAATGGGACTTACTCTCAGGTAAGTATATATAACAGGGGTGGGGAATATGTCACTCTCCAGATGTTGGACTGCAGCCCCCATTACCATGGGCCATGCTCTTCGGGGCAGATGGAAGTTGGAGTCCACCAACATCTGAAAGGCCACAGGATCCTCATGCCTATTCTGCAATCTTATACTCACTCAGAAGTAAACCCAAAGGGAGCAACCTGCTGCCCCAGGGCTGCATGTGACCTTCTGCCAAATTTCACACAGCTTTTAGTCAAAATCCTCTGCAAACAATCAGTTCAGACCTCTGGCAAAAGCAATCTGTCCTTCCCTGGACAGCTGGCTGGGTGTGGAGGAAAAAGGAGAGAGAGAAAGGAGAGGGAGAGAAAATGAGGTGGCAGAAAGAAAGAGAAAAGGGGGTGGCAGGGAAAAAAAAGAGAGAAAGGCCATGGCAGAAAGAGAGTGAAGGGAGTACCAGAAAGGGAGAGAGGGAGATGGCAGAAAAAGAGAGAGAAAGGGGATGCCAGAAAGAAAGAGAGAGAAAAAGAGAGAGAAAAAGAGAGAAATGGGGTGCCAGAAAAAGAGAGAGAGAATGATTCTTCTCAGTTTGGGCTCTTATCCCACCCACTGCCCACATGTGTCCCACAACAGATTACTCCAAGGGGATGTAGCCCTTGACAGAAAAAAGATTCCCACCTCTGGAATAACCAATACTGAGTTAGATGGACAAACAGTCTGACATAGCATAAACCAGCTTCCTGTGAACCCAGAATATCCCACATACCCTTGGCTCCCTTTCCATTCACTCCCTCACCCTTATGAAACTGGCGGGTCCTCTGAGCATCTGTCAAGCCATGTCCTTGCTTTAGGGACTATCGGAAAATGCTGACACCGTAGAAGGGTAGGCCTCTTTGAGGTCTCCCAGGGTCTCTTCCCAAAGCAGAAGTGCTACTTGTACGCTACATTAGATGCCCTCCAAGCTGATTCCACTAAGTTCTGGAGGAGGAGGAGGAGGAGGAGGAGGAGGAGGAGGAGGAGGAGGAGGAGGAGGAGGAGGTTACTGTGGTGGGCAGGCGGGGGGAGATTGTACACCACATGGATAAGAATATGACTTCCAAGCCCCAGATGGAGAAAACAAGAGGAGTCACCTGTTCTTGCTGGGCCGGGACAGAGTGCTAAATTTAACTACAACCTGCTCATCTTGCCAAAGAGGATATCCGGTGTGCATTTAAA
Source organism: Anniella stebbinsi (assembly GCA_029215795.1). Classification (NCBI taxonomy): domain Eukaryota; kingdom Metazoa; phylum Chordata; class Lepidosauria; order Squamata; family Anniellidae; genus Anniella; species Anniella stebbinsi. The sequence goes on from JARDYH010000007.1 coordinate 55,640,581, forward strand.
TGGGGAGAGGATCTCTCATATTGTTTACTGAATGCCTGCTATCTCTCAGCCCATTTTTTATACATGGAAAGTTGCAAGAGTTGGAAAGGAATCTCAAGTTCTGATGTAAGGCCAGTCAGGCATTGGAAGATACCGTTCTCTCTCTCTCTCTCTCTCTCCCTCCCTCAACATCTTTTCAAGCAGTCAGATGGCATGAAGGCTCTTAATGTGTTTTGATTTAATTGACATGGTAAAACGTCAAGATATATTTAGCTGAAGAAGAGAGATGGATCAGATGTAGAGCATCATAGGGTGCCTGTGTGTCTCCTTCTACATGGGGCAGTCCTGTATTTGAAGACCTGTACTACTTAAAGTTTGGTTTAAAGATAAAGAACTCTAAAAAAAGGGAAAGCAGAGCATTAAAGGTGTCCATCCACAGTGAGAACCTGGACGTGGAGTGGCCAGGTGTCCTTTTTTTTTACAGACCACAGCCATCTGTTTTAAGGACTGTTCTGTCCAATTCCAGTTTAAAGATAAAGAAACGTAAGAATCAGTTAGCACCTGAGGAACAAACTAAATAGGTAGGCACACAGGTGAGATGTAATTTATTTCTATTTAAATTATAATATATTTTTTTCTAAATTTGCACCTAGACATGCAATGTTCTGCAAATTATTGTCTTCATTTTTGGTGGTGCATTTCTAACTGAGGAATGCTGGGAGTTGCAGGCCCTTTTCTGTCTAAACATGTACAGGACTGCACCATATGATTCCTAATATAATGGATTTTTTAATTGTTATTTTCCCTAATATACAGATGTTTGTATGCATTTTTATTATTATTGGAGAATTCCATTGCAAAATTTGGAGAAGTGTGAATTTCGGTTCGCCTATTAGTTCGTATGTGCAAAATTAAGAATGTTTGTGTTAAAATGTGAATCAAGCCAATTTCTCATAGGAACATAGGAAGCAGTATTGTTGACTCTGACTGGCAGCCATGGCTTTCCAGGATTTCAGGCAGGATCCTTTCCTACCCTTAACTGGAGATGCCGGGGATTGAACCTAGAACCTTCTGCATGCAAAGCAGATGTTCTACCCACTGAGCTATGGCTCCTCCCTTGGTTACTTATCCCTAGTTTGAAGGAGTAGGAAGCTGGTGCCAGTTCCTTCAGGTGTAAGATTTGCGGGTTCCATGCTGGTACCTTCTCTGAAGGTTCACAGGAGTCATTCTTCATAATCCCGCAGGACGGCTCTGACAGAGAGACGCTGGCATGGCAAGAAGACAGGTTTACATACTCCTTTGAAGCAGCCCTGAATCGCAAATCCACTAGACTACTGAATAATCCACTACCACCAGTTCTTTTCCGTTGCTCGTCCACACAAAATCCCCTCTTTCTCTCAAGCTGGCTCGTTTCAAAGCACCGAGGCTGCTGCTGTTCATACTTTGTAGGAGGGGATTTGGGGCTGGGAGTTGGCCACCTGGCTGACATCCCAGAAACCTTTTCACCCGTATCTTTCGAATCTGGGTCACAGAGGGGATGTGCGACTTGGGTGGGTCCAGTTCTCCGCCAAGCCCAGTTGCAAGAAGAAGAAGAAGCAGGAAGAGATGGTCGCTCCGGAGCTTGCGTGTGCCAGAATGTAAAGGACAGCAGCCACGGAGGCCAAATAGCTGAACGCAATTCGCTCTTGGACAGCTGCTCTTCCAATGGACCGAAACCAATGACAGCCACAGCTGAGATGGAAAATACTGGGAACGTAAACAACCTTGCTGTCTTGGAACTCGAGCTGCAGTTGAAAGGATCTCAGGGTTGGACACACTTTCCCTTTACCTGCGCTCTCTGCTTCCCACAAAGTGCGTGAAGCTTTTTCACACCTGAGCTTTTCTAAATTGTTTGTTTGTTTAAGCTGCTTCTATACCGCTTGACATCACAGGATCTCCAAGCGGTTTACATAAAAGCATATACAATACAGTATAAACACAGTGTAAAACATTACGAGAAAAGCAGCGTCACAATAGTTTACAAGTCAGGATAAGCCTGAGCGAACAAATGCATTTTCAAGAGGCATTTGAAACTCACCAGAGTTTCTGCCTCTTGAACCACATTTGGGGGGGAGGGTGCCACTACCAAGAAGGTCCGTTTATGTGCCATAGCCTGACGACACACTGGGATGATGAATCCACTCAGGGATTCACTCAGAACCAGTCAGAACTCTAAAGGAGCTATCCAAGGTGCAGAGCAGAAAATAGATCAGTGTGGTGCCCACCAGATGTTTTTGACTACAATTCCCATCAGCCCCCACCAACCTGGTCAGTGATCAGGGATTACGGGAGTTGTCGTCCAAAACTTCTGGAACACACTCCATTGGTGAAGGCTGGTATAAAGAACTGTGTGGGACTGGAAATGGGGGAAAGGGTATACAAATCCCTCAGTCCCTCCAAAGACCTTATTGTCCCTTGAGCCCAAATTACTCAAAGGAAATGGACTTTTAATTATTAATTCTCTTGGTAGGACCGATTAAGAAATAATAAGATCAAATGAACATTCCAAAGGCTTTCAAAAATATCTGCCTGTAATTGATGATGGCTTTGGGAGGAGACGGGGAGGCCGCTCTGAATTCCATTACCAAGCTTAAGTCACTGTGCAGAAAGGTGTCTGCCATTCTGCCTTGTCAGTTAATAAAGTGACAGCTAGGACAATCAACAACTATGCCTGGCTTTTGATTTAGGAAGCTGCTGGTCAGGCTGCTCAGAAACCAAATGGATGGTCTCTGGAGCTGCTTCCCCCATGTTGTGAGGCTCCTCACTGGCGGCTGAGGAGAATGCTGGTAATCTAATGTGTTGCTGGTGAGAAGTACAATACTGAGCCTTTCAAAGACTGGTTACTTTGAGCATTGAGGCCCAGAACTGACACTCTCTACCCCCAATTATGAAAGTGGACCGCTCAGACCCATTCATCTTCCTGAAGGGAAAAGCGATAGGCCGCCATTTTCTTGGCCCTCACACATTATGGCCTGCGCGGTCATAATACATGCTCCATCCTGTCTTCTACCTTGAACTTCAGGGAAATGTTTGGTGCTCTTCTCCTTCTGACAGAGTTCTCCCACACCAGGGCTAGGGTGGCCATGTGCCCTCTTTTACAGAGGACTCTCCTCTCTTTTGAAGGCATCCTGTTCTCATTTTGAAGTCCAAGTCTGGCCTAAAGATAGAAAAACATCGGAAGAACCCAGGGACCTTGAAGTTGCCCATCAATAGCACCTGGACAGCAGACTGAGCAAGGCACACAAGCCGCCCTGTCATAATTGTCCACACTATGGTGAGATGTACTATATCACTATTGAAATTGGAATAAGTATTTCTACATGGGCATCTAGCCATATCAAGTAGAATAAGCAAATAGTGTGCAAATAGACATCCCCTTTTGTCTTCTCTTTGGATGATGTGTGTGTCCCCCCTTTTTTTTTGGACTTTCACAAGTGCCCGCCCTAGCTAGCTAAAGGGTAGCTAGGTGTCCTCTTTTACAGAGGACAGTCCTCTATTTGAAGAGCTGTTCTGTCTAATTCCAGTTTAAAGATAAAGAACCGTAAGTATAGTCACCTATCAACCATTAGCCCTTGAACAGACAGGCACACAAGTGAGGTGTACTGTATTTCTAATTAAATTAAAATGCTTATTTCCACATTGCACCAACCATAGGCAGCAGTAGCAAAGTCTTGGACAGTAAAGCTGCGTGTGCCCCACAGCCTGTTCTGTGCCCTCTAGGATAGCCTGCTACCCTCAAGTGCAGTGGAGGATACTGTGCTGACACTGGTGATGAAGTATGATTAAGTATATAAAATGGAGGAATTGGGGCCATCTTGTCCAGGGCCAAAACAGATATGACTTTAAATGCAGCTATGCCGTCTTTTCATTTTTACTCTAGAGTAGGCATGGTGGGTCCAATCTGGATCTTAAAAGCCCCCCCCCCCTTCCACGGTACGGTCCTGTTTCAGATCAGTAGTCATGCACCTACTTTAGGGTAAAAATGAAAAACAAACAGACATGCATTTAAAGTCATATCTGTTTGGACCCTCAGGGCCTTCTGCCCTGACCCAGACTTTGAGACAACTCCTCTGACGACGCCATCAGAGGCTCCTTTCCTACCTTCCCCATCTCTGGCACTCTGGTGGGTTCCTCCTGAGGCCTTTGCTGAGACCAGCAATGCCTGCAGGCAAAACAGGAAGAAAGGGTGGCTTTAGATTCAAAAGTGTGCCTCCGTTTCCTACAGCATGTCAGCATCCCAGGGAAGGTTTTCAGCCTGTCAAAATCAATAGATTTGCTCTTAACAGCAAAGCATTTAATGCTGCCAGTGGCATGCAATACACACACCCTGCCTTTTCTGACCCCTCAGCAACCTTCCATGAGAAAACCAAGAAGGGAAAAGAGGGTGAGGTTATGTTCTTATCCTTTTTAAATTGTTTTTTTTACTGTAATTCTATTCATTCATTGATGGCACCCTCCTACTAACTCATACCATGGCCAGATTTACACCAAGCAGGATATAGCAGTATGAAAGCAGTATATAAAAGGCAGGAGCCACACTACTGCTTTATAGCGGTATTGAAGTTCAATGACAACTATTGGGGCCCATTGGCACATACCATATACCGTTATATCCTGCTTGGTGTGGCTCCTGCCTTTTAAATAACACTTTCATACCGCCATATCCTGCCTGGTGTAGATCTGGCCCATATCTCTTTTTTTTTTGTAATAATTTTATTAATTTCAACATATAACACAAAAAAACCACAATACTTATAATCCTCAACAACCCCCCGTGCTCCCCTTCCCCCGAGACCTTCTTACTCTATTGCTTATAAATTTTTCCAAAACTGCATTGATTCTTTAGATGGTGTACAACCTCTCCCCTTTTCTAAAACATATTCTAGAAACATAGCCCAATTCCTTCCAAAATCATTCTTTTTAGTTAATCCCATCTTAACTTTCATTACACAGGTTAATCTATCATTAATAGCAATATCCTACACTCCTTTATACCACTCTTCCATACTATAATCCCCTTGTATTTTCCAATTTTTAGCTATCATAAATCTTGCTGGTGTCAGGAGATTATTTATTAATTCTTTAATGTTATTATTACCATATTCTTTATCAAATAACCCCAATAAAGCTATATTCGGACTTGCCTCTACCTTTTTATCTACTATCTCATTTATCTCCTTAAAAACTCTCTCCCAAATTTTTTTTACATGTTCACAAGTCCACCACATATGGTAATATGTCCCCAATTCCTGACATCCCCTCCAACAAAAACTTGAAGACTTCTTATCTATCTGATGTAGTCTTACAGGAGTGAGATACCATCTCCAGATTATTTTATACTGATTTTCTTTTATCCTTATTGAAAATAACTTTAAATTTCTTGATTCCCATATCTTTCTCCAACTGTCCCCAGTGATCCAAAGAGAAGGATCTCTGCAAATGCACACACATATTGAGAGATGGCTATTGCTCTCTCTCTCTCTCTCTCTCTCTCTCTCTCTCTCTCTCTCTCTGACTTTCCAAAACTGCAGTTTACTTCCAGGCACAAGGTCTGAAGACTCATGTTACCTGGGCATGGGCAGGGAGGATGAGGGTGACCCTGTGTCCTCTTTTATAGAGGACAGTCTTCGATTTGAACGCATCCTCTATTTGAAAGGATGTCCAGTCCAATTCCAATTTAAAGACCAATAACACTAAAAACTCTTGCCCATCAGGAGTTAGCAGACTGAAGAGACAGGTAAATATGGGCCCCATCTTCTGCAGTGTGGTGAGATGTATTGGATTTCTATTTAAATAATAATTATTTCTAAATTGGCATCTATACAAATCGATTTGCACATCACATTTCGTGTGCATTTGTCTTTTCTTCTAACCTTTTCTCTCTCTGTTTTGGTGATGCATTTTCTGGGTGAGCCAGAAGTGGTCACCTTAGGTAGCACATCTACTGCTAGATATATTCAATATATTCGAGCCAGTGTGGCGTAGCGGCTAAACTGCTGGACTGGGAGTCGGGAGACCCGGGTTCTAGTCCCCACTCGGCCATGGAAACCCACTGGGTGACTTTGGGCCAGTCACAGACTCTCAGCCCAACCTACCTCACAGGGTTGTTATTGTGGGGATAAAATGGAGAGAAGGATTATGTACGACACCTTGGATTCCTTGGAGGAAAAAGGCCGGCTATAAACGCAATAATAAATAAAACAAATAAATGTTATAAAACCACCAACAATCTCCATAGGAACGTCGGAAGCTGCCTTATACTGAGTCAGACCCTTCATCTATCTAGCCCAATAGTGTTCACACTGACTAGCAGCAATAGCTCCCCAGGGATTCAGGCAGGATTCTTTCCTGCCCTACCTGGAGTTGCTGGGGATTGAACCTGAGACCTTCTGCGTACAAAACATGTGCTCTGCCACTGAGCCACGGGAGAGAGCTATGGTCCTACTACTGTCCTTTTCCAGTAATCTCTCCTTCAAAGGAAAGCTGAACCCAGTTAGTTCGGCTCCTGGAATGTCTAAATGCTCAGGGAAGTGGGGAGCACCTAGCAATTTAAATGCAAAAGAGCTGTTCAGTATATGTATCCTGGGAGAGCAAGCATAGCTTCTGGTGCCCCCTGCCCCGCAGCCAAGGCACAATTTGACGTGTCGGATTCTCCTTCCCAATCACCCCACTTAGTGGAGCGAGTTGAAATGCCGATATTTCCGAAACCCGATCACATTTCAGAGCGGGGAACTTGACTCCGTGTACCTGGCAGCTGGCAGGCGGCCGTGAATGCCTTGCCTGTGTCTCTAACATAAAGCCCAGGGTGGCAGCGAAATGAACAAGGAGTTCTCTTTGTCATGAGGGGGTCTCGCGGGGGTGAGGCCGGAGCAAAATACGCTTTTCCATCACAAGCACCGGGTCAGCCCCTGCCCATACCGACTGGCAGGCCTCGTTTAATTAAGAAGCCTAAACAACAACATATGTTCAGTGCCCAAACAGCTGTGGCATTCCAGCCGTCCCTCCTGGGTTTCTTGATGGCACGGCAACAGGTGCTGTTTTGGATGTCAGGAGGAGGAGACAGTCTCCTCCCAATGCTTTGCCTTAGAAGCACTTTTTAATACAGCTTTTCTTTGTGATCTTTCCTCCCACTGCTGAAGGGAGAGAGAGAGGGTTGGGGGCTCTATCTGACAAGCTGAAACCTCTTCAAGGAGTGGTGGGATGGTGGAGTGAGAAATTAACAAACCGGGGAAAGATACAGATGAAATATTCGCTCAGAAATAAGTAAAAAAGCTGGTGGTTGAGTCAGTCGAGGTGGGTGGGAACAGCAACTCAGTATTTCTCAGTATGCCTTTCTTCAGGTGCTTCCTGTAGTTGGTCTATTTCTACAGCCCCATCAATCTGCAAAAGACCTACTCTGGCCCGCTTGCTTTGGCTGCCTATACGTTTCCGAGCCCAATTCAAGGTGCTGGTTCTAACCTATAAAGCCTTACACAGCTTGAGACCACAATACCTGATGGAACGCCTCTCCCGACACGAACCTACCCGTACACTACGATCCACATCTAAGGTTCTCCTCCAGTTGCCTACTCCAAGGGAAGCATGGAGGGTGGCAACAAAGGAGAGGGCCTTTTCAGTGGTGGCCCCCCAATTGTGGAATGATCTCCCCGACGAGGCTCTCCTGGTGCCAACATTGTTATCTTTTCAGCACCAGGTCAAGACTTTCCTCTTCTCCAAGGCATTTAACAGCATATGATGAGGGGTTTGTGTTGTTGTTGTGCTTTGACCCAGAATTGTTGTTTTAAAGGATATTGTAATTATAACTAGTTTTTATGCGTTATGGTTTTAAATTTTGTACATCAGTGTTTTTAATGTTCAATGTTTTTAATTTTTGTAAACTGTCCAGAGAGCTTCGGCTATGGGGTGGTATATAAATGGAATAAATAAAATAAAATAAAATAAAAGGACAAGGCCCCTGCCCCAAGTTGCTTACAGTTCAAATTTGATGAAGGACAAGCAACAGAGGGAGAGAAAGAAGACAAAGGTGGGGCAGGCATGAGAAGAATGGGCGTTTATTTCAGTTAAATGTTCTTAGGATTAGTTACAGTTGATGGGGGATTACCAACACCCCCAGAGAACAATGCTTATGCATTTGTGGCAGTCAGGAGGTGGAGGACACTATACATTATGTATTATATTGTAAACTGTATAAAATCCCTAGAGACAAATACCTAAAGAGATACTTAGCACTTGTAGTTAATCTTAAAGATATGGATAAAATTATATATCTACTGACAAACACATCTAAGTCCACTATGTTAAATATAGCAAGGTTTGCAGTGAAAGCAGCTCAGCTCAGAACTGTTTTAGAGGACAATGGTCTTGTTTAGGATATGTGCTATTCACAATCAAGTATTCTGATATACTACCAGTACTGTATTTAATATATTTTACTGTGATTGAATTCGTATACTATTCTGCTGTGCATTGTATTGTTTATTGTTCATGGTTTTGGCTAAGACCTATTTTAGGTTGCCTAATGAAATTTTGTTTTGATTTGATTCCAACTTGTGTGCCAGATACTGCCTTTGAAGAATTCGCATCCAACTCCCAGAGCCCCTCCTCCTCCTTTAGGAGCCACTAGGATCTAGGACAGGAATGGAAAACCTCCGGTCCGTTGGCTTAATCCAGCGCATTGAGGTTTCCGTCTGGCCCATGAAAACGTTGGCTTCTACCGTGGCATCTGCTGCCTCCCCTTCCTGGAGGCTACCAGGGGTGAGGTGGGGAATCTCTGTTATTTCCGTTCGTTGATCAGTGATAACAGAGGCATTCCCCTTAGGACACCACTTGTCCTCCCAATTGGAAAGGGGAGCAGCATGCTAAATGATGCACCTGCCCCACGTTCTCCCCAGTGGGAGACACACCAGCTAGAGTGTTCCTCCAGCCACCTCCTCAGTGGGGCAGCTTCATCCACACCATGGCTGCATTCAGACAACATGATAGTCAATGGTGTTGTAATAATCAACTTTACAGTTGTTCATCTAGGGGGTACTCCCCACACAACATGGTAATAAATAATCAACTGTGGTGTGGATTAGGATCAGCACTGAGTTGACTATGGCAGCATTCGGACAACACGATAGTCAAAACAACTATCGATTGTCCCCCCCCCCCCCAGTTGATCATTGTGTTGTCTGAATGCAGCCATAGTCTTCCCCCATTGGGGAGAATGCAGCACGGGTGAATCATCCATGGCTAAGGCGGCTTCGCAGGTGTCTCATTAGGAATATAAGAAGCTGCCAGATTGAGTCAGACCCTTGGTCCATCTTGCTAGGGGTGTAGGGACTTTGTAAAAACTCGTTCCTTCTGCATTTTGCAGGTTTTGTTCTGTCATCTGCTGATTGACAGAATTGGATTTTTGCCAATTTCCCGAATTCGCACTTGCACAAATGCTCAAATCCCCTCCCAAAATGTGCGGACTCTGTGAGACTCAGGATAAGCTCATCTGCTTTAGAATCCATGAGTTGGATTCATGGAAATGCAACTCAATCGATTCCATCCGTTGTTATTACTACATGTAACCCAGTATTGTTGACACAGACTGGTAGCAATGTCTCTCCAGCGTTTCAGGCAGGGCTGTTCCCCACCCTTACCTGAAGATATTGGGAACTGCCCTCATTCTGACTAATGGTAGGACCGGCCCTGCAATTCACCACACAATTGGAACTAAGGGCACTCCTTCACCATGTTCTCTTTGTGAGCTGCTGAGCGCTGGAAGACAGAATGCTCTCTGCAAAATATATTTCTCCAGAAGAGTCAGGATGACTCATGCACAATCCAGCATTCTTTCCCCAATGGTACATGTCTGTGAGGCCCTGACAGCCTCAGCTTTCTTTCATTGACACACCTAGTCAGAAACGACAGTCATCCTGAAGCCGGCAGCAAGTGCATTCAGGGGGAATGACGAGCCCAGAGTTGTGTGCTGCCAGCAATCCAGGAAGGCGAGGAAACATCATGAAAACAATAGTTGATGAGCATCTTGTTACTGCAAAGAGGTTGACATTGGCTCAATTCGGACGACATGTTAGTCAATGGTGGGTTGACTAACCCTAACCCTAACCCTAACCCTAGGGGATACCCCCCACACAACATGGTAATAAATAATCAACTGTGGTGTGGATGAGGATCAGCGCTGAGTTGACTATGGCAGCATTTCGATGACACAATAGTCAAAACAACTGTTTCCCCCACACCAGTTGTTTATTGTGTCGTCCAAATGTCAGGGAAGTGGGCCTGCATGCCAATGAACACAACACCATCAGAAGAACTATGCTGGATCAGACGAAGGTCTATCTAATGAAGCATTCTGTTCCTACAGTGGCCAACCAAACCCACTGGCAGGATATTGAGTGCAACAGCACCCTCACACCCATGTTCCCCAGCAGCTGGTGTACATAGGCAGACTGCCTCTGATACTAGCATATCGCCATCAGGACTAGTAGGCACCGATAACCTTACCCTCCATGAAGTTGCCCAATCCCCTTTTAAAGGCCTCCAAACTGGTGGCCATCACTACATCTTGTGGAAGTGAATTCCATGGTTTGAGTATGTGCTGTGTGAAGAAATATTGTTAAACAATGGACAGGTATATGATAGCCAGATGTCCTCAGGCAGGGCCATCATCAATGGAAGGTATGGTTGGGCACCGGCCGAGGGCCCACACCCCAGCAGGGGCCCACTGACAAGAGCCCCCTGGAGTTGTTCCTCCTCTTTACCATTGCAACCTGTATGTTCACCTGCTCTCACTCATCAGGCCTAGACAATGTTTGTGGTGAGGAGGAGGAGGAGGAGGAGGAGGAGGAGGAGGAGGAGCAGATGCCATGGCCTACTTGCTCACTGATGCTCTGTCTGTCAAGTAAACAAGTCATGGCAATGATGAGAAAGACCATGGAGAGCGGTCAGAAGAGAGGGTGTCTTGCCCAAGAGCCCCCGAAAAACTGAAGTCAGCACTCTCTGTAGGAATCTGCTAGGTTCCTCTATGTCCTTGGGTTTGTGACCCTTCCTCCAACATGCATTGCCAAGTGGCACATCAGACTGTGAAGGCCTCCCCAGAGCTGACAAAGAGAGGAAATAAGAAGCCCTGTGTCAGGGTAAACAGCACGATCTAAAGAAAGCGAGTGGAGAAAATGATATTTTCATCAGGGAAGAGGGACACTGAAGTGTCGTCCAAAACCCTCTCGCCCTGTCCCTGGTTCAGATCATTCCAGGAGACCACTGAGGCTCAGAAGAGCCAAAGCGATGGGGTCCTGTCAGGGAGATGATAGCGCACTGTTGACATGATGGGCTCAGCAAAAATGTGCTGCCTGGCAAAGTCGATGGAAAAGGACGCATTTTGAAACGGAGAGATGCGGAGACACACTCAACACTGACCAGGATGGACTTGTTCTCTGGCGTGGGGCAGAATGTTGGCAACAACACCTTGTACAGGGAGAGATTATCTATTATGCAGTGTGAAAGGCTGGTGTTCAGGGTTCCAGCCAGCCAGTCAGGTATGCCCTTGTCTTTGTTACTCCATTCCAGACAGCTTTCCCACTGAGCACGCTCCGTCCTCATTGGCTTGTTTTTCGAGGGGATGCCCTCCCCCTTAGGATTTCCCCCTCCTGCCCAGTACTTTTGCAAATTCTGAGGTTCCCCCCCAAGCCCTCCCTCTTATTTATTTGCTCATTTATATATTTATAGCATTTCTCTCCTGCTCCTCAGCCAAAACAGCTCCCAGAACAGCTTACAAACAATCAATGAACAACATAGTCCCTTCCTGGAAACTGAAAAGTCATGACAAAAAAGGAAGAAAGGATGGTCAGGGAAGAGGGGGAAAAGCAAGCAGTCTTTCAGCAGGGCTGTTGGCATGCTTTTGTTTCCCATCTCATCTCCCTTTTTAAGATCGCTGGGTGGCAGGAGACATTTGCATGCCAATGCTGAGTTCTGTTACTCTGTTACTCTCTTCTCTTTGCACCCTTTTCTCAGATGGTGTGGCAGAGCAGAGAGTGATCAGCAGGTCCCACACGTGTGATGTTGAGTCACCCTGTGTTACAGATCTCCATTGTTACAGATGACTCGGAGCTGCCTACAGACAAATCGCTCAGGATTGCAGAACAAATCAAAAGAGTACGAGACGCTTCGGAGTGTTGTCTCACATCGCTATCATTACCAGCGGCAGCTAATGGCAATTAAGTCAATCTTCAGAGCTTCCCCTCCTACAAGCCCAGAGGTTGTGTAACTAGAGCCCACTCCATATGGGATGGAAGGAGGAATAAGGCAAGGGTTCAGAAATGGGTTGCGTGGTCCACTGGATGATGGGGCCATGGCTCATTGCAACCCCCCTCCCCCCAAAAGGCAGCAGTACCAACTGTAGGTCCCTGGCACGTTTTGAGAAAGCTGTTTAACAAGGGAATCTCAAACTCTTAAATGTTGCTCTGGAGGATTTTTCCCCCATGGTTCAGTGTTAAAGCACACACTTTGCATGCAGAAGGTCCCAGGTTCGATCCCCGGCATCTCCAGGTAGGGCTGGGAAAAATCCTGCCTGAAATCCTGGAGCTATCCAAGGTGCTGAACCCTAACCCCAAAATAGGTTCAGCGCCTTGGACAGCTCCTTTAGAGTTTTGGCTGATTCTGACCGAAACCCAGAATAGATTCACAGCCCCAACGACATTGGAGCCACCTGTCTCCACTGCTCAAAGATGGGGCCAGGCAGGTTGCTCTGGGAAGGAGATTCCATGACATTGGCATCACAACCAAAAAGGCCCTGCCTCTTGCCTCCACCTGCCTGCCTGCCTGCCTGCCTGTACTTCTTCTATCAATCAGATAGGCATGCTGGAAGAGACCAAAGAAGATGGTGAGCAGGCAGAGAGATACTTAAAGCAGAGGAGTTGGTATAGGTACAGTGACAGAAGCTTAGCCTTTTTTTTTTTTCAGGAAATGAGATGCTCAGACTAAGCCCAGACAGGATCTGGGACTTTTATAGGGCTAGGTGAAACCACATTGGCCTCTTGTGTCACCAGAGTGCCAAAGAGTGAAACATCTACACTACCTCCATCTAGCCATCTGAACCCTTTGCTCTGCTGAGTCCTGAAGGTAATCCCTCTTCTGAAGCTGGCATTTCCTTTGGGGGGGGGGGGTGGAGGGGGAACCAGGCTGGCTGGCTGGCAACCTGAACAGGAGCACTCCTGTTAGCAGGTGAGGTTCCACTGCAACACTCTGTTGCAGTTGCCCCGTCTTTATTTATTATATTATTATTATTATTATTATTATTATTATTATTATTATTATTATTATTTAAAGCATTTCTATCCCATCCTCAGCCAAAAAGACTCCTGGAGCAGCTTACGAAACAATCCATAAAAACAAGACAGTCCCTGCCTGTAGGCTTAGAATCTAAAAAAGCACGACATAAAAGGAGAAGCGATGGGGAGGAAAGAGGAAAAAAGCATGTGGTCTTTCAGCAGGGCTGGTGACATGGCCCTGCTCCCTGCTTATTTATTGTATTTTGGTCATTGGTTTTAATCTTCTTTGTAAGCCACCTTGGGTATCCTTCAGGATAAAAATTGCAGCCGATTAAATGCAGCAAGTTGATCAGACCATCAATGGACTTTCCGTCCACGCCGCTTAATCCCTTCTCGGCACACACCTCCCCTGTTCCCCTGCCTTGCCAGGGCGTGACTCTTTTTCCTTACCCAGCCCCTCGCAGGTGAGCTGTGACAATGAGTTACTGCTCTTGTAAATCACTCCTTATATCCTGAAGAGAGAAACCTTAGGGTGACTTCCACTGGAGCTAGATAAAAATATGTATGGAGCAGCCCTCCTTGTCAAGTGCTGTGGATATCATGCCTGTGGTATCGCTTTCACATAATACCACATGTCTGATTTACAATGTGACATCTGAGTGAGACATCCTGCTGTATTTAACGCAGCGAGATAGGAGTAGGGAGATTGGGAAGTTCTTCTTGGTGGCTCCTTCCTCGATGGAAATGAATCGCAAAGTGTCGAGGAAGGACTTGGCTGTCCTTTAGCTTTGTAGAACATAGGAAGCTGACCCTTTACACCGAATCAGACCATTAAGAATGTAAGAGCTGTGCTGGATCAGACCAAAAGTCCATCTAGTCCAGCATTCTGTTCACACAATAGTCAACCAGCTGCCCAAGGAAAATCCACAAGCAGGACATGAGTGAAACAGCACCTTCCCCCACCCCATGTTCCCCAGCAACTGGTGAATATATGCATACTGCCTCTGATCCTGGAGGTAGCATATAGCCATCAGGACTCAAAGCCACTGATAGCCTTCTCTTCCAGATATTTGTCTAGCCCTCTTTTAAAGCCATCCAAATTGGTGGGCCATCGCAACGTCTTGTGGTAGTGAATTCCATAGTTTAATTCTGCACTGTGTAAAGAAGTCCTTCCTTTGTTCTGCCTTGAATCTCCCACTGATCAGCTTCATGGGATGACCCCATTAGTATTATGAGGGGGGGGGGAAATGTCTCCCCATCCACATTCTCCAGACCATGCATAATTTTGTACACCTGTATCGTGTCTCCCTTTACTCGCTTTTTTTCCATTGCTCTGTTCAGCTCAGTATTCACTAAAGCAGGATTGCTGAAGCTCAGGCCTGCGGGACACATTACTATAACCTAAGATAACATAAAACCACTCGCCAGTACTAAGACATTACAGTTGTCACAAGCTTGCATCAGCTGAATCAGGACATTGAGCAGGATGCCTCAATGGCCACCAAACCGATGGCTTTAAAAGGGGATTGAACAAATTCCTGGGGGAGACTATTCATGGCTACTAGTCCTGATGGCTATATGCTACCTCCAATATCAGTATGGCTATGTACACCAGTTGCTGGGGAGCATAGGTGGGAGGGTGCTGTTCCATTCCTGTCCTGTTTGTGCATTTCCTTTGAGCAGCTGGTGGGTCACTCTGTGAACAGAATGCTGGATTAGATGGACCCTTAGTCTGGTCCAGCAGGGCTCTTCTTATTTTCTCATGACTCACCGGCTATTGGGCAGTTTAGAAATTAATAAATAAATCCATAAATAAATGTTTAGGTGTAAATTTATAAATTATTATTATGATTTAAATAGAAATACAGTACATCTCACTATTTATTTATTTAAAACATTCGTTGGCTGCCTTTCGAGGGCTGAAGCCCTCGAAAGGCAGCTTACAACAATAAAATACATAAAAACAGTTAAAATTTAAAAGCAGTAGAAACATAACAATAAAATAGCAATTAAAAACAATAAAACTGACAATTAATCCAGCAAGTTCAATAGCAGCAGTAACAGTACCTGTCATGGGAAGGCCATGGTAAAAATAAAATGTTTTTAAGGCCTTTTTAAAAGCATGCAAGGATGGTGCATGGTGGACTATAAAGTGGAAAAATGCCACCAGGTGACCTGTTTTGTTCAGACTGCTCAGACTGCTGTCCAGGTGCTGTTTTGGGAAACTTCAAAGCCCAGCTCTCCCTTCTCATGCCTTTTTATCTTTATACCAGACTTGGACTTCAAACAGAGGGCACCTTCAAAATGGAGGCCAGTCCTCTGTAAAACACACATGGCCACCCTCAATTGCAGTCCGGTTGGTTTCTGTGCATGGAATGGGGGTAGCGGGGTCGTCTTATCTTTTGCTTCAGGCAGCAAAATGCCTTTGGCCAGCCCCGTTTGTGGAAACAATAGCTTTGTCTGATGTTTTCCTTCTTCAGTGATGATTCCCATTGAAATAATGTTAAATTTACACACATTCTTTTGTATGTTCTCTACATCGACCTTTCCAGGGGTTTTCAAAGTTAGGGATTTCTTGCAGATATGTAACTCTACAACACAGTGGATGGAGAGAGAGAAAAGACAAAGGAGAGAGAGAGAGAGAGAGAGAGAGAGAGATGGGAAAGGACCCAATGATTAGGGATTAAAATAGCTTTCGCCCTGGCTGCAATTGAATATGAAGCTCCTGGAGTGATATAGCAGATGTTTAAAACAGACTGAAATGTCACACAAGGCATGGAGGGTGGAACACAGTGTTATCAGATCCTTCCCTTCTATCTCATCAGCCTGTTCCTTTTGCCCAACGCACTGAGCGATGAAGATGGCTCTGAATGAACGTCCAAAGTTGAAGCAAACAAAGCTCATGAGACCCAATCAGCACCAAATGGATCACTAGCCAGACTAGATGGATCCAGATGGTGTTAGTACTGTGGCGTTCAATAGATTAGCACCGCCATCGTCTTTCTCTGGAGCTGGGGGGAAATCCAACAGAGAACTTTGTCTGTGTAGCTTTGGCAGCGTTTTGGAGGGCCCTCCGTGGCCCCCCTCCCTCGGTGAATATGCCTTCTCAAGGCCATGATCACAAGCTGCTCTTGCTCCTCCTCCTCTTCCTCATCATGGCTGCCACATGCTTGCTTGGCAGGCAGAGAGCTAGTGAGCAAGGAGGCCGTGGCATCTCCTACTCCTCCTTCTCACCACCACGGTTGTCTGGGCCAGAGCGAGAGGCAAGTGAACAAGCCGGTTGCCATGGCGAGGAGGTGGAGCAAGTCCAGGGGGCTCTCATCAATGCTGGGGTATGGGCCCTCAGCAACTGCCCAACCATGCCAACCCTTGACATTGGCCCTGATGGCTGCCCTACTGCACTGGAGCCATCTTTATTGCTGTCTGGGATTTGGGGACTTGAAATAGGAATGTTACAATCAGTGGGTGGAAGCTGGAGGGGCTACACAGTCCTGGTCCAAGATTATTTGCTGCTTAAGGCAAAGGGCAAGATGGCAACGATGCCTCCCCCCCAAACTTTACAGAAGCCATCTGGACTGGCATTTGATTTTTTAAAAAATCCAACCCTCTAGCAATGGTACAGCATTCTCCTTTGGCATTTGGGGGCAGCCATCTAGATTAGGTGGCAGAAGGCAAGCTGTATGGCACAAACTAGGTATGTGTTGCATCTGCCAAAGGGTGGGAATGATCTTCGAATGGTAGATGATTCTGAACAGCTCATGCTGCGAAGCCCTTTCAGATGCTCCGGGTCTGGTTAAATGTAAGGAAAATCTTCCTGACTGTAAGATCTATACAATAGTGGAATAGTCTAACTATGGAGGTTGTGGATTCTCCATTACTGGAGGATTTTTAAGAACAGCCACCTCTCATGGATGGTTTCATTGGTTCTCCTGCACATTGCAGAGGGTTGGAGTTCCTATCAACTCAACAATTCTATTATTCTAGCCTATCTTGTTTGGGCTTGGTGACATTTCAGACAAAGCCCCAGCAACATCTTCAAAGTCAAAAACAAAACACACCTGCTGTGATCCTGAGCTAATCACTGAAATCAAGGCTCAGAATAGCAGGTTAAATTATTTCTCGCCCCCAAGATCCCCCAGTGCAAATCCTGTTTGCAAGATGACCAAGTAGCTACACGCACTGTCCGGTTTCTCACACTGCCTTATGCAAACCAAGTTTAGAATACTTTTGCTTTTCTTTACTGTTTATTTTTTTCTCTTCCACTTACAGCCTCTCGACTAAGCCAGAAATTTTCTTGGCAGAGGCATTCAGATTGATTCCCAAAGTAGCCTTCCAGTAAGACATCTGGATATGATAGCAGATCTAAATAGGTCTTATGTGAAGCAGACTTCCAGAGATCATCTGCTAGGAAAAGACCAGCCTTTTTGCAAGGCATGTTTGGGATACCGGGTCAGAAAAAGAAAACATAAGAGTAAACAACAGATTTCATAGAAACAAGGGTGGCTCTGTATTTTCAAAGGAAGACCACCTTTGTTGTCACAACAACGTCCAGATTCTGCTGCAGTTCTGGCAGCTTCCAATGGAGAAAGGTTTTAGTCTACAAGGAGTAGTAAGGAACCAGGTTGATGTCAAACAAGAAAAGGTTAAGGTCAGACAAGACCCTAAGAGATTTGTGATTTGTCATTTTCTGCAGGGTGGCTTGTTAACCATGCAGTGTGGCTTATTTTTCTCGAAGAAGCTACCTTGAGAAGCCATGGCTTGTTGTTGGGTTGTTCAGGGTGATTAACAAGCCACACAGTGGAAAATGTCCTGGGTTCAGACAACATGCTAACCCAGGGTTCAACAAACAACCCACGGTTCAGCAACAACCCACACTCAACCACTAAATCTTGGTTAGCATGTTGTGTGAACATTCCCTATATCTGTCTTTTCCCACTGTGGTAATAGCAACTTCAGATAGGGTGATTTACCACAAGGAAAGAATAGTTGGAAATTGTTTAACCTTGTCTCTTACTAGCAGAACAAAAGCTGCAGAAGATCCTAATATCACATCTGGTTTGAGCCTCACAACTCTGTAACAATTCGTACTATCCCACCTGCCCACACATTCCTATGTTCCTATGACTATTTCCATACCACATGGATGGCCCAAAAGGGGTTGGAATAAAAAGAACCAGCTCTCTTCTGGTTTACAAGGCTTTCCTGCTTGCTCACCTGCACATTAGCTCTTGCTCATCCTAGGCGACCAGACAAGCATCTGATTACAAGCCTGGATGAGTAACTTGTGTAAGTAAGTTAGGGGCATGAAGAGCTGGCATATACAGCCCTGTAGTAAATCCTTTGGGAAGGATCCCATGGTCCAGATCCAGCCCATGGCTCAGATCTGTCCTCCTAGCCCCACTGCCTGATATGTGGGGTTGTGATTCCATTCTGAGCCAGTGTGGTGTAGCGGCTAAAGTGTTGGACTGGGAGTTGGGAGATCCGGGTTCTAGTCCCTACTCAGCCATGGAAACCCACTGGGTGACTTTAGGCCAGTCGCAGACTCTCAGCCCAACCTACCTCACAGGATTGTTGTTGTGAGGATAAAATGAAGAGGAAGAGGATTGTGTATGCTGCATTGGGTTACTTGGAGGAAAATAGGTGGGATATAAATGCAATAATAAATTAATAAAATTAATAAATAGTCAGAACCAGCCACTTGGGGGATAGGGTTCAGTACTTTGGATAGCTCCTTTAACCGCAGGCTTATGCACACACCATTCTCCCAAGCATGTTGAGTCAGATCATTGGTCTATCTAGCCCAAAATTGTATAGACACTGGCTCAATTCGGACGACACGTTAACCAACGGGTGTTAAGTTAAACAACCGTCAGTGGGTTAACCCAACGTGTTGTCCGAATTCAGCCACATAACGGTTAGCCAACCCACGGTTGTTTAAGTTACAGTTTTAAACAACGGAGTTAATCAGCTCACTTGTGAGTTGTTTAAAAGTTAGTCAATTGACTAACGTGTTGTCCGAATTGAGCCACTGACTGGCAGTGGGCTTTCAGGCAGGAGTGTTTCTAATCCTATCTGGAGATTCCAGCAACTTGGGACCTTCTGCATGCAAAGCAAGTGCTCTTCCACTGAGGTATGGCTCCACCTTGAGATGTGTATATTCCAAGACTCTGCAGGAGTTCAGAAAACCCACAGCATATGGCATTAGGCAGACAATCCCATTCCCTGAGACTCTCCGTGTTCGCTTACAAAACAAAACCGTCAAGTTTGTAGTCCGTACGGGTGCAGACTGCGAAAGGGCTATATGCGATGAATTACTTGCACTCATTTATTTATTTAGTTCTTCATTTCATTTCTATACCACCCAACTTTTCATTACTCCGTCCTCTTGTTTGACATTATTTTCCAACACTGTACATTTTATAAATCCTTTCTAAATTGTTCCTGTTTCCCATGATGATCAATGGGTGATGCACCAGAGTAAAAGCTGGAGTGGGGGTGGGGGGTGGGGGTGGAAGCTAGGCCGAATACTTTGGCTCAGCACAATGTGTGACCACATTCCACACGCTACTCGCGACTGCAACAAATGTGCTAGCAGGGTTAAAGGCTGCACGGGTGCTATGAGACCTACAGAAATACCACAGTTAAATTATATCAACTCATTGAGTGAAGGAGAATAAATGCAGTTTAATCTTCCAGATATCACAGTAGTAAGAATAAAAGCATGTAGGGTGAGAATTAAAAATTTGCATGTTGCTGGCAGCTACTAACTAAATTAATCTGCCAGTTAATCATAAGTTCAACTGATGCTGTGGATGAGAACAAAGTGTTCTTAGATTGAATTATCCTTTAAACGAAAATGTTCAAAAGGACAATTCCCCCTGCCTCCCATACCTTAGACTTGTACTCTCCAGCAAAATGTCCTTTTCCCAGGTACATTTTCCAGGTAGGATCCAACCCTTCGCAGAAAACAAAACTAAACCAAAATGATGGCATGAATATATAGGCAAGAGTGACTGAGCATCACATGAGTGGGACAATGTCATTTAATAAGAAGAAAAGAAAAGCCCGGCTGGATCAGACCAAAGGTCCATTCCGTCCAGCATTCTGTTCACATAGTGGCCAGCCAGCTGTTGACCAGGAACCCACAAGCAGGACACAATAATGCAGGCTAATACAGCTTTTGAACTATTTGCCTGTCACTGACTGATGTCGTGTGCTACCATTTGTTCCTGTATCATGTGGCTGCAGGTTATCATGCTCCCCTCTTTAAGAGGAACCATAGCTCAATGGCAGAACACACCAGTGGGACCTGCAACAAAATGTTGTAGTGTGAAATGCTTTAATTCAGGGCTCAAGCCTGCCAGCCACACCGTCTTCTAGGACACGTCATTCTACATGACCCACCCAGACACTCAGCATTCTGTGTTTACTGAGCATGCTCAGTCTTCATCAGACTGTTTTGGCAGATTTTCTGCCCTTTTCTGCACCCTATAGAGTTCTGACTGGTTCTAACTGATACCTGGAGCAGATTCACTGCTCCACTGACTTCAGAGCTACCAACTTCCACTTCTGCTACTAGTATATATGATGCTTTGCATGCATGGTCTCTGTTTCAAAGGATTAGATAGCAGGTGATGGCAAAGATTTCTGCCGATGCTAGAGAGCCACTGCCGGTCAGTGAGTGGATAGCACTGGCCTAGATAGATGAATAGTCTAACCTGCTATAAGGCTGCTTCCCATGTTCTCCTGTGGAAGTGAGATCTATTGAGAGCCCCTACAGATGATGTTAACCAACGCAAACTGGGATCAAAATACCTCCACAGAAACCAGAAATACGGCTGTGTGTAATGTCAACATAGCCCAGCCTTCCCCAACTTAGTGCCCTCCAGATGTTTTGGACTAGACCTTCCAATAACCAAGTGCAGAGAGGGTGAAAAGGGGGAGTTCCTGGGCGTGAGAAGGGCTGGAGACCATGGGAGTTAGTTTAGACAGCTTCCTAAGTGCCGCACGGCCTCCCCCACTCCCACTCCGAAGCCCCCAGCTAGACAGCCAAAATTGACCATCTAGCTGAAAAATGTAAGGTGGGCGGTGCACAGAGGAGAGGATCCCCTTCATGCTACAGCCACCCTGCACTGGATAGTCATACATCCCTGGGTTTGGGGGATTACAAATACCCAGGGTGCAACCCCTAGAAGTGTGCCCTAAATCTGGAAGATATAATAATAGTAATAATAAGAATAATAAGAATAAGAATAATAATTTCATTTCTATAGTGCCCCATAGCCGGAGCTCTCTGGGCAGTTTACAGCAAATCTTATGGTTTGTTATGTTTACACTTTTGTGAGCCATCCACAGAGCTTCGGCTTTTAGGCGGTATAAAAATGTAATAAATAATAATAATAATAATAATAATAATAATAATAATAATAGAGGACAGCCCCCTATAAAAGAACCATTGATGTGCCATTGATCTTTCAAAGGCATGCAGATTTGGAGTTAGATACTTCCTGCGTGAATGTTCATGCATGACAGGCGCATAACTATGAACGTAGAAGTTCTGTTACTTTCAGCCATTGCATTCAGTATCATGACTGCATGCAGTGCCCAGTGTATATAACTGAGGAGGAACAGGATGGACTTGCCAGAAGTCTAAAAGGTGGGTTTAAGCACCATGCTTTGGAAAATGCATGGGCCTCTTGTTCTCTCTTTGTCCTAATGGAACCTCCACTGTGCATAAAGAAATGAAAGCCGTACACAAGCCTTCTTCTGCCTCTGTCATTAGTCTTTGTTTGGCTTGGCACTTTATGTACAGGGCAAAGGAATCACTTCCTTCAGGCTACAAACCTCCACAAAGGGATGGCATGGATTATTGTCAGGCAAGGAGCAACTTGCTAGCATGTGGTGCTAGGCTAAGGCCATGGCTTTCTTAGAGACAAATCTATCCTCCACCACCCCCTTTCTGAAATAGTATTTGCTAAAAATAGCAGCTCCTCAGGAACGGGTCTGCCTGAAAATAGCTGTTTTCTCAGAGAACAGTGATGGTCCCTATTAATGTATAATTGCCCCTCAGGGCAGCTTTTGAAAGAGAAACGGAAACAAAAACTCGCTGTGTGCACAGAATTCTACAAAAGGCCCACATTTGCAATATGGAAATGCAGATACCTTGCTGAACTATCCTACAATCTCTCTAGAGATTCTATATTTCAAGAAGCCATAAAAGTCCCCAGATCCATCAGGATGTCAGGAAGTATTTTCTCTGCCTCTTGAGCGACGGAGAGCCAAAATTCTTTCTGACATATGCCCCACGGACATTTGACAGATATGCTTGGTGGTTATTAAGTCAGTGACTTTCAAACTTTCTGGCTTCAAGGAAACCTGTTGCACCGAATGTCAACTTGCCTGCCAATGAATTTGATGGGTCTGCCATAAAACTCCAGTTCAGAGGACTCAGGGAACAGGGATAAAGTTCTAGGGAGTTCACAGTTCCCTTGTGGGGTACTGGCCAGGTCACAGTTGCCCTGCTGGAACAGCAAACGTGGTCTACAATACAACCAGTGTCTCCTAGTTGCACGTAGGGTGGTTACTTATGAATCGCAAAAAGGAAGAACTGTGTTTATTTACTTATTTGATTGATTCCCCACCTTTCCACCAAAAAATGACACTCAAGGCGGCTTACAAAACAATTTAAAATAGATCAAAACAATAAAACACTTTACAAAAACGTAACAATTACAGAATGAAAACATCGCACACACAAAGAGGAGATGAATTTCCATACATTTGCAATGCTACTTTATACGTATGAATGCAGATCTCGAAATAATTGTTATAATTCAAACAGAAATCCTGTCCATTTCACCATAGTGTGAACAGCATGATTCTTCAGTCTGCTGTCCGGTGGCACACTGTGGATGGGCAATGTTCTTTATCTTTAAAACGGAATTGGACAGGGCAGCCCTTTAGGTAAAAGGAAGACACATGACCACCCTTGTTGCACATTGCGGAATTCTGTCCACCTTTACTGTTTTGAAAACTACAGGATGCTTCCAAGTGAGGGTTGTTGTTGTTTTTTGACCACCATGCTTCCTAATTCACACACACACACAACTACCGGGGGTGGGGGTCCAGTTATTATTGTCTTCCATTTATATCCCTCCTGTGGTTTTCCACCACTTATTCCATCTTTTTCCTACTAGGAAAATGCCTTTGGAATGTTAGCGTTCAGGGGTCCTTCTCCGTGAGCCCCTGCCAAAGGAAGTGAGGCAGGTGGCTACCAGGAGGAGGGCCTTCTCTGCTGTGGCACCCCGGCTGTGGAATGAGCTCCCTAGAGAGGTTCGCCTGGCACCTACATTATACTCTTTTGAACGGCGGGTGAAGACCTTTTTATTTCCCCCCGTATTTTAACAGCTTATTAGTCTAATTTTTAACTTTGCTGTTTATAAATCTGTATTTTAAATCTGTATTGCTGCTTGGTTTTATCCTGCTTGTGTTCATATATGCTACATTTTTAGACCGTCATTGTTTTATATTTTGAATAATTGTTATGGTTTTAATTTTTGTAAACCGCCCAGACAGCTTCGGCTATTGGGCGGTATGAAAATGCAATAAATAAATAAATAAAATTAGCGCTAAGATCCCTCTGTCTGGAAACACCCATTGTATGTAGTGAACCAGCTGTACGTTTAAAGTTATACACACCTGTTTTCGGGTTCACTGAACTTTTTCCCTGTTGAAATGAGCATATAAAAGGCACAGATAGGGCTATATAGGAGACTTACGTAAGCAGTGCTGACTACTCTACCAGATTGCTTATTAAGTAGCTACAAACCCAATTATTATCCTAGGCTATCTGGAGAGCCATGAGATGTACAAGTCAATTAACAAATAATAATACATGTCCTCTTTTCAGCTTTTGACAACACTTTCCACTCAATCCCATCTCTGTTACTCTCTCCAGAACGGCTGTAGCAATTTAAACGTGACAAAAAAAGAGAAATAAAATATATAAGTTAAGACTCGCTTCTGTTATCAGAGAAGACCATATGTGCTTGATCAAAGAGAACTAACCCTTCTGCTTTTTGGATTTAGTGCAATAGTTTCACAAATTTATTTGAAGAGACATTTTATTTATTTTTATACCACCTTTCCTCCAAGAATTCAGAGCCCTGCCCATTCACACAACAAGCCTGTGAAGTAGGTTCTATATATTATGTATGTATGTATTAAATAACCACTACTAGGCTGACCATATGAAAAGGAGGACAGGGCTCATGTAACTTTAACAGTTGTAGAGAAAAGGGAATTTCAGCCGGCGTCAGTTGTATGCAATTAGTTCCTGGTGAAATTCCCTCTTCATCACAACAGTTAAAGTTGCAGGCACTATACTAGAGTAACCATATACAAAAGAAGGCAGGGCCCCTGCAACTTTAACTGTTGTGACGAAGAGGGAATTTCATCAGGAACTAATTGCATACAAATGGCACCAGCTGAAATTCCCTTTTCTCTACAAATGTTAAAGTTACATGAGCCCTGTCCTCCTTTTCATATGGTCAGCCTAACCACTACATCACACAACTCTCTTCTCTTGCATATTGCATCCCCAGCTAATGGCTGTGAAGGATGGGCACCTGGGGTTGCCAACTAGCTAAGAAAAAAACCTGTTTGAATTGCTCTTCTGCCTCCAGTAGCAGCTTGGTATAGCAGATGTCAGCTGATGTTCTTCATAGCATGGAGATCAACATTATCAGCAGCTAAAGTCCGCATATGTTAAAAGTCAGACTTATCATGCCAAAAAATAGAGTGGGGGCTTCAAGTTTTGGGTGATCCTCAGTAAGTTGTCCTCTCATGAACCCTCTCTTTAGTGCCCCAATGTACACAGAAAACCCTCAGTCCTTCCTGCCACCCAGAGACAAGGGGCAATTCATTCTCTGCTGGAAAAAGATATTAATATCTCCTGCAAATCTAGTCTCCACTGAAGGAGAATTTGTTTATTGCCCTATTGGTTTTGCATTCACATTTAGCTTGCTTGCTTGCTTGCTTGCTTGCTTGCTTGATAGATAGATACCCTGTTTTACAAGGTTATGTTAGTTCTTGCCAGAGTCTCTAGAGGCCAAAGTAATTTTAGCAGTCATTTTGGAGCAGGCAGCTTTGCTAAACAACAAGACTGACATCTGCAGGGTTTTTCTGAAATGGCTGCTGGTGCAATAACATGGTTGCATCCACTATTAGGATCACATATTCATGCCTGGGGTGGGTTTCTCTACATGCAACTGATCAAGCATCGATCTACTCCTAGAGCAGTCTCCTAGGCCTAGAGAGGGCGTCTGATATGCCCCATGTATAAAGGAGAGGTTTCTTTAAATTTTTATGTATATTTTAAATTTTAAAATTCCACCTTAAATTTTTAATAAGCTCACCAGGCAGCTAACATATCAAAATAGATTCAATTACATCAAATTATACAGATTAACACGAACCCAATAGTAGTTAGAACACCTTAATCACAAACCTTGCAAATTTTGAAAATTTAACATTCCTCTCTGGATGGGATACAAAAGAGACAGATACAAATATATAAGCTGTTAGATGCAACAGGAACCTTTGAAGGTCTTATGGCTGATACAACAAATCCCTACGCCTTTGCATTTTGTTTTGAAAACGAACTAGCAACTTTTTAAAAATTTATATTGTTCTGATTGTATTATGAGGTTTTATTGGTTTTATGTGTTGATGGCTGCAGCTTTATACTGTACACCACTCTGGAGATTTAGAATGATAGAATTATTGTTGTGAATTATAAATATTTATATCCCACCCTTCCGTTTCATTCTCAGCTCTCAGTGCAGTTTACGAAAGTTTAAAACGCAATGAAAATCCAACAGAAATGAACCAATCCATCAACAATAACAAAAATGAAGAACATTTAAGGCGCAACAATTAAAACAAGTAAAAAAAAAAAAACAAGGTGGACTCCCTCGAAAGAATAATGAAACTTATAAATAAATGAATTCTTGTTTAGGCGAACATTTTATCTGATTGCTTAATGGGAGGTTTTTTGTTTGTTTGTTTGTAGAAAGAGTTATATTTTGTGTATGTTTTGTGGCTTGCTGGGGTTTTTTGTTTTGTTTTTTTGCACTGTTTATCAATAATTAGCCATTTTTGGCTATCCTTCAAGAAGCACATGCGAAACATAAACTAAATGCAGGGGTAATCCTATAGAGGCCTGTTCACAGGGAAAGCCCATTGAATTCAATGGGATTTACTCCCGATGAAAAACGCCATTCCACAGGCTCACCCGAACGAGCCCTACCTCTGACCGGCTCACTACGACGCCAGCAGGGAGGACGACCTTCTTCCCGAAAGCCCTTGCGCGCGGCGCCTCCTCCCAGCAGCCCTTGCGCGCAGAGTCCCCGCATACTCCTTGGCAGCGGCAAGATGGCGGACCCACCAGGTAAGTGGCCCTCGGCGAGGGAGGCGCCAAGGTGACCCGGCTCCGTTGGCGCCTGAGCGAGAACTAGGGGGACCCTGTCCTTCCTTGTGAGCATGAAGCGTGCAGGCTGTGCCCTGCGCCGGCTCCCAGGAGGAGAGGGAGGCCGCCTCTGAAGGACGCGTCCTTCTGGAGCCTCGCCCCCCAATGCAGCTCTGGCTGCAACGACATAGGAGCGCTCATTTTGCTGGGCTTGAGGTGTTTCCTCAAGGCTCATTAGAAAAGAAAAAAAGCACCTCTCCCTCTAACATCTTTCCTGTGCATGGGAGGGAGGTAGCAGGCAGAAGTTCAACAGGCAAAGCTTTGGACAATCCCCTCCCTCAAACCTCTGTTTTCGTGCTGAATTACTGTTTGCCTGGTAGCTTGTAAAGCAGAGCTGGGCGCCTTGGTGCCCTCCAGGTTATTTATGGCCTACAACGCCCACAGTGAGCTTGAGATGTGAAGCAGGAGAATGCTGTTTCACATCACAGTCTCTTGGCATTTATGCTAAGTATTGCATTTATTTTATTTATTTATAACGTTTTTTGGCCACCTTGCAAGGCGCAGAAGCCCTCGCAAAGGTGGCTTACAACAATAAAATACATAATAAAAGCAATACAATATTAAAAGCAATAAAACAGCGATTAAAACAATAAAACCAGCAGGAACAGCAATAGTAGCGATAACAATACCCATCATGCGAAGGCCATAGTAAAATATAATATTTTAAGGCCTTTTTGAAAGCCTTCAAGGAAGGTGCATGGTGAACCTCCAATGGAAGTTTGTTCCACAGTTGTGTGGCCTTCCACAGTTGTGTGGCCACCACAGAGAAGGCCCTCTGTAAGCCTCTATTAGTTTGGGGAACTGAAGTTGAGAGGGGGGCTTCTCTCTACTCGAGGATGTGAACACAAGGAGAACACTTCATCCCGCAGAACTCTTCCGTGATGTATTCAAATATATCCTCTCATACTGAGAGCCACTTGTAGGAAACCTTCCCCAACCTGGTGCCCTCCAGATGACCCATGACCCCATTATATTGACCTCCCACGAGAAAGTGACACATTCATCCCCACATTCTTGGTTTTCTTTCCTAGTACCCATTAAAGATAAGAGGCTCCTGGATGTGAAAGTGGGGCAGCTGCCATCGTGGTTAGCAACACGAAATTATACCCCACAAGGGATAGTTACAAGTTGTCGAGGAGGTAAGTACTGGGAAAGTGCCTGGCTTTGGAGCACAATTTCTAGGACTTTTCTAGATCTGCAGCAGTTTTATTTTATTTTATGGCATTTGTATGCCAATAGCCAATGTTTCAGAATTCTGGTTTTAGTTTTACATGAATAGTGCTACATCTGAGAGTAAGCGGCAGGTTATAAAGGATTACTTGCTCCATAGAAACTAGTTTGCCAATGAAATAAAGGTCTCATGATATAAAAATTGAGGGTTTGAAAATCTACACAGCCATGGTCCACTTGCAGATCTTGGATCAGTTTTGGACTTCTTGCGTTCACTTGTGATCCAAATACTACCTTGGAAATAAGTTTCTGTTGAATTCAGTGCAACCTCTTAGAGAAGAGGCATAAAATTGAGCTGCAAGCCTCTATTTTCAGCGTTGCAGCCAGATTCTATACATTATTACTCTGAAGCAATTTCCTCTGAGCTCATTGGCATTCAAGTAATTTGGTCATAGGACTGCAGCACTGAACAGGCAGAGTTTCTGGTCCTATATATTGAAGTGAGTTATACCCCACCCTTCTGTAAAATTGTGGGGTGGTTTAGAAAGTTTAACAAATATACTAAATATAGGAAAGCCAATAGGAGCAGCATAAAAATAAATTTACCGGGCCATGGCTGCTTAAGAATAAAAAAAGGAAGAGCTTCCTTGCAGATACATAAATGAAGCTAGTGGTAATTCTGCAACATTTATGTAGAAGACTTTCCCAACCCAACTACCTGAGATCCTTTTAACTGGAGATGGTGAGGGATTGAATGCCAATCCTCCTGCATGCCTGAGAGTCTCTTTCTCCCTGTCCTTGAACCAGATGCTTTAATGTGGCCTTTTTAAATTGGTAAGCATGATCAACTGTTGCTAGCTGGATGGTAAAGACTCACTGATGAAAAAATTTATCTGCTCAGGCTGCAACTCTAAGAACACTTGATGACAAGTAAGTCCTTTTGAACCCACTGAGTTCAATAGGAGTCACCTAGCAGCCATTTATAGGACCTGGCTGCAAAGGTGATTCTGAACTTACTCATCTTTAGTGTGTTTTTACTGTTCTATGCAGACAAGATGGAGGTACATGGGCTACCTTGAAGATGGTTCAGTTATTAGTTTAAAATAGAGCTGCTAGGCTATTAACTGGTCCGTATGATCATGTGACACCAGTGCTTCATCAGCTGCACTGGCTTCTAGTCTGTTTCCAAGCCCAATTCAAGGTGTTGATGTTGACCTTTAAAGTCCTAAACAGCTTGGGACAAAAGTATCTATAGCAGGGATGGTGGTCTTGTAAGCTAAAACCTCTGGAGGATCACAAATTGACAACCCTAATTTAATTTAAAGGAAGTATTTAGGTCATCTTCAGAAGTCCTCCTCTGGGTGCTCCACTGAAGGAAGTTAAGGCAGGTGGCTAGCATAGAGGCCTTTTCTTTTCTCAGGTGTTGTGGAGTTTAGTTTTTAGATTTTTATGGCTGTTCTTATATATTGTATTTATTCCTGTGCCGTGCCACTTGTTTTGCATTGTATTTTATTCTTTAGGCTTTGTAATCTGTTTGTATAATGTTTGTTATTGGAGGGCTTAGATATATCATTAATTAATAAATATTGCCATTAGAAGTTCTTCTGTGTTTCCCTTAAGCATTGTCTTCAGAAGCTGTGCTTAAGAAAGTTTGGTGACATTTGAAATTGAGGCTGTTTTCCCACTTCTCTAGGTTATGACAGATTTGTCAACAAGTACATAAATGTGAAAAAAGGAGGCATTGGTGGCTTTGCCATGATGCTAACAGCCTATGTGGTCATCAGCTACATCTGGAACTATAAACACATCAGTGAGTAAAACCTTACCTTGTGTGCTTGAAAACTAGTATTAAATAAATTATCTGAGATAACTTTTAATGCATAGGCGAGAGCATGCATTCCAGTGTGGGTCTTCAACTGGTGGGGTGGGCCCCTCAAGTGGATCATGCCCTGGGTTGCATCAGTGGTAGTGCCACTATTTTCTGCTTGTGGTAGAGCCACTATTTTCTGCTTGTGGTAGATATTTTTGTAGGCACTAAAATGTGACAAAATAGCTAAACAGAACTTTCAGGCACAACAGCTGAGGTATGTTGTGTTCATACCACAAGTTTCCCAGATGCACCAGATGGGGAACTGAATACTAGCCTATATGGGCTGTCTTTAGTCCAGTCCAGCAAAGCTACTCATATGGGCTGAATTCTTCAATTACTAGTACTACTGTACAGTTTGCAGTATTTCTTGGTATCACCTAAAGCACTTGGCTCTTTATCAGCCCAGTAATTGCAGAAAGTCTGATACAACATGTAGCAACTGTCTTTGGGGTGGTAACTAGTCTTGGAATACCTTCCACAAATGTTTGTTTAGAGTTCATGCAGTTATTTTGGTGCCAAGTAAAATCTATTTTCCCCAGTAATTTGTTTAATGGGAGCCTACAGACTTTTTCTGTTGCTGATAGCTGTTGAGCTTGCCCGCTGATGATGCTGTTAATATGACTTTCTGAATACATAGAAAGATGAACTAATTAAAAATGGTACTCTGTATACAAGAATATCCAAAAAGTTGTGCTACTTCATCAAACTGGCTTGTTTTAATTATTCAGAGCATGACCGATGGAGAAAATATCACTGAGACGCAATGGACCAGAAGAATACAAGTTGCCACTCTTTGACTGGCAACAGAAGTATGTTTCAACTGAAGATGGCTCTTAAAACTGGAGTTCTCTTCTAGAATCATAAGTGTATTCCAAGACCAATAATAAAATATTTACTTTCAGTGTGACTTGTGGAACTAATTTGAATGCTCCGAGATGCAAGCCCTTAATTCTAGAGCTGAAAAAATATGAAAAATGTTTGAAGGGATTTTCCATCTTTACTGGTTTACAAAATGCTAACTACATCTAGTCAATGATTATTTTCCTGCTGTGAGACAATTAAATGCGGGTTTGTCATCCCTGGTTGTACTGAATGAAATGAAAGAACTGAGTCTTATTTAAGTAAGTGTTCCACCTTTTCAAAGTATCAAGCTTAACTTCCCTGAATGCTGATGCCTGCAGTTCCAACGCAGCCATCCCCTGATGCACTTGCTTGGTTCAACAGTACATAGTTCAGACAGCTGGTGTGTCCCTGTAGCTGCAGTTCTACTCCCAATGCTAAATATTTTCAAGAGCAAACAAAGCCTATGCTGCTGGTGGAAGTGTATAGCTGCCACAAAAGGATATAATTCTTAGCTTAAGCGCCTAAGCCTCACTTCCTCAGGAGTAAGGGTGAGGAGTTGAAAGTGCCTGAGAAACACAGTAATCAAATGACTAAATCTAGTCAGACGTAAGGTTATCAGATGTTCAGCATAATTCAGTTTTCAGCTAAGATCCATCTGCTACTGACAGCCAATTCTAGTGCATCTTCCCTTTCTTTAGGTACTGCTTACTCTACAAGAAGACACTAGGCACTTAAAAAAAAGTTTTAATTGACTAAGCATCCTCAATAAGACATTTAAGACAGGACCCCAGGTATAGTCTTCCTTGGCAGATGTTACTATCTTCCCTCCCCCAGTCATATTTCACAAATTAAAATCAGACTCCAGCACTTTTCATCAGAGCATATCAATTTAGAACAGGAAAGAAATACTTAGGGATAGTTAGGCAACTGTAACAGGTCTGTAATAGTGGCTAAGGTGTTTATTGCATGGTTAACTTATGAAGTGTTCTGATTCACCTTTAATAAGCCATTATAACATCGTAAGTATGAAGGGAATATCCATGCTGGCCCTTCCCCGGTTGAACCAAAGGCCTGAAGAGACTGTACCTACACTCAGCTCAATCTGGTTAGTCCTCTCCATGATTGGGAACCCTGATTGCATAGCATACTATGACCACTTTCAATCAAATGTGGTTAATCTCCAGATTTTCCCAGTGAATAGGAGGGGTTGGGGAGCTGGCACACACATCCCCTTCACACGATTTTATAACTGCGACAAAGGGGTTTAAATCAATTTGATCTGAGTTCTCTGGCAGCATGGAAGGGGAAGCGTTAGCCCTATGATAAGCTACAGGTTACAAATCATGTAACTTCAAAGCAAATGTATATAGAAAGGGCCATATCATTAACCATGAGTGCATAGGAAGAATTCTATAAGCAGCTCCTCTTTTCGCCCAATCAGCTGAGAGGGTGAGTTCTATTCCTTTATACTGACACAAGTTCTTTTCATTGGATAGCCCCTCCATAAGAACAGGTCATATCCCCTCAACAACACAAAAGTGGACTACTATAAGTAGCTAAGCAAACTCTTCACCGGATGCACCAAAACCCCTTGCACCAGACACCTTACAAGACGCAGTCGTGTAGCATACGGCATCTCAGTTGCTACTTTGCTGTTACTTCCCATATTCTGCCATAACCAAAGAGAGCTGAAAAAATGAAGAGTTCAAGGCCAGATGTATTAGAACAAAGGTGCCTATTCCAAATATTGCATTAAAGAAGGCTTGTGTATTATATTTTTCTTCAGCCCTTTTCCCCACTGAATAAAGACAGGCACCACTATCTTTAAAAGTAAAACAAATATTGAAATACAAAAAAGGGGGGAGGGAGATCAGTAGTCCTCAGTTGGCCAGTCCTTTTGGTATAGGCATTAAAAAAGGTGGATCACCAGTTCAAGATAGTGCTAAGCATAACTCAGCTCCCATAATAACAAAAGTGCTATATAGTCTTCTGGCTCACTGTCCAATAAGAAAGGCCAAATGTCCTTTGGTGCATCTATTGGCATAATGTCCTTTTTCACCACACTGGGGAAGAGAGAAAAAGTGAAGCCATTAAAATACATGCAGTTATAAACTGTGGTTGGAAACTTATTTTGAATGCCAATAATATAAATGAAATCCTCCCATTTCCCCTACAGTAGTCCGCTTTTGGATGTATTTTGTTTAAAACACTACACAAAATGGCAAGGGCTGGGAGTGTGCATTAAGAAGCTGATTACAAACTTTACAGAGGGAAAGACATCCTTCTCAGCTTTAAAACTACCCCCCACCCCAAGATTCTACCCACCCCTATCACTGTGAAAGGAAAAAAGGAAATGTGATTCCATAGCAGAAACCATGTTGTCCACGTAGTATACAGACTAGTGAATTTTTCACTTTCTGTCCCTTAGGTAGGACGGCCTACTGTTTGCACTTCAAAAGAAGAAGGATACCTATCCGTATCTGGGCAAGTTTCTTCATGAGAATAATGGATTTCAAATTCATAAGGCTAAATTTGGTGTTGTAGTACCAAC
Organism: Anniella stebbinsi; assembly: GCA_029215795.1. NCBI lineage: Eukaryota > Metazoa > Chordata > Lepidosauria > Squamata > Anniellidae > Anniella > Anniella stebbinsi. Next base: position 55,673,820 of record JARDYH010000007.1, read on the forward strand.
TTCCAGAGCAGTAGTAGTGTAACATGAGCTGTTTCTACAAAGGTGCAACAGATTCCCAAAGTGGAGGTGGGATTTCTTTATTCAATGCAGTTTCCAATCCATCCCATTAACCCTCACTTATCCATTTCCACTCTTCCATGCTACTACTCAAGATTGCAGACTTGCAGGCAAGAACTGATTTGGAAAGTGCTTGGAAATTTGAGGTGCATTGTAAGTAATAGTAATTCTTTCAAAATATAAGCCTCAAAATCCTACTAAAAAAAAGAACAATTTCCCAAATCCAACGCAGTGCAGTTGGAAGGAAGCATAAAAACTAAACTATGAAAACGTTCATGGTATGATCATTCCACCTCCAGAACTCAGGATCTGTGGTGCAAGATTCAAAATCCCCAGCACAAGTCCTTCCCCTACAACATGCAGCCTTACCTTATAACAGGTGACCTGCTCCAATGGCCGTGCACCTCTGTTTGTTATGCTGTTGTTTTGAGACTGCATAACTCCAATGACCTGTGGGGTCCTCTGTTGGATGGGAGAAGAGTTCTGACTTGTTAATTGGATAAGGGATGATGGTCTTTGTAATGGTGGATTGTTGTTTTGCTAAGAGGGAAAAAAGAACAGTCCACACACCAAATGATCAATTCAGAGGCAACATTCTCTGCTAGCCTGAATAATAGAGAATCCAAAAGAACTCACCCTTAGCCCAAGCCTTCCCATAATCCCCATCAATGGTTACGCTGGCCTTTGATGTTAAAATAAAAACACACCACCCCAACGCTATGCAGTGAAGAATTTAAATCTGGCAAATCATGCTTGAAATGCAACCTCCCCTAAGTATGTTTGGCTTGGCCAAGGGTTTACAAATGCAGCATAAAGAACACACCATCTACCTTTCAGTTAATGTGGGGGTCCCAAACTGTAGATCAAAATATAATGTGGAATGTGCCTTTAAAAAAAATGCTACCATGTGGATACATCACCATTCTATGCCCCCTGGGGGTACGGTATGTATCTTCACCAGCAGCAACATTCCCCATGAGGGAGAAAGGCTGCTTCAGGATGGAGCTGACACAACAGCCAATAGGGAGATCCCAGATCTCGGAAAGCAGGCCCACCCACAGCCCTGAAAGATGGGACGAAGGGGAACGGGGCTAAGATGTCTGGAGGAAAATTAACTGGGCTATCCTGCAGGTGTCAGGAGGATACTGCCCATCATTCAGGAGCTCTCTCTTTTTGAGTGCACATTCCTCCAAAGAAACTACCACAGGGATCACATTTGAAAAGCACTGGTTCAATACATCCAGCAAAAGTTCATCATGACCAGCGACTGCTTCAAATGAGGAGAGGTTGTGCTCTAGTATAGTTAAAGCAGACATACATGCAGTGTGTACCAGATCTGAAGTGTGCATGTCTGCCCTTTTAGGCACTGGTCTCTTCAAAGTACTTTTGAGTGCAATCAAGGGTGGGTTCAGCCCCACTCACAAACCCATCTTAAGGGCTAGGTCTCATGGACTAAAGAATGGGAGGAACATCCAAAATGGATAAAAATAAATACCCTTCAAATGAAGAGAGCTGTTACTGGCAATGATTACACAATTGTCGTTTGAAATGTGATAGTTCATTTCTCTGAAGGATATGAACAGAAGTACTCAGTATGTTTCCCCCCTCCCCACCCCTTAAAAATCTTAAACTCCTCCGTAAAAGGGGAACAAGTACACCTCTAGCTTAATAAGGACATCATCACAAGGTGTTCCATGTTTAAAAAGTTTAACAGCCCCACCTTTTTGTAGAGGAGAAAAGTAATGCAAAAATGTCAAGCATTGTAACCTTCTGACACTTAGAAGCAGGGTTAGAACTCTGTAGAAACACCTCTGAAGTGACATACCTTTTGCTGTGGTTGTGTTGGCGGAGGCAGTGGTGGTTGCTCTGTGGTTCCCATGGGAAGTTCAAATCGAGGGCTGATTTAAAAAAAAAAGTAATACATAAGGAAACAAAGACCAAACTGATCCTTTAACCACCAATTAGAATATATTCTCCCAGGACTACTAACACTTATAGCATCAGAGTTGCCTTGAAAAATGGAAAACCACTCCATTCCATGTTACATACTAGCTGAGCTTTGGCATTTGTGAATGAGATTCATGAGAACTTTTCAGAGAAATGCACAGAGGCCAGTATACTGCTTAGCAGACATAATGTCTTAAACTTCCCCTCTACTCTCACACAACAGAAATAATCCTGGATTATACTCACTGCATGAATTTGCAAGCGGGCCCCTCCGGACAGAAGCCTACCAGGTAATTCACACAAATAACACGACGGGTATGCCTATGTCTGCACAGGGGACCTGCAACACAGAGGCTTATGGTCATATCTTATATACAAATACAGGAAATGTGCAGGGTATGCAAGCACTGCTCCCTACCCACCCCAAATGCATGCACGCACCAGAACTACACAAAACCACCTCTGAGTTCCGAGCTTTCATGCAGCACGGAGTGCAGATTTTCAGACATTCTCCACAACCGCAAGCAACAGGTTTTTTCCAGTAACAAAGACAAGTTCTCAAACAGTTAAACTTTATACCAGACATCAGGTTCAGGGCCCTACCACACTGTAAAATGTGGCAGCTTTGCGTTATTGCTACAAGATAAGCATACGTCAGGGGCCTGCGCAGGTACTGGCCCAGCAACTCAACCTCAACAGCAACATAACCGTATACATACCGTGTTTACAAAAACCTCGGTCGTACCAAGGGCAATCTTTGATCTTTGATTCTGGGTCAATGTGCAAGAATGGGCATTCCTTGTTGCTGCATTCCCCTGTAGTAGACAAGCACATACTTTACTGGACCAAGAAAAAGAAAGAATATTGGAGTCAGTGACTGGTTCAAAGTTACCCAGCGAGCTTTATGGCCGAATGAGGACTAGAACCCAGGTCTCCTGAGTCCTGCTCAAACACTCTACACTATACTGGTTGTCCCAAATTACTGCCTACCTTACCTCTCATGTTCCCTTTTGTTATATTGCCAAGCTATCTGGTGACATAACCCGAACAATATGGGTCAAAACCTGAGGAGCTATAGAATGGCGCATAACCTAAGCTACAGTTCAAGGCATGAAATCTTCCTCCAGGAGATGGATAAGTCCACAAGGAAAGTTGGCATACCTAAAAGGCACTGGTTCTAAGATCACCTCTGCCATCAACTCGGTGGCTGGCCTTAAGCAAGGCTTTGCAACATGGGATTTATAATACTGAATTTACTTTACGGAGTTATTGTAAGGATTGCTGAGATAATGGATATGGAGCACTTTGAATATTCTGAAGTGCCATATAAATGCTTATCATTATTGAGCAAATCCCTTTGCACAAGACAAGCTTACAAAGTACCAATGAAATTCAACACATGGCAAAGTTCCCCTTACCATATTTTGAGTAGAAATAGCACTCTGGCATCTTGGTCATGTCATATTCATGTAAGAATTCACACTGGTCACCCTTCTTGCACAGTCCTCGTAGCCAGTGTTTGCAAACAACCGTCTTTTCTCCACTGATGTGCCGGAAGGGACACATCCCTCCTATGGTGCAGGGAAAGGAGAGATGGGAGAAACACCTTTGAATGCACTTTCAGCTACCTGAACAAGAACAGGCCTCATATTACTTTAAATCACTGTAACATTAAGGACGCATGTTTAAGGGCTACAACTAAGCTGCATATTTATCAGAACGTTGGGGTGAGGTGCTCCCTCCCATAAAAAAAAACATACAGTTTCTCCTCCCTTCCTCTGGTTCATCAGGGATATTGCTACCCAAAGATTAGGCAGCCAATCACGTTGTAGACCCTCTGGTTACAGAATGTTTTATCGCCTTGTGTCCACCTACTTAATGGAGATCTCACTTTAAGCTCCTCTGGGTGGGGACAAGTCTTTTTCTTATGTTTCTCAGACAAGCACAACATACACTGATGTACTTATGCAAATACCAAACACTAATTACTGATTCACAAGAAGTGACAGTGGTCATAGGTTATTATTTGTCTCTCCTTTCCCTTTTTTCTAGCATAGCATATTTGCAATTGGGGCTTACCTTTCCCACAGGCCGCCTTTAAAAAAAAATCACAGACAGCAGCACCCGATTCTGTGGAAAAAAGAGATGCACAATGAAGCTCCCACTATCTGCAGAGCTCTTTAGAAATAGCATTATTGGTTACACCATCAAAAGGCAGTCTGCTCTGCACACTATTCACTCAAGTCGTCAGGTAAGAATTCAGCCAAGGTCATTTAATGAAATCATGGCTGACCTGACTTTTTAAAAACAGATTTTTGAAAGCACTTATATGTATTGCTAGGGCAAAATGCACATCTGTGCCTTTAGCAGCTGTGTGACAAGCAGAAAACCAGAAAACTTTTCACAGTGTTTCCCCCTTTTGAATATCTAGGGTAAGGAAGAGTTTGGAGCAACCTGAAAGCCCACATGCACTGTGAATACAGTTGGGCCTGATAAAGATATAATATTCCTTTTCCTGACAATTTTGTTCTAATGAACTGACATTGGTGCCTATTTTTGTTCTTTGCCTAATTTGGTGCCTGTGAAGCAGTTGGAAATTTAAGCGGTAGGTTTTTAACTTCAAAATAGCAAGAAATGCAAAGGTATAACCTGAAGAAATCATATTCAATAGAGGAAACGGTTCTAAACCATTGTCAGTTGTGCATGATGGCACTAGAATTACAGATTGTAGTGACTATGAGATTGGATGTAAACCTCATTCAACTCAATAGAATGTATAGAATTGTACTATATGCAATAAACTGAAAGTCTCTGGTTTAAATTTTAATTCACCCATGAATTCAGTAGGCGGCTTCAGGCAAGCCACTATCTTGCAGCTCAGTCTCCCATCTGCAATAGCAGAATTATTTTCCTGACCTGCCTTAGAGACACTATAAAAATTAGTGATTCAAAGTTTGCAGTGCATTCTGAATATTCTAAAATGCTATATAAATGTTATAATTAACCATTATTATTATTATTAACATAAATAATGTAAAGTAATTACAAATGATGTTGAAAGCAAAGAGCTTATTTTTAAGGCATTTTATGTTTGGCTTTTGTTTCATGACTACTGATTATACCATTTTATAAATTGTTTTGGCTCACGAAATTCCCTTCCAAGGAAAAATAAGAAAGCTTGTAGGACCTTAGAGTAGACTTTGGGCACAATCCTATGCATGTTTAGACAGAAAGCTGCCTTTGATGTCTGGGCTATAAAACTAGGTAAAAAATCAGTAAAAAAAATTTTTTTTTGGGGGGGGGAGGGAGAGAGAAACCTGATTACAGTTGCAATCTTATACACACTTATCCGGGGAGTGTGTCTGACTGAACTCAATGGGGCTTACCTCTGAGTAGAAATGTATAGGATTATGCTGTATAATGGGAATTCTCCATTCCTACCCAACAAAGCTGAATCTGCTGAAATCCAACAAGCATGAAAGGTTCAGCTCGGTCCTTCTTTGCATCCACTCATCCACAACTGGTTAATTACTTAGGGTTTTTTTAAGTGAAAGATGATGAAGAAAAGAGTATTAAAAAGGCAAAAATAGTTAGATGTTGGGAGTGAGGGTGATAACTAGCTTAGATGGCTTTAAACAGGGATTAGATACATTTATGGAAGGGAAGAAATCTATGAACTAGTCATGATAGCGACATGGAACACCCAGGTTCAGAATCAGTGTATTCTATGAGTATCATTTGTTAGAGAGCAACAGCAGAAGGGAGCTGGGGCCTTCATATGCTCCTTGGGGGCTTTCCAGAGACATTTGGCTGGTGACTGTGGAGAGCACAATCCTATAAAAACCTGGCCATAAGTCCCATTGACAAGCTAGTCTTACTTCTAAGTATACTGTAGGTGGGCTTTTGGTCTGATTTAGCAGGGCTCTTCTTAGGGCAGGGTCTTCTCTTCTAAAAGCCCTTTTTCTTTTGTTAAGCCAACTTGATTTGCAATCCTACGCCTGTTTAGACAGAAAAAAATTCTACAACTCCCAGCATTCTCCAGCCAGCCATGCTGGCTGGGGGATGCTGGTACTTGAAGGGCATTTTTGCACCCTTATGCTTTAAGTCTGTAACCCTATACACATTTACCTGGGATTAAGTCTCACTGAAATCAATGGAGATTACTAGGCATCTCCAGGATTGCACTGCAAAGGAGTAATCCTACACCGGCTTCCTCCGAAGAAAGGCGAACCAAGTTCAATGAGACTTTATCCCCTCTCTGGACTCTGTATTTTGGTGCTTTTTTTTTTTTTTGGTAACTTTGGTACTAATTACACTTTGATAATACATGTTTTGTTTTTGTGCAGTTGTAAGCCACCCCGAGAACCTATATAGCCCATACAAATATATAAACTAAATAGTAAAGTGTGACTAGGGTTGCAATCTTCAGGCTGCTCTTCCCCTCCCCTTTTTTTTAATACATTCTCTTTTATTTGCCCATAAGATAATTAAGGGCTCAATCCTATGCCTGTTTAGACAGGGAAAAAAAGTCCTAACTCCCAGCGTGCCCCAGGCATAGAATTGCACCCTAACACCTTGGCTTTGCAAAAAAACACAAACTCTGGGGCCTAAGTCTAAAGAAGAGCCCTGCTGCACCAGACCAAAGCCCACCTACAGTGCAATCCTATCCATGTCTACTCGGAAGTAAACATGCTGGGAGTTGTAGAGCTTTCCCCCCCCCCCCGTCTAAAGAGACATAGGATCACGCCCTCAACGAACGAAAGCTAATAATAATAATGTGAGAAAAGTGGTTTCCAAGCCTGGTTCGGTGGTGGATCTGGGCCTGGCTCTGCCTTCCCTCCCTCGTCCCCGCACGACGTACTGTCCATGCCCGGGAAGGGCAGCGGCTGCGCCCCGAGCTGTTGCTCCACCGCGATCTCCAGGTCGAACTTGATGTGATCCACGCTGGCGATGAGCTCCTGCATGATGGCGGCGGAACCAGCGACGATTCTGGGGAAGCTTGAAAGGGAAGGAGGGAGCGAAGCGTCCTCCTCAGGCCCCGGCGCTGCAGTGCCCACCGCTCCCGTCCCACAGACGAGTGAGTCCCACAGGCTGTCCGCTCCGAGCAAGGAAGGGAAGAAACTGAGGTAAACCAAGAAATGGGGCGGGGGAGGGGCTCTGAGGAGCGACGAGGAGGAGGAGGCGGCGTCGGCGTCGCGCGCGGCCGGCCGCTCCAATCCGAACCGAACCGCCTTCGCGAGGCACGCTGGGAGCCCCGGCTCCTGACCTCGCGACAGCGCCCCGGGCCTCCAATGAGGCGAGGCCCCGCTCCTTTCCTGCGAGGGCGGAGGGCAGGAGGAGGAAGACGCACAGCGCCCTCATGCTCTTCTGCCCCGTTCAGCCAATGAAGGCCAGGCGCCCTGAGGAGGCGGAGAGACGTTAGGAGGGAGGGGGGAGGAAGAACCAACCAATCCGCGGTCCCACACACGCGGGGGGGGGGGGGGGAACGACGTTGCTGGCAGCCAGAGTGGGAAGCCACGCCCTTTAGGAGGCGGGGATGACGTTGCTGGCAGCCGAAGTGGGAAGCCACGCCCTTTAGGAGGCGGGGATGACGTTGCTGGCAGCCAGAATGGGAGGCCACGCCCTTTAGGAGGCGGGGATGACGTTGCTGGCAGCCAGAATGGGAGGCCACGCCCTTTAGGAGGCGGGGATGACGTTGCCGGCAGCCAGAATGGGAGGCCACGCCCTTTAGGAGGCGGGGATGACGTTGCTGGCAGCCAGAATGGGAGGCCACGCCCTTTAGGAGGCGGGGATGACGTTGCTGGCAGCCAGAGTGGGAAGCCACGCCCTTTAGGAGGCGGGGATATGGTGAGAGGCGGAGCCACAAGGAAGGGAGAAAGATCTGGCACATGCAGAGACCCTTGAGAGGAGGGTTGCCCGTAAGTCCCGGAAAACCGGGAATGTCCAAATTTCCAGGTGATTCTGAAACGTCCTGATCCCGGAATCCCAGATTCCCAGTCCAGCCGGCTGTAGAAATTCCCACCTCTAAAATGGTGCCATGAGCCTGTTCGGCGGAGCAGCCGCAGCAGAGAAAAAGAGGCGTTAATTGGCCGCCTTTTCCAGAGGCTGCCTGAATTTGGTGAGTTTGCCTGCTTGTGGTCCGAGCTTCGGAGTAAGCGCTGGGCCTCATCCAAGCTAAAGGTTCACAGCAAGGTTGTGGCTAGCACATGTATGGAAGTGGCCACCTGTGTCAATTTCACACCCTGTGCCTGGGTCTCTCTCTCTCTCTTTGCTTTCCAATGGGTTGATTTCAAAACCAGGTTTATTTCCATGCTAGACTTTTTTGGGTTTCTCAAGACAATTATTGTTATGCACCCAGATGTGTGTATGTGTGTGTGATCAAGAGAGATGGGCCAAGAAATGGGGTGCCGGGTAGAGAAGGAATTTTCTGTCCTTGCTGGGAACAGGACACTGGGAGAAATGGATCTTTCTGTTTGCTTCCTCAGGGAGAGTCCCAGAGCCTTATCTCAGCCAACTAGTTCAGGGAAAGGTTGCCTCTATGTGTGGAAACAGACAAATAGGTCAGTTTCACATGGTAAGTTTAACAGGAGCTCTCTCCCCCCCCCCCTCCTTTTCAAAGGACAGCTTTGAGAATCAAGTCAATTTCAATTATCAGCCCTTTTGGTTTTCCCAAAACATTTCTTGCTATGTGTGAAATCAGGAGAGAAAAGGCAAAGGATTTTTTTTTTAATGAATTTTGCTGGAAACAGGATACTAGGCTAAACGGATATTTCTTTCTGCCTCTTCATTGCTGCCACAAATGAAATTTAGGATCTTCTTAAAAGAAGTGGCTGTGGGCATCAGGAGTGTGTAATATTCCAGGGAAAATCTGGCAATTTTTAGTGAACCCTGGAGAAGTGCCATGAATGTGCAGAAACAGAGATATGCCAGATGAATACTGACTACCAAAGAGAAAAAAATATCTGGTGATTGGGGGGGGGGGGAGATCATCTGGGATTGTTGGCTCTCATGTGTGATTTTCACTCTGTTTTGGATATTCACTGATCCTGTCAATGATTACCAAAGGGCACCTCAGGAATTTGTGTAGAGCACGCTGCAAAGTTGGCAATAAACCCTGTTTAGAAATTGCAAGGTCTTTTGAATTTGGCCATTCCCGGCAGATTTGGTTGGGAGAAGGCCCACCATCCATTTCAAAGCATGTAACACTCTTCTATATAACAGCAACAATGAAGAAAGTCTTGAGGCACCTTAAAAGATGAACCAATTTATTCAGGCATGGGGCATTACGGAAAGTTTCAGGCTTACATTATTCATTAAACAAAAAACTAGTTTACAAAACATTAAGGCCCTACAGCTTTCAACCAAGCACCAAAAAGCAGGGAGATTGGGAGTGAAGGCTCACAAGCCTTAACGCCACATCCTCCCTGAGGAGGCCAAAAGTACAAGTGAAATTATCAGTCTCCCAAAGCAGATAAACTGTGAGGATAGGATGGAGAATATGATATGCAGAGGTGATTGTGGGAGTTGTGGAAAACTGATAACTTAGGGCCACCTACTTCTTTTTAGAGCATCTCGTCATGTTGAGAGTTGCAACCCAACACATCTGATGGGCACTTGGTGAAGGCTGTTCTAGAGCAAAGGCAGGCAGAATATAGATCTCCAGATGTTTTGGAGTTCAACTTGTAAAAGCTCCTACCAGCATGGTCAATGATCAGGAATGCTGGGAGCTTTGATGTCCAAAACATCAGGATAAATCTATAAATCATACTTTAGAACAGATGTGGACAGAAAATAGATCTATTCTGATGTTTGGGACATCAAAACTCCTAGCATTCCTGATCACTGCCCATGCTGGTAAGGGCTTTTACGAGTTGAACTCCAAACATCTGGAGATCTACATTCTGCCTGCCTTTGCTCTAGAACAGTATTCCCCAACCATGTGCCCGTCAGATGTGTTGGGTTGCAACTCTCAACATGAGAGGCTCTAAAAAAGAGAAGCAGGTGGTCTTAAGGTGTTTATCATTATTTTTCCACCACCCCACAGTCAACTCTGCATATCAGAGGTGCATGTAGGCCCATCTGGTCACTCTAGTATAGACCAGATACTAAAGAGGGCAGCTTTAACTATTTTGATGAAGAGGTAATTCACCAGGTGCTGCATGCATACAAATGACACCTGCTGAACTTCCCTTTTCTATACAACTGACAAGAGCCCTCTCCTCCTTTTCATATGGTCACCCTAGTTATGTGGTTGGGGTCAGTCTAAATTATCTCCAGGAATCCCTTACTCAATGCCTCTGACTACAAAGAGATTGAGGATTTCCCCCCAATTCTGTAACTCTTGAAGTTACTAGGCGTGTTAAAAATAGATTTTAAAACATAAGCAGGAAAACTGTGAATCCCCTTTTTAACTTGTTAAACCAATGAAAACACGCCACACAAGAAGGTATGAATGTTTTATAGAGAAATGTAAATGCAAAAGAACATCAGATACAGAAATGAAATGTGAAACATGCCATGATTAGGAAGAAAATACATGTGGTGTACACTATGCAAAATACACTACAGTTTAATTGTTGCTGAGGCATATTAGTAAAACAGTGCAAATAGGCTGAAAACAATGTTGTAGGCCCAGAAGCACTTTGAAAAGCTTTAAGTTGTACTTAAAACTTACAATCGGCCCAAACTAGTTAAATGAAGTGTTTGAAGCTTTCAAATTTATAGCAGCATCGTCCAAACTCTTAGAAAAAAGGAGGGGAGCAGTGTGTGTATGGGGGCGGGGGCGGGCAGGGAATTAAAAGGAATGTATAGTTATCCCAAGGAGAAAAAAATATTTTAAAAATAAGTAAATAGAATTTTAAAAAGGAACTCCATTCCACCAAGTAGAGTAGAAAGGGAATAAGGAAATGACAATGGTGAACATGTGGCGGCCCATCCTGGCCCTACCTGAACTGGGCACAAACAGTTGCTAATACTTTTTCAGAAACTCTTTTGCGTGACCTTTCTCCTGTCATGGATTTCCAAGGAACTGACGAAGGGACTGGTGAGACACTAACAACAGCTTTATTTTCGGCAGCGAAACAGTTAGCACATATATGTGGCCTGAACCCCAATAGGAGAGGGGAGACCCAGAGAACAGTTACAGCAGGCTTTTTATACTGTGGAGTAAAAACAATCTCAGTGCGCATGTCTCTTTTCCATGATAACTAGCTAAATACATTATGGACTTTTCAAGAGTAGAAGTCTTGTGTTCCGTTATTTCCAGATCAAGTTTCTGAACATGCCTGTCAGTTCTTTTAGAATACACTGTTTCAAGACAGAGCTCCATTTTTAAGTTCCCTCAGGTACAACACAACACACTCCATTTTGAATTTCTCTCACATGCAATGCAGACTCCATTTTGGATTTTCTTCTACAATCCCTCTTTTGAGTCTTCAGAAGACTCACTTTTAGACTTCAAGTCCCATTCAAAGCCAAAATCTCCTTTTCTCTCTCTCGTTCCTCTTTTAACATTCTTGTTATATGCATTTTAACATTCTTGTTACATGCAGCTTATCAGGCCTTTTGCTTAAAGCAACATTTAGTTAAGTACATTATTAGTTGAATGCATACAAATATACAAACAAACTAGCATTTCAGTCATTATCCATTTTGAGGATACTTCTTTAGGCATTAAGGTTAGGTAGCCAGGAGGTTAAGTATGACCATGGGTCAAACCCAATTAGTGTTCTCAGAAGCCACTAAGCTACTGTATGTAATGTAGGGTGACCAGATAAAATCACAACTGTTAAAGTTACATGAGCCCTGACCTGGATTTTATCTGGTCAGCCTAATGTAATGATTTCAGCTCTTTTTGTTTAAATCAGTTTCTATTTCATGATTCTTGTTTATATATGTATAGCAGGAAGTATTCATCATCGCACAATCTTTCTTGTGCTGCAAACAAGGTATCAAAGATCATGCGATTTTGAAGTATGATTTGTGAAATCTGTGATGTTTCTGCTTGAAGGGCAGAAATGGTGTTAATTGGGGCAGTTTTGATTGGGCATCTACTGTGGCAGAGAGATTTACTGGAAGCAAGATTTTCATGAATTGATGGAATCTAGTGTTTCTTTTGACCTTATGGTTGCAAATAAGGACTGCTGTTAGACTGGAGGGTAAACTGAGACCAGGCAATATTTTCATGGCAGAATCTTATCTGCCCATGGTCCACATAACCAATAGAGTCCTTGGACATGCAACCCTGGATAGATTAACGATTTCTTGGCATACTCTGCCCCTTCTGGAATACCATACAATAGAAGGGGGAGATCTCGCCATTATTTGGCTGGAATCATGGCATTTTGCTACATTGGGTTTACTTATTATGCCATTGTCTGTCAGCGTGCAACTGCTTTTTGAAAGAAGATAGTAAAGGAGAAAGAACCAACAGTGCTACTAATAAAGAGGTATTTGTGTTTGTTAACTAGCTGTTGCTTAATGCCTCCAGATACAGGAAGCGTCTACCGGAGACTTGAATGAAGTTTAGAGTAGACAAAGATCTGGAAGCCCAGAATCTTGTGCAGTATTCCAGCTCTTAAAACTTACCCGTAATTAGTGCCAATCAAGTAATCCACAATAACTTTGCAGTTTGGGTAATCTCCTACTGGTTCTTGTCATTGAATACGTGTGCCATTTTGATATGTGCCATTAAACTGTTAGCCTATACTGGGATGGATATAGCTCTGTAAAGGGGCTAAAGTTTGTTCATTTTCTTTGGTGTTGTTTTTTTTCTAACTGGTATATCTTCTACCCTCCTTTTGCCATTTCCTGAGAGAGGCAGGCACTCCCAATTACAGACATGCCTTGTGCATGATGGACTGACATATAAGCACATATCCAACCATTAGTAAGGTTACCTATTTATGCTACTGCTTCACTTAGTCATAGTTAACCCTCCTTTAGTCTAATAATAATAATATATTTATTTATTTCTTACCCACCTCTCCCTCCGGATCGAGGCGGGAAACATTAAAAACACATGATATAAAATACATAAAACTGATTAAAACATATAAAAACTACTACATTGTTAAAATACCAATAAAACACCTAAAAATCAACTGGGTAGGCCTGCCGGAAGAGATCAGTCTTTATAGCTTTCTTAAATTCTGGAAGACTGTTAAGTTGGCGAATCTCTCCCGGCAGGCCATTCCATAAAGCATAGTCCAAAAGGAATAAGACCACTGTACTGGAACATGGTGACCATCTCGGCAATCAATGGCTGCCTGCCGAAGTCTGTCTTCGCGCAGCTGGCATTCGGCTCCTGTTGGGCTTTTGCCAACTCTAACCAGCAGAGTGAAACCTTTTTGGTTTCTGGAGAGTGGATGGGCATCATTATGGCCCTTGAATATTTGTAGAGTAGAGTTAGGTTGTCTTTAGGCTTACTCCGCTGGTCTTGGGAAAAGTTGTCCACATCTGCAGTTGGTTGCTTCTGACACAGAATCAAGATGCCTCTGGGCATGGTCCGCAGTCCGCTGGGGCTTGGGAGTAGTCATCTACACATGCCATCGGCTGCTTCTGGGCGAAATCTCCTGCGTCGTCCTTGAAAGCACCGCCTCTGTTGTTGTCCTCTCTTGACTGGCGAAGTCTAGGTCAACGGCCCTCTTGCAGTGTGGTGGGGATCCAGTAGCACTTGACAGCAGTGTTGGTAATCAGTGAGATCTGGTAGGGACCTTTTCACCCGGGCGCCAGGGCTCTCTTGTCCACTGAAGAACCTTGATGCAGACCCAGTCTTTGGCTGGAGGTCCTGGCAGAGCTCAACTGGGTTTCTTTAACCTGTGAATGAGAACCTTGAACTATTTAATGCACAACCATAGTCTTAATACTTGATCAACTGTTAGCTGGAGTTTGGTGGCCTGGATTTTAGTAGGGGGTGAACGATCTAGACGGAGAGGCGGGTAAGAAATAAATCGTTATTATTATTATTGTTATTGGTTTGCCCATGGGGCTCCACACTTTTTCTCAGAAGGAGGAGAGGGGTGTGTGTCTTTCTCCTTGGCAGTGAACAAGTTTCACAGTGTAGAAGAAGAATTTATTATCAGCTGGAAGGTACAGTGTGAGAAGCACTTCTGTGCCTTGTTCTAGCTTTTGTTGGTAACAAAAAACACCAACCTTCATTGTGTGAATTCAGTTATGAGAATTCACCTTACAAATCATAAAGATTGCCAACTGCTCTGGCAAACTAGTGGCATTATCAACTGCATATAGCTCAGACTACACGGAAGGTATGGGCTTGCCCTTCCCTTGAAACATGGTGTGCCCCGATCTCCTTGATATTCCCTTTTCTTAATTGCAAAAAAGGGACTTCATAAAATTCCAAAAACCCAGGTGATCAGGCTGGAAATTTGGATTTCATGAGGAGGAATCAGGAAAACAAACACACCAGGCTTTGCAGCAAGGTCACAACACATTTAGGGCATCAAGAAATGCTCCATGTGGTGAATTATACATTTTACATCTTTATTTATAGAGGTTTCTGCTTAAAGAGGAAGGACTTAACAAAAGCATGTTGGTCTGGATAGCGAGAGGGTTAGTTAAGAAACATGCCTACAACAGTTATAATTTTTAGCAAAATCTTGAAACTTTAGTGTAGATCAGTTAGCATCAGTAACTACTAGGCATTGGGCTTGAATGCCATTTATTTCGCAAAGAACTAAAGGGCTTTTTGAAGCGCTGGTGTGGAAGGGTGTGGCATTGTGACGCTAACATCATGAGGTGTCCGCATAAGTTGGCCAGGCTTATTAGGACACTCATTTTCTAGTGACCAATTTGACCACAATAGTGGCACATTCAAGGCGATTTTGCTTTTTGCTCACATCATCTTCTTGTCCACTGCTTCTGCCCTTGAATCTACAACGGATTCTGCATTGTTGGTGTTTTTAAAAAAAAATGAGATTTATTTATTAATTGCTTAAACTCTAAATGCAGTTTAACTCTTCAGAGCCTGAAATTTCTACTGTTTCTACAATTCAATGCCAGTGATACATTAAAAAAAATGCAGGGAACTTAGTGCCTATCTACACTACTGCTTTAAAATGGCTTATAACAGTTTTAAACCGGTTAATAACCGTTATTAACCGGTTTAAAACTGTTATAAACCGTTTTAAAGCAGTAGTGTAGATAGGCTCTCTAATATACAACATCCTAAAATTCTTTCTTTCTTTGGGAGGAGAAAACTCGCTCCTCTTTTTGCGGCCTAGAGACATGTACCAGATTTTAACTGTTATTCTACCTGTCTCTTTGCAAACTAAGCCACAAATCATTCAACTTCTTTCTAGCTGTCTTGAACAGAATTTGAACATTTTAAACCTTTAGCAGAAGTAGTTCTAACATTATAACATTATAAACATCGCACATTTGGGATTCAGAATACAGGGGTTTTCCAGCAGGACTCTAAAATCTATGTATAACAACAGCTAAATGGGCAGGCATTTGTATTCTCAATTATTAGTCTGCCCTTTCATTTTAGGACATACATATAAGACACAAAAGGAATTTGAACATTCATTTACGCTCTTAAGGGATTCTTAAATCATTTTCCATGCACCATGCATTTTCTGTGGGGCGGGGCAACGAGATGCATGAATGGAGTCATGTCTGCTCAATCTGGCCAGTAACATGGTTGAGCCACAATGAGTTCTTTTGCTAAACTTTTTGGAATCTTTTCAAATATTTAGGTCAAAGGCAATTGCAACACGGAATAGATAAAAACCTAACACTGTTTGTCTGGCTGCTTCTCAGAGTTCAGTGAGACTCCCTCCAGGGATTTTGTGGGCCTTTTTAGACATTCACAAAATATATCTGCCCCTTGGGCTTCCAGCGTGCCCTGCAAATGGAGGATTTTATCTCAATCAAAGCTTCCAGACAGCAGAAACTGTTTAGAAACAGCTCTATTTTTCCAGCCATTTGCAGGTCCTGGCCCATAACTTTTGTACACATACACCGTGGGCATTGTTCCCGCTAGCAGCTCTGCTCGCTTGCTTCCTCAGGTACCCATTTTACTGACCTGTCTTTTGCGCCGGGCCCAGCCTGTGTCAGTCTCGTCGGCTCCAATAGACCAGCTCCACTTTTCTAAGTTTGTTTTACTGGGTCTCACAGAGGTCTTAGGTTGGGAGTCGAGCGTGATCTGGACCCACGGTGTCACCCGAAACAAGGCTAAGCCAACAGGGATTTTGAAAGGTCCTTTACCTTGTGTCTGCGCTGGAATGGCAGTCCCCAAAGAGCTTCTACTGGTGTCAAATCCCAGACGAGACCCTCAGGTATTGTCGAGGATTTCCAAGGCTCTGACAAAGGACTAGTGAGACGCTAACAGCTTTATTTTTGGAAGCAAAAAAGAGTTAGCACAGCAAATGGCTGAACCCCAATAGGAGAGGGGAGGCCCAAAGAACAGTTAAAGCAGGCTTTTTGTACAGCAGCGTAAACATATGCAAATATCTCTTTTCCATGAGAACTATTTAAATACATTTTGAACCCAGACTTCAATATTAGGAGCCTGCGTTCCGTTAATTCCAAATAACAAGTTTTAGAACATGCCTGTCAGTTCTTATAGTCGACACCCGGCACAAGCCAATAAAACATGACTAGGTACTTAAACAATTAGGTTGACCTGTGCCAGGAAAGGGGCATGCAAGCCTGCTTGTAATCCCTGTACCTTTGCCGGGAGAAGGTCCTGCAACCCTGTGGACTCCCTTGGACCTTTCATGCTATCCTTCTGGGAAGGTTGTCTTGGGTGGGATGTGAAGTCACATCTTGCAACGGTTCTGCTCCTGCCTAGAATGCCACTTAGAGAAGGTGGAGGGAGGAGATGATGGATCTGTCCTATGGTGGTCTTGCCCCAGGATGCCCCAGGGCTATATTTGACTCCCATGCTTTTCAACATCTACATAAAACCTCCGGGAGAGATTATCCAGGAGCGCGGGCTGAGGCATTACCAATGACACCTAGCTTCGCCTCTCCTTCTCAGCTAATAGAGGTGAGGCAGTTGAAGCTCTGAACCAGCCCATGGGCAGGAGAGTGAGCTGGATGAGGGCCCAATAAACTAAAATTTAATCCGGAGAAGACAGAAATACTGTTTGTGGGTGGTTCATCTATCCGGTTAAGTGACAGTCACCCTGTTCTGGAAGGTGGAGTTTCATACTTCCTAAAGGGCGAGGTCTGCAGTTTGGGGGTGAAGATGGATCCATCCTCATCTGTAGAGGCGCAGGCTCCCTCGGTGGCTCAGAGCACCACCTGTTTTTAGTTTTTTGTAGTTATTTTAATTATTATTAGACACTTAGTGATTTTAATGCTTTTCACTCCTGCTGGTTTTAGTTTAGTATATTTATTCTATTTAAATCTCGGCTGGTTTTATTCTGTATTAGTTTTATTCTGTTTTAATGTTTCCTTATTATTTAAAATGTTTTGTACACTACCTGAAGAACTTTGGGGTTGGGTGGATTAAAAGTGCAATAAATAAAAAGAAAAACTAAAACTAAAATAAAATAAACAACTAAAATACAAATTGAAATTAAAAAAACCTGTGACCCTAGTTGAAATGGTAAGCTAATGAAAAGCCACTCTGAGCCACGGAGGGAGCCTGTGCCTCTACGGACAACGATGGTTCCATGACCATCCCCAAATGACAGACGTCACCGTTTGGGAAGTGTGTAACCCCCCCCCCCCCAGAACAGGGTGAATGTCACTAAGATGGAATGATGGACTACCCGCAAACAGTATGTCTATCTTGTGTGGATTGAATATTGGCCCTCATCCAGTCCATTCTCCTGCCCATGCGCTGGTTCAGAGCTTCAACTGCCCCACCTGTACTAGCTGAGAAGGAGAGGCAAAGCTAGGTGTCATTCGTGATGCCTCATCCCGCACCCCTGGTTAACGTCTCCTGGCGGTTTTATGTAGATGTTGAGAAGCATGGGGGTGAAATACAGCCCTGAGGCACCCTGTACCAAGACCACCGTAGGACAGATCCACAATCCCCTACCACCACCTTCTCTAAGGGGCATTCTAGGCAGGAGCGGAACCATCACAAGATGCGACTTCACATCCCAACTCAAGATGACCCTCCCAGAAGGATGGCATAAGAGGTCCGAGAAAGTCCACAGGGTTGCATGCCCTCTGTCCTTCTCCTGGTATAGGTCTTCTCTCAAACAGGAATTTTCAAACACCTGGATCCAGCCATATATCCTCTTATTAGGTGTACACTTCTTGGCTAGGGATGTGCATTGCCAGGAAATCCAGCCCTTTAAGGGCTTGCGGGACTTCCAATAGGAATCCAGTAGACGTACACTAGGAATTTAAGAATAGGGCATCCCTCAGCACATCCTCAATAGAGGAATCAAGCATGATCGAGATCACAGCTGAGCTCACATGTAGTTTCACACAAGAATACCACTTCTAGTATTCCCCAGTGACCCATAAAAGAGAACACAATACACAACAACTAAAACCCTCAAAATGCATGAAGGATGAGCCAACTGTGCTTGCTAGGGGCACCTTCACTAACCTGAGTCGCCTCTATTATGCAAATTATGCACTTACCTTGTCAGAAGTGATGGGAGCTGGCCTTGTCCTCAAAGTCTTCAACTGATGTTAATGATCCTGATGGGATGCGTCATTCCTATAGACACTTACCTTGCAGAAAGCCTGATTGGGAGCTGAACACTGTTAAGATTTATCACAAAGCTGGCACAACCAAGCTCTTTGGGCAACCCAGAACAATTCTCCTCCCAAATGCAGTATCAATAAAATGCAATACTCAACAATTAACCCCCCCAATGCAGTAGCAATAAAATGCAGTACTCAACAATTAACCCCCCCCAATGCAGTAAAAATAAGATGCAATAAACAATTAAAACCATAAAATGCGTTACAAACTAAATTGTAGATAGCCAAATGCACATAGCCAAACGTTGGAAGGACACAAAAGGTTTAAACGTAAGACGACGGTACAATACAGTATGGGAAATAGCACTCACTGCCAAATGCATATTGCCAAATGTTGGAAGGACACAAAAGGTTTAAACGGTACA
Organism: Anniella stebbinsi; assembly: GCA_029215795.1. Taxonomy (NCBI): domain Eukaryota; kingdom Metazoa; phylum Chordata; class Lepidosauria; order Squamata; family Anniellidae; genus Anniella; species Anniella stebbinsi. The sequence goes on from JARDYH010000007.1 coordinate 55,692,887, forward strand.
GTATGGGAAATAGCACTCAGAGAAATATACTTAACATTTTAGACTATTAAGATGACAAAAGAAAAAAGACACTTTTGCAACAGAATACCGATGTTTTATTATTTAAGCACAAACAAAATAAAAGCACACAGATTTCAGATGCCTTTATTAGGTTATGGTTACAAAAGTTTCTCAGGACAGAAAAATTAAAATACATAATACTAAAGAAAGCAGCCTTCCTTTTGATTTGGTATCTATTTCCCATTAATTTATTACATTGTAATTCTGCCTAATAACGAACTTTGAATTCATACTGTGTATTTATAGTTTGGACTATATACCACCCCCTTTCTTTATATATATATATATATATATATATATACACACACACACACAATTTATTACTTATTCCTCACAGGTATGGTTTCTGTATTATGCTGATATTTAAGTTTAATATTTGCAAATAAAAAATTTAAATAAAAAATGCACTACGCAACAATCAAAACCACAAAATTCATTAAACAATGGAAACATGCAATTAGGAAGCAAGGAAGCAATCTTGGTAAGGTGTATTTAACTCTATCACTGCCAACCATTCTCCCTCTAAAGCACCTTTCCCCAACCTGTTGGCCCTCCCATTTCACAGTTAAAATGCACTGGGATTTACCTCTGACTAAACACACATAGGACTTCGCGATAAACCATTAAAGATGGCACAAACCAAATCTTACAACAACATTCTTTGGGCAAATCACAAAAATTAAAACCCTCAAAATACATTGCAATATGAAATGCAATACACAAGAATTAAAACCACAAAATTCATTATCAAATGAAATGTAATATAAAATGTAAGCACAGTTAGGAAGCAAGGAAGCAATCTTGGTAAGGTATATTTAACCTTATCACTGCAATCCATTCTTCCTCTGAACCAACTTTCACCAACCTGGTGCCTTCCCATTTCGCAGTTAAACACACTGAGATTTTCTTCTGAGCACACACACATAGGATTGTGATAAACTCTAAAAAAATGACACAAACCAACTCTTACAACTAAGCTCTTTGGGCAGTTCACAACGATTAAAACCACAAAATGCATTGTAAAAGAAACTCCAATACACAACAATTAAAACCACATAATACTTTGTAAAAGAAAATGGAACACATAATTAAATTCACAAAATACATAATGAAATAAAATGCAGATAGCCAAATGCACATAAACAAATGTTAGAAGGATGCAAAACATTTTAACTTAAGGTGGTATGAAAAATGGCACTCTCAGAGAAACTTATTCAACTTTTTACAGTATTCAGAGGACAAAAGAAAAAAAACACTTTTGCAACTGAACGCCGTTTTTTTTATTACATACACACAAATAAAAGCACACGGGTTTCAAATGCCTTTATTAGGTTATGGTTACAATAATTTCTCAGGAGATAACAATTAAAATTCATAATAAATAAACAGCCTTCCTTTGTATTTGGTATCTTCCCATTAATTTATTATATTTTAAATCTGCCTAATGTTAAATTTGCACTGTATAGCTATAGTGTTTGACTGTGTAGCACTTTCTCCATGAAGGAGGGGCCGGCCATGCGTTCAAGTGACCACTGAGACATCTCCATGAAGGGGATGTTGCCTGTGTGTAACACAGTCCAAAGTCAGCCATCCGCGTGAAGGGGAGGCAAGGGAGCCTGCTAAGTCCCTGAACTTCAAGCATAACGTTCTCCATGAAGGAGGGGCCGGCCATGCGTTCAAGTGACCACTGAGACATCTCCATGAAGGGCATGTTACCTGTGTGTAACACAGTCCAAAGTCAGCCATCTGCGTGAAGGGGAGGCAAGGAAGTCTGCTAAGTCCCTGAACTTCAAGCATAACGTTCTCCATGAAGGAGGGGCCGGCCATGCGTTCAAGTGACCACTGAGACATCTCCGTGAAGGGGATGTTGCCTGTGTGTAACACAGTCCAAGGTCAGCCATCCGCGTGAAGGGGAGGCAAGGGAGCCTGCTAAGTCCCTGAACTTCAAGCATAACGTTCTCCATGAAGGAGGGGCCGGCCATGCGTTCAAGTGACCACTGAGACATCTCCATGAAGGGGATGCTGCCTGTGTGTAACACAGTCCAAAGTCAGCCATCCGCGTGAAGGGGAGGCAAGGGAGCCTGCTGAGTCCCTGAACTTCAAGCATAACGTTTTCCATGAAGGAGGGGCCGGCCATGCGTTCAAGTGACCACTGAGACATCTCCGTGAAGGGGATGCTGCCTGTGTGTAACACAGTCCAAAGTCAGCCATCCGCGTGAAGGGGAGGCAAGGGAGCCTGCTAAGTCCCTGAACTTCAAGCATAACATTCTCCATGAAGGAGGGGCCGGCCATGCGTTCAAGTGACCACTGAGACATCTCCGTGAAGGGGATGCTGCCTGTGTGTAACACAGTCCAAAGTCAGCCATCCGCGTGAAGGGCAGGCAAGGGAGCCTGCTGAGTCCCTGAACTTCAAGCATAACTTTCTCCATGAAGGAGGGGCCGGCCATGCGTTCAAGTGACCACTGAGACATCTCCGTGAAGGGGACGTTGCCTGTGTGTAACACAATCCAAGGTCAGCCATCCGCGTGAAGGGGAGGCAAGGGAGCCTGCTAAGTCCCTGAACTTCAAGCATAACGTTCTCCATGAAGGAGGGGCCGGCCATGCGTTCAAGTGACCACTGAGACATCTCCGTGAAGGGGATGTTGCCTGTGTGTAACACAGTCCAAGGTCAGCCATCCGCGTGAAGGGGAGGCAAGGGAGCCTGCTGAGTCCCTGAACTTCAAGCATAACATTCTCCATGAAGGAGGGGCCGGCCATGCGTTTAAGTGACCACTGAGACATCTCCGTGAAGGGGAGGCAAGGAAGCCTGCTAAGTCCCTGAACTTCAAGCATAACGTTCTCCATGAAGGAGGGGCCGGCCATGCGTTCAAGTGACCACTGAGACATCTCCGTGAAGGGGATGCTGCCTGTGTGTAACACAGTCCAAAGTCAGCCATCCGCGTGAAGGGGAAGCAAGGGAGCCTGCTAAGTCCCTGAACTTCAAGCATAACGTTCTCCATGAAGGAGGGGCCGGCCATGCGTTCAAGTGACCACTGAGACATCTCCATGAAGGGGATGTTGCCTGTGTGTAACACAGTCCAAAGTCAGCCATCCGCGTGAAGGGGAGGCAAGGGAGCCTGATAAGTCCCTGAACTTCAAGCATAACGTTCTCCATGAAGGAGGGGCCGGCCATGCGTTCAAGTGACCACTGAGACATCTCCGTGAAGGGGATGTTGCCTGTGTGTAACACAGTCCAAAGTCAGCCATCCGCTTGAAGGGGAAGCAAGGAAGTCTGCTAAGTCCCTGAACTTCAAGCATAACGTTCTCCATGAAGGAGGGGCCGGCCATGCGTTCAAGTGACCACTGAGACATCTCCGTGAAGGGGATGTTGCCTGCGTGTAACACAGTCCAAAGTCAGCCATCTGCTTGAAGGGGAAGCAAGGAAGTCTGCTAAGTCCCTGAACTTCAAGCATAACGTTCTCCATGAAGGAGGGGCCAGCCATGCGTTCAAGTGACCACTGAGACATCTCCGTGAAGGGGATGTTGCCTGTGTGTAACACAGTCCAAAGTCAGCCATCCGCGTGAAGGGGAGGCAAGGAAGCCTGCTAAGTCCCTGAACTTCAAGCATAACATTCTCCATGAAGGAGGGGCCGGCCATGCGTTCAAGTGACCACTGAGACATCTCCGTGAAGGGGATGTTGCCTGTGTGTAACACAGTCCAAAGTCAGCCATCCGCGTGAAGGGGAAGCAAGGAAGTCTGCTAAGTCCCTGAACTTCAAGCATAACGTTCTCCATGAAGGAGGGGCCAGCCATGCGTTCAAGTGACCACTGAGACATCTCCATGAAGGGGATGTTGCCTGTGTGTAACACAGTCCAAAGTCAGCCATCTGCTTGAAGGGGAGGCAAGGAAGTCTGCTAAGTCCCTGAACTTCAAGCATAACATTCTCCATGAAGGAGGGGTCGGCCATGCTTGGAAGGGCACCATAGCTAACCTGAGTCCTCCCCATGAAGGGGACCCTGGCTGTGTGTAACACAGTTCTAAGTCCAGGTCTGGCCCAAGATGTTTTGCTGCCTGAACCAATACAAAAACATGCACCACTCCACACAACCCAATGAAACATATTTAGGCAATAAAACAATTCCCCGTAAATAAGGAAGAGAACCAGCAATGTCTTACCTTGTCAGAAGTGATGGGAGCGAGCCCTGGTCCTCGATGTCTGCAAGCAAAGAAGCTAGGAAGGAATCTTGGTAAGGTGTATTTTAACCCAATCACTGCCAACCAATGCTCCTCTAAACCACCTTTCTCCAACCTGGTGCCCTTCCATGTCACAGTTAAACTCATTGGGATTTACATCTAATTAAACACACCTAGGATTGTGTGATAAATCCTAAAAATAACACAAACCAACCCTTACGACTATGCTCTGTGGGCAATTCACAACAATTCAAACCACAAAATGCACTATCAAGTAAAATGCAATATGAAATGTGAAAGCACAATTAGGAAGCCAGGAAGGGCTCTTGGTAAGGGGTGTTTAACCCCATCCCTCACAGCCATTCTTCCTCTAAACCACCCACCCTTCCCCAACCTGGTGCCCTCCCATTTCATAGTTGAAGACCTTGGCCCTGCTCTGAAGGCACTTTTAAGGTGCCTTCTGAACAAGGCCATTGGGATTTACTTCTGATTAAACACACATAGGATTGTGTGATAAAAGCTTTAAAAATGACACAAATCAACCCTCATAATATAACTCTCTGGGCAATTCACAACAATTCAAACCACAAAAAACACATTAGAAAATAAAATCCCAGGCACTTACCTTTTTTGAAGCAAGTTGATCAAGCAGACAGACAAGCTGACGAAGAGAAGTGAAAACATACAATTACACACAAGGACAAATAAAACACTAAGACTAATACAAAGTAAAACTTACTAATTGCAATATACAAAGAGACGCCTTAGTTTTCAGATGTATTTCAATAGGATTTGTTTGCTCATTTGCTGGTCAGTACAGCCAGGAGGAAATGGGGAGCAAAGGTTGTACCCAAATAACTCTTTTACCACCCTGGCCATAACTACAGCAGACTAGCCAAGGGAGCAGAGCTCGCATTTATGTATTTATTTATTACGTATTTATACTGCCCAACAGCCAAGACTGTCTGGGCAGTTCACAATTCGAATCATAGTTGGTGCAGCTCGAGGATGTTGACAAGGTGCTTGGACAGGTTCGTGCAACCACTTCCATATTGAATCCTTGCCCCTCTTGGCTAATAAAAGCTAGCAGGGATGGAACAACTGGCTGGGCCAGGGAAGTGATTAATGCCTCTTTGCAAGAGGGAGTGGTCCCAGGCCACCTGAAAGAGGCGGCAGTGAGGCCACTCCTAAAGAAATCTTCCCTGGACCCTGAAAATCTTAATAACTACAGGCCAGTAGCAAATGTTCCATTCCTGGACAAGGTCCTGGAGCGGGTGGTTGCGAGCCAACTCCAGGCACTCTTGGATGAGACTGATTATCTGGATCCATTTCAGTCGGGTTTCAGGCCTGGTTTTGGTACGGAAACAGCCTTGGTCGCCCTGTATGATGACCTATGTCGGGAGAAAGTCAGGGGGAGTGTGACTCTGTTGATTCTCCTTGATCTCTCAGTGGCTTTCGATACCATCTGCCATGGTATCCTTCTGGGACGACTGGCTGAGTTGGGAGTGGGAGGCACTGCATTGCAGTGGTTCCGCTCCTACTTGGGGGGTCGGCTCCAGAAGGTGGTGCTTGGGGAACATTGCTCGGCCCCGTGGATTCTCCAGTATGGGGTTCCGCAGGGGTCAGTTTTGTCCCCCATGCTGTTCAACATCTACATGAAACCGTTGAGTGCAGTCATCCGGAGTTTTGGAGTGCGTTGTCATCAGTACGCTGATGACACGCAGCTCTATTTCTCCTTTTCATCTTCATCAGGTGAGACTGTGGATGTGCTGAACCAGTGCCTGGCTGCGACAATGGACTGGATGAGGGCTAATAAACTGAAACTCAATCCAGACAAGACTGAGACGCTGTTAGTGGGTGGTTCCGCAGACCGGATGGAGGGTGTTCAACCTGTTCTGGATGGGGTTGCACTCCCCTTGAAGGAGCGGGTTCATAGCTTGGGGGCTCTCCTAGAACCATCTCTGTCACTTGAGGCGCAGGTGGCCTCAGTGGCACGGAGTGCCTTCTACCAACTTCGGTTGGTGGCCCAGCTACGTCCCTATCTGGACAGGGATAACCTGGCTTCAGTTGTCCATGCTCTGGTAACCTCCAAGTTAGAATACTGCAATGCACTCTACGTGGAGCTGCCTTTGAAGGTGGTTCGGAAGCTGCAGCTTGTGCAAAATGCAGTGGCCAGATTGATAACTGGAACCAGTAGGTTCGAACATATAAGACCTACTCTGGCCCGCTTGCATTGGCTGCCTGTATGTTTCCGAGCCCGGTTCAAGGTGCTGGTTTTAACCTATAAGCCTTACACGGCTTGGGACCACAATACCTGATGGAATGCCTTTCCCGACATGAACCTACCCAAACACTATGTTCAACATCTAAGGCCCTCCTCCGAGTGCCTCCTCCGAGGGAAGCTCGGAGGTCAGCAACAAGAGAGAGGGCCTTCTCTGTGGTGGCTCCCCAATTGTGGAACGATCTCCCCAACGAGACCCACCTGGTGCCAACATTGTTATCTTTTCGGCGCCAGGTCAAGACTTTCCTCTTCTCTCAGGCACTTCGCAATATCTGAGGAGCCTGGGTTTGTTTTGGTTTGGTTTGGTTTTTTGTAGCTTTTTGAAGTGTTGAAGTGGTTTTTAAATGTACAGATTGTGTGTATGTTGTATGTTTTTGCTGTTTTAATTTTTGTATATTGTTTTTAATTGTTTTTAATCCTATGTAAACCGCCCAGAGAGCTTCGGCTATGGGGCGGTATACAAATGTAATAAATAAATAAATAAATAAAATACACAAATCAAGATTTAAAACTTCAAAAATTTAAAAATGTCAGGTATGTTTGCCCATGGGGGAACATAGGATAGTACTTGCCCATAGAGAGACATAGGACAGCAGTTGCCCATAGAGAAACCATACTTGCCTAGAGTGACCATATGAAAAGGAAGACAGGGCTCCTGTATCTTTAAAAGTTGTATAGACAAGGGAATTTCAGCAGGTGTCCTTTGTATGCATGCAGCACCTGGTGAAATTCCCTCTTTATCACAACAGTTAAAGCTGCAGGAGCCCTGCCCTCTTGACCAGATATAAAAGAGGGCAGGGCTCCTGCAGCTTTAACTGTTGTGAGGGAGAGGGAATTTCACCAAGTGCTGCATGCATACAAATGACACCTGCTGAAATTCCTTTCCATAGGCAACTGTTAATGATGCAGGAGCCCTGTCCTCCTTTCCATAGGGTCACCCTATACTTGCCCTTAGAAAAACATAGGACAGTAGTTGCCCATAGGGAAACCGCAAACAAGCCACTAAAGTTTCTATTAAGTCTCATCCTGGCTTCCAGAAACCGTCAATATGAAGACTGACTCCAGCCAGTAGGAAAAAGCACTATGAAGTCAAAGGTTGTGCAATTCTGATTGTGTAGCCCAGGTTGTGCATTTTCTCTCTGTCTGTGTTTATGTGTTTTATGTTGTCCGTCTCTGATTTTAAATGTTTTAAACGTTTTAATGGATTTGTATATTTGTATTTGAATCCTTTGTAACGTTTTGCATATTTAAATTTTTTAATCCCTTGTAAGGCAGTTAGAATATTTATTTTAAGATATAGTCAGCAGTCTATAAAATAAATAAATAAATAATAATAATAGTAATAATAGTAATAATAATGTACTTATTATTATCATTTATTTATAATGCGCCATAACTGTACAGAGAGCAAGACAATAAAACAATGCCCTGCCCAAATGCCTTACAATCTAAAAAAGTCAACATAAAGTTTTAATAACATTTTAAAAGGTTAAAATTGAAATTGAAAAAATGGGGAGGCGGATAAGGACAAACATAGAACACAGTTTTCAAGGAGAAATTCTAAAATCTTTAGAAAAATGAAAAGTTTTCAATTGAGCCTTAAAAATTGATATTGAAGGATAAGTCTAGAGATGCTACTACTACTACTACTACTACTACTAGACAAAACAAGACAACACAAAAGCGCAGTGTTGTATCCAGCTCAAGGTAAATTGTGGAGCTAATGCTGTGCCAAAATCCGTCCTCCAGTTTCCTGAAAGTCCTCTTCCTCCATGAAAGAGGCTCCCATTTTTCTGCCTCATTCCCAAGGGCATTTTGTAGTTTATTTTGAATGTGTATTGGTGGTGTTTTGACCTGTGTGTATGGTTTTTACCCCCTATTACACATCTCTCCATTGCTCTGCAGACTGCAGTTTCCCAGGCTGCCTGCACTTCCTGATCTGAAAAGACCCTATGGGAGGAATAAATTCATGATCTCTCCCCCATTGCAGGAAGTGCAAGAAGCCAAGGAGGCTACAGGATGTCAGAGAGATAGTTGTACAATGAAAGACAGGATAATCATGCACAGACCCCAGCCATTTCTCCTTCTTTGAATTTCTTTTCGACATCAATTTCCTTTCTATCAAATTGAATGAGAATGGTTGAAATTTTCATGGGAGAAATTTTCAGCACAGCACTGGTTAGGGTACAATTGTGTGATGCTTTTAACACACTAAACACAATACCATCCAATCCCAGTAAGAGTACCAAGTGTATTTCAACCTATGGCTTATAACTGTGCAATACAGGAATGAGAGCGCTCCTACATCTACGGATGCCATGGTTCCCTATAGTTCCCCTATAAGTAACCAAAGTTTCACTATAGCGAAGTACTGTCCTATGTTTCCCTATAGGCAATTAAATCTTCCTTATGGGCAAGTATGATTCCCCAATGGGAAGGTATATTTTTCCTATGGGCAAGTATTATCCTATGGTTCTCTATGGGCAAACACTGCCCTATGTTTCTCTATGAGCAAGTTTTCCTTTGGGGACATACTGTCCTATGCTTCCCTATGGACAATTACTATCCAATGTTTCCTTATGGGCAAGTATTCTCCTATGTTTTCCTACGGGCAAGTATTGTTTCCCTATGGGCAAGTGCTGTCCTATGTTTCTCTATGGGCAAACATAGTCCTATGTTCCTTATGGGCTAGCATGGTTTCCGCATGGGCAAGTATGAGTTTCCTGTGGGGAGCTATATTTTCCCTATGGGCAATTACTATCCTGTTTCCCCTTGGGCAAACACTGTCCTTTGTTTTTCTAAGGGCAAGTATAGTTTTCCTATGGGGAGCTATATTTTCCCTATGGGCAAGTATGGTTTCCCTGTAGGCAGGTGCTATCATTGTTTTAGTATGTTCTGGTGGGGGGTATACCAATAGTACCCCCAATCTGTTTCTTTGGCCCAGCACAAGGTACTGGCCCTCACAGCCTATCCAAAGCAGAGATTGAACTTTTATGGAACTTTTATGACTCATGGCCACCCTCAAGCTTGGGTTGGCGGGCAAAGCTGGGTCATATCTACACCACCCAGCTCACCCACCCAGGTCTCAGTGATGCACGCCAGGTCAGATCCCTCATCCATGATCATGGATGAGTGGGGTCTTGTTGCGAACCCACCTGGTATTCACCAGCACCACAGCCAGGCCAGATGGTGCAGTAGCCAGTCCACCAGGAACCTGCGGGATGGGGAGGGGGTCAGGGAGGGGAAAGGCTTGTAGCCATCTAGCTTCCCCACAGGTTTGATAACATTTCCTCCTCATTGTACTAGACTTTCCCTTACCTCTCTACCTCCATGGTACCCTTTTTTCCACCCAGAAGCATCCTGGTTTGTAACTATTTTGAGAGAGACAGAAGAATAAGGAAGGAAGGAAGGAAAAAGTTAAGAAGCGGTGACAAAAATTAGGGAAAATAAATAAAGCCCAGGTGTGGTTACATTCTACCCCCAGTTGGTTGGAACTTTTAACCTCCATTCCATTTTTTGTTCCTCCCTGACTCCAGTCCCCTCTACAAGGATTCGCTTTTGCGCCTGGTTAGGCGATTATGCGCATAATCGCAGAAGCGCATTTACACCTAATACCTCTGCACGAGAGGCGGCGAGAGGCGGTGAAGCACATTAACGGATGTCCAAAATGCGCTTTACAAGTAGTTAATGCGCATAAGCGCTTGTTCACACAGTCAAAATGCGCTTTAACGGACGGAGCAAAATAAAACTCGCGATTTAACGTGCATTCGATAATGCCCATAATCGGGGAGAAAATGCGCCTCTACGCCCGATTTGCGCTCCGTTCTTGTAGAGGTAATTTTTTTTAATGCGCCTTGAAAGAGCTTTAAATGCCTCTTGTAGAGGCACCCTCCCACTCAGGGGAGGGAGGACCCCACATAACACAGCTTCCCACTCTCACCCTAGGTCAGGGTCACAGGCCTGTCTCTCACACAGAGGTCTGGCAGCCTTCCAATATCCAAACCAACAGAGGGGGGGGGGGTTGCCCCCAAGTAGTGGCAGGGTAAGCCACCACTTGGGCACAAGATGGGCAAACCCCTCCCCCATGGTTTGGGTGTTGGAAGGTGGCTTTCCCCCAAGTGGCAGCCTGCCCCCCAAATTGAATGGTTGAAATTTTCGTGGGAGAAATATTCAGCATAGCAGACAACATAGGTTGGAGTACGATTGTGTGATGCTTTTAACACACTAAACACAATACCATCCAATCCCAGTAAGAGTACCAAGTGTATTTCAAACTATGGCTTATAACTGTGCAATACAGGAATGAGAGCGCTCCTACATCTACGGATGCCATGGTTCCCTATAGTTCCCCTATAAGCTACCAAAGTTTCACTATAGCGAAGTACTGTCCTATGTTTCCCTATAGGCAAGTATATCTTCCCTATGGGCAAGTATGATTCCCCAATGGGGAGGTATATTTTTCCTATGGGCAAGTATTATCCTATGGTTCTGTATGAGCAAGTATGGTTTTCCTTTGGGGACATACTGTCCTATGCTTCCCTATAGACAATTACTATCCAGTGTTTCCCTATGGGCAAATTCTCCTATGTTTTCCTATGGGCAAGTGCTGGCCTATGTTTCACTATGGGCAGGCATGGTTTCCGCATGGGTAAGTATGAGTTTCCTATGGGGAGCTATATTTTCCCTATGGGCAATTACTATCCTGTTTACCTATGGGCAAACACTGTCCTGTGTTTTTTCTAAGGGCAAGTATGGTTTCCCTATGGGCAGGTGCTGTCATTTGTTTTAGTATGTCCTGGTGAGGAGGTACACCAATAGTACCCCCAATCTGTCTCTTTGGCCCAGCACAAGGTACAGGCCCTCACAGCCTATCCAAAGCAGATTGAACTTTTGTGGAACTTTTATAGATCATGGCCACCCTCAAGCTTGGGTTGGCGGGCAAAGCTGGATCATATCTACACCGCCCAGCTCACCCACCCAGGTCTCATTGATGCACACCAGGTCAGATCTCTCACCATGGATGAGTGGGTCTTGTTGCGAACCCTCCTTTTTTCCACCCAGGAGCATCCTGGTTTGTAACAATTTTGAGAGAGAGAGAGAGAGAAGAAGAAGGAAGGAAGGAAGGAAGGAAGGAAGGAAAAAGTTAAGAAGCAGTGACAAAAGTTAGGGAAAATAAATAAAGCCCAGGTGTGGTTACATTCTACCCCCAGTTGGTTGGAGCTTTTAACCTCCATTCCATTTTTTGTTCCTCCCTGACTCCCACTCAGGGGAGGGAGGACCCCACATAACACAGCTTCCCACTCTCACCCTAGGTCAGGGTCACAGGCCTGTCTCTCACACAGAGGTCTGGCAGCCTTCCAATATCCAAACCAACAAGGGGGGGGGGTTGCCCCCAAGTAGTGGCAGGGCAAGCCAGGTAAGCCACCACTTGGGCACAAGATGGGCAAACCCCTCCCCCATTGGTTTGGGTGTTGGAAGGTGGCTTTCCCCCAAGTGGCGGCTTGCCCCCCAAGGCAGGACTAGGTGTGTTTTTTGTTTTTATTTTTTATGAGCCTCCTCCAGGTGAGGCTTTGGCCCAATCCTGCTACCACACAGTCCCCAGAGACAAACCCTTACCAGCAAAGCTGCAGATTGAAACAGTGCAGGTGAGCAGGCAGGCAGTTTGGCAGGCAGAGCTTGGAGAAGCAAGAAGGCACTCTTGCTGGCAGGTAAAACTCAGTTGAGGCAGAAGGCCAGGTGTTTCTTGTGGCCCAGGCAGCCCCAAGGTGATGCTTGGGCCTGGGCCTTAGTGATGCTCCCAGGAAGGAAGGAAAGCAACAGCAGGGCTGATTCTTTATTAAGTCTCTCCCCTATGCAAATTCTCCACAGCTGAACTGAGTCTGGCTCATTAGTATTCACTGGCTTTGCTTATGGATTACTGATTATGGACATATATTAACTCCACCTAACCTACCTTACAGGGCTGTTGTATTTCCATAGTATAAAAGGCTTGCCCTGTTTAATTTCTGGCTGCCACACACCTCTGAAAGACTTTCTACTGTCCTAGATCAACCAAGGGGAGCTTTCGTTGAGCCTTAGGGGTACTTTTTCTTATCTTTTCATTGTAGAAAGGAGAAAGCATTTTATAGCCCTACTAATACTGCCTGGCAGCACCTCTTCGCTGTTAAACTGAGAGTTGCCTTGCAGCTCCATGGCATGCGTGACTGAAATTTTTGCATTTCAACCTGATCAGTCTGGCTTGTAACTGGCTCATCCTCTCAAAACATGTATATTATTATTATTATTATTATTATTATTATATTATTATTATTATTATTCATTTGTAGCCCACCTTTTGCTCAATACTGGGCCTCAAGGTGGCTTTACAAAATTAAAACATATCCAGTTAAAAGCTATAAATAGAAACATACAAAAGTTAAAAATATAATTAAATAGGTTTTAATATTTTAATAAATATTAAAATATTCAATATTTTAATAAATTGACAGTCCTCATTATCAGCACTCAGGGCTCAGTGCAGGCAGGGGAAGGGGGTGTAAGAACAGAATTTGCTCTGACTGTTTAAATTGGTTGCAAAAATACACCTTCTGCCTCCAGTTCAGTGCAATTCTACTGTGCATGTTCACTTAGAAGCATTCAGCGGAGCTTACTTCCTAGTAAAGCGTGTGCAGGATTGCCACCTTGCTGGCCTTCCATTTTTGAAAAGAGCTGCCCCAAAACAGCCAGGCAGTCACACATGCAGTTACTTGGATGAATTTTCCAAAGGGTTTGGACTACAAAACCCAGAATCCCCCAGCCCCCACAACAGTTAAAGCTGCAGGAGCTATACCAGAGTGACCAGATACAAAAGAGGGCAGGGCTCCTGCTGCTTTAACTGTTGTGATGAAGGGGGAATTTCATCGCATGCATACAAATAACACCTGCCCATAGACAGTAGCAGGGCTAGGGAGAAGAAATCCTACCCCCCCCCCCCCAAAGGAGCATCTCCTATAACTCCTAACAGAGCAGTTTCTAGACAAAGAAATCAGAATGCAATTAATAACACCTGGCTGCAATCTAACAAACTTTTGGAGGGAAAGCAAGGCTGGACATAAGAGGTGAACCTGCTTGTGGGTGCAGTTGAAGGTTTAGGGAATTTGGCCTGAGGTAAAAAGGAGTCATTTAGAGGCTTGTAACTTCAACAGTGTTTTCTGAGTGCTTCAGAATTGTCCCCAAGCAATTTTGAAAACCCCAAAATAAGTATTGGTAATCCCTTACATCTGGATTCCCCTCACACTCCACTCTTCAGTCTTTAATCTCTCTCCTCACTCTCAGGCACCCACCCCAAGACTTCCATACCCCCTTTCAAGAAATGCCTCTGCCACAAATCACCCAGTAAATGCACCACTATTCAGAGTAAACTTAACATAAAAGAAGCATAAGTCCTGGGTTCCTAGGGTGACCCCTATGGAAAGGAGGACAGGGCTCCTGTATCATTAACAATTGCATAGAAAAGGTAATTGCAGCAGATGTCATTTGTTTATAGGAAGAACCTGGTGAAAGTCCCTCTTCAAAACAACAGTTAAACTGTAGGAGCCCTGCCCTCTTTTGTATCTGGTCAAGAGAGCAGGGCTCCTGCAGCTTTAACCATTGTGATGAGGGGATTTCACCACATCATATAAATAAATCAGACCTGCTGAAATTCCCTTTTCCATAAAACTGTTAAAGATACAATGGCCCTGTCCTCCTTTCCATAAGGTCACTGTATGGCTTCCTCCAGTCTAGAGCCTTCAGCTACAGAAGGGGTCCATTCCCCCCTTCCCATACACAGAGCTAAACAGGTTCAAGGACTGGTGGCATTGCTCAGGAGTAAAGCACCTGCTTTGAATGAGAAAATCAGCTTTGGAAGAACCAGTTTCCCATAATTTTATTTTTTATATATATGTTTTAATGCCACCTTGTAGCATTGCAGAACACTAAAAGGCTCAAGGGTGCAAATTTCTACGCACAAGTCAACCTGAGCTTCCAGAGAATTTCACCCTCCCACAATTGGGAAAATACTGTTGTCCCAGGCCAAGAGACGAAGTTTGAGGAGACCCTCCATTTCCCTTGCTCCACCGTAACAAGAGAAAGGCCTCCGTCTTCCTTCCAAATCCCCTCCAGCCTTAGAAAAAACCCTCAAGCAAAGCAAGGCCACGAAGGAAGGGGAATGCTCCCCCCTCATACAAGCAGGGCACCCCCTTTCTCTCACACCCCACCTTAGAAGGCCAAAGGCCCACCAGAAAACCATGGTGAACGTTGGGCTTGCTGCATGCATGAACTGGCTACTTCTCAGCCCCCCCCCCCCCCCCACTAAATATTAAAATAAAAAAGACAAGAAAGAAAGGGTCCCTTTTTACCTCCACAATGAAGGAAAGTTGTGAGTCGCTCAGTTCCATGTGGTTAAAAAGTGGAATAAAAACACAAAGAATAAAATGGGGGAGAGGGATTAAAACTCTCACTAACATATAAAATGAATTAAAAGGTAAGACTGGAAGGAGGGAATCTGGGGATGATGTGCACAGGTGCAAAAGTCAAAGAGAACAAGAAGGCTTGGCTTGGCTTGTATTTATCCTGCTCTTTCAGCCAGGTGATGGAAGGAGGGGCCCTGATTGCCTAACAAGCAGCCAGCAATTCCCAGCATGGCTGGTTGAGAAAAAACAGCAGGCAAGGAGGGGCTCCTGCTCAGTCCAAACTCCCCACCCAGTGCAGTAATACCACATGCCCTCAAAACCCCTATTCCTGTGCTTAATCTGAAAATGTCCCACAGGTGCGCCTTATTAATTTAAGGAGATTCTTTATCACTAATATTTAAATAGTTATCTTTTCAACGCCAGGCCAAGGCTTTTCTTTTCTCCCAGGCATTTAATAGCTTATGTTGAGTGTTTAAACTGAGTTTTTGGCCCTGCTGAGATTTTTAAATTGTTTTTAAATGTTAGCTGGTTTTTTAAAAAAAATGCTTTTATGGTTTCAAATTTTGTCTGTTGATTTTTAATGCACAGTCTTTTCATCTTTGTAAACTGCCTGGAGAGCTTTGGGGGATTCTGGGATTTGTAGTCCAAACCCTTTGGAAAATTAGGGGGAGCAGGTGTGACTAGAGGAGAGGGGGAGGGGCTCCCTCTCCTCATTCCTCCTGGTTCTGGTGGGACAAGGAGGTCCACATTTTGTATTTTGTATTTATCTGTAACTTGTATACCCTACCTTTCCAACAAGGAACCCTATGGCAGTTCACATGGTCCTCCTCTCTCTCTCTCTCTCTCTCTCTCCCTCCCCATTTCCTTTTTTAGCCAACAACAACCCTGCGAGGTAGGCTAAGTTGAGAGTCAGTGAGGCTGTTCAGGCAACACACTATGCCATGATTAGGCCGCTAACCCTTCTGCAGCAAATGGTTAGTGAATGACCCTATTCAGATGACATGCTGAGGCACAGTGGTTAAGCGTTTTGAGCTAAACATTGGGCCTGTTCATACGACATTTCAGGGACTGTGGTTAGCGAAACTGTGGTTCTCTGGGGTTAGTACTAACCACAACCTGTGCTGTTGCACACAACACTTTAAGCCATGGTTGGAGCCACTAACCCTGCTGCAGATGGTCCGAATGGGGTTAGAAAGTGACCAGAGTTTAGCAAAATGCATTGCACAGGACACCTTAAACCCTGCTGCTTAACCAGCAGGGTTTACGGTGTCTTCTGAACAGGCCCAATATTGCTCAGTGTGATGTGTAAACCATTCCTTACCATGGCTTAGTGTGTTGTCTGAACAGAGTAAGTGTGTTTAAACTGTGGTTAAGCAGCCACCAGGGTTAGAAATGGTTCCCATGACACGCTAAGTTATCGTTCACAAGATACGCTAAGTCATAACATTTAGCACAAAATGCTTAACCACCGTAGCTTAGCATGTTGCCTGAACAGGGTCAGTTTTAATGTTTATTTGTTTTAATGTTTCATATATACTTCTTTGGGTTTTGTTTTTTAAGGAAAGTGGTTTATACATTTCCTAAATTAAATTAAACTTAAAAATTATAACAATATTTTGAATTTGGATTTCAGGAGATGGGTGCCTAATCAAATGACAAACTGAAGAAAGGCAAAATCATGATGGTTGTTCAGCTGATGTCCTGTCGCTTTCCTGCAAGGATTTTCACCCTGAGAGGTTCTCTTTGTCCATGGGTGTGTCCCACTTGCAGATTCTGGACAGTTCCAAAGAAATACCTGGCATGGCACAGAAATCCACAGTATCTGCTCAGATCCTTGGGCTTGAGGCCTTTTAGCTCATCCCCGATAACCTACAAGTTACACAACCGAGATTTGAAAGAGATGCAGTCTGCCGGTTCCTCTGAAGCAGAGCTTAAAGAGGAAGAGGACTCTTACACAGATGAAGACTTTGGGACGTTGTCTCAGAAATTTTCTTCTAGACAATTTTTCCGTAAAACTACAGCAAGATTTCACAACTTACAGCTCCAAGGCCAGGAGCAGGAGGAAGAGCTGGAACCAAAGCCCAGACGTGGTCCCAGGAACACTCCGTATTGGTATTTTTTACAATGCAAGGCATTGATAAAGGAAGATAAGGTCATTTTCTCAACTATCTTCATTGCAAAACCGCGGAACAGAATTGCGTAGCTATGGAAGGAAGGACCATAGCTCAGTGATAGGCTACTTGAATAGATCCTGGGTTGAATTTCCAGTATCTCCAGTTAAAAAGTTTAGGAGCAGGTGACAGAAAAGATCCCTGCCAGTGATTCTGTAGAGTTGCTGCTGGTCCTAATAATAATAATAATAATAATAATA
Source organism: Anniella stebbinsi (assembly GCA_029215795.1). Taxonomy (NCBI): domain Eukaryota; kingdom Metazoa; phylum Chordata; class Lepidosauria; order Squamata; family Anniellidae; genus Anniella; species Anniella stebbinsi. Next base: position 55,710,205 of record JARDYH010000007.1, read on the forward strand.
ATAATAATAATGTTTTTTTTAAAAATTCTTACCCACCTCTCCCTTTGGATCAAGGCAGGGAACAACATTAGTACAATACAATATAGACACAACTGAGGTTGCTGTAATAAGGGGGTCACACACTCCCTGAACTGGCCACGGTCAACAGTTTGACTGTGGCATTCTAGACCAGCTGTGAAGTTTCCACCTTCATTTGGGCTGTGACCCAGTACCAGGTACTAACCCATCAGATGAAGAACAATGATCTGGTAGTTTTAGCATGGAGCAGGCTTCTTCCTGGGCATTTTAATTAATAATTACTCTTTGTCTGTGTCTCCTCTCCTTTCTAGCTGGCAGAGGCCCTGAATCTCTTTGAGGTACAGATGCTGAAGGAGGAGCGTCTCCAGCCAGAAGAAAGCAACTACACAGTATTGATTGGTGGATGCGGCAGGGTTGGCTATGTGAAGAAAGCATTCAGGCTATATAATGATGTAAATATTCATGCCCAGACTCTTTTCTAATAAGGAAGAGAATTGCTGTCAGACAGCAGATTGAGGTGGGCAACTTCTGGAGGTCTGTGAGCCATTTTTACCCCCTGGGTCCCCACCACAAGCAGCATTCCACATGGCACTGTGTGTCCGTAGGGGGAAACCCCCTCCAAAAAAAGAAAAAAACCCAAATGTGCCAGTTGGCCACCAATATTTGGCAGCAGAGTGCTCCAGAGTGCTCCAGTGGCTAAATTTGGCTTAGTTTTCAAGCTCAATCTAACCCTTTTGATACTCCATAGCATCTACAGATTGCCAAAAGGACCAAATTTAGCTAGTTGCTATAATTGGACCGGGGGGGGGGGGGGGGGGGAGAATGTGGAAAGCCATGTTGCCCACCCTGTAGACCATTCTATAGACAAGAGTGAACTCACTTTAGTCTTTCAGGGTGTGATCTTTTTTTATTATTATTATCATCATCAAAAATCTCCATAGTTTGTGAGATCCTTCCATCTAATGCCCTAGTGTTTAACAACCCATCCCAGGATGCTTTCTGCCGGATTTATACGTTCTTTTTTATTTTTTTGCAGCTAGTATCCAGGTCCTCTGTGTTTGAGATTTGCATGACTGACTCCTGTATTCTAAGGCAGGAATAGGCAACCATTTTGGGCCTGCGGGTACATTTGGCAATTTGAGGAATTGTCCCTGGCACCACCACAAAATGCTTGCCATTTTGGGCGGTGTGGCTAGTTACAAAGGATAAGTACCCTGATAAGTAAGATTTTTTTTGGGGGGGGGGGGGGAAGGGGTCTGATTCCCAACACACTAAACAACTCATTCCATCCCCATCTTTTTCTTTCCCTGTATCACCACCCATACACACAATCCCTCTCAAAGATTGTTATAAGTGAGAGGGGTAGATGGACCTCTGCAGGCCTCCAAGAAAGGTATCTAGGGGCAGGTGCCATGTTGCCTACTCCTTCTAGAATAACCTTCACTTTCCTGATATCTATAATTGCAAGAATGACGCTCTGTTCTGGCCATTTCTTATTAATTTTTATCAATTGTTTTACTGCGAGGTAGATGAAAAAGCGAGAGCTGACTCCTACCGATGCCACATACACAGCCCTGTTCAATGCCTGTGCAGAGTCGCCCTGGAAAGACTCAGGCCTGCAAAGTGCACTTAAGTTACGGAAACAGCTACTGGACAAACATGTGGAGCTGAATCTCATTGTGTACCATGCTCTGCTGAAAGTCTGTGCCCTCTGTTCGGACCTCCACATGTGCTTTGACGTATTTAAGGTAAAGAGGAGCTTTTGTTTGGTGTAAGTTTTGGGTTATTTTAATCTGTTTTTAACATTATTTTTGTAAGTTGCGTTGGGCATTGCACAGCAGAAAAAATCTTCCTAGTAAGTAAATAATTGCAGTTCATGAGCTTAGCATAAAGGCCCAGCAAAAACTTTCCAGGTAGCAAAGCTATAATGTTTTGAAGGAGGTGCCAAAAAATGGAGACAGTGGGAAATCAAGTGGATTGTTATGAAAAGGTTTCCTCAGAATGAACTGTTGTGGAAGTGGGGATGTAAAGGTTGTGTCATTATTTTTGTTCCCCGGACTTTCAAAATGCTTTCTAATAGCTTACAATGATTGTAAAATTAATCTCCTATCTAAACGTTAGTCATCATAGATAAATCTAGTTCTTATATATCATAGATATATACTCCCCCATCATGTCCTGGTGGTTACTACCAGTGGGGAGCTTTCCTGTAAACTGAGGCCTACCTTCTTCTGCCGACTTTAGCCTTTGGAGAAGTTAGGAACGGAGACCATATAAATGCGATAGAAATTCCTATTTGCCAACGAGCTGGAAAGGGAAGTAATGGAAGCAAAGTTTGCCCCTTCCCAGCCTTAACAAAATTTAGACAGTGTATGGCATTTATGTTACCTAAGCTGACCATATGAAAAGGAGGACAGGGCTCATGTAACTTTAACAGTTGTAGAGAAAAGTGAATTTCAGCCAGTGTCATTTGTATGCAATTTGTCCCTGGTGAAATTCCCTCTTCATCACAATAGTTAAAGTTGCAGGCACTATACTAGAGTGACCATATACAAAAGAAGGCAGAGCCCCTGCAACTTTAACTGTTGTGATGAAGAGGGAATTTCACCAGGAACTAATTGCATACAAATGACACTAGCTGAAATTCCCTTTTCTCTACAACTGTTAAAGTCACATGAGTCCTGTCCTCCTTTTCATATGGTCAGCCTATGTTACCTAAGGTACAAGGATGTCTACAATTTTCCCAGCTCCCCATGGTGATCTCAGTAAAAAAATATTTGGAAGTCTTTATCCTCTGTGACCTACTCTAATAGGTTGATTCACATTTTTGCCTTCACTAATTTTAACTTGAAACTGGTGTTCTTGGAGTTCTTACTTTCCTGGAAATTTTCTAGGGGTCATTTTTCAGGAAGTGACATATCTGGGTTACAGGAGAGTCAATATTTCATTAATGCTCTTTACTGTGGAACAGTTATTACAAAATTACCGTCTTTTCCCATTTTTAGGAAATTGTCCATAAAGGCCATAGGGTCACCACGGAAACTTTCAACTTCCTGCTCATGGGATGCATAAAAGACAAAGAGAATGGGTTCCGATATGCCTTGCAGGTCTGTTCGCTATCTTCCTCCTTTACAGTGTTGCGAACCAACAAAGAGTTTCCAGCTGGTAGCAGCAAACACATTTTGCCCAACAGACCGGTCCATCTAGCCTGCGGGATCTCAGGCCAGGCCCTCCCACCAACCCCAAAAAACCCCAGAGGAATCCCCACCGTTCTCCAATCGGTGGCCAGAAGCAATACGGATTCCCCTGCATGCCGCTTTTCCTCCCAATTGGGAGCATGAGTAGCATGCTAAGGGGAAAGAATAGAGGTGCGATCCTAAGATGTTCAGACAGAAAAAAAGTCCTACATTTCCCGGAAGTCCCCAACCAGCAAGGAGTTATAATGCTGGGAATTGTAGGACTTCTTTCTGTCTAAAGATGATAAGATTGTACCCTAGAACTGTTATTTCCTCTGCCTGTGATCCTTACATTTGTTGTGTCTATTTTAGAAATATTAAATATTTATATGTTAGCCTTTTTTGCCAAGGGAGCCCAGCATGGTACACAACAAGAATACATCGTTATAATAATTAAAACCTCCAAACATATAACTAAAACAGCAGCTGTGCTGTCAGGTCTGGTTCTTGTTGTTTTAAAGCAAGGGGCAGTGTTCCTCTTGAGATTGCCATCACAGTGTTCATTATAGTTATTGAGTGTGGTTATGTTCAGACATCTTTCCTCAAGCCACAACGTATGCAGTTCCAAATTTCCACACACTACCCAGCTGATGTGTCCCAAAAATGGTGCTAAAGGTACAGGCAATCCCTTCGTGCAGGGTATCCTGAAGCCAGTGCCACATGGGGGGATTCCAATAACCCGTCTCCTAGGTGACAATCCAACCACGCATCCATCCTGAGTGATTGTTGCTAAAGATGGGAGTTGCCTAAGCTGCTATAATTTAGGAAGTAGACGTCAATTTAAATTGCAGATTACTATATATGAGTGGCTTTGGGTCTCTTGGGCTGCAGTTCTAGTGAGCCAACCACACTGAACACAATATGGCTTAACGGGGAGTACACTTATTTAGGATCAAACTCTCTGCCTCTGCTCCCAATCAGTGTAACAACTATAACTCTACTGATTATCTAGAATTCATTGTATGTCACATCACCTTAACTCTGCCCTATTTCCTAAAACAGGTTTGGCAGCAGATGGTAAAACTGAACATAAAACCCGACGGCTACAGTTACAACTTGATGCTCAGTGCTGCCAGAGACTGTGGCCTCGGGGACCCTCTTGTGGCTTCTGATTTATTGCTAAGATCATCAGTGGAAAGCCCAGCTGTCCTGAGGCTGGAGGCCGGTGGACAACGCCAGAAAGTGAAGGGTCAAAAAGGAAAAAAAGCAGGCACTGGAGCCGCAGTACAGTTGGATGTGGAAATACTGGAAAAACGTATGTTCCCTGAAAATTATGGGAAGGCTGAGGAGCAAAACAAACGTGTGAGCAAGGGTTATAAAAAGGCAGAGGCAGGTGGTCTCTCTTATTCGTCCAATTCCATTACAACCAGGGAATTGGAGATGTCGGATAAAAGTCAGTTGGCTTCAGATACTACAGACGTGAATGTGGTGTGTTTTTCTGAGGCCACCTGCAACTTCCCTAACTTGTTGGACTTGGACACTCCAAACGAAAATGTGATTTCCTTAGGGACTGTGGCAACACCCTCCGATAGACTAGCTCTGATGGGAAACATGGAGGGTTTCTTGAAGAAAATGAAGGACGATGACGTACCAGCCAGTATCAAAACTTTCACACTTCTAGCTGAATTGGTGCAGTCCAACAGTCCGTCAGAATCTTCCTTATTGACTACAATGGAAGAGAGCAATTTGAAACCGGATATAACGTTTTTTAATACCTTGTTAAGGAAAAAGAGCAAGCAAGCCGATCTGGTGGGAGCAAAGGTAAGATCACAGGCATGCCGATGCGTATAGCTTAGAATGCACATTTGCAGAATTCATCTTTCTGAGGATCTCTGCTGTTACTATTATTACTGTCAAGGTCCTAGCTCTTAAGTCTGCAATTATATCCTTAAAAGCATGGTTGGAAGTGGGGCTTCAGTGCCATGTATTGCTCCTTCTCTGTGACTAGCAAAACCAAAATAAATTAGAGACTTGTTCAAGTCGTTTAGCTTTATACACGCTGCAAAGCAGCTCTTCTCAGCCTAGAACTTTAGCAAGGAATGTGTATGGCCCTATTCATATGTCTTTGTCTCTTACAGAGCCTGCTGCCCATCCTGCTAAAGAAAGGACTATCACCCAATATACAGACGTTTTGTAATTTAGCAATAGCCTGCCATAAAAGAGACGATGGACTGCAGTTGCTCTCGGACATGAAGGTACATTAAGCTCTAGCTTCTGGTAGACCTGGTGATTTTCATGTCTACAAGTTCTGGGTTTTGTTCATATAAACAAATCCTGTCTTCTCAACCGGGCTTTACTGCTAGCCCCCACCTGTGGCTGTAGCAAATCAGTTCTACTAACTGATTGTGCAATATGTGATTTCTCACCCCCATCAATTTTGTCTGATGTTTGTTAAGACTTATTACACCTGCAGTCTGAACACTGATTTGATTGCAACAGTTGGATTCATAGGTATGGTTTGGATATCACAGCTACCCTGGGTAGTCATGAACAAGTGATAATGTCTGAGCCTGCTTACTCCTGCCTGCTTGATAGCTCCCACTGAGTCAATAGGGTGGGGAGAACCAGGTTGCTTGCTCCTGCTTCTCTCACAACAACCCAGGGTTTACAAAGCAAAACCTGTTGTGCTGACACCCAAATTGGGTCATTGAATCCCAAGTTGTGGTAAAAAAAAGAAACGAAGGAGAAAATAAGACAGCAGAAATACTATCTTAAGTATAACTTGAAAGAGTTTCTGTATTGATAGTCATATAAATCAAGAGGTGTCTCTTGAGACTCCAAAAGGGGTAGAAATGCAACCCACCTGTGGATTCAAACATTTCTAGATACTGTGCTGCCTGATCCAACCACCCAAGGCAACTTCTTGCACTCTTATTAGGAATGGGTAAATGCTGCCCCTCCAGATGTTGTTGGGCTGCAATTCCCATCATCCCTCACTATTCCCTATGACAGAGCTGATGGAAGTTGCAGCCCCACAAGTTTCCCACCCCTGCATTATATTGAATTCCAGATCTTAGGAGACAATCCACACGTGGTAATTTGGGGGAAGGAATATTGGACTTAGATGCCTTTTGTCTGTGTCTGGATATCTACAGATGCAAATAGATCCTTTAGAGTTGCTTTTGACTTATTGTTTGGGGCTGTGTTTTTCAGCGCTCAGAACTAAATCCCAATGTACACATCTACAGTACACTTATCAATGCAGCCTTGAAGAGACTAAACTACACCTACCTTATAGAGATCCTCAAGGATATGAGAAATAATCAGGTTCCTCCAAATGAAGTTGTCCTACGTCAGCTGGAGTTTGCAGCCCAGTATCCTCCTCAGTTTGATAGGGTAAGGTACCTTGTGTGGTTGTTTACCATGGAAGAGCTGATTTAAGCGCCAGGGGGTTGGGGTGGGGGCTAAGAATCTGAGATTATACATAAAGTGCTTTGAAGACATGAAATAGCTATAATTATGTGTAACACCACACTAAGCATGTGGTATATAAAGTAAACACTTTATCAGATATGCCACCAATATGGCTTATTCTAGCCATCTCCTACTGGGTCCTATAGTCCAGAAAACACAGATGTTACTGGGTCCTATAGGCCAGAAAACACAGGTGTTATCAGCTGAATTCAGACTAGCACATCTAAATCTCATCGAGTGTGGTGAAAGGGAGCTAAACATTGGCTCAGTTCGGACGACACGCTAAGCAATGGTTGTTTAATTACCTACTGATGGTGTGTGAAAAAGGTGGTGATCCACAGACAACACACTGCAGCAGGCGCTGCAAGGAATCGGCAACCACCCCGGTTGCTAATAGCGTACTCGGCTCTGACTGACAGCTCGGCCGCCATTTTCCCCGCTTACTGAACTCCGTTAGTCCTCCAGCAGGTATCCCAAAACACATTGCGGCCAAAAACCATGGCGCCGCCATTGAAGCCGATGCAGGACACGCCTCCCAAACCCCATTGGCTGTTACAGTCAGTGGGCGGAACTCAGCAGCCTCAGGCAAAGAGGCAGCCAGGAGGAACGGCAGCCCCAATACAACATTCGCACCCCACGCCCAGTGCTGCAATTCCAACGTTGGCACCCACGCCCCAGCCCCCAACCCCCCCCCCCCACCTCCCTCCTAGAGCATCTTCCGCACACACAGGAAAGAAGGCAAGAGTGGGGTGGCGTAGAAAACTTTATTCAGCAGGGAGACCAGACATGGGCAATAAGGCACATGGGCACCACTAAGCCAGGGCAGAACCTATGGAGAGGACAGTTGCCCCCGGGAAGGGAGGAGGCGGCTGGAAGGCACAGCGGTGAAGAGGGAACGGCTGAGGCCACACCCCCAGGGAGCCAAGCACGGAACGTGCCAAGGGGATGTGGTGGAGAGGGGCAGTATGCCAGGGAGGGATGCCAGTCCAGAGATGGAACTCCACAGCCGACGCTCACAGGGGGTGGGGGTAGCGCAGCCAGATCCAGGCACTGATACATTCACGCATCCGGGACGCCTCCGCACGGGCACGACGCTCCCCAACGGGATTCTCGGGGCCTGGCAAAGGCTCGCTGTCCAGCCATGTTGGGCGGATGAGGGGGGGGCTCTGCCCTCGTCCTTCTGGGTGAAGCGAGGGTGGAGGTGGCGGTGCAGTGAGGGTCTACTTTGGATGGGTTGTTGTTCTCCCTCTTGGTGTGTGGGGGGGCTGCCTCTTGCTCCAGGGCGCCTGGGGTTTTTGGTTATTCCGTCTCCCCCTCCCCCCCTTTGCTGTAGTGCCCTTCTGGTGCGCTTCCCTTTCCATTTGGGTAGCTGACTGGGCACCCTGCGTGAGTGCTTGCAGGAGCTGGTCCCTTTTTGAGCTCCATGCCCGCTGCCTGGTGGGGGAGGCGGACGTCCTGGTTGCCAGGGCTCTGTTGCAAGCGCGCCTGAGCGGCTGCCCGCTTTCTGCTGCTCCACTCTCTGATCTTCCGTGCTCAACAACTCCCCATTGTTGTTTCACTCACGCACCGCTCTAGACTACATATTTGTCAATTGACAATTCCCTTAGCTCGCAAGTGAGTTGTTTCTCTCAGTTGTTGAATTTTGCCACTTTGCCTACTGTGGGTTGTTACTGCGTTGTGTGGCTACCTCCAGACGACATGTTTAACAACTCAACGGGTTGTTGCTTCATCAACCCACAGTTGCTTAGCGTGTTGTCCGAATTGAGCCATTGGCTCATTCTCCCCCCCCCCCCCCCCGAAACTATTGTAACATTAGCAAACTCATCCATCCTTTCCATACAGAAGATGCAAAAGATTGTCGCTACTGACAAATCTAGGAAGGGGTATCATAACTTTTCACATTAATCCCCTCCTGCTTAATTCCACAAGCCCTGCTCTTCCTAAGTGTTAACTCTGTTCCTTTTCCTCGTACAGTACAAAACAAAGAACTATTATCTGGAGAAAATTGATGGCTTTCGAGCCTACTACTTCCGCTGGCTGAAGTGGATGGCAGCAGAAGAAACGCCACACCCTTGGACAAAATATAGAACTCCTAAGCAGTCACAAAGTAAGGATAATACAGAAGATACACAAAGCCACAGTAGCCATAAGGGACAGCACAATGATAAAGCAAGTTACTCTTAGAAAGTTGTCTCTTTTTCATGTAGACATTGTTTCAAATTGGCATTAGAGCATCATTAAAAAATAAACCATGCAAATCCTGTAAATGTTTATTCGGAAGTAAAATGCATGGGGATTGATGAGACCAAGTCCCAGATGAGTATGTATAGGATTGCAGTCTAGAAGGAAACTACATAATATTTGAAGCAACCCTTATTCCTTCCCTTATTTAAGACAAGGTGATGTAAGCAAGTGTTACCTGTTTATCTTGGCTTCTCTTTCCATGGGTCAAACCACTCCATCCCCCCTTTTTCCAACTTCTACTTGCTTGATGTGAAATATGAGTAAGTGAGCGCTCTCAGTCCAATGACATTAACTGCTCCTGATCATTGAACATCAGTTATCTCCATGTTTCCAAATTATTCATGGATAAAGATGTACTCACTTAACCCTTTATTATGAAAACAAATTCATAAAAATAGCACAGAACTATGCCCAAAACCTCTTAAGGAAGTAGGCATGGCTTTTATTTTAAAATGAAATGGTTACAACAGACATTAACATACACTATAGCATTTACAATTCAGGTGGATGTATTATGAGGTGCTAAGGAGAGCCACTCAATGCAAAATACTTATGAAATACAAATTATAGCTCTCGCGAACTGAAGAATCTTTCAGAAAGGTGGGGCCACTTGGAAAAAAAAACACTTCATCCAGAACAGCCTCTGCATCCACAATGAGTACACTCAATTATTCTTCCCTGTGGAATGAAACCAGTGTGTTAGTCACAACAAGGCAGAGGAGGGACATAGTAGAACAATATAAAGTGGGGAGTCTTGCTGGTTGGGGAAAGCATGTCTTAAGGGACTTGTGCCAAATGGGGTTAGAGGAAATTTTCTGACGATGATCCATTCTAATTTCACTACTGGCGGCGCACATTTATTTTAAAAAACCACTGAGTTTTTAAAACTCAAAATATAAGAACCACCCGAAACAGCACGTACAGTGTTCTATAATCTCAGCATTCCTTATTAAAAGATTCTTAACTCAGTGTTAGAAAAGCCTGGATATGTGAGCACATCTTACAGGACAGGGCTTTTCTTTAGTTTCCTAACATATTAAGCTACAGAACGACAAAAGGGCAATTACACTCCAATGACGTTCAAGGGGAAGTGTTCAGGACCTAGCCCCAATTTTCTGATTTTGAACAGAGACAATCAGGCCTCTCTCATAAGCAGCTACACTTGCCTTTCACACAGTTTGGATTTTCAGACTACATTCTACCTGTTTGTATGAATCGGACCTTGATAAAAAATGCATGAAAAAATGAAGATTTCATGCTAGAAGAATTGCTGGAAAGACTCAAACAGCTAATTTTAAAACATTTTACCACTTCCAGCTTGCTTTTTGGCACTCTACAGATGCAGTTGGTCCCAAAATTAGTATCGCGGGTCTGGATGCAGCGCAAGCAGCAGAGGTTTTCATAACCTTGTTTCTTCCACTTTGCAATCAAGTTTTTATCTGCATATCCTTCCTTAATGCAATACTCGTACAGCTCTAAGCAGGAAAGAGAGAAGAATTTGGTGTGACCCCTGGTAGCAGAGAAAAAAGTTTAAATTGCTATCACCCAGGACTAGAAGGATGAATATTCATTTCTCTTTTTTTCCATTACATTACTAATAAAGACATGCGCAAACTGATTTTCCAGCCATTCCTAACCACACACAAAAAGTTATCTTCGTTAAAAGATCAAGAAGACAGTTGTGTTACCTCTACTAATGGCTTTCCTCTTATAGAAGAGATCAAAAATGTAGCGTGTTTTCTGGTGATGAATTCTGAAAATGGGCCAAAGGGATTCTACTTTCCTCTTCCCTTCATGGGGTTCAGTCTCAGCTGAGGGGAGAAAAGATGGGCAGACATTACTTTTCCAGCTCAGTCAAGTGTTCATTGCATTCGTTATTCCATCTTATTTTCTGCAAGGAAAAAACCTACAGCATCCTGAAAATTAGAATGCAAGAACTCATTGGAGAGGAGGTACATAGTTTTCAGTCATGCATCAGTGTATTTTTATCAGCTGATCTAAGGGTGTTCTCAGTCATTACATTTACCTTGCAACATACAAAGATGCACATATAATAAGAGCCATTCTGGATCAAATAAAATGCCTATCTGGGTCATTGCTGAATCCAGTATAGTTTGGGACTGGCACAATTTCTGTCTGGACTCAGGGAACTGGGGGGAACAGTTTGGTCTCTAGTCCTTGCATCCAGGGGCAGGTCGCCCTCCAACTTCAGGTGTAAGGCCAATGGAGGGTGGTGGCAACAGACCAAGGGTGGTTCTGGGAATCATGTTGCCCTCTACCTTCTACACCCACCTTCTCTCATTTTTTGATCCAGCTCATCTAAGGTTGGTTCAATCAATTCCCAACCATCTGGAGGTGGTTTTCTGCTCCTCTTCACCTTGGGCATCTCCTCTTCACCTTGGGCAAAAAAGGGGATCTGTAAAAGATTATGGCAATAGTGAAACACCACACAAAGAAAACACTTGGTAATGTGTTCCACCTTCAGAAAGGAGGACTATTTACACTAATTGGCTTGTCCCATATTTTAGAACTGGTTGTGTAAGTTGCCCAAATGTCCATAGGACGTTATGTTGAATAGTAGCAATTATAAGGCACATCATAATCACTAAAATATAAGACATATCAACACAGCAAAGCTGAGATGTACATATTGGCTGAATTCGGACAACATGATAGTCAATGGTGGGGTAATAATCAATTTTACAGTTGTTCATCTAGGGGGTACTCCCCACACAACATGGTAATAAATAATCAACTGTGGTGTGGATTAGGATCAGTGCTGAGTTGACTATGGCAGCATTCGGACAACACGATAGTACCACTGACGATTGTTTCCCAACCCCCATTGCTTATTGTGTCGTCCGAATTCAGCCATAGTCTCTCAGTAGCAAGGAGATTGGATAACAGAGTTGGTGGCAGAAAGATTTTGTCTAGAAGGATCAGATTCAAAAGAGGACAGGACAGCTTGTCATAAACGGTTGAGAAAAAATAGCACTGGCCAAACTGTCTGCTTTTCTACAGTTATTAAAGATGCAAGAACACTGCCCTCCTATGTCTGGTACACATCTGGTCACTCTATATCAAGGTGGGGAAACTGTGGCCCTCAAAACATTGTTGGACTCCAGCCCCCATGATTGCTTACCGTTAGCTATGCTGGTACAGGTTGCTGGGAGTTGAATTCTAATAACATCTGGAGAGTCACAGTTCCCCCACCTGCTCTATATTCCACCAGCCCTACTGAAAAGCATCCCTCAGGAAGGCTTCTTCTCAGCTGTTACACCAGCAGCCACTCCAGCTAACTGTATTGAGGAAGATGAGTGGGAGAGCAGGGCCATTCCATCAGCCCTGTTAAAAGAATTATTTCCCCTTCTTTCCCCATTCTTTTTTCCATGTGTGGCATGTCTATTTAGCTTGTAAGCCAGTGGACAGGACTGTCTTCTTTAGCTGATTATACTGGGAGCTGTTTTGGCCTAGGATCAGCAAAACAAAAATACTTCAAACAAATAAAACCTATTGAGACAGCAATCCTATGGTACTTGGGAGAGCATCCCAGAGACCATAAGATTGCCCACATCCCCCCTTCCAAGCTCAGAAGAGGGAATCAGAAAGCTGACCTCCTCCCCCCCCCCCCCCCGTATCTCCTTGCACCCAGTGCAGAAAGAACTGCACTGGCTGCCTCTGAGGTCAGAAAAGCAACCTCAGCGAAGGAATGGGGGCATTTTGGTAGGTTGGGAGTAGGCTGACCATATGAAAAGGAGGACAGGGCTCATGTAACTTTAACAGTTGTAGAGAAAAGGGAATTTCAGCCAGTGTCATTTGTATGCAGTTAGTTCCTAGTGAAATCCCCTCTTCTTCACAACAGTTAAAGGTGCAGGCACTATACTAGAGTGACCATATACAAAAGAACGCAGGGCCCCTGCAACTTTAACTGTTGTGATGAAGAGGGAATTCCACCAGTAACTAATTGCATACAAATGAAAATTCCTTTTCTCTACAACTGTTAAAGTTACATGAGCCCTGTCCTCCTTTTCATATGGTCAGCCTAGTTGGGAGGAGCCTGGAAAGGCCAGGATACAAGTTATGCCAAGCCTCCTCCAGCCTCCTCCCCTCTTCCCTCCAAAGCACCCCTGCTAGACAGGCCGAAAAGCTCATCTAGCAAAATCTGGCGAGCCCTTTGCCAGCAGGAAACCTTCCCTGTGGATTTCTGCCGGCCATGCAACTAGCAGGTATTTTGTTTTAGCATGCAACTAGTTGTGCTGCATTTTACCTTGCGATGCTATATTCTAGCTTGCGAAGTGTTGTGAGCCGCCCGAAGAGCTTCGGCTATTGGGCGGCATAGAAAGGAAGTAAATAATAGAATAAGAATAATAAGAATAGCATAGAGGCTCTGTAGAAACGGGCCAGCCGGAAAGAGAACCGGTCCCCGATCAAACCCTTTAAGTCCTCGGCGTAAGAGAAAGTGGCTCCTGCCTCCCCCCTTCACGGCTCCCTCCCTCCTCCCCCCCATTAAAAACCCCAAAACCCTTACGCTTCTTGCGGCTCCTCTTCAGAGCTCTCCGTCGCCTCTACGTGACGTCACCCCCAGCGCGGGGGAAGAAGAAGGCCCTCTTTCGTCGCGCGTCCCTTGGAGGGGCTTCTCGAGGCAGGCGTGCCCTTGCCGATGCCTGTCAGGAGTCGCGCCGGCGAGAAGATTCACATTCGGCGATACACACACACACAGGCACAACCGCCTCGCGCCTTCTTTGCGTGACGAGCACCAAGGCCTTTGCTCTCCCTTTTTGTTTTTTTTAATATTTTCCTCCTTTCCACCAGGCGCTGACGTGGACACCTCCCAGCCTCCTCAACGAGGGCCTCCGCGTAGCGCGTGCAACGCTCCGCGGCGATGGAGGAAGCGATGGATTCGTAAGAGGAGAGCCGGCCATCACTTCCGCTTCCGGGTCGCGTGTCTCAGCTCGGGGCGAAGTGAGGTGGGCTGAGGAGAAGCGGAGAGCGGGCGGGTTGGAAAGAGTCGCTCGCAGCCGGAGACGCCGTCGTCGTCGTTTTCCGTCCTCGCTATGCCCAAAGGAGGTGAGTTGAGGCGGGAAAAGGCCGGCGCTGCGGTACGAGGAGCCGGTTGAGGTTTTGGGGCCTAGCCTGAGGGAGGAGGGCGCCCTCCATTTTGGCCTCTCCCCCCACCACCCCCGGGTAGACTGAGGCGGGCGGAAGGAGAGCCGGCGGTTTTATTCGCTTTATTTTAAAAAAATCCTTTCTTATAGACACTCTGAGGGGTTTTGTTTCAGGATGGGCTCCAGGTTTGTGACCCAGGGAAGCCCAAACCCCACAAGTGTTGTTGGGGGGGGGGGGAGGCACTACGGGATGAGGAGGGGCTCCCGGGGGTGGGTAGGATTATGAGGGGAGCTGTGGTAGGAACTTCCGTAGCCCCACAAGTGCTGAGGGTTGGGGGCATTGGAGGATGAGGAAGGGTTATCGGGGGGGTGATGAGGGGGGCTGTGGTACGAGCTTCTGTAGCCCCACAAATGCAGTGGGGTGTGCTAGGAGACGAAGAAAGAGGTTTTTTCCGGGGGTGGGGAGAATTTTGAGGTGGGAGCTGTGGGGGGAGAGGAGGATGGGGGCTTCATGGGTCCCACAAACCCCGGCTCCATTTTCTCCTTTCTTTTTACCTCTCCTCGATGTTAGCCAAGTCGTGCTCCCCTGTAATAATACATAAGAGGGCCGGTCTCCCTCTGCTTTCCCGGAACCCGGGAGCATTGAACAGCTTGCTTGGTCAGTTGCATCAAACAGACAGACAGACAGAGTTTCCTTTCAGGCAGAAGAGATAGAGATTGGAAGCAGTGCCTTCCAATCCAGGTCGGAAGCAGGGCCAGATGGTTTATTCAGGGACTTGAGTTATGCAAGCAGCAGAGGAGACGTGAAAACTGCCCCTGGACTGTACCCAGATATGGTTCCCAAGTGGGAGCAGGAATTACCCCCCCCCCAATACTTCCTACTGCTCCATTTGCTCCCCCAGCTTTGAACACAGAAAAACAAGGGCTTGTATAACATGGATTAAATCCTTGCTCCTTTAGTGGTGTTTGCCGCCACTTCAACTCCCCCAAACTGGGTCCCCCCCCCCCCCAGAGTTGTCCCCTCCTACTGCTGCCTGTGCTCAGAATTGGTACACTCAGGGACATGTTTAGATGTTAAAAGCTTTCCTGCAAGCTTCCGGTTTGTTTGTGGACCAAGTGCAAAGTTGGGTTGCTAATTTAGAAAGCTTTAAATGGCCTAGGCTCAGGATAGCTAAGTCCTATATGAACCTTTTTGATACCAAATCATTCCGTGGATGATTCGCCCTGAATTATTTCATTAGTGCTGTTGTTTCTTTATAATGTAGTATAGTCCAGAGTGGGCTGGATTGATTGTAGTTTTTGTTTTTATTCAGCGGTTTGTATTCATGGCCTTGTTTGAGTTTTATAAACCACCTCATGGTCTAAATGCTTTAAATAAACAAACACACAAGAATTTGCTAGAGCCAGAAAACTGAATTGTCAAGGAGTGGGCTTGGCGAGAATCCCCTTCCCTGTCTATATCCAGGAAGCTTTTGTTTAGATGTGGGAGCATTTGATCATGAAATCTTCTAAATCCCAAATACTAGGAATTGTATATGGCCTTTCTGGAGGCATCTGGCTGGTCATTGTTGAAAATAGGATGCTAGATTACTTGATCTCATCCAACAGGGCAGCTTTTATGCTTCAAACCAGGGGTGGACAGAAAGTAGATCTCCAGATGTTTTGGACTTCAACTCCCAGCATTCTTGACCATAGGCCATGCTGGCAGGGACTTCTGGAAGTTGGAGGTCCAAACCATCTGGAGATCTCCTTCTGCCCATCCCTGCTTTAAGTAAAATGGTCCAGGAACAACTTTACCCACCTCATCTGCTGTTTGTGCTGTCTCTATGACGTTCATCTAGGTTGCTTTAAAAGACAAATGAGTGGAGGAAGAATCTAGTCATGACTGCAAGTCACGATGGCTATATGCAGCACCTATGTTTCAGTGATAATACGGCTCTTGATAACAACTGCTAGGGAAGCACCAGGGGAGAGGTCTATTGCTTTCATATCCTGCTTGTAGCCTTCCCAGAGGCATCTGATTGGTCACTCGGAAACAGGGTGCTGAACTAAACTAGTCTTTCGTGTGATCCAGCAGGGTTCTTGGAACTTTCCCGTGTTGTCATTACCTTGCTATGGGATAATTGCTGCATTGTTTGTCTGAAATTGCCCCAGCCCACGGGGCAAACTTCTTTAACTTTTTCTTGATGCATTCAATTCTGGAAGCCGAGAGGTTTTGTTATGCTCCCCTCTTGAAGAAGTGTTTTGCCCATATCCCTCTGCAAGCAGCAAGTGAATAGGAGAAGACTGTACCACATGAGACGCTGCATTTCAATCATCTGGTGATTGAAGCACGGGGGATATACTGGAGTGTCCAAATGGAAGAGAAAGGATGGCATGTCTAAAGCAGCCTTCCCCCACCTGGGTCCCTCCAGGTATTTTGCTCCACATGCACACCAGCACCAGCCAGCATGGCCAAGTGTCACGGATGATAGAAGCTAAAGACCAAAATATCTGGAGGGACTGAGATTGAGGAAAGATGGCCTAAAAGAAGAAGTAACATGTTTCCAGAAGTGAAACCGGAACAATCTAGCCTTTTACTAGTGAAGAAAGGAGTAATAAGAACCCAATATGCCGCGCTGGTCAACATCAGAAATTGGCTTGCTGCCCAAGTGCCTGTGTATGGATATGTGTAGAAAAAGCCATCGGGGAGAATGTTTTAAAAAAATAAAACACTGAATAATTCTCACTAAACAGCGATTAAAAGCAGTTGAGAGGTGACTGGGGTAGAAAGTCTAATGTAGCCTTCCCCAACCTGGTACCCTCCAGATGTGCAGAATTTCCATAGCTCCCATCATTCGCAGCTAGAAGGTTGGTCTGATGCTTTGTATTCATATTTTCCTAAAGGCTCAAAGCATGATGTGTAGAGTATCTCAATCCTTCCAGCAGTCTTCTAGGTAGCCCCGTATTGTTTCCTCATATTACAAATGAAAGGATTTGTGTGGAACCTGAGACAATGGTTTGACCAAGGAGCATTGCTGAGTTAAGAGTTTTTACTGAGGGTGCTATGGCTGCTAAGGTGCCTGATGGGTGGAAACACCAGCTTGACGAGTGATGTTGATTTTGTGCATGTCAGCTCCAATGAATTGATGTAGATTTAAGAAGTGTTAATAGTATGCCACTATTATTATTTTAGTGTGGGTTACTTGAATAAACAAATTCTGACACGTACTATGTGAGGAGACCTGTGTTTTTTGTTTGTGTGGGGGTTTTTAACCATTAGTCTAATCCAGGCTTCTCCAAGCTGGTACCCTCCAGATGTGTTGGCTGCAGTTCCCATCATCCCCAGCCAGCATGTGGAGGGCACCAGTGCTCTGATCCTTCAAGAGCACGGAATAGATGGATGAAATAAAAACTGCCAGTTTGAACAGGTGCCACAGGGCCAAGGGAAAGGGACATAAGGGGGGTTGGGAACTAGGCCAGTTGATTTTTAGCAGTCCTTTTAGTGAAGATGGGGCATGACTGAGCTTGTCCCACCTATGTTGAGAGGGCACCTTGCTGCTCTGTGTAACGCAACATGGTTGATTGCTTGCAAGAAGCGGGGAGGGAGAGCTAGCAAGTCAGGCTGCAGCTGTACCACACCCAGTTTGGATCACTTCCAAGGGATGCTTCCAGCCCGTCTTTCCCGAGTGCCAGCTTTCCAATAACACTGCTTCCTCCAGGGTGCCTTGCTTGAGTGATGGAGGGTGACAGCTGCTCAAAGTGACAGCTGTTACCTAAAGATGTGGTTTTGATGCAAGCTTTATTTGCAATATGTCCACATCCTGTGTTCATGCAAACTCTTTCCTGCCTCTATTCAATCTAGATTTGTCATTAAACATATTAAGGCTTTCATGTGCATCTCTTTGTGCCTTAGTGTCAGACTTCCTGACACTGCTATATGGCCTGCCTTTTGCTCATAAGAGGATCCCAGTTATGAGTAAAAAGCAATATAAAAATGTGCCAGTTTTGGTAACAAGGTTGAGTCGCAGTCTAACCAGATCTAAAGCAGTTTCCTGTGAAGATCAGTCATGGCAGACCTGCGTGGCCCATGAGCGTCAGCTGTGTTGTAGGGGCACTTTGACCACGCAGGAGGCAGGCCTTGCCAGTGACCAGCATGTAACGAGTGTCCTCAGCAGACCTTTCCCATGGGTCTTTGCAGTTCCTCGACAACAGAACAGCGGCTCCTCCTGAGCAGGTAGAGACAGTTCCCTGAAGGGAGGAAGTTGAAAAGCCCCTGACTACCCTACTGGGCGGGGGCACAAATTCAGTTTCAGAGAAGCTCTTGGGAGCTGCATTTCAGTGGTAGGAGAGGCCCAAAGGCAAAAGTAGTAGGGCCCCAAAATACCTGGCTATTTTAGGATGAAGCTTTTACTGCCGGTAACAAAGCCTTTGGAGAAGCATTTTAACCTTTTAAAATTGGGGGGACGGGACTGCATAAATCCAGGAATCCGCCAAACAATCAGGGGCATAGACATCTGGGGAACCCCAGAAGGCCTCATTGGGGCCACAGGTCAGCTTGATTTGGCCCATGGGTGTGAGGTTCAACACGCCTGCTGCAGGGCTTCTAGCACCATATGCAAGCTTCTGTCCTGAGTCTTGAGAGCATCATTTTTGTCCTGGTTGTAAGAGCATTGATATGGAAACAGGAACAGTTCCATCTAAACTGATTACATGTTGCCCTGATCTTTGGTAGGGAACCTGGTTTAATTACATTTTCCCATGCTCTAGACTGAATGGCTTGTTGTGTCAACCAATCTGCAAGTGGCTGACGGCCTAGTTAGTGTTTCTGTTCCTCTTACCCAAGTTGCTCTGTGCGTAGCAAAAGCTTTGTATTTTTACCCCAAAAGATCAACGTGGCACCAGCAGCCTAGTTCTCAATGGGGAGGAAAATCCTGGGTCTACGCTGTATCACCTTGGACTGCAGGTGGGGACTTGCATAGTTGAATGCTCCTCCATATCTAGGAACCTAGCAAATTGGAGAGAACAATTCTAGCCTAGCTTTCTTCCTGACTTGCTAGGTTTCATGTCCAGGGCAGGGGCAGCATTCAGTCATGTGAGCCCACCTGCAGACTGACTTGGTGCACTCCAGGCTCAGGCTTACCACCTCATTGAGAAATGAGCCAAAGTTCCCAACAATGACTTGGTGGCTTACATGGATTCTTCTTAACGCCTTTCTGTAGTGGCATTGCGAGCTGTGGTATTTGCAGTTGGTCTGTAGCCCAAGCTATGAGTCAGGCAGCACATGTGGACTTGGAGGAAAGAGATGCCGTTGATTTCCTGATACCACAGGAAGGCTCTGTACGCGCCGAAAAGCAGAGCCACAGGCTGCAGCGGCTTAGGGCTCCATGCCGAGGGATGGATACGCTGTGATGTTTCCAATAAGGCAACGGATGTGATGGAAAGGTCTCCTTGTTTCCCTGCTGGGGAGGAAAACTTGAGATTTGGAGTGGGTGGTTGACTTAGGAAGAACCAGGCCGCCTAGCACTTGCTCATTTGAAAGGAGTTCTTGGTTGGGTTTTTGGTCTGAGCTTTCTTACCTCAAGCCCTTTTTGGGCAGTCCAGTAATCCTTCCGTCCACAGGTCTACAAGGAACGAGAGCTCCTTTTGAGGTGGGTAAGGAGGTGGACTTTGCATTTGTGTGTGTGATTTTCTGGATCCTGACTGAAGGAACCGTCACTTCCTTCATAGGGTAGCTGCTGCAAGGGATTGGAGAAACTCTCCTATGTGGGGAGAAACTCTTCTATGTGGAAAGTTTACAATGCTTGCAAGCTTTTTAGTTTAGAACAAAGGCAATGAAGGCGGGGGTGGGGGGGGACAACAACAATAGAGGTTTATAAAATTAAGCATGGTGTGAAGAAAACGTATAGGGAAAAGTTATCTCCTTCTCTTGTAATACTAGAACACGGTGTGATGATCCAGTGAAGCTGAATTTGCTGCTACAAGATGTGGCGATGGCCGCTGGGTTGGGTGCTTTAAAAGAGGGCGTGAAAAAATTTAGAGAAGACAAACTTATTGATGCTTTTCAGCACTGGGAGCTAAAGGAGTTTCCCAATGGAAGTATCTGCTTGGGAAAGCAGGATTCTGGACTGGATGGACTTCTGTTTTGATCCAGCTGGGTCTTTCCTGCTTAGATGACTGCAGCCAGCAGGAGGAGGAGGCGGCAGGAATTGCGATGGCAGCCTGAATTCGTTTGCCTAAACCAGCTCTTTGCTTGCAGGTAGAAAAGGAGGCCACAAAGGCCGGGCGCGGCAGTACACGAGCCCTGAGGAGATTGATGCCCAGCTCCAAGCAGAGAAACAGAAGGCCAAGGTAAGCCCCTCCTGGCTCCATTGGGTGTTTATGTCTGAGAGCGGAGCTGTGAGGTGGGAAAACTCCAGTTCCTGTCTTGCCTCCTCTCCCACAACTCTTTCCCATTCTCCGATCCACAATCTTGGGATACTTCCTTTTTATTTAGAATGCTTACATCCTGTTTCATAGTCCCAAGATCCTCTCAAAGCCGTTAACAAGAGATTCCCAGAATATAATCACACGTGATTATCTGGCACAGGAACAAAGATCACATGGTGTCTGTGTGGAACCAGGATTTTTCAGGCAGCCTCTCCTGCCTTGGCCTTTGGATTGCCCTGGTGTCGTACCAGGCAGAAGCTCCCACCCAAATCCTCTGAGGCAAAGGGAGCGGAGCGGAGCAGCTGGAACCCGCTCAGCCCTTGATGGAATCAGCCTTCCCTTGCTGGCAGTTGCTAGGCAGCAGGACTTTGGAGACAGGGGAGTGGGGCTGAGCGGGGGGGGGGGGGGCAGTTGTTTGTTTTTACCTTGTATGTCGTTTTCATAATAAAAGTAGGCAATTTTAACCTTAATATCAGCAAAGGTTTACAACATGTTTATTACAGCTGTACCCATTACTTCCTATTTTCTCTCTTAGGACAGGGGTAGGCAGCCTGGTGTCCTTCAGATGTTTTAGACTGTATCTCCCATAAGCCTCAGTCAGCATGGCCAATGATTATGGGAGTTGTAATCCAAAACATCAGGGGAATGTGTGTGCCCTGTTTTAGGAGCTCATGGTAGTGCACGTAGTTCCCCCCCTCTCTTTTGTTCCCAAAACAATCCTGTGAGGGAGGTTAGGCTAAGAGAGAGAAAGGCCCAAGATCACACTGTGAGCTTCATGGCTGAGTGGAGATTTGAACCCGGATCTCTCGATTCCTAATCCAGCACTCGACACTATATCATTCTGGTTCTCAAAACATATAAATGCCTTTTCACTTGTATCATATTTAACTGTCACTATAACTATAACTCCCAGCAGCCCCAGCCAGCATGACCAGCCATCAGAGATGATAGGAAATGTAGTTCAGAACACCTGTAGGGACCAGAGCTGCAGAGGGCTGGCTCAGGCCATCTTTGAGGACACGTCCATCTTTTATCTGTCCTTCTTCATGCATGTACATAACATTATCTTCGACAGAATGGCATATTCCAAATTTTACCTTTTTACCTTTATGTTCCACCCTTCCTTGAAGGAGCTTGGGAGAATGTGGATGGGGCTCCCCATTTCCCCCTCACACACACACACACACTTCATCTTCTCAACACCCCTGTGAGGTGGTTTAGTGAGCTTCATGGCTGAATGGGGATTTGAATCTGGGTCTCCCCAGTTCTAATTCCACTCTAGCCTTCACCGCATTGACTCCATGCTGGTAATCCTTCTCACTCCCACAGGAAGAGGAGGAGCAGGAGGAAGGAGGAGACGGGGCAACAGGCGAACCCAAAAAGAAGGAGAAATCACTAGATTCGGACGAGAGTGAGGAGGATGAAGAGGAGGATGAAGACTACCAGGTACTAATAAGATGTTTCTCCTGTTCCATGGAAGAAAGGCTGGGGATGTTCAATTCACATCATGACGACTCTGTTCATCTGATTGCTTTCGGTGCTATTTTCGAAAAAGTTTTCTATGTTTTAAAGCTATTTTTTTGTCTGCAGTTAAGTGCTTTTCCTAAAGCCAAGACAAGTGACCTTTTGCATAAGGCGGGGTGCAGAACATTAGTCCCAGAGGTCCAAATCCGGCCTGCTGCGTTTCCCCGCCCCCTTTCCCTTGGCTTCTCCGAAATGAGATTTGTCCCTTGGTGGAAAGCGGTTCTGCACCCTGCCCTAAGTGTCGCATGCCCTGCACCCTGCTCACCATAACAATTGCCGCTCACATGCCCCTGTTGCCTTCTTCCATTCCAGCCAAAGCACAAAGGAGTGGAAGGCATGATAGACATAGAGAACCCCAATCGTGTTGTACCGACAGCCAAAAAAGTAACTCAGATAGATATGGAGAGTCCCAGGGAATTGTCGCGGAGAGAACGGTAAGACCTGTTTCCTTCACCCTTTAAGTGCGCCGATTCTCAAAATGTGCCCTGTGGTGTGTTTTCAGGTGGCCCACAGGGTCACCACAAATGGCCAGGGCCGGTTCCATAGCGAAGGGAGATGAATAGAATTTTAATTTCTTCTGCCCTCCAGAGCACAAATCAGCAGTGGGAGGGACTGGGAAGCAGACAGCCCTGGGGGAACACAAGCCTCACAGGCCTTTGTGCATCCACCATCGTTTCTCCTTTCCCTGTGCAGGCATTTAGTCCAGGCTGTAGGGGGGCACGGGAGGGATGCATTTCTGAACATGGTGGCCCACAAAGAATAAGCAAACTAGGGTAGTGGAATATGCAATAAAGGAATGCTTAAAAATCGCTACCCTAATGTAGGCCTAATTCATGTATTCACTTTTCAAGTGGTAATATCTGCAGGCAGCAGTAGCGTCTAGGACAAATGCCTGTGTACAAGTGAGGCAGCAGAGTCACTGTATGCAGACTTCAGTGCTTTAAAAGTGCATGCATTAACTTCAAGAATGCATGAGTAAATGGCTGGGTTCAGACAGCACTCAAGGGTTGAGCGTGGGTTGTTGTTGATCAATGGGTGATGGTTGGCACATGAGTTGCTGTGTTGTCACGCTAACAAACCATGGTTTGTTAACCACAAACAACCCATAGTTCAGATCCCTGCAACAAACCATGGGTTCTCTTCATGTGTTATTCATTGTTAAACAAACCATGGTTTGTTAGTGCAGCCGGGTTCAGACAACATAACCCACGGTTCAACAACAACCCATATTCAACCCTGTGGCCCTTGCTGGGTCGAGCCACATAGGTAGCATGTGAAGCTGCTTTATATACCAAGCCAGACCATTCATCCATTTAGACCTGCAGTGCAAAAAGTGTGGCCCGTGGGCCTCATGCAGCCCTTGCCCCAAGTGTCCTGCCAGATCCCCCTGCATCTACTGCTGCCAAAATGATCACAGCAGCCCTGCCAGGGTTTCCTGCACTAGCAAGGGAATCCTTTCCTTAACTCTGATGAGAAATCAGAGATAAGGAAAGGGTTTACTTGCTAGCGCTAGCAAGAGAAACCCCACAGATACAGGGCCACAGGTTTTACTTCCTGGAGGTTGCTTGTCTTGAAGATCTAAATCCTTATTTCTCCAAGACAGTACATTATTAGCCTGATGGGGGCGGTCGTTGTTCAGTGGCAAATTCTGTGTCTGAAGTTTCTGTATACCTGTTGGGATGAACAGGTATTGGCAGTAATACTTTTGATTCCCAGGAATACCAAAGCCACTGGAAAGTTATCACATCCACATTTTTAATGATGGTTTTGTTAATTGGGGATTCTTGCTTCTTTTCAAGCACCTGGGATCCTTTGGAACCCATTCCCTGGTTGCCCTCAACACCTTTCACCCCTCGACACCTTTCGCCCCTCGCATCCATGTGGAGGGGGGGGGAAAGGGCCGTCGGGCCCTGTCTGTGCACTGATACCCCAAAATACACCTGTGGGTTTTGTTTTGCTCTTGTTTTTTCAACTGAAATCTTCTCCTCGAACAGAGAAGAAATTGAAAAACAGAAAGCGAAAGAGAGGTACATGAAGATGCACCTCGCGGGTAAAACGGAACAGGCGAAGGCAGACCTGGCCCGGCTCGCCATCATCCGGAAGCAGAGGGAAGAGGCGGCCAAAAAAAAAGAGGAAGAAAGAAAAGGTAAGGAGGTGACACAGGCATCCACACCTGACCGGGCATCAGTCTGAGCCTGGACTAGTATGCTAGCGTAGGCAGCCTCTCAGCCTCATCGTAATACTGGCCTGTCTTGTAGGAACATAGGAAGCTGCCTTATACTGAGTCAGACCATTGGTCCATCTTAGCTCAGTATCATCTACACTCAGTGCTTCAGGCAGGATTCTATCCCAACAATATATGGAGATGACGAAGATTAAACTCTGGACCTTTTTGCATGCAGAGTCAGGGCTGTACCACAGAGCTCCAGTCCTTTCCCAGCCTTTTGAGGGCTGTTCTGGGCATTGCCAACATAAACGGAGTTCAAGAAGTGCTGTGTAAACACACGGGGTTATTAACTCGGGGTAGTTCCAGATACATTCCTTCATGATAACAGTGTTAGAGGAATTTAGCAGAAGCTTCTGGGCCATGTTTGCAGCAAGGCAGCATCCTCTGTAAAGCTGTCAGGGTGCTGCTTGTCAAAAGAAGCTGCATTGGCTTCTGGTCAGGTTATGGGATCAGCAGCAGAGCAAAACCTCAATCGGTATGGATGGGTTCCCCCTTAACAAATAGGAACTGGCGACTGTGATAAGATTTGGCTGTCTGTCTAATAACCACAAAATAGCGAGCAAGCTTTCGATTTCTCCAGAACTCTTCATCCAGTTTGCCGTTACCTCAAATTCGGCTCTTCTAGGTACTGTGCAGATGTTGGGCCATGATAAGGATTTTTAATTTTCTCCTTATAGGCCAAACTTGCTTCCTGAATAACGTCTATATAGTGCTTGGAGTGTTTTAAAGTATTTCCTGTGCATGAGGGAGGAAAGCAAAAGGGACGGAGATTCATGCAGCACTTAGCTTTTGTCTGCTCTCCCCATGAATCTTTTTGGATGCCTCAATTCATGGTTATGGAGCATGAATAATTTCGCCCCCAATTTACACCCCCTACAGTAGCTTTCCCCAACTTTGTGTCTTCCCACCATTTGCCATGCTGGCTGGGCCTGATGGGAGATAAGACCAAAATGTCTGGAGGACACCAAGATAGGAAAACAGGAAGCTGCCTTATACGGAGTCAGAGCCTGGGTCCATCTAATCCAGTATTGTCAACACTGGCCGGCAGCAGCGGCTTTCCAGGGTTTCAGACAGGAGTTTTTCCAGCCCTACCTGGAGATGCCGGGGATCATGCCTGGGACCTTCTGGGTGCAAGCAGGTTGGGCCACACTAAACCAGCCTTCCCCATCAGATATGTTGAGACTGCAACTCGTGGCTATTGGCTTGTCTGGGGATGATAGGAGTTATAGTCCCACCAGATCTGGAAGTTGCTCTGTTGGGGACGACTGCTGTAAACTCATATGTGTTCCCCCTTTGCAATGGAGGCTTCAGCTTTTCCTCAGAAGATGTCTTCTCCTAACCCCTTCATTTTAACCATCCCATTTTTCTACCTTTTTTCACCATTGGGCAAACAGTTGTTTTTGGCGTATCAAACTTCCGTTATGCAGCTGCTTTCAGATATGTCTCTCCTTTCTCTCCCCCCACTCCACATTCACCCACAAGCTAAAGACGAAGCAACTTCAGCAGGCAAAAGACTGCAGTCACTGTCCCTTAACAAGTAAGCGCGGGCCATGCCAGAGGAGGAACTTCCCAGGAACTGTGCCTGGCTGGCACCTGCTGGGCACTCTGCCGCATCACATCCCAGAGAGGCCGCGTGGAGAGTGCATCAGCGTCATCTTCACCTTTAAGAGACACTGACAGCAACATGTTTGTCTTCATCTGGGTACAGAATTCCACGGGGGTGGGGGAGGGAGGGGGGGGAAGGGCTGGGGGATCTATTAGTCCTGGTGCCGAATCGTGAAGAGCAGTTTCTCGCATAGCCATTTGGGGAGGGAAATGCCGCAGACTGAACGGTTTTGCTGTGTTTAGATTTAAGATCACATATCCGGGGGCGTGGGGGGTGGAATGATATGGAGGCAGCATGCTTCAGCTAGCCTGCAGGAAAGTAGACCAGGGGTTGGGGTGGGCACACGGGTGGTATTCTCCACATACAGATGCAAATCCAAAGTGCTGGCGGGGGGGGGGGGGGTGCGTGTATGTGTATAACAGGCACTTGACTGCAAAATAGCCCATGGGACTGAGCTGCAGAGCAGCAAAATAATAATAATAATCAGAGCCGAACCGTGTGGCTATTTTGGTCTTCATTCCCTCTTTACATCCTCCCCTCCCCCCTTTTTTTTAAAGCCATCCTTAATTTGTTTCCTTCTCCTCTGAAAAGGGATAGTGACTTTTTAACTGCAAACAAAACCAGAGAACACTTCCATGATTGTACAACATGTTGGAATAGATGCTAATTGGGGGGGGGGGGGGGGAAACTTGTATATTTGGCTGAATAAAGTTTAAATTATCGTAAATGCTTCGTCTTGTGTTCTGGGGAAGAGGTTAACTGCCCACTGCAACATTGCTCTGGAGTAAGTTCCAGGAAGGTCAAGGGGTTGGCAGCTTTGCCTGCAGTAATAGCAAACTTTTCCCCTCAAATATGTGACAGTATTTTAGCCAGGTAGACTCCTTGGTGGCTGAATCAGCCTAGACCGATTTTGGGCAGGCAGAACTCCCTGCCACCTCTTCCAAGGCTAGTCCAGCCTGGTACCCTCTAGATGTGTTGAACACAATGCCCATCACTCTCAGCCAGTGTAGCCTTGGGAACTTCAGTCCCAAACCTACCGGAAGGCTTGAATAGTCTACACAGGCAGGAGAATGGGGTGCTGGAATGCCCTACAGGATAAGGGGAGATCCAGTTCTGAGCACGCATCCCTGTGAACAAACATTCTCCCTGCAGCTGGAAAGCTAGCTCAGCAGGGAGTGTGGTTCCATCTTAACTCTCCACTATGCTGTCTGTCTGCATGTAGGGAGTTAACATAAGGGAGCATTCAAAGTGACCCCTCCACCCCCGGCTGCTATTTTGAAGCAGTACAATACATTGTGACGCCTCTGTCTGCTGCATGCATAAAGCAGCCCTTCACTACAAAAGGCAAGACTGGGGCATAAAAGAGCCAGTCATTCTGATCTCTCATCCTAGGACCATTAGGACAGGTTGCACAAGGGGGCTGCGGACAAATACACACCTAAATACTACTGTGGAGAGAAAACACATGTTTTCCTTAGCTAATTATGACCAGCATATCTGTGTCATTTATTAAGCACAGTATACATATATATAAACCCGCCCACATCCCTTTGCTTACAAGGCACAGACAAATTGCAAAGCTTGTAGCTGTTGAAATCATCTTCATAGGTGTGTTGAACGGCAGGAAGAAAGCGAGCAGCAGCGGCTAAGGAGGCTACGCTGGTAGGCAGGGATAGTTCTCGATTAGAGGCAGGTAGAAGGAATGTCCTTTTCACTTGACGCGGAGACTCTTCATCGCCGACTCCAAGCTCTGAAATAAAAATGCAAGATGTCAGGGAGGGAGGCGAGAAAAATCGGGAGCCATCCAAGATCAGCAGGCCTCCAAAACGGAGAAACGGAGCCCAAAGGTCCTGGCTGCGGGCCACCAAGTTTTGCCTTACGTCTGACCACCCTATCCTGCCCGAGTGACTTACCTTGACATCCCAGATGCTCATACCCCCATCCATTCCTGTGGTGCAGAACTTGGAGCAATTGCCTTTCCCGCCCGCAATCACAGAGATTTGGCTAAAAAGGAAGACAGATGTAGACGTGATGCTTTCAGCATGGAAGCCCTCGAAGCAGAGGAGACGTGTGGTAGACTGCAGATACAGAGGACTATAGTCCTCCGGAGGAGGAGGGTGCAAAGAGCAGGGCCTTTTCTGTGGTAGCACCCCTCCCTCTGAAATTCCACCCCCAGAGAGGCACACTTATGATGGACCATTTAGCTCAGTATTGCCTGTTTTGCCTACTGTAGCCTTTCCCAACCTCGTGTCCTCCAAATGCTTTAGATTTCAACTCCCGTCAATCCCGGTCAGCATGGCCAATGGTCAGGAATGCTGGGAGTTGTAGTAGGATGGACACTTACATACTGCCAAAGAAGAGGAAACGTGTCACCAAAAAAGAGGACAAAGATTAAGATTTTTAAAAAATGAACATAGGGTAATTTATATGTATATTCCCCAGGGTGTGGAAAGCCAGTCTATTGAGATTAAGACATAGTTTTGTCTCCCAGAGTCTGATCTCCTGGTCAACTCGCTAGCAAATGAGCCAAGTGAGTCTTGGAAAGAGCTTTGATTTATTTCTACAACTCAGGTTCTGCAAGGCTGATATTACTTAGCTTGCAAAGCTGACCTTAAGGGCATTCTGTTTCACTCAGGCCTTGCGCAGCCTAATTTATTCCCCATTAACTGGGACATTTTAAGGAAGTGGAAACTGATCAGAACTAAAAGTAAGGTTTGAGGATCAGCTTTTAGAACTGCTTCCCCCTGCTCAAGCTGGCAGGTCTCTGAACTCAGGCTGAAGGTGGCCTTGCAACCTAGCAGCTCAGGTTCTGCAAGGCTGATCTTATTTAACTTGACAGAGCCAAGTCGATGCGCCCACTTGCCTGATGCTGTTCTTGTGGAGTGTGTCCAAGGTGGCATTGTTGGTCTCAGAGCTGGCCTTCTTATCCAGGTTCTGGAAGCGCTCGCGAGCAGTGAGGCCGCGCTGGGAGCTCTGTTTGGGAATGTCCAGCTTCCCCCCGAAATTCAGCACACTCTGCTGCTCCTCGTATGTGAACAGCATTGGGCAGCAGTCATGGCCCTGGGCAAAGACAAGCAGGGGCGGCACTTGGAATATGTTTTATTGACATAATGCACTGCACATACATTCTCAATGATCCTTACAGCAGCCCTGCAAGGTAGGCATCATCATCATCGAGAGGGAGAAAGAAATATACACCACTGGCCATGGAAGTCAAAGAACTATGGCAACAGGAAAAGGTCACAATTATCCCGTTAGTCACATCACATCAAAAAGCTACAGAAAACCTCCAGAAACTGGGCCTACCAAAATACACCCACACCAACATCCAGAAAGCCTTCAGAAACTGGGCCTACCAAAATACATCCACACCAACATCCAGAAAGCAGTCATACTTAAAACACGTTCAATAGTCAGGAAATTTCTGAACCAGTAAAAGACAGCATGACTTGGCGAAGCCAGCCATGTCTGTCTAGAATAATCAAGGGTGAGAAAGGAGAGATAATAATAAGATGATGATGTTATTGCACCAGCTATGTACATGACATGTTACAAAGAATTTGTGAACAGGTCTCTGCCCCAAGGGAATTGCAATTTAGATAACGTACTATGGAGGCAAGGGGAAACACAGGAAGAATAGAAGATTATTTAAGGGCCAAGCTACATGAGACGCCATTCATGCATTTAGCAATTGTGTGAGCAGCTTTTTAGAAAAGTCAATTTCAGGCGTGAAGGGGCCGGTCTGGATTGGAACCCAGGTATGAGAGTGTGTAGAGTGGCTTTGCCTGCACTACAGTCCTAACCCAGATTGGGGAGGGGGGGGGGCACACACATGTAATTTCCTTTTTAAAAAGCCAGTCACGCAACTGCTAATGATATAGGGTAGAATCCAACTAAAGTCCTATTTAGAGTAGACCCACTGAAATGACTGGGGCTTAAGTTAGACATGACTAACCTGTCCCATTCATTCCAATGGGCCTAGTCTAAGTATGACTTTAACTGGTTTCTACCCATGGCCAAGGAGGTCAGGAGGCGGTCACTGCAAAGAACAGTAACTCAGCCTGTGATCTACCACCAGCAGTGGTACAGTCAGTGCAACATACTGTTGCTGCGCAATTGAGTCGGGCCTGAATTCCCCCCTGTGTCAATTAGCCCTTGGACAGAACAAATAAATATAATAATAATATTTTCAAAATGTTTTCACTTTTGTAAACTTATATTTATATGTTTTAATTGTACGTATTTTAACTTTGTGAACAGCTTTGAGTCCCAGCCCTGGGAAAAAGGTGGGATATAAATAATAATAATAATAATAATAATAATAATAATAGGCAACGTACCGCAGCCACCAGGCTGTTCTCAGTGATGAAGGTCACGGCCAGGAGAGGCAGGGTCTCCGTGGACAGGCAGACCACGCTGATGGGAAGAAAAAAGCCAGAGGGCCTTAGCACGGATCCGCTGCTTCACAGCCCCAGAGTGGCTGGGCCTACCAGCTAGTGCCTTAAACTAATGGTCTTCAACTGGCCCAGACCCGGGACCCACCTCAGACATCCAACCTGCAATATGGGACCCACTTCCACCATTTTCTCCATGCCCAGTATGGTGGCAACGGCTTTCCCGCGACCCATCTGGACTGATCTCGCCACCCACTTTTGGGTCGCAACCTGCCAGTTGAAGACCTCTGCCTTAAATGATCCCCTAGTGTGTGTGAGTGTTTAAAAACACAAAAATTAAGAGCTTCCATCACAGATCGAGAGCTTTGGTGCAGTTTTTCCCCCACTCTAAAATGTCATAATGGTCACCGGCAGCAAGAGCTTTACACCAAAATAAGCTGGTAGTTTGGGTATTTTGGCCCTGTCCAGCTTGCCGTCCGCCCCACCCACCACTGGCATGGGCCCCCCAAAAGCTGAAAGAGGTTCAACTCTAGACCTGGCCTGTGTCTCTTTGTCTGAAAATCACTGTGTCCCAAGGCAGTATGTCCCTTGGCATCTGGCTGGATTGGGTGACTTCAAATGCTAACTCCTCTCACCACCACCACCCCCAAAAACCCAACCCAACACTCCGCTTACGCCATTTTCTTGTTCGCATCTGCAAGGCAGACGGTGCTGTCGTGTCCCACCCAGGCCACGCGGCTGCCGCTCTCAGAAAAGCAGATGCTGTGGACCCAGCCGCAGCTGCTGCTGGATTCGAACATGAGCTCCCCAAAGGGCATCTTGGATCCCCAGGGGGTGGGCGATGGCCGCTCCTCGACCTCTTTGATGTAGGCAGAGAAAATCCTGTAGGGTGGGAAAGAGAGAGGTCCCGTTCAGAAGACACCTTAAACTATGGCTTTAACCACGGTGGTTAAGCCAAAAAGCCGAGCCGTGTTCAGAAGACAGCTTTAACCACGGTGAATAAGGCACAAAGCCTGATTCACCATGGTTAAAGCCATGGTTTAAGGTGTCTTTTGAACAGAGCCACAGAGAGAAACCAAAGCGTCTGAGAGAGAACAGGAGCTCTTTTGGCTTTCACCAAAATTATTCTATGCATCTCACAGGCAGGGAACAGGGATATTCCCATGTACGTAAAACACTCTCCTACTTTCTCACATCAAAAATCATTGTCTAAGCTCCCCCTCCACTCCAAATTACCTAATTACAGAAGGTTCGTCTTGTCCTGCTACCAGCTAAATTCATTTAAGGCGCAATCTTCTTAGGTCAGGGCTGGAGGTAGATCCAAGACCTTTTTATTTCGTTATGTCAACTTGACTTAGGGTGCAATCCTATGCCTGTTTAGTCAGGGGGAAAAAGTCCTACAACTCCCAGCCAGCCTATAAGCACTGTATATAAGTGCCATTCCAGCAGGCTGTACAGAGGGAGATGAGAGAGGAAGATGAAGCAGGGGTCATTCTAGCAGGGCTGCAGAAATAATTAATCATCCCCCTCCATTCCTTTTTCCTTATCCGTGATGTCTTTTTAGATTGTAAGCCTGTAGGCAGGGCATGCCTTTTTCCATGGGTTATATGCAAGCCACTATAGGAGGCTTTTTGGCTGAAGAGCAGCATAAAAAAAAAACGTCGAAGAACTGATAATAAACAATACATACATACACGCATGCGTACTATACATACTCACCTGCATTTGAAATCACAGGATCCAGCCGCCAAAAGGACATTGTTGGGATGCCAATCCAAGCTGAGGATCGTGGACCGGATGGGCTTCTTGATGTGTTTACACACCCACCTAGGGGGTCACAGAACAAAGCAGAGTTCCCAGCCTGATTCACAGCACTGCAAGCGAGTAAGCCTGGCTGATCCCCCAGGATGTGTGTAGCCTCATAAAGGATCTCCTCCCCCTCCCTTATGTACCTACCCACACGACAGACCATCCTTCTCCCAGCGCCCCCTCAGTCAGAAGTGTGGCTACATGGCAGAGGCTGGTGGCCAATCGGATGGGTGGGGCGGAAAGTGGGTCACAGCAGAGGCAGAGCCAAGAGGTCAGCTACATGAGAGGGGGCCTTCTCTCTGGTCTCCCACCTCCACCCCATTGGAATCCCAGCTTCACCTGTCAACCAAGCATTGAAAGCAGTGATAAATTCTTAAGCACATGCGCTCAGCTTGAGAGTCTCCATAGCCTCACCCACAAGGAGAGCCCAGAAATTGCAAGCAGCTGTGTTGATGCACGCCAACAAACTCGTTCTAGAAATTTTCAACTTTAACAGAGGAAGTTCTTTCGTAAAGCTACCGAGGTCTTAATTGCTCATTCAGGACCAAGCCGCTGCAAAACATTTGCATTGCAAAAGTGAAGAATATATTGTAGCTTGGAAAATCCATTTCCTCCCAGGTACTGTGAGGGCGGCAGCTAAGCACAGGGAGAACAGAGAAGTTCGAGGGCTCGGCTGATGACATCCATGTCCCTGCTGATCAAAAAGTGTTGGATCTGCGTCCCCGCGAGCCCCTGCTCTGCTACACCACTGGCTGAAAGGATAAGGGGCCACCTGGAACAGCCTGCATTTGCTGACACTCACCAATCATTCTCCTGTTCAAAGTAGCAGATGGAGATGAGTCGGGAGCCGCTGCCGACGGCAAACTTGTTCTCTTTCGGAGACCACTTCACGCAGCGAGCGGCGCGGTTGATCCTCAGGATGACCAGGGTCGGCTTCCAGACGTTGCTCTTGAGCGTCCAGACATAGGCGTTGCGGTCCGTGCCACAGGTCACGATGCGGTTGCTGTCTGGGGCCCAGTCAATGCCTGGAAGGGAAACGGAGATCAGGGGATGGCAGTCCGAGACTGTGCATTTCTAAACTGCAGCGCCTTTGAACTGACGGCTGCAGCTGCTAGTTGTACGTCCATCAAGAAGAACCAAACCAGGCAAGATTGGGTGGGTGGGGTTGAGAATGATTAGGGCCTCAGCACTGGGGGGGGGGGGCAACAATACAGATCTGTTTTTAAGCCCTGGTGAAGCTTCACCTCTCCAATTGTTTCTTGCTCTTTGATCCTGCCTTTCTTTTTTCCTTCTGCTAACATGTAAGGGAGGATTACTCATTTGAAGCCTCCTCAGAAGTAAGCAGGACAAGGCTTCTGCATGTCTATTCAGAAGTAAGCAGGACTG
Source organism: Anniella stebbinsi (assembly GCA_029215795.1). Lineage (NCBI taxonomy): Eukaryota > Metazoa > Chordata > Lepidosauria > Squamata > Anniellidae > Anniella > Anniella stebbinsi. Next base: position 55,743,576 of record JARDYH010000007.1, read on the forward strand.
AATCCCTCGGCTGCACTTTCACATAACACCCCAAATATCACACCTCTGCAGCTCTACTCACAAGTAAGCAGGCCTCCAGCCTGCAAAATGCACGCCTCAGCTCTGTGAGACTTAAACTTAAACGGAGATGAGAGAAAGAGTTCTCCCATGGAAAATGGCCAATAGAGGGCGCCCCTGTCCATGGCATGATGTCCGTGAGCTCTGGACAAGAACTGGAATACCTATGGGAGGATAAAGGGCAAGAGACGGGGAGATCTCATGAACGGGGCACATCCCTGTAAGTGCCACTGAAACGGACTGGAGCTGCAGTGAGGCTTTTTCAACAGGATGCGCAGGGCAACTTGCTATGAGGGATCACTGCCTACGTAAATCAGTGTGGAAGACAGGTGTTGCCATTTATATTTCCCACCTTAGATAGCATGGCACTTTATGAAATATGCTTTCTGTGGTTTGTCATGCATCTTTCGCTCCATCACCTGCCGATGGATAGAATTGGATTTCTGAAGAGCAGAATTTCATTCTACTTGCGCTAACTCACATTAGCGTTGATGCCCACTTGCACCAATGAGCATGAGCGCAAATGAGCATTAACACAAATCCTAACCCCCCGCCCCCCGCCCCATGAACAACTGGTCCACAGGTCTGCGGAACCCTTGAACTCAGAAAAGGCCAGTCTGCTTCAGAATTCACAGGTCACATTCATAGAAATCTGAACTCATCTGAATTCATTATGGATTTCTCTGACATCCTTAACTAGCAGCCTAAGAACCTAAGAAGCAGGTCCCCAAAGGCATATTTGGGCTAGAGGTGGGATCTGGGTCTGAAAAGGCTAAAGGAGCGAAAGAAGGTGGCCTTTTGCACACCAACATCTTCCAGCAAGAGCATGGGAAATCCCCCTTACCTGTCACCTGTCCGTTGTGTTCCTTCAGCTCATGGACTTTGCTCCACTTCGCCCCATCTTTCTTGTAGATATGAACTTCGTGGTTGTTGGGACAGATGGCCAGTTCTGTGAGACAAAAGAAAAAAAAACAGCACACAGTTATCCCGCGAAAGAAACACACATCTCCACCCTTCGTACTATGAACCTCTCCATGTAGCGAGGGCAAGGTCTGAGGATCTTTCTTATTTCCGCAGGAAGTATTTACGATTTCTTTCTTTCAATGGCACAAAACAGAAACGCCCCCTTCTAAACGGTGGTTTCACAGATGGATGGTCAATTAGCAGATGGTGACAGGGTCCTCTGCCATATGCTGACCAGGCTGGGAAAGTTCTCTGCGCATTGCAAAAGGAGGTGCGCAGCGCAACCCTCCCTGCCACGTAACCGCAGCTGGCATCAAGGGGAGGCAGACCATGGTGATGGGGAAGAGGAGGAGCAGGAGATGCCGCAGCCTTTTTGCTCCCTGGCTCTCTGCATGTCAAGCAACCCAGTGGCAGCCATGATGAAAAAGGAGAGGAGGAGCAAGAGCAGCTGATGAGAAGGCAGACTCACTGAGGGAGGGGCCCCTGGGCACTGTTTGTACCTTAACAAGTGAGATGGGTGCTCTATACAGAGGCCTGTAAGTGTGTGAGCCCAATTAGGAGAACTTCTCCTCTCCGCCCGCCCTTTCCAGAGGGCGAAGAAGATATGCAGACACTGTGTATGAGAGGGAAAGGAGAGGATCGTGCCCATTCTCCAGCACACAAAGCAGATCAGGGGCACAACAGGTGGATGGATGGAGCCAGTTCTGCAAGTGTCCAGTTCTGGATGCCACATTTTAAGAACATCGACAAACGAAAGGAGCCACACCCAATCTGGGGCTTTGTGGATAATTTGGACTTCAATTCCCATCAAGCCATAGCAGGCAGGGCCAATGGTTAAGAATGCTGGGGGATTTAGTCTAAAGCGGAGTAAACAGGATGGTGAGGGTGTCCTCCGAGGAATAACTGAAAGAGCTGGGCATGTTTAGCCGAAAGAAGAGAAGATTGAGGGGAGATATGATAGCGGTTTTACAATATCAGAAAGGGCATCAGGCAGAAGATGGAGTTGACTTGTTCCTCCAGAGGGCAGAGTTAGAAGTAGCGGGTGGAAATTGCAGGGAGGCAGGTTTCAGCTTAACATTAGGAGAAACATCCTAATGGTAAGAGTTACTCAACAGTGGAAAAGGCTGCCTCTGCCTCTGCTTAAAGCCTCTCCTTTGCAGGGGGGTTTTAAGGCCAGTACGGATATTGTAGCTGCATCCTGCGTTGCAGTTCCTGCCTTGAGCCAAGGGGTGGACTAGATGGCCTCCAAGGTCCCTTTCAACACTACAATTCTATGGTGTGTGCACGTAGCCCTCACCGGTCTAAGACCAGAGAGAAAGAAAGATGTTTCCTAGCCCCCGTTATCACTGCAAACACTTGGATGTCCAACGGGGTTGAGACATCCATGCATGGAGCAACCCTTGGAGGAAAAAACAGAACAGTGCATTTCCCAGTCTCTCCCATGCCCTGGTCTCATTTCTCCTCCCAGTTCCTGTTCCTGGAATGTCAAACCCTAAGAGGAGGTGGAGAGAGAGAGGGAGGGAGGGTGAATGTGCTTTTTATTCTCAGGGTGAATTGTGCAATTGCTGCAGCTCTTTCAGATTTCCACAGCTGGAGAGGAGGAAATGCCTCAACAGGGCATTCTGTTAACCCTCTAACAATGTCCATATTCTCTCTCTCTCTCTCTGGAACTGCTCATGCCACTGACAGTAACATTCTGTTCTCCCACATCTACCCCCTACCTTCTGCCTCCATGGCTGACATTAGTCAAAGAACTGGGTCTCCAGATACCAAATCTTTTCCCAGTTATGGTGAAATAAAAAGTATGGATTCGACGCAGGGCTGCTGCCCAAACCAGCAACCCTACGTCATGATCATTCAGCATGGTGTTTAGCTGATCTGCATTGTTTCCCCAGCATTCACTCCACATGATTGGCTGCCATTGGCAGGGAACGGGAGATGACTAAATATTATGGGGAGCAGTCACCCAGAAGGCCCTGTCTCCCATTCCCAACAAGCCTGCCTCTGATGACGGAGAGACATCAAGAAGTTAAAAAAATTAAGGGAGAGGTTCTCATATGCACGTTTGGGCTAAAGGTGACCCCCCAGGATTAAGACTACAGGAAAACCGTATATCTTAGGTCAGCCTCCCCAAACTTGGTGTCCTCCAGATGTTTTAGACTACAACCCCTATCATCCCCAACCACTGGCTATGCTGGCTAGGGCTGATGAGAGTTGTCCGAAACATCTGGTGGGCTCCAGGTTGGGGAAGGCTATCTTAGGAGATAGTTTTTTCCACTGGGCTCTGTCCTTAGATCTGCTCCAAACCACTAGGCTCCACCCCTCTTCTAGGCTCCACCCCCCAGCTCCCTCCAGGCACCAGAACTATTCATTTCAATAGGTGGCACTCCTACAGTTGGGAAGCCTCATCGTGAGAGTGCTTACGGGTTCTGTCCTTGTTCCAGGCATGGCAACTGATGGGCTCCAGCAGGAAGCTTTGGTAAGCCATGGCTTCTCAACCTGCATGGAAAAAAAAGTTAATCTCTTTCAGCTCCCACATTTAAAGTGGTTAATTTTATTTATTATCCTGCCCTTCCTTCCAGGGAGCCAAGGCAACATGCATAGACTTCTCCCCCACCCCCACCCCTCTCTTCCAATAATCTATTCTTTATCTTCACAACAACCCTGTGAGGTAGGTTAGGCAGAGTTTGTCTGACTGGCTCAAGGTCATCCCGTGAGCTTCGTGCCTGAATGAAAATTTGAACCTGGGTCTCCCCCAATCGGAGTCCAATCTGTGCCAAGTAAAGACCATAAAGACCATTTCATTTTCCAAGGCTTTTTAGTCCTTCGGTTTCGTTCTTTAAACATGTTGTTCTTTAGGTTTATTCTGGGTTTACTTTGGGTACATTCTATTTTAAAGGTTCTACATTACATTCAAAAGGGCTTACATTATGTTTTCTCATGTCATATTTTAGAGGTTTAATTTTTATGAACTGCTCAGTGAGCTTTAGCTATTGGGCAGTATAGAAATCTAATTAATAAATAAAATAAGGGGTTCCACAACTGATTCCCAGTTTAAATTATGTTTTGCATACAAATTTGATAAACAAGAGGGGGGGAGAGAGAGAGGGGGGGGCGTGGGGGGGGACACAGTCTGTGTTGCAGTTGTCCATTTTGCCTACTCAATCATGCCCTGAAAGTTTGAGGCTCTCTTTGTGGCTGGGAGGCATTTTCAGTACGGAATTTGTTTTGAGCCTTCAAACATGACATTCACAGAAAGAGGATTGGGGACAGCGACCTGGTTCTCCATCTCCAAAAAATGTAGCTCTTTCTCCCCCTCCGGTACTTTTGGCTCCAAGCTGTTATTGAAAGGAAACCCAAGTGGCTCTGATAACCTTTAAAAACAGGAAGTTGGCGCCAAGAAAATAAAAGAAAAAGCATGAAGGGCCTGTCGTAGCTTTCCTTTCCACTGCCAGTTCCTATCTGACAGAATTAAGGGGATGCTTCCAGATGAGGCTTTTTTTACCCCACAATTGCCCCGCCTCGTTCACAGAATATTACTGGGGGTCCAGACGACACCTTCCACTCACAACCGTTCCGTGTTTTCCCACCACTTCCCAGAGAAAATCCATTTCGGAGGGAAAGACGGAAGAACAGCCCAGTGCCTTTTGACTAGTGGCTCTAGGAGCCATCTAAGGCAACCAGGGAATCTGGGGGGAGGAGGGGGTGTTGCAGCTCCTTTAATAGTCGTGCAAAAGAAGGCATTTTGTTTAGTTATGCAGCTTGTGGTTGGGATGCTGCATCTGCCAAAATCCCCTCTCTTACACAACTATTCAAGGGTTCCTGTTCTCTCATCGCAGTTTGCAAATTTTGCAGCTTTGCAGAGGTTTTTCCATGTGGCAAGGATGCCGCTTCATGTTGCAAAGGGTTCTGGGAAATGTCCTAAGGGATGCATTCGGTTCACACAGGTCTGTCCCGTTGGGCTTTAATATATTATAACAATTCTAGTTATAGATGTAACTAGAGCAGCCTTCCCCATAGAGGCACAATGACGCGGTCGCCTTAGGCAGCAAATTTTGGGTGACCTGAAAAGGGCAGCAAATTCTTAGTTATTTATCTTGCTGTTATTGTATTTCTACTGCCGTGGGGGAGGAGAGGTGCTTACAGCATTTTCTACCACATGCATCAAAATAATTCAGCTAATTTTGGGTATAAGGTATCTTGATTTGGGTGGGTGTCTCTCAGGCACCAAAATGTATTGGGGCGGCTCTGCTTCTCCAGCCTGGTGCTCTGCTGGATTGTAATGCCCATCATTCTCAGCCAGCAATGTTGGGAGTTGCAGTTCAACACATCTGGAGAGCACCAGGTTGGGGAAAGCTGAACCAGAGAAAGAAAGAGGAAATGCAGTTTCTTAACTAAGAGTGATCTGAGAATACCATATAAGGCTCGAGACAGACTTATCAGAGAGCGTCAAAGGTGGTGTAATAGAGACACTATTGCTGTGGTGGGGGCCACAGCCAGGCTCTGGAGCTTAGTTTCATTGAGACTCTTCTTCTTATCTAGCTTTCGAAAGGTGTCCAAAGTGGCTTACAAATAAACTGACTGCAGCTGCATGAAGCACTTATTTGTTTTCCCCTAGAATACCCATCAAAGCGATGCCTTGTGAGATCCTCAAATATCAGCAGCCCAGGACCATCTCAGCCCCAGAACTGCCTTGCTGATAGGAGGAATAGGCAACCTAGCACCCTCCAGATGTTTGGGACTGCAATTCCCATCAAACCGACCATTAGCCATGCTGACTGGGGATGATGGGAGTTGCAGTCCAACACATCTGGAGGGTGCCCTTTCGAGGAAGGGTGATCTATGCACATCCTTAAACCGACATGGTTTGTCCGTCTCCAGTGAGAATTATGACAAATACTTTCTTCCAGGCACTGAAGTCATCATGACCGTTAGCCAGACAACAAAATATTCCAGATACAAGGCTATTCAACAGTCCTCACCCTGCCAGATACCTTGTTTAACTGTAAGGAAGGAACATGAAGCTGCAGTAGAGTGTCTGGATGCTAAATAGAAGACAAATGTCAACTGACCATCCCTAGGACTGCAGACTCCATCTCATCCATTAGCCAGAGAGAACCAAGGAAGACTGGGAGGCTGCACCCCGCTGCCTCCCAGGAAAAACAAGGGGGAGAACAACCTAACTCCAATCATTGGCCAAAGAAAAAACAGCTGTAGGGAGATTTCTTTTACCCTTCCCTGCCAGGAAGAACATCTATAAAAATGTTGAAAACTAAAAACGGGTGCCTGGGTTTTGTTTCTTTCTTCCTCCCTCCAGATCCCCTTTCCTTTTATGTTATGTCTTTTAGACTGTAAACCTTATTAATCTTTTAAAGCTGCTCTGGGAGCATTTGGGGGGGGGCTGAAGAGTAGGGTAAAAATACTTTCAATAAATAAGGAAATAATTGTGGCAAACTTAGCTTTAAAAGCACCACGTTTCATAGGTTTGTTTTGTAAGCTGCTAAGCTTGGCTCTGGCACTGCAGGATGAGCTGAGCCAGCCATGTACAGCAATTTGCCTCCGTTGTTTTCCCCCAAGAGCAGAAAATAAGGATTTGCTCACCTCATCAGATAATGGGAGTGTAGGAAAGGAAATGTCTTTGTAACCTTAGTATATGCAAGTGGAAACTGCAACAAAATGTTGCAGCATTTCCTCACTAGACCTTATTGTTTTTGTTTTTTAGATTTTAAACTCCGAAACATAGAAGGCCAACTTCTCTGAGGGCCGGAGTTTCTCCTCAGGTGTAATAGAGCATTTTAAGACAGAAGATCAATAGAAAGATTTTTTGCATTTGGAGAAAGATTCTTTCTCATCTGGAGAAAGATAAGTAGCCTCTGAGAAAAGAAAGCCCTTTTTGAAACACACTGGGCATAATAAAAGTTTTTTTTCAAGAACCTGAGAATATTTTCTCTTCTGTTCCTCTTTCATTGTTTCCTTGGTTCCCTGTTCAATCTACTGCCCACGTGAAAATCGAGAAAAAACTATTCTGATGGTTATCTTCAAACCAGAATTAGACTGAAGAGCCCTCCAAACAGAAGGCTGGTTCTTTGTTTTTTAAAAAACAGGATTCATAGCCAATTTACTGGGGAATCACCCAAGCTGCTTGCCCTGTGACATTTCTCTGCAAAACTCAAATGCATACAAGATAAAGGACAAATTCCAACAGGGTTAATCCAGGTTAATCTGTTACAGCAAACATAAAACAAAATAAATCTGTGGATTAAAGCCCACTGCATCAGATGAAGATTACATTTGAGTCCTCTGATGACTTGGGCCAGGAAAGCTTCAGCCACCGTAGCCCCCCTAGTTTTACAGTGCCGCAAAGGTCTCTGTTGTGAACTCCTTCCTGTGAATGTTCCAAAATTCGGTTTAACGAACAAACCAACAACAACACACCTTTTCATTTAGGAGTCCCTTGAACAACGAGGAAGTGGCCAAGACTGAAACCCACCAGGCCTGGCGCAGAAATTTAACACTGCTGAGACCAAGGCAAAACACGAGCCCAGCATGTCTGTGAGCACTGAAAGCCACGTTGAACCTTGGATTGCAAAATCCCCAGGGACCCCCCCCCCCCCAAAAAAGGGTTTATAATAAAATAAAATGGAAAAAAAGCACAATGGCTGTCCTCAGACAGCAGACAAAGGCTAACTTCTGGCAGGCAGTTTTGACGCCTTAAAAAAAAGAACACCAACAAGGAAGCAAAATTGGGGAGAGGGGAAACGTCGTTTTCTGCCCCACACGTTCAGTGGGAGTTCTTGTCACACTTTTGAGCCAAATATATCGTCCTGGAAAGAGGGTGGGGGCCGGTTGGACCCAGGCCAGCCGTGAAACCGAGCCGTGGGGAGCAGCTCTGGTCAGAGCAGGCGGAGGAGCCGTCTCCTGCCCGTGGGAACTTACCTTGAAGGGAACGGGAGAGGGGGAAGGAAACGGAGGCTCTCGTCTTCCACACACCGCGGTCTGGAGAGAGGAGGGCCGCTTTAGTTCATGGACTCTGAGCAGTCGACATGAACGGCCGCCCAGCAGAGCCGGCCTCAAAGGAAACGCAGAAGCCAAGGCAGGGCTTCCCTCTTGGACTTCCCTTTTCGCCTCAGAGCGGGGGGGGGGGGGGGGGGAATATGCAACCACTTCCTTGCGTGGGTGTTGGCAGAAAGAGAGAGAGAGAGAGACGCGCAGAAATGCCTTTTCCACAGCCGAGAGCAACTTAGCAGGCCCAGCCTGGGAGGGAAACACACAGTTGGGCTCTGCCCAGGCCTCTCCCTTCATGGGCTGGGCTGCAAAGCGCTCTTAAAAAGTCGTTTGGAAACGCGCAAAAGGGACTGGCGGAATAAGAGGTGTTGCTGGCGATGGGGCGAGGGGAAAGGAAGGAGGGTTTTGCAAGCGTGCGCGCTCCTCCGGCTGTGCAATGCGCCCACGCCTGGCATGCAAACGGAGGCATCCCTGCTTCTCTCAGAGCGAATAGCCTGCTCCTGTTGAACCCAGCCGGACTTGCTTCGGAGTCAACTGGCTTAGGGCAGCCCTGTCGGAAAATGGGAATAATTTCTTCTCTGTACGCCCTCCACTGAATTAAAAGCATTCGTAATCGATTGTGTGAATTGTAGGAGACTGACCCATTCGCCAATTAAAACTGCATAACGTTTCGTATCGATAAATCAGTGCCTCGAGGACTACCTGTCTCCGTAGGTACCTCCCCAGCAAAGATATGCAGTGGAGGGTCTCCTTTGGGTGTCCCCTGCCACCTGAGGGGAGATGTGACTCCCAGAACTGTAGGGCATTTTCAGCAGCCCCCCCCCCCCCCCGCCATTGGTGGAACACTTTGCACATACACACCCAAGATTCGCCTGCCACTTACTTTATTGTCTCATTTACGCCAGGCAAAATCGTTTTTATTTTCTCAAGCTGTTTAGATACTGTTCTAATCTGTTTTATTATGCTGCTGGGGGGGGGGGGGTTGTTTGTGGCCTTTATTAAGGGCTGTTTTCATGCGTGTGTTTACATTTAAATGGTTTTATTCTTTCTTGTAACCTGGCCTCCTGGGACTATGATTGGAGGGTGGTATAAAAATACCTATACCACAATATCTGAGGGAATGCCTTTTTCCCGACATGAACCTACCCGAACACTACATTCAACATCTAAGGCCCTCCTCTGAATGCCTACTCAGAGAGAAGCTCAGAGGTCGGCAACAAGGGAGAGGGCCTTCTCTGTGGTGGCCCCCCAATTGTGGAACCATCTCCCTGACGAGGCCCGCCTGGCACCAACATTGTTATCTTTTCGGCGTCAGGTCAAGACTTTCCTCTTCTCTCAGGCATTTGGCAATATCTGAGGAGCCTGGGTTTGTTTTCTGTTTTTGTAGCTTTGGGGGGCTGTTATAGCGGTTTTAAATGTATGTGTGTATTGTGTGTATGTTGTATGTTTTTGCTGTTTTAATTTTTGTATATTGTTTTTAATTGTTTTAATCCTATGTACACCACCCAGAGAGCTTCGGCTATGGGGTGGTATACAAATTTAACAAATAAATAAATATAACAAATAGCAAAGAAAAAGTACTGAAAGAAAAGCAAAGGCAAACTTTCATTTTAGATGATGCAGTTCCGTATATATGTTTCTGCATTTTTAAGATATGTTGCAGCAGGCTCCATCTTAGAACAGGTCTTTCCCCAGAGAGAAAACCCTAGGGCTTTTAAAATAGGAATAATTCGCCTCCAGAGATATTCATCGGCTAATCTTCCAGTGCTATTAGCACCATATCCTGTCCTGATGGAATGGCTCTATTGGGGGAGAGGGCAGATGCAAGGGGAGGGGTTGCCAGCTGACCATAAAAAATACGGCCTACTCTTGTGCATTTAACAGCAGCTTTGAATATACCGAAAACGTTGCAAATAAAGTTTTTGAGGCTAAGGACATGAGCATCATCGCTTGCTGATAACTGCAAAGGAAGATGGTTGTAAAGGTACAAGAACAGAGCCTAATTTTAAAGTTGGCAACCCTAAAGGTTTGTGTTGTTGTTTTTTTCACTGAGAGAGGAGAGACATCTCCAGAAGTAGCCTGCCTTGTCTTAAGAATAAATTAAAAGGAAGACAACCCACAGATCAGATTGGCTTGTTATGCTAGGCGCAGGATTTGGTCCAGGAGGCAACATGGATGAGAAGCAAAAAGGAGTGAGACCACTACCCAGCTGAATGGAACACCCTGGACCTAGTCTATGCAAACCTGTGTTCAAATTATAAAAGATTACCACCTCCCAAATGTGCAAGAAGCATCCTGGAGACATCTGGTTAACCACTCTAAGAAGCAGGGTGGTGAGCCAAAAAGATATTTGGCCTGATCCAGCCAAACGTAAATTCTTGTGCCACAATAGTGAAATTCCTGCACATACACTTTCAGCGGATCTCACACCCCAGCCTCCTTGTGAGGTTTCTAAAGACATCTAACTGGCCCCTTTGGGAGATACAGCACCGATTCCCTGGGCCTCTGATAGGTCCCCTATTCTCATCAGAGTAAGTCAACTGCTATCCTCCAATAACTGCAGATATTATCTGAGCTGAAGGCCACCATACCACCCCACCTCCATCAGAGTGAAAAGTGGGTGTCACGGGCAGCAGGGACATGAATGGAGCCTTAGGGTAAGCTCCTGTCTCCATGCGAGTGAGACGTGATCCTTTCGAAGCGTTACCTGGTGGGCAGGATTCCATCAAAAGCGGTCTCTGCCTCTCCCTTTAGCACTGCCCTGGCTCTGCATCAGGCCAACAGAAAGGGGAAGAGAAGGCAGCCTGAAGTTCACTTCACACAGGGCTACCAAGGACAAACTGGAACTCGTGATCTGTCACTTCTCTTTCTTTTTGAACAGCAGCTATAGGGGGCTGATCCAGCTCAGGACTGTGGCAGGGGGCATGGGGGCTTATGATCATTTCCTCTGTCCTCTTTTCCTGCCAAAATATTGAACCGCTATCCCAAGCTGCTATTAACCCTGGAGATGCCATTGCAGCAAATGGCACCTTTGGAGACAGGTACTTTCCTTTGCCGAGGAGTGGGGGGGGGGGGAAGTCCTAACTTACAAATCCCTGGTGTGTGTGTGGGGGGGGGGAAGATACATAAGAAAATGCCATGCATAGTGTCACATCTAGCTTCCTCCTTCTCTTTTCTTTCAAACTAGAAAAGGCAAGCCTGTTTGTACTGAGGACACCACAAAAACGTATGGCTTTTTTCTTTTATTTTCTAGCAGACGAGTTCACATAAAATTCCCCTTTTAAGTTAGTGATTCATACCTCCTGCAAGAAACGATTTCAAGGAGCAGCTTTGGCAAAGAATGGAATGAAACAACCAATAATAATAATAATAAAAAACCCAAACCCAAATATATACCACAATCACAGCTGATTTGCAAAACCAACACATTTCACCAAAATTGGGGGAATGAAAAGAAGGGGGGGGATCTGCCAGGTCATCATTTTCTCAGTGCTTCAGGAAGTGACCCATCTTCACCATCCCTTTTCAAGTCTGCGCAGGTGCCAGAGCGAGTTTTGTCTTGTCTTGCTAGAGAACAGGGAGCCAGCTTTACATGATCCGCAGGCCCTGGATGGAGGACTCTAATGTCTTAGGAGAGAAAACAAACATTAATCATGACAACTGGGTGTCAGCTGCAATCCCATGAGAGTGCAGAACATTATACTGGACCCCAAACTTGGCAGAGAATCTGAGCTTTCATTAAAAGGACAAGTATGTTTCCGGGCGACGTATAAAGTGTTGGTTATTACCTTTAAAGCCCTACATGGTTTGGGTCCAGGTTACCTGCGGGATCGCCTTCTCCCGTATAATCCGCCCCGCACACTCAGGTCCTCTGGGAAGAATTTACTCCAGTCAGCCAGAACAAGGCTGATGAGTGTTACCCAGAGGACCTTCTCTTCTGCCGCTCCCAGGCTGTGGAATGGCCTGCCGGAGGAGATTCGACAAATTAGCAGTCTTCTGGAATTTAAGAAAGCCGTGAAGACTGTTCTCTTCCGGCAGGCCTCCCCAGTTTAATTTTAAGATGTTTTTAATAATGTATTTGTTTTTATCTGTTTTAACGGTTTATCTATTTTATTGTTTTATATTTATATTTGGTGTTGTTCCCCGCCTCGATCTAGATGGAGAGGCGGGTTAGAAATGAAATAAATAAATAAAAATAAAAATAGTACTTATTGATAAGAAAACATGCCAGAAAGCGTGAGGGTAATATCTGCTGAAATGTCAGAAGCTGAGGGCAGGACAGAGGCTGAATAAGATTTCCTGTGGCTGGTAACAGCAACGGGGCATCAGTGGCATGTCTAACTTTTTACTCCTCCCCAATTTTGAGCTGAACACACACACAAAATCAGAATTATGCAAAATATTGGAAATTTTGCACACCTGCATAATTTATTCAAGTGGCAAGGAGCACCTTTTATCAGCTTAGGTTGATATACCAACTGTGCCCTTATTTAGACAAAGATAGCCTAGCTACGGTTATCCATGCTCTGATAACCTCTCGTCTGGATTACTGCAATGCGTTATACGTGGGGCTGCCTTTGAAAATGGTCCGGAAACTTCAACTAGTATTAAACAGAACAGCCAGACTGTTAGCAGGGACTGGCCAATGAGACCATATTACACCAGTCCTTTTCCAGCTTCACTGGCTGCAGGTTCAGGCCCAATTCAAAGTGCTAGTATTAACATTCAAAGTCCTAAACGATTTGGGGCCAGGTTACCTGAAGGAATGCCTCCTCCCATATGTACCTGCCCGGACCTTAAGATCATCCTCAGGGGTCCTTCTCCGTGAGCCCCTGCCAAAGGAAGTGACGTAGGTGGCTACCAGGAGGAGGGCCTTCTCTGCTGTGGTACCCCAGCTGTGGAATGAGCTCCCTAGAGAGGTTCGCTTGGCAACTGCATTATGCTCTTTTAAACGCCAGGTGAAGACCTTTTTATTTTCTCAGTATTTTAACAGTTTATTAGTCTAATTTTTAACTTTGCTGTTTTATACTTGTATTTTAAATCTGTATTGCTGCTTGGTTTTATCCTGTTTGTGTTCTTATAATGTATTTTTATGCTATGTTTTTATACTGTTTTTGTTTTATATTTTGAATAACAAATATGGTTTTAATTTTTGTAAACCGCCCAGAGAGCTTTGGCTATTGGGTGGTACAAAAATGCAATAAATAAAAATAAAATAAAATAAGTTACAGAATTCAATGTTTTTTGGCGCAAGTTTTTTTTTTGGGGGGGGGGGGGTCGCACAGCTCACTCACAGCCCTGACCAAGCGGCAAGCGGCTGCCATTCCACACAGGGTCGGTGTGTAGTTCAACTCAGCCAGGGCCTTAAGACAACACAGTGGCAGGAAATGTTAGCATTCGGTTCCTCTGCTGGGAGAGCTGCTCCTGCCTAAAAGCTGGAATCTCAAGAGAAGCAACAGGTGAACAGAGACATCTGCTGGTCAATGGACTCGTGAGTTGCGAGCCGGGAAAAGGAAACGAAAGGCAACAGGGAGGTGGCAGAGGCAAAGCAAGAGATATGGAAGCTTCTTCCCCCAAATTCAGTGCTTAAATGCAAGTATGGAAATAATACTCCAGAGGAAAAGGAGCACGATACTGAGTTTCATATATTCTTCTTCTGTACAACGTTTCTTGTTCTTATGATCCCTCCCCATCCCAATCTCCCATGTGGAGATACCCAAAGATCTGTACATACTACGAATGAATATAGGATGCTGCCTTATCCCATTTGTCCATCTAACCCAATATTGTCTAGTCTGACGGTGGCTCTCCAAGTCTCAGGCAGAGGCTTTTCACATCAATAGCTAGTTGAGATCCTTCCAATGGGGGAATGCCAGGGATTGGACCCGGGACCTTCTGCCTGCAAAGCATGTGCTCCCCCACTGAGCTAGGATTCCTCCTGAACCATATAGCAATTGTTAAGCAATGGCATGCAATTTGGAGCAATTACCACCCCCCTAAGGGCCCCCCATTCCCTGTTCTGTGTTGTTCAAAAGGGCTTCCTCCCCTCCAGAAGGGCTTTTCAGGGGATGCAGGAGGGCCCCGAAAATGTCCCTTCCTCAAACATCTTTAAATTAGGATCTAAGCTCTGGTCCCCAGTCCTAGTCTCAACTGGGTTACTGCAGAAATCCAAGTCGAGAGAGACTGGAGGACAAAGAAAGGATTTCACTAAGATTCCTAAAAAGGATATAAGTGATCCCATTAACAAAATTGGTCTTGAGTAGCACCATCTGTCAAGTAAGCAGTTTTGGGACGATGCTTCTGAAGTTCGACAACACTATCCTGAGATCCCTAATGCTAATACAATTAGTCCTGGATCTGACCCACATGACGTTAACGAAAGGGCTGGTGTGGCTCATTTGGTATAGGTAGTGTCGTCCAAGCATACCTTGAAATCCCAGATGGTCATTGCTCCATCAATACCGGTGGTGCAGAACTTGCGGCAATCCCGTTTGTCTACCTCATAAATAGACACTTGGCTGCAGAGAGCAAAAAAACGGCTTTAATACTTGGAGGAGAAAGCGGATGCAGAATGTTTATTCTAATATCCTTAAGCATGAGACAAGTTTTAGCTGTGTAAGAAACAGAATACAAATCAGGTTGTTGCTTTTTTTCTCCTGAACACACTGATCAAGTATAATCTGAGCCTTATCATGCCAGAAGGGAGCAGGCAGAATGCATGCAGCCTAATAAAATTAATTCCTCTGGTGCAATTCTACTTGCAAAACAATCTATGCTCACAACATTCAAGTTGGAACAATTTATTTCAAATACGTATATCCCGCCTTTCTATATGAATAATAAAAGGCGGAGAACAAAATCAAAAAATCAATGATCAAACTGATAGAAACACACACACACACAACACATCAATAACACAATATAAAACGATTTTAAAAGAAAAATAGTAATAGCATCAAGTTAGATGAGTTTTATCCAACCTGGTAACCTCCGGATGTGTTGTAATCCAAATCGTCTAGAGGGCGCAAGGTTGCAAAAGGCCGAGTTAAGACTTAAAAGCGGCATCCAGAAAAAGCTCACTGGGATAAGACAGTCTTATCTGTGGCACCTACGTGATGCTGTTCTGGTGCAGCGTCTCCAGATTAGTGTTGCGATCCTCCGTAGTGGCTCTCTTGTCCATGTTGCGGAAACGCTCCATGGCCGAAATATTGCGCTGAATGCTCTGCTTGGGAATGTCTAGCTTAGAGACGAAGGTGAGGGCGCCGCGGTCGTCACAGTTGAAGAGCATGGGGCAGCAATCGTGGCCCTGTAAGAAACCAGCAGAGCGCTGCAAGTGAATGCTTCAAATCTACCAAACGCGCCGTGAGCTCTGCCATCTGCACTTGTCAAGGTTAGGCCTGGAAGCTAACGGCAGCTCTGAAGGTTCTAATTTTCTTACATAGAAAACACTTCCATGAAGAAAAGCCCTACAACCATCCTGTGGATCCCTAGAGTGAATGGGCGGGGGAAGGGCCACTTTCAAGAGCCTGCTCAGCCAGGAAACACCCTGGGTGACCTCAGGCCAGTATCTCTCAGCCTATCCTACCTCACGGGGTTGTTGTGAGGATAAAATAGGTGGGGGAGAGCCATGTGTGAATAATCCATAGCAGACAACAGCCACATGTAGTCACCCATCCCGCTGCAGGCCATGGCCTGCAGCAAGATATATGCCAACTTAAGCTCTTAGGAGGAAAGGCAGGATATAAATGTAACAATGAGCAAGCAAGCAAACACACTGGCTGAATTTGGATGACACATTAAGCAACCGGGGGGGGGGGGGGGAACAATCGTCAGTTGTATTGACTATCGTGTCATCCAAATGCTGCCACAGTCAACTCAGCGCTGATCCTAATCCACACCACAGTTGATTATTTTTTGCCATGTTGTGTGGGGAGTACCCACTAGATGAACAACTGTAAAGTTGTTTATTACCCCACCATTGACTATCGTGTTGTCTGAATTCAGCCACTGTAATCATGCATGTACATTTCACTGAACATGTCGGGAAGCTGCAATTGGTTAAGGCTTCATGGCCCATGGGTTCTACATGTGGAGATGTGAAAACAATTGCACGTACACAGTTTCCATGCTTTCCCCTACAGACAGCACAGGGGAATGTCCAAAATGGCTCTAGGTCAGGAAGGAGCATCTGTACAATCGTCCTTGCGTGGCTGAAACACTGAGGCTTTTGAACCATGCTGCTAGAGCTAAAAGCAGAACACTCAACTCAGGGTGTTGCTGGCTGCCTCTTCAATGGCTGCGAGTCAAAGAAAGAGAAGACACTTACGGCCGCCACCACACTGTTCTCAGAAACAAACGACACACTCAGCAGTGGCAGGAACTCCGTCTTCAGTTGTGAGACCCTAAACCAAGACAATGTGTTAATGACGCTGCTCACCAACATCTTATTTGTTTTAATGGTGCACGACGGAAAGTTATCACCCAATTTATTTAGAACAGAAGCTGCCATTACCCTGTTTCATGAGTGCCTTGGCTTACTTACACGGCCAGGTAATCAGGGTCCCTCCTTTCTGCTATAAACCAAGCAACCCCTTCTGATGTTAGGCAGTCCCTTCATCCGAATCCCTGCTCACCTTGCACTGCAACCCGAATGCAGATTGCCTACCTAGGATGCTCAACATGCCGAGCGTGCGGGCATCAGTGCACTGCTGAGGGATCCTGCCTGCTGGTGTGAGGGCTGGATCATGACTATGGCCAACCTCAAGGACACAGGCCCTAAGGCCTGGCTCAGTTACTTACATCATGTTTTTGGAGGCATCTGCAACGGACACAGTACTATCATGGCTGACCCAGGCAAGGCGGTTGCCACTGGCAGAAAAACTGACGCTGTGGACCCAGCCGCCACTTCCCGCACCGCCAAATTCAGCCATCAGCTGCCCAAACGGCATTTTGGAGCCCCAGGGTGTGCTGGCCGGCTTCTCATCCACTTCCTTAATGTAGGCCGAAAACACTCTGCAAGCAAGAAGCACAAGGGGGGGGGGTGTGAGGGGGGGAAATACAGCCCTGTCCATGTAGAAAAGCAGCCCTTTCCTCCCCTTTCACAAAATTGCTCATTTCATAGGTAACAAACGAGCCTTAGAGAAAGCGCCAGGATTTGATAACGACAAAATTCAATTGATCTTTCTCAATAAAAGTCATCCAAATAAAGTTTGGCTATAGAAAGTGGGGAGGAGGCAGGGAATATTTATTCATGTCATTTAAAAATATTTCTATACCGCCTGTCATGTAAAACATATCCAGGCGGTGTACAGCAATAAAAGCACTATATAAAAACATAAATATACAATGGGTCTGTTCAGACAACACGCTAAGCCATGGTTAGGCTGCTAACCCTTTTGCCGTAAATGGTTAGTGAGCGTGTTTAAACTATGGTTATGTAGCCACCATGTTTAGGAATGGTTCACATAACATGCTAAGTCATAATTAACACAACATGCTGTTTAGCTCAAAATCCTTAGCATGTTGTCTGAACGGGGTCTATGTAAGAAAAACTGTATGAAAACATAACCAGTGTCCATAAAACAAACTAAAGTAAAAATAACTGATGTCACATGTCAAATGACAAGACGAATAAAACGTTTTCAACCTGAACTGCATCAGAGTTGGCGCATGTTTGAGTTCTGGTGGGGTGGGGGAGATTTATGACTAAACAGTGACACAGGAAGGCTGATGAGATGTTAAGAGAGACAGACAGTGGCTCAATTCGGATGACACAATAAACAACTGGTGTGCGGGAAACAATCGTCAGTTGTTTTGACTATTGTGTCATCCGAATGCTGCCATAGCGCTGATCCTAATCCACACCACAGTTGATTATTTATTACCATGTTGTGTGGGGAGTACCTCCTAGTTGAACAACTGTAAAGTTGATTATTACCCCACCATTGACTATCGTGTCGTCCGAATTGAGTTATTGTCTCCCAGGGATTGTGGCTCTGAACAAAAAAATTGCTGGATGGAGGGAAAGAGGTGCCAGCTTGTAGAGTTTGGTGCTATTGCTCCTACTTCACCTGTACACATCCCAATGGTGTATCTTGGACTCAGCATGTGAATTCACAGCCACAGAACGGACTATGGGCGTCAGCTACACAGATTCAGCATGGCTGGGACTCCCCAACACTTCCACCTGGAAGTGCCTTACAAGCCAATACAAATATTCAGAAAGGGCATGTGATACACTCCTCACTTAGGATTGTACCACCTTAGAATTCAAATCTAGATAAGTTACATGGTTATTTAAACATCCTTTCATGTCAGAAAACCCTTGCATGTGGAAAGTAAGAAGA
Source organism: Anniella stebbinsi (assembly GCA_029215795.1). Lineage (NCBI taxonomy): Eukaryota > Metazoa > Chordata > Lepidosauria > Squamata > Anniellidae > Anniella > Anniella stebbinsi. The sequence goes on from JARDYH010000007.1 coordinate 55,761,947, forward strand.
CTGCCTCTGTCCTAAGTACGTACAACGATGGGAGATTTCGATGTGGGAATGCATCCAAACACTACATTACATTCCTACAGTCTCACTTTATTACGTACTTTTTCTTAACATTTGAATCTGCTCTAAGAGCGTAATCCTTGGCGTGTCAACTCAGAAGACAGACCCATTGAGTTCAATAGGCCTGACTCCTGAGCGTGTATAGGATTGCAATCTAAGCCTCCTTTACCCCATGGCTATTATTTTCAGGCTTTTTGCCTTCAGGCAACCCTCGCCGCATACATTTAATATCTGCCCAGGAACCCCTGAACTTAGGTCATAGAAAGCCAGGGCACTGCAGAAGGTTCTGAAGCACATTTGAGAGCACACATCATATGTGAACTGCCAAAGCCTGTTGGGCCTCATTGTTGCCTCAGATGAACCGAGTGTGAGTCCTTGAATATACCCAATGCATTCCTGCAGCCACACACTGCAGTGCCGGGCAAGCTGCATTTTAAGAAATCCTGTCCACCATGACTGTCTTTCCCTCTGAGGAGCCCAATGAGTTTACAGTGAATCCTGGAACAGTAAAAAACACCATCCTATGGCGTACGTGACTGTTCCCATGGAAGGCAGCACTCCTGATGTCAGAAATTATAGCAGCTGGTTAATACGCCTGCCAGAAGAAGTGAGCCAGTGAAGGACAGCTGTTCTCCCATCTGTGTGGCATATTAAATGTTTCAGTAAAAAAGGATTAGTTATTTTTACTCACAGTCAGATGTGAACAGGGTCAGTAGGGTGGTTTAATTTTAAGAGGGGGAGGTGAGCAGAAATTCCAATAAACTAAAATCCGCTGTTAGTCTGCATGCCTTGAGTGTTAGGAAAAACTGGAGGGGATTATTTGGCTACTATCTGATGCAATTACATATATTTAGATTTCCTCACTACACAGCACAGCAGTGGTATTTTTTCCATTCTGTTTGATAAAGTGACCTGTGTTAACTCCAAAGCTTGTATATTTTTCTACATATATTTAGATTTCCTCACTGCCCAGCACAGCAGTGGCATTTTTCCCATTCTGTTTGATAAAGTGGCCTGTGTTAATGCCAAAGCTTGCATATTTTTCAGTCAGTTAGACTGCAAGCAGTAGAACAAGGAGACAGATATGTTGAGGCAGACAAAGTACCCAAAATCTGAAACACGCACTAAAATAAAGCTAGCCATTAAAAAAAATGTTTTAAAAGAACAACTGAAGGACTTAACCGTGGCAGTGGGCTAAACAAATGAATAGAAGAAGAAAGCGAGCCATTTGCAAAAGCCTAGGGAGATGAATTCTATTAATGTGTGGAAATAGGGCATTGGAAATGAAAGGCAGAAAAGGCTTTAATACGAGGCACAAATAAATTATTTTGTGCCAGAAGAGAAGCTGCAAGTAACTGTGATTAAAAAAAAGGGAATCCTTTAATTGAATACCATTGCTTTCTATAGGATTTCAGTTCCCCGCCTCCCACCCCCAGCTAGCCCTCTCTTCTCAGTGCAGAGCCTCCAGATTCAAAGGGAGCTGGAGAGCAGCTTTAAGGCTCACAATGAGAGCCATCTTCAGATGGCATCAAGCGTTCTTCACGCACACTGGGAGCAACGGGATGAAAGATACGCTGAAGGGAGCCACCAGGCACTATCAAGGGCTGCCTCTTGAAAATCCCAAGAAATACTGGGTGGCTTTCCTAACTGAGTCCAGCGCTTCAGCACCTCCTTGTGATAAAAGCGGTCTCCTGCTCTGGGGAAGTGATGCCTGTCTAAACTTCTGGCTACAGGCTTAGCCAAAGTGCCAGAGTTCCCCAACCTGGCACCCTCCAGATGTGTTGGACTGGAACTCCCATCATCTCCAGCCAGGCTGGGGATGATGGGAGCTGCTGTCCAAGACATCTGGAGGGCACCAACACACCTGAAGGTCGATTTATACACAACTTTTCAAGTAGAGCCCTCGAAGTGGGTAACATAAGACTAAGCGATGGACCCTACATTGCAGAAGTCCCTCCCAAAGGAGAACCTCACCTGGCTCCACCATTAGCCAGGTTGAGGTTCATTTTTTCAGAGGGCTTTTGGACCACCATTAGCATTAGTTGGCCTATGGATCTGTCACCCTTTCCCTCTTGTTGCTCCTGCCTTCATGAACTTGCTGTTTCGTTGCTCTACAGGAGCTGCAGAGAAGCATGCAAGCTCCAGGAAACAACAGCAATGACATCTAGGTGGGGTTGTCCCACTGGGGGCAAATTACACAGAAAAAGGGACCCAGTCCAGGCGTCTCAGGGAGGCAATCCAATCAGAGCCTCATCAAAAGTGTTTGGAGGGGGAGGCAGGGAAGCTACCAGTACAGAAAACCCCAAGATAACTGACAATAACAGTATAGCAAGACGACATGAAACAAGCTTCAGGACAAGCCACGTGTCACATCCAATTACAGACGACAGGATATGGTGGAGATTTAAACGAGATGGAATTTGTCCAGAATACTAAATGCCACCTTGCCTCCAGATGCAAAGTGTAATGAAATATTAGAGAATTTAACAGTTTCTGCCAAACTGGCACTAACTCTGCACTCAAAGCAAGGAATTTTCATGTATGAAATAACCAATGACACTTGGGGCATTGAGTCAGCAATGTTCTGTAAAACTGTGGTCCATCTGGGGGGGAGAATGTGGCCATACCTCTATTTCCATAAAGATACTACTTATAAGAGAGAAAATCAACGTTTCACCCTTCCAGAAGCAAAAGTTGATGAAATAAAATAGCGACGCAGAAGGGAGACTGAACGACCACTTTACGAATGTTCAGTGCGATTTGCCCCAATAAGCCAATCCAGTTTGATATATTTAAATAGCATCATAAGGATATGTGGTGGTTGAGAATGACAAAACTGAACAGATGCCCTGCCTCAAGGAGCATATAATTTAGACTATACAAAAAGGGTCAGTGGCACCTTAAAGACGAATGGTGTTTTATTATTAAGGTATGAACTTCTATGGGTTAACCCACGAAAGCTCATGCCTTAATAATGAAACACGACCAGTCTTTAATGTGCCACACTTTTTGTATATTTCATACCACAGACTAACACAGCTGCCCCATTTGGATCAGTAATTTAGATTGTAGACTTCAACAGGGCATTGTAGAAAAAGAATGAGTGCGGGGCGAAGAAGGTATGGGGAAGAAAGAATTTATTCGATGGCAGGGGTAATGCAAGAGTTTTGAATAGCTCAAAGGTGTTGCTGGCCCCGCAGGATACAGACGGTTCCAAACAGCAGATGACTCTGTACATCACAAGAGGACATTGATTTGACCACTGCAACACTGGCATACTTTTGCTACTCGTTTGAACACAAATTAACCAAACTCTTCTCCCCTTTTGGAAGCTGGCCCTCGTTGAGGACTTACCATCTGCTGGCGGAAACATTACATGGGAAATCCATCAGCCCATTGTTGCTGTTAATCACTTTGAGCCAGCGACCCAAATCCCCCCCCCCCCCCACGCAAAATGTTTTGGCTTCTCTCACCTGCATTTGAAGTCACAGGATCCAGCTGCCAGCAAGACATTATTGGGATGCCAATCTAGGCTTAGGACAGTGGAGCGAATGGGCTTCTTAATGTGTTTGCTTACCCACCTAGGGGAGAGGAGAAAAACGAGTAAGGAACTGTTCATCTTTGTCCTTAGGTTTATAGGGCTGACGCAGCACTAGAAAAACCATGCAAATATTCCACTGAACTGGCTGAGTCCATTAACGTTGTTCAAGGAAAGTCTTTTCACTCTTAACTTGTTACTTTTGCAGTCACTAACATTAGCTCAGTATTTGAAATCCATGACATACTGAAAGCAACAGTACTGGTTTCCTTTCTCAAGCACATTCTGAAAGACTAAGAGTGCAATACTATGTATGTTTAGACAGACAAAAGTCCTACAACTCCCAGTATTCCCCAGCCAGCCATGCTTGCTGGGGAATGCTGGGAGTTGTAGGATTTTCTTTTGTCTAAACATGCGTAGGATTGCGCCCTAAAAGGTTCTTTGGGCAGATGGAGCTACTCCATGGTTTTCTGGATTGTAGCCATAATGAGCTATTCACTCAATAGCGGTTTCATTCCCTTCAAAATAATTTAGAGAAAATATTTAGAAACAGAAACCTGAGCAGTTAAGAGCCCACTGATAATTAGCGAACTATATTTTATGCTCATACACTTATCATGGAAGCATGCGGTATATAAATGTTTTAAAATAAATACATAACACCAAGGAACAGCTTAAGAGAAGGAGATGGACAGCAGCCTGCTCACCAGTCATTTTCGGACTCAAAGTAGCACACAGATATGAGTCGAGCTCCACTTCCAACTGCAAATTTATTCTCCAGGGGAGACCACTTTACAAAGGTGGCGGCTCGGTTGATCCTCAGAATCACCAGGGTTGGCTTCCACACTCCGTCCTTCTGACTCCAGACGTAAGCATTACGGTCAGCACCACAGGTGACAATGCGGTCACTCTTGGGGGCCCAGTCAATACCTGCAATTTAGATAACGCGTTTCTTTCTTTGCAGTCAAATCCCTGTTCATCACATAACACAGTGTTCCTGACCCGAGATCACCTCGGACCCTCAACCTGCAACATGGGACCCACTTTCGCAATTTTCTCCATGCCCAACATGGCAGCAACATCTTTGCCGCGACCCATCTGGACTGATCTCATGACCCACTTTTAGGTCGTGACCCATCAGTTGAAGATCACTGACAACCCACAGGCAAATTTAAAAAGCAATTTGTACTTTCAGAAGCAAAAGAAGAAGAATCAGCTGTAAAACTGGAGTGTGAGATGCACAAACAGAATTCAAGAAGTATTTTTTTTCAAAACTGAATATCCCTCCAAAAATTCAGGTTAGGGCCCTTGTAAGAAAATTCCATGAAGGTCTTGGTGTTTTAAGATGCCTGTAAAATGCCTTCAGCTTCTTGCGCAGCACCTTCATTTCATCATAAAAATGGTAAATATATTAACTTTAGTAGCATGCCAAAAAAGCGGAGGGTATTTTGATTCTAAACGCAACTAAAGCCACAGGACAAGGCCTTTGTGCATTCAAGGCGCTTAAGTGCTTTGATGTGTGTCAACTACAGATGTGGTCGTGAACTTGCCAACACAACCTTTTAACTGTGGCTCTTTCCATACAGCTGTGATGAATGGGCCAGACTGAATATAGAACAGCTGCCTGCAAACCTCCCTGGCAACCCTCTCTTTATTTAGACTGCATCTACACTGCTTGGTAAATGCTTCCATAATCTTGAGATGTAGTACATTGTACCTTTATGTAGTCCACTCAACACTTAAGGCAGAAAAGAAAAGGGAAAAAGGGAGGGGAAGACTGGCTTCGTTTTAATTACAAGCACGTCTGCTTAAATGACTTGAGGATCACAACCTAAAGCCAAAAAGTTAGCCCAAAGCAGAGCAACCATGGCTGAGTGACAGATAGCTTATTTTCTTAGATTTTAATTGGAGCCCTGCAGATTATGATTCACTTAAGCTTGCGTGACAACCAAGATGACAAGGATTTTGTTAAGCCCGCATATGTGGGATTTTTTTCTCCTACCGCTGTGTTTTAGAACCAGAGCTTTCTAATAATAATAATAAAAAAGGTTTCCTAACTCTTGATAAGAAAGAGAGTCCCAAAATAGAAGCTAAGTATAGCTAGTGCAGAGGTGTCCTGGGCGATGGAGCAAATCCATCTGTCTCAGTAATATGCTATTTCTCATCTAAATATGGCAATTTAAATGCAAGCACTGTAAGGCTTTCCCACATCTTCCTAGGGACGAAAATAATGCAATGCAATCTCTCCCTCTGCCCTCAACAGGAAAGCTCCAACTTGCCCTTGGTGATGTATTTCAAGAATGCAGAGTTGCCTCACCGATACTACTACAATCTCTTTGTGCCAAACTCTTCCTTCCAGGACCTCAGGGTGGCTTAGATGGGCTTGTCCCATTTTTATTTTTTTGGTCGCAATGCTCCTCAGAGGGAAATTAGGCTATGTTACAATATGTAAAAGGGAGGCATAACAAAGCTGTCCAAAAGGACCACACAATATATTACATTACATTAATAACTTATATTATCAGTAAGTTACATTAATAACTTCCAAATGAAACCCATGCTTTTAAACAAACAAATTTGAACTCTCTCTCTCTCTCTCTCTCTCTCTCTCTATAACAAAATATTATCAGCAAAAGCTTTCCTGTATAGGAAACAGAATCCTGTCACTGCTTGCTATGTATGATCCTTTCACTTATGCGATTTCTGCCTAACTGACACAGTGGAGAAAAGATGGCAGCTTTCTCCTGCTGCTAAACAGGCTTCCTACAGAAGGGGAAGGAAGGCGTCACTAGAGCCCAGCACTATAGCAGTTTTCATCACTTACCTAACCATAGCAGCCACAGCACAGCACTTGGGATCTGCCCCTGTCCTACCACAATTCACTTCCCTTGACTTCCTACACTGGCATTAGAAAATAGCCTCATGTAAGAAGCAGGATCTGGTCACTAGCACAACATCACTGTGCAAAACTTGTCATAGATCCAATAACACTCCTCACTGGAGGTTTCCCCACCCTTGCCATTCCAGGATCCCTCAAGGAGGAGTGGGTTTCTGCGGAAATGGGCAGGAATGGGATCTGATGTGACCCAAAGAAAACTGGCAGTTTACTCCATATGTGCACACTAGCCTATTAGGAAGCAAGCTCATATTTGGATGTGAGTATGCAGACTCATATTGGGATGAGTGCACACACCTGCATTCTGCCAAGGTATTTATGAAACATATATACCACCTTTCAACTTTCAGTCACAAAGTGGTGTGCATAGTAACCCAATTCTATAAGAATATAAGCTTTTCCAGCAGATCTCCAAGCAAAACACAGATGAGTCACATGCAAGTAAACCACACCACCACCACAGGAATTGACAGATGTTCTCAATAAAAACAGCTGGATGGGAACAGCTCAAATGATTATGTGGCAATTCTACTGTTTTATTCAAAATGGGAAGGAGCCACATACTACACAATGTTGCCTACATCCATGGAAGAGCTTGAAATGATTACAAATGGAAGATTCAAAATTGTTTTGCACGTGCAACTAAAACTCTCCACCTCTTATTATGCACGAGATAGATGCTTCTCTTACCTGTGATATGACCATTGTGTTCTTTTAGCTCATGAGCTTTCACCCACTGGTTGCCACTCTTCTTATAGATATGAACTTCGTGGTTGTTAGGACTAATGGCAATCTCTGGCAAGACAAATTCATTAGCATAAGGAACTTTTTTCTTTAAAATGGAAAGGGTTAGACATATCATCTGTTCGAAATCTACTGACTTATACTTGATTCGTAAGAATGAGGAGTCTTTCCATCTGAAAGAGCACTCAATGTAAAGACCACAAAGAGCACAGAAAAGGAAATCCCTGAATAAAAGTAGACCCCAAAACAGCACAGAAGCTGAGCATTTAAAACAGAAGCAGCATATGGACAGGGAGCATTTTTCTGCTTCTCTCATAATACTACAACCCAATGGGGTCATACCATGGAGCTGACGGGTGGAAGATTCAGGACAGATAAAAGGAAGTACTTCTTCACACAGCACATAGTTAAACTACAGAATTCGCTTCCACAAGATGTAGTGATAGCCACCAATTTGGATGGCTTTAAAAGGGGGTTCCTGGAAGATAAGGCTATTAATGGCTACAAGTCCTGAGGGCTATATACTACTTCCAGTAGCAGAGGTAGTATGACTATATACACCAGTTGCCGGGGAACATGGGTGGGAGGGTGCAGTTGTACCCGTGTCCTGCTTGGGGTCCCTGGTCAACAGCTGGTTGGCCACTGTGTGAACAGAGTGCTGGACTAGATAGACCCTTGATCTGATCCAGTATGGCTTTTCTTATGTTCTTATTTAAGCAACCCTCCCCTAGGCACCGCTTTCACTGCAAATCTCTCCCTCCCAATGCTGCTTTACAAGAAGAAATACTAGCGGCCCAAATGAGGTGCAGGCATACAGCCTCCCACACACGCTAAACCTTAGTACATAATCTCAATTACTGGCAACACTAACTTTTCAGTAGAGCATCAAGTAAAGAGCTGTCTAGGTATATGAATTCAGTAATCGAGCTTATTGTAGAATCTGATGCCACACAAATTAAAAAGGGTAACCATCAAATGTTCTGAAACTTTGTATATACAGCTGCAATCAGTCTACTGTGTACCCTAATTAATCTGGGTTGATGTTGATTGTGTGTAACAAGTGTATCCCACATTTGATTATTGTATTATGTTTGATGTGATTGGATTATTGGATTATGTTTGATGTCATTGGATGATTCATTCTTTTATTATTCATGTAATACATTTTAAACAGGTAATCATCAAGAGACTACTCACGTGTTCGGTCTCGGTTCCAGGCATGGCAGGTTATTGGCTCTAGTAAGAACTGGTGTAGAGACATTTTGAACAAGGGATGGCCTTAAAGATTCAAGGGGATGAAGCTGAAAGGAATAAGCAGGAATATTTTCAATTAGATGTTTCCAACTTTGTTTCTATCAAACATTAAACGCATCTGATAAGATCACAGCAAATGCAACAGATATGAAACTGATTTTTAAAAATTCTGATGGCTCAGGGCAGATAAAACAAAAACGGTTTCAAATACACACACTAAAAATATAGCCACTAAAAGAACCCAAACTCCCTATTTAGTTTGGTCATACAAAACTATTCAAATGCCTAAGTGAAGATGAAATTATCTAAGGAGCCCTGTGGTGACTAGAGCACCTTCACTTGTGCACACAGGCACTGAGTTCCAAAGCAAGTGTGCTTAAGATCACAGCCTCAGGAAAACTCACAGGACCATGCACATTTATAGGATACTCCAACTTTTAACTGGAAAACTTATTTTGACATTATGTATTTAATGACATCACTGTGCAGTAACTTAAGCCAGAAGAAAGAGCCCTGTCTTAGAAGATCCTGATCTAAAATTTCAAGAGGAGAGACGACAAATTTAGGGTCATAACCAAAAGACTCCACTGAGTGATCACACCTGAACATTTAAGAGAACTGAATCAACTTAACATGTATGTCAAATCAATGACTCTTACGGATTGGAATGTGCACCAAAATCCCAGTATGATGGCTCCAAAGTCATGACAGAACAGTTAAGTCATCTGTAATTATGAAAAACAAGACCCTACCCTTTTCTCCCCCGTTCCCCAAACAGCCTCCTTACATTCCTGCTCAACTACATTGCCATTAAGTGCTTAAAGGAAATGCTTTTCCACTGCATATGTTGAAGGAAAACACTAATGATGTCATCTCAAGACATCCACACCCACTGGGAGTACAACATATCCAGGTTTGGCTGTGTTGATGACGGTGTAATTTACAAAGTTTGCCCCTCCTGCCCTAAACAAATAAAAATGAAACTCACCCAAGTTTCCAGTGTTTGAAATTTGAATAGGTGAGGCTGTCTTTGACAAAGCCACACTTCGGACCAATGTAGCACAGTATTATCTATTCAGACAAGCAGTATCATCTTGTCGATGATACTGTATATTTAGTATATATACATTGATATAGATGATTAAAAATATTCGCTTACCCCAGTTTTGAAGTTTTTCATTATATGTGGTTGTGTGGCTTGCAAAGTATTATCTGTTCAGACAAGCTGCAGCCCTTCCATGTCTCAGGCAGGGGGTCTTTCCCAGCCCTGCTGCCTGGCAGTTTTAAACTGGGATGACAGGAGTTGAATGTGGATTCTTCTACATGTAGGGCATGTGCTTGGCCACCAAGGACCAAACTAGACAGGGCAGTGGCAGCCACTGTTTTGTCTAACCACACACCAGACCCACTGACATACAAAGAACAGTGGAATTCAATTTTAAAACATTGAGGGGGGCTGAACCCTTTCTTGCGCTATAATCACCCGAAGGACTTTTATCCCAGCCTAGATCCAATACCTGAAACAAGCCAGTTTGGGAGAAAAGTCACTGGGGCAAAACAATCATGGAGAGGAACTAAGTTCTCTTTACTTGCATGCCCTTTTGATGTTTAAATCAGACAAGCACACACAGCTTCACACGTGAATAGGGCAGACACATAATTAAAAAAAGACACATCTCTTTTTAAAATCTCAACTCATCTCGCCACAATCCCAGCCATCCAGAACAGAATATTTGCATTGCTTCCCAAAGAGGCTCGGTCTTGAATTCTGGAAAGTGTTTAGTTGGGAAACAATGTCACAGGGGGCTTAGGTTTTTTATTTGGAGTAGGAAAGTCTGTGTAAGCTCTTCTGAATATTGTAAACATACATACAACTGACAGCTACTCATGCCTGAGATATAAAGCAGTGTGTTTCATTCCAAATTCTACCCTGAGAACTTACTGCAGATCAAATACTTTCATTTAAAACCTAGCAAGTGTGAGGTTGGCAGCCACCACTGTCATCCAGTATTATTAAAATTTGGAAACCACTGCTTACTGCTGTCAGACCATCTGAATCTCAAACCAAATAAGAAACGTTGTTACATGATTAAAACACCCACCCACCCACCCACCCACCTGTTTTCTTACTAAGAATATTCAGCTTTTCCAATCAAGGTAATGGACTCAAGCAGAGCACTGCACTTCAGAGAGCACTGTTGTGAAACGAACCCTGACACTACCTGGTCCAGCCATCATTGACAAGGATGCTGCGGGGGAAGGTGCAATGTGTCCATGCACTGAGAGGTACTCCACTCCCCCAGGCAGGACACAAATCCTCCTTCCATAGACATACACCATACCTGTCGTGATGATGGGCACTAACAAAATAATACGAAGTATTTTTTTCCTTCCCCGTTTCCAAAAATTGATTATGAAAGGGTCATGGGGTTGGGTTGTGGAGGAAAAAAGGAGAAACAGGTAACACAACACATATTATGGCTGCAATCCTGTCTTTCCTGGGTGTATGGGCATTGAACTCAGCATGCCTTATTTCCAGGAGAAAACACATATATGAATGTGTTGTAGCATCCTCATGCAAAACACAGTTTCCATTCATCACACACACACACACACACACACACTGTGGAATCTTAGCAACCGGCAGAAGGGAATAAGGGGACAGTCAGGCAATGCACAACCCAACTGCTAGCACTCAGAAGAGTATGATGTTATGCAAGGTGATGGGAACACCCACAATGACTTAATGACAACTTGGAGGAGAGAAGGAGGATACATTATCCCACAGCAATGACAGGTGACGCAATTATATGTGGTTGGATTTTTTAAAAAGCATAAGTCGTTTTGTAGATCCTTATGGATCAAATGGTGGGATAGATATCAACCAACATGCATCAATTTATTCTGGCAGAAGCTTCTGTCAGCCTTGTATTTAACCATCACCTGGTGCTCACCAGAGGCAACAAGGAATTAGATGCAGGCAAAAGGGCTGCTAGAGGAGGAACAAATCAGTTCATCCCTCCCCATACCAACAGCCCCCTGTGTGTCTATGCTAAGTGTAGAGGAGGAGAAGCTCCCTCCTCCATGCCCAGCACAGGAACCAAGCCTCTCAATTTTTTTGCATGCCTGCTTTTTACCCATAAGAGGAGCTGGCAGACAGAATGCTCTGTACCTCCTCTGCCAACCCTCTTATGAGTAAAAAGCAGGCCAGTAATGTCTGAGGGCTTATTTACAAGGCTAAGCTGCTGTGGACTTGAATCTGCTTTGTCAGATGTATTATACTTTTGTTGCTGTTGTCGCTATTATTATTATTATTATTATTATTATTAACAATACAGCACAATCCATGTACATTGTACTTGACAGTGTTACACAGGCAAAAGCAGACAGGTTCTTCCTCTCAAAAAACTTAAAATGGAGAGGGGAGAAGCGAAAAGGAATGCTTGTGGGCAAATGCAGTTCACAGTGCTCACAGTAAGGACTGATGCTTCGTAAGAACTTAAGAAGAGCCACGTTGGAGGAGACCAAGGGTCCATCTAGTCCAGCATTCTGTTCCCACAGCGGCCAACCACACACCCAGAGGAAACCCACAAGCAGGACATGAGTGCAACAGCACCCTCCGCCCATGTTCCTCAGCGACTGTCATACTTAGGCATGTTGCCTGAGAAACTGGAGGTAGCACATAGCCATCAGGACTAGTAACCATCGATAGGAGGGCATAAGCTCATCAGGACAGAAGAAAAGCCATGCTGGATGAGACACAGCCCAAAGTCCTCAACGTGGGGGGGGGGGGGCGCCTTCAGGCCAGTTGCTACCTCTCAACTTAACCTACCCCACAAGGTTGTTGTGAAAATCATACAGGGATGAAAAGAACCGTGTAGACATCACCTTGAGCTCCTCACAGAAAAAGTGGGATATAAACATAGTAAGACAACAAATCACTCAAGACAAATAAATTTCTAAGTTTTACAAATATATATATATATATATATATATATTATTATTTCCCCCCTTTTTCTTCTCAAGGGGCCTGTTACAGCCAGATAAGTCGACTTACCCTTCCTTGCTTCCAAAGTAGGAAGGGGAAGGGTCTTGAGGAGGTGTAGGGCAGAGGTTGATCCCATTCTGCCCCCCACCCCGTTATCCCCCCCAGAGGAGGAGGGGCTTTGCTCTCCTCCTCCTCCTCCTCCTCTCATGACTGTGGAAAGAGGAGGGCAGGATTAACCCCTTCTCTTCCTTTCACTCACCTTCCGGGCCTGGGGGGAAGCGGGGGGCTCGCGGACTCTGGTCAGTCAACGCGACTCCGCCTCAAGCGGGGCTCTCCGAGGAAGCGAGAGGAAGGCGCGGCCGCCAAGCAGGGCCCGGCTCTATGACACTGACACAGCCACCGCGCCTGCGCACAGGGCTCCCTGGGAGCAACTGCGCATGCGCCACCAACGGCTACCGCCCCTTCGCGAACGCAACGGTCGCTCCTCAGTCGGCGCCGCCCGCCCCCTCCTCCCCCTCCCCCCCCACGCGCGCCTGGGAGGGAGGGATGAGCCGACGCTCTGCGTCCTCTCAGTGCGCCTGCGTGAAGTGGTGCGTTGGGGAGAGGAAGAGCATCGTCGGGTTTCTCTTTCTTACTGCGGCTGCGCGAAGTGTTGGCGTGGGAAAGCGTTCTTGTCGCCGTCTTCTCATTGCGCAGATAAGACCAAGGGGAGGTGGCTAAAGTGAATTTCACGCAGTGCGCCTGCGCAGTTGAGATAAAGCCGTTAAGGATATAGTCCCTATGGAGCCGCAGGGAATGGGTGGGAGTGTTTGATGAAGGGGGTTGGGCTGTGTATGACTAATCCTTAAGGACTGGGTTGGATACCTTGGGCAGGTGAATGGGTGGAGGGAAGGAAGGAAACGTGTTCAATCTTGCACGCTGCTAATTATATTTGCAAAGTTTGCAGTCGTTTCATGATTGCCGGCGTTAGATGAGAATAACCCAAAGCCCCCTATTTTCAGCTATGAGCTAGCAATGCAACCATTTGGAATGAACTGCAAACTCCCGTATATTTCAGAACTGGATTCTGGCTTTCAAAATGGGACCCAGCCTTGGTGAACTTCTGCCAGATAATAGCTGCAAACCAAATGCAAAGCTTGTTTGGGAGTAAGCCTCATTGAACTCGGTTGAGTTTACTCCTGAGTAAATTTACACTGTAATGTTGCAGTTCGCCTAAACCAAGGGGGTGAGGGACTTCAGGACATAAGAAGAACTGCGCTGGATCAAACCAAGCGTCCATCTTGTCCACCATTCAGTTCCCATAGTGGCCAAGCAACTGCCCATGGGAAACCCACAAGCAGGACATGAGCAGAACAGCACATTCCTGGTCATCTTCCCCAGCAATAGGTGGACATAGGCATACTGCCTTGCATACTGGAGGTAGCATATAGCCCTCAGGACTAGTAGCCCTAGATAGCCTCCAGGAATGTGTCTAGTCCCCTTTTAAAGCCATCCAAATTGGTTGTCATCATGAAGTCTTGTGATCTTCCAGATGGGACTGCAACTCCCATCAGCACTAGCCAGCATAACCTCAGGTGGGAGATTATGGAAGTTGCAGTCTGACAAATGTTGGGGGCTAAAAGTTGCCCAGCCTGGTAAGGCTGCGGTCCTGTGCACCTTTTCCTGGTTGTTCTATTGAGCATAGTGAGAAACAGCAACTCTTAGAGGGATAGACCCTTCATTGTTTTAGATCAAGGAAATTATCAGCCATTTAATAACTTTTGGGTTGCTGATTACTTTGGCTAAATCCAACCAAATTCAGTGAGATGTACTCCTAAACAAGCGCGCATAGGATTACTGTCTTTGACTCCCCAGAGAAATCTGTAAAATGAGGTACTAAAAGGACAATTGTCAAAAGCACATATTGTGAATAACTACTCTGCTTCTGCACTTTTCAGGGATCTCCCTCCCTCCCTCTCTTTTTTTTACAGATTAAAGCTTTGCAACTAGGTCAGCCAAAAATTGCACAACTGGAATGCACTTCCACGTAAATACTGTTTTATCTTTCAAAAGGTCTTTTGCTGCTGGGGAAAGGGGAAAGCTGCAGAGTAAGATTTCCCTAACTCCTACCACCCACCCACCCGCTCCCATCCACACAAACACACCACAGGAATCTGGAGAGTTAATGCAATAAACCTTAAGACTGCAAGAAATATTTTATGGTAATCTCTCTAACTTTCCCAATCATGCTGTTTCTCCGGGGCGAAGGGAAGTGTTGCAAGAATTAGGAGTGACACCAATGCCTGGTATATGACATGACCTTGACTGGGAGCTCCATCACACCTTTTATTTTTGCATGTACCCGCAGTTTTGAATCCGCTTTCCTTTCGCGATTGTAGCCATACTGGGGCCTCCCTTTTCACTTATGGGCTTCTTATAGGTGGGGGATTGATCCTGGCGGCAGGAAGGAAGGTGCAGGCAGGGAAAGACGAAGAGGAGGGAATCCCATGTGCTGGAGGAGGAGAGTTGCCCTGCCCTCGCCTTTCCTCATCAATAAATACGCCCCCCCAACAAAGGAAAAAGCAAGAGGGGGGATATTCCTGACTTTCTCCGCGCCAAAATGCTTCGCAACAAGGGGCGCGATGAGAGCAGGACAGGGACGACATCATGCAAGTACCTTACTTCAAAAATACATACAAGCAGGGCGAGTGTGCAGTAAATCGCTGGTGTGATGGAACTCTGGATGGACGATTATACTGCATAGCATTCTAGAGCCCAATATAAATGCAAATGAGGTGAAATTCTCTTCAATCTAGAAGCAGGGTTGCCACCATGCAACGTGGCAATCATGCTTTTAAAAGCTCTGAAATAGCGCAAGAGGATGCAACCGTGGCCTCTCTCACCCTGCTGT
Organism: Anniella stebbinsi; assembly: GCA_029215795.1. Taxonomy (NCBI): domain Eukaryota; kingdom Metazoa; phylum Chordata; class Lepidosauria; order Squamata; family Anniellidae; genus Anniella; species Anniella stebbinsi. The sequence continues at coordinate 55,777,314 of JARDYH010000007.1, forward strand.
TCCACTAGTCCATTTGCCCACCTTTCTCCCTTGCAAGTGGGGGACAAACAGGAGGTGGGGTTAAATATATCTTTGTGTTTAATGCTTTTTTAAAAAAATGTAACCAGCAGCCCCTGGGGAAGTGTAGAAGCTGATAATGATCGACATTGCAGCAGGCAGTGAGTGGGTGGGAATTTAACCCTGTCTCTCCTTGCTGCAGTGACACAACAAATCAATTCGGATGACACAATAAACAACTGGTGTGGGGGAAACAATTGTCAGTTGTTTTGACTATCGTGTTATCCGAATGCTGCCATAGTCAACTCAGTGCTGATCCTAATCCACACCACAGTTGATTATTTATTACCATATTGTGTGGGGAGTACCCCCCAGATGAACAACTGTAAAGTTGATTATTACCCCACCATTGACTATCGTGTCGTCCGAATTGAGCCACAGAGTTCCTCTGAAGATGCTGTTTGGATAGGAGGGAAATCCTCCCTTGGCGACATTGGATGAGAGGATGAAATTTCCCACCTGGCAAGCTGCAATCCCAATAATTAATAGCCCCCCCCCTTCCCCACAAGTGGCTACCATTTTATTTTAAAGATGGGCAAAGATGCATTTAAAGATGTGCGAGTTACTGGTTCCCCTCTATTTGGCACTGGTTAGGCCTCATCTTAAGTATTGTGTCCAGTTCTGGGTGCCACACTTCAAGAAGGTTGCAGACAAGCTGGAGGGGGTTCAGAGGAGGGCAACGAGGATGATCAGGGGTCTGGGAACAAAGCCCTATGAGAAGAGACTGAAAGAACTGGGCATGTTTAGCCTGGAGAAGAGAAGATTGAGGGGAGATATGATAGCACTCTTCAAATACTTGGAAGGTTGTCACACAGGGGGGAGGACCAGGATCTCTTCTCAATCATCCCAGAGTGCAGGATACTGCATAATGGGCTCAAGTTACAGGAAACCAGATTCCAGCTGGACATCAGGAAAAACTTCCTGACAGTTAGAGCAGTGCGACAATGGAACCAATAACCTAGGGAGGTCATGGACTCTCCTACACTAGAGGCATTCAAGAGGCAGCTGGACAGCCCAGACACTTCGTTTTTCTCCACAATAGGAAAATAAAGAGTGCCAGGCTACATCAGACCAAGGGTCCATATAGCCCAGCATTCTCTTCACACAGTGGCCAACCAGCTGCCCACAGGAAACCCTCAAGCAGGGCATGGTGCAACAGCACCTTCCCACCCATGTTCCCCAGGAACTGGTGTACCTAGGCATACTGCCTCTGATCCTGGAGATAGCACATAGCCATCCAATCCCTTTAAAAGCCATTGAAATTAGTGGACATCCCTACAACTAATGGAAGTGGATTCCATAGTTTTAACGATGCATTGTATGAGTAGGTTCTTTCTTTCATCTGTCCTGAATCTCCCACCAATCAGCTTCATGGGATGACCTGGGTTCTAGTATTATGAGAAAGGGAGAAAAACATAGAAAGCTGCCTTCTACTGAGCCTGCATTGTCAACACTGACTGGCAGCAACGGATCTTCAGAATTCCAGGCACAATTCTTCCCCACTCTATCTGGAGAAGCTAGAGATCGAACATGGAACCATTTGATTTTCTGGCTTTTGTGCTGCATTTCCACTATTCTAAAAGGTTGAAATGCTTCTCTGAAAGCTTAGTTACTGGCAGTAAGAACTTCAAGCTACAATATGCTGCTGTACGGGTGGTTTTGTATTTTTGCCCCTACCTCTTTTGCCTGCAACATGACTCACCGGCGTAATGCAGCCCCTGATAGCAGGTCCACCATTGAATTGGCCCTCAGACCGAAAGAGGTTGAACACCACTGGTGTATAGGGCTGCTGCCTAAGCCCTGTTCATTTACAGCCAGTATGGTGTAATGACTAAAGTGTTGGACTGGGAGTTGGGAGATCTGGGTTCTAGTCCCCACTTGACCATGGAAACCTGCTGGGTGACTTTGGGCCAGTCACAGACTCTCAACTCAACCTACCTCACAGGGTGGTTGTTGTGAGGATAAAATGGAGAGGAGGAGGATTATTTATACTACCGGGTTCCTTGGAGGAAAAGAAGCAGGATATAAATGCAATAATAAGTAAACTTCATGATTTTAGTCAGTAGTGTTTTTATGCGTGTAAACTTTTTAAAATTGTATCTGCCCTGGGGATGTATTTGAAGGGCAGGATGTAAATTCCTAAAAGAGAGAAAAATAAATCGTTCTTCTATTTAAGACTGCTTCCAGACACTGATGGTGTCAAGGAGTCAGTCTTCGGTCCTGCAAAGAAAGAATAAACTTCTCCAAGGTTCTTTTCCATGGAAGAAAGCTTTATTAAGACTATGCATTTAAGACTATTTCTGTAGGGGGGATTATTTACAGAGACATCTTAAGCCACACTTTCGTAACATTTTCCGTCCTTGACATGAAAATGCAGGCAGGCTGCAGTATAAACAAGACTCCATCCAACTCAAAAAACATACTGTAGAACCTTCGCGGTAAAGAAAATGTAAAATAAGAAAACACTGGGTTTCAAGTTCCTGGAGGATGTGGATGTATAGATAACCCCTGTTCTCCCTGGTGATGTCAAGATGTTCTTCACTTCCACCTTCTTTCTGTCTCTATGCAGATATCCTCAATTGGCTTAAGATGCTCTCCATCATTATGGTAGCAATTTTGCAAGAGGCAGCTGTCTGGAGAGGCTTTGTCCACCAGACTGTAAAGGAAAGCAACTGATTCAGTCAGGATATAGAAGGTGGGAATTTATACCATGGGAAATCAGAGGGTGAAAAGGCAGGGGACGAGCAAAGAGCTGAAGGATGGTCCTGGTTTGGGGAAGGTCAAAGTAGAGCAAAGCAAAAAAACAAAACAACATTGGTGACAGAGAAGCTGACCATAGTTCACTCTGGTAAACTACTGTAATGCACTGTATATGGGGCTGCCCTTGAAGACTGTTTGGAAACTTTAGTTGGTTCAAAATATAGCAGCTGGATCAGGGGTGCACAGCAGTTTTGGACTTCAACTCCCAGAAGCCCCTGCTAGCCATGGATCAGGAATGCTGGGAGTTGAAGTCCAAAACATCTGGAGATTTTTTGGACTTCATAGATGGACACTCGCAGAGAGAATGCAGCCTTCAAAGAAAATTGCTAAAGGAGTTTTATTCTGAAATAAGTGCTTAATTTTTCTAGGCAATGTGTGTGGAGACACAGCTCCTGAGGAAGGAGTATTTCCGAAACGTTGAGCTTTTAAAGTGAAATAAAAAACACACGTCAACCAGCACCAGGCTTTGTCTCTTTCCTACCAGTCAGCATTGGTGCTACACCCTTCCTAACAGGACACTCTCGAAATAAACCAGCTCCTAGTCAGTTTCAAAGCACAATTCAAGGTAGTGGTTTGGATTTTTTTTTAAGCCCAAGGTGATATGTGATGTTATTTCAACAGCTACCGATCCCCGCACGAACTTGCCCAAATGGCAATATCAAGTAAAATTGTACATAATTCCTACTTAGAATAGACCCAATGAAATGAATGGGACTTCAGTTAGTCAAGGTGAACTTAAATCCCATTCATAGGTAGGACATACACTGAATTTTACCCATCATCTTCAGATGACCTTCACCAGATCTCTGCCTTCGGAGATGAGGCAGGAAGTGACCAGGTAAAATAGGGCCCTTTCTATCACGCTTCCCTGCTGCCCCCCAGCTTTGGAACAACCTTCTTGAGAGAGTCTCACCTGGCATCAATTCTGATGTCTTTTTGGTGCCAGGTGAAGACCATTTTATTACCCCGGAATTTTAGAACTGTTAATCCTTCAATTTTTCAGTAATCTGCTGTTTTTAACTGCTGCGGGTCTGCTATAATAATTTTTTTTAAAGTATGATTGTTTTCAGCTTATTTGCAAGCTGCTCCGGGAGCCCTTTGGACTAGAGAAGTAGATATAAATATCTAAAATAAATAAAAGTGGTAAACATGCCTAAGGCACAGCCAGGGCATGTGAACAGCAACTGTCGGCCAGACATTGGCCAGCTGTGACTTGAACAGCCCATAGAAAAAGAGGAGAGTCCGTAGGCCACTTCAGACCTGACAGGTTACAGGAGTGGGGGACCTGTAAACCTCCAGATGTTGGGCCTCAAGTCCCCCTGATCATTGGCTATGTGGGCTGGAGCTGATGGGACTGGAAGTACAACACCTGAAGGGCCACAGGTTTCCTGCCCCTGTGGAAACAATTCCTATGACTCATAGGGACATAGGAAGCTGATTTATACTGAGTCAGACCCTTGGTCCATCTAACCCAGTGTTGTTGACACTGACTGGCAGCAGCTCTCCAGGGCTTCAGGCAAGATTCTTCCGTAGCCCTACTCGGAGAAGCCAGGATTCAAACCTGTGACCTTGGGCATGCAAAGCAGGCACTCCACCACTATTAATAATTCGCTCTCTCCTCCTTTAAAAGCGGGGATAGAAGTATCACACCTACCAGCCGCAAGTTCAAAGAGATGGGGTCTATTCCTCGGCCACCGACTTAGAACTGCCAGACTTGGAGACCTGAACAATTTCCACAGAGGTGAAAGCTTTGCTCGCTGAGATCCGGTGCCGGGTGCGCAGCTTGTTCAGGGCCGACTCGGCCATTCCAGCCCTCTCTTCCGCGTCGTCCAGCTCGTGTACAGTTTTCCGGTACCTTGCCATGCTACTGTTAGCCTGTTCTTCCTGCAGGGGGTTAACAGAAGAAGAAGAGTTTGGTGGTGGTGAAAGAGGCTCTTGCACTAGTCACTGCTAGAACCCAAAGTAGGCCAGGAAAGGGGGGTTGATGCACGCTTCCATTAAGATCATAAGAAGAGCCCTGCTGGATCAGACCAAGGGTCCATCTAGTCCAGCCTTCTGTTCACACAGCAGCCAACCAGCTGTTGACTACGAACCCACAAACATGACACAAGTGCAACAGCACGCTCCCGCCCATGTTCCCCAGCAACTGGGGTACATAGGCTTACTGCCTCTGCTACTGGAGGGAGCACAGAGCTATCAGTAGCCATTGTTAGCCTTCTCCAGGAATTTTTCTAACCCCCTTTTAAAGCCATCCAAATTGGTGGCCAATATAGATCAATCAATTAAAAAACTAACTGATTAAAGAGGTATCCTCAACCAGGCAATGCCTTCCGACAAATGTTGGATTGATTTTAATCCAAGCACTTGTAAAAACTGCAGGTAGCAGACACCATCTCAGGAGAAGCCTTCCTACACTTCACTCTCACATTGGTGGGAATTCCTCTTCTAAGATGGTGCCTGCTGAGACGTTATAGGTATACTGTCTACCCTAACCTGGTGCCTTCCAAATGTGTTGGACTACAGTTCCCATTGCCCCCAGCCAGTACAGCCACTGGAGGGGAACCAGGTTGGAAACGGCTGATCTAACTTATAGGGGCGCAATGAACTGAGGTTCTGCAGAATCCCCATTGGAATGGGAGGGAGGTTGCAGAAGAGCATGACAATCCATCACAGGTGATCATTTCAATATGCTGACCAGGTTGCCAATATACCTAAGGCAAAGATGGACAACCAGTGGCCCTAAAACTTCCATCAGCCCTAGCCAGCAATCCTGAAGCATGATGGGAGTTGTAGGCCAAAACATCTGGAGGCCTGCAAGTTGCCCACCCCTGAGTAAGTCATCCAGAGGATGTACCAGTAGATCCTGAACTACCTTTTGTCCATCTCCCAACACCCTGCTAGATGGAACCTCTAATTCGAGAGGCGGAGTGGGGGGATAGTGTTAATAGTCGTGGTACATACAGCCTCCTCGATTTGTCTTTTGTATATCTTCATCTTGTTCTGCAGCTTCTCCACCAGCTCCTGCATGCGCTGGTTGGTCTTGTGGTCCTCCTCTGTTTGGAAGACCAGCTCCTTCAGGCGCCGTTCGTTCTTGTGCAGGATTTTCACCGTCTCCACGTGGCGCTTCTGCTCCGAGTCCAGCTCTGTATCCAGTTCCTTAATCTGAGAAGGAAAGGGAGAGATGGTCAGGTGCTCAGTCCCAGAGATGGGTGACTATCTTGGGCAAACAGGTGAGGAGACAGACAGACAAGCCGGAAGTCTGGTGGCAGTCCAGTAAAACAGAGGGAGGACAAAACATTGCCCAGACTGAGGGAAGACAGCACAGCTGTTGAAGCTTTAGATTTGCCAATAAGTGGCACAGGATTGGCCTTCTGGTGGTCACCAGACTCCTCCAAGCCAGGAGGATTCTGGGACTGCTATGCAAGTACCCTAACCAGAACCACTTGCTTTTCATTTCTGTTGACTTCAGGCTTGTGGCCAGTGCTAGGAGGTTTTACTCAGGGCTCAAATTACAGGTGATCCAACCGCCTTAGTGACTGATTATTATTTTTTTAAAACCCCATGCAAGGTGCATAATAAGGCTAAAATTAGGGGAAGAGGAGTGGAGCTTGAGTATTTTACTACCTTTCCCCTCATAATTCAAGCATTCATTTCACTGTCGTAGAATCAAAGTTACTATCCTCCCCACTTGATCTTAGGGTCTGGGTCTAATTCGGGCCTGTAAAGCCTTTCATGAAAATGTGACACTTCACACACACACACACACACACACATCCTCCCTGCCGACAATATATGTGGTTCTAACGTTATTACATTTCCAAACAAAAAATGCATCGAATTTAAGTCTAGTTATCAGTGGTGTTGTGGTAAATTTTATAGTGCTGGCGCACTTCATGACATTCCCCATAGCCATGCATCTAAGGAGGGTTCAAAAACACAAGCAGTTATGTTGATCCATATCTATATGTCTGTGTGTATTATATACTTGTGTATGGGATAGTCACCTGACAATATGCAGTTGCTGGGAAGATGCATCCCCCTGCCCCAGCTATGGTGAGGATTGCAGCTAAGGGAACAGAGAAGCCTGAGGGGGTGGCAGATGATGTCAGCATCCCTGCTATACAAAACATCTTGACTCTTTGACCCTGTGAGCCCCGGCTCCACTACACCACTGCTAGTTATTGACTTAGGGTAGTACATTTAACAGTTTCCCCACTTTATTTTACAGCAGCGTAGGCTGGTGGCTGCGATGTCAGTGGGGCGGTGAATCCGCTTCGGGTTTCAGTCAGAACTCTAAAGGAGCTCTCCAAGGCTGAAACCTGGAGCGAATTCATTGCCCCACTGATGTCGGGGCCACCAGCCTCCGTTGCTTCACAGACAAAAATATAGGTGGAATCCATCGGTTGCTTGGAGTTTTTTTATGGTTCCTCATAATAACGAATTATACTTCATTTCCCATAACCTGAGGAAAGGCTTTGACAAATATTGTTGTGTCCGTCCCTGGTTTGTATATGAAATAAAATCATTCCATATTTTATAAAAATCAGATATTTTGCCTTTGCCGTTAGCCAATTCCAGCTGGTGTGTCAATGTTGCTGCCACGGTTATTTGCCACAGCTGCGTATCCCGAGACTTCAGTGTTAGAAGTTCTGCCGCTTTCCAACTTTTAGTTATTGCTCCTGCGGGCTGCCATCAGCATGAACATGATTAATTCCTTAGGTGCCATTTTTCGCATTTTGTTCTTCCCGTATTGTTAACAATGCTAATGCTGGTGTAACATAGACAGTTTGGTGTGTAATTTTTATGGGAATATTGTGTTCTAAAACAGTAATGGAACAGGCAGCAAATTCAGGGCTGGCGTCAGAGGTGGGCATGGTTAGGCAACTGTCAAGGGCCCACATTCCAGAGGGGCCCACTGACCAGAGCCCCCCCGGACTTACTTCTCTTCACCACTGCAACCTTCACCACTTGTTGATGTGCCCCAGGCAACAGCAGTAGTGAAAGGGAGAAGCAGCAGATGCCACGGCCTCCTAGCTCTCTGCCTGTCAAGCCAGCAAGTGGGAGCAATGATGAGGAAGAGGAGGAAGAGGAAGAGCAATGGCAGTGAGAAGGTGAGGCAGTGAGGGAGGGGCCCCATGGAGAATGTCTTGCTCAAGGGTCCTCCAAAATCTGGATTCGCCCTGCCTGAATCTGCCAACAATCACACTGGGGTGTAAAGCGACTTCACACTCTCACTGGCTACAAAACAACGAAAACACGTTCTTACTCTGGTCTCAAGCTTCATGATGGTGCGTTTCCCTCCTTTCAGGGCCAGTTGCTCCGCTTCTTCCATCTTGACTTGCAGGTCCTTTATGGTGACCTCGTAGTTCTTCTTAATCCTCTCCAGGTGCATGGAGTGGTCCTGTTCCTGGCGCAGTTCTTCCGCCATGCGGGTGGCCTGGAAACGGGGGGTTAAGAAATAGGACTGCATGTTTCGCAATGAGAAATAGGACTTCCTGTTTTGCAGGTGTCATAGGGACTTGGTTTCGTCTCATGCAGAGTCGGAACGTGATGTGCTCAGGTCAGGCCCAATTGAGGAGAGGGAACGTTAAGTGACAGTCAAATAGGGGTGTGTGTGTGTGTGTGTGTGTGTGTGCTACAATTCTATGATACACAAAAACATATATATATACAAACCTGCTCAATCTGTGTAATTTAGGTGAGCCACATAAGTCAACTTTTGAATTTGGGCACAGAATTATTCGTTTATTTTTTACCATGGAGCTGGGGTCTTCACAGTGGTGCTGTGGGCACCTCTCGTGATGCCTGCAAGGTTCCCCGCCTCTCCCGATTTTTAGGTTATTTTTTAAGGTTTTTGAAATTATTTGTTTACACTGGGTGGCTGGATTGCTGCAAAGCAAAGAAAAGACCTGCCCTCCAGTGCCATCTTTATTTGTGTTCAAAAGAAGCATTTTTGTGTTTTGGAGCTCAGACCCCACCTTTTTCATTGTGTTTAGGTTCTCGGGGAAGCTACTTTTCTTTCAGTCTCACCAATTTGCCTCCTGGAAAATGACTACTTTGGTCATGCCTTCCACAGCAGCCATTTTGTGAAGGGACAAGCCCCCCATTTTGTGAGAGTGCCCTCAACACTCTCAAAATTCCAAATGTGCCCACTAACCCCAAAAAGTTAAGGACCTCTGAGGAGTATATACCCTGGTGCACACACACCCTGGCAAAACGGTATGTCTGTGGGGGTGAAATAAGACCAAGAATTCCTCAGGCTTTCACCTCACATTATTGGTACACAAGGGTTCTAGCAGGCATATGTTCCTCTGGATTTGCCATTATTTACTCTGAAATGAATCACTTTTATTTGAAAAAGGACAATGGAACAATCTTCCCCAATCTGCCACCTTCCAGACGGCCTGGACTACAACTTCCATCATTCCTCATGCTGGCTGGGGGATGATGAGAGTTGTAGTCTAACACATCTGGCGGGAGGCAGGGCAAGGACAGCCTGGTCTATGACATGGCCCTTGGGAGCACCCCGCCCCAAGAGACAGGATGGAACTCACGTCCGCCACCGCTTTCTTTGCTCTCTCATCCACCGTCCGGAACTCGCTGATGAGCTCCTCATGTTCGTTAGTGATGCGCACGAGGTCAGATTCCAGTTTGCGCTTGATCACCAGCAGGGTCTGGTTCTGCAGAAGGAAGAGAAGACTTCAGTGACCCAGGGCGCATCCAGAGGGAAATGGTAGCACTTCTCATCACAGAAACGGGGAGACAGACAGAAATCGAGACAGGTCTCTGAGGACGGAAGGCCACATTGTGCGTCTGCCACATAACTTCAAAGCCAACCTAAAAGACTTCGCATTACAACAGGGAGCAATATACTGATGTTGGGAAAATCCATCCCACCCACAACTATTGTGAACCATGCAGTTAGGATGAGAGGGAAGGGGGAATTCCGAAGGAGATAGGGGTGGCAGATGACGTCAGCGTCCCCACTAATCAGAAAGTGTCGCTCCTCTATCCCTGCTAGGGAGGTGGAGGAGTTCAAGACGGACTAAAATGAGATTCAATTTCTAAGAATCTGACCTGCAGAATTCGCTGCGGAAAAGTTAGCATGTGACATATGCTAAATGTTACGTACTAACCTAAATAATAATAAATTATTATTATTATTATTATTTACATTTATATTCCATCCCATAGCTGAAGCTCTTTGGGCAGTTTACAAAAGATTAATAGATTGAACATTAAAAGTCAATATACAAAATTTTAAAACATAAAACATAAAAACAGCTAACTTTTAAAACAATTTTAAACTTTCAGCCAGGCCAAACTCAACTTAAGCTGTTAAATGCCTGGGAGAAAAGAAAAGTTTTGACCTGGCGCCAAAAAGATAACAGTGTTGGCACCAGGCGGGCCTCATTGGGGAGAACAGTTATGTGAACTGTTGCAAGCTTCCTTACAGAATTATTTGCGTGTTTTCTGCATGACCGGGAAGGGGGGGGGTTCAAATCTGTCTGTGAATGGACAATAGTGCGCAATGCATGAAACGTGCCGGATGGATTTCACGAAATCTGGACACCCCTAGTCCCTGTCCCTGCTACACCGCTAGGCAAGTAGCACCCTCTGCCCTCACCTGGACGCTGAGTTCGTTGTGCCTCTCGGAGACCTCAATCAGCTCTTGCTCGATGAGTTTGCGCGAGCGCTCGCTGCCCTCCAGGCCTGTGCGCACTTCCTCCAGCTCTGTCTGGAGGAGGCTGAGGCGGCGCTCCTGGAGGTTGTATTGCTCACGGAGCTCTTCATGCTGGCGGGCATCCTCGTCCATCTGGATCTGGAGATCCTGCAGGCAGAAAGGGAGCAGTGGCGTAAAGAAGGGGTTGGACCTTCACAGACTAAGAGGCGGCTTGCACACAGGGCCAGCGTCAAGGGGAGGCATGGTTGGGCACCTGTTGAGGGCCCACACTCCAGCAGGGTCCCACTGGAAGAAGTCTGAACATTTCAGGAAGATTGGTTAAAGACTGAGGTTGAAGACTACAGATATGAGGGGAGCTGGGGAAAGGATTCAGCCTCTTTGCTACTTCCTACCTCTGGACAAAGGAAGGCACGGTGGTAGCCATGCAAACCAAGCAAGACTCTCAACCCCAATAGGCCAGGGTTGATCACATGATACTCCTTGAGCTCTATGTCATTGGTTCCAAGTCAGGGCTGCTCACAGGTCTTAGCAACTTAGGAGATTCTGTTCTTTGGCAGATATGCTCTGACCTCACCTCACCTCCTGTTTAACAAGGACTGGATCTGACACCCGCCAACACTCCTTTTCAATCATCCACAGCCAAATTGTCAGAAAAATGAAGCGCACTCTTTCCAAATTGGAACACCGCACCTGCAGGCCAAGTTTTCAAGGGGCCTTGTGCTATCCAAGGTGCTTAGCCTTGGCCCCCAAATGGATTCAGCACCTTGGATAGCTCTTTTAGAGTTCTGGCTAGTTCCGACTGAAACCCAGAATGGATTCACAGCCTAACTGAAGTTGGCGCCACCAGTCTCCACTTGCAGTCGGTTGAATCTTATTCAAGACCAGCAATGGGATAGTATTGTCCACTACACCTGAGGCTACTTTGGTGGGCTGGGTGGAGCTGATGGAGCACGGGTTCTGTGGCATACAAAACTCTGCCCTCCAACAGTGGGGAACAGTCAAGGAATAGAGGAGGAACAGCCTGAAGAGTGATGCTGCCACCACCCAGCATCTGCCACCTGAGACAATCACCCCTCTCAGCCTAATGGTAGGGCCGGTCCTGCCACTGCTAACCTGCCTGTGAAAGAACAACTAACCAGAGTCCTGTCTGGCTTGCACTAAACTGGACACATTTTTCCTCAGGAGAAAGGCCTTGGTGCCATGATTCTTTCAGACTGGTTCCTCACTCCCTTCCCCTTTCAGAATGGTTTCTCATTCCCTTCCGCTCAATTTGTTTCACCTTGATCTGCTGCTGGAGTTTCTTCAGGGTCTTGACAAGCTCACTGTTGTTCCTGTTGGCGTGGTCCAGCTGGATCTCCATCTCGTTCAGGTCTGTCTCCATCTTCTTTTTCAGGCGGAGCGCCTCGGCCCGCCCTTTTGCCTCCAGCTCCAGGCTGGACTGCAGCGACTCGATGGCGCGCTGGTGGTTTTTCCTGCGGGGGCAAGCAGGCCTGTCAGCTGCCGCTCTCAGCAATGCGATGCGCAGCCCAGACTGGTGCATATTTATGTAAAAGTAAACCCCATGTTAGCGGAAACCGGTGGCGATGATATCAGGGAGGCAGTGAATCAGCCAGAACTCTAAAGGAGCATGTTTGGGCACCTGCTGAAGACAGGTGTCCATTGACAAGTACCCTTTGAAGTTGCTCCTTCTCTCCAACGTTGCAACCTGCTCCTTCACCTGCCTCTCGCTCTGGACCAGACAGTGGTAGTAGTGAGAGGGAGGAGCAGGAGATGCCCCTGTCTACTTGGCTCTTTGCCTGCCAAGCAAGCAAGCGGGAGCAATGACGAGAAAGAGGAGGAGTAAGGGCAGCTGGCGATCATGGCATTGAGAAGGCAGATTCACCGAGGGAGGGGGGCCATGAATGGGGCCTTACCCAAATGACTTCAGAAACCTGGAGCCAGCACAGTCCTGGCCCTTTTTTCATGCAAGTTTCTACATACACCTGTCTTTTGCGCAAGTCCTACACTCCGTACCTTGTGGCTTCAAATTCCTCCTCCTTTTCATGGATCCTTCGGTCAATGTCAGCTTTGACTTGGGCCAGCTCCAGCTGGATGCGGATGAGTTTGCTTTCTTCCACCTGTTGGCAAATGCACAAGGCATGAAAGGTGGCCTGTTTTTGAGAGACGACATCTATTGCAGTGGGGGCCTGTTGGAGACGGGCCAGCCTCGCTCTGAATATACAGGCATGCGTGTGCAGGTTAACCTCAGTGGTGTAGTGGAGTCAGGGCCAGCAGGGACGCATCCCCGACACATTTTGATGAGCAGGGATGCTGACTTCATCTGCCACCCCCCTCGGAATCCCCTGCTTCTGGCAATAATGAATGAATTTTGCCAGCAATTATATACTGTCCCTTGTTGTCATGCAAAGTGTTTTGGAGATGGTTTGGTATGGAATGGGCAATCAAGATTCACTAGCTTTGCAAAAGAACTGCTCCTGGTGGAGAGGAAAACAGCTAGAACTAGATTGTTGAGAAGGATCAACTCAGCAGCCTGTATTTGGGGCCGGTCCTTGGGGGCATGGCTAAGGAGGACTGTCATGATGAGCAGCTGAACTTCAAAATGTACCACTACCCTACTGACTCGTCTCTCTCTTTCGGGATCAGGGGGCCAACAGGGCATAGACCGGAAGGTTCTTTGCAGAGTTGGAAGTACTAAATAAATTAGGGCTCGTAACATGTGTTTTAAAAAATAACGTTACCTCAAGGGAAGACTCGGCTTCCTCCAGGGCCATCTGCAGCTCGTCCTTCTCAATCTCCAGTTTCTTCTTCATCTTCTGCAGCTCGTGGACGCTTCTCCCGCCCTCACCCAGCTGGTCAATGAGATCTTTGATCTCCTCTGAAGGAAAGGAAACACACAGGCGCACATGAAGATACTCAATGTGGCAGTTCTATTCCAGAACTGCAAAACAGTCGCACTGAGCACTTGTGGGAGAAAATTCTAATTGCTTGACATCCTTCAACCTTGGCTGAGTTATCAAATGAGCACCTGCATGCAGGGAAGTAGGAAAGAGCGAGTGAAAGAGAGAAAACAACTCTTCCACTTAACCCTAGTTCCTACAGTGTATCACTTTCTCCTTGCAAATTGCTGCCGAAAATATATAAGACTTTGTCCTCCATTGCGTACAAAGCACTGGGCTGCGCGGCAACCTCATGAACACCATGGCTATAATGATGGGTTAGACCTAGGAGTGACTACAGCATGGTTGGGATTAATTACAGTTTTCTCCTTTGAGAACACAGAAACCTGCACAGCCAACTGACAGTGGCAAACATGGCCTGTAGTCGTTCTGCCTCCCTTGGTTGTTGTTTTTTTTAAAAGAAATAAAATCAAGTTTCTAGACCTCATGGCTGAAAATGTGAGGGTAGTGCCTGATGCCATCCCCGAGATGACAGGTGGAAAGGGCTGGCCAGGGGGATATGTTCACATTGCTACTTCCCCAAGATTCAGAAGAAGCAGAATTGGGCCAATGTGTAAAATCAGCATCCTATTTTTAGTTGACAGAATTCGGCTTGTCTCTGGGTAGGGACTGTAGCTTAGGGGCAGAGCACATACAAGAAGGTCCCAGGATGAATTTACCAGGACCTTGAAAATCCCCTGCCAGTCAGAAAAGGCCAGGGGTGCAGAAACCTCCTGGCCACAGGCCCAGTCCACCCTCTGAGAGTTCCAATACAGCTTTCCAGGGTTCCCCAGAAAGCCACAGCCTTTCTCCTGGCTCCACCCACTTCCCACGACCACAGGTTGTTTGATGACTTCCTGACTGTTGTATGCTTCTTTCACCCATTCAAAATGACTGGAATGCCTCTCCTAAGGCTTCGCGTGACTGGCAGTCAGAGCATTAAGCTCAAATAGGCTGGCAGTTTTGGCCTCGCCCACCACAGCCCCCAAAAGCTTCTCCAAAATGGAATTTGGCCCTTGGGGCGAAAGGGGGTCTTCCTCTGGAGTACCAGGCTAGCTAGACCCATGGTCTCACTCTGTTTAAGGGGGCTTCCCTCGCAGCCCCTGAAATACTTGCCCTGGAGGGTCTTGTTGTCCTTCTTGACGGACTCCAGGTGCTCGAGGGCCTCCTCGTAGGCCGTCTTGAGCTTGAAGTTCTCCGTCATGTACATGCGGCACTCCTTCTGGGAGTTGTCCACCTCCAGCTGCAGTTCCTCACACTTCTGCTGCCATTCAGCCAGCATCTTGTCAAAGGCCCGCTGCTTCTTGTCCAGGACCGCACAGGCTGCGTTGGCCTGGGAGGAAGAACGCAAAAGGAGCCATGCCTCAGCCACGCACAGCCTGATTTCTCACTACGCATCACTCCTTACCCAGAGCACGGCCAGCCCTTCGGAGCTGAGTTGACGGTGGTTCACTGGGCCAGCGGCCAACTTTCCCATGGTCCTTCCAAGTGGTCGATTAAAAGGCGGTCTTGTTAGGGATTACAGCTTGCCTTGCCTTCTCTGAATCCAGTCTGGGTTTCAGTCAGGACCAGTCAGAATTCTAAAGGAGCTCTGCACTTTGGATAGCTCCTTTAGAGTTCTGACTGAAACCCAGAGCAAATTCATCGCCCCACTGACATCGGAGTCACCAGCCTCCACTGAAAATACTGTTGTCTCAGCAACGTGACATGCCAGAGATGCCCAGCAGCAACAGGCGATGTCCTCACCTTCTCAAGATCCAGAGTCAAGTCTTCCACTTCCATCTGGAGCCTCTGCTTGTTCTTCTCCATGCTGGCCACCCGGGCTTGAGCAGATTCAGCCGTCTCCTCTGCTTCCTGGAGCCGGGCAGTCAACTTTCTCCTGCAATGAGATGACAAGAGGGGAAAAGGCGAGTCAACACTGCAGAATGAATGCAGCAACCATCCTCCCTACAGAGCAACGCCGCTGCAGCAAAAACCTCATACAAGAACTCGCTCCTATGTAACGGGGGTTGGGAACAAGAGGCCCTCCAGATATCATTGGACTCCAAATCCCATCAGCATGACTAATGTTTGGGGATAATGGGAGTTAGAGTAAAAAAATCTGGAGGGCCACAGCTTTACTCCTCCCCCCCCATACAACTAACTTGGCATTAAAGCACCAAATAAGTGAAAAGCTCCCAGGTGGGCCAACCTCAGCGCTGGCGCCAGAGGCCAGCACCTTGGGGTAGTTGCTAAGGCCCCAGGGCTTAATGAGCATCCAAACCCAGACATGCTACTGCAATTGCTCCTCATCATCCTTGCCTACCCTGCCAGGGATAGTGACATGGAATAACTTTTCATCCTCCCCTAACTGTCGCCACCTGTAGCCATTTCAGCAGGCTGTACAAAGGGAGATGAGAGGGGGAAGCCGGCCCATTCCACCAACCCTGCTGAAAGTCTGCTTAATTTTTTCCTCTACCCTCCCCGTCCTATTTCCTTATGTGTCACATCTTTTTTTTAATTATAAGCCTGAAAGGCAAGGACTGTTTCATTTTACTGATTGCGTGTAAACCATTCCAAGAGCCCTTCTGACTGAGGAGCGTTCTCAATAAATAAAAAAGCAGCAGCAGCTGCCAGCATTTGCTTATTTATTTGCCCTCTCTTCCTGGGCAGCAGAGAGGACAGAGCCTTCACCCACCATCAGTGCCCAGAGGAGAAGGGGCAGGTAGCAGCGCCCGATGCTTTCTGCCAGTGCCACCTATTCACTTGCTTGCTGCCCTGCTCTCTGGGTGGGTAAGCAAAAAGAGTGGAAAAAACAAGAGAGGACCATCCCAAAAATATCTCCTCCCCTCCCCAAAATCTGGCGCTGACCCCAGCTAACATGGCCTAAGAGCCCCCCTAAGGCTCCCGCTCACTTGGTCTCTTCCAGCTCCTCCGTCCTCTGAATGGCATCCGTTTCGTATTTGGTCCTCCATGTGGTGACTTCGGTGTTGAGCTTGGAGACCAGGCGCTGCAGCTCGGCTTTGCCGCCTTGCTCTTCCTCCAGCTGCTCTTTGATCAGGTCCAGATCATGCTTGGTGTTGGCCAGGCTCACAACCGCAGCACTGCGGGACTAAAGAGGCCACAGCCAGTTAACTCTTTCCCCGTTGGGTAAATTTTCTCCCTTTGAAATGCCCGCCCTGCTCTTCAACCCAACCCAGGATCCTCAAGGTGATCAGAAGAATGCAGCATTACACACACTTAAAAAAAAAAAAAAGATAATCAGCTGCAATTAATAGCACTGACTTTAAGAAAAAAAGGTTTAAAAATAGCAGAATTATTTCGTTCACTGGATATGTCTGATTGACAAAGGCCTGGCAAATGTGGACCGACCTGCTGAAAACCTGACTGGACTGGGCCTGCTGGGATTTTTGTGGATCGAGTGGGGCCACAACAGAAAGGGCCCTTCTTCTCATGGCTAGAGGACGATGAAGAAGGCTTTCTCCAGTGTCAGGAGCCACCAGGGCAAAACCCAGAAACCATAACTTTGGACCTTCTGCAGACTAAGCAGAGACTCTACCACTGAGCTCTGGTCCCTTCCCAACTGCTCTTTGGATTATTTCTACTGTTAGGCACAGTATGAATAACAAGAACAATGAGAACAAGAATACTAACTATTCTTATGAATATTAATATCATTTTTTCATTATTATTATCGTTTTATTTGCGCTGCTGCTATGACAAATGCACACTGCTACTCACACTGGCAAAATATGATTGCGGTCTTTAAAGGTAGTACCTGGTGATAATGAAGGCAGGTCTATTTTTATTATGTGGAATGAATACCGATATTTTCGCATCCTTACCTTTGACTCTTCATCCAGCTGCCTCTTGAAGTCGTCCACTTGAGTGATGAGGGTTGTCTTCACGCGAATGATCTGGTTCAGCCTCGTCTGACTTTCCTCGTGCTCCCGGCTCAACTCACTGTTCTCCGCTGGAGGAGGAGGAAGAATAAAGTAATGCTCGAGGGAAGAAAGGCCACCGTAGGCGGCCCATTGCCTAACGTCTTCCAAAGGGAAATAGAATCAGGTCGTGGGGATCCTATGGCCTGGCAGATGTTGGAACTACAATTCCCATCATCCCTGACTGGAGCTGATGGGAGTCAACCAACATCTGGAAGCAGTGGTGTAGTGGTAAATTTTGAGTACGGCCACTCATCGTGACAGTATCCGTAGCCACGCCCCCAATGAGAGTCCAAACATTGCAGGCAACTGTGTCCATCCATAATAATAATAATAATAATAATAATAATAATAATTATTATTATTATTATTATTATTATTATTATTATTTATAACCCGCCTCTCCCTACGGATCGAGGCGGGGAACACAATGCAAATACAAGCATAACAAAGTTAAAAAATTTAAAACAAGAGAAACACACCATATCAACAAACCAGTTCTGGGAGTTTTCATCGCCATCTTTTGTAAAGCTAGTGGGTCTACTTTGCATTACAACTTTATATTGCTGCTGGGAAAATTCATTCCCCGCCATCTACAGTGAGGATTGCAGCTTAACACAGAGGGAACAGGGGAATTCTGAGGGATGGTGTGGCAGATGACGTCAGCATCCTGCTAATAAAAATGTGTCATGGCTGCATCCCTGCGAGCCCTGCCTCCGCTACACCACTGTCTGGAGAGCTACAGGGTGGGGAGTCTTCAGAGTCTGCAGGTTGCAAGACCTGACGATGAGGACAAGGCAAGAGGGCAAAGGGAGAGTTTCGCAGGCATAACTTGGCAAGCAAGGGAAGGGACAGAGGGGGAAACCCCAAGCCCCCAGTTGTCACACAGCAGCCTGGAGAGCCCTGCAATTCTTCCAAGCGTCCCTCAATGTGATGACCTGAAACGGCAGACAATGAGGTTGTCACCTTCCAGTGGTTTCTGTCACTACAAAGTCATACTGAACGGAGTGAGACTTACTTCTGAATAAACACACATTTTAATTGGATTAGATCAGCTTCCGGCTTTGTGTGTGCGTGTGCATGTGTTTCTGGTAGCTTCTGAAGGAGAAACTGTGGATAAAATCAAACCTAAGTCATACTTAGAGCAGTCCTATTGAAATAAATAGGACTTACATTAGTCCTGACTAACTTAAATCTCACTCACTTCAATGGATCTACCCTAAGTAGGACTTAGGTTGAATTTTGCCCTGTATTTCCAAAACGTGTTGGGTGGAAGAAATGTTTCAGGCACTTTGAGAATATCTTCTCTCTTGTTTTTGGGTGGGGGTGATGGGAGTTGTAGTCCAACACCTCTGGAGGTCGGTTTAAACTGGGAAAGGCCAGTTCAGACGAATTGGTGTAGCTCTGATAAATAAGAGAAAGGAACCAACCTTGGAGCCTGGTCCGGATCGCATTGATTTCCGCTTGATTCTTCTCCATCTCAGCCAGCCGGGCGTTGGCTTCAGACAGGTTGTCCTCCAGTTTGCGGACATGAGCCTCGGCATTCACCTGCAGAAATGCGGAGCAAGAGGTGACTGCCAATGGACCCTCACCTCCTCCTCAATTTTTTCAATTGAGCGCTCTATGGGCTCACTCAGACAGCCGCTTCCCCAACAGCTTGTATTGGGCTTTATGGGTATGTAAGAGAGAAGATGGCAGCGGGAGGGAGAACCTCTGAGAAGAGGTGTCAGTTCACATGAGAGATTTGGGCTGCAGACATTGCTGGGGACAAGGTCACAGGAACATAGGAAGCTGCCTAATATTGGGGCTGTTCACACCACATGCTAACCCACACTCAGTGGTTGAGGGTGGGTTGTTGTTGAACCGTGGGTTAGCGTGTTGTCTGAACCCAGGAAATTTTATGGGGGGTGGCTTGTTAACCACTCTGAACAGCCCAATGACAAACCATGGGCCCTCAAGGTGGTTTGTTCGAGAAAAACAAGCCACACAGCATGGTTAACAAACCACCCTGTAGAAAATGTCCTGGGTTCAGACAACATGCAAACCCATGGTTCAACAACCTACCCGCCGTTCAACAACAACAACCCACACTCAACCACTGAGTGTGGGTTTGCACGTTTTGCAAACCCAGTCACCGAGGCAGATCATTGGTCCGTGTAGTCCACCCAATCAATGGCTGTTGGCTGAGGAATAGCAGGTGGGCCAGGGTGAGGGACCTGGCCATCTGGGGAAACACAGGACAACCAGATTGGGGCTCTTGGGCATGAGGTGCCACATCTTTGCTATAAAGTCTGTGACGCTGGCTTGGCCCTTAGACTTGCACAACCTTGTCATCTGGGGAAAGGCCAAGCTCCCATTAGTCCCACGCAACCAGCTCCCAGGCCTCTCTCCTCCCGTTTATTGGCTGGCTGCATCGATATGACACAGGGCCTTGGGACTGGCTTTAGAGGCCTTGCTCTCTAGCTCATCACAAGTAAAGGTAAGATTGACAAGTTCCATAGAAAGGGTCTTTTCTGTGTTGGCCCCACCACTGTGGAATTCTCTTCCCCAGAAGCTCCGTCAAGGCCCCTATCTGCCAGCTTTTAGATATGGTGCTAAAAGTGGTTTTCCTTCCTCCTACCTTGGATTTCTGGATCGTCTCCATGCTGGAGCTGAGATCATCAATCTCGGCCTTCATGACCTGCTTGTCTTTCTCCAGCTTGGACTTCACCCTCTGCAGGTTCTCCAGATGCTCGGTCATCTCGGCCATGGCATCTGTGTGCTTCTTACGCAGGGTGGAGGCCGTGGCCTCGCTCTGCAAGGCAGCCTCTTCCAGTTCCCGGCGCAGCTTGAGCAGTTCAGCCTCACGCTTGCGGTTTTGATCAATCTGGAAATAACGGAAGGGCAGAACGTGAACTGTAGCCATCACCAATCCCTTGAAACCCGTAATGGCTTCACCTGGCAGCCATTCCAGCAGGCTATAACAGAGAGAAATGAGAGTGGGAGGCAAGGCCATTCTACTTGACTTTTTTCCTCTTCCCTACTCATCCCTTTTCCTTGTGTCGTGTCCTTCTAGATTGCACTATGGGCAGGGATCATCTTGTTCAACTAATTGTAAGTTGCTTTGGGGGCCTTTTTGATTGAGGAGTGAGATAAAAATACTGTAAATAAATAAATGAAACAATTTTATACCCTCCACTGAAATGAAGCCAATCCATTTCTAGTCTCAGTTTAAAGTGCTGGTACTAATCTTTAAAGCCCTAAAACAGGCCAGGACTGGGTTATTTCAAGGACTGCCTGTGTCAATATGACAGAGGGCCCTGGGTTCGGCTTTAGAGGCCCTGCTCTCCTGCCCATCATGAGTGAAGGTAGGATCGGCAGGCCCCATAGGCAGGGCCTTTTCTATATTGGCCCCACCACTGTGGAATTATCTTCCCCAGAATCTCTGTTAAGCTCCCTCTCTGCCAGCCTTTAGATGTGGCACTAAAACCTCCTATTTGTTCTCTAAGACCTATTTGGACTGGCTTTATATTATGTAATTACTGCTAGGTTTTAATAATGCTTTATGTCATATGATGTTTGTAATTTTATTGTTTTATTGTTGCCACCTTGGAAGAATGTTTACTCTTAAAGGCGGGCTATGATAAGGTGTGTGTGTGTGTGTGTGTGTGTGTGTAACTAATTTGATTTTGTTTGTTTTTCACAATACTCCCACCATTTCTAAACCTGGAAATAAAAGTTTTTTTAAAAAAAAAATCAATGTTTCTTCCTTATGTGCTCTTTCAACACACATCTGACATATCATTTTCCCAACAGCAGAAAGCAATTTGAAAGAAGGATTGCTTATGGTGCAGACTAAATGTTACTTTTCAGACTCAGTTCCTCAGTCTATAACATGGGGATAATAATTGACTGCTGTGATTGACACATGCTTACTTGAGCAGTGGTAGCCCCTCCGGCCTCTTCCAGCCGATCGCTGAGCTCTTCCAGTTCCCGGGAGAGATCGCTGCGCTGTTTTTCAATCTGAAGGAAGTCGAGGAAGCAAAATTTCAGCATTGCTTTGTCCTTGGTTTAAAATCTCTCACAAATGCAGAGACGGAGACAAGTAGGGTCATGCAATGAGATATATATTGTCTGCTATTGGGGGTGTGAAAAGGCGGATCAAAGCAACTGGAGGGGGAGGGAGTAACTAGCACCACTCACAACCTGAAATAATTGATGGGGGAATCCATCCATCAGAGAAAGGTGCAGAGGATGTGTTTTTGAACAACGATCCTTCTTTAAACCATGAAACCTTCCTCCAATAGTGGTGATTTCCAGTCAGTTTACAGCAGGGGGGCAGAAACTGAGGCCCAGGGGCCAAATCTGATCTTCCTAAAATCCCAATCTGTTCCCGTCCCCTTCCCCTGACTCCACCTCCTTTCCTCCAACCCACAATTATTGTGTAGTTTCCCAGCTTTTCTGCCCCCATCATTCTCAAAGATGGAAATGCCTCTCCTAATTTATTGATTTATTTATTACATTTTTATGCTGCCCATCAGCCAAAGCTCTCTGGCTTAGTTACTAGTAGTAAGAACCTTAAACTAAAATATGCTAACATCTTTGATATTCTGTCTCTACCCATTATGCCTGTGGTCCTGCCCACCAGTGGAATGTGGCCCCCAAGAGCTTGTCTGAAATGAAATCCGGCCCTCAGGATAGAACAGGTTCTGCACCCCTGTCAAATATAACATTGCCCCGCCTTCCCTATTTCATCTTCTTTCACTCCTAACTCCTCAACCTAGCCGGGTCTACTTTTCCGCAAATTTTAAATGTTTGGCACTGCAGCCCATCTGCCCCTCCTACAAGAAATCCCCTTGGAAAGCAGTTGCGATGGTTGGTCTCGAACTGACAGATACTCTGTTCTGTTATTTAGCAACCAAAACAAGTGCTGTTCACATTAACCCATTTAAGCTTTTCAAAAAGAACTCTCTGCCTTTGATTAGATCATAATTAATGTAAACATGAGCCAACGAAGTCTACTGGACTGAATGTAGGACTCAGATTCAGGAGAGTTGGGTTTAAGCCACTGTAGGGTTTTGGACTCCTGTGGGTACTTTTAGGCTGACCCGGTTTGCATAACACAGCAGTCCACCACGCATGAGCTGTTGTGCTGTGCTGGCACCCGTAGGTGTCACTTTTGCATGGCGCCCATGGGCGCCCATGGGTGCCCATCTTGCTGCGTCATGCAACCTCCCTTACAGGGTTGTTTTGAAGACAAGCAATTTAAAGGCGCTAAAGTGCTTTGTAATGTTAACAAAAACAACGGCGGATGTCATTTCATTAGTTATAGAAAAAGCTACTTACCTTTGCCCTTATAGAACGTTCCGCTTCAAGTTCTTCTTCAAGCTCTTCAATTCGGGCCTGTCAGAAACAAACAGAACTGTGAGAGCCTGAACAATATTTAGGCGCATAGTAGGTGTGGGTAGCCAGGGACCAAGCATCTCTTGGGGCTAGTGATGGATGCAGTACAAATGTGTAACATGGGACCTCTCATACATACCGGTACATACCACAAAACAATCCCATACATCTCAAGAGTCAAGAAAGGTTGTTTTCATTGTGATACTGCGTTTTCTACATTTCTTAAATCACACCTTGGTCCACATGGAGATCTTCCTACCATGTCCCAAAACACACACCCTGTTCTTGATTAACGTAACATCGAGCCTGAAAAAGAGCCCTATAAAGTTTGGCGACTGTTTTATACTTTCATGTTGATCCTAATAAACGTATGATCCTGTCAATGTTTCATGGGTTTTTTTATTATTATTCAAATGAATCAATGTGGCTGAAAACCTTTTATAAATTGGTCTAATTCAATGTACAGCTTTAATCTCTTTTGTTTTTTGTAGGCCAAAAGATATGGGGGAGAGGCACAAGTTCTTGACAGGAGTAGGCTGATACTATATTTATTTCATCTCTTTCTCGCTGCTGGTGGTTTTTCTAGACGGACATGACGGGCTTTGCCAAGTCATGCTGTCTTTTACAGATTCAGGAATTTCCTGACGCTTGAGCATGTTTTAAGTATGGCTGCTTTCTGGATGTTGGTGTGGATGTATTCTGGTAGGCCCAGTTTCTGAAGGTTTTCTGTATAGTTTTTCGATGTGATGCCAGAGACTGAGGTGACTAACGGAATAATTGTGACCTTTTCATGTTGCCATAGTTCTTTGACTTCTATGGCCAGTGGTGTATATTTGTCTCTCTTTTCTTCTTCCTTTTCAACAACATTTTTGTCATTCGGTATTGCTATGTCGATGAGGTATGTGTGCTTTTCTTTTTTGTCTATGACCGCTATGTCTGGTCGATTGCAGGGTATCATTATTATTATTATTATTATTATTATTATTAATTATTATTTATATACCGCCCCATAGCAGAAGCTCTCTGGGCAATTTACAAAAATTAAAACTTTGGACATTAAAAATTGATATACAAAATTTAAAAGCATAAAAACAGACAACTCATAAAGACAGTATACATTTAAAACTATGAACGCTCAGCCAGGCCTAAATATAGTTCTGGGGTCAATTAAAAACTCAACATCAGCAGTTAAATGTCTGGGAGAAGAGGATTGCTAACCCCAGAGGATTATGGGGAGAAAGTGGTCAATTTGGGCCAAATACTGCCAAAGGATGCTGTTTGGGCTGTCTGCCTCTCTCTCTTTTACCTGATGCTCCTTCAACTTCCTCTGTAATGTGGAGTTCAGTGACTGCTCATCTTCCACTTTGGTGGTAATAGAATTGATCTCAAGGTCTCGCCTGCAAAGAAAAATGCAGCAAACTTGTTAAGGGTTCCGTTCTAATAACAAAGAAGCCCGTGACTATGAATATGCCACATCTTTAAATATTTACAAGCATTCCAAACAAAGTAATTCTTGGGATTTATTTTAATACAAGATTTAAACCACAATTAAATGAACATTGATTTAAAAAGTTACCAGCTCAGATATTTCAGGTGAAATATTTTTGGCTTTGAAAATGAAATTAACATGCCATACATTTAAAGAATTTGCTTAATGAATGTTGAACATGCAAAACCAGATCACAGTTAACATAGGACATTGGGATTATTTTCCAGAAAAAGTCTGGATATTTTTTCAATTTCGACATTTTCTGAATACTCACCTCAGTGCGTTAGAGAAGTCACTGCTTGGAATTCCAGAGAGCTACTGCCACTAAAGGACAACGGCCTAAAGATAAGGCTGCCCCAAATGTCTTCACGACGTATGGAGTATGTCAGCCTTTGTCCTCCAGATGTCTTTGACTACAACTCCCATCATCCTGACCAATGTGGCAATTGGCTGTACTGACTGAGAATGATGGGGGTTGTTGTTCACGATCTTGAACATTTGGAGGGAGCCAAATAATGGAACGCTGGAGTGAAGGTGTCAAAGAGACCAACACCAACCAATGCTGGTTCCAGGTTTTGGAGGGCAGTTGGCCAAGAAACCCTTGGCAAGTCTACAGCGGCATCTCCTGCTCCTTCTCACCACCATCATTGTCTGGGCCAGAGTGAGAGACAGGTGAAGAAACAGGTTGCAATGGTGAAGAGGAGGAGCAACTCCAGGGGTCTTTTGTCATTGGGCCCTTGTTCAGGTGCGGGCCCTGGGCAAGTGCTTCACCATGCCTACCCTTGACGCTGGCCCTGACCCGAACCCCTGGCAACTGGCCCTTACCACAAACATCTCTCCTGTGTTTTTCTCCTGGACAATCCACGCTTCTTTCCTACTACCTCAATGACCTTCCCTGCGATGTAGCATGCGTTTCCGCACGCACTTACTTCTTAACCACCTCTTCCAAATCAAGCTTTGCTCTTTCCATTTCGTTGAGATTTTCAATGGTCATTTTCAAGTCGCCCTCCGCTTTGCGACGGGCCTTTTCCACCTCCGCGCGGATTTTCTTCTCTTGCTCCCAGTTATCCTCCAACTGGTTGGGGGAAAAAAACAGTTGAAAGAAAGGGTGTTAGGAGAGCGAGCGAGCGAGCGAGCGAGCAAGCAAAGAAAGAAAGAAAGAAAGAAAGAAAGAAAGAAAGAAAGAAAGAAAGAAAGACACTTCAAAAGAGGGCAATGACAGGGAGTCATTTTGATGAGACAGCTGACTTTGCCATCCATTGCTTGATCTATCAACAAGTGGGACCTGCAACAAAAAGTTGCAGTGTGGAATGCTCCCTGATCAGGATTCCAGCCACTCCTTTCCATTCTCCCTCCCCGTTTTCCATTCTCCTCCCACAAGAATCATTCAGATTTCCATGGCCACTAAGCATGCTAAATCCTTATTGGGCCATTTTGAGGTTTCCCCAACCCTTTATATGGTTGTTTTTTTTACCTAAAGCTATTTTAGGAAAATGTTGGGGTTTCCCTGAGCCTGCAGATACCTCCCCTCTTATGCATGGATGGTGCTGTTTTAACTACATAAGCAATGTCACTCATTCCTGAACATTAGATTCAGAGGGAATAATAAGCCGGCACCCAGCATTCCTTACTCCACATGTCACCCAAAGCAGAACCCAGGAAGGGCTATGCAAATGAAAAATGGCAGGGTAGACGAGTATCCACAGAGCTGATTCTCAATGGCTGGGATAGAAAAAGGATTAGATTCCACCCCTGTAGGATTCAGGAGGTCACCCTTTTACTTTCTGCCATTATATTATTATTATTATTATTATTATTATTATTATTTCATCTCTTTCTCGCTCCTGACAACTGAGCATGTTTTAAGTATGACTGCTTTCTGGATGTTGGTGTGGATGTATTTTGGTAGGCCCAGTTTCTGAAGGTTTTCTGTATAATTTTTTGATGTGATGCCAGTGACTGATGCGACTAACGGAATAATTGTGACCTTTTCCTGATGCCATAGTTCCTTGACTTCCATGGACAGTGGTGTATATTTGTCTCATTATTATTATTATTATTATTATTATTATTATTATTTATTACGTTTCTATACCGCCCCATAGCCGAAGTTCTCTGGGCAGTTCACAAAAGATTAAAATATTGAAACATTAAAAATTGATATACAAAACTTAAAAACATAAAAAACATTAAAAAACATAAAAAGAGGCAGCATACATAGACAACATACATCTAAAACCAACTTTGAGCTGCCAGCCAAACTTAAAAATAGATTTGGGATCGATTAAAAACTCAACATATGCTGCTAAATGCCTGGGAAAAGAGGAAAGCCTTGACTGGCGCCAAAGAAATAACAATGTTGGCGCAAGGCGGGCCTCACTGGGGAGATCATTCCATAATAAGTGGATGGCTTCCTGATGGGGGCAGATTAAAACACTGCACTTGGAGACCACCTTTCCTCTATCTCTGACACTGGGTGGAAATTGCAGAACATGTTCCATTCAAAATGCTGATTAAAATACTACCACTAGCGATGTCCGTCGCTGGGACATCCAGGGGGTTTTTTGGCTCGACGGAGTTCCATGGTGTGTATGACTGGCTTTGCATCCATAAGCTGAGCTGCAGCCTTTTCCCTGAAGACCAGGAAATGTTTGGTGCTTTTCGTTTTTGGAAGATTCTGCAATTTACACAAATTACGGCTGAATTTGTGGAAATTCGGCTGTAATCCTGTAATTTGCGCAAATTTTGCTGAAATTTCTGCAAATTGCAGAGCCTTTAAAATGCACAAAACTCCCAGAAAATCCACGAACTAGTCCAGTCCTCTGCAGATCAAATCGGGCAGTGCAGTGAGAACCAAACCAAAGTCCAAGAGGCCAAGCCAAGGAAAACCCGGTGAACTCTACCCTCCCAAACAGATTTCTCCAACGTTGCTATCCGCCACCGCCCGCCGATTGGCACTGACCTCATGAATCTGAGTGCTGAGTTTACTGTTGTTCTTGGTTAGATGATTCACTTTGTCCTCCTCAGCTTGAAGGTCATCTAGCGTTTTCTAAGAAGAGACACATAACAAGAGAAACCTGTCACCGCCAAAGCGAACGAAAGAAGCCTCGGTGATTAATTGTCAATACCTTCAGGAGCAAAAACAACAACAACAGGATGCCAGCCAGTCTGAAACACGGCTTTGTTTTAGGAATGTCCTCTCAAGTTGAAATGATCATACGCCTTAGCTTTGGATTGCGTTCGAGATTTCTGCCTGAGCAAGATCAAAAGAATCCAAGC
The DNA here is from genome assembly GCA_029215795.1 of Anniella stebbinsi. NCBI lineage: Eukaryota > Metazoa > Chordata > Lepidosauria > Squamata > Anniellidae > Anniella > Anniella stebbinsi. Next base: position 55,804,821 of record JARDYH010000007.1, read on the forward strand.
TAACGAGGGATATAATGGTGTCTGGTTAAACAGGGTTAGTGGTCTCTTACCCAAAGTGTTCCCTTGCCCACAGGGCTGGTTGACATGCAACAGAAAACAAACAAACCCATGGTTCAGCGTTGTAAGAACAAGCCTGGCCTCCCCCTGGTTTTACATCAGGGTGGAGAACCTCAGACCCGGGAGCCATAATCAGCCCAGATACCCATGCCCCCTTTCCTTGGCCCTGACCTCCAACCATTTGGTAGTTTCCCAACCTTTTGTGCAGTTTTCTCCCCATTCTGGAAGGCTGAAATGCCTCTCCTAAGGCCTGGCTACTGGCACTAAGAGCTGGAAGCTAAATTATGCCGGTGTTCCTAGTATTTTGGCCCTGCCCACCACTGGTATGCAGACGCCCCCCCCGGAGCTTCTCTAAAGTGGAATTTGGGCTCAACACCCCAATGTACACCACCCTTAGATCACCTTTGCAGCTGAAGGAGCAGTACAGAATTATTTTTAAAAAAAATAATCAGTCAATAAATGTAACTGAAACAGTCTGGGGCCAGGCTATTTGAAGGTCCATCTTCTTCGCCCACTCTGCTTACCCACTGCATTCATAACTGGAGGTTTGGCTCCGTTTGCCTTTGCCATTGGAGGTTTGGTGAGCTGGGAGGCAAGACAGGGCCCTCTCAATGGTGGCACTAAAACTATGGACTTGCCTATTTTGGGAAGGCCCAATTAGCTTCCTTTCTTTTGGCCTTTAGGCAAACTGTGGGGGGAATTATTTTTAAAAAACAATTGTTTCATCAAGCGTTTCTATTGATTTATTTGGAGTTTTCCTCCTGCTGCTATTAATGATATTATTCATCTTTAGTTTTTCAGCTATTATATTAGCTGCATGTTATTGTACATCCCTTTTAGCGTATTGTAAGCCAGGCCCTTGGGGCCTCCAGGGCCGAAAGGCAAAGTTTTAAATAGTCCAGTCAATCAATCAATCAATCAGTAAACCTCTAACAGCTTCTAATCCTGATTTGTGTTGTAGCGACAAAACAGAGAACGGAGCTGCCTCTTCTTACCTGGTGTAACTCCTCCAGGGCCCTCTTCTCTTTCTGGAGTTTGGCGACGGTGTCGTCTCGTGCCTGGAGGTCGCTAGTCAAGGTTCGCACTCTGTGATCCAGAGCCTGGAGAGAAAGAAAGAAATTAATACAGATGAAAACATGACCCAGTTTGTTTAGCCCAGCAGAATCAAAGGGTTAAATCCAGCATGAATCCTACATAGAGTAGACCCACTGAAATGAATGGGGCAAGTTACTCATGGCTACAGGTGAGCGAATTCACTCTCACCCGCCTTGGTGAAGGCTTGCCAGGGCGGGCCGCTGCTGAGCGCTCACTTGGGGTCCTCACAAGCGCTTGAGTGCCTTTCCGTGCTCACGTCAAGAGTGCCTGACTGAGTCCCGGAGCATCCACTGGAATCCTGGACCAAGTCGGGCGCTTGGGACATCCCTATTATATTCATGACTAACTTCAGTCACATTCATTTCAATGGGTTTAAGTAGGACTTACGGTGGATTCTAACCAAAGACAAGAACCTGACCAGGAAAAGGAACTTGTTATCTTCTTGGGAAGTCACAGAAGATGGAAGCCCACCTATTCTTCTCTAGGTCTAATCCAGACCTTCTGCACTGGTGCCCCTTAGTCAAACTGCCTGTGCCCCACCACAGCTTATCCTTTGTGGTAGTAGTTCTCTGGCCGCAGGAGATGGTTTTCTGAGGAGGAGCACCTGAAGAACCATCCCCAAATCTATTTGAGATTTTCAGTATACAATCAGCACCATATACAACAAATAATAATAATAATAAAAAAGCAGACCTGCTTCTCTTTCTCTGTCTTGGTGAGGGTGGTTTCCAGACCCTCGAGGTCTCTCTTGAGATCACTGAGCTCTCCCTCCAGTTTGCGCTTGCTGGCGCCCAGAGATGAGGCGGCGCTTTCTTCCTCTTCCAAACGCTCTTTCATATCGGAGATCTGGCTCTCCAGGTCCATCTTGGCCTTCATCATTTGGGTGAGGCGTTCCTCGGCATCCATCAAGTTCTCTTGTTCCTGAAAGAGTTGATGGAGACACACGGATGAACCCACCTGGAAACCATGACCGCTTCGACCCTCTTGCTCAGAATGCAACTATCTCTAGAAGAACTATACATGTCCTCTCAAGAACCTCAGTAGGCCAGTTGGCGGGAGCACTGTGACAGTCCTACTATGATGAAGAGTGAGGAAGAGGGGGCTAAATTTGAGATTGTTAAGGAGCAGCAACAATTACTAGTACAGGTGGGTCACTCTGGGTGCCTCTACAAGAGAGGTTTAATGCGCTTTGAAGGTTCATTAAAAAATTTACCTCTACAAGAACGGAGCGCAAATCGGGCGTAGAGGCGCGTTATCTCCCCGATAATGCGCATTTTCGAATGCGCGTTAAATCGCGAGTTTTATTTTGCTCCGGCCGTTAAAGCGCATTTCCCCGTGTGAACAAGCGATTATGCGCATTAACTTCTTGTAAAGCGCTTTTTGGACATCTATTAATGCGTTTCGCCGCCTCTCGCAGCCTCCCGTGCAGAGGGATTAGGAGTAAATGCGCGTCTGCAATAATGCGCATAATTGCACAACCGGGCGCAAAAGCGCATCCTTGTAGAGGGGGCCTCTGTCAAGCTCAATTTCACTCAGGTTCTCCTCTTCCCTACTAACACCAGGAATACTCTATTTATTTATTTATTTATTCATTCATTCATTTATTGCATTTCTATACCACTCAATAGCCCAAATAGTCATACTCTATGGCTGAATGTGCTTTACTGTGTTAGGATGCAAGTACCAGATCAATGGGAAACAGCCACAGTTCCAGTCTACTTGCCCTGCAACCCTCATTGAACCTATGAGCACAGCAACAATAATGAACATAGGAAACTACCTTATACTGAGTCAGGCCATTGGTCCATCTAGCCCAGTATTGTCAGCACTGATTGGCAGCCATGGCTCTCCAGGGTTTCAGGCAGGATTCTGTCCTCGCCCTACCTGGAGAAGCTGGGGATTGAACCAGGAACCACCTGCATGCCAAGTATGGGCCCTATCACACTAAGCTATGGCCCCTGTGCAACATAATAATGACATAATAGGATGTTTATTTTAACAACTATCAGCATGCTACATGAACTTGGACCATTTTGCATTCCTGCCCAGGTTATGCCCCACAATATGTATCTTGATTGTGGCCTCACCCTAGGTATATTACTGCATGAAACCCACGTGTAGATCTTCACATCTGATTATCACACATGCAGATTGGTTGCACCATGTACAAGAGGTATACACACACTGAGTCGGCAGTCAATCTATAAGGTGCCACAGGACCCAATCCAGGGTATCTGGCAGTAGGATCCAAGCGCCTTACTCTCTGCATGCTGGGGCAGCTCTTACTCAGCAGAGGGAGCTATTGGTCTGAACTTTGCTGCTCTACAGCGCTACTGGGATAATGGGTAGAGAAGGGTACTGCAGCTCATCAGCCTAGCTGGGAAGCTAATAGGGGCCTGGCTAGCTTTATAGAACTGTTGCCTCAGTCTTGGCAATTCATCATAGGAGTAGCTGCTCGATTAACAGCCTTGCCTTCTGGTATCCTGGCCACTTGCCTATACCGGATTACGTCTCCTATCTCTGACCCCTTGAACTTATACTTGCTGATCTGTTGGGATCTGATCTTTTGCATACTTTGGACCATGTTATCTGCCTCTGGCTCCTTTCACTGACATTGACCCCTCTGGGGCCTGACACAATCACCGTTTCCTTATGTATGCAGAACTTAAGCATGTGGGCGTGCAATAGTCAGGCACGATAGCCAAGAAAGCGTCCTAGAATGGGCTTTGGTGACTTACAGCCTGCAGCTGGATGGTCAAATCATTCTTCTCTTGGCTAAGAGTGGCCATCTTTTCTTCCAGCTCTTTGATCCGATCCATCAATTCCTGTGTCTTTGCCATGGCGTTCCTCAGCTCCTCCTCCTTCTCTTTCATCTCGTCCTCTTGCCGGGCTACATTCAGCAGAGGCTTCACCTGCAGGCAGGGAACCCCAACCGCGAAGTGAGAACAGGATGGGACATTCCCCTTTAATCACCCCTCCTTCAGAATGCAGCTAAGTTGGTCCCACTTCATCGCTGGGTTTGTAAGCAAAGCATGTGTGTGGCGGGGATGGGTTGGAAGTTTCCTAAAAGATACGGCTGTAAGAACTAGAGCGCCCTGAATGGGATGGATCTAACCAAGATACCCATGAATGCACATGCCAGAGACATCTGGAAAGGGACCCAAGAAAAAAGGAGAGTCAGGCTGGGACAGGATACAGGTCGACAGAATTATGCATGGTGTGGAGAAAGTGAATAGGGAGATATTTTTCTCCCCCTCTCATAATACCAGAACCCAATGGGATCAAGACAGATCAAAGGACTTCTTCACACAGCACATAGTTAAACTAGGGAATTTGCTGGCACAAGATGTAGTGATGGCCCCCAGTGTGGATGGATTGAAAAGGGATTGGACAAATTCCTGGGGGAGAAGGCTATCAATGACAGCTAGTCCTGATAGCTATATGTTACTTCCAGTAGCAGAGGCAGTATGTCTATGTACGCCAGTTGCTAGGGAACATGGGCAGGAAGGTACTGTTGCACTCATGTCTTGCTTGTGGGTTCCTGTTCCACCACTGGTTGCTTTTTTTTTAGTCTCACGAGTTTGCCTTTTGGGAAAAGAGTTTGGGGACTTTTGCCGTGAGCAGAATTCTATTCACGGGATCTCTGTATCCATGTCATTGTAGGACTTTTACTCTTAGATTTGAACTATGTTACTGTAGGCTGCTTCGGTGAGCATCTGCTGAAAAGTGGCATATAGGTTCATTCATATCTATTAGGAATTAGCAACTTCCAAGTCTCTGGGGGACACACGTGGTCTTCAGAAGCCACTGAAGGCCACATCTATCCCCACCACCACCAAAGACATCCCCCAGTGCAATTTTGTTTTAAAACAAGGTATATGCTCCTCAACCCCCCCCCCCTCTGTTTTCAGGAGAAGTTGCCAGGTGTTCGGCTGCCGCGTCACCAAATTTCAGCAACGGGATGCTAGCAGAAGTTGCAAAACAGACCAGAGGGTCTGCTTGTGGCCCCAGAAGTTGTATTCTGGTTCTGGCAACAGTGCTAGCTTCTCATCGGGATATCCCTTTTTATGAGAAATGGCTCCTTCCTTTTGCCTTGTTAACGATTAACTGAAATTCACAATGAGACTCCTTATCACTAAATAAATAGGCCAGAGAACTTCTCCTTGTAATTTCTTATCTTCGAAACCCAATGATTCCCCAGCCACTGATAGCACAGTACGCAGAGCTGCATGCCGCGCGCCTTCCGCCATTTCCTCACCTTGTTGTACAGCTTCCACCAGCCCCAGTACCGCATCTGCAAGAACTTGCGGACATTTCTCTGGATAAGCATCAAGCCCAGCCTGTCATGGAAAGAAAAACAGGGGGTTGGGCCATAAGCAAGCAGCAAATGTGTTCCTACGAAGGGCAAGAGAGAGCTGAAATACTGAACAAAGCTGTTACTTCGCACAAACAGAGAGTCCATGGGATGGGAGCCAAAGAACATACCAAGCTGAACTTTACAGCATCAGATGACCATTGGTCTTTCTAGCCCAGGGATGCACAACCTCAGGCCCAGGGGTTAAATCTGGCCTGCTGAGGGGGCAAATGTGACACTCCGTGGTTCCCTACAGGGTTACGCCCCAGCGACGGAAAGCCCAGTTGGTTCCATTGTCTGATTACTCTGTTAGGAAGCTTTTCCTGATGTTCAACCAAAATTTGCCTTCCTGTAACTTCTGTTATTTCACATCCTACAGTCTTAGATGATGGAGGACTGGTTTCAGCCCTTGTCTGTCTGACAACTCTTTAGGTATTTGAAAAGTGCTACCCTTTCTCCCCCCCCCCCCCCGCGCAGTCGTCACTTTCCAAAGCTAAACATACCCAGTTCTTTCCATCTTTCCTTGCAGGGCTTAGGTTCTAGTTCCTAGATAATTTTTATTGCTCAGTTCAATTTACCTGAATCCTTCTTAAAGTGTGGTGTCCAGAACCAGGCACAGTATTTGTGGTGAGATCTGAACAGCGCAGAGTGGAACTATCACTTCCTGTGATCAAAGGAGTGAAGGGCAGATACGAGCTGTGGGAAGGGCAAGGGGGAATCAATACCTTCTTTCCAGCATTTTTTTGAACTCAATCCTCATCAGGAAGCCACGGCTCCGGCACTGCAGCATGGTCATGATCTTGGCCAAACGTTCATCTCGCATGTCCTCCAGCTTGGCTAAGACTCCGGCACGGAAGAACACCTTAGAAAACAGGGATCCGCATGTCCATCAGTCCATGGACAGGGTTCATGTTCTCACAGCTAGTTGCTAAGCTCTACCATGCATGCGATTTATAAGTTCAAGGGGAGCTCTTATAGACAAATCATAGCAGAAAGATCTATCCGTGGCCACGATTCATGACAAGTGGGAACTGCAATGAAATGTCGTAGGCCGCTCCTATTCAGGGTTTCGGTCAGCCAGCCATTTCCTCTTCCACAATACTCCATTTCCCCTCCCTCCCTGTTTTTCGATCTTCCCCCTCCCAACAGACATTCATCATTCTTCTGCTACTGTTCATGTTCAATCCTCTCTGGACTATTTTGGGGGTTGAAATCTTATGCACTTTTCTCCTAATATATGCAATACACATTTCCTCCCTCTAATATATGCATTTTTGGCCAGTGTTTTTTCCTTAATATAATGCATTTTGTACATTACTTTCACTAACACACACGTTTTGACTGGAGAACTCCATCATGGAATTCTGAAAGATACGAAAAAACGCAAATGGCATAAATTTCTCCCTCATCCCTACGCATCCCCGGAACTGACTCTTGACTCTCTTCTGTCAAGTCTGAGATACTGGCTGTCTATTGCTTCAGGGCAACCCATGCTTAAAGACGTACACCGATTTTGTTTATGTTCACAAATCATCCGGAAATGTCATATTCGCAATCCCAAGTATAAGCAGTAGAATGTTCGCATGTTCACAAAAATTGCGACAGCATTCGAAAAATGCAATTTTTGGGGTGGTAAAAATGCACATTTTTATCCTTTAGTCAATGGCGGAAAGTGCACGCTTTTAAAAAATATGCACAGAAATGTCCATTTTCTCCATTAAAAATGGGCACTTCCCGTTTGAACAAGCTGAAAACCAGATCGAAAATGAGCTTGTATTTGATTTTTGAAACATTTTGGTGAGCTAGAAAATTTCTGGTTTTTTCCTACCCACAATGATAGCCCTACTCCCAGAAACCTGATCGGAAACCCACAACAATACCTTTGTATGTCCAATTTTGTACTCATTCTCTCCCAAATCAAGACTCCCGAGCAATAGTTCTGAGGCCTTCTTATTGTCCACAAATCCCTGAGGGATGATATTTGGGTTCAGCACCTGATATCTGACGTGAGGGAGACACAAACAAACATTGAAAGGTGTTTAACAAACAGTGGCCACTAAGATGGTAAGTCACAAAGAATAAGGATAAACTTTGTATTGAAACAGTTTTCATATGGAACACTGGGCATGTCCTCCTAAACTACCTACCGGTTTCTTGGAAGTTAACCCATGGTCAGTGCAAATGGATTTTTCGAGCCCTTATGACAGCTAAAAGACTGATATTATCATGTTGGAAGGATATATGTCCACCTCCCATAACGCAATGGTCTGAGGAATTAGCAACGCTATCAACATTTTAATGGGAGATATATAGAAGCCACTTACGAGTGGATAAATACTTATTTTTTTAATGAATGGTGTAACCTATGCATTTAATGCTAATTCTTTTTTCTTTCTTTCCATGAGTTGTTTTCTGTTTTGTTAAATTCACAATAAAAAAAAAAACCAAAGAAGCTAAGCAGAGAGGGGAACATTTCATCCCTGTTTCAGCTTTCTCTGGCAAAGCTCTTTTTATCCAGGTTGAAGAGAAACACCTGTGCATTAATTATCATCTATCGTAAACCGCTTTGGGATTCTTACTTTTTTAAATGAAAAAACAGCATAGACTTTTTTTTTAATGAATACATAAATCCCAGTTGAGTGGTCAGATGTTCTTTATTTTATTAATTTACTTGTGATATTTATATACAGTTAATAAAATTCCTAAGCAATTTACATATCCATATCTAGATGGATATTTAACCTCTCCCCCACCCCACACAAATTAATTAATTAATTAATTAATTTATATCAGTGATGCAGAACCGCAGGCCTGGGGCCAAATCTGGCCACGCCATGCTCCCTTCCCCTGGCCAGGGGAAGGAGAGTTCTAGATTGGGAGCTCTAGAGAGCTGAATTTGTCCCCCACCAGGCACCTCTGTTCTAAGGAATGGAGGAAATGTTAAAACAAGCAAACATTCACCTTTGTTTAAACTCAGGATACTGCAGTCTGTTGGGGAAACCTTTCCTGCAAATACGGATGCCTTCTAGTACACCGTTACAGGCCAGCTGGTGCAAGATCAGGTGGGCATCAACCACTCCTGCAAAGCCATAGAACAAAAGTCAGCATGGCCACATCATAACTGCAATTGCAAAAACCACCATCACCACCAAACTATCGTTTCATCTTGGTAGACTCAAACCAACACAATCAGGATTGGATTCACCAGAATGCTACTTTATAACCCGAAAGGAGAGGAGCTGACTGTAGGGCTATAGACTCTCTCGGGCCTATGCTGCGACAACAGCTCCCTATAGGTCTCCTCTGGGCAGCTCCTAGATCCAGTTGTTGGGAATTTTTGCCTTGGCTCTAGTTTCTTCTCCTGCTATTGATGGGTTTCCCACTGCCTTAGTGCCCTGCCAGCATCAATACACCCATTCTAAGGATCCTGCTCCTGTATCAATGACATCTTTGCTACAGCTAGAGCTCTAGCTTGCTTGGAGCCCAGGGACGAGGAACAGACTTCAGTTACCGGGTCTTAGTCTCAATTGCCATGCAATTCATCTCGCTGAGTCATCACACAGACCACCCTGCCCCACCTCCTCGATCCAGAACCTGACCACAAGCCCATCTTTGACCATGTCTCCTACCTCTGGCCCATTGATCCTTTCCAACCTGCCCTCCAACCTGACTTTACCCTCTTGTCATCTATCCTATCATCTGCCTTGGCTCTTTTGATCCTTCTCTGCTTGCATGAAAACTTTAGCCTCAGCTGTGCCTTGTCTTAGTGCATTGCCAAGGCCTGATACAAACGGAGCCCCTTGCTATGATAGAATTAGGAGCTCTCCCAGTGGTACGTCAGGGCAGGAGTCCAGGAGCCCATATAACAGGATGGGCAAGGGAAACCCCAAGGACAATCTTGAAGGAAATGAAATAATACACATTACCACCTAAAGTGGGGTTGGGGTGGGCATAAGACTATAAGGTCCAGAATGTAAAATTACCTAACTGCATTACTAGTTTCCCCAATGGCTGGGTACACACAACATGCTAACCTATGATGGTTTATTTTCTGAAATAGCCCATGATGGGTTAGAGTGTGGTCTGTCCGATTCCACCCCCCACCATGGTGGGTTATTTGTATCCTGCCTTTCCTCTCTCCCTTTTATCCTCACAACAACCCTGTGAAGTAGATTGAACTGAGACTGCCCCAAAGTCACCTAGTGGTGACTAGCAGAGTAGCGACTAGAACTCAGGTCTCCCCAGTTCCAGTCCCCACACTCTAACCGCTACACCACACTGCCGCCTTTTAAGAAACGTAGAACGATTCTCATTCTTTGCGGTCAAAATCCAACCCACATACCGGACTGCTTGAACTCATTGGGAACGATGCAGCGGACAAAATGAGGGGAGGTGCTATGCAAGGTGGCCATCAGCTTGTTCAGCTGCTCCTGAAATGGGAGGAGGAGGAGGAGAAATGAATAGAACCAGAGAAGGGTGTTGAAAAACATACCTTGGCTCACTTGCGAAATGTGTATAAAGGCCACTCTGCTGTCAGAAACAGCCTGTGGAGCATGCTGAGTCATCCTGAGTCAGCGCAGGAATTCCCCCACACGACAGGATGCTCCTTTTAGGGTAGTAACCATCACTATCTCTTCAGAACCTCAAGGAACAAGACCCACTTTGAGCAAATACCACCGTACGTTCAAACTCTGGATTGTTCATTCCTCAACAACCAAGGGTTTGAGGGTTCAGACATCATGGTATTTATTGCAGCGGGAGCAGGCATCCGCACAGGAATCAGCATGTGCGCTTGCTCCTGTTCATCTTCTCATCAACCCACGGTTAACAGATCATGGGTTGTTACGATGTGTGAACCGGGTCACTGTGTTCCCATGTGCTGGGTAGAAAAAAGTAACTGACTGTAGCTTCCCAGCACATGCACATCACTCCACAGTGAAACAAAAATGCATCCAAAACTGGTGCATGGGATGATCTACACACAGATTTATTTCCCGCATAGAAGTCCTTTTCTTAGCAGGAAAGTGGATTTTTGTTATTTTGGAGAAAGAATTCATGTGCTGTAACTCATTTGTTGTGGCTCACTGTGGCCACGGTCAGAGATGGAGGTTATCTTACCCTATAGAAGTTGGAGACGGTCATAAAGGAGGATCCTCTTTTCTGCTTCTTGGTTCCTGAAGCTGAAGATAATAATGAAATGCAGGTGATTCAAGGGTTTACAGAAATTAGTGTAAACAACGCACACACACCGCCAAAGGCTACTTTTTGTCACAACTCTAATTGTTTAGCAACTGTTGGTTGACTAAGGGTCAAACTACATGTTGCTTTAAAGCAGGGCTGGGGAACTGGAGATCCTCCAGATGTTGTTGGACTACAAAACCCATCACCCCTGGCTATTGGTTGTGTATGCTGGGGCTGAGGGGAAACATAGATCAGTAAAACATCAGGAGGGAACAGAGTCCTCACATAGCTAACAGCTTCATTTTTAAAATTATTTTTTACTCAAAAGTAACTGTAGGAAACCCATTCCAGCTCCGGACTACAACATGGAGGACAAAGGTATGAACATTAGAGGGCCTTTGCCCGGTGCTATGGTCCTGATCCGCATTGGGGGGTAGGTGGCTCCTGGAATTTACATTGCCAAAAGCTGATCCATTTGTTGCTCCGGGTCATTTTTTAGCCATGACAAATTGCCAACCTGGATCAGGACTATAGTGGGGGACAAGGACTTGAAGCCCCTCACCTCCTACACAAGTTTTTTTTAAAAAAAGACATCGCTACTAGCTACACCTTCAACGTAACACATGGTTTGCCACTAATACAACTACTGTTAATACTAGCAGAACGTTTCCAGTGGATTTTATGCTGTTTTGTATTTAATGTTGTTCCCTGCCTCGATCCAGAGGAGAGGCGGATAAGAAATAATCATTATTATTATTATTATTATTATTATTATTATTATTATTATTATTTGGGTAATGTGGCTTTGCATGTAAAAATAATAACACCCATTCACAGGCATTTAAGTTGCCTTTTAAAACAGCTGAGCTGTAGACCACGAATAGCAATGACTGACAGGCAGGCAGCAGGATTTTCAGGCAGATGCCCAGCATTTATCTGGGCAACTGGTGGACACTCAGCGCCACGAGGGAATGCTTTGCTTCCTCTTCAAGCCAGCACTGCGTCAGTGCGCCCCCAGAGAGCTGTTCTAAAATGGCGCCATTCAAATAAAGCCAGCGTGAAGCATCACGGAGCACCCACTGCTTCCGGCAATACCGAAAGATGGAACGAGTGTGGAAGGCAGGCCTCGGAAGAGCAGGCTTCACTGCGGGAAAGGAGGCCTTGCAGAACCCCGGGACAAGCTGCAGTCCCAAAATGCACACGCCCATGCAAATAAAATGGCAGAGATGCTGAATTTTATCTTGCCACGGCGGTAAGTTTGTCGTTTCCCCCCTATCCAGTGGTCTAGTGTTAAATCTCAAAACTGCAGGCATTCATCATGACAGTCCCCATAGCCACGCCCCCAAGGAGGGTCTGAAAAATGCAGGCAGCTGTGCCAATTCATACCAACGAGCCAGTTCTAGCAGTTTTCACCAGGAGCAGGTCCTTTGGAAAGCTCTGCTCCTGAATGGGCCTTCATCGTCCATCCAACACCAACCTGCCCCCAAATATTTTGCAGTACAACGGAGAACAATAACTTGTTGCTGGGAAAATTCATTCCCCCCCCCCCCCAGTACTGGGAGGATTGCAGGTAAGCTCAGAGGGAACAGGGGATGGCAGGGAATGGCAGCATCCCTGCTAATTGAAAAGTGCCGGGGCTGCATCCCTGCGAGCCCTGCTCCACTACACCACTGCTCATATATGAAAAAGGACCATAAAGAATAACAGAATTTCAGAGTCGGAGGAGGGCTTGGAGATCATCTAGTGCTATTGATGTTTTGGACTACAATGTCCAGCATTCCTGACCATGGGCCATGCTGGCCGGGACTGGTGGGCATTGAAGTCCAAAAGAAATGGAGGGCACCAGATTAGGGAGGGCTGATCGAGTCCAACTTCCTGCTCAGCACAGGGTAGGGCTGACATGCAGGATGCAACTGCAACATCCCTGAGAGATGGCTGTCCAGACTCTGCTTAAATATTTCCAACAGAGGAGAGCCCACTGCCTTCCAAGAAAACCCTGTTCCATTGCCAAAGAGTCTGTAGCGTTCAGACATTTCTCCTCATTTGCACCTGCCTAATTGTTAGGATTTTTTGTTGGAAGTCTGTTCTGGATGCTCTTGCCTTTGGAAGGGAAGCGGGTGATGACAGGGTGCAGAGCCTTCTCTGTGGTGGCACCATGTCTTCAGAACTGCTTCCCCAAGAATTCCTTTGTCAGGCACTGGCTTTGTTATCATTATAGGACCCTGACTTTTACTGAACATCTTTGGGCAACTCTCTTTTTCTCTCTCTCTCTCTCTCCCTCTCTCTAGTCAACCTCACAGGGTTATTGCAAGCAGCAAATGGGACCACCTCCATGCATACTGACCTGCAACTGCTCAGGGGAGGGGGTAGTTTGCAAAGAGAGATTCACCTACCTGCAGCCTCCTCTTCTTTAAAGAGAGTGCAGAGCAAGGGCATCCCAGACTTCTGGAACAAGCCCACCACTGTTTCATTCAGGGGGTCTTTGTTTTTCTCCAGCCACCCGGTGATATTATAGCCCACCTGAAGTAAGAGAGAGAGAAAGAAAAATGGTACACAGATGTTGCAGGCAGCAGCATCTAGTGGATATCTGCAGCACGGGGCCGAAGGGGTAAGAATCAGCCCTGGATTGGGAGCCAGGGACGAGTGTCCTTGGAGTAGTGAAGGCATGTGGGAATGGGGGAGGCCATTTACACATAGCCCCAAAAGAGGAAATGCATCACACACACACCCAAAAAAGAGTACAAAAAAAGGGACACCAATTCCCATAACATCTGGGGGGCTCCGATTCTTGTGGGGCTGTGAATCCACTCTGGGTTTCAGTCAGAAGCAGCCAGAACTCTAAAGGAGCTGTCCAATGTGATGAAACTTATCCCCCAAATAGGCTGAGCACCTTTAGAGTTCTGGATGGTCCTGACTGACACCCAAAATGGAATTGCAGCCCCACTGAAATCAGAGCCACCAGCCTCCACTGGCAAAGGTCTAGGTACAGGTGCACACTTAGAAATAATAATTGAAATAGAAAGACAATTCATCTCACCATAGTGGAGAAAACTGATTAGGTGGCCTGTGTACATACCTGTTCAGTCTGCTATCCAGGTGCTAACTGTGGATGGGCAATTTTAACGCCCCTGCTGTTCTACCTTCTTAGGGCTCTTTCTCTTTAACCTGGACTTAGACTGGACACGACTTCAAATAGAGGACTGTCCCCTGCCAGTTCTAAAAATCAGAGGATTGTCCACTCCTGGCATGAACTTACCCATACACTACTTTCATCATCTAAGGCCCTCCTCCAGGTCCAAGGGAGAGGCACTTCTCAGTAGTGGCCCCTCAATTATGGAATAATCTCCCCAATGAGGCCCGCCAGGCACCAATGTTGTTACCTTTTTAGCGCCAAGTTAAGACTTTCCTCTTCTTTCAGGCTTTTTGCAACATATAATGAGGTTTTAATCAGGTCATTATTATTTGTATTGTTGATTGTTTAAAACTGTTTTAGACTTATGTGTGTCTTTGTGTGTGCTGTCTGTCTATATGTTTATATGTACATGGTTTCTATAATGTATTTTTAAGGCTTTAACCTTTGCAAACTGCCCAGAGAGCTTCAGCTATTGAGCAGAATAAAAACGTAATAAATGAATGATTGTAAAAGTAGGCCACCCGGCCACCCAAAGAAAGGAGAGCTCAGGAATAAAAGCACAATCTTTTTGAAGGTGTGAATAGGAAAATGTACAGCTGAGACACAGTGGAAGAAGTTTTAATGGACTGAGTACTTGCACAGTACTCACCTAAGAAAATAAAAGCACTGAGGAGAAAAATTAAAATGGGGGCTGCTTTTGGCTATGAATCTGGGGGAGGGGCAATGAGGGACTTTCTGCTACAACAGGAGTTACAGGGGCCACTATAAAAAAATATGTTTACTCAAAAGTAAGGCCGTTTCAAAATGTTGGGAGAAGGGAACATGTGGAGACTGTGAAAGGGGAAGGGATAACAATTTCCATTAGGCTTCGGCCCGCCCACAACGTGGAAGGAATATAGCGTGACGCGCAGGTGAGAAAAGCAATACACCCCCCTGAAGTGTGGATGGTCACCTGCAATTTTGTTTGTAGCTTACAGCAGGAAAGAAATGATTTGGTAGTGTTAGGAGCTTTCTGTCTGGAAGCACCTCTGATCTCAACGAGCAGCCAGGCTGGAGCTTTGGTCGAGGCCCAGACCTTTGTCAGAGCAAGATGCTCATTTGGGGCCTCTCTGACTGTGCAGCAACCACTAGTCTGTCTTGTTATGTGCCCCAAGATGCCCCATGGGCTTCTTGCCAAAGAGCATTTTTGCACCAGGGAAAATCTGCAACTGATTGCAGCTTCCTGCTTTCGTTTTCGTCCCACCACCACCACGTGCTCTCGTTAAGCACGTTTCCCTTCCCCCTGCTTTTCCCCCTTTAACCAGAAGTTCTATATGTTCCATTTATACAGCCACAAGATGCCGCTGGTCTGCCTCTTCTTATAGCCCAATTTCCTCTTTACATGCTGAAACTGAAAGGGGATCTTTTTGTTACTAGTTTTTTTTCCCATTTCAAAGCAAGGCGAGGAAATCTTTCTAAAGAACGAGAGAGGCACTGGATGTTTACAGTGTCATGTAATCGACCCAGAAACTTCCATGAGTGGCCAGTCATGGCCGTGCTATAAACAGCGGGTTTAGAGAAGCCTACAGACAGGGAAGGAACAGCCAGCTCCTGTAGGGAGATCCGTCTCATTCCTCCACACCCACCAAAACAAACGCCACCCAAGCTTGGGTACTCACCGTGCCAGCGTAATGCACCAGTTCAAAGTGGGCTTCTGCCCCTTTGCCCTTGCCGCCTTTGGGCTTCAGGAAGTTGGGGGACTTGCCCAAATGATTATCATAGAGGGCAGCTTTGAAAGTCGCTTCGGTGGCCTTGGGGAACACACACTGCTCTTCAAGGATGGAGAAGATGCCCATGGGCTAGGGAAACAAAAGCACAAGGAGAGAAGAAATTATGAGGAACACACACGCACAACACACAAAATAGCACAGATTTTTAAGGAGTACTCCCTGTAACGTGGTTTTGACAACGTCAGTGGTGAAAACACAGAGGGAAGGCAGGGGTTATTTATGTAATTTGGATTTCCCAAATTCATAACCCAACAGGATGCTGTTGTCCAACATGTTGAGTAGCAAGGAAGAATGGGGAAAGCTGCCCTAAATTATTACAGTGAGGAACATGCTAGGTTCTTCCCCCAGATGTGCTACTTGGGGGGGGGGGTGTCATTTGTTTACTTGCTTTGAGTTTTTACAGGGAGCGCTTTCAAAAACGGTACTCCTACACCTGCAGTGGAACTATTTATTCCATCACCTTAGCATTCTACCACCTCATTTTGCTGCATGAAATGGCACACCCAGAAGGTGCGTGGAGGGTGGGGGGAGCGGAATGGATTCACATGGATTCACACCCAGGGCGATTTGCAGGTCCTCATGCAATGGTCTACACTAACGCACCCAAGGGGAGAGCAGTTCCCCCCCCCCCACCTGCAGTGTGGGCACCACTTTACTTGTCTCAATGCAAGGCAAAAACAAGGATCTAGGAAGAAACTGCCTGGATAGCTCTATCAGATTGATGCTACGTCTTCAGTGATCAGTCTCTCTACAGGCCATAGAGGAGGGTATAGAACCCAAACCCAAAGTTGCAAAGCCTCTCCAAAGGCTTTTCTTTTTCTTTTCTTCTTTTTTTTTTACTGGCAATCAAAGCTTTAAGCTGAAATATGTTTGTCATTCTGGTCTTTTGGCCCCGCTCCTTTCCGCCCACCACTAGAATGCAGCCCCCCAAGAGCTTCTCCAAAACGGAACCGGCCCTCGGGCTCAAAGGCGTGACACATACACTGCCATAGAGTAAGCTCACCTTTTCCAGGAGCTCAATACAAGCCTGCAGGTCCAAGCCAAAGTCAATGAACACCCAATCAATGCCCTCTCTCTTGTACTCTTCTTGCTCCAGCACAAACATGTGATGATTGAAGAACTGCTGCAGCTTCTCATTGGTGAAGTTGATGCACAGTTGCTCAAAGCTGTTGAACTGCAGAAGGAAAATGTCCAGGTTTTTTTACTCAATTTATGAGCTCCATCACACCAGCGATTTAATGCACTCTCGCCATGCCTGGTGTGCGGATTTGCAGCATGATACTCACATGACGCTGTGTCTGTCCTGCTGACACCCAACCTTTTCCCCAGCCTTTCCTAGAACACTAAAAGTCTGGATTATTTTCCCTAAGCATATTAAATGCGCCCTAAGCCTCTGTGTAGTTTTAAAGGAACTGGGGGCTTGAATGGATTGCATCAGGTCCTGGCAGGGAAAAGCGATCTCTCCCAGCAGCCGGCTCCAAGCCTCAATATAATACCCAAACCTTGTATCCCAGGCTCCAAAGCGTTTTTTAAAATCATACAATGCCTGAATCTCTGCAGAGAGACAGAACTGTATTCCCTCGATGCCCCCAAAGAGCCAGGCTAAAGGGTCGTTCCATTTTTGCCCGGCAGAAAGGCAGTCTGGTTGGACCTGACTGGAGGGAGAAAGAGAAGGGGAGAGGTGGAGTGGAGTGGAGCAGAAGAGCGAAGGAGCAAAAGAGCAGCTATTCGGGTGAAAGGGATCATAAGCTTGACACACTTCTAAAAAACGCGGAGGCAAACTAGGGGGAAAAATTAGGTGTGATGGAGCTCTCAATCTCACCTCTCCATGAAAAACAGGGCTCAGTCTGGTGCCCTATAAAATGCGGGTGAAACAACTTAGAACCAGAGGCATTTAAATGTTCCCTTTTTTCAAAGCCTGTGTATATGTGGGGCTCCACAAATAAAAGATATTATTCTATATACATATACATATACACACACACACACACACACACACACACACACATATATATATATATATATATATATATATTGAACTCTGTATTACAGAGTCCCAAGAAAAGATTTTTCAAAACTTTACAGGGAGGAAAGCCACCCTGCAGAAAATGTCCTGGATTCAGACAACATACTAACCCACAGTTCAACAACAACCCACACTCAGCCACTGAGTGTGGGTTAGCATGTGGTGTGAACAGAGTCATTGGTCCATCAAGCCCAGTATTGTCAACACTGACTAGCAGCAGCCCTGCAGGTTTCAGGCATGATTCTTTCCCAGCCCTACTTGGAGATGCCGGGGATCGAACCTGGGACCTTCTGCATGCGAAGCAGGGGGTCTACCACACTGAGCCATGGCCCCTCCATTGCAACATTTCTTCTATTGCAGGTCCCCTTGTCACCCCTTCTATAACAGAGGCTGCTCCTGGCTTTCCCGTACCTCAAAGATCTCAAACCCAGCAATATCCAGCACCCCAATGAAGAACTGTCTCTGCATCTTGGTGTCTAGGGTCTTGTTGATTCTGACCACCAGCCACTTGAACATCTTGTCATAGATGGCTTTGCCTAGGGCACCAACGGAGTTGTGGCACTGGTCCATGTTCTGGCCTTTCTGCACGAATTCGTTGCCCACTTTCACCCGAGGCCTGGTGATGCCCTTCTGCAGATCCCCCGAGTTGATGTTCATGAGGTGGGCGACTTTGTCAGCCACTGACAACCAAAAGACCCAAAAAGGAAGGTCACAGAATCATCAAAGAGTTGGAAGGAATCCTGGAGATCATCTAGTCCACCCCCACCCCCAATCAATGCAGGCTCTGCAATGCAGGATGCAACTCCCCAACAGAGGCCGTCCAGCATCAACTTCAATTTGTCCAGCAAAGGAGAACCCACGACCTCCCAAAGCAGCCAGATCCACCGCTGAACAGTTGCCACATTTTTCCTAACGTTGAGCCAAAATCCGCCTCCCTGCAATTTCCACCCATTGGTTCGAGTCCTGCCCTCAGAAAACAAGCCTGCTCCATCTTCTGCCTGACAACCTTCCCGATATTTGCAGACATCTTTCATATCTTTATTTTTTATTTTATTTATTTATTTTATTTCTAACCTGCCTCTCCATCCAGATCGAGGTGGGGACAACAATAAATATAAATACAAGAATCATAAAATAGATAAAACATTAAAAAGAATAAAAACAAATACATTATTTAAAACATCTTAGAATTGAACTGGGTAGGCCTGCCAGAAGAGAGCAGTCTTCACAGCTCTCTTAAATTCCAGAAGTCTGCTAATTTGTCGAATCTCCTCCAGCAGGCCATTCCACAGTCTGGGAGCGGCAGAAGAGAAGGTCCTCTGGGTAACATTCGTCAGCCTATTTCTGGCTGATTGGAGTAAATTCTTCCCAGAGGACCTGAGTGTGCAGGGCGGATTGTATGGGAGAAGGCGATCCCGCAGGTAACCTGGACCCAAACCATGTAGGGCTTTAAAGGTAATAACCACCACTTTATACTTTGCCAGTGGAGTGATTTTAAGATTCTCTGCCCTCAGTCTTCTCTTCTCCAGACTAAACATGCCCAGCTCATTCAATTAGGCCTGGGTTTCCAGATCCGTCACCATCCTATTTGCTCTCCTATGGACACGCTCCAACTGGAACGAGACGGGAATCACACTGCGCCCAATCACAGGGCCACCTTCTCCTTACTGCACCCTCCCGCAACACAGCATCCTCCATCATTGAAGGTTCCAGAAATTGCATATTTCCCCCACTGTGTAAATGGCGGCCCTAAAAGCCCCATTTACACAAGAGTAAAGGCGCAAACAGAGCCTTCCGTTTGCACCTTTACTCTTGTGTAAATGGGGCCTTTATGACCACCATTTACACAGTGGGGGATATTATGTAATTTCTATTCACACTTTTACTCTTGTGTAAATGGGGCCTCTACAGCCACCATTTACACAGTGGGGGGAATTATGTAATTTCCGAGCCTCTGTTGTCGGGCACACTGGAGGCTCCAGAACAGGGCGTGGTTGGAGATGAATGGCGGCAGGGCAAACGTCCCACGAATTGGACTGCGGTGAGTTTGCCCAACCCTGGTTCCCATTCGTTCTTCCTGCCCTATGACCTTCTGTGGTTTCAACTTCCGCCTGCTCCTCTCTCGGCTTCTGCTTGAATTTCATATTGCCGAAATGCATGATGCCACCCGTGAGCTTGTAAACGCCGTTCTTCTCTTCGTGAGTGAAGCCGAGGACATCAAAAGCCACCTGACAGGGAGGAGAAGAGGGAACACGCTGTGATTTGTAATATTTCCGTAATTTTTATATTCCATTTTTCAACAGACACCAAAGCGGTTTACAATTTCTCCCTCCAAAAATTAAAACAGTAAAGCCAGCAACTGAAACAATTTTTCTAAACATTAATCACACAAACTGCGGCAGAAAACAGCTTTAAATACCTCAACACCTGCAGGCACATTGGGCCAAACTATACAGGGCATTCACCACGTGGTTTGCCTCAAGCACTGGCTATTTGTGAAAGAAAAAGTTCTGCTGTCAAGGGCAACCCACACAATTAGCATGTGTAATTCAGCTCCCATTTCCTTCCAGAAAAATAAAGGGGCAGGGTTGGAAACTACATACGCTTCCCAGGGGAGGGTGTTCCAAAGTGCTGGGGCTGAAACCGAAAAGGCTCTGCTGCTTATGGAGCTCAATCTCACTTCTGCATAAGATGGAACACCCAGCAGGGTTTCAGAAAGAACCAACTTTTTTCTTCTCCTCTTCCTTTTTGCAGATAACATTCTGCCGAAGATAACTGATGACCCTTTCGGAGGCCTGTGCCACCATTGCAATAAAAAATGCCTTCCTTAACCCCCCCCCCCCGCTCCAGATGTGCTGAACTACAACACCTATTGTCCCCCACTGGCTGGGGATGATGGGGATTTTAGTCCAACACATCCTGGAGGCTGCCTTAACATATCTGAGAGAGGCTAGATAACCTATTAATTTATTTACATTCTGTCTTTTTTCCTACAAGGAAGCCAAGGTGGCGTACATAATCCTCCTCCTCTCCATTTTATCCTCACAACAATAACCCTGTGAGTTAGGTTGGGCTGAAAGTCTGTGACTGGCCCAACGTCGCTCAGTGAGCTTCCACGGCCGAGCGGCGACCAGAACCCGGATCCCCCGACTCCCAGTCCAACATTCTAGCCACTACACCACATTGGCTCTTAGAAGGCTGCGATAGGGCCTGTTGATCGTATCTTTCCTGCTGCTTTTCTTCTTTCAACCAAAGCCACCCTATGTCCAAAATGCATCAGGGACCGCCTTTGCAAACTTACATCTGTGAGCATCAGCTCTTCTTTGTCATCCATGTTGTCAACGATAGTTACACCTTGGCTCGTCCAGTGATACTCCTTGGGATCGGGAACGCAAAGCAAGGATTCTGTTGGAAAAAAGCAACGTCAGAACGTGGTTAGCTTGCCCCTGTTAAGAATGGGGACCCTCCTGCTCCTTCTGCTGTGGGGAGCGCTGGCCATCTGCCCGAGAGTCCTGTTCTACCATTGTTTGGTTGGGTGGTGTTTTTTTTTTGCCATGTACCAACCATGTGGCCCGAGATATTTTGCTGCCCGAACTGTAACCTGAATGGGGCCTTTAAAAGGGCCAACACCTTAAGAAGTATTTCTGCATCATTCAGACACAAAATCCCACCTTCATCTATCCCCCCTCCCATTCATAGTGTCAGCTAAGCCAAGTTGCTTCACCTTGCCTCATGGCAGGGCCGGCCCTCTATATAGGCACCAACGGAGTTCATTTAGCACACATATGGTTATTTTTGTTAACTGCCCTGAGAACGTTGGCTATTAGGCAGTATAGAAATGAAACCAATCAATAAATCAAAGCACACACTTATATACAAGCCTTCCCTATACAATTTCTCCCTAATCTAAATCATCATGCACCAGTTTGATTTTGAAATTTGGTTCTTTTCATCGTGTTTTTGTGAACCGCTCTTGAGCATCTGGACAACTCAGCAGATAGATATTTTAATTACTTAATAAACTGAATTCCAGGCACTGGCATCTGGCCATCTCAGAACCACAGAGCTAAGAGAAAGGCTAGAGTGACGCATTGCCCTGCAGTCCAGTACTACCATTTGGCAGAGGTGGTTGCCTCAGGCAGCAGATGCTGGGAGGCAGCAGCAAAGCATTGGACGAGAGAGCCATATGCCCTGTCTCTCCTACACCAGCCCTCTCACTTCAGGTGCAGTGGCGGATGCTATGCAATCACCAGCACTGAAGAGATTCAACTCCAGGCCAGTCAGCTTTTGAACATGGAATGGGAGTGGGCGCCATCTTGTTTTTTGCCCCCGTTAGCAAAATACCTTGGTCCAGCCTTGGAGATTACTTATAGGTGTGCATGCTTCTTATCTTGCAGTACAGAGAGTTATATCAAGAAATGGGAGGAGCTCCCCTCCTCTTTCACACACACACACACACAATCTCTTTCACACATACGCACAAGGAAAGTGTGAGAAGCAGTGTAGTGTAGTGATTAGAGTGTTGGACTGGGACTCAGAAGACCCAAGTTCTATTCCCCACTTGGTCATGAAGTTTAAATGTTTTAAATATTAATTGTTTTTATGTTTTATTGTTTTAAATTTTTGTATATTGACTTTTAATGTTCAATCGTTTAATTTTTGTAAACCACCCAGAGAGCTTCAGCTATGGGACAGTATATAATGTAATAATAATAATAATAATAAATAATAATAATAATAATAATAATAATAAATAATGAAACTCAATGGGTGACTTTGGATCAGTCACTGAGTCCTAGCTTAACCTACCTAGCCTAACCTACTTCACCAGGTAGCTGTGAAGATAAAACAGAGAGGATATAAGAAAGAAAGAAAGAAAGAAAGAAAGAAAGAAAGAAAGAAAGAAAGAAAGAAAGTGCCATACCCACAAGATCTGGCTTCTTGTTGGAGAGCAGCTGGTAAAAGATGTGATAGCCCCTTTCAGCAGGCTGCTGAGAAATCACTCGAGATTTCTCTAGGAGGTCTGGAACAAAAAGGAAAGCCAGGCTTGTGCTGAGAACGCCGATCATACTCCAAATCTACAAGGTGTGTTTTGGAAGCCTTGCCAATGCCTTACTCTGAGTCTGTGTGGAACTCCACGCTTCAAGAAGACCTGTGCAACTAGCCTGGAGAACCTGCTTTGGCTCAAAAAGATGGCTTCAATCTATAGTGAGGGCCCCGATAGACACCTAGCTATGAAAGCTTGATTAGCCAGAAAGAAGTGCTAACTTTCTTTGCATGTTTACATTCTGTTTACATTCTGCATCCATTTTCTATCACTAAACTGTTATCTTTTTCCACAAGTAGCTTGTTTCATCTTGATAACCAAAAGAACCTGATTGATGACTTGGACCTGGCAGAACCAGAACCCAGCACAACACAGGGATTGAGATTCTGCCCTACTGATTTAAAATAATAATGATCATGTTTCCTTATTAATTAGGCTGCTGCCAAATTCCACCCAAAATTTAGGGGGCTGAGATTTGGGGTTCTGTCCTTGCAGAGACTGGACTGATATGGATACTTACAGCTCTCAATGTCAGCTCCAGCCAGTTTTGCTGAGCTGCCAAAGTGAATCCGGATGAATTTACCCTGAGAAAGAACAAGAGACAGGCCTTTTGTTCAACTCTGAAATATCTCCGCACAAGGAGAACTGAACAGTATAGATGCATGGATGGTTTTATTTAACAACTCGGCTGGTAACCATAGGCGATCAGAAATTCCATGCAGGCGAGTAAGAGGGCTGGCTGGAGGAGACAGACTAGAACAAAGGTTGTATAGGGAACATAGGAAGCTGCTTTATACCAAGTCATAGCATTGGACCATCTAGTCCAGTATAAGGGCTACACATGCTCAGAGGCCATAAAATGCTAACTGACTGTTGGGGAAAATATGGAAAAATGTGAGGGTTGGGGGAAAGGAACTGTGTGGGTAGAAGCCTGAACAGGATCACTTCATGCTGCAACATCTTGCTTCAGGTCCCACTTACAAATTTTTAAAAAGTAAAACAAAAGATCCTTATGCATGAGCTGGACCTGGAGGAGTTCACACGTGCATGTTTATCACACATTGAGTGCAACATCAAGGGAAGACTTGATTTGTGACGGTTTAACATTTCATATCGCCTCCTAAGACTTTAAACATAATTGTTTTCAACAGAGATAGTTGAGAGTCATTAAGTATACATTGTTCGTTAAAGAGATAGTGAGTGATGTGCTCGTGTTTGTGGAACATTGTGCAATGAGGAGGAAATAAGAATACATTGGGTGTAGCACATTTTCAGAAACAGGTACTTACAAAGCGAGAGGAATTATTGTTCCTGGTTGTTTTGGCATTTCCGAAGGCCTCTAGGACAGGGTTAGCCTGGATGATTTGATCTTCCAGGGACCCCTGCCCAAGACAAAAACAAAACAAAATTTGATCATGGGACATTTCTCAACAGTTAATGATGGAACATTTTCTGCTGGACAACACCAACAGGGGCCGCAGTTCCATTTGCTACATGACAACGGTCACCAGTTTATCCAAGTAAAACCCCTTACCTTCCCATCAGCAGGGGCTTTGCCACTGCTGGCCATGTTGGCAAAGTACTGGATGACTTTCTTTGTGTTTTCAGTCTTGCCGGCTCCGGATTCTCCGCTATAGGTGAAAGAGGCAATGGAGGAAGACATCAGTATCATAATGTTGAAAAGAACCTAGAAGCCATTTATTCCAGCATCCCATTGCAAGGGAGGATCATTCATTATTGTTACTCTTTATTATTTACAAAATGTATACACCACTCTAGCAGAATTCCTGAGTGGTGAACAATAAAAGAAGTAAACAGAATCTAAGTACAACATTAAAATATTTTAAAGTCAGATTATAACAACATTCTGTTCATACAGTGGCCAACCAGATGCCCATGGGAAACCCACAAGCAGGATATGAATGCAACAGCACCCTACTGCCCATGTTCCCCAGCAACTGGTGTACATATGCAGACTGCCTCTGATAATGGAGATAACATAAAGCCATTAGGACTGGTAGCCACTGATAGACTTCTCCAGGAATTTGTCCAATTCCCTTTTGACACCATCCAAATTGATACCCATTGCTACGTCTTGTGGTGGTGAATTCCATAATTTAACTCTGCGCTGCATGAAGAAATCTTTCCTTTTATCTATCCTAAATCTCCCAACACTTTGCTTCATGGGATCACCCAACTGGGTTCTGTGAAGAAAGGGGCCAAGATTAAATTGGAATTAAACCCGAAGCTAGCTCTACTAGCAATATGGGATAGCAGTAATAAGCATATAATTAATAGAGAATTGGTAAACAACCTCCTGGCGCCCGTTAGAATAATGATTGCTAAAAATTGGAAAGGGCAACGAAGTTATAAAATAGAAGATTGGTATAAAGAAATTTGGGATATAGCATTGAATGATATGTTGACATGTAAAATGAAAATAATGAGGGGAATGTCCAGTAAGAGTGATTTTGGAGATATATGGAATCCCTTTTTGGAATATGTTTTAAGATCGGGAAAGGGACAGTCGCCTTCAAAAGAATCATTAAAATTCTGGAAGGAAGATGAATGAATGGGAGTAGGTCTCGGGGGGGGGGGGTGCACGGGGGTAGTCGAGGGAGTTAGTTTGTTTATATATCATCATGTGTATGTTTGTTTGTTTTGTTGAAAAATGAATAAAAATTATACTAAAAAAAAAAAAAAAAAAAAAAAAAAAGAAAGGGGCCAAGATGGCTACAGTCTGGCTAAGATAAGCAGCGTTGGCCTACCTTGCAGGACTGGGGCCTCGGAGCTGGGAGGGGGAGAATTCCTATGAGCAAATGTTCCAAGACTCAGAGCTGCTGGTTCCCAACAACCGCACCTGGCCCTCTTATCTTGGGAGGCCCAGGCTGAGCCCAGGCTCCAAGGACAGCGTTAATTGGAAGTGGGCTGCAAGAGTTTCAGCTGTGGGAAAGGGCCATTCACAGGGAGGAGGCTGGTGGTGTGAGCAGGACGCCCGGGGATTGGTTCTGACTAGACACGGTACCAGCTAACCAGAAAAGGGATAAATGGGATAGCAACTGGGTGGAAGCCATCTTCTCCTGGACCGGTGTGTGGATGGAGTGATCCATACCCAGTGAAGTGATGCTGGGGAATAGATAGATTTATTGCTTTCAGGTCTGGCACGTTCCAGGGAAAGACTTGTCACCCTTTGGGTGTAATTTGTAGTTCATTGGTTTATTGCTGCTAGACTCTACCTCAAACCTCATCCTACCCCCCTATTCCCCTCTTCCCCTCCCCTTCTTTCCTTGCTTGTATTTTAAAGGGTTTATGGAATGGCTGGAGCCTTATGTGGAATAGAAATTAGGATTTTAATAAACCGCTTCAGTCCTTAACTTGTGTGGTTATTTCTAAAGGCTGGCTTGGGGCCATTTGGCATTGGGCTAGGGAGGTGGGCTTGGGGGGAACCCGGCTAATGAGTTCCCAGCCTACCTGATAGAAAAATGGGTTCTTTCCTTCACAGGTTCTATTATGAGAGAGGGAGAAAACTGTCTCCCAACAGGACTAATAATCACTTAACAAATAATAAGTAAACAAAATATATGCACTTACGTGATCAGCATAGACTGGTTTTCACGTTCTGTGTGGGGTAAAATAAGACAACATAGTGAGTGTTAATAAAAGGGTCTCAAAATTCCTATGCGGCTAATTTACAGATGTGCAGTAGCACCAACTGACCTCCTGTTCTCTCTCCCTATAGCATATTCCTTTCTTTGTCTACACAGAAACCTGAAAATGTAGATTTTGGAAGGTGACAGGGAAAAAGAAGAAGGGTTTATTACCACCCTAGGCAGAATGGGTCTGTGACAAGGGGGTCTATAAACAAACTATACATGCCAGAATGTCCTGTGATGATAAAAATTCAGGGGGGTGCATGTGCTCAGTTAATGTGCAATGCTGGCCATTCTACATGTATCAGCTAAATGCAGAGCCAGAACTGTGGGTTGGAACTCCTCCTAGGGCAGTTTTCAGGCTCTGGATTGACTTGCCCACCTAGACTAGCCATGTCCATCGAGGTTGGCCATTGGGCCTTCTTCAACAAGAAGAGCTATAAAGGACTTCCTGTTTGTATGGACAACCAGTCTTCATGGTTCTGGCATATTTTGGGTCCCTAGGACTTGCTGTCTGGGCTGCTACCTCCATCCTGGTCCATACACTCCCGGTCCATATACCTCCTGTCTAGGCTACTATCTCCATCCCTGTCCATACACTTCTTTCTGTACCTATAGGATGAGGACAATTCTGGAGGCTTAGAGCTCCTTCCCAGCACTCACCCATGAGCATGTCATGGTAGGCGTTGTCAGAGACGGAGAACAGGTGAGGGGGCATCTCTGTGCGTTTCTTGCCCTTGTACATCAGGGCAACTCGGGCTCCATAGATGGGCAGCCACTTGTAAGGGTTGATGGTGACACAGAACAAGCCAGAGTAGGTCTGGAGGAAGAACAAAAGAAACCAGGATGAGCCTTCCATCACGGGTTAGTGCAGTCCCAGATTAAGTGCTGAGAGACCTGAGTTTGAATCTTTGCACATGATTGCATTGGCCTCACTGCTGTTTAAGGGCTCGATTTTGACAATCTAGTTCCCCAGCGTATATATCCCAGAGGCTAAGCTTATTCTGGACAGAACCTCTTCAAGTTGTGGGTGAGTGATTGCATATCCAAATGCACGAACACAAAAATCCTGCCTCCCTTGCAAGTAGAAAAACAGCATGCCAGGAACAGGGTTCAGCTGAATGTTACTTCCAGGACATGTCATTTTTCTACGTGCAAGAATTCCCCCCCACCCACCCACCAATGGAGAACCACTCAAGCCAACAACTCCCACCTGGAGCTTAAAGTTGTACAGTTCAGGAAAAGCACTTGAATCTGCTAAAAGTGTCAAATGGCCTTGACTGATTTCCCAGTCTACAAAATGGGAATGACCGGGTTGTTTTACAAACGAATGGTTCAAGATAGGAAAAATCAAGTCATGTTCCCAATTTAAAGCAAAAATCAAATGTTACTTCCTGTTTCTTATCTATCCAAAATGGCCACGGCTTCGATATTATATCCTTTCAGGGGAGCAAAAAGCTAGATCCCCCCTCAAATTTTTTTTATCCTCTGCCTCAGATAAATGATTAGCTCTCTCTAAAGCCTCATGATACCTCTTGCTCTTCCACTAAGTGTTTTTAAGTGTTGCAAATGAGCATCAGCAATACAGATTAATTCTCACAACACCTGCAGATAAATGTTAATGACTGATGTTTTATCATTCCAGATGTGGAGCTACTGAGGACTCAATGTGAAATGAAAGGCAATTGTGGCTAATTCTCGTCCTGATCTTGAAGCCAGCTGTTTATTATTACTTTTTAAAAATCCAGACACAGGGTGCTTCCAAACAGAGGGCTCCTAAAACTAAAATTACAAGGCATTGGGCAGCTGTTCCATCTTTTTCTCCTTTGCAGATTTTCCGTGGTAAGAAAAAAGACAGGTGGGAAAACACAAGGATATTATGAGTAAGAGCCAACGATGACTGGGCTTTGCATCAAATTCCATGAATGAGGCAGGGCGCTGGGTCAAAAAAAGAATCGTCTGGAAGCACCCACCAGGCCAACATTTCCAGACTTGGAAGCCAGTGTGGTGTAGTGGCTAGAGTGTTGGACTGGGACTCAGGACACCAGGGTTCTAGTTCCCAATCAGCCATGGAGCTCACTGGGTAACCTTGGGCCAGTCACTGATTCTCAGCCCAACCTAACTCACAGGGTTGTTGTTGTGAGGATAAAATGAAGAGGAGAAGGAGCATATACAATACCTTGGGCTCCTTGAAGGAAAGGTGGGACATAAATGTAACAACAAATAATATACAGCCAGGTATATGTGAAGTGCAGGCATGCATTTGATGCATTATGCTGTTCAGCCCCCACTCCCCGCCAAATTCTGGCGTTGGGGACGAGAGATTCCTATTGTCTCGGAAATGCCCACACGCCTCCATGCAAGATGTCCTTGTGCTCACTTACATAGATCCTCATCACCACGTAACGCTGCCTTAAATTGTCTAAGACGCTGGCTTCGTTCAGGAAGGTCATGTTGGCCATGTCGCTGGCCTGGTAGAACTTCGGTGGGTTCATTTGCTGGACATCGTCCTTCTTGACGGTGACAGTCTGCGTGGTCAAGTTGGTGTTATTTAATGAAAGCCGAGATACAGCAACGCAGCAATTAACCATACTTTGGAAGCACTTAACGTGGGTTTCAGTGTCACTAGGCAGTATCCAGCTGGGTCATTCTGCTAGCACAAATGATGGTGCGCCAACAGAAGCTAGGTTATGAACTCTGCGCAAGAAGAGAATCCAACTAAGGTTATGCTTGCGCAAGTGCAGTTGTGCAACCACTTGCGCATTATGCTTGCGCACACGTATCATGCCACCCTCTTGCACAATGGAAAGATTTGGTGGTGCTCCTCTAGCTCTATTTGAGTTTGCAGAATGAAACCGTTGGATACTGCCCACTGGATGATAGCTGCAGTTGAGATAATAATTGCCCAAAGAGAGGAGAATTCAGCATGGTTCAGGTTAAAACATTTAACTAGCGGCATTATTATTATTATTATCATTATTATCATCATCTTTATTTATATCCCGCCTTTTGCTCAAAGCTGGGCCTCAAGGCAGCTTTACAAAATTAAAACATATACAGTTAAAAGCTATAAATAAGAGATATACAAAAGTTAAAAATATAATTAAAGAGATTTCAATACTAAAACAGTTCAACATTTAAAAGTCCTAAAACATAGATGGAGGTCCACATTATTCTCCAAAGGCCTGCCGGAATAAGAACGTTTTTGCATGCCTCCGGAAACACATCAAGGAGGGAGCCAGTCTAGTATTGCATTGTTGTTGTTGTTCTTTTATCGTTTTGACTGGACCTAAAACTAAAGAACAGGCTAGGGCTGGTCAACATGGCAGCCCTCAGCCTAATTTCAAAAGCCCTCCGCAAGTGATTAGTTCAGACCTCTGGCACGATCACTCCTGAGGGACTGCAGCTCTCAATACAAAAAAAAGGTACCCTACCCCTGGACCTGGGCATTCAAAAAACAACTATGCTGGCCAACTCCTGGTCTGCTGGTGACCATGCTCCTTATTGATTTCTCTAGCCAGGCTTATGTGTTGCTCACTGTTACACCACTGCAGTGAGAAAATTAGACCCGAATTTATGTGGTCTTCATTTATTCCTGGACCTCAATGTTTCATTCACTGCAACAAAGATTACAGGGTGGCCCTGGGCCAGCTGCCATCTTTCAGCCTATCCTACCTCACCGGGGTATTGTGAGGTTAAAATGGAAATAGGGACAATAGCTACATACAGTGCCCAGAGCTCCTTGGAAGAAAGCCAGACTAAAAATAATAACCTAGGAATTTCAATTGGGTGTCCTTGTCCAATTAAGAACCTGCATCATGACCAGCACTCAGCTAGCTCTTACATTCTGGTTGCCACACATTACATATCTGGCCTCACTATCCACCATAGCCTACTCCAGCCTACCCCACCCAGGTGCCCTCCAGATTTTTGTACTACAACTCACACCATCCCTGACCATTGACCTTGCTGGCTGGGCTGATGGGAGTTGAAGTTCAAAACGTCTGGAGATGTTCCCCTGGTTGGGGAAGGGTGGTCTACTCCTTCCTTTCAATGATCCAAGTTACATTACAACTCTAAGAATTCCAAAGCCTTGGTAGTTTAGAGGAGGAGTAGGCAGAAAGTAAATATCCAGATGTTTGGACATCAGCTTCCAGCAGTCCTGAGCATTGGCTATATTAGCGAGAGGTTCTGGGATTTGAAGTCCAAAAGCTGGAGATCTCTCTTTGGCCCACTCCTGGTTTCGAGGTCTAAATTACCAATTTCAGCAGGAAAAATTGGTTATACCACCCCCTCCCCAGTCAGACAAAAGCTGCCATAGATCCTTAAGCTAACGAACAAACCAAGTCTTTCAAAGCCTAGAGAACAGTGTCTCCTGTCCCATCCAGTCACCTGATTGGTCACTGTCTTCACGGTGGTTTGGGTATCAGTCTCAGACTGGATCTCCCCAGCAACGAACCCCTCTTTGTCTTCCTTGACCCAACACGACTTCTTGATATCATATGGCTTGCTCATGGCCTCGATTTTCTCCTTCTCGCTGGGAGCTAGGAACAACATGGGATCCACATCGTCCCCGCATTCTCCTTTATATCCGCCAGGCATCTTGGCTTGGATTTAGGCACAAAGCAGAACCAGAAAGGAAGAAGACACTGGGAGAACAGTATTACCCGCAATGCTCCTGGAAGAAGAGAAAGTGAAGAACGTAAGATAAATAGGAAGGGATTGCATGGCATTTATTCACAGAGCCATCCATCCTGATTTTCTTCTCATCCCCTATGCTATAGGCCCTGGACCGTTCCTGCTACCTCCTCCCAGGAGTTACGAACAAAGGAAGCTACCTTATACGGGGTCACGTCCTGTGGTCCATCTAGTCCAGTATTGCCGACACAGACTGGCAGTGGTTCTCTAGTGTTTCAGGGAGGCATTCTTTCAGCCTACCTGAAGATGCTGGGGATGGAACTGGGGACCTTCTGCCTGAGGCAAGCAGCCTACTGTTGAGCTACAGACCCTTCCCAATGGAGTTTCCATTCAGACACAGAGTACCTACCTGAGAGACAAGGCCGAGAAACACCCCTTGTTTACAAGAGACTGGCTTGCGTCTTTTATACCCATCTGATGAGTCTTGAGATATCGCTTTCTCCTTACGAACATGTGCCAATGACTGTGTCTATGGAAAGCTGATTGGCCCAGGATCATATCCCTCAGGAGGGAGGATCAAGTAATGACCAAGTTTCTTGGGGATTTCTTCTTCTTCCGTTTCTTCTCCTTATAGGGCGTCTAATAAATTCAGCCTCGTGGCTCAAGGGACTGGAGGAAGGCTGAAATAGAACCCTCTGCCTTGCAAATTTCTCTTTTAAAGACACCGGTTTCAGCCGAGAGGCTCAGTTACGGCGGGCGAAAGGAAAGGAATCTGGGCCAATTAGCCTCGAGAAAGAAGCAGGAGCGAGGGCAGCATTCTGACAACCGGTAGCCATGAGCTGCCCACCACAGAGTGTCTACAGTTCATGTCCAGAGGCAGACGTTTTGTGGTGAGGGGCACCTGATGGAATGGGGAATCAGTGAAGGAAACAAAATATGGACCCCCCCCCAATACGTTTGAAGTTATTTTTCATTTGTATTGAACACAACATCTTTAATTAAAAAAATAATAAACGCCTCAGCAGCTATCCAGTAGGAACATAAAAGCTGCCTTAAACTGAGTTAAACCATCTAGCCCAACACTGGTTGGCAGTAGCTCTCTAGGGTTTCTGACAGGATTTTTTCCAGCCCTGCTTGGACCCGGAACTTTCCGCGTACAAAGCAGGCACTCTGCCACTGAGCTATGGCTTCTCCTTCCTTCTAACCAAGTAGCTTTGCACTCGTTGGTCAGAAGGCACCGGGCGACATTTTTCTCCTCCGGCAGTATTTTGAATGGCCAAATGGCCCCTGCGGGGACAAAAACTGCATTTACAAAATGGGAAACCATCAAATGAACAGTTGTTAAAGGAAAGGGCATGAGGGCCGGTAGAAGGGAGTGTGGCTATCTGAGAAACGTCACAAGGCCCAATTTGTACCCCAGGATGGCCGGATTTAGCCCCCACCCCAAGGCCTCAGTTCTACATTCCTGCTGTGTGTGGTGCCTGTGGCTGGCAGATATGCAGCTTCCGCCCCACCTCATCTTTGCCTCATTTCTCCCTCAGTTTCACCGCCTGAGGCACCAACTTCTCCGAGTCAAAGTGCTCAAGGCCGAGTTATCTGACACCTGGGAGACAGAAAATCCCACAAGCGCCTCTCCCTGGGAGTAAAAATACAACAATAATAAATTGAACAACTATTTGTTGCTCTTTCATGACACCCAAAATTAGCTGCCTCATTCGGCCTAGTGGGAAGGCAGGTCCAGAGACCGCCCTACTCAGCAATGACTCTTCTGCCTCTCACACTGGTGGGGACATTTTATGCCAGTGTTTCCTCAGGCCAGTCTTGTAGACAGCCTTCCTGGTTAGATGGGGCAGCCACATTTCAAAGTGGGGCATTTTGTGAGGGGAAGTATAATGCCAGCCAATTCCCACCACCACTCATGGGTGGACAGGATACGGCAGCCATGCTAAGAGACGGGAATGGCGGCGGCCTTCTCCGTCCCTCCTCCTCCACACAGAGAGTGTGTTAACTTACATATTGGGCTATACAAAGGTCAAGTTAACACAAAATTTAGTATGAACACCAGGAATTAAATGACTGCCATTTTTTTTTCATATGAAAAAAGGATGTTAAGGATACACTGAACAAGGGGATACCTAAAGATATAAAACAAACAAAATAGTTTATGCCATAACTAAGAAGTTAAACACTAGTGTGGAGCCTCTTTTCACAAAAATTCAGTTTCAATCTTTTCTAACAATACCATTATAAAAAAGCATGTTTATAATTCCCAGAGATAGAGATGGACTAATCCATCAGTTTTGCTTTCTCCCATATTTGATTTTGACTTTTTTTGACGTTCTTTCAATCCCTGTCTATGAAGAAATGTGCGAATTTTGGTAATTTCTTATCAAACAACAAAAACAACCTAAATTCTCACATATCTGCACTGGCCAAAGTCAATAGGTACAGCTATTTCCAACACGGAAAGGATCATGATGGAATACCTGCCATATGGATGATAAAGATGGGGAGCCGGTCAGATGAAAGGGGTGGTACCCCTAATTAAGCACCACAAATGTGGCTAAACATGGGGCGGGGGGGCAGGGGCAGTCAAATCTAGGCTTTTAAGAGCTAAGGATTAAAACCTGGGCCCAGATGAACTAATATGTCAGTTTGCTTTCTTCCATTAACTTTTCAATTCAAAGTAAAGAAATCGTCGGGACCAGACGGTATCCATTCTAGAGTTTTTAAAGAACTCAAATACGAAATTGCTGATCTTCTAATAAAAATATGCGACATGTCCCCAAGGATGGCCAATGTAATCTCAATTGTAAAAGGGGATAAGGATGGGGGGGGGGGTGTCCAGGAAATTACAGGCCACTTAGCTTAACGCCTGTTCTGAGTAAATTGGTTGGAAGCATTATTAAAGATAGAATTTGTAAGCATACAGAAGGACAAGCCCTGCTGAAAAAGAATCAACATGGATTCCGCAAAGGTAAGTCTTGTCCCACTAACCTTTTAGAGTTTATTGAGAGTGTCAATAAACATGTGGACAGGGGTGATCCAGTAGACATTGGTTACCTGGACTTCCAAATGGAAGGACTTCTTCACACAGCACATAGTTAAACTATGGAATTCGCTACAGCTATCAGTCCTAATAGCTATATGCCACTTCCGGTATCAGAGGCAGTATGCCTATGTACACCAGTTGCTGGGGAACATGGGCGGGAGAGTGTTATTGCACTCATGTGCTGCTTGTGGATTTCCCATAGACATCTGCTTGGCCACTATGTGAACAGAATGCTGGAGTAGGTGAACCCTTGATCTGATCCAGCTTGGCTCTTCTTATAACTACCCCTCTGGTAATTGATGAACAGCACAATCCCACACATGTCTACTCAGAAGTAAGCTCCATTGCGTTCAATGGGGCTTAACTCCAAAGCAAATGGGTATAGGATTGCAGACTAAATGTTGAAGTGATTGTAGCATTTAAAAACAAACTCTCCCTCACACACACACACCATATATATATATATATATATATATATCCCCAATATCAAATTATTTTCATTCTACACATCAGAAAAAGCAGAAGATAATTTCAGCTCAGCTTGGCAGAGACAGAGGCCGTTTCTGCTTTCAACAAAATCAAGTGATAGAGCTTTCCCTGGACTGTACCACATCAGAGGTGGGGGTGGGGTGCATATTTGAATGCTTCTCCACTTGAAGCGCTCCCCATGCGATGAAAATGAGTACAGAGAAAATAATTCATCGCAGACTTCATCCTGATTAACTACTGTCCCACATTCAGGGAGGATTTTGCTCCATGTTGGAATGTCAAATCAGCACACACACACACCATGAAATGGGACAGTCCAATAAAAGCCTCACCACTTGATTCCTCTGGATCTATCAACCAGATAGTTCTGAGAAATCTCTTTGATGATCTGATACTATGCTAGTTCCTAGTAGTCATTTGCCGCAGCCCGCAGGGCAGCAGTTCCCTTGTCCCTGCCGTTTCTGTTGCTCTGTTCTAGCGATCCCCAAGAAGAAAGATTAAGAGAAGCCTCCTTGCTGTCAAGCTCCATTATGCTTATGGAGACTGCAACTAATTAGTGGCACCAATTGACCAAAAAAAACGAAGGAAAAACTCATTATTTGACAAAGAACGAGAGCGAAAAAGAGAGACCCTGCAAAGGGGTATCATATAGTTATATTAAGCTCTGGGTGAAGAGAGGTGTGGGGGGCTATGGGGGGTATTTTCTTAGTCACTAAACAAATATACAGAAATGCTGATGTATCCATTTAACCATTCAGCTTCATTCCCAGCTGTTGCATAGGCTTGGCATATTCCCACTGGGGTTCTAGTCAAGGCAGAGGCCACGTATTGGCCCAAACAAGGGCAGAGCATTTTTCCAGGCTTCTATTTACAGAAGCCGCCCGGGTTATCTGGCAGAGAGAAAGATGGGCTTATAAATACTACAAAGAAAAGGCCTGGAAGTCCCCGGGCAATTTACGTAGTACCACCTCTCCTACCACCAAAGGAAATATAGTCCCAAACATGTGTAGGGGCCCAGGATGTCTACCCCTGGTTTGCACGCTTGGAAAGATCATCTGAACAGGCAGCAACAGAGAGAAGAAAGACCAGGGGACTATGAGGATCAACAATGGGTCCCCTGTGGACCTCAACAAGGGCCTGACAATTCCGATCCTGTGGGCACTCCTGAAAATGTGCTTGCTTCTGTGGTTCCTTTTTGATTGCAGAACCCATCAAATAGGTTGGATATTGTCTGGTGGGCCATGCAAAATTCGGGTGACCATAAGGAAAGGAGGACAAGACTCCTGTATCTTTAACAGTTGTATAGAAAGGGGAATGTCAGCAGGTGTCATTTGTATGCATACAGCCCCTGGTGAAATTCCCTCTTCATCACAATGGTTAAAGCTGCGGAAGCCCTGCCCTCTTTTGTATCTGGTGACTGTGATGAAGAGGGAATTTCACCAGGTGCTGCATGCATGCAAATGACACCTGCAGAAATCCCCCTTTCAATAAAACTGTTAAAGTTACAGGTGCCCTGTCCTCCTTTCCATATGGTCACCCTATCAGCAAACTTGCCCCCAATGTTGTGGCTAGGGGCCCCGAGGCAAAACAGGACAGGGCTCCTATACCTTTAACCATTGTGTAGCAGAGGAAATTTCAGCACTACACCTCTTAAAGGTGCAGGAGCCCCACCTGTGCTTTTTTTCCTTTTTGCATCTGACCATGATGTAGTTCTGGCCAATGGGTTTTGGATAGCTGACACTTTAAATTGTATGCAAGTTACATTTCATTTTATTAACAGTTAATGCAAGTAAGTAACTTCAAAACATATCAAGCACGCTGTATTTAGAGGGTGCCGTTCTGCACTGATTCTCTCCTCCTACCTGGATACCTTTAGGTAGGCTGACCATATGAAAAGGAGGACAGGGCTCATGTAACTTTAACAGTTGTAGAGAAAGGGGAATTTCAGCCAGCCTCATTTGTATGCAATTCATACCTGGTGAAATTCCCTCTTCATCACAACAGTTAAAGCTGCAGGGGCCCTGCCCTCTTTTGTATCTGGTCACTCCAGTATAGTGCCTGCAACTTTAATTGTTGTGATGAAGAGAGGATTTCACCAGGTCCTAATTGCATACAAATGACGCTGGCTGAAATTCCCTTTTCTCTGCAACTGTTAAAGTTACATGAGCCCTTTTCTCCTTTTCATATGGTCA
The DNA here is from genome assembly GCA_029215795.1 of Anniella stebbinsi. NCBI lineage: Eukaryota > Metazoa > Chordata > Lepidosauria > Squamata > Anniellidae > Anniella > Anniella stebbinsi. Next base: position 55,841,504 of record JARDYH010000007.1, read on the forward strand.
GCCTACCTTTAGGTCTCCCTTATCCATAAGTTTCTGGCAAAGGGTCTGACTGTCTCTATATGCTCCGAAACAAGGAGGACAAAGACCAGCAGCCATCCCAGCAGGGTTCAGCAGAGGAAGATGAGATGGCAAGACTACCTCTGCCATGCTCCCCTCTCACTGAACAAAGACTCTTTAAGAACTGGTGCTGAAGTTTGCTTTTTCCCATTTGCGTACTGTCGTTTTTTATTGTCAATGTGCAGGCAGGGGTGGTCTTGTCTTTATGCATGAATGCAAGCCGCTACATGAGCTTTTTTGGACTGAGGAGTGAGATAAAAATGCTTTGATTAGATAAAGATATTCCAAAAGCATAGGCAGGGTCAGACATTGGGTGAAAGAGGGTAAGTGCCCCCCCCGACACATAGCTCAGGTCCCCCACAACACTGCACCCTTACGATTACTTGAACGAAAGGCATTTTGTATACATATAATGAAAATTATAAACTGGAAATTAAAAGAAGGTTGCAGTTCTAAGCATACTTGATTACTTTAAAGTTAAACCCATCAAATCAATAGGACTTACTTCAGAGGGGGGAAACTGTTTAGGACCGGAGCTTTTATTAAGTGCAACATGACATTATTTTTCTTGTAGAAAACTTCCCAGCCATATGGTACATGTTATACTTAACATTTTTGCTACCAAAATGCCAAATGCAAAACTAGAATTTGTCAGCCTTGTGCATTTACCTGTGCAATCCTATGACAGTCTACTCAGGAGTAAATTCATTGAATTTAATTGGATTTACTCCCAAGAAAGTGTGTAAAGGAGTATGGCTTAACTTCTGAACAAACGCGAATGGGATCAGGCTGTAAACCTACTAATGATCCTATGCCGGGTTACTTTGGAGGGGTGGATCCCATTTAACTCAACGGGGCTTACTTTTGTGTAAACATCTTTAGCATTGCTCAGCATAACCGATCCGAAAAATGAAGCGCGCCGTAACCGCCCTGCCCTATCCAGCCCCCCAAATAAATACTGCCTGTGCTCTTCTCTCCTTTCGTGATTTGATTCCTGTGCACTGAACGTCTTGATCCATTATTCCCACGTGCGGAACCGCCCGCATCTCAACCCGCGCAGTCGCACCAAACGTCCGCTTTCCAGCCTAACGTGTTTTCCCAACAGCTGCCATGATCAATCGAAAGTTGGAGTCCTAAAAAGGGGCGGAGTTCCTCTGTGGATGAACCAATGGGAGGGCGAGGAAAAGCGACGGGAGAATTTCCCGGGAGATTTAAGCGTCCCACAGAGAAGAGGCTGCTTAAGAAGCAATTTGTCAATGAAGGTAATGAACAAATTATGGAGTGTTGGGGCTGAAGTGGCTTTAAAGTTTTTCCTGTGTATCCTGCGTTCTTTACTTTAATTTAACTCTAGGGTCAGTCGTCCTGTTAGCTAGCAGATTTTAGGTATCAAAAGAATAGTAAATTGTTAGTTATTTAATTTGGTAATATTGTGTGTTTTCTTTGGCATTTGTTCTTTAGTTGTTGCCAGGGATGGGGAAAGATGTTTTGGGTGGATTTTCTGCTTCAAGTACCAACATAATTTGTTTGGCTTTAGATAGTACGCCCCTTGACTTGAGTGGTGTTTTAGCTGTTCCTGAGCTGTTTATTGCTTTGCATTTTATTATTTTAAATGTTTCTATTGTATTTTATATCTTTAACTGTTTGCATAGTACTTCAGTTTAACTGTTTGTAATGCATCTGGAGAAGGTTGTTTATTGGGGGGATTAAAAATATAATTAATAAATAAGATGACTAAATGGGTAAGGGATGGTACTTGCTGCTCTGCCTCAGGTAGAAAAATATGTGGGCCCAGCCCTGGAGGTAAGGAAGAAAAACTGTAATTTGTCCTGCGGTGAGAGATGTTATTACATTGACCACATTAACTCCTTGGGGGCTAGGGGGATAATTTTAGAACTTGAGAGATACTTTCCTTTGTTGGTGCTTTAACAGTGCAAGCCTGAGCTTGTCTACTTGGAAGCAAGGCCCATTGAGTTCAGTGGGGTGTGCTCCTGAGAAACTGAGTATAGGAGTGCAGTCTTAGCTTTTGAACTAGTGCTTAAACTGGGCTGTCTCCCCAGGTGAACCTAAAACACATTTTAAAAATCTCATTTCATACGAGTGGATGTCACTGGGTTTTACTCCTGCTTTGGGTTTATTTGCTTGCTGTTTGTTTTTAATTGACTGCAGTTGACTATTGTTTTTAATATTTGTAAGCTGCTTTTGAGCACCTTGTGAGCTGGGAAAGAGGGATATAAATGGTTAACATACTTATACTATAAGTACTGAGTCTGATTTCGCTTGAAAAAAGCTCCACTTACCATGCCCCTTTTTAGTATCTAATATTTAGCTCTCTTCAAGCACTGTTCTAAACCTTCCTAAGACTAGAGATGTACTGAATCATAAAGTATAGGTGAGGAGAAGCATTTCCTATAATCCATGTTTCATACTCTGGTTTTAGGGGGGAACCCCCCACAAGGTAGCTTTTAATTAAAACAGCCAATGTGTTTTGCTTTTATTTTTATACTGTATTATTAAACTTGTATATTATATCTTATGTTGTATTTTATGTTTTTAATTGTTGTGAACTGCCCAGAGAGCTTTGGCTATTGGGCATGATAGAAATGTAATAAATGCATAAATAATAGTAGAGGCCACAGTGGGGCTGCAACAAAATGTTGCAGTACACTCCTGCAAAGTTCCAGTTAGCTAGCTGTCCCCAACCGCAGGATATTCCATTCTCATTCTTGGCATTCTGTGGACAGTGAGCATGCTCAGTCAGGGCAAGCCCAAAACATTTTGTTGCCTGAGGCAAAAGATAAGATGACGGCTCCTCCCATTCTGTGTACAAAAGCTGACTGGACCAGCTGTTGAATCTTTCTTCAACACTGGCAATGTGACAACAACCTCGGCCAAATATATACCGCCATCTCCCAGCATCTGCCACTTGAGGTGCTTGCCTCACTCTGACTAAGGGTAGGGCCGGCACTGTGCTAAATCCTTAACTGAGCTGTATTCTTTGGAGGGGTGCCCTGTTACGTCTGTTGCACATCTGCAAAGTTAACAGGGCACCCCTCCAAAGAAAGGCAAAACTGCCTTGGATTAAGGCAGGGAAATGTGACAGAACTGCCTTCGATTAAGGCAGGGAAATGTGGCATCTTAGGACAGCAGGATAGGAAGGGTACACATTGATCTCTTCAGCTAGATTAAAGAAACTCGCTGAAAGCCAGACTCTGGTGTGAAATGTGTTTCTGATCACTTAGGTGTGAGGGGACCGCAGCCTGCAGACAAACTTGTCTGCCGTCTAGACAGCTATAAAGATGCCTACCACAAATGAGCAAGAGGAACGGATGAAGAAATTCAAAAACAAAGGCAAAAACTTTGCAGTAAGTACGTGGATCCTCACCCTGGATGGCTGCTTGATGGAGTATGAAGCAGGATATAGTAAGGGGCAAATGTCAAAATATAAAAAGAGCCTTACTGGATCAGGCCATGGGTCCTTCTAGCTCAACCAGCTGTCAGCCAGGAGCCTCCAGGCAGGACGCTGGTGCAACAGCACCCTCCTGCCCATGTTCCCAGCAACTGGTGTATATAGGTGCCTCAGGTACTAGAAGTACCACATAGCCATCAGGACTACCCTAGAGAGTCTCCTACACTTTAGAGTTTATCTCCGCAGCAGTGATCTGGGAATTTTCCACTGCTCTATTTTTCCACTTTTAGCAATGCATTGTTTCATAAAATTAATTAGTAGTGTGGTGAATGGATGCAACACTAGTCAAATTGGTTGACACAAATGGAAACAGGGCTTGTCAAATCTAAAACCGACATTTTAATTAACATTTTTATCCCTAGGATATATATTTATGTGCATATCATACTTGAAGAGTGAAAAATTAGCATGTTGATGGTTTTCAGTGCCTTCTTTTTTTAAAATTTAAATCTAAACATAAAGGAAGTGTGAGATGCTGAGTTGTAAATATTTTAAGGCATGACAAGTGTTCCAATTAATATTTCCAAGAAAAGCTTTGAACTTTTTCGTCATAGCACTTTAACTGCACTGTCTGTGTACTACCTGATTAAATTACCTTTGGTTGGGAGGGATGGGGATAGAATTGATTACTTATGTACTATACGAAGTTACTTATGTACTATACGAAGTTACTACTTACATCCAGAATTGCTCCACATAGGAGTGCCTTCTTAAATTCTATTATATTCTAAAAGGTGTCCTTGTGCAACTTGATTATACCTGCGTAACGAACGATATGTGTTTCATCACTTCAAATTTTGAGACATTGCAAATGAAATGTTTTTGCTTTCCCACTGGGAATGGTGCGACATGCAGGAAATTCTTTATGGGCGGGTGTTCTCGTACTTGCAAGGTTTAAGGCATCCCTGCATAATAAAAGCAGTACCCTCAGTAAAAGAGATAAAGAACGATTGTATCTGTGAACTTCCACCATAAACTAGCCCCCCCCCCCACACACAAAGTATATCTAAACCCCAAAAAAACTCTGCAGGCAGATGAATAGACTCTCCTGTGCACATCCCCCACTAAGAGGAAAAAAGAGGACTGAACTGATGCCGGAGGGGAGGCTGAATTCTGTCTTGTGTGGATGGTAGATTAAGAACATAAGAGCCCTGCTGGATCAGACCAAGGGTCCATCAAGTCCAGCACTCTGTTCATACAGTGGCCAACCAGCCGTCGGCCAGGGACCAACAAAGCAGGACATGGTGCAACAGTACCCTCCCACCCATGTTCCCCAGCAACTGGTGCACACAGGCTTACTGCCTCAAATACTGGAGATAACACACAATCATCAGGGCTAGTAGCCATTGATAGCCTTCACCTCCAGGAATTTACCCAACCCCCTCTAAAACCATCCAAATTGGTGGCCATTGCTACATCTTGGGAGTAGTGAGTTCCATCATTAAACTATGAGCTGTGTGAAGAAGTACTTCCTTATATTTGTCCTGGATCTTCACCAATCAGCTACATGGGATGACCCCGGGTTCTAGTATCTTGAGAGGGAGAAAAATGTCTCCCTATCCACATTCTACACACTATGCATAACTTTGGACACCTCTATCATGTCTCCCCTTAGCCTCCTTTTCTCCAAGCAAAACAATCCCAGTTGTTCTAACCTTCCCTCATAGGGGAGATGCTCCAGCCCCTTAATAACTTTAGTTGCCCTTTTCTGCCCTTTTTCCTTTTTCTAGGCATGGAATGTGGTACAGACAAATTCAGTCAAAACCTGTGATGCCTTCTGTGGTGCAGAAAGCTCATTATAATTCCTGAATTTTATTTAAACGCATAACAAAACTGAAAACTACATCTTGCACCCTTGGAAATGTTGGGTCCTGCATTTTTCAGGTTGCAGAATGTCTTCTTGATTTGTCGGATCCCTGCCCCCCGATTATAATACTTGAATGTTCTGCTGTCGCAAACCCCCCGGTGCTTGTCTGTCTCCCCTTTGCAGGAAATGAGGAGGCAAAGAATAGAAGTTGGAGTTGAACTTCGCAAGGTTAGGAAAGATGAACAGATACTGAAACGAAGGAACATCTGTTTCAATTCGGAGGATCACCTGTCTCAGGAGGAAGATCAGAAGACTGAGGTATGGACTTGGGGGGTAGATGCACAATGGAGAAAGAAGTGTCGTCTGTAGCAGCCTTCCCAAAACTGGCACCCTCCAGGTCTTTTGGTCTTCAGTTCCCACCATCCCTGAACATTGGCAATGCTGATAGGAGTTGCAATCTAAAACAATTGGAGGGCACCAGGTTGCAGAAGGCTGGACGCAGCAGTAGTATTAGGAGACAGTCAGAGTTCTGTACCACAGCGTAGTTACTGTGGTTCCCATGGACACCAAGTACACCTCTGGACACCTTTCTAGGTACCCACCAAGAGTCCCACCCTTCCACTGTTTTAAACACTTTTTCTTACTGGCAGTTGGGAATACATTTTTGCTGATGCTGAAACAGGAGTGGTTTCGTGTTTTGGGGCTCAGCCCCCTCCTCTGCCTTGTATTCAGTCCTTTGAGCAGATTACTTTTCCTTTGCCACGCTGCCTATGGGAGCCATTTTGTGGTGGTGCCCAGGACAGTTTCTCGAATTGCCGCCTCTGTCCACAGCCCCAAAAGGTTACCTATCCCTGCTTCATCATATATTTGTGTGGTGGTAGTGGTTCTGCTGGCGCAACCCATCCTAGGTGAGGCTGCAATCCAGTTTGGGGTTCCCCCCCCCCATTGGCTGACGGCCAGTGCTTTATAGCAGCAGTGGTGACCCTATCATGGTGACCATTAAAGTGTGCGTCTAATGCATGAATTGGCCCATAGCCCTTGCAAAGGTTTCTGTTGACTCTTGAGTTGGCAGGTATTGGAACACTTGCATGGCAGGAAAGTGGAGTGGAATTCTCTCTGTCCTTTGCTGGGAGGGAGGGGGACAAACGACGAGATTTTTCCTGAGTGTGTAAAATCTACTCCTGGATTAATTCAATGGGTGGTTGTGGCCAATGCATTGGTGGATGGGTTGGGTCACAAACATCTGTGCACACTGCAGCTTTTCTCTCCTGGAAGTCTCGTAATCCCCTCTCTTCCCCCTGATGCAGACTCCCCAACTGTCTTTGGAGGAAATAGTCAAGGTGATCAAATCGGAGGAACCACATCTTCAACTGAAAGCTGTTAAGGCTGTCAGGTATGCTAAAAGCCAAACCTGCTTCGTATGGTAGCCTGGGTCAAAAGGTAGGGCAAGAATATTTTCAGTACTGACTTCCATTCCATCTCCAGGAACCAGGCTTCAAAGTGGCCCTGCCCAATTATAACCCTGGGGTCCATGCTTTTTTAAAGAGTCCATCGACTGTTGCTGCAGTAGCTGGAATGTAATTGAACTGGCTTCATTAAATACTATCTGATAGGATCCTGGCATGGACTTCTAGGATGCACTTGTTGCTTTAAGGATCTGTGGGGGGAGAGAGAGCCAATCTGTTGTAGTTTTATCAGCATTGTAACTCCTCTAGATAATCCAGGGCTGCACAGGCTTGGACTCTGGGGCCAAATTTGGCCCTCCAGGGTTGTCCAGATGGCCCCACCCCCTTTCCACCAGCCACCAATTAGTTGGTGGTTTCCTGGCTTTCGTACAGCTCTTTCCCCATCCCTAAAGATTGTGATGCCTCTTCTAAGACTTAGTTAGAGCTTTATGCTATAATGTGCTGGTATTTTTTTTTGCATTTTGGCCCTGCCCCATTTGCCTTTGGCTCCATCCATCACCGGAATGTCCCCCTCCCCCAAGAGCTTCTCTAAAATGGGATTCAGCCATTGGGCTGACAGAGGTTCAAAGCCCCAGGCTATTGTCTGTGTCTCCAACAGGAAACTGCTGTCCAAGCAGAAGAATCCACCTCTAAATCAAGTCATTGAAACTGGGATTATTCCTACGCTGGTGGATTTCTTGTATCACCATGATGCCCCCAACTTGCAATTTGAGGTTGCCTGGGCCCTCACGAACATAGCATCAGGGACGTCTGACCAGACCCGAGTGGTCGTGGAGGCCAACGGCATACAGGGCTTGGTTGTCCTCTTGTCTTCTCCACATTTGCACATCTGTGAGCAGGCTGTGTGGGCACTGGGCAACATCGCAGGTAAGTAGCAGTGGTGCCTTCTGACTTCCAAGAGTGGCGGTCGATGGACAGCAAGACCTTGGCCAGGAGCTCAGGAAAGCCAAATTGCCAATGGTCTTGCTGGTTAGAAATGAGGGTGAGGGGCTGTAGTTCAGCGGGTAGAGCCCCTGCTTTGCATGCAGAAGTTCCCAGGTTCAATCACTGGCTTCTCCAGGTGGGGCTGGAAAAGAACCCTACCTGCAAACTCTGGAGAGCTGCTGCCAGTCAATGCCACCAATACTGGGCTAGATGGACCAATGGTCTGACTTGGTATAGGGCAGCTCCCTATATAACCTATGTAATGATGGGAATTGTGGTTCAACACGGCTGGAGGAAAAGGCTATGAATGACTATGAGTCCTGATGGCTATATGCTACCTCTAGTATCAGAGGCAGTATGCTTATGTACACCAGTTGCTGGGGACATGGGAAAGAGTGCTGTTGAGAACATAAGAAGAGCCCAGCTGCATCAGACCAAGGATCCATGTAGTCTAGCCTGATCCAGCAGGGCTTTCCTTACGTTCTTTTGTAGAGGGTATAGTTGCAAGGATAGCTGACTAAAGAGGCTGTTCTTTAGAGAACACCGCCTTCAGAGGCATGCTTAGTGGTGACCCAAGAGAGGGCCTTCTCAGTGGCTGCTCCGAGGCTGTGGAACTTCCTCCTAAAAGAAGCTAGGATTGCTCCCTCCCTACTGTTCTTCTGCTGGCTGGCAAAGCATGCTTTGTTCAGGAAGGCCTTTGGCCTAGAAATGGGTCTGTTATGGTTTTAATGATTGTGTATTGCCCAGAGAGGGCGATATAAAAATGTATTTAGATAAATAAAACGCTTATTTTCTGCAGGTGACGGCCCCATGTATCGAGACACTTTGATCAACTTCAACGTGATCCCTCACCTTCTGTCTCTGGTGGTACCTACTACTCCTGTACGTGTTATGGATTTGGCCTTTGAGCATATTCAAACTGTAGTTTCATTGTTTAGGGAGCCTTTGGCTGCCAGTTAGCTACCCATAGCTGATCAATACACTTCAAACACAGCATACGCCAGAAATTGTTTTAGGTGGATTCAATTTTGGTTTTATACTAGCAAGAACTACTAAGGAAAAAAGATCTTTGGATCCATTTTTTAAATTTTTATTAGAACTATACTTGTAATAGCACATCAAAGTATAACTTCCATCAAATAATATATATAAAAAATCTTGTTAAACAGAGCATTGCTAAAGATCTTAATAGTTTAACAGGAAATGGAATTTCTTAAACATTTCTTGTTTTTAGGTATTTAGGCCGAATAACTTAAAAAGAAGAGATCTCGTTCTAAGTATCAATTGTCAGCTGTGTTGACAAGGACGTAAGAAACTCCCCTCCTTCTAAAATAGCACAATACTTATACCCTTTTTGTGTAGAAATTACCTCATAGCCAATATTATCTAATGTCCCAAAAATTAGGGGTAAACGCTTTAATTATCTTGTTACTAAACATTCCTGAAAAATTAAAACACACACAAATGGCTTACATGTACATCTTTTAGGCTAGATACGATCAATTCTGAATTATGTATTTGAGAAGGTAACTTGTTACTCAAAATTTGCTAATTAAACGTATAGTTTTTTCTAGATATCTGCAGATCTAGCTTTTTGCTGTATATCCCTTACGCAGTATTTTTTGCTCATTAATTGATAAGCAAAAATTTTAAGCACACAGTTTCCAGGAATACAGTCCGATACCTGTTTATTACTCAAATAACCCTTCAGTGTAAGTGAAAGGACTTTAACTCAGCATCTTCGCTTAGGATATCATCCAGGTCAACTTAACTATTTTTATGCCCCTTAGCCACAATTCTATTATTATTATTAATAATATAATAACAATTTATTTATTTATATACCGCCCCATAGCTGAAGCTCTCTGGGCGGTTTACAAAAATTGAAAATATTGAGCATTTAAAAACCAATATACAAAATTTAAAACCATACTTATTTTACATTTTCAAATTCTTTATCACTAAACTTTTGGCACTTGCATTTCATAGAAAGACATTTTATATTGTTTTAAGAGAGGTGCATTAGCATTTTCTTAATAACTTTCTCACATGGTCCAATAAAGCAGAATTAGCTGTTTCCTGTTTATGCTTCTGCTCAGTTGAGTAGCTAGTTATGGCTCTATTGTGCTGAGATAACCAGATAATCCCTTTGCCCTAGTTAAGCCTTCCCCAACCTGGTGCTGTCCAGATGTGTTGGACAACCATTCCCAGTGCTGGAAGTTCTCATCCAACACATCTGGAGGCCACCAGATTGGAGAAGGTCTGTGACGATACCAGCTTGAGGATCCGCTCTGAACTTAAAATCTTGAAATGCATTATCTAGGACTGGAGGGAAAACCTGGAGCTTTCCAGATCTTGTTAGGCTCCCAAACAGTATATAAGCTCAAAGCACTTATTGACAGTAACTCTTTGGAGAAACATTTCAACCTTTTAGAATGGGGAAAAATATGCAAAAGCCATGAAACCACGAAATGATTGATTGATGGGGGAGGGGAAGGGGATGTAGCCATCTGGGAAGGGCTGGATTTGCCCCCCAGGTTTGAGCTTCTGTACCCTTGTTACACCTTCTTCTTGAGTTCTTGAAGCTCTGTCTTCAGTTTTTCAGCTCAGATGCTTTGCTTGAACATGTGTTCTGGTTTCAGGTTGGGTTCCTGAGGAACATCACATGGACGCTATCCAACCTTTGTAGAAACAAAAACCCATACCCTCCTCTGGGAGCCGTGAAGGAGATGCTGCCTGCGCTAAGCTGTCTACTGGAACATGTAGACAAGGACATCCTTTCGGATGCCTGCTGGGCCATCTCCTACCTGACTGATGGGTCCAATGATCGCATCCAAATTGTGGTTGAAGTGGGGGTACTGCCACAGCTGGTAAAGCTCATGACCAATTCAGAGTTGTCTATTCTGGTAAGCAAAGAGGACTCTCGGGGAAGCGTGATTTTTTATTGGCTACTGCTGAAGATGACTACTAAACATGCTTGGTCCTCATTGGGCTGGTGTGTCGGTGTGCCTCTTTAGGCTTGTAGTCTGCAGAACTCCTCCTCATTGCCCCCATTTTTGGGCTCCAGTCATGTTGGCATTTACCACCTGAGTTGGCTATTGAACGGAATCCTAGGTGGAGACCAAATAAGTACAGATAGGTGCTTGGTGTGCTGATGGCATAAGGGTCTGGAGCCTTCAAAGTGTACCTGGGCATTCTGCATCATGGGAAATGTTGTTCCCTTGTGTCAAGAGGCATCCCAAGCCTCAGATGATTCCCCCTCCACTTTGGCTGGCAAGATGTCTTCCCCAACCTGACACGCAACAGATGTGTTGGACTACAGCTTTCACCACTCCCAGCTGTAGGGAGTGGAGAGGATGGGGGTTATATTGGGTAAAATCCAACATAAATCTATGTTAGAGTAGATCCATTATAATGACTGGGACCTTAAGTTAGTCATGACTTTCTGACTCATTCATTTCAATGGGTCTACTCTTAGTAGGACTTGTGTTGGATTTTACCCATTTATCTCTTTATTTTTATGTAATACATGTGTTGAATACCTCTCAAACGAATTTAAAAATACCTCTAATTAATTTTCTACCTCGGTTTGTCTTTTAGACTCCAGCTTTGCGTGCTATGGGCAACATTGTCACTGGGACGGATGAGCAAACACAGATGGCCATTGATGCGGGCGTATTGTCCGTCCTGCCGCAGCTCCTGCGTCACTATAAGTCCACCGTGCAGAAGGAGGCAGCGTGGACTCTGAGCAACATTGCAGCAGGGCCGTGTAGTCAGATCCAACAGCTCATCACATGTGGGCTGCTGCCTCCCCTGATGGAACTGCTGGACAAGGTAATATCTAGCAGCATGTGCTGTACATAGGGCTACCATTGTACCTAGTTTGGAAACTTCAACTAATTCAAAATATGACAGCCAGGTTGGTCACCGGTACACCTAGGGGTAACCATATTACACCACTTCACTGGCAGCCAATTAGTTTCTGGGCAAAGTACAAAGTGTTGGTTATTACCTTTAAAGCCCTACATGGTTTGGGTCCTGGTTACCTGCAGGATCACCTTCCCCTGTACAATCTGCCCCGCACACTCAGATCTTCTGAGGAGAACTTCGGTCAGCCAAAACTAGGCTGACAACTGTTACCCGGAGGACCTTCTCTTCCGCCGCCCCCAGACTCTGGAATGGCCTGCCAGAGGAGATTAGTCAATTTAACACTTTCTCTGAGTTTAAGGGCAGCTATAAATACTAGCCTCTTCTGGCAGGCCTACCCAGATGAACTTTAAACCAAGAATTTTTAAATATGTTGATTGTTTTATATGCTCTTTTAATTAATTTATGTATTTGATCTATGTTGTTATTGTACTAATGTTGTTCCCTGCCTCGATCCAAAGGGAGAGGTGAGTAAGAAATAATAATAATAATCAATGTCCTGTAATATAAGTTCTTTGGTTGTTGATCAGGCTTGGGTATTGTCGCTGATTGTGTAATGCAGAAAGAGGATCTACTTCGAGAACATCTCTCAACTGAAAAAAAAGTTTCTAGTCCTTCTGGCTGCCAGGATGTGCTTGGAAGTGTGTTGGATGGCAAATACTTACAGGAATCTCAGAAGCCAGAGAGATGGGCAAATGCTTCCAGGAGTCTCAGAAGCCAGAAGGATAGTGTTTGGTGCCGTCCATTGCTATGATGCCTCCTCATGAAGAGTTCTGGAATCAGAACTAACTCATGATTATTGTGAATATGCAATATCAGAGGAAACTCTGGGTTTCTGTGCATTGGTGCAAAATTTCAATTTGATTGTGGAAATACTGCCGAAAGATACAGAGTGCTATTGTGTAGTCATTCTCATGGTGCACCACATCTGATGCCGTGTTGCTCACGCATCCTGCCCTCACATTCTACAGGGAGATCACAAGGCACAAAAGGAGGCCATCTGGACCGTTGCCAACTTCACAACTGGAGGCACTGTAGAGCAAGTGGTGGAAATGGTCCAGGCAGGAGTCCTGAAGCCTCTGCTGAACTTGTTGACTGTCAAAGATGGCAAAACCATTCTTGTGATCTTGGATAGCATCTCAAGTATCTTCCGGGTAAGATTGTGAGTGTCTGTGTAGGTGTAAGAACATAAGAGTCATGCTGGATCAGGCCAGGGGTCCATCTAGTCCAGCATTCTGTTCACACAGTAGCCAATCAGCTGTCCATGGGAAACAGCACCCTCCCAACCGTGTTCCCCAGCAACTAGGGTACTGCCTCTGATACTGGACAGTATATAATGTAGATCTAACCATCAGGACTGGTAGCCATTGATAGCCTTCTGCTCCAGGAAATTGTTTAACCCTAGTTTAAATTGGTGGCCATTGCTATGTCTTGTGGTAGCAAATTCCACAGTTTAACTCTGTGCTGTGTAAAGACTTACTTCCTTTGATCTATCCTGAAGCTCCCACCCATCAGCTTCATGGGATGACCCTATTGGGTTCTACTATTATGGGAGAGGGAGAAAAATGTTTCCCAATCCACTTTCTCCACACCATGCATAATTTTGTAAACCTCTACCATGTCTCCCCTTACTCATCTTTTTTCCGAGCTAAACAATCCCAGCTGTTGTAATCTTCCCTCATAAGAGGAAAGTGTGTGGCTGTGTGGCTGTGTTTTACTGCTTCTCTGCCAAATTCCCCTAACTTGACTGGGCAGGCTCCTCTTTTAGATCTTAGAGTATTAAGAGCATGCTGTGCGAATGAACTTTTTGGGAGCCACTGTTTGGGAATGAACTAGACATAATAATTGCATGGCTGTAATTAAATGTTCATTTTTAAAATTATGTAAGTGGCAGCCTGAGGAAGCCTGAGCTATCTCAGGACTGTGCAGGGGTGGGTGGGGATGGAATAGAGCAAGGAAGCATAACTCACTTATGCTTTTTTTGTTTTAGGGATAGATGAATCCATCCAGTTTGGTCTCCCTCTCTTTCTCATTTTTCCAGTCTTAAATTTGGTTCGTCCTGAACACTGATTTTTTTAAAAAAAGTTTGCCTGAAAGTTCTTATGCGTATGTATGCACATAGCTGCCAATAAATGCATTCCCTGCCTCGATCCAGGGATCACTGTTGCTGGATAGGCAAAGCATAATGAGAGTCCAAAATTGCTTGTGTTCTCTCCCAAAACCAGTCAGCCGAGAAGCTGGGCGAGACAGAAAAGCTCTGCCTTCTGATAGAAGAGCTGGATGGCCTGGAGAAGATCGAAGGTCTCCAGACTCATGAGAACAACTTGATCTACCGAGCCGCACTGGGCCTCATAGAGAAATATTTTACTGACGAGGTAAGAAACTGGAACGCCACATTCTCCCTTAGTCAGACCCAGAGAAGAGAGAGAACTGATAGCAACTCAGCTAGGTAATTTGTTTCCTGGGCAAATGCAGTTGGAACAAAGGGTGCTTTCAGACAAGGGGCTGCCAGCACTACCAATCAGGAGGCGTTGTGCAGGTATTCCATCTTTTATTTATTTTATTACATTAATATACCGCCCCATAGCCGAGGCTCTCCAGGCGATTTACAAAAATGCAAACTTTGGACACTAGAAATTGATATACAGAATTTAAAACCATAAACATAAGAACAGACAACATATAAAGACAGTATACATTTAAAACAACTGAACTTTCAGCCAGGCCTAAATACAATTCTGGGGTCAATTAGAAACTCAGCATATGCTGTTAAATGCCTGGGAGAAGAGAAAAGTCTTGGAGAACAGAAAAGTCTTGAACTGACGCTGAAAAGTTAATTATGTTGGCGCCAGGCAGGCCTCGTCGGAGAGAACATTCCATAATTTGGGGGCCACCACTGAGAAGGCCCTCTCCCTTATTGCCATCCTCTGGGCTTCCCTCGGAGTAAGCACCCAGAGGAGGGCCTTAGATGTTAAGTGCAGTGAATGGGTAGGTTCATGTCGGGAGAGACGTTCCGTCAGGTATTGTGGTCCCAAGCCAAGTAAGGCTTTAGAGGTTAAAACCAGCACCTTGAATCGATCTCGGAAACATACAGGCAACCAACGCAAGCAGGCCAGAGTCTGTTTTAGATGTTCAAACCTCTTGGCCTGGGTTATTAATCTGGCTGCAGCATTTTGCACAAGCTGCAGCTTCTGAACCCGTCTTCAAAGGCAGCTCCATGTCGATTGCATTGTTGTAATCTGATTTGGAGGTTACCAGAGCATAGACGGAAAGGATTTTCTACGGTAAGAAAAAAGATGGAAGAGCACCAGGGAAACACGAGAGGGACCATCACACCCAGTAACTTTCCATGAACGAGGCAGGACAAAGTCACATGAAAAGCCTTGTGTAGAAGTACCTTGGCATGACTAGCTTTCAAGCTTGCTTTTAATGCCCGTTGTACCCTGGCTGCAACAGGAGATGCTCGGGCTGGTGGTCATGTTCTAATTAAGGTGGCTTAATCTGTTCGTATTGTGGTGTGAAGTCTGGCCTGAGGGCTCTTTTAAAGGAAAGGCTGGTCTTACCAACTTTCCTAAATAGTTTAGGGTGCAATCCTATGCATGTTTCAACAGGAAGAAATCCTACAAGCCATGCTGGCCAGGCAGTGTTGGGAGATGCAGGGCTGTGAAACCACTCTGGGTTTCAGGGAGAACTCTAAAGGAGCTTTCCAGGGGTCTGAACCTATTTTGGGAAGAGGGTTCAACACCTTGGATAGCTCCTTTAGATGTCTGGCAGGTTCTGACTGAACCCCAGCCCCACCGAAATTGCAGCCACCAGCCTCCACTGGGCATTAGGGACCTTCAACAGAGACTGCACAAGAGCCATGCTGGATCAGACCAAAGGCCTCTCTAGTTCAGCGTTCTGTTGCGCAGTGTCCAACAGATGTCTATGGGAAGCCCACAAGCAGGACATGTGTGCAATATCACCCTCCTGCTCATGTGCCCCAGCATACTGCCTCTGATGCTGGAGGTGATTTGGCACCTTGCCAAATTACATTTCCCAGGATTCTTTGAGGGCAGCCTAGACCCCATTGTAAGTCTGTAGTGGAGATAAGTTGAATTGGTCCTATTTTTTTCTTCCTCCATCTTCGATGATAGGAAGTTGAAGACTTGACTTCTAAATCCAGGAATCCAGAAGATGACCAAGAAAGGTGAATCCTTTTGAGGATTTTGTAAAAGGAGAGGCCCAGCCCGCCTTGCGAATTCGGTGATGGATAGCACACTTGACTTGGTTTTTTAAGCACTTACAGGGGAGGCTAAGGTTAAAGGACACATCTCTAGTTCTATTTGTGACAATAAATCGCTATGCTGAATTTCTAAAACCTGTGTCAGGAGTTTGCTTCTTACATCCCACTGATTGCTGTGGAAAAGGGGCAAAGCCAGGGGTGGCCCAAGATAACTTGCTTCCTGAAACTATGGACAAAATGGCTCCCAACCCCATTCCACATACAGAAGCTGACCTGGCAGTTGAATCTTACTTCGATGCTGGGGATAGAATGGTGTCCTCCACCATACCTAGAGCTCTCTGTCAAAGCCTGCTCATGAGGAGTCACTTTCTCCTGGGGAGTTATTCTTTATAAGCAAGCACTCCTTCTCATGGGAGCCCTACTGGCCTGGGGCTTGAGGCAATGATGCTCGTGGTGGCCAGGGGGTTGCTCAGCCCCTGCCTCAGAGCCAGAGTCCCCTCTCCCTGACAAGGATGGATCCGTATCCATATCCCCTGAGGGCTCAAGCTCCTCCTGCTCTGGTGAATGTGACTGATCTAGGGTGCCCTTGGTTTTGAGGGAACTCTAGCTCTTCCTCGGAAGAGGATTTCTCCAATGGAGGCATGACAGTGCCTCGTAGCCCACCCTGTACCATCTAAGCTATGCTATTGCTCTCAGGTGTAGTGGAGGCTGCTGTCTCATCTCAAGTCTTGAAGTAAGTCTAGTTGGCTTATGTGCATAGAATTGGGAGAGGGGTGCCATGTTGCCCTTTGCATCAGGCAGGAAAATGCCCTAGGTGGTTGTGAGGATAAATTAGGGGTATACACATCCTATGTGTATCTCCAAGAGAGAATGGGCTAAAAATGTTGATGAATACTGCTTGGTGAAGTGAAAACATCTCCACAGCTGCTTCACTCATGTTAAAACAACCGCGAGAGTTTTGTGGCACCTTAAAGATGAACCAATTTATCCTGGTATGAAAGCTTATGCCAGAATAAATTGGTTTGTCTTTAAGATGCCGCAAGTCTCTTGTTTGGTTTTGCTGCAATGGGCTAACACAGCTCCCTCCCTGGAATTTGTTAACATTGCTGCTTTATCTCTAACTTGAGGAGACTGCCTTTGGCGGAGGTTAAGAGAGATGGAGATTAATTTGCATTTCCCCCTTTCCACTCTTTGCCTTGCTGGACGTGTGGCTTCTCCCATGCTCCAGGGGAGCACCAAGCTGTCTCTTCAGCACAATCCCACTCCACCTGTTTTACCTTGTACCTGGGGGGGGGGGGTGAATGGCAGCTGACAGGAATGTTGCAATCGTGTCAGAATCTCATTTGATGATTACCCCATTTCCACCCCCAACACCCTGCCCATCACCTTAGGTCAGGAGGTTGTTGCATAAAGGCCGAAGCCAAAAAGAGTTGAAGTGATGCTTTTGTTTTAAGGGGACATGCCTGTAGGCAAGCTGAGGCAAAGTCTCCTGATACCAATTTGGGGGCTACTGAAAATATGTCCTAAGGTCAGGCATCTAAAGATTTTTTTACTGCTAGTCAGTTCATCAAGAATCTTGCAGCACTTAACAAATGCTTGCTTCCATCCTATCTGCTATTGTAAGCCCATTTTCCAAGGGTGTGTCCCAAAGTAGTCAAAATGGCACCATCCATGCAAAAGAGGGAGGTATCGGGTTAGGGAGACCCCAAGGTCTGCAGTTGGGATGTATGGGTTTTGTTGAATCCTTTCCCTGTGTTTTGGAGATTGTCAGGTGTCTTTTTTTCCCCAGTCTGATCATTAATGGAATCGATTTTTTTAAACCAGAATTTTGTTCTACTTGCGCTAAACAACCTATGCACAAATTATTATTATTATACCACCCCATAGCCGAAGGTCTCTGGGCAGTTTACAAAGATTAAAAACACTGAACATTAAAAACTGATGTACAAAATTTAAAACAATAAAAAGCATAAAAACAGGTTACATACAATATCCATTTAAAAACAACTATTCTGGGTCAAAAAAACCCCTCAAACTCAACATATGCTGTTAAATGCCTGGGAGAAGAGGAATGCGCGAAACCATATGTGGACAAATGCACTGATGTGAAAAATTAGTCTGCTGGACTCTGGCAAAGCTGGTCCTCTGTGGAATCCCCAGGTCAGGTTAATAGAAATCTGAACTCGTTTGAATCCATTGCAAATTTCTCTGACATTCCGAATCTGCAGAAATTTGAGAGGGGGGGAGAGAGATGCTTGTCTACCATGACTTCTATTGAGTTGCCCTGGAGGAACCTCCGGGTTCTCTGGATCACAGTTTGAAAATGACAGTTCCAGCTGCTCCAAACTGAATCTACCCATCCATTTTTCATAAGAAGAATCCTGTTGGATTATACTGAGGTCCATCTTTCATACCGGCATTCTGTTTCTGACAGTGCCCAGCAAGATTTATTTGTTTTATTCAAAAGTCTTTTCTTATGCCGCTCCTCAGCCAAACATGCTCCCACAGTGGCTTACATATAATCAATTAAAGAAGACAGTCCCTGCCTGCAGGTTTA
Organism: Anniella stebbinsi; assembly: GCA_029215795.1. Lineage (NCBI taxonomy): Eukaryota > Metazoa > Chordata > Lepidosauria > Squamata > Anniellidae > Anniella > Anniella stebbinsi. The sequence continues at coordinate 55,859,933 of JARDYH010000007.1, forward strand.
CAATCTGAAAACACACAACATACAAGGAAAAAGGATGCGGGGGGGAGGGGGAGGAACAGATGCCTCTGGAAGCCCACAAGCAGAATGTGAAGGTAATCTCTCTCCTGTTGTTCCCCAGCAACTGGTCCTCAGTGGCCAACTTCTGCCTCTGTCCCTGGAGGTAACATAGAGCCATCGAAAGCCTAATCCTCCATGAATTTGTCCAAACTGCCTTCGAAGCCATCTATAAGGGGGGAAATGACAATACTCAGTAGCACATGTGCTCGGAACATGGGTAGAAAGCAGGGAGAAGCAGCTAGGAAGGCAAAATCCTCTGGACTGTTCTCCCATCTTGCTGGCTGTGCAAAGCAGTGGAAGAAACCTGCTTCCAGGAGAGAGGCAGGTGAAGGAAAGCGGGAAAGTACCTTCTGCTCCCCTCCCTATCTAGTCATGCAGGGCGATCAGAGGTAGTGTTGATGGTGCATAGCAGTGGCCCGTGGCAAAAGGCATCAGCGCAGGATGTCTTTCATAGATCTCATCCTCATTAATTTGTCTACCCCCTTTAATAGCTATCTAAGCCATCACCCAGCGCCACCTCTTGCACCATAAATTATATATATATATATATATATATATATATATATATATATACATATATAATTTAGTTAGGGTATTTTCATCCCGCTCCTCAGCCAGAAAGGCTCCTGGAGTAGCTTACCATCAATCGGTAAACAAGACCATCCCTGCCTGCAGGCTTACAATCTAAAGACGCAACACACAAGGAAAGAGGAATGAAGAGGGCAGAAGAAAACAAAAATCAAATGGACTTTCATCAGGGCTGGTGGACTGGCGCAGTTCTTCCTCGTCTCCCAGGAGTGGGGGAAAGAGCAGTCTACGTTAATGACATGTCATGTTAAGAATTTTATGTTGTCTGTCCATTAGATGAAGGGGGAGGGGGTCGTCTCTTTATCCACTATCTCCAAACCATACACAATGTATAGACAACAATAATTCATGTTCCCCTGATTTAGTTATTCCCCATGGCAAGTCAGAGGCGACAGGGAACTGCCACCTTCTGATTTCCCTGCTGCCAATAGGTGTGGTGACTCTCTGTCTGGACAGTGTCTCCTTTGTAACGTTAATTATTAAGGGGGTGAAGCAATCACCTTGTCATCTGTCGTATCTTTTTACGGGTATGTGATCGCCCTGATTCACCTCCCTGCTGACAACTAGGATTTCTTTTATAAGATGTTTGTGACATCTTGCAAACCCGTCTGAATGATAATCTGCTCTGGGAAACAAACAGGTGTAGGTTACAAATCCAAGAGGTACCTGCACACGTAGATGGGCAGTGATGGAGAGCTTCAGCCATCTTTTAAAGTGCTTTTCCTACCCATCCATTCAATCAGTGATGCCAGCAGAGAAACAGGAATTGCCTTGCTCAAGAGGTGGTGCTTGTTGCAAGGGATTGGGGCTACCAATACAATTTTGGTACCCAGGTAGCCTTTTCTGGTAACTACCCAATTTATTTTAGAAATCAAAAGGAAGTTTGAACATGCATAGAGTTAAAATGTTTGAGAAGAGATTTTATGGCCAACATTTTTGTTTGAATTTTGAGAACAAAATTTCAAGGAGAAAGCAAAGATAACCTTTAGAGAGAAGATGCTAATCTTGAGACGCTGCCCCTCTATGATTCTGACTGTGCAACCTAACTTTTGTGTGCAAGCTCAGATGTCCATTTCGCTTTTTCTGTCTGAAGTTCTCCGTGAGGCTGAAAAGTTTGCATTGTTTTATCAACTGACAGTTGGTCCAATATAATTGTGATTTGTGATAGCATTTTTCAGATTTTTAAAAATGATTTTGTCCTGTTCATCTTTGCAGCAACTCAGTTATTTAGTTCACCGTTATTCCCATTTTATAGATGGGAACTGAAGCAGAGAGCTAGGTTGCAGAATGGGTCCATAAAAAGAGAAGAATTTGAACTAAGGTCTCTGAAGCAGAAGTTCAACCCTGGTTCACCCTGCTTCTATCGTGCATCTAACATTCTCACTTTGAAAATTGAAATTAAAGTGTCTGAAGCCATCAGTACTGAAATGGATGCTTTCCAGCTTTATGGATCAGAACTTTCCTCTTCTTTAACTGCACCTGCATACTTTATTTACAGTCTGCTAACCAAATGTGCATTAATCCTGCCCCCTTGCGATCTGCACGCTCCCTAATGCTTATTAAAGCAGTTTCCCTGTCTCCTCCCGATAGAATCATCTTCAATTGAATCTCAGCTAATCTTATGTTATGTTTAGTAAAGCCATCTCTTGGCAAACAGATGTCTGAAACTCTTGCAGCTCAAACTGACGATATGGAAGATGAAAACAAGCCAGGACAGAAAATGATGGTGTTGGGAAACAAGGAAGTGTGAGATCAGTTAGCTCTTCTAGACCAAATCTTTTAGGATGCTGGCCACCTCAAAATTCTCTGGGATCTTGGAGACACTCTTCTCTATTTTTTCTAGCCAAGGAGAGACTTGGTGCAATCCTAGTCTATTGAAGTCATTTAAAAAATAGTTTTAGTTACTAGTCAATGTACTGGTGTGTAGGTAAGATCAAGGGTAGTCATCGGACTTTCAGAAATGGTGACTTCTCAAGGTGTTTTTGAGTAGACACGGGCAGACATATTTTATTAGTATATGATCTGGATGTGCCGAACTCAAATCTGAAGTCTACCAGGCTGTATTCCAATCCCTACACCTTACACACCCTTTACAAACAATACAGCATGTTTTCACTATGAATGAAAGACCAAAGTAGGCTACGAGAAGAAACGTGATTTGGTGATGGACTAAATGTGGGGAACAAAGAAGTGAATCAAAGATAAAGGCTGCTCCCAGACTGTGGAATGGCCTGCTGGAAGAGATCCGCCAACTTAGTCTTCCAGAATTTAAGAAAGCTGTAAAGACTGATCTCTTCCAGCAGGCCTACCCAGTCAAATTTTAAGAGTTTTATTGGTATTTTAATAATGTATTAGTTTTTATATGTTTTAATCAGTTTAATGTATTTTATATCATTTGCTTTTAATGTTGTTCCCCACCTCGATCCAGAGGGAGAGGAGGGTAAGAAATAAATAGTAGTAGTAGTACCTGTTCAACAGGGTGGACAGTGACATTGTCAATGGATAAGTGGAGTGCATGGAGAGAGGAAGGCTTGGGAGGAAAATTGAGAAGAATATACAGAGTCTGAGCCAATGAAGAAAAAGTATCCAAGAAGCTGTAGATGCCACTGTCTACTCGTTCACTGGCTATCTGGCTGTCATGAGGAGCAGTAGCAACTGGGGATAATGGTGGTGAGAAGGTAGACTCTTTGAGGGAGGGGGCCCATGTTGCCCATGGGCCCTCCCAAACCTGGAGCCGGCTCTGTCCTTAATTCACTGGGGTGGAGGGGAAATGCTCCACAACATCACTTAATTCCACAACTAGTTCACTCCTGTAAGCATGAAGTAAACTGGCTGTTGTCAAATGCGTCATCCAACTGCAAACAATAAAACGCTCAACAAACATCAGGTTCCTTCACCCATTTCAAAGTCATCTTGATCATGAGCAGGTGGAATATGGGAAGAGCTACTAAGGTAAACAAAAGCTCACAATGGTGAAAACTGGAATTGCTAGGGACGGAGTGCCTTGAGTACTATTTTTGGTGGAAAGATGGGATATAAATTTAATGAATGAATGGAACCTCGGAACTTCTGCATGGAATGTGTGTAATATCGACCATTCAGTTACAGCCCCACCCACTGTGTCTGCTTAACCTTGCATTTGAAAATATATATCAGCAGGTTTGGTTTTGCCAAATAAAACAAACACCCAAACCATTGGAAGCCTCTACATGGAGCCAACCCCGTCAATTTAATCTAAATTCAACAGTTGATGATATGAACTGAAGTGCTCTCTGGAAAAATGCATAATCCGACTGCACATCATCTTGACTCCAGCTTCCAGTTCGATAAATCAACAGGATTGGGGAACTAGGTCACTTCCTCGCCTGTAGAAAAATTGTAATGCTACGTTCTAGTGTTTACTACTACTCTCTGGATATTCACAGCTTCAGCTGGCCTTTTTTTCCAGTTGTGTGTTGGCATGACCTCAAAGAGTAGGCGTGAAGGTCAGCCGTTATTTGTTTTGCCTGGTGCTTTTTATTTATCACTTTTGTAGCCCAAGGAGCTCGGGGCAGTATATGGATGGGGTATGTGTGTGTTTGTGAAGAGGAATTACCTCATTTTAGACCTTGCAACAAACCTGTGAGGTAGGTTAGGTTGAAACATAGTGGCTGGCCCAGAGTCCTGTGGAAAGCTTTCTGTTTCCAGCTCTCTCACCCCAATCCAAGTCCAACGCTCTATCTTTTCAGTGGAGTGCTCGCTGCAGAGAGGCTTACCTGGTGCCTAGATTGTGGTCTTTTCCATGCCAGGTGAAGCCCTTTTTATTTCCCCAAGCTTTTTAGTCCTTCAATGTTATTGTGGTTTGGATCTTTATACATCTGTACACTGCTGCTGGCTTTTATTCTGATTTTTACTTTGGTATTCTGTTTTTGTTTTTTAAATGTGAATTTTTCTAAGTAACAATGGGCAGTAACACATCCAAATACACTACACGGGAGGCAATTTCTTTACAGTCTTTTTTTTATCACTCGGGACTTCTATTTTGATACAAGCAAGATTATCTGATAAAATTTTCACTCATCATCCTAAAATTATCACTCATCATCTTAATGGGTCACGTCATAGAGTTCCGTGTATCTTAGGAGGTTGTTGTGTATTATTCTCAGTATTAGAGAATTCAATAAATGGGTACCATATTTTATAAAATATGTCAATTTCTATTTGGCCTCTTTGTACCTGAAGATATTTAGTGAGTTCCTTTATTAGTGCAAGGTCCCAAATTCTCTATTTCCATATGATAAGAGAAAGTTAATTTGCTGATTTCCAGTTAGCTATGACCAACCTTTTTTTCCAGAAAAAAAGTCAGGAGCTCTTTATGTCTTAATTGTGTATCAAAGCTGAAATAGTAGATCCAATTTTGCAGATAGTTATATCTTGTTTGAACTCATTGGCAAAGGCAAAGACTTGAACTTAAACCCTTTGTACCAGTGGGCAAATCTGTGCCTCATCTTCAATGCATTTTCTTTCACGCCCATGTGACACAGACTTCATATTTTAAATTTCTAAAGGTTTTATGTTATGCTTTATCGTGTTGTATTTTGGAGTTTTACTTTTTGTGAACCTCCCAGAGAACGTTGTAGCCTATTTTTATTGATTTCTTTACTAATATCTACATCACATCTTTCCACCTTACTCCTTGCAACACCCAACGTTTCTCATTCATCTTCACTGGAGCCCGGTGAGATGAAGTCACTACTATTCCCATTTTACAGATAGTAAAATGAGGCTGAGAAAGCCTGGCTTGTCCCTGGCCAAACATTTGTAGAATTCCGCCTGCATTTCTCATATTACAAATCTTGCTCCCACTGTGCTTTGTGTATAAGAAGCCTTTAAAAAAATGTTTCACGCTGCTGCAAATGGTATTGAAAAATAATCTATTTTTGGCAAGTGTCTTACTATATTGTCTCTGAGTTCCTAGCACCGCACTGTCAGAAAAAGCACTTTGTTTCAAGATGTCCTTGCGATCAAAGCCAGTGCAAGATTCAAAGGAGGATTGGACATTGGGTACGACATGGGTGTTGAGGGTGATGACAGTGAGCGTTAATATAAAAGACGAGTTCTGGAACTGATACAGAAACACGTTTCAGAGCAGAAAAACCAACACTATTGTTGCTTTATAGGTCAGGATGGATAGGGGATCTGCATTTGTCCACATACAACCTCACACTCTGCCAGGAAACTTCAGTATTCAAAGTTGAGGAATCCTTGCCCTTGGTAAACAGCAAGATATTGAGTATCGCTTGGTCATATTTATTATTTGTTTTCATCTATTTTATATGCCAGTCTTCAACCCAAGGGGTCCCTAGAGGCCCTATCAAATTAGAATATTAAAACAGCTAAGTAAAACCACAATACAATAAGTGATTTACAAAGCAGTAGGATGGCGAAATATCAGACCTTTTAATGATTTTATATTGTGAATTTTAACAATGCAATCCTATACATGCCTACTCAGAAGTAAGTCCTACAGAATTAAATGGGACTTATCCCCAGGTTAGTGTGCCTGGGATTCTAGTCCCAGAGCACTGCTCATCCAACAGTTTAAGGTTGCAAACCTATAATCACTTACCTGGGAGTAAGTGGCCCCATCCCGATTGATGGTAATTTGTTTGCCTATGGCTCGTGTGTGTATATGTGTGTGTATATATATATGTGTGTGTGTGTATTGTAATTTTAAGGACTTTGAAGTTAAAAAATTGTCCTTACGTGTTATTGTTTTAAGGTTTTAAAGTGGGAGAGGGCACATAAAAGCCACATGCTGATAGTGGGATTTTTTCCCCTTTTAAAACAGTCCTATTGTGAATGAGTACAGTCCTCTATAAGAAAATCTGACAAAACTTGTTTCTATGTATCTTCTAGACTGTACACAAAAAAAAGGGGGGGGGGAATCACAGAAATGCTTTTGCCTGGTCCTAAGTGTTGAGTGGTTGTTGCAGCTGAATGAGCCCAGGTATACAATGCCCTTTATTGGAATTAGTGTACTTTACAGGAGAACATTTGCGGCTTTCGTTTGACATGGAGCATCCTGCTCTTGAGCCCTTATTTTTAAAAAAACACAACCTTCCCCAACTCTGCCCTTTTCCAATATGTTGACCACAGTAATTAGGGTGACCAACTGCCGGGATTTTCCCAGATTTGTCTTGGTTTTTGTTCTATCCTGGGTGTCGGGGGATTTTCTGTAATTTTATATAATGTCCTAGAATGACACACTTTCCCCTTTAAGATCGCCAATAGTGTGGTGGTGGGAAAATGACACACTTTCTGGAGGCCCCTATTGGAGCAGTTGGGGGGCCAGGAATGACACACTTTCCCCTCCTCCTCTCCAATTGAGGCCTCTGGAAAGCATGTAATTCACAACCACGACACTAATGGCAGCTGCCAATAGTGTGGCAGGGGAAATGACACACTTTCTGGAGGCCCTGGAAAGTGCACTTTCCTGTTCCCCCCTCGCTGGGTATCCTCATTTTTGGTTTACCAAACATGGTCACCTTACTACAGTTCCCATCATTCCCAGCCAGCACAACACCAGATTGGGGAGGGCTAATAGCTTCACTCTAGTCTTGCCAGCATAATTTGGGGGAACATGGCCATTTTCTTTTATTTGGAAAGGTTTATTGATATGCCTAACCACCAACTGGCCAAATTTGGTTATTTTAGGGCAGGAGTGGTTGGGTGTTTTCCTGCTCATTCCTCTCTCTCATAGGCTTCCATTCATCTAAGTTAGGGGTGTAGAATCCCAGGCATGGGGGACAAATCTGGCTAAGCCGTTTCCCCCTCATCACTGACCGTTTGATGGTTTCTCAGCTTTTCTAAAACCTTAGAATGCCTCTTCTAAGGCATTCCAAGGTTTTGGAATGCCTTAGGAGAGGCATTGGAAGCAAGAGCTTTAAACTATAATATGTCCCTATGTTTTGTCTTTTTGGCTCTGCCCTTTTTGCTTTTAGCCCTGCCCGCTCCTGAAATGTGGTCCCTGAAATGTTCTCCGAAATGGAATTCAAAACTTGCCTGAAAGACATTCTGCACCCCTATTCTAAGTGAATCTAAGATTAATATTAGAGATTGGTTATACTCACAGGATACTAATGAAAAAGTAGAAACTCTTCAACAAACAAGTGGTACTGCCTTTTGTAAGTGGTACTACCTTTATAAGGCAGAGCAATTTTCCTTTCATTACTTTAATACCTTGACTTTGCTTTCTTCATATTTCAATGGGAGGTATGCAAATGCCCTCATATTTTGCCACCTTTGCATATATGAGGCTACGCAAAGAGAGGACATTATTAATTATGTATTCTGTGACTTGTATGCCAATACCAGGGAAAGATGTCTCGCACCTTTGTTGAGAGGAATGTCTGGCAGCACTTTGGCAGAGCAAATGTGTAAACGACTTGTAGATATGGATCCTTACGTAACCAACCGAGCAGCTTCATCCGCTGTGGCTGCTTGAAAAGATTGGAGCAAAGGTCCTAAAATGGTTGCTGATAGCTATGCACATAATGAATTCTTTCAATTGCTCAAGTTTTTTTTAAAAAAACTTTCACTCTTGATTATTGTCTCTTTTCTGGAAAAATTCTAAGAACCGATGGCTATATGAAATAAAATTGTCTATTCGGTTGGTAGAGCTTTGGTGCCTTTTTACAGCTATACCGCAGTTAGAAATCCCATAGCCTCCTTCAGTATGGTGGTGCAGCAATGAAGAGAACACTTCACTCATTACAATTTTTCTTTTGGCCAGCCACACAGGAGACCTGTTTGTGCGGGGAATGATGTCAATTGTGTGTTTGCATTTTCAATTTGGCAGACTCTAATGCCATAGCTCATAAGGAAACATAAAAAGATGAGTGAAAGCTGCTGAAAAGCTGCTGCTAGAATAGAATAGACCAGCATCCCCCAATCTGGTGCCCTCCAGCTGTGCTGAACTATAACTCATAATTCGCAGGCTATGCTGGCTGGGAATGATCAGAGTTGGTCCAACACAGATGGAGGGCACCAAGTTGGGGAAAGCTGTAGTAGGTAATGCTGGGCTACATGGTCTGATGTGTTAAAAGGAAGCTTATTTATTTAAAGTGTTAAAGTCTCCCAGAGTGGCTTACCCTTTGCCCACAAGCTTACAGTCTAAAAACACACAACGCACAAGGAAAGAGGGATGGGATGGAAGAGGAAAAATGAAGTAGTCTTTAAGAAGGGCAGGTGGAATGGCCTGCTTCCACCTCTCATTTCCCTCTGCTGCTCATGGTGGTGACAGTTAAGAACAAAAATTGCTGGGGAACATGGTGGGAGGGTGCTGTTGCACCCCTGTCCTGCTTGTAGGTTCCTGGCTGACAACTGGTTGGCCACTGTGTGCGAACAGAATACTGGACCAGATGGACCCTCGGTCTGATCCAGCAGGGCTCTTCTTATGTTCAGGGCCGTGCAGAGCTGGTAATATGCCCAGGCCAGATGGGAAGTGTGTGCCCCCCATTTCAAAAAAGGAGGAAAACATAGCTGCCCCGCGTGCCCACCAACATGTCCGTTCTACATAACACCTTCATATTAAACCTGTTTTACAACACCTCAAGGCACACATATCGCCGCCCCGCATGCAGCATTTGGCCCTCTGGAGCTTGTAGTCTGACCGTGGTATTCACGACGGACGATGGGCCACATGCCGCTGGCCCCTCGCTTCTCGATGGGCCACTTACGCTACGGAAGCAGTAGAATAAGCTGGGGGGACCTCCTCTTCAGAGTGCCCCGTCAAAATCGTGGGCCCCAGGCCAAGTGCCCCCCCCCCCTCTGCATGGCCCTGCTTATGTTCTTAATGGTGCTGGGCCACACCAGCACCACCCAGCCTTCTGTTCACACAGTGGCCAACCAGCTGCCCACCGGGAAACCCACAAGCAGGACATAAGTGCAACAGCACCCTCCTGCCCACGTTCCCCAGCAACTGTTGTACAGAGCCATCAGGACGAATTGTTACTGATAGCCTTCTTTTCCAGGAATTTGTCCAACCCCCTTTTAACGCCATCTGAAATGGTGGCCGCCACTATGACTTGTAGCAGCAAATTCCATACTTTTAAGTTTGCGCTGTGTGAAGAAGTCCTTCCTTTCATCTGTCCTGAATCTCCCACCAATCAGCTTCATGCGAGAAACCCTACTAGATCCTAGTATTATGAGCAAAGCAGCCCCCAAGGCGGGGGTCTTTCAATAGGGCCGATGGCACAGCCCTGCTTCCCTTCTGGTCCTTCTTCGAGTCCAGCAAAACGCGGCAACGCCCCTCTCCTTCCACTAGGGGCGCGCGGGGAAACTTATCTCACAGCACGGCGAGAAGCGTGGCGCTTCGCGCCACCTCAGCCAGGACCTCACCAAGATGGCCGCTCGGTGCTCGCTGTTACGTACGACGTGACGACGCGGTGGCGTCGACAGTCGCGGCAGCCGCAGCAGCAGCGCGGTCCCAACCTCCCTCCCTCCCCCTCCCCTACACCTTTGCCGTTCTCCTGACGCACGACGGGAAAAGGAGGCGCGAGCTCGGTTGAAGGGAAAAGGGAGGAGGGGGGGAAAGGAGGGAGGCTTCCGCGAGCGGCTCTGAGGCGGCGCGAGCTCGCGCAGTCGTCGTTCGCGTCCGGCGGGGCGGGCGTCGAGCTCCGTGAGGCGGCGACGCCTCCGCCGCCGCCGCTGCTGCGTGAGGAGAGAAAGAAAGAAAGAAAAGAAGGAGAGAGAGAGAGAGAGAGGAGGGAGGAAAAGGAAAGAAAAGGCCCACGAAGAGAAGGGGAGAGGCGGCGGCGGGTCCCGGATGGGGGCGATCGTGGCCGGCGGCTGATTCCGCCTTTCCCCTCCCCTCAGCCCCCTCTCCTCAGCCCCGCGCCCTCCTTTCCCTTCCTCCTTTCTGTCCGCCCGTGTGTCTGAGGGGAGCGATGTCGAACGCAGGAACCCGGCGGACCGGCTCGAGTATCAAAATCCGCCTCACAGGTAAATTAAAAAGAAGGAAAGGAAGAAGGAGGAGGGAGGGAGGGAGAGGAAAGCGGCGCCCCACAGCCGCCTTGGAAACGACAACGGCGGGCGCCGCCACAGCCGCCCGGGCGCCATCCCGCCCCGCTGCGGGTCACACAAGGCTCGAGCAAAGCCAGAGGGCGGGGTGGGGGTCCTGTGTGTAAAGGGAAGGAGTTTCTCCCCCCCCCCATCCGTTTGAACAGCCACTTTAACCCCCCCCCCCCGTATAGTGTGAAAAGTAGATAGGCCATGAGGTTAGGGGTCTTTCTTCTCTTCTCCCCCAAGCCTAATGCCCCTACGGAGGCGGGATAGGTATGTCCTCTCTTGCTACATTAATTTTGTGTTAGATTTGTTTTATTTTTGCGCCAGGGGGTGCATTAGGTTAGGACTGCTGTCCCACCACTAGTCCCCAGGTCTCATTCCCTAACAGAATTTGGGGCGGGGGAGGAAGAAGGTATATGATCCCTTTCTCTCTCAAACTCGTTTTCTGTCCAGATTTTTTTTTTGGGGGGGGGTGTCTAGTTGCTTCAGATTTAGAATGTTTAATTTCAAAATAGAAATATGACTAACTGAAATACTAACACACAAATCATGCTCTGGCAATATCCCTTGTGTCGTGGGAAAAATTAGACATGTATAGCAGTTGATACTGGGATAGCCTCTCCTTTTGAGATTGGAGTGAGCCCCCATCTTCTTCCCTTCTCCTATTAAGGATGGTGGTAATAACCATACCCCACCCACCCCATTTGAGGTAGGTTAGATATTGTATCCCCCTTTTCGTGCTTCTCTCCTCCATCATCCTTAACTTTCTGTTGGAGAGAGGGAAAGATGTGTGTGTGTTAATTCTCCCCCCCCCCCCAATTGAATCCTGGTTGTTCCAGCCTTGCAACAAAGTTTGCGTATGCTGGGGTGCATGTACATCCATCTTTCCCTCCCTCCTAACCCACTGGAGTTTATTTATTTATTGCATTTATTTATTTATTGCGTTTGGGGTTGCTTTAGGGGAAGACAGGGTTCTCTCCTTACTACCTGCAGTTTATAAGAAATGTAGACTTCTTTCTGGTTCTCTTCAGTGAGAATGGGTCATTTTGATGGCTTTTCCTTGCGTTCCCGTAGAACTGGGGGTTTGTGGGTTTACCTCCTCTTTTTAAAGGGCAGCCTCTATTTCGGAATGTTGTAGTAGCTTTGAATGGAATTGGAGTTCCCTATTTTGGAACACTGTTGTTTCTTAATGTCTGACAGAATAAATTTGTACTCATTCACTGTGTGCAGACTCCAAAGTGTGTATCTCTGTGAAAATTGGGTTTAGCCAGCCAGACTTTATGGGGCCTGAAGGGAAGGTTGGGTTTATTAAAGACTTGTTGGGATGGGTTTCTTGAGGAGTGTCAGTTGGAATCTTTGAGGTGATTCTTTATGTGGATTTACACTTTGCAAGGGATTGCAGCTGTGAGTTTCCCCACTGAGGGCTGCTTCACACATTATGGGAGGCAAGCATGTGTTTTGAAAAAGAGAGATGTGCTGGGGAAGCTCGGCCCATAGCAGCTTCTTTAGCACAACATGTCTTGGGCTCTCGCATTTGTGTAGGAAACAGTGTGATGAACACACATGTGTTTATTTAACCATATAGGGATCTCCAGCCAGTTGGAGCTTTGTCATGTGTGCCTATCTTGAGAGCTGGCGTATCCAGGAAGTCTCTGGTTCAAATATTACTTCAGCCATGAACATGCTAGGTGGCCTTTGACAAAGTAATGTCTCTCAGACATCCTTCCTCTCTCTCTGCATTATGAGGATGATAATATTGACCTATCTTACAAAATTCTTGAAAGGATTGCTGAGCTAATGTTTGTGAAACAATTTTATGTAAATTCTTATTAATAATTGCTGCATGTAAACATGGAAGAATGTGCATGGCCTGTGCATTGTGCAGACTTCAGATATGTAATGTGTGAAGTGGCCATTCGAATCCAGACAATGGTTAACTTCCTGTCTGTCAACCCCCCCCCCCCCAATCCCTTTCTGAATAGAACTTGGATTCCCCAAGGGAGTGTCTACTGATCCCATAAAAGATGACTGGCAAAGTCCTTGATAGATTGTTCCTCTGGGAAACTGCCTGTCTCTAAACCCGACATCCCAGTGATGCTTGCCAAATGCAGTTCAGAAAACAGTCTCTCCCTTTATTATTGGGTGTGTATGTTGCTCAGCAGTGAATTTATTTCTATCAGAAAATTAATGTTCCCATTTACCAGTGTACATGTTGAAGAAAATTGTTCAGCACCTGGTAATGATTAATCGTATTTTTTTCTGCCTGTTTTGCTTTCTGTGAACTGCAATTTAACTGTTGCATTCTTTTTATGATGGAAATATTGACTGTGGAGATAAACTGGATGTGCTTTCTTCTGGTGTTGTTACTATTGTCTTTCTTGTGACTTCTCTCTTCTTTATCTTTATTAATCTAATAATCTATCAATTTTTTAGATCTTTCATTGATCTTGGTTTTTACTTTGGATTATTCTGTTTTAAACAAAGTGTATATGTTATGTTACTGTGTTTTATGGTTTTAAGTTTTGTTTTGTGAATCGCCCAGAGAGCTCTGGCTAATGAGTACCATAGAGATCTAATAAATAAATAAATCCCTTTTAAAAAATGAAAGCATATTCCAAATGTAATTGCATGCTCTGAAGGGAAGGAGAAATGAAGCACTTACAAAATGCATACAAGTCTTTTCTCTGGTGCCCTGTTGCTTTCTTCTATTTCTCTCATGCTTTTGGATGATTTTTGTCTATAGTAAGTTCTCTTGCATACCAAATATCAGTAGGTATAGGGGCAAACATTTAAGGCACAGTCCTATCCTTGTTTACACAGAAAAAAGTCTATAACTCCCAGCATTCCCCAGCCAGCACAGCTTTTTTAATGTCTAAACAGGCATAGGATTGCACTCTTATTTACAGTCACTTCCCCTCACTCATTTACACATAGGCAGACCTCACTCACAGTTTTAACCCTTCCATTTCCTCTGCCAACGCTTAAAAAACCAGAAAAGCTGTAGGAATGGGTTTTATGGTTCCTGCCATAGAAGCCTGGGGCATCTTAGGAAGCAGGCAGGAATTTTCAAGCACTGCTTCTTAGGATCCTCTAGGAATGTGACTTCTATGGCAGGAACTGTAGAGCCTATTCCTAGAGCGTTTTTTGTTTGTTTCCCTTTTTTGGAAGTGACAGATGCTGGGGGTCTTGGAGGCTGCTGGCAGAGCTTGTGGGGGCTGCACTTCTTGCATACCTGCCGCAGACTAATGGCCACAGTATCCCCCCACACACAACACCACTTTCTGGTCATGACCTGACAGGAAGGACCAGAACCACTGCATTACAGTGCTCTCAAGGCACAGCCCCACCAGGTGTTCCAGAAGATTCCATGGCTGATGGTGCCAAAAGCAACTGAGAGTTCCGAAAGAATTCATAGGGCTATACTCCCCCACATCCATGGGTCATCCACTGAAGTGACAATCCTGTATCCCAGCCCAAGACCCAACTGAAATGGGTCCAAATAATCAGTATTATTCAAATGTGTATGGAGTCATGAGGCCACTGCCTTCTTGATCATCCTGGCTAAGAATGGAATATTTGAGACTGGCCTGTAATTTCCCAAATCTGTTGTACTAAGGGAGGATTTCGTTAAGAAAGGACTTACTGCTGTTTCCTTCAAACAAGAAGGAATTAATCACTTCCCTTAGCCATGTGGCCAGTCATATTTCTGGTTGATTTAATTAGTCAGGGTGGGCAACGCTCGAGCAGACAAGTTATAACTTTCATCTCAGTTCTCTGTGGAAAAATGGATGCTTCTGTTAATTCAGTGGTTTCTTCCCGTTAATTCAGGAATTAACCACTCTTTCTTGGTATTAATGTGATTTAAAGTGTTAAACACACTTCACATCAGTATCTTAGAAATCATAACAGCAGCCTTACAAGTGTTATTATCCCTATATTCTAAATTATCCTTCTCCAACCTGGTGCCCTTCAGATGTTCTGAATTTCAACTCCCATCAGCCTCAGCCAGCATGGCCAATGGTCAGGTGGTAGTCCAAAACATCTGGAAGGCATCAGGTTGGGGAAAGCTGCTGTAGATGGACAGGCTAAGGTTGAGAAGTAGCTTTTGTTAAAGCAGAGGTTGTGTAGTTAGCTCAGGCATTTAAACTGGACATCTCAACTTAAACGTTATACTATGCTACTAAACTAATATAGGAAAATAATATTTGGTTGCACCCTAGATGCTATTTGGTAGTAATATTTGTTTGTGCCCATAGCCTGTATCATTCACGATGCACACTGATAGCTCTATATAAATAATACCACACTTGGAAAGTAGCCCCATCAACTTCCTCAAAACATATTTTCAAGAACCGTTCTTTTTATAGCTTTAATTATGTTTTCAACTTGTATATCTGAGAGAATTTTCTGCCATCATTCTCTTATGATGTCAGCATTATGAATTATTGATTTAAGTCCCACACCAGGTTCTGAAAGGCAACAAGTGTATTTTCAAGAAATTGTTAATGATATTTCAGGTTATAATTTATTAGACATATCAAACATGTTTTTCTCAATGCAGAACTATCCTGAATGATAAGATTGCAGAAATAGTCTCAATAGCACCATCCTATGCTAGTTTTCTCCGAAATAACTAATGCTGTGTTCAGTGGGGCTTACTTTCTAGTTAGTGTGTTTAGCATCACAGTCTTAAGTCAGATTTGACTTTCCATTATACAAAACAAGTTATGTATTAAAAGAATACAGCTGAGGTTATTCTTTCAAAAATAAAGAAAAGTAAATGTAATTATATGTGTTCAATACATATTGGGCATTATGCAGAGTTACATAAACAAAAAGAGGTCTTGCCATAAGGAGCTCACAGTCTAAGTGAGAGGCAACCAGAGAGAGTAACAGTGAGTTATTGCATGTTTACATGTACCGTACTTAAGCTTTTTTTTGGTTTGTGATATCACTCATATGAATATATGAAGCTGCCATACTGAAATAGACCACTGGTTTGTGTAGCCCAGTACTAGCAGTGGCTTGCCATGGGAGTCTTTCCCTGTCCTATCTCTGAGATCCTCTAGATGGAGATCCAGGGATTGAACCTGGGATCTTCCGCATGTAAAACATGTTATCGCTCTGAGCTGTGGCCCTTCCTAATTCCACATGGGGTCCCAATTAATAGCTTGTATGTTAATAAAGCTAGAACTAGGTTGAGGCCTGGATGTGGTATTTCCTGTTGGAATTAATTAATACATCTTGACAACATATTTAACATTGCATTTCTAACTCAGAGCCAAGATGACCCTTATTTGGTGAGATCTGGAATATTCTCCTATTGATAGTTTCAGATTCATAAACAGCTATCTTCAAAGTGATTGGTTTCATATTTTTTATGCAAGCAGTCATGTGCAGGTATTTGTATCTTTGTTTTCAGTGGCATTCTTCTCTTCATAATTATGCACACGTCATTGGAGGGGTTGTGGTTAATAGAATTTTGTGGCTTTTTTAAGCATGGCAGCATTAAGATCTTCATCCTTGTCTGTCAGCCTTGGAAAAGCAAATCCAACAACTTAAGTAAAAAAAGAAAAGAAAAAAGAAGCCTTTCTATCATTGTTTAAAGAAATGGTTTAGTACGGTTTTCTACTTAGCTGTTTAAATTTACCAGTATGTTTCCGAACCCAATTTAAAGTGCTCATTTTGACTGTTAGAGCCTTAAATGATTTGGGATGAAATTGCTTGAATGACCACTTACACTCATCAGCTTGTCTGCACTTTAAGATCAGCAAAAGAGGCCCTTCTCACTTGCCTTCCTTCAGGAGCAGTTAGGTGGGCAAGTACTCAAGAGAGGGCCTTTTGTGCAGTGGCCGCTACAGCTCTAGAATGAGTTAGCAATGGGAGTCCACCGGGCTCCATCATTGCAAGCTTTTAGGAAGGCCCTGAAAATGTACTTCTTCACTTTGGGCTTCCCCTGATTATGTGTTATTGTGCTGAGTTGTAACTACAATTGTGTGCTGTCAGTTTTTTTCTTATACTGGTGTTTGTTCTTTAGAATGTTTGCTGTTTTTATCATTGCATCAGTTTTTATTGTGTGAATGTTAGTATTGTTTGCTGCCTTGGGAGAGCTTGTGGAGTGAAAGGTGACTAAGAAATATTTTAAATAAATAAAATAAATATATCTTTTGTCCTTTCCTTTGCAAATTTCTAATAGTTGATTCAGATATTCATAGTAGACAAGAATACTGCAGAATTTGAGATATGATGCTATTAAAGCAAAGTGTTGAATATTGTGTAGCCCCTGTGACTAATTTTGTTATACTGTGGTGATGAACCATCTGGATATGCATTAAACTAAATCAATGTGCAAATATCTTTTTTATATTTCAGATATTGGGATTGAAGGATCACTTTGCAAATTAAAGAGAATCTCCCCATTGTCCTAAATTAATTTTTGTTCTTATGCATGCCAAGAAATAGTTGGCTTAAATTTCCCTTTCAGTGGATATGATTCAGAAATAATAGGATAAACTTGTAGATATGTATATAAATAATTCAAATTGTGTCAGTGAGCGTATAGAATAGTTAAGAAAATGCCCCAAGTAAGCAATTGGAAAGGCAAAATAAAAATAACTTAATTGAAGGTAATGGAGATTCATGCAGTGATGGTTCAAATCTTGAATTTGGAGATAGAGATTCTAAAGTTACTTGGCCTTCCAGGGCCCTTTCCCTACCTGTCACCTGTTCTGTGAATGTGTATTTACTCATATCAGGGAAAGTAAGAGGCCCTTGCCAGTAGTGGATTACTTCCCATGTTCTAGCACTTAGGTGCCCTATACCTACTCTTTGAGAACTGAGAAATTAATGACTTCGTATTTCACAATAAATATGGATCAGAAAATTATTTTATTTATTTATCTAGATAATCTGTTCCATTCAAGAGTGCCTGGAGTTGTCCTGCAACCACCCGCTCAAGCACCTTGACCAGGATGGGGATGTTAGCCACTGCCCTATAATTGTTAACAATCTCTGGGTCCAGGTTAGGCTTTTTCAGGAGTGGTCTGATTACTGCTGGCACACTCCCTACAACCTCCTGGATCCTCCTTATCTGATGTAATGAGCAATGAATGGCAAGGGTCAAGCACCCAGGTGATCAACCAGACTTGGACAAACATCTTGTCCACATCCTCGGGCAGGTATTAAAGTAACTCAAAAGGGTGTAATCATATTTTAAAATCTGTTCTAATTTTGAACCATCCATGAAGGAAAAAACCCATTAATCTGAGATGGGGATCAAATGTTGTTGTTTTTAAATAAGAGCTCATCTTGGATGGTGAGTTTAATTAGCAACAAAATTGTGGTGTTGTAACCTGGTATTGAGAGAAAAGTAATCTGCATAGTTTAGACATATTTAAGACATTTCTAAATTATTCAAACAAAGAACTGAATTCCTTCCAAGCAAGTGTAAACCCTACAGGAAATGTCTGACTGCTTCTTCAAATTAAATAGCCCTTGGGTTCTTCATAGACAACTTGTAAAAAGAGATGTAAGAGGTTGTGATCAGTGTACTGGTATTTCTTGCTTAATTTTCATGATGAGTGCAGCATTGACTGATGCTGCAAAGTTAACTGGCTAATCGATGACACTGATATTGATCGACCCAGACAATTTTGTGTGTCATTTTTAAGAATAGTGAATAGCAACAATAGGCTCTTTTGTCAGAAACATGGCACACATTATATGTTTGTTTCTGTCCTTCTTGTTAAAACTCTGGGTTTACAGTCATTGTATTGTTTTGTTAGAACTGGAAAGAAACATCATTGATCATGGGTTGTTTAAGGGTTGCTTAACCCTCAAACAACTGCTCCTGCTCAGATTCGGATGGCACAACAAACCATGGCAAATCCGAACGAGGGTTCAATATTCAAAATGGATGCCAGCACGCACTACAACTCACTGTGACTTATATAAGCCACGTCGGACTGCAGTGATTGTGCGAACTCAGCCTTCGATTTCTTCAGCAAGTTATTTTCTGTATTCGATCTGTACAATGAAAATAATACTTTTCCTTAATCATGCAGAAATAAATTCCTTTATGTAGCTCACTGACTGATCTATTGAGGAGAGAGCAGCGTTTTATACTACCTTACTGATTTCTCTATTGGAATTCTAGAGAGATTTGTTGTTGTTGTTGTTTTTATTATTATTTTTATTATTATTGTTATTATTATTATTATTATTATAGAGTTTTCCTTAGTAACCAGTTACCTTTTTGGAAACTTTGCTTTCCTCCTGGAAGTCAGAAAATGTGGTAGCATACTACTTTTTAAACTATTTTAAACTATTCAAACTATTCAAAAACAAATATCCCTAAATTTATGGAAAATTTAGCTGACTGCAATTCTGTACACACTCTCCTAGGAATAAGTCTCAGGGAGGTCACTTGGGCTTACTTTTGAGTAGACATGTATAGCTGCATTATTAATTTAACAAATAGTATGTTTGTTTCAAAAGAATTCGTTGTAGCAGCTTAACAACTTCTGAATAGTGAGACACTTCATAGTGAGGTGTAGAAACAAAGGGAAAGTAAATTTCATATGTAAAACTAATGAAGAAATGGCAGAATAGTTGGTATTAACCTCTTTCAACAACACTTAATCCCATTAAGGCCATAGTTCACATTGGCTTGTGTCAAGGGCAAAATGAGTGCAGCAGACACAAATCCCTCAGGCCAACCAATTCACAACTGACTGAGTTAGAAAGAAATCTCTCGGGGTTTGGAAGATACTGGTTGAGATTCAAAGAACTGTATAACTAGTTCATGTGCCCATGTATTTATTTGGGGCTTGTGTTTCTCAAACAGCGGCCCTCCTCCCCATGTCACTTAGCAATCTGCTTTTGAAAGTAGTAGGGCCTTCAAAAGCAGTTTGTGATATGGCATGGGAATTTACTGCTGTTCTAAGAAAAAAAATGACAAAAATTCCACTGAGTATATTTAAAGTATTTCTTTGGATCCCAGCCATTTGCTAATGCAGATAAATAAAAATTAAGCATTTATTTGGCACGTCTATGCATCTGTTTGTGGGAAAAACAATCCATTATTGTTCAAGAAACTGAAATAATACACAAAGGGTGTGGTGGTGCATACTTTCAGCTGTGTTCACCTCTGTTGCAGCTGAAAGGAATTCTCTCTGGATCAGGCGTGCCTGTAGCATCTTGTGACACGAACTAGAAGTAACTTTTGCTGGCTGTTGTCTGATGGTTCAGATGGAGATCTTGTAACATTAAAACTGAATGCTTATGTAATTTGATGTGATAATTTCCTGCTGTTCGTAGTGTTAAACTTGCTACAAAATGCAAGTTGGGTGTGTTCTAATTTACCTGAAACTACTTTCTCATAGAAACGGATGTGTGAATTTTCAGGACTGCTTTCACTGCTAGAGTGTTATTCATGTATTGCCTGTTCATACGAAAAGAACTAAGACTTTTTTCTTAGTTCTTTTCATGTAGTAAACACTCTGTATGGAATTGTTATGGGTAGATATAGTACTTTATATGTTGAGAAATGTAGACACTCATGTTCACTAGAAAAAGTCCAAACAGGGCCAGTATAATATCTCCTTTAAAACCAATTAAACATTCCAAAACTAATGACCTAACTTTTGTTGAAAATATGAAACTCAGCCGTTATTTGAATGTGCCTCAAACATTAACTCACCTTTTATTTAAGTACTATCCTGATAACCATAGGTGACCAAAAATTGCATGAAGGCCAGTGCATGAAATTCTATGTTCTGTGCGCAATATAGAAATGAAGCTTGAGTTCCTTCCTCTGCCAGCCCTCAGCAGGCCAGTAAACATTTTTGCAGGTAATAAACTTTTGTGGGCTTCATTTACAAGGCTGCGCTAACTCATGGATCCTTTGGAAAGGCAGATATGGTAGTCTTTATATTAGCCAAGCTGGAGATCAGTAGTCTAAATCAACTTTTATGTGTTGTTTTATTCTATTAAAAACTAACGTAATGGAGGGAGAATGTATCATACCAGTATTTATCAATGTTTGTATCTTGCTGGTTTACACGATTCTAAAGGAAAACAACTGATAATTAGGTGTTTTTCTAAAGCATAAATTTCTAAGTTGAAAAAGAGGCAGTTGCCCAGTCCAGCAACAGGAAGGTTCTTATGTGCAGCCAAGACAGATATATAGGTGCCACTGAAGGATCTTGATGTGCATCTCTATTTTACCATCAAGAGGCTAATTATCATCTGACGCCATGTGATGTGCCCATCTAGAATTGGAAAGAGGGCCAAAGTGTATATGATGCCAGTGGCTTTGTAGCTGTAAAAATATACATGACATGTATTTATTGCATCTATATCCTGGCTTTTTTCCTCCTTAAGGAGTCCAAGGGTACATACATAATTGTCCCCCATTTTATCCTCAAAGCAACCACCCAGTGAAGTAGGTTAGGCTGAGAGTCTGTGACTGGCCTGAAGTCACCCAGTGAGCTTCCATGGCCAAGTGGAACCTGGATCTCCCGAATTCCAGTCTAAAACTGTAGCCACTACACTATACTACACTGGCTCTTATTGTGTATTGAACTAAGATTATATGTTGAGAACTAAACTGTTCTGGAAAGATGGGGTCCTGTAGGTTCTCTGAATGAGCAAAGGCTACAAGTCAATGTACCAAAGTAACGTTTGGTGATGCTCACAAAGTAGTCATCCTTTCAAGGGGGCTTAATAATATCCTTGATTTAGAATAACCTGTATTTGACATATTAAGGAAATTTATGCTGCACCATGGTTTTCATTACAATTTAATTCTCAACCTACATGTTACTGCATAAGTATATATGTTTTATTTTAGGAAGGAAGATGCATATGTGTATGGCCCAAGTCTGATTTATGGCAGGTGTGAAGAACAGTTTTGGATGTGCATCTATGTCAGTATAATTTAAATGAATTTTCTTGCCTGGTCTTTCCAGTAGTTGGCAACTTCTTGCCTAACCTGATACAATGGCTGTGTTTGGGTGAAGATATATTGACTTATGAAGCTGAGAGATGAACACATAGCCCCTTTGCACAAGCCATGGTTAAACCAGAATGTCTCTGACTGTTGTTTGCCATCTGGAAATGATGATTACTAGCTTCAAAACAAGCCAGGATCCTAAGCTATGCTTTAAAGTTGGCTTAAGATCCTAGTTTGTACCAAAGATGGTGACTATAATTCTCCAGTTCAGATGAACTGGGAAACTATGGTTTATTAGAGATTTCCTGGTTTGCTTGCACCATGAAAGGGCTGGGTGGATGTGCAAAAATCTTGTTTATATATCATCTTATTAAGCTGAATACAAGTGTCTGAACCATGCAAATGAAACCTCAATGAGTATACATATTTGCACAGGGCCTGATCCCTGTGCAAATACCATGCTGCTTGTTCCACATGTGGCCAAATGCTGCATGTAGCACTTATTCTCCCTGCCTGACAATTTTACTCTCACTTTCACTGTATCTGCAGTAGTCAGGCACTTAAAATTACACCCTTTCCAGTGATCTTGTCACCTTTGCTTAATGACTCCAGCCTCAAGTACTCAGGCTCAACTACTTAATTGAGAAATTAAGCTGTAATCCTAAATATATTTACCAGAGTCAGTCCCAACGATATCACATTGTGTCTTCCTCAATAGTCCCTTGTAACAAGTGATAGTTTCTCTCTGTAGCTTCTCTTGTTAGGTTTTGCCAACAGTCTACCTTGCCTTTCAGTCTGGCTTTTGTTGAAGTTTTGTAGCCAACGAAATATCTCTCTTTTAGTTTCTCTTGTCAAGCCATTGTGTTTTATATTCTTCAGTAAAAATTAAAAATCTAAAGAATTACTCCTCAGCTAAATTTATAAAAGCTCACTAGGGAAACCAAGAAATGTGCCAAATAGTCTGCAATCCAAAGCATTTCCTGTGCAGAATTCTGATCAAGTTAGAACATTTTACTTCCAAACTGAACCAGAGCTATTCCCAGATGGTTAGTTAGTAGAAAGGGGAGACAATGGATTAAAAGGAGTTGCTGAGAAAGTAACAGCTTGGTTTTTATAATCTTGCAGTGTAAAGTATTAAAATGTAGAGTAAAACGCGAGACTAGACTAGATGGATGAGAATGAATTTGGAAGTGCTCAGATGACAATTGCAAACATGAGTGGAGTAATCTTTAAGAATTTATATAAATGTATCGATCTGCGACTGCTCTGGCAAAAGCAAAAACAAAAAACCACCAAAGCTAGTTGTCAGTATTTGTGTGACAGTTATGACAGCCATTTGCTGGAAGTGTGTGTCAATTAGTCTCTTGTTCATATATGAATGAAAGCAGCAGTAAAATGAGTTATGGGCTGTGACTGTAGCCCTGGGTCTTAATCAATTTCTTCTTACCAAGTTGATTTAGAATAATGGGCTGTTTCAGGTGTATGCTGAATAGAGATGAAGGTTTTCTCCTCACTGCTACATGTGTTGTTTTGCTTATCAATGCTAAGGATGTTTGTGTTATTATCACCCAGCAATTTTGTGTGAATGGCCACTGTTAATAGGGTAACTACCACTGCATGCACATTTTGCATTTCCTTCTCATCTCCTTTTTTATAATCCCCTTCCCGCCAGGCCAAGCAGCTTGATGCATCCTGAATTAATCACCTGTAACTCAGGATAATGCATCTGAAGAAGTGGACACCAGTCCACAAACTTGTGCCATAATGTTGTTAATCTTCAAGTTGCCACAAGACTATTTGTTAATGGAGAATTTATATATCATTCTTCACTCTGTAGCATTTTTGCTGTACAGGTTACTTTAGGCTTCCAAAGAAAGAGTATGGTTTAGCTGAATTCACCCCAAACCAAATTAGAAATATATGTCCTGTTAATCTTTGGAGCAGTCATGTTTGCTGATGTTCAGTGATGGTGCATGGTTCTACAGCAGATCCATACTTGAGTGACTGATGGGCAGGGAAGGCATGGAGTGTTGGCAGGTATTGGTATTTTTCCCCACCATGTGTGGACTTCACATTTCATCAGACATCTGGTCCTGAACTAAAGCATCACTGTACTTAATGATTCACTCTGCTTCATCTGCCAGTTAACCCGGGACTGCAGAAATGAAAGAAGGCACCTATGGCCTCTGCTGTCATGCAGGACACCTAGAGTCACTGGGAGGCTGCACTGTCTGCCTGCCTCTGAGGTGGAACATCATAGCAACATGGAGGCCAACCTGGCCCATCCATTAGCCATTTAATGCTGCAGCTACTCCAATGCTTGTTTTTCTCTTGGCTCCCCATTCCTTTACCTTTTGGTATTATGTCTATTGCATTGTGAGCAGAAACCGTCTTAACTTTTAATATCTGTACAGTGCTTGGAAAACTTGAGGCACTTTGTAAGTGTCAAATTTTAATGATGCATTGGCTCTGTAAGACTGTTGGTGGAAATTGCAGTTTCTCTCTCTGTCATAAATGTTAAATGTTCTAAACATTATGCTGTAAAATGTAGTTTACATCATTATAGTAACATCTTTTAATTATTGCCTTCATTGTCACAATCCCTTTAATATAAATGTGTGGCCTTACATAACTATTTTTAAATAACTCTGACTTGTTAATACTTTTAAACTATGAGAAAAATGGCACACCGTCCTAAGTTTAGCTAAGTTTAGCTTTCTAGGTTAGCTAAGTTTATACTATAACAAAATGTAAAATATAATTTGAATATCCCTGGCTTTGTAAGTTGTCTGCAAGATTTATAACATCTGTTAACATAATTCAGACAATTGTACATCTCTCTCTCTCTCCTACTAAGAGGTTTCTTCTACAGCCTTTCCAGGTTTCATTCCAGGATGTATCCTAATAGCCTTAAATGGCCTTTTACCATCCTCTCAGTGAGTAGAATGACAACTTGCAGCTTATGCTTGCATTCCAAGGCTAGAGAATTGTTGTGTCTCATAAGGTATGTGCTGAGAGCAAGCATTAAATATTTTAACATTTCAGGGTGATATCAGATAAAGCTTGGGCTTGTCTCAATGCTCTTCAGTTATGCCTGAGTGCCCTAAACCTGAATATTGGTTGCGAGCAAGAATGGGCCTAAACATTGTGTAGATTGTACAAGTCAAACCAGTTAACTGAATACTGGCAGACTGCAACACTTGGACTTTCCTGGCAGATAATTAAATGTTGTAATAGACAAAAAACGTTGTCACCGTGGATGTTCTGAACACAGTTTGTTTCTGGCACTTCTGTATGCTTCTAAAATAGCTCAGATGAGATTTATATATATAAAAGAGTTTGTTTTGTTAGCCCTGTTAGCAGTGAAGGCTTGTGTAAACAAAGTATTTATTCAGATTTGAAGTCATTAACTTGGCTGTTGAAATCATGCTGTCATATTTGAGGAACAAAAGTGCATCACATAGGCTGATACAGCTTTAGTTAGAATAAAAGCCCTCTCATAATGGCATATACTGTAAACTTGGCTACCTTATGTTCCATGCAGTTGATTTTTTCTAAAATTCAGAATTCTCTTTTAGAAGTATCTTTTCCTCATTTTAGGTATAAAGTAACCAAATATATGAAAAGGGTAGACTTGGTAAAGAAGTATTGTTTAAGGATGGTAAAGTTCTCTCTTATTTCCTGGGGCTATGAACTGTCAGGACATCTCTATTTTACCAGGTTGCACTGTTAAGTCAGCGGAAGTATTAACAGAACCACTGGCCACCTACTGACTTGAAATGCTTGGCATTCAACCTCCAACTCTCTCCTTGAGAAACCTGTTCACACATTTTGACTCCCTGCTGAACTCTTAACTGGAAAAAACAACAACACACCAGTTGTGCTGTATCTAAGTGGAACAATGGTCAGGAACAGTTTAGCATAAAACCTTGGAAGGCATTTTCTTCACAAGGGATGCTACATATGCAAAATTCCTTGAATTTCTGTTTCACAAATTAGTATAAGCTGTGCTAATGTAGACCGATCCAAACCTGTTCATTTAGGCAGTAGCCCTTTTTATCTGTTCTGTATGAGCCTTGCAAACAGCAGCATGTTCCTAAGTCACATTACTTCCAGTCCCCTCTAGGTCTGCTATGTCCGCGTAAACATTTGAATTTCAGTGCAGATCTCTAGATGACTGTAACTAGTGCACTTCAGTGGAAAGAACACTTGCATGAGTAGTATGTGACCTGCCACAATATGGAGCAAATGTGTACATACTTTTTGTAATCACATTTTGCCTAGTACAGTAACTGCACAGATATTTCATATACACATGAAAAACAGTTTTGAAGTAGATTAGAACTTGTTGTCCTTGAGCAGCTAATTGCCATCTCCAACAAGTTTTTAAAAAAGAAAGAAAAAAAGAAAAGCCTCATGATTGTGATTCAAAAGTATAAAGATGCTTTTTCCCCCCAAACAGAATAGCAACAGCTTTAATGATCTTGTTTTATAGACTTCGGCAGAATAATAGCATTAGGACAGTGTTTCTTAAAAGTTTTTGACCATGTTGGCAGGGGAAAAGTGATTTTAATACTAATTTTCGTGTTGGTGGAGAAGCCACCAACACCGGTCACCTGTTCCACAAGTCAATGTGCAGATTTTCTTGCACAGAATTGTGTGCATACAGTGAGTTAATGCAGCTGAGGGGCTGTGGATAGGGTTAGTAATCCTATGCTGGCATTTAGAAGAGGAATAGCATGAGATCTATCTTACACACACACACACACACATTCTTACACACACAGAGTTTCTTTATGGGAAGGGAGTTACATAGTTACAAGGGAGATCCCAAGTAAGCTTTTCTGTGTTATGTTTCAAATGTGGGTAGTGTCAAGAGTTCCTATCGCTTCTTTACTGTGTAGTTTTATAGATCAGAACCAGTACCTTTAATTGTATTCAGGTTTGTTGGGAACTGCCGCTGAATAGAGTTTAAGTCCTCTCTACAGAGTTTGTAAATGCTGGAACAATGGTTGGTATGCCCAAATCTGAATCTCATGGTCTTCTCACCAGATGATGGAAAAGAAGTCATATAACTTGCTGCTCACCTAGATAAGTATGATTCTCTTGCAACATCACAGTGGTGCTATTGCAAGCAAGAACAATGTTGCCCTGACTCTTAAAAGGCTGGAAGAGAAGCTAGTGGAAGGGAACTGCAATTTTACAGTCTTGTGTTTGCACTGGCCATTTTGAGGAAGGAGAAGCTGCAATCCTAGAGCAAGTTATTTCTACCCACTGTCAAATCCTAACATTACCAGTCACAACAAAGAGCTCAAGCCAAGAGTATCTCTAGGATTGTTTACCCTGGTGACCAAGGGAGTCTGGACCTGATCATTAGCAGGTGTTCCCACCCCATGGTAGGTTACAGGACCTACCAAGCATGAATACCTGGGTCGTCTTCGATTCAGTGTCTCTTCTCCAGTCATAGCTGGAGACTGCATAAAAATGAACATCTTGGAACTAGGAGAGAAAGAGTTGGATGCTGTTACATGTTTGGCATCTGAGCAATATCTCCCAGTAGACTTGTGACTTTGGAGCAGAGGTTACTGAGAAAATAACCAGCAGTCTTCCTCACCACATACTGGGACCATTTTACTAGGAATTAGAACAACTTGAGTGTTTTGCAAGCACCTACCAAATCTTGCTCCAGGTCTTAATTGTTAACAATTATGCTGGCTGGGAATGATGGGAGTTGTAGTCCAAACACATCTAGGGAAGGCTGGTCAACAGTATCAGAGGTATCTGAAATGTATAACTTGGTCAACAAAGCACAGTTCTTGTTGATCTTTGTGGGCCACAAACAGTAATACTAGCATTCCCTAATTGGAAATAACACTGTTGCTGTTCCTGGAATCTTATGTTGGGTGTATCTGAAATTTTGGCATACCCGAAAAAGGGGAAATTGAAAGAGCTGCTGGTAGCTGACTAATCAATATTTATGTTTACATTTTCGAATGCTTTGTCACTCCAGTTCTATTCAGCTAGTATAAAATTAAATGTTCTACTAATTGTTCGCAAAAATGTGTGTTTCAGTTCTAACGTGCTGACCCAAGTTAGTGATGTGTTAATAATGTAAGATTAAGGCTTGTGAAGCAGTCAGATTTCAACTCCAACCCAGATTTTATCTATGACCTTGGGCAATGCATGCCAATCCTTAATTTCATTGGTCCATATGGATGCTTGTACAGCACTGCACTGAATTGCAGCTTTCAGTGAGCTGGAAGTGTTAAACATGCAAAATATTTTTGGCAGGTGAATTTCAGCTTGGAATCTGAGTTATGCATGCTTGTGGGAGGAAGAACACACATGGGGACTTTTTGTTAAAATTATGCAAGCAGTAAGCATTTAATGCAGCTTGTTTAAAAAAAAATGTTCCATGGATCTTTCCTCAGTCTGACATGGCTTATTGAAAAACAAAAGGATTGCTCCCAGGCAATTGAAGAAAGTGAATAATTAACAAGGACGTCTTCAGCTGCATGTGAAATAGAAGTTCGATAGGGATTTGCCTTTCCCCTCTCAGTAACACGCCTAGGAAGCCCAGGAGAAGAATAGTTTACAGGTCTGCGTTCAGTTTAGGTTTCTGGTGCATTTCTTTGCTGCCTTTACTTTATTACACTTGAAAGATATTTGTTTGGAAAAGTGCCACACGTTACTGGATAAAAATGTCTAATAATAACTGACTGACCATAACCTTTGTTTTGTTTTGTGATCTAGGAATAAAACAAAAGAATAGGCAATGTGCTCAGACACTGTGACACAGTTAATGGATAAAGATCAAACATGAATGGTGCAAGGGACAGGGTTGGGGGAGAAATGTTCACCTAGTCACCTAAGCATCGAAACCTGGTGTCAACGCCTAAAAATGTTGCCTGTTTATTTTCCTATCTATACTAAGGCTTGTTGCTTAAAAGGTTTTTCTAGCTCTTAGGAATTTGAAAGTGACATTATTCCAGTTCCACCCAAGGAAAATGTGTTCACTTTCTTACTATGAGGCAAGGTTTGCCTGTTGCTTGGGTGGACTGTATGCCATGGGAAAATGCTATGTGTTATGATCTCCGTCCTCTGTGCAGCCATCCTTATGGGAATGGGGATAAGAAGAATTCTTCCACTAGCAAGTGGAAGAAATTGAAGTATAGTATTTTCCTGTATATCAGGTATTGAAGCAGAGGAGGCGGCAGAGACAATCCCCCCTTGCTTGCTCTCTGTCTCTCTCTGTCTCTGTCTCTCTCTGACTCTCTCTGTCTCTCTCTGTCTCTCTCTGTCTCTCTCTCTCTCTAGAGAGAGAGAGAGAGAGAAAGGAGGGAGTAGTATCTCATGGTGTTACTTCTGTTGGGCTGCAACCCTGTACACACCTACCTGACATTAAGGCCTACTGAATCCAGTGGCTCTTAGACATGCATAACATTGTGCTGTTTGTTTGTGTATTATGAGCCCAGAGTAAGATTTTGTTTGTTTGTAAACCTTGCTAAGTTCTAGCTTAAATGCAGTGGAATTGGAGCAGAACTTGAATGTTGCTTGAAGCTTATCTGGCTGGCTTGTCAGTTTGCAAAGTTTGACCTCATTGTAGTTATTTTCAGTATTGATGTAGGTCAACCATATAATGTGCTAGAGTTATTGCATTGACATCTGTATAGGATTTTATTTCATGCCCTGTTTGGTGATTTTTAAGCATACCTATAAGCTGTGCTTGGCTGCTGGAAAGAAATGGGGGAAACAAAACAAGAACGAGATGCTTGCAATCTTCTGTCACCTTTTATAGCCTCTATAAAAGGGTTCTCAAAGTGGCCGTGGTATACGGCACTTTTCTATCTTCCTAATCTTAAATGTGTAATTGTCTCCTGTGTATGTTTTTAGAGGGGTGTGATACCACATTTGTAGCCAAAGCAACAAATGAAATGTGCTATTATATATGGTGCCATTAGTGTGTATGGCACCTCACAGATTTGGACAGTGGGGGTAGAAGACAATATAAGACAAGGGAGAAGTAAGTAAACAAGTAATCAGTGTAATTAAAGTAAGTTGTGTTTAGGATTTCACTTCAGGATAAGCACATGAGCTGGAGTTTGAGAGATTACAGGGAGAGAGGTGACCTGACACAGGTGTTCTGGGGAGTTCTAGGCATAAGGGGCAGCAAGGAAGAATGAGCAGTATCTTAAGACAAGAGGAGACTTTTGGTAACTAGGGTGGGATAGTTAAAGAAGCAAAGACTATCTATGATCTGTGCATGGATGTGTTACGGATATAATGTCTGTGTGGAGAGACTGCAGATCTTGGAGAAATCAAATTTGGTATAATTTAACAAAATTTTCTTTACATGCCAGTAGGGTTTAGGATTCATTTTTGCAACAAGAAAAAAAAGGTAGAGAATAGGACTTCATATTGCATTCCTTGCAAGGCCAGGAAGACTTTTTAAAGATAAAGTCAAGGAGTTTGAGCTGAATGTGGAAGGGCATGAGGGGCCAGTCTAGGGTTTTGAAATGGGAAGTTGCATAATCTGGACAGAGGTGAATTACTTTCACAGCCAAGTTGTCAGACGTGAAAGCACTGAGATGAGACCCCCGATAGTCTTCTGGCTGAACTACTGCAACCTTCCTCACTCTAGACTCCCCTGGGTGAGGTGAAGAAGGTTGTAGTAGTCCAGCGGGGAGATGATGAGAGGTTTTCACATCATTATATAAAGAGAAGTGACATCGCAGTTCTAATGTGGAAGAGCAAAGGACAGGGAGGACTAAAAGCTAAACCTAAGGTTTTGGCCTGCTCTGCAGGGTGGATTTTGTGGCAGTAATTTCACATTGCTTTGTGGGTAAAAGGATGAAGATTATAAACACCCCATTGGAATGAGATGGTTTCCTTGCCTGTTTTACTTGGAGGAAGAGAAGTTTTTTTAAAAATCTGCCTATATTGCCTAGTAGTGAACATGTGAGCATTTTGCCTGTAGCAGAATGTCATATAAGCACATGAATTAAGGACAGAAATGGATACTATTGCTGCTAGAGAAAATTGCTGTAGGGACGTTCAGAACATACACACCACACATTCATTTGGATGAGAAGCAACTATTGATCAGTTTTCTGCTAAAGGCTAATATCAAACCAGTGTGCCATGGGATTTACTACAGCATATGGCAGGCTGCTTTGGTTTGTTTTTCTTCACACTTAACTGTTTTGGAGAAGTTCTTCCTGTTGTATATACTATGCTTACATTTTTAGCTGAAGTATTCCATGTTTGTTTGTGACCACAGTGCTTCAAATTATATGGTACCACCTGTTTGGAAAATGGGTTTTAAGCTTGGGACACAGAGAAATGGTGTTGGGAATATTGCTTTCTCTTGCACATAGCAATGCTGGAAAAGATTTTCCCTCCTAAATAGGTCACTGATGATCCCTGGGTTTGGGGAATTGCATGTTATGCAGATCTGAAAGCCATTAAAGGAAGTTTTGATGCACTGAGATAGCTTCAACTGAGATTAGGGGGAAGAGTCATACAGGAAACTAAAAATAAACATTTCTTGAAATGCAATGAAGAAATGCCACAAGTAAAAGCAGTGTTCAGGTGAAAGAGTTCGAAGATGATCAAAGAAAACTCTGAAATATCTTCCAGAGTGGTTTTTTAAAGCAAGAAGGGGTGATCTTTCTGTTGAGTCTTTAGTGAATTAACATTGCTTCAAGAATAATTAAACTCCAACCCTCTACTATTGAAGTTCCATCTAGTACAGATAACATTAACGTATAATGTCAAACCTCCAAAACCTTTTAGATTTGGAGTTGAGATATTAAGAATATGAATAATAGAAATGCATTTCAGTGGCTAAGAAGGTGAGATCAACAATTTGTGAGGGATTCTAACTATTTGATGGATGTGTGGTGAAGAGTTACTTATTCATTCATGGCTGGGATCTAAGGAGCCCACAGCTATTTCCGGGCATTTGGGGGTTGAATTTCTCAAACAGAAATGCTCTTCCACCTCTCCCCAGTGTACCACATGGCAAGCTACTTTTGAAACTGAGGGGCCCTTCGAAAGTAGCTTATGGCATGGTGGTCAGAAGTGCAAAACCTCCCATTACACATGTCCATGTCCTTCAGTGTACACAATGTAGTCTCTGGATCTCAGCTCATATCTGAATACAAACTCAACCTGCCTCAGTGCAATCTAAAACAGCTTTATCTTACTTAAACAGACAAGGATTTTATATTCTCTCATCTGAAATTGATATTAGAGAAGCATATTAAGCTGTTATTGAATTCTTACGCTGTATATACTGCGATTTGCTTTCTGAATGATCTAAAGATCTTAGTATTTTGTGGAAATGATATTAATTTCATAGGCACCCTTAAAAAGTTAGACTGGTGTCTGTAAGATATGTGGTTGGATAAAGCACTAGATACAGTTTGGGACAGATATTGCTGACCTTAAGACTACCACAGAAAGGGACTTCAATGTTTTATTTGGCTACAGAGTAGAAGGAGCAAAAAAAAATGAATCTGAAACCAAACGCTAGACAGGCTACAGTACTTTTCACTGATGAAAACCCATAGTATATCAAATGCTATTGACAAAGAGAGAAAAATAGATTACATTCACATTTAATCCTTTAGTAACCTGAGAAGGCCACCCCATTTCCCAAAAATGGATGCATGCCATAGAAGTAGCCGCAGGAGAAAAACTTGTACATTTCTGAATATATAAACTGAATTAATAAGGAGTATAAGGTTGAATTTGCATATTGTAAGCGTCCACCCACAGCTTTGCAACTCCTATGAGCTTTCAGAATTGGGTTAGGGATGGGTGAGGAGCAGGAAAGTATAAAGTAGGTTTAGTCAGAAAAACTGAAACAACCTAATAGACCTATAGGAAGCTTTCCTCCCTCTTATCAGTTGTTTGTTCCTTTTGTCCTTCCGATGTAGTGGGTCAAATAGAATGACCCTTACATGCTCGCTGTTGAAACACTTTAAGCCTCTGTTTAGCAAATATTGTCTTGTGCCAGGAAATCCTGATTCCCTAGCCCTTGACACATACATAATTGAATGTTGTGATGGCTGTATCATCCCAACAGAATAATCAGTTCCAGAATAAAGCTCCTCAACTTCATTGCTCAAAGTTCTGTACCTTCCTATGTTTCTGTTGACCATAGTACCAGGGTGGGTTAAACATGGGCATTCCTTTAAGTTTTTCACCTCATGAAAATGGCTTTCTGTCCAGCCTAATTATTAGGTCTTGCTTCTTGAAGTTCTGAGCTTCCAATTTCTGTTTCTCTGACTAAAGTCATACGTGCAAAGGTCACAAGCTGAATAGGATTGTTGTTGTTCTGTGCTTATGTGGTAGTGGAATTGGGCCAAGCAAGGCAGAGGAGTTAAGACAGGAAGAATACAGCAGGTTGGATAATATATATATATATATATATATATGAGAAAAACTGAATTTTTACAATACTACGGTTGTTTAAAAAACAAAAACACAAACCATAAGCATATTAGCTGTACAGTTAATCTCTAAACCAAACCAGTGCCTCTGTCAGATATTGTAATGAATGGAGGCTTTTCTATGGAACTGAAGCATCTGATCATTTCTCAGATATGAATGTTAAGACTTTACGTACCAAACATAGGCATTTCATTTTCACCTGATGCAAATAAGCTGTTCTAGTATTCCCAGTAACTCCCAAACCTTGCTTTACCTATCAGTCATGGAAATTTCATTTTTGTTTGCTACTTTGTTTTTGTGAGGGCAAGACTCAGCCAAGGCGGGGTGAAGCAGAAAGGAGCAACACGGGAGGAGGAAAACAAGGAAGACAATTGTGCAGTGTGCATCTTCCTATATAACCACCACTAGCTTGGGAGTAATCCCCATTGAACCCAGTGGAATGTATTTCTGAGAAGTCATGTATAGTATTGCAATATTAGCCTCAAACTGTCAAGGTGCTAAAAAGAGCATCCAGAATGATCAAGGGCCTGGAGCAACTCTCATTTGAAGAAAGGTTGCAATATCTGTTCCACTTAGAAAAAAGAAACAAGTACAGGGAGACATGATAAGAGACAGCCACTTCCATCTAGTACATTTAGCTGCATCACTGGTTTTCAGGCTTCCCCTTTTGTCTGCTGACAGACTTCTGTGAGTCTGCCACAAAACCACTGTGCATTGCAAAGGATTCTTGGGTGCATTTTTGGCACACAGTAACTTCACACAGACCACCAGCATCACCTAGTACATCCATACAATTCTAAGCTTTTAATTTTAAATTTTCAGGGCCTGTTGTTTTCCAGGATGTAACCAGTGGGTGTATTTTAGTTACACATGTTTTAGTCTTATAGATTGGGAAACTGTTTTGCGAATGCAATAAGCTAAAGTAAAAGTAGTACATCTAAAACATGCCCAGCACTCCTGTCTGTTTTCGCTTTAGTGGTGGGCAAATCATTTCAGGGAAGCTTGTCTGCCATTGCTGACCTTTCAACTGAAAACCTCTTTATGCCAGTGAGGAACCCCAGATTTCCCGAGGACACCATTTGAAAACCACTAGGTTAGATGGCGGTATTCTTTCTTTTATCCGTGAATGATATGATGAGGGCCTGCAAAGATGTATGTTGAGCAAAATATTGCTATAGGACATTTATTGGAACTTCTGTGGCCTTGGGAGGAGGGAAATGCCACTGGTGAAGGGCACTTTGTGTGAATGGGGGGGCAATGACCTGTTCAGTTCATGGTTCCCCCTCCCCACCCCACCCCCCCCCCCCGCTGCTCTTCTACCACCAGGCAGACATCTTAGCAAACAAGTTTCTCCCAGCATACATGGGAGACAGTTTTCTTAAATTGCTTTTTGGGTTGATAATAAGGCCTGATTGTTGTAGTTGAGAGAGTTGTCTGGAACAACTAATAACAACTTTTGCCTCCTTGTTGAAAATTATTTCCAGAAGGAGAAGAAAACTAAATTTGGCTCTAAGCTATTTCATTTTGTTCTGATGTTTCTACAGGTACTATAAAATGATGAGGATTCATATTTTTTGAAAAATATGAAAAACACGTTCTTGCCAATTGCTTTGACAGCAAAAACTAGTCTGGTCAGTTTTTGTTAGCAGTCATTATACACTGTGTGCTGCTGGCTTAGCATTGTTTCTGATCCTGTTTGTCTTTTTCAAAGGCGTTCTTTACTTCCTCATTAATGACAAGAACTTCAAAGTTGTTTATGTAGGCAAACTCCAAGGGGAGCTGATTGACACTAGTCCTAGTAGCTGTGTGCCAGAACTTCCATTGGACTAGGATCCACTCTTTGGTTTTCCTGCATTCCAGGTAGACCTGTGTGTTCTTCTGATCCACTGTCAGTTCTTCAGCCCTGCCTTGTAGCAATCTTTCACTTCTCTCCCATCAATGTAAAAACCACAGCTAGCCATTTTTCTTCAAGGAGGAATGGAAGTTTCTAGTCATCTTGTAATTGTCTGGCCAGAATGAATCTAACTAGAGTGAAGTGCCTCCCTCCCCACCTCTGTAGTAGTTCTGGACCAGGTGTCCCACTTAATTCTGAGACAGGGCAACCATGCATTGTACTACAACCTCCCTCTAAATCAGTTACCTAGGTGTAGTAGTGGGGTGTGGGACACGCAACACAGTGTTCATATGTACTCTTCTAAACTGATAGGAGCACCCAGGAACTCTGAATTTGGTGTGGGACACAGGCACTTAATTTTGTGGATAGTGGTGGTATAACCACTATACAAGTCCCCAAGTTCTTAATGGGGCAGGGTGGTGGTGGTTTCCCTTTTCAGGCTGGATGACACTTGAGAGTAACAGGTTGTGCTACATAAAATAGAATACTGTTTTAAAAATCTCTCTCCCCGCCCCTTTTATTTTAGATTACTATAGAGAATAAGCTTTGTCATTCTATCTAAAGAACTCGCAGTTCTTAATTACTAAAGCTAGATTGCTAGAAGAAGTCAATATCCATTTCTTCACTCATGTTTAGCTGTTGATAGAATCTGAACAAAAGAATTAATAGTGCTATTGTGACTCTACCAAAGTCAGACCTCATAAAAATGAATGTTCCCTCGTCTTGCCAGTTCTGCCAAAGATGTGTTATTTCTATAAAACTGAGGGGGGAAATGCCAGTGATCTGCCCCGTTGCAGAAATGAGCATTTCCATTTGTTTTGGGGGTTAATTTTAAAAGTGCAAAATCCCCCTTGCACCAGTGGTTGCTCCTGCAAGCACATGGGCACAATAGGATACTACTCAGTACTCCAAATGTGAATAAACCAATGCAGAACAAAGTGGAACGTACCATGATCTGGACACAGTGAAACGGTTCACATGATCAGACAAGCTTGTTTTAAATCCCACACACATGCCAGGCACCGTTTCCCTAATTACCAACCCAGGTATGCCTTATGTCATCCAAGCCTGGGCAGAATGGTTTGTTTGAGGGGGAAACAACCCTCAAATAATCCTATAACAGCCGTGGCTGTTATATGTGGCTGTAAATGCAGCCCAAGATTGCGTTGCTTTCTTTTTAGCAACTACATTGGATTGCTTGCTCATGTTCAGTTTGTGATCTACCAGAGCACCTAAATCCTTTTCATATGTACTGCTGTCA
Organism: Anniella stebbinsi; assembly: GCA_029215795.1. Taxonomy (NCBI): domain Eukaryota; kingdom Metazoa; phylum Chordata; class Lepidosauria; order Squamata; family Anniellidae; genus Anniella; species Anniella stebbinsi. The sequence goes on from JARDYH010000007.1 coordinate 55,896,194, forward strand.
AGCCGGGTCACCCCTTGATTTTTTTCCCTGTACCTAAATGTATGATTAAAGATTCGTCTTGTGTTTGGACCAGTGTTTAAGCCTGTCAAGATAATTTGGCATTGTAGCCAAACCCTGATAGCAAGTTTGGTGGTGAAGAGAACTGTTAAGGAGAATCTACAGGGAGGTAAGTGACAGGCAGGAAAGGAGGTTCAGCTCCCCTCAACCATGCCCTCCTTTTCTTTAAAGTCCTCCTATGCACACAGAGTCATCAGCAAGTGGGCCTGCTTCCATCATATCTAGTTTGGCTCTGAGTGTGCTTGTGATGTGACTTTTTCTTTACTCATCTTGATTCAGCCTCCAAGAAATGAATTTGCCATGGTATGGTAGCATGGCTTGATCTTCAGTTGAAGAGAGATATGACGATTTAATAACACTGATAAAGCAACAATAGCCGAAAAAACAGTTGTCTGAATGGGCTAATCTGGATGAAATTCTTGTTTGCCTCTTTAAATGTATATTGGTCATAACATCCAAATGAAACTTCCATGTTCAGCTTATACCTCTGAAGGCCAGTTATTGGGGAGCTGGCCAGTGGCAGCTGACAGACCAATGACATTTGAAAGTGGATTTGCTGGACTAGATAAACCTTTGGTCTGTTCCAGCAGTGTGGTTCTTACATTCTTTACACATGTGCACACATGCACAGGAGCACCTCTCTGAGCTTCATATCATTAACAGCATGCCCACTGTGGACTAGGGTTATATCTGATTAGACTAGCAAAAAAAAGGAAAAAGTAAAGTACATTATACATAGCAGATAAACCAACGAACAATATTGTGCTTAGTAGAATGGCTGATACTAACTCAGTCACTTTCTCTTTGAAATGTGAATAGGGAGTTTTTAGACGGAAGAAACATAAAGCTATTTTCGTTTCTCTCAAGTTGCGTTCAGTCATGTTAGATTCAATTTTAGTTTTGTGTATTCACGTACAAGTTACTGGAACTGGAGACAGTGGTGTGTTTGTGCTTATTATGTAGTATAGTATGTGTTGATGTTTTCTGGTCACAATTTTAAAAAACTGGATGAACTTGGTGCAGAGAAATTCTGTTCACATTGCCTTCTGCTCTGTTGTCACTAAATTGCTTTCCTTTTTATTCACTCTGTCATGGAAAACAGCCCTAGTTAGTGCAGTATACACCATTCATAGTCCCCAACAAGCACTCTGCTTCCTATTTCTTTTTCATGAAAGTTCATCATCGGATACAAACCTTCCTTTTTTTGGTCAAAATACAACATTGTTCTTCCTGACCATTGTCCCACCCATGGGGGTGCCCCCTTTACCCTCCCCCCAAGGTCTCTTTTGTGAGCTTGGGGAAGCATCCGCCGTGGTTCTCGCCACACTGACTGGGATGGGGGGGGGCAACTCAGACATCTGGGTCCAAGGTCGGGGCGCTGACTCTGGCCTCGGATCCAGGAATCTGAACAGACACCCCCCCCCCCCAAGATGCTGTTCTGTATGTGGACATCATAGTGAGTTCACAACCGCATCAACAGGACATTTTATATATTGGTCAGTTAATGTACATTTTCAGCGGTCAATGTGTGGAAATCCCATCCACATTCATCATTTGAAAATTACACATATTGGACAATCAACACAATTCCCTTTTCATTATGCTAATATGTGCAATCTCTCCATAACAGCTGGTGAATGTGTATAGTGGTCAGTGTTACCCACGTACTCTAGTCTGATCATATTAACCTCAACATATATGCTGCTTTGTGAACATATACACACAGTCACTCTGTAAGTTCACTTTTGGAGTAAATTGTTCCTAATCTTACACAATTGTCAGGAACAGGAACAACTCCATCCATCTCAAGCCTGGCACTGCTATTTAACGTCTTTTCCCACAAACAGGTTTTTGTACACTCTTGACCATTGTGGCAAATTATTGAATATTTGTATCTCCTTTTCTTTCCTCGCTAGCTTTTTACCAAACTACAGCTGGAAATGCCATTAGGAGAAAAGTTGTTACCCTAGATGTGTTTAATGGGTTTCATTAAGAGCGACGATCATTTTCTTATTTTTATTTTAGAGTATTAAACACTTTAGGATTTGTTTGAAAGACATCAAAAAACTGAAGAAAAATTCGAATGTAGTTTTGATCAAAAGGAACTAGAACTCTGAAATCCATAGCGAGGGGTGCAGTATTGTAGCATATTTAGGTACTAGAGCTCCTGTGTTGCATTTTTTTCTGAATGGAGTCTAAAGTGTGTTTTGCTTTCGTGTCCTTTATTCTGTGATCTTGTCCCACACCAGTACTCTGAAACTTAACAAGGAAAGTAATCCTACCTCAGACCTCTACATTTATAGTAACATTTGAGCTGGTTAACATCTCACAGAAAGTGCACGGCTCTTAAGTCTTCAGTTTGCCAAAATGGAAACTTCCTTCTGTTAAAGGTGTGGAAATCTAATTAAGTCAATTAAGCAGAAATAGTAGAAGCATAAACATTAAAACTGTTCCAGCATATAAAGATAAAATAATAGCATTATGGAAGAGAGAAATCTTTCAGTGTATATACGCAAGCAAAGTCTTCTTGATGAATGCAGCCTTAGGGCCACTTGGTTTTGCATATGATTTAACATGTATACATGTTCTGGTCTATAAGAAGAGCTTGTTGTTGTATCTTATGAAGAGACAATCTACAAATTGAGAAAAAAGTGCCTGTTAACTGCCCATATGTTCCAAAAGCATATCTGTATGTTCTATGTCAAATGTTCCTCCTTCGTAGAAAGTAGATAAGCCTTCTTCCTAGCATGTTAGCTTTTTGTGGGCTGGGAGTCTCCTGCTTGAGGACAGGTGGGTAGGCTCAACCTTGTCCCTGAGCATGCCTGCATTAAGATGTTTTTTAATAATGTATTTGTTTTCATCTGTTTTAATGGTTTATCTATTTTATGATTTTGTATTTATATTTATTGTTGTTCCCCGCCTCGATCTGGATGGAGAAGTGGGTTAGAAATAAATAAATAAATAAATAAATAAATTCTGAAGTAGTATGGTCCCAGTACAGCTTTACTACTGGTTCTCTTCTTTCCCTTGCCCCTATGTATCAGCCTTAGATTAGCCTGCCTTAACTGTCATGAGTAATGGTGAGATTCCAATCTGTCATGGAAAAAGTGCACCTTAGAAAGCTCCTTCTTACGAATAAGGCAACTTCTTTGCTTCATTAGTAATTCAGTTTCCTAAGTGAGATAATGAGCCAGTTTGCAGGAACAAAATGAGCAGTGGTGGCTTATTTTGATCGTGCGAGTCAGGTCAGTGTTTATCTTATCTCTGCTGCTGGTTTTATATTGGTTTTATTCTGCACTACTTTTATCTTGTTTTAAGTTTGTACTTAATTTTTAATATATTGTACACCACCCAGAGAACATTGATTATTGCATGATTAAAAAGTACGGTAAATAAAGAAACCAAATGGTTCTTATTGTTGGCCAAATTCTGCTCCTTCAAGTAGTAAGTAACACACTCTTCTAAGCCAGGTAGCAGCAGGTAGACAAACCTATCGGTGGATTGCCTAGTGCCTCCTGTTTGTTGGGAATCTTGCAAAGAATGCTAGATGGTAGACCTTCATCTGATCCAACAACCCACTTCTCATTTTTTTAAGATTGCCTCCCCAGGGTGACTTAAGTGTTGCAGAATAGTCGTGCCTTAAGTGATGAGACTCCAAAGCGTGCGTGCATGTTTTATACATTTTAAAATACATCAGTGAACAATGGAGAAGTTTCGATTGTGCAAGACTGGCCCAACCTGGCTGTATGTTATATAGGATAATCCTAAAAGCTTTCCAAATGCAGTCTTTCTGTATATGAATGTTCTGGTTTGTGAAACACTTAAAGGCTGTTGTGTGTATATTGCTCTCAGCCCCTTAACTGCTGGTGAGGACTTGTTAGTAGATTACAGGCTCATGCACTTTCCCCATGTGAATTCTCCCAGACTACCTTAATTGTGGTTACAGGTCATATTAGAATCAAACGTAATAGTTAATTCTAGCTAGGATATGTTAGTAGCCAGCAGGGTTAGGGGGAGGGAGCATGTGATCCGTGACTGCTCCTCCACTATTAATCATGGTAGCAGTATGAATAGAAGAGACTCTGCACCCATAACCACCCCACTTGAACTCCTGTGACCTAGAGAATACCATAATTTCAGCTTTTTGTACAGATATTCCTGTTTAAGGCAGCTGATGTTGAGCTTTCAATATACACAGTTTTTGTGACTGGCTGCCCTTAGTGTAGCTTTAAGTGAAATGTTCAGTGTGTCCTGATTTTACATATCAAATATTCCCCCAAGAGCACATTTCTTTTCACGCAGAAAATAGCAGTCAGCCTCAAAGGTGCTTATTGGAGGTCTTTCTACTAGTTTGTCAATATAGGCAGAAATAGGGAAATTTATACAGGAGAAAGATATTTAAAAACCATCTATAATAAACCACAGAAATACCTAGAAAAATGTCTTAAACATTGACTGTGTTTTCACTAGAGTCTACTCCCCCTCAGCCCCAGCTGCATTCTTCAGGTCCTAGAAGTGGCCAAATAAGAAAAATAGTCCTAACACAACATAGGTGCTAACCTGCTTTCTCCATAGTAATGAATTAGTATTGAGTAGGTTAGAGCCCAGGCTTGCAAGGGAAAAGTAACCAAATCCATGTACTGTGTGAATCCCTGTGAAATCTGCACGTTTGATATTTCTAGTTGCTAATCTCATTATATCTTACTATTAGCTTTGTACAGGTTGTGAACTAGAGTTGTGTAAGAGAAGCCTTCTCCCTGCTTGAGTTTGCCGTGAAATATGAGTGGAACCCGATAACCTTCTCCTTCTTTTTTTTGCAGTGCTTTGTGCCAAGAACCTTGCAAAAAAAGATTTCTTCAGTAAGTAGTTGGCAAATGTCTATACATTTTTTCATGTTTTTTTCCATCTGCATATTTAAGCCATTACACTGATGCTAGCTCTTTTTCTGTTGGGGGCATTTAAGGATAGTTTCTCAGGAGTCAGAAACAACTGTCTGAAATTTCTGTTATGCAGGCTCTTGTTGAAGTGGGCTGTACTTCTTCCCTCTGAGCTATTTAAAATCAGATATTGGTTCTGACAATCATGGGCAAATAAATTTCTGTCCACTCTCACTTCTTATGCTCTGAATCAAAACTGGCACTATGAGGGCACAACCCTATGTATGATTAGACAAGGAAAAAAAATCTACGACTCCCAACATTCCCTAGTCAGCCATGCTTAAGTTGCAAGTCCATAGGGTCAAGCAGATTCTTTTCTTGGTGAAGCTTGCTCGTACAACAGAGACTTGGAAATATAACAGGTGAAAAAAACCCCTTGCATTTCTGAGAATTTCAGTTTCCTGCTGAAATACATATTGTGCTTCTTAGGAATTTTTTCTAACCCGACTCTGAAAGAGTGGGCAAAATCTTTTGGTACCGGGGTGGATGGGGGGGTAGAGCATTGATGATGATTCTGTATTCCTGAGCCAAAAAGGAAAGGCACCCCAGGAAAGAAGCCAAAAAAAAAAAAGCCAAAGGCAAAGGGGTAGAACCAGAGGATGAAATTTAATAAAAATTATATATATATATATATATATATATATATATATATATACACACACACACACACACATACACATACACACACACACACACACACACACACACACACTACCAACGTGTTTTGGACAAAGTGTCCTTCAGGGCAGTTTAATATTACAACACCTCTCATGTGAGCATAGGAAGTTTTTACTCACATGAGAGGTGTCTGAAATGGGTTGGTAGTGTTATATAAAATTTCATCCTTGGGTTCTACCCCTTTGCCTTTGCCTTTTTTTGGATTCTGTATTCCAAACAACTTTTAACATCCCCAGTATTCCTGCCTTGTATACTGCCTTGTATACTGGATTCATTTGTTTGTCTTTTAATATTGTGTATACCGCCCTGAAATCCCTTGTAGATGAAGGATGACTTATGAATTTTATAGATAAATAGTAAATAGCATTATTCCTTCTGAATAGGTTACATGGTTCTTTTAGGTGATACTGTCTGTCTTGATTCTCTGCAGGGCTTCCTGACCCATTTGCAAAGGTGGTGGTGGATGGATCCGGTCAGTGCCATTCGACAGACACTGTGAAAAACACATTAGATCCCAAGTGGAACCAACATTATGACTTGTGAGTTACCTGTTTTACAAAGGGTAATTCACAAAATGGGGGGCAGTTTATCAAACGAAGTCTAGCTAGAAACTTGCTCACACTTAACTTCGTGTTTTTTCATTTTTATTTATTTAAAATATTTATACCGTGCCTTTCTGCCAGACAGCGGGCTCCAAAATGGCTTACATGTTGTACTGTTGTTGCTTATTACGTTTATTGTTGTTGATACTATCTTATATTTATATGATAACTAAATAAAAACAATACAACAAAAGAAAAATGGCACACAAGCCTAAGATTATTTTTATATAAATAAGAAGACATGACATTGGTGATTGTAAAAAGTGCTGTCCTCCAACAGCTGCTCTTTAAAGGTTCTGCAGGGACTACTTGGAGAAATTCCCCCTTCCGTGCTTCCTCTTGGGCAGCTAGATCATCTATGACTCCTGGCTCTTCCCAGTAGCAATGGTGACTGAAGCAGTGGCTGTGGTGGTTTGGGACAAATGATGTTAACTGTTTACTCCCCCGTCGTGATTGTTAGAGATCATGGCTGTGTAGCAACTTGCAAGTCTGAACTCTGCCAAGTGTGAGTTAAAAGTGTCTAGGTATTGGGTGCATAGCCTAAATGTTTTAGCCAGGATCCATAGGGCTACTTTAGGTGTGCCCAAGCACTTGAGCGTGCCTAGGGGTTTTTTTTGTTCATAATCGCCTTTTTTTTAAAGCCCCTCAGTTTCAAAAGTGGCTTGCCACATGGTATTGGGGTTTGCTGTTTGAGAGCACAGAATGAGTTGTGTGATTCCTTGGATCCAGTCCATATACTGTAAGCGTCACTTGCCATGTCTATTTAGGCTACAGCACTGTGTATTAATGGAGTAACACAAAATTCAAGGAGGGAGGCAAAGTCTGCAAACCCTAATGAGCTCAGCTCTCCAGCTCTTCTAATAAGGTTGTCTGTAATTAACAAGTGCTGGTACATTATCAATTTAATGCACTGTGCAAAATTATAGTGATCTAATGATTAATTACATGTTTCTAAATTTGATAAAACTGCAGCGTGACCAAAGCATTATTAAAATGAATCCAATCTTCACGAATGTAGACGTTGTGCCATAGCAAAGGGTGAACCTCAATTAAATATCTTTCTCAAACTGATCATTCTAGATATGTTGGGAAGTCAGATTCTATCACCATCAGTGTCTGGAACCATAAGAAAATTCACAAAAAACAGGGAGCTGGCTTCCTGGGGTGTGTCCGACTCCTGTCCAATGCCATCAGCAGGCTAAAAGATACTGGATGTAAGCATCTTTATTTACCAAATGTTTGCTATGATTGGCAATACTTTGTGTCTGAGTACTGAATGTTGATTGCCAGTTGAGTACATTCTTGGGTCAAGTTTTTTTCCAATTGTTCATTTGCAGACCAGCGTTTGGATCTATGCAAACTAAACCCCACAGATACCGATGCAGTGCGAGGCCAGATAGTGGGTAAGAAGAAAACATTCCTGTCTGCATAGATAACAACACAAACAGTTGCTATTTCCTTCAGTTCTTTGGATTAGAGAGAAGCATTCAAGTTCAAAAATGTCTGGGGAAAATTATTTCTGTCAAGCTGCCCCCTGAAGATTATTTAGCAGAACTAGAACCAATGGGTGCAAGTTAGGAATGGTCTATTTCCAGCACATGTCACTTTCGGATGTGTTGGAAGTCCACTCCATCCTGTTTCTGCATCTATCTGCAATTTTTTAAAAAAAGATGCGTTCAAATTTGCATTATCTTTAATGTATTTTTCACAAAATATGCATGTTTGTACACCTTTTAACCTCATATGTGCATTTTATACACATTTTTGTACTATGTTTGAGCTGAGAACTGTACAGTCGGAAAAATTTGCAAACCAAAGGATAAATGCATTCTGGAAGTGTGAATCAGGTCGGTTCACCTAAAAATGGGGACTGAACAAAACCCTTGAGCATCCCTAGTAGAAATTGTAGGGAAAGCAATTTTCGGCTAAAGGTTAGGAGTTGCGTCCTCATGGTAAGAACAGTTTGAAAATGGAGCAGACTGCTTCGGGAGATGGTGACTCTCTTTCTCTTGGAGGTATTTCAGCACTGTCAGGGGTGCTGTAATTGGATCCTGCACTGAGCAGAGGGTGCAACTAGATGACCTCCAGGGTCACTTCCAGTACTAAAATGCTATGATTCTAACTTCATCCAGTTCCAAATGTGGATGCCTGCTACTGATTACAGCAAGCAGCCTGACACATGTAAAACCTGTGCTGAATTGCTGGTTATCGGTTTCTGGGAAAACTTCAAGCTTTAGATGCTATCTTAAGCCCAATTGCTGAGGGCTTTTTAAAGTTACCCGAGAGCACCTTTCCCATTAGACCTTCCCAACTGGTTAAGATCTCTTGTTTGGGTCTTCCCCTGGGTGCCTTTATCAAACATAATCTAATAGAGCTGAGAGCCCTCACTTTGGAATTCACTTCCAGAGAAGATTTGCTAGGCTGGCTTATTTGCAGTTTTTCTAAAGCAAGTTAAAACTTTTAGCTTTCTTAAAACCTCCTTGGGGCTGTTAAATAAATGAAACATAGCAAGCTTGCCAGGGTATTTTGCAATTACAAAGTGATGGATAACAATTCTTTCTAGGGTGAGTAGCTTGTCGGTCTTACTGCTCAAGCTGTCTTGTGCCACGTAGCACGTAAATTTTGAGGGCGACCAGCTCTGCTGTAGCCACTAGATGGGATTTGATTTGCCCAACACTAATGTGGTGTTTATGTGGCCATCTTGAAAACAAAACTACTGAATTTTTACTTGGATCAGCATATTCAGCCTTCAGTGGAGTGTTGCTCCATCTTGCTTTCTGGGAAACGTATTTGGAAAGCATTGGATGCGAGGACTCATCTTTCTCTGAAGTAAGAAATGCATAGTAGGCAAAAAAGGCATTTCATTTTATAGTGCCATCTAGTGGGAAATATTCTGTTTTCTGGCTATCTTCAGAGATGAGAGAACTTTGCAGATATCTGTTTATACAGACTGTTCCATATTTTTAACCAAAGTAGGGGGCATTTGATATTGTAAATGGAACTAAGCCTAGATTGTTGAGTAGTATATTTTTGTGGTGGTGCTAATTACTTACATATGGTTGTTCCCTTAAGGAGTGGCAGGGTTTTTTTTCCTCTTGGAATGTTTTTCTTTGTCATTAAAGTTTTATTGAATTCTCAGAAAATAAAGATAAAATGCATATAAATATAAAAATGTCAGCCCACCCTACCAAAATACTTAAATCTTCTGCTTTCATAAGGAGGGGGGAAATTAGCTATACATGTAGAGGACAGCCAGATCTCCGAGGTTATGAAAAGCTGTAGAAATGCTTGCTGCATCAAATTAAACTGCTTTAAGGAGTTCCTTGCATTTTAACTGGGCTTTCATAGATTTTTGCAAGTTGCGTTTTTGAATTTTAATGTTGGCTTTTCTTTTTCTCATTCCAGTCAGCTTACAGACACGGGACAGAATAGGCACAGGAGGGCCAGTTGTAGACTGCAGGGGGCTGTTGGAGAATGAAGGGTAGGTATTGAGTAAAATATTAGCAAAAATCTTTAGGAATAGGATCAAAATCCTATAAAGTGAATAGGTCTTGCTTTTGTTCGTTGTGTTGAACAGAAAGTGCAGTGAATAACTTTAGAAACTTATTCTTAAGGTTTGAAAATGGAACACAAAATGGACAACAAAGTGATCACACTAAACTAATCAATCTTGGCCAGCTACAAAATGGGTGCATGTTCAATCTGTAGCCGCCACAGCATTGCCTTTGCCATGGTTTAACTCAGCCTGATGTACTATAAGAGGCCATTGTGGTCCAGTAAGCTTTCTGCATGCTGCTTCCTCTGTTCCTAGTGATCTGCTTGTGTTCTGCTCCATGACAGTCACAGATCACTGTCCCCGTTCCTCCCGCATCGTACTCTTCAATCCAGCGCAGTGGGTCCGTGGTATGGAACAGGAAGAAGCTAGCTTTGGCGGGTTCTTTTGTCAGGAAGGATATTGTGGCAAAGAAATCTAACAGAAGAGTGCAGTAGCTCTTCTGCCAACATTTTGCAGTGCTGTGAGGTCTCTCACTAGAGGACAGCTCCTTAATGCCTTCCTGTTCTTGTAGAGCTTGTTTAAGGGGCAAATCAGACTTTAGCCTTTGGTACCTCCTGTCACTTATGTCCAGTTCTACTTTTTAAAAAAAAATTAGGCAAATGGCCGAGTCTGTAAAGCGTATGACTCCCATCCCTCCTGCCCCCATCCCACTGATGTGAACTAGTATGACTCCCATCCCTCCTGCCCCCATCCCACTGGTGTGAACTAGAAAGTATTTGAGAGGGTTTCTTGGCGGTTGAGTTTCAAGATGTCTTCCTCTAGGTTCAAGTTCATCGCGATTGTCCTTTACGGTGATGGTGTGTGCTTGAGAAGGTGGAACCTGTTCCCGTAAGGGACATTCCTTCAACATTTCTCTGGGTTTGTGTCAAAGTCTCTTAACTGTGTGAGCCTCCCTGCTTTCAGAACGGTTTATGAAGACTCGGGACCAGGAAGGCCACTGAGCTGTTACATGGAGGAGCCGGCGCCATACACGGACAGCACTGGGGCTGCTGGAGGAGGGAATTGTAGATTTGTGGAATCCCCTGGTCAGGACCAGACATTGCAGGTGCAGCGATTACGGACTCCTGATGCAAGAGGCCATGTACAGACTCCCCAAAATAGGCCACATGGTCATCAGTCTCCATCACCTGACCTGCCTGAAGGCTATGGTAAGGCTGTGTTATGCTGCTGCCTGAGCCCCAGCTTATAAAATGGCTAAACAAGATCCCAGGGTTGTGGGAGGTGGCATGTGTACTACACCGCACACGGAAGTGGCATCGTCTCATACTTTGGGCATCGCTCGAGGCATATGCTTCCCGGCAAGGTTATCCAAACTTTAAAAACTATGTGCAGTTTTTCACTTGGAGCTCTTCTGCCCTTACTTGCTAGCTGTAATGACATTTAGCGTGTATGAATGCGTGACTTGCTTCTGGGTTTCCCTCTTCTCTTTTTCTGTCTTTCTGGGATGGGATGAATGGGTGGGTTGTGGGTGACTTTTATCATATACTGATATTTGCTCAGCAGGTGAAGGCTGTATTCTGTCATTTACCTGTTGTCATTGCTAGCTATTTTCAGTATTGCAGTGCCAGGTTATCTGGTAGGGGTAGGTGAGAGGAAGGGAAGGAAGGAGGGGGGGGAATGTTTTGCAACAAATAAAAATCTTTCAATAAGATGTTACTAACCCCCCCCCCCCAACACACACACACACACAAAACCAATCTAGCACAAGTTCCTTAGAGTGCAGATTGCTTACACAGTGTGTCTACACATACTTCTCTTCTGCCGAATCTGGCTTCCACATCCCCAGAATCTGAGTGTGAAAGCGAATGGCAGAGCAAAGAAGTGAGAATTACCTGTAAGCCCCTGCAAAGAGGGTGATGTATAAGAAGCTGCAACATTACGTGTTATTGCTCAGATAAATAATAATCCAGAACACAGAAATGTCTGTCTGGATTGATCAGGGATGATATAGGTGACAAGAGCAGGAATAATAAGCAGTTATAGTTGATGTATTGGTCATGTTTCTACCTTTCCTGAACCTTTGGGAATTGAGTGGGTGACAAATAAAAATGGATAAGCTATTTTCATAAATGTGCAAGCGTTGTGGAGTATCTGGTGCCATTCTTGGTATTGCTGTTCCCTTTACTCATCATAACGAGGACAAAGTGTACATCTACGTACATGTAATGGATGAAAATATAAACAGCTGCTTTAAGCATTAGTTGAGCTTTACTAGGTATGCTGGTGAGACATTTTTCTTTTGAAATTTTCACTGTATCTTCCCCCCAACCCCTTCCCTCTTCCTGTGTAGAGCAAAGGACAACAGTACAGGGACAAGTTTACTTTTTACATACGCAAACTGGTGTTAGCACGTGGCATGACCCCAGGATACCAAGGTATGTATACCAACCTTTATGCCAGTCTGACTTCATCTGGCTTTTGGCAGGTTGCTGAACTGTAGTGCCAAACACAAAGGGACTTCCCACCCCAGTTAACAAGTTTAAAATAGTTCCTTGTAAAACCTAAGGCTTGAGTGGGGAGGAAGGGTTCCTTCTATAAATGTTAGGCTTTGTTACCCACGAATTGCCACTTTCATCTTTTCCTTCAGATTTGCTCAGATAACTTCTGGCATAACGTTGGTGTTACTCTAAACAAGGCTGCCTTAATTGTTCCCCTTCTGCTTTTTGTAGAGACCTTAACAGTGTGAATTGTGATGAACTTGGACCTCTACCACCAGGTTGGGAAGTCAGAAGTACGGTGTCGGGAAGGATATATTTTGTAGATCATAATAACAGAACCACCCAGTTCACAGACCCAAGACTGCATCACATCATGAAGTAAGGCACCAGTGCATTATTACTTGATACTGAGGCTCAGAATTATATCAGCAGGCTGAGCCCCATAAAGCACAAATGAAGCAAACGAAGTTGTAGCTTCGTTGGCATAAAAATGTAAATGTGGAAATACTTTACGCTGTGGAATTAAGAGAGGGATGTCATAACCCTCCAGCAAGGCCTAATATTTGATTATCAAATTAACATACAGTGGGAGCCAAAACAGCATAGCTTGTGCCACACACCCAAAAGGGGGGAGGGGGTTGGCCATCTCCCCCCCCCACTGCATTACATGCCAAATTATTTTGAAACTGCGGGTGTTTTCAGAGCAGTGTGGGATATGAATCTAGGTAGTTGCCCTATATCAGGTCAGACTATTTAACCATCTATCCCTGTACCGTCAGCTCTGAGCAGCATCAGCTCTTGTCTCGGATAGAGAAGGGCTGTTCTTACTCTTGTTACCTTTATTTTATTGTAACGTTCTCGTTAACTTTTCAACTTCCTTTTCTTTCTTTTATTTCTATACCTCCCCATAGCCAAAACTCTCTGGGCAGTTCATAAAAATTAAAACCATGGGGCACAGCATAAAATCAATATAAAATACGAAAGCTTAAAACTACAATATAGAAGTACAAGCAGAATAAGACCTACAGCAATGCAGAACCTTAAAATGTAGATTTAAAACAGCAAAGCTGTAAAAAAAGGGTCTTCACTTGACGCCGAAAGGAGTACACTGTAAACACAAGGTGAACCCCTCTAAGGAGCTCATTCCACAACAGGGTGCCACAGCAGAAAAGGCCTTCTTCCTGGTAACCACCCACCTCACTTCCTTTGGCATGGATTCTCAGAGAAGGACTGGGAGCCCCTGCCAAATATAGAAGGAATATCTATATTCAAAGCATGTGCTCTTCCGCTTAGCTATTGTCCCTCCCCTCACATGACATGGGTCAGTGGCTCGTCTGATTCATACCATAAGCACCTACGCCTAATGAATAGGTCTGGGTAACTTCCAGTGTCTTGATCATTAGTTAGTCTTATAAGGCTTTGTATCATTTTAAAGTCTTGGACAGCTGATCTGAAGTATAATTTGAACTACTCGTGTCCTTTTTCGATAGCTGGCGTTTGAGAATGTATGGTTTTGAAATCCTTCCCCATCTGCTTCTAGTTCCATTTGTCCAGATAATTACCTCGGGACATCGCTAGTGGAACTGTAACCCTGAAAGTGGACTTGCTTTTGAGAAGCAAGTTTCATTAGTGCCCAGCCAAGAGATGCAAGCACTAGTAATATGGAAGAGGTGTAGAAATCTTTTTGAGACATGTAGCTGTCTTATCTTGAATGCTGAAATATGAATCAAGTCTGTGCCATAATAAATGAATAACTATTTTAAGATGCCACCCGGAATGCTAATGTGTTTGCTGCAACAGACTTGCACACAGAGTCCCTTCTGAAACATAAATAGTTATACTCCCAAGCTTCCCTATGCTTTTGGATCTTCATCAGTTTCTATGTGTACTTCTTTTAAAATATCAAAGGTCTGTCTAAATCTCCTTTCTTCAGTATTGATGTCAAGTGGCTTTTTGCCCATATGTAAGCACACCACTCTTGCACAACTTTTCTCTCCTTCCTCCTGCCCTTTTTGAGAGTAACATTTTCCTCCTTTCCTCCCCTCCACAAGTCACCAATGCCAACTAAAAGAACCCAATCAGCCTTTGCCAGTGCCGAATGAAGGGTCGTTAGAAGACAGCGAAGAGCTGCCTGCCCAGAGATATGAATGGGACTTGGTGCAGAAGCTAAAGATACTCAGGCACGAACTCTCTCTCCAGCAACCCCAGGCTGGCCACTGCCGCATTGAAGTATCGAGGGAAGAAATATTTGAGGTTTGTAGATTTCTGTCTGTGGGAGCCATGAGGTTAAATACCTTCCCAGTGCTTCTGTGAAATGGCTCTGGATTTCTGCAAATGTTGCTTGTCATAAAATGCACACAGCCCTTGTGTGAGGCCTAAATATACAATAAAGCTGCAGTGCACTTCAGGCCAAAGATAAAATCTAAGTGTGTGTATGATCGCTTCCAAGTGTGTATCATCGTTTCATTTATTCATTCTATACCACCCAATAGAACATCGGCTATGGGGCGGTATAGAAATGCAGTAAACAAATAAATAAATAATTTATGGTCTTTCTTTCCAGTCGCCCCACGAGGTAACATTAATAAACCTCATAAACACTAAGAATGTTAATTAAAATAGGGATAAATTATTACAACCAAAAGGTAATTATTAAACTCAGTAAAGATATTTGAGAGGTCCTGCCTGGCTATACTTAGTTGCCTTGCTGGCGTCTCATTTTCATCTTGCATATTACTGTGCTAGTTTTAGTTTTGCTTGTTTCATATGTTTGCATTTTGTATGTTTAAGCATTGGGGCGGTTAGCCACCGTGTAGCGCTTTTATGATCCTAAACGTAGAATA
This sequence comes from Anniella stebbinsi, assembly GCA_029215795.1. Lineage (NCBI taxonomy): Eukaryota > Metazoa > Chordata > Lepidosauria > Squamata > Anniellidae > Anniella > Anniella stebbinsi. Next base: position 55,911,305 of record JARDYH010000007.1, read on the forward strand.
GAATAGAAATGTTTTTCCTAAATAAATGACAATTTCAATATGACATGTACCAAAGGAGAAAATGTTTGTCTCAACACTCTGGTTTTTTTTTTAAGTGAGTTAGCTGGTCTGATTATTTTTGTAGTTGAATTTTTTGACTGATTTGAAACATTTTTCGCTAGGATTCTCGGATTAGGAGGAGTTTCCTCAAATGCTCAAACTTCCTATAATTGAAGCTAGTGAATACTGAGTTATTTAATAGTTGGAAACTGAGTCTACACATGCAGAGGGCTAAAGTAGTAGAATGGACACTACCTGTTCAGACTGCTGATGGGTGAATACTGCTTTTGAAAGCTCCCTCATGTTTTTTTTAAAAAACCTCTCTGGGGGAAAAATCAACTAGAACATTAGGGAGAAGTCTAGCACAGTCCTTTGCTTGCTGTGCTAGATTTCTGTTTCAAAGGACTCCTTAACACCCAGAAGAGCATTCAGATATATGAACACCCACCTATAGCGTGAAATGGTAGGTCCATTTTACCACTTCATTCTGCTGCATGTGTAGATCAGGCCTAATTCCTTAAACATGTTTATGTCGTTCTCTAGTAAGGGGATAAAAATTTGACTCATTACCATTCAGAGCTCAGTAACTGTTTCCAGCGTAAATCAGCATTGTAAATGGAAGGGGTTAATAAAACTTTCATATAGAAACATGTGCATTTCAAAAGGAAATCTATTTCAGTGCTGTTGGCTCTTCTCTGTAGCTGGATGTGTTTTCCTGGAACTTTTCCTGGAGCTGGATGTGTTTTCCTGGAAGGGCAGGGACAACTCCCTCTCCACCGAACATAAGATCTCCATACGATATCACAAATTAACCTGGTTCGCATGATCAAAATAAACCACAGTGCTTATTTAATCCCTGGCGCTTGCTGGCATGTTTCAGTCACCATTTCCCTGATTGCCTGTCTGAGTGCAGCTTGTCATGTTGTCTGAACCTGGATGGCATGGCTTGTGTGAGGGGAAAACAACCCTCAAATAACCCATGACCTGTTGTAGGGTTGTGATTTGCTTGATCGTGCAAACTGGCCCATTGCCTTTGAAAAAGCTGCTTGCTGTGTGGCGGGGAGATGGTGGCTCGTTGTTCAAGAGAGACAAGCACTTAGACTAGTGCAGTTCTTTGGATTGTAGTTTTTGATTACTGTCCCCTTCCTCACCCCATGCCTTGTGCAATGTGAAAGCCTTGCTTTTTCCCATAAAACTGAAATCTGCTAGGTGAATCCAAAAATTAACCTAAAGTCAATTGATCTTCTGTTACTATAAGAGCTTTCCAGTAAACATTTGTAGGGAACACTTGCCATTCTAAGAGCAGTTAGTGTTCAAAAGGTTACGATGTAAGTACTGATACAAGAGGAACTTGTCTAGATAAGCAATGACTGAAAAGGTTCTCCTCTTTTTCTAATATTGTGTGCGGGAAAGATACACGAAGTGTAACTTCTGTTGAGGAGAAAAAGTTCATTTCCAGAAAATGTACTTCTGTTTATATAGGAATCATACCGTCAGATAATGAAAATGAGGCCAAAAGATCTGAAGAAGAGACTGATGGTGAAGTTTCGAGGAGAAGAAGGCTTGGATTATGGTGGAGTGGCGAGGTACAAGCCAAATTTCTAAATGGATGTGTATTGGAGCCTCAACAGGGAGCTTTGAATATTGCAGATAGGAATTCTAGGAAACTCTTTATTAAGCCAACTAACAATAAATGCATTACCACATAACACTAAACCATATTTTAATTAGTGTTTATTTTAGTGTTACAAGGATGAGTCTGTACAAGCCTCAGGCTTTCATGCCCCCTTTCTTCCTCCCCCTCTAGCATAGCCACGAGGAGGTTGAAAGCTTCTGTTTTTTATTAACCACAGTTTAGCGTTACATCCAAGACATAAATTGTGATTAATCTTAATTATTGTTTACTAAAACAAGCCAGCATCATAAACTATAGTGTGAAGTTGGCTTGCTTTTGTAAGCAGTAGTTAAGACTAACCACAGTTTGTCCGAGTTCAAATGTCACAACAAGCTAGGGTTAGTCCAGAATGGATGTGAAAGCATCTGAACACTTTGCAGCTATGTTGGGGCAGGGAGGAACATGTGAGCCCAAGACTCACACAATGGATCATCCTCATAATGCTAAACTATGGTTTAGCTGCATTGAATGTTATCACATTCTGAAGCAGAAAGGTGAGATGCAAGTATTTTTTAAAATAATATGTTTTAAAAAAATTGAGCATTTAAATTTACCAGAATTCAGAAGTTATAGACTTGAAAAATCCCTATATTTCTGTTTACATTAGAATTCTATGTGTTTGAAAGCACATACATTCTATCCACACCAGTTGGTGCCCCCTTGCAAAATCAGAGAATTAAATGCTTTAATATTTAGTAGGACTTGATTTCATCTTCACAGATGCCTTGTGGCTCTATGACACATCGTACAGAGCTCATGTGCTTTTGCAATTTATAATTGTGGAAGAATAGTTAGACTTACACACAGTAATTTCCTCCATTTTCCCTCTTCCTCTGATTTCTGTTTTTAAACGTTCCTGTTTGAAAAAGGTGTGCCACAATAAAATTGTTAGCCTTTATGATTTTGCAGGACTCTTGGACAACTAATGTAGTTACCTCTCCAGACTGTTGTCTGAGGTGTGTTGACTGGGGTGTGGGTGTGTTTTATAACTGGTTCTAATGACTTTGGAGGACATTGGAGGAACATTCTCTTGTTCATCTACTCTGGTCCTCTTGTCTGAGTGATGGGTCGATGTTTCATACTGGGATCCTCTTGTAATGCTGATCACTGTCTTGCATTGACTTCTCATTTCCTGGGTTTGGCAGCTCTTCCAAGGGCTGAGTGTGTCAGTGTCTAAAATCACCCTGCGTAAGACTTTTTCCCCCTTTGTCTAACTCCACTGATACATTCTCTAATCTCAAATTCTCTAGGCAAAATTCTTGTTGTCTGGGAGCGCTTCCCTTTTGACCTCTCCCTTGTCACCACTGGAGTGTTGCAAGATTTTCTTTATCTTGTCTGTGCTTTAAATCTGTCTAGACGATTGCTGAATCCTCTGGTATGGCTTAACCAATGTCTCTGTTTAGCTTCAGAGGGATCCACATTATGCAATTAAGCTACTCTATTATCCCAGGTAATAACTCATAACATAACAGCCCCAAGTACCTTTACACAAAACTCTGCCAGTCACCAGAGTTCTTTCAGAAACTAACGTCCTATGAAAATGTATTCCTCCCTTTGTTTAGGAGCTTTCTTTTGCCAGTCAAGTCTTGACACTGTCTGGGGAGTCCTTTTGTATTATTTATATTATAATAGCATTTACAAGAACAAAACGTATGGCTAAAGAGAAACAGATGATCAGATCAGATTCATATTACAGAAAATTGTTGAGTTACCTTATTGGGGATAACATTTTATTTAACTTGCCCTCTGTAGTGCATAGAGCTTTCATCTTCTTTTTAGAAGCCAACTCTCTTCTTGCTACTAAAACAATATTTTATAGAACATAACATTGGTTCTGTATCCCCTATTCGTATACTACTTCCTATATAAATTTATGGGACTGTGAGAGGATCCAAGTAAGTTGATACCACTGATATTATTAACATGATTGGGCTCGGATCCCCAATTTTTCTTTCTTCCTTTTGACAGTTTCACCAGCAGCGAAGTCAGCTGTCTAAAAAAGTGTCTTACGGTGTCAGTGCATTAATAGACCATCATTTGGTAATGAAAAATGACCCAATTTCTGAATGCTGTAGTTGTACTGGGAGGTAGCCAAAGAGTTCTGTAAAACAAGCGAGTGCTTATATTCTTTCTTTCCCAGAAGAGTCTGATCAAAGGAATATTCATCTCCTAGTTTGTCTCCATATATTGCATCAAGTCTGGAGTCTTTGTTTTCTTTGAGTAACAGATTCATACATTACTGGGTGGGTCAAATTTTACCCCCCCCCCCAACCTCTTCCGAAACTTCATTGCAAACAATGTCTCTTGTCCGGTAGGGAATGGCTGTACCTATTGTGCCACGAAATGTTGAACCCTTATTATGGACTCTTCCAGTACTCCACAGATAACATTTACATGCTGCAAATAAATCCAGACTCCTCTATCAATCCCGTAAGTATTCTAAAACCTGTGTTTGTGTGTGTATGTGAGTGTGAGTGTGTGTTGCTTGAAGATGTGTGTTAGAAAAAAAACAACTTCTGTGAAACCATGACAGTGATAGAGACTGGGATTGAAAGAGCGACTCAGCTTGGTTCCATGAGCCCGATGTAGCTTTAGAGACTTGTGATTCTCAAACAACAGCGCCCTACACCACATGGCAAATCATGTTTGAATTCGGGACGTTTCAAAAGCCGTTTGGAGAGGTGGCACTGGATTCCCCTGTTCGGGAGGGGAGGTCAAAATGTTCCCTAGGTGTATGTGTGTGCAAACTTAGGTGAATCTAAGTAGCTCTTTGGATCCCAGCCCTAAGCCCAGTGTAGCTATTCAAAGTGCATACATGATAGGGGCCAGGCTATCACTTCCCCCCCCCCCTCTTATTTGCACATTCAGCTTCACGTTGGAAGCACAGTGCATGTAGTCTCAGTCCATTGCATGGGAGTGGGCTGGCACCTTTCCAATTTCCACAGTGTGCATGCAGTTTGAGTCTCTGCACAGGGCTCCAGTTTTGGACAAATATGAGGTCTGAGCTTTCCCTTGCTTGCTAGCTTTTCTGTATGTTATGCGAATCTATCCATTTCTATTGCTTTTCCAGTTGACCCCAAATAGACACGGGAAGGTAAGTATTCCTCATGTGGCTGAGGATCTGGCAGCATCAGCTGCTTGTAATGGACTAACTTGTAGAGCCTCCACTTTTGTAGTTAAGGAATGATTAAAGCTCTTCATATTAATTGCCTTGTCATATTAAACACTCATTGCGTAGCTGCTTGGACATTTGCCCTTTAGAACAACCACTGCATGTTAACAACTATATAAAAAAAATCTTGCAGAACTGGCTACTGTAACAGCATTTCCCAAAGTCTCTCCATCCTGTCCAAAGCCTAAATTATTTTTCTATCTCACAAAGTTCAGGGTGGTGCTTGGTGTAAGTTGGTTACCCAAGTAAGTGTTCATTTGCCTGGAAAGGGGCTTGTCAAAGCCCAACAGGTTTAATCACATTTTATCTTAAAATCAAGGAAGGTGGTCTTGTGGCATTTGAATGCATTAAGCATTAATGGGAATGATAACTGTGGCATCCTCTATACTAATGGCAAACTCATTCTCAGAGTGCCGATCCTTAAATAACCAAGGTGGCACCATCCATACTCAAGAGGGGAGGTATCAGCAGGCTTGGGGATGCTTTGAGCTTTGCAGCAGTACCAAATGCTTCGGGGGGGGGGACTAGGGGAGGGGAAGCCCCCAAAGCAGCTCAGTAAGGACTGAGCATGCTCAGTGGCCAAAACACTGAGTGTTGGGGGCGGGGTCATGAAAACTGTACTGAGAAGCACTGGGACAATAACCTTCCCAAGCAGCATCCCATTTAACTGTTAATTTAGCCTAAATTGCCTGTTCCTGGCTCCTGTAGATCAGATTTTAACATGAATCACCATGTTTGTGGCTAAATGTCAGATGGCTGGTAAGAAAGTGTTGAGAGATCCTTCATTTGCTTTTGAAGAATAGTTATTCTGAGCCTGCATAGAGGATGACAATTTGGCAATGCTGTGTTAAGTATCTGTAATATTGAATTCTGTATTCTCATCCAGAGGGTGTAAGATAATGAAGTGAGACTTCCATCATACTAAGAAATAGCTAAAGCAATAAATCTAGCCACAAGATGTCAGCATTGGGCTTCTCTTCCAGTGCGTGAGTCTTGCACTTTGGCATTTCTTGCAGGATCATCTGTCTTACTTCCACTTTGTTGGTCGGATAATGGGTCTGGCTGTGTTTCATGGGCACTACATCAACGGGGGTTTCACAGTTCCTTTCTACAAACAGCTGCTGGGCAAACCCATCCAGTTATCTGATCTGGAATCAGTTGACCCAGAACTACACAAGAGTTTAGTTTGGATTTTGTAAGTATTGAATACAAAAACTGAAAGCCAATGCTTTTGACAGAGGTGAAGGGGGTTCAACTCTGCTTGGCCAGGCCCTGTGACCCTGTCCATAGTTCTTTTAAGTAGTATGCAGGAAGACTCATGAGTTAATCTAGGGCTGTCCAGCAAAACTTCAAGCTATTTTTGGTTGGAAAATCAGGAGTGTGCTCCTGGATGCCTGTTTGGGGGTGGGGAGCTGTAACCCTTCAACCTAATTAGAAACCATATTTTAATTTATTTGAATATTGATTTTATTCCGATACCAAATTGATCAGATCTCCTTATAACAGCCAAGTTAATCTTCAGGTATGCAACATAAGTAACCTCATAACAGATAAAGGGGAAAACATCTGAGGTGATGAGCATTTATGAAATTCAGCAGGCAATACATGAGATAAGCCCATCTTGGGGCATGGGGGGCAAAATTTGTTTTTAAAATAATTTTTAGAACGTCATGTTATTTATCTGATAAGTTTATATGGGCTGCCCAATAACGTGTGTTCTCTGGGGAGCCCGTGGAAAACGTTGAGCAAAATGTGACATAAACACTCAGTCTCAGATAAGTATTAAATCGCAGCATAAAATCCCCCCCGACAATTTAATTGCACAAGTGTACAATAAATGATGCAGCCGTCATTGAGAACTCAGATATTAAAAGCATACATTATTTAAAAGTCCTTGGCGAATGAAAAGGTCTCCACTTGGCACTGGCCCCTATTAAACTGCTCCTTGCCTTTATGCTGTTGAAATGTGTAGTTAAGGGGCGCTGCTGTTGCGTATACAGGCTGATGCAGAAATGTCTTGTCTTCTTTGGCTTGTTGCTGACAGAGAAAATGACATAACCCCGGTTCTGGACCATACTTTCTGCGTGGAGCACAATGCTTTTGGCAGGATCCTACAGCACGAGCTCAAACCAAATGGGAGAAATGTTTCCGTTACGGAGGAGAACAAGAAAGAATATGTCAGGTACTGCCAGAGAAGAAGATTTTCCCCCCCTCCCAATAATGAGATGGTGGTAGTATTTTCTCTCCCCTTTTGACTCCTTCACATGTGTGATAAGAACATTCGAGTTCTGTGATGCAGTTGTAGAGATTAATTTTATCCAGTGGCCTCTTGACATGTCTGCATATGCATTACTGGCTGCTGCAGATAATTTAATTTTGCCACAATGCTAGAGTCTCCTGCTTAAGCTGTGAAACTTGGTTCTTGCTGTAGCACATGAGCAGTGCTGCACTGTTTGTACTGAAGGCTCAGAAGCCAGAGGTGGCCTCAGTGGATTCCGTAGTCCTTTTGCCGATGGGCCTTCTCTGTTTTGTACCACTTGCTCTTCTCTGTGATGCTACCTTCCATCTACTGTGCCTCTTTCTCCAAACAGTCATGTGTTTCCCATTCTTCCAATTAGTTTTTCCAACACCAAATTTAGAACTTGTTGCAAAGGGACAGATTGGATGATTACTTTACTCAGATCCTCCCTGTACGCATGGTGGGAATTAACAGCATGATCTGGGCTTACAGTGCATTGCATTTTATATTCTTTTTTAAAAAGTTACACCAGTGCATGAATTCAGTGATCCAGTGGGAAGGGAAGGGACGCTCCTCACTATATATAGGGATCAGATATGTCTAAAGAAATGTTTTAGTCTTCCCAGTTTCTCCTCTTTTGGAGCTAGTAGAAAATCTCCAACAGCTTGGGTATGCCCAGATTGCAAGATTTTATTTGACTCGCAGAATTCTGCACTCTGGGATAGTTCTCAGTTTGGTTTTTTCCCCCCCTTCCCAGGTTGTATGTCAACTGGCGGTTCATGAGAGGCATTGAGGCCCAGTTCCTGGCTCTTCAAAAAGGTTTTAATGAACTTATTCCTCAACATCTACTGAAGCCTTTTGACCAGAAGGAACTTGAGGTATCAATCATATTCAAATTAACTCAATATGTGGTTCATTTGGCCCATGAAGTGAAAATAACCAACTACAAATATTCTCACCTTTTCCACGAGCTTTCCACGGACCATCTGAATGGAGCTTGCGGATGCGATTTGAGAAACTCTGTTCCAGAGAACAGATTCAAGTAGAGGCTTGTCAGTGTGATTTGCAATGTAAAAAGAGTTGTCATAAAAATGATGTAATAGGGAACTGGGAAGGCCACCTTGCAGCAGGAATGGGGGTGTCTGTACATTCCTTGTAGGGCAGCTGTCTGAGGTAGAGTCCCCTGCCTCGTGTAACTTTAAACGTACCGTCGAATATTGCTCTGGTGCATGCTACTGAAAATGTGTGTTTCTGATGCATCAGCTCATAATAGGTGGCCTGGATAAGATTGACTTGAACGACTGGAAGTCCAACACACGCCTCAAGCACTGCATGGCTGACAGCAATATTGTCAAGTGGTTCTGGCAAGCGGTGGAAGCCTTTGATGAGGAGAGAAGAGCGAGGCTGCTGCAGTTTGTGACCGGCTCCACACGGGTTCCGCTTCAGGGCTTCAAGGCTCTGCAAGGTGACTGATAGGGAGGCTGAGTTAGCACACTTGGGCAGGGGACTCTCGGCGGTATACCTCTTCAGTCCCAGTAACCTGCCTCCAGTTCCCCTGTGATTTTGCTCTTAAAATCCTCCATTGGGAGAAATCCGTGGCTCCATATATAATAAATGAAGCAGCCTTGCACTGAGCCCGGCCATTGGTGCATCTACCCCAAGACTGTCTGTCCGTACTGTCAGCAGCATTCTGGGGTCTCTTCAGATCTTTGTAACTGGTGATAATGTGGGGCCTTTTGCTTGCGAAGTGTGTGCTCTGGGGCTCTTCCCCGATGAAGTGTGTGAACTCCCATGTTGTTTCTCTCTAGGCTTGTGTGTGCGAGCGTGCACACACCCATGCATGGGATCTGTGCCTTGGCACTCTTGCGCTGATTGATGTCAGAGTTTGTGTGCCTCAGAGAAGTGGCTGGTGTGGTATAGCAGTGTTTTTGAAGGACCTTAACTAGAATGTCTGTTTGCAAGGTTCTACAGGCGCTGCAGGGCCCAGGCTCTTCACTATCCATTTGATAGATGCAAACACGGACAACCTTCCAAAAGCTCATACCTGGTAAGACCGCTTTTCTGTCTGCTAACTTGCAGTGGACTGTGCCAGTGAAAGTGTGTGTACACCCAGATAAAATGGCAAATCTCCATTGCCCCCCCAAAGCAAATGATGATATGGGGGAGCAATTTGGAGCAGAGCAGCAGGGGAAAAAGATAAACATTGTCTTTTCTCTTGTAAAAGGAGAAGAAAAAACTCTTGCCTTTGGCTGCCTGGGATGCTGAGGTACATGGAGTATTTTTTCCCATTGGTTTTCTTTTGCCCTTCACTTGGAAGTTGAAGTTTCTTATATCTGAACAACATTTTTCACCAAAACGCACTCACGGCTTGGTTACCCCCCTCCCCCTGCTCAAACCATTCTTTATTCATTTGGTTTACTATAGTATTGTGGAAACACCATATTGTGTGGGAAACGGGGCGTCTGAAACAAACTCATCTATATTTGAAAGATGCTACCCTGTTTAGTACAATAATTACTGGCTAGCCTCTCTTTGGGTCATCAGCCCTTTAAATAGCCTCTGGGATCCTGGAAGTGCTTTGAAATTATGTATTAGTGAAGGGACAAGGGTAGTATTTTCCCCCTAGCATATTGGTATTCATTGGGCAGTACTTGTCACTCCGTACTTCCTTGCCCCAGCAGTAGAGTTGACTTTTTATCCATTTCATTTATTACATTTCTATACCGCCCGATAGCCAAGGCTCTCTGGGTGGTTTATAGAATGAAAACCGTAAAAATACAACACAGTAGCATATTATAAAAACAATTTACATACTCATATATATAGTATGTAGTTTCTGGGAATCAACAGAACAGTTCTCCATATAAGGAAACACTCAGGTTTTGAGATTGACATCTGTGGCTAACCAATAGTCACAGTCTCCTCCCTGTCCCCCCTCCAATCCCAGTGCTTAGGGGGAGGGATTGCAAATCGTATAACTCATTTGTCTTTGCCCTGAAAGTCATTCCTTTGGTAGATGTTCGCAGCATTACGAAGGAGAGAGTCAGATAGAGAGAGAGCTTCTGATTATTTGCTTGGATTCATTGTTTGTGTTCTGTCTGTGTCTCTGATTTTCTTTGGTTCTTGTGTGTGTGTGCTAGTACTAGGTTAGTTATTCTCCAATCCCCAAGTTCCTTGCACCCCACCCCAGACTCCCCCTGTGTGTTTTGGGGTGGAGGAGACCTGTTCTGCATACCCCTAAGTTAAATCCTTGATACTGGAGGCAGCAGCACACTAACACCATTTTTTTTTACCACCTGCAGCTTTAACCGAATTGACATTCCGCCTTATGAGTCCTACGAGAAGCTTTATGAGAAGCTACTGACAGCTGTGGAAGAAACTTGTGGGTTTGCAGTGGAGTGAATGGGCAACCAAAGGAAACAGTTACTAGCTCATGGACCACCAAATCAAAAGCTGTAAGAAGAAGCTTGCTGTGAACTTCTTTTGTCCGAAGCGTTGGGACTCTCGACAACAAGGGGAGCTGAGGCTGTTTCCCCTCCTGTGGTGGTTTTGGGGTGGGGGGTGGCTTTTGTTGGTGGTTCCCAACCATACTTTTCTCCCTTTTCTTACAATTAATCCCCCCTTTTTTCCATTTCCCACAAAACTAAAGGCAGCCAGGTTCAGCATTTGGCTCTGGCGACCCAAGATATTCTTCTAGACTCGTAACACATATTGTGATAAGGTCAATGACCTGTGGTCTTTTTTATAGGAGTATCAAACTGTAGTTGAGTATCTTGAGCTTGGTTTGCTGAGGACTTTCAACAGATAGGTGTATATGGATGTTTCGTCTTAACACAGTCCTGAGCCCTTGTAGAGTCCAGAAGCTATGGAAATAAGACTGGCACAGGAATTTCAAATTGCACATTTCAGAATACCCATAAAAGAATGGTTAGCAGAAAACAGCTCCACAGGCACACATAGCTGAGGGTTATTCCTTGACCAGAAGTTCTTTGTGTGAGTGCGATGGCTTGATTCTTAGGAGCGAGAGGACTCCAAGCCATCTTGAACTGGGAGGTAAGTTTTCATTTTGGATGCTTTGTACATGGGACAGATTTTTTTTCTGTGGACTTGCTTCTCTTCTCTGTGTGATTATTGGCATATGTGAGAGAATATGGAAAGGGGGCTCAACCCAGTCTGAAAAACTTTTTTTTTCTCCTCCTGACATTGTTTTCTCAGACGCTTTCATTGACTTGAAATTGCAGAACACCTTTTAAGAGGAAATAGCTAAAAGCTAATGGAACCAAGTTCCCTCATTGAGCCATTGGGACTGGAGAATGACTCTTTTGAAAGAGGAGTCTATAGTGAAAAGGTCTAACACAGTGGTTTTAGCCCATAGATGTTGAATAACGCAGAGTACTGCTTTCAGCCTCTCTTCTCTTCTCTCCCCTGCCCATGTCCATCTCCCACTTTCATGCACCTGAAGCTAATGTTCAGGGTTAGGATGAAGTCCCTGGTTTAATATTACTTCCTTGATGGAGGAGAGTCAAAGTGATGAGGTTGCCTTAGTTAGACACATTTCTTAGTTTGCACAACAGGCAACAAGACGGTATTTAACACTTCTTGGCAGAAAGGCCCAATAACCATCAAATGTGACTTGGCTCGTAAGACTTTCCCCTAATTTAAAAACAAAGATGCTTTGGATGTGTCATGAAAGTGGGCATCGTGTAATGAATTGGGTCAAATGTTCTTTGGTCTACAAGTATATTTCTGTTGTCAATTTAAAGAAATTGGCATGGATAGCTTTAAACTGTGATAGGCCGAACTAAAGTTAGATACTTGTCAGAATCCTGAAATCATTCTATCCTTTCTGTTCGATTGACCATAACTTTTGTGATTTGGTGATGGAAATATGAGGATTCCATTTGAGGAAAGGAAATCTTATTTTTGTGATATTTGCACCATGTGGCTAAAGGGCTGGATTTTATAGGTGAACTAAGACCTAATGTGGCATGGCCTTTGAAATTCAGTTGCACTTAAGGGACCAGTTGACTGTATTGTGAGTTATTTGGGGTGGGGGTGTATCAAAGGAGTTTGAGGAATTTGGAATTCAGATCTTTAGTTAAGCATCTTTGCAACCCTCTTGATAATAGAAATCTAATGACCCTGACTTTCCAAACACCTATGGAGATCAGATGCGGTCCATTGGACTCTTGTCAGTGGGATTTGAATGTGCAAGATGCCCATAGAAACACAAATCTCCCCTCCTTCTAATGTTTCCATGCAGATCTGAGGCGCAAAGGTAAGAAGTTTTCCTTATGCAGAGAGGCCAAACAGGCTGGCCACATAAGATTAGCAAACATAATACTGACGACTGTATGTGTGGAGGTCAGTTCTTGCATTACTCTCGCCATGTGGTTGCGGCTTTCGAGTTGTTGGGAGTCCATTCTGCACCAGTAGTGTCTGAAACAGGAGAATGATCAGGTGACATGCTTCAGGTCACACAGACAGGGCAGCCACACTCCAAAGAAAGCATGAGAATTGGCCCTGTGTCAGTGTTCCGGCTGCAGTGTAGCTGGCTCTTCTGGGATAGTGGAGAGGAAGATAGGAGCAGTGTCTTCTGCAAGTTTCCCATGGTTGCGTTCTAAAGATTCTGTGCCGCTGTTCTAACAGCCAAGAGTCCAAACAGAGTTTGCTACAGTTCTGTATGTTTTAGGCAGGATCCTCCGGGGCTGGAGAAAAGACCAAGCGAGACAAAAGCTTGGCTTCTTCCTGTTTTTCCAGTTTGCTGGCCATGCAGCCTAAAGGCCACTTGCTTCCGCTCAAGCTTGAAAATTCCACATCTCCTTCTCCAACAAAGAAGCTATAAAAGATGAGCGAGAAGGTGGGATTCTTTTGTGCTTTCAATCTGCGAAGCTTAAGCATCAGCGTTGCTGCCAGGTTTTGGGCAGTTACACCATCCAAGCAAAGGGCGCAGAGCATACTTGATGCTTTACATTTTCTCTACTGCAGCCCCTTGAGTAATACCATCTAGAGCAGGTTTGTGGCAGACAAGTGTAAGCCTACCTGAAGGCAGAATGGTGCAGTGAACAAGAAACTTCCTACTCCTCTTGGCTGTTTCTTCCCCCACCCAGGAGATGCAAAAGTTACCTTGGAGCTACAGAGGAACAGGAAAGGAAAGGCATCTGCTTCCGATGCCCTCCAACCAGGTTATCCCATCCAGGGGCCTCCTAAAATGGTCTTCGGTAACTAGTCCAGTGCTGCAAATCTTTTTGGTGTGTATTTTGTTTTCTTTCTGTTTACTTGCCCCGAAATACATCATCCTGCATTTGTGCACTCAGGGATGTAGGAAATCACCACTCCTTTTGTGTTATAAATTGGGATGGGGTGAGTAGCTCTAAGTCAAGCCTGAATATATTTAAAAACCTTGTTTTTAAAGAGACTGCTTCCTCAGCATTGGGTGTGGTTTATAAAACCTCAACTATCATTCAAAATCCCCTCCTTCCCCCAACCCTCCTTTAGCCAATACCTAGTATTCTACACTGTAGAGCACGGAACGTTTTCCAGAAATGCAGTATGTATTTGTTTTTACTCAGTTAAAAAAATTTTTTTTGTTCCTCAACCACTTTATAATGTATTTTTTAACTTATTATTTTGTAACGTCTTGTTTTTAAATATTGCTGCTACCCCCTTGTTATTCTTCTCACCATTTTTATTGCGGATTTTATTTTGTGAAAAAGTTGTACACTAATGTTTTTCATTTTATGTCTAAATCAAAGTATTTAATGAAATACTAGTTCTATTTAACGTGGTTATGGAGCCAGCTGGAATAAACAGTGATTGTATAGTAGGCTGGGCCCAAGAGGTCATGTTCATTTTTGTTACATATGCAATAAACTCTCACAACTTTAAGCTTTGTGTGCTGAATCTTTTTGATGATGTGTTACTTCTGTGTTAGATGCACTAAAACTTAACAAAACTTCAGTAGCCCCACCATGATAGCATTCACAGTTCATGGTGGTAAAGTTCATGGTAGAAAGGGCGCTCCAGGGCTGGAGGGTCTCCAACATATTCGGTAGTCAGGTGTGTGGGAGGCCAAGATATTAATCAAAGGTCTCTAAGCAAGGAATGAAGCCAAGCACATGAGGACAGCAGGGGAAAAGCTTCCTTTCAAATACCTGCCAGTTCATGAACCCACAATGGTCTTCTCCAGCTGATTTTTCTTGTAAATACTCCTAGTTTGTGCACTTAATCCTATAACCCCCAGCCTGATGCCCTCCAGATGTATTTGGACTACATGTCCCAGCATTCCTAGCCAGTGTATAAGTTCCCAAAATAATTAAGTCAATCAACACTCATGGTTCTTTATATGTAGATGTAGAAGACACAGGTCTTTGCCAGTTCCCAGGGGTCCAGCTCGGTAATTTTAGATCCTGTACCGAATGGTCTTGCGGGGCCCTCCTGTAAATGGCCGTGTGTATTATTACTTCCGTTGTGAAGCACACAACTGACATTTCTCTTGCCCCTACAAATCACCCTTCCGTGCTTTGCAACCGCTTCTACGTTCCTGATAAGTTAGAACAATAACAATGCAAATTGTTTGCCAATCCTCATTTTAAAAAGTAATATTCTGAGCATGTGCAGTTTTGCATTTTAAATTCAAATCACGGCACCATCGTAACTATAGAAATACCATGTTGGGTGTTGGTGGACATCACTGGGGTCCGAGCCAGTGGTGCAGGGGTAAATTTTGAAGCGCAAGACCCCTCATCATGACTGCGTGTATGTCACACACTTACCAAAGTGCAGCAATACGTAGCAAAACGCTCAATTTATTACAACCAGCATGACTGCAAGCTTGCAAGTATAAAGCTCCATTGAGGCTTGCCTGGCGCCAACATTGTTATCTTTTCGGCGCCAGGTCAAGACTTTTTCCCAGGCATTTAACAGCGTATGTTGAGGGTTTTGTTGTTTGACCCAGAATAGTTGTTTTAAATGGATATTGTAATGAAAGATCTTCAGCCAGCTGAAATGTAATCTTTAGCTTTTTGGTTCATGCAAATGTTCTTGTAAAGGAGTGTAGTGGTATAGACCGCTAGCCTTTGGCCCTTGGATTGAAAGAAGTTCAACCCCCTTCCCCTAAGTGGTTTGGGACCTGCCCACCCTTTGAGGTCAACAACATCAGGATCCCTATTGAGTGCCTGCCTTTAAAAGTGATAAGGCTGGTGGGCATGAGAGACAGGGTCTTCTTGGCAGTGGCCCCTCACTTGTGGAACTCTGCCCTGATTGATGTCTGTCAGGGCTCATCATTACAACTCTTCAAGCGGGCCTTAAAGATTTGCCTTTTACCTTGGCCTTTTAACTCTACTGGGAACTGGTGCTAGCTAGTTTGAATAGCTAATATTACCATTATGTTTTTCTGGTTTTAAAGTTTTGATGCGAGCCATCTGGGGAGGGGTTGCCCTAAAAGACAGCTTATAAGGATTCTAAAAAGAATCAGTATAAACAAGTGCATATTTTTCCCATCAAAGGAGCATAATTAATGCTTCTGCTCTAGCCCCCCCCCCCCACACCAGTACAAGGAAGCATATTGATATTGCTGGGGAATGTCAAATGAGGAAACTTATAGGCAAAGAATAAGAACTGCGTTTTAAGAAAACAAGCATTCCTCTACATCTTAGTCTCCTGAACCTGGTATGCCAGTGTGGTTCTATCAGTTAATTCAATTTACACCCCCAACCTTTCCTCCAAGCAGCATATGTGGTTCACACATACACACTTCATCTTCACAACAACCCTGTGAGGTAGGTGAGGCTGCGTGATGATGACTGATCCAGTGTCACTCACTGACTTCCATGGTGAAGGTAGAGATTTTTTAACTCGTGTCTCCCCAGTCCTAGTCAGGTCCTCTCTCCCTGCCTTCTCCAACCTGGTGTCCTCTAGGTGTGTTGTACTACAACTCCCATCTTCCCAGCTGGGATTGTGGGAGTTGTGGTCCAAGTCATCCAGAGGGGGCCAGGTTGGAAGGCTGCTCTAACCACTTCATCACACTGTCTCCTTGTGCACGGTCATAATATCCCACACTTCAGAGATGTCCCTTCTTTGGGAGTTATTATTATTATTATTATTATTATTATTATTATTATTACTACTACTACTATTATTTATATCCCACCTTTTTCCCAGGGCTGGGACTCAAGGCGGTTTACAAGGTTAAAGCATGTACCATTAGAAACATATAAATATAAATTTACAAAAGTTAAAATAGTAAGTTGGGAGCTCAGCTTGCTTCCATTTGCTTCCCCAGACTACCTTAGTTCTGCTAGATAGCACCCTCCATGTGAGTGGAGCCTTCCAAAGAGCAGGTCCCTGCCCCATGAAGCATAATTTGACACAAGGGGAAATGTGTTTTTCATGGTTTTTATTTTTTGTAAACTGCCCACAGAGCTTCAGCTATGGGGCAGAATAGAAATGAAATGAATGAAAAGGAACGTACATATTTATTTATTTAGATTCTTTTTGGATCCCCTATGCGCCATCGCGGCAATGTCCGATAAGCAGGAGAAAACACACCAAACCACAAAAAGCAAAAACTCTAAAACTGGGAGCGGAGGGGGGTGTTTTGTTTTCTCAATACCAAACAGCAGGTTCTGCAGAATGCACGTAAATTCTGTCGGTATGTCACTGTCTGAAACTCTGAAAATCCCAGGACTGGAGTTCCACTGGTCAGGAAGGGGAAGTGTTTTTATACAGCTCCAAGCTAGCCAATCAGATGGCCTTGATAGGAGGAGGGATCCTGCAAATGGGAGAGAGGGATAGTGAAGTGCTTGCTGAACCTTTTGGGCCAGGTTGAGCCCACTTCCCTTTAGCCTTGTGTCTTGCCAGGACCAGCGCCAGATGACATTGGGCAGGGCCGGCCCTACCGTTAGGCAGAGTGAGGCAGTTGCCTCAGGCAGCAGATGGTGGGAGGTGGCAGCAAGGTATTGGAGGTGTTATGGGCCATTCAACCTTCCCTGAGCCCCCTAAGTTCGCCTTCAGGTGTAGTGGGGGCTGCTATCCCATTGCCAGTCCAGTCAACTTCTGTACATGGAATGGGAGAGGGCGCCATCATGTTCTTTGCCTCAAGCAGCCAAATGGCCCAGGGCAGCCCTGCCCTGGGCCTTGCGTTGCTTCCTTTGCCCCACCCGGTTTCTACTCACACGTTCACAAGGAGACGGCGTCATCGCAATTGATGCCTTCAATCTGAGCCATGGCTACATTTTCTGTGTATGCTTGGCTTGCAGACCACATGGACTTCCTTGAGGAGCCTCTCTTGGCCTTGACCTTGGAGAGGAGGATGCCATCCTGTAGCCGGCTCCGCAAGTATTCCTTGTAATTCTTGGAGAGCAACGTGTAGAGGAAGGGGTTGATGCAGCTGTTGCTATAAGCTAGGCAGGTCACGAGGAAATTGATGCAGACCATGGTGCTGCTGTTGAGGTTGCCCAGCTGCTGGTGGTAGATGCTGAGCAGCTGCCAAAGCCAGAATGGGATGAAGCAAGTCCAGTAGGCGAGGATGATGCTAAAGATCATGTACAGGACTTTCTGCCTTGGGCACCTCTTCACGTCGTGGTTGCCCAAGATAGTCAGCTGAGATCTCCAGTAGGTCCTGGCCAGTTTGATGTACAAGTAACAGATGACCAGGCCAGGAGCCAAGATGCTGGTGTTAAAGAGTATGGTGAGGTAAACTTTGTACGCTTCCATCTGCCATGTGGGATGGCACATGCGTTTGGTCACCCCGCCGTGGCTGCTCGTCCGCAGGTCGATGAGGATCATGGTCGGCAAGGCAAGGAGGAAGGAGACAAGCCACACCGAGCAGGTGATGACCCTCCTGTAATCTCTCAGCCACTGGACGGTGTCCAAGGGTCTGACGATGGCCAGGTACCTCTCTGTGCTCATGATGGTGAGGATGAAGATGCTGGCGTGCATGGTGAGCAGGTCCAGGCTGAAGACAACCCTGCATCCCACGTTGCCAAAGTACCAGTCCTTCATGAAGTAAGTCCAGACTACGAAAGGAATGGTGGAGAGATACAGGAGGTCTGCCAAGGCCAAGTTGACGATGTAAATGTACATTGAGCCAGTCAATCTTACGGAGAGGTTGACAACCACCAGTATGTAGATGTTTCCAACCATCCCGATGAGACACATGGCAGTCAGAATGCATCCCAGCAAGGAAGTCACCAAGATGTTGCTGGTGCTGCTGAGGACCTCAGAAGTGGTGTTCATGTGACCGCTGTCGTTCTTAAGATGGCAGGGCGAGTCGGCGCATTTCCCCAGTTCCATTATGTCCACATCATGCACCGAGTCAACATACTTGACCCCAAAGACGGGCTGTAACTTCTGGTTCTCGTCCAAGATGCTGCAACGATCTCTCTGTCTGAGTGTTGCTATACATCCGGTGAGCTCCACTCTGCTCTTACTGCCAGCTCTACAGCCTTTCAACCAGCTCTATGACGCTCCGATTCAGGGCATAATTTTGTTAAGTGGAAAATAAAGCCACCAACGGGACTGGGGTTCAGAGGCTGTTGCAAGCGAGCTGGAAGAAAAGGCGACTTGTGGGCTTTACTGCTCTCGCGTCCCAAGTCCTACTCCATGTTGCAGTAGGCAGGGAAACGGAGAACATTGTTCCTTGGTTCGGACCACCTCCTTGTGACATCCGCGAGGCAAAACCCTGATCTTTTTGAGTGTTTGGTTCCCGTTCCACATCAACCTGATGTACCGTCAGCATCCAGGTTTGTTGGTTTGTGCTGCTGGTGACGGATGAGCATCACCGGACCACTCACAAGTTCCTTGTGCAACCATCGACCACCAGTTCTCTGAACGAGCAAGACTGATTTTTGTCTGAGGGATCACTGCAGCGGACCGAGACCTGAGAAATCTTTGGCGATGGGGAAACGCAGAGGGTGAAGACTGATTGAAGACGCGGCTGCGTGGGCACAGTCCGTGCCGGGTGCGAGTGCTGGAGCTCAGGAACGAATTGATCTATTGCCACTGATTCATTCTCTCACTTTCTTTCTGCTGGCAAATCCGTTCACTCGGCCATGAGGAGGAGGAGGAGGAAAGACCTGGGATACCGGCAGTCGAGCGAGGATTTCCTGCTGGCTGCACGACTCGGGAGGGAAGTGGCATTGCCAGTCATGGATTGTGCCCCTTGGCTCAAGCAGAGCGTGTGCCATCAAGTTGCTGCAGTTTTCCCTCCGTGCTGAAGCTTCAATTTGCTGACCTTTGTAACTCTGTCCGGGTGGTCTTGCTTCAGGCACTCAAGGGGGATGGTGCTTTTGTCTCTTGGGTGGCAACGTTGTAATTTCCTTTCCTGCATGCCCCATTCCCCTGCTGAGCCAGCTTTATATTCGGAGGAGGAAGGGCTTAAGCGGTGGTGCTGGGGATTCTGTTCATGCCAAGCCAGCTCATGCATTACTTCCCAGCCCACACATATGATGACTCTCATTCATCTTATTTATTTATTTATTTATTTATTACATTTGTATACCACCCCATAGCCGAAGCTCTCTGGGCGGTTTACATAGGATTAAAAACAATTAAAAACAATATACAAAAATTAAAACAGCAAAAACATACAACATGCACACAATCTCTACATTTAAAAACCACTTCAACATTTCAAAAAGTTACAAAAACAAACCAAAACAAACCCAGGCTCCTCAGATATTGCCAAATGCCTGAGAGAAGAGGAAAGTCTTGACCTGGCGCCGAAAAGATAACAATGTTGGCGCCAGGCGGGCCTCATCGGGGAGATCGTTCCACAATTGGGGAGCCACCACAGAGAAGGCCCTCTCTCTTGTTGCCGACCTCCGAGCTTCCCTCGGAGGAGGCACTCGGAGGAGGGCCTTAGATGTTGAACGTAGTGTTTGGGTAGGTTCATGTCGGGAAAGGCGTTCCATCAGGTATTGTGTTCCCAAGCCGTGTAAGGCTTTATAGGTTAAAACCAGCACCTTGAACCGGGCTCGGAAACATACAGGCAGCCAATGCAAGCGGGCCAGAGTAGGTGTTATATGTTCGAACCTACTGGTTCCAGTTATCAATCTGGCCGCTGCATTGGCTGCATCCAATACATGCAAAGTTTGGGTTCATTCTCTCTCTCTCTCTCTCTCTCTCTCTCTCTCTCTCTCTCTCTCTTTCTTTGTGTGTGTGTGTACACATACGCACACATACTAGATTTATGTAGTGTGTATACAAATATACTAAGAGCCAGTGTGGTGTAGTGGTTAGAGTGTTGGACTGGGGTTCTACTCCCCACACGGTCATGAAGCTCACTGGGTGACTTTGGGCCCGTCACTGACTCTCGGCCCAACCTACCTCACAGGGTTGTTCTGAGGATAAAAATCGAGGGGAGGAGGACCATGCCTACCTCACAGAGTTGTTCTGAGGATAAAAATCGAGGGGAGGAGGACCATGCAAGTCGCCTTGGGTTCCTTGCAAGAGGAAAATAGGTGGGATATAAATGTAATAAACAAACGCTTACCATATTAATACATATGCAGGGAATGAAAATATATTCTAATATACATTAAAATACATCATAATAGATACAAAAAGATTTATAGAAAACATTTAAAACATTAAAACCAAACACTCGCAACTCCATCATTGCCCCCCCCCCCAAAAAACCTGGGCAGCATAATCATTTGGGTGGGGGTGGGTGGGTGTATATACCCTGTGATGAAAGGACATGACACCAGCATTCACATAACCCTTTAGTGCTGTATTACCATCCTTTCGAAATGCTCGGATTCTTTCTCTTCAATCAGTTGGGGACACAAGCTGTCCAAGCGCATTCAGTTCACTAGGACGTACTCTTAGCGAAGTGACTTATAGTGGGGGTCCCCAAAGTATCTGTCGGCATCTCCAATGTCCAAGGGGTACCCAATGTGGCACCCACAAAACTTCTAAAAAATATTGCTTGCCATTTTAAAAAATAAATGTACATCGAGATAGATAGATATAATCCATAGCAATGTATACATATGAAACACATACAACTTTCTAGCAGTTATACATAGGCTTCAACAAAAGCGGATAAAATCTCCAAATGACTATGCATTTGAAGGAGGTGTCTATATGCTGCCCGTTAAAATATAGGAAGCGTTCTACGGTCGTCAGTCCATTGCATTATAGGAGGTGAGTGTTGATTTTTCCAGTGTTGTAATATCAGTCTTTTAGCTGTCAAAAGGTTGCAGAAAATCAATTTACACTGACCGTTTGTTAATTTCCACGAAGCAGGTAAATAATTTTAAAGTGCGTGTACATCATTTTATTTATTCATTATTTATTAAAACATTTGTATCCCTCCCTATATCACTGGGAGGAGTGAATATTAAAGACTGTTCCAGTACAAAATTTATCTGTGGAATAACTTTATCCCTAAAAAGAAGCAACTACTGCACATTACCAAAACATATGTTTAAAAGAGGCTGTATTGCATCAGCAGCAGAGAGCTTCTCCGAATGGATTTTGGCCCTGGGCTAAAACAGGTTTGACACTCCTGATTTTTACAGCGTCCTCCACTGTACCTGAGGGAAACATGTCAACTGAGGGGTGTGCGTGGCAGGCCACCTGGACCACCAGTCAGTCCTCCAACAAAGGGGAATGGCCAGGCAGCCCCTCCTCCTGCCCCCTAACACCACCAGCATCTGCTGCCTGACACAACCACCTCACTTCGCCTACTTGGTTCTATTCTTCTTAAATATAAACCTGAAGGAAAGCAAGAAACAAACAAATGGAAAGTGTTGTGTTATATATTTTTTTCCTTTTCTCCAAAAAGCATTGCCCTTTTCAAGGATGGGATCAGGGTCAAGAGATGAGCACAGGGAGAGAGGCATTCAAACACATGTCACGAATTTGCTGGTGTTTTATCTCCACTGCAATCTCCTGTCTAGATGCTAATGCTGTTGACGTTTTATTTTTATTAACCATGACAATGCGCTCAAGGTTTTCCCATTCTCTGCTCTCGACGCAGCGGACCCAGGGAGTGAGCATCCTTCTGCAAGTCTTCATGCGGCCTAACAAAGCAAGCCAGATAGCATGGCGAATCATGGCGCAAAGACGGCCAGAGCTTTGCTCTTCACCAGCACTGCCCTGGGCTAGGGTGGCCACTGACACTTTGCCGAAAAAGAGGGGACAGATTGGCATTATAATCTGCAGGTTCTAGTTGTGATAAGCTGCTAAAGACACTGCCTCTCAGAGCTAGTTTAGTCTCTCTTCATTCTTTGAGAAACTTGCATATTTTCTAATGTAAGTTAAAAGTTCAAAATCTCTGCTAATGTTAGAGCAACCTAGTACAGCATGCAGGGCTATTATGGAAATAGTATGAAACCATGACTCATTGCAAAAGGAAAATAACAGCAAGAAGCTTTTTAGGAAGGAGATGCTTGTTTCTTTCTTAATTCTGTTCAGGTTTCACACTGAACACCTGCCATCGCGACTGTTTTGATCTGCTGCTTATAAAATCGGGTCGGAATGAGAAGGAATTAACAAGATGTGGCTGGAAGGAACTTGCAGGGAGGAGGATTTCTAGAGATTTTGATGTGTGTGTGTGTGTGTGTTTGCTACATAAGCAACAGCACCTCACAGCCTAAACATGTGAAATTAAATTTATTTCTTTAATTACATTAAGTTTTTTTTTAAAAAAAATCCTCCCTCATAATACTACAACTCAATGGGGTGATCCCAGGAAGCTGATGGGTGGGAGCTTCAGGACAGATAAAAGGAAGTATTTCTTCACACAGCACCTAAACTGTGGAATGCATTTCCACACGATACAGTGGTGGCCACCAATTTGGATGGCTTTAAAGGAGGGTTGGACAAATTCCTGGAGGAGGAGGCTATCAACGGCTACTAGTCCTGATGGCTCCGTGCTACCTCCAGTATCACAGAAGTTTGCCTATGTACAGCAGGTGCTGGGGAGCATGGGTGGGACTGTGCTGTTGCACTCATGTCCTGGACTAGATGGACCCTTGGTCTGATCCACCATTGCTGGTCTTTTAAATACTAATTTTTTGTTTTAAATTAATCCGTCGTGTTGAATGCATAGATACCATATCAGCAACGATGCAGCATTTATGGTCTGTCCTCTAATGTCCTAAATTCAGTCAAACTAAAGATGCATCATTATATATCATCAGAAATTCTATTTCCTAAATTGCCCATCCATTTTCTAAAACCTTCAGAGTTTAGAAAGCAATTTGGTATTTGGGCTGCTGAGACCAGGAAGAACAGGATGGATATGTGCTGCAGGCATTTTCATATATGAAGCTTGGATCGGTTTTAATGCAAATGTCAAATTGCATTGGTTGGACTGTACGTTCAGTTTTAAAATAGCTCTCTTCTGCTTTCTGTTGGGCATTAACAACATCATAGCACAAATATTACAAGAGAGACACAAAGATGCTTTTAAAATATTATTTATTATCAGGATTTTTTTTTACCCAACCTTTCCATTCCAATGCAGAGCAGTAGAGACAGATTACAACATTTAAAACACTACAATAAAAATACAGTATAATCAAGAACAATCTCATAAAACAAAACCGAATATCAAATTAAAACACAAAAGGGCAACTAATAAAATCAGACAGCAAGTCAAATATCGTAAGACATTTTTAGTATCACCTATGAAGATGAAATCCAATGTCATGCAGTGTCCACACCCCTCAATTTGTTGGATTTGGGGCTGTGTTTTCATGTTTTTTGCTATGGCCATGATGACTAGTGACATGGCAACGTTAAACCAGATGATAATGGTTCAAGAAAGTGGTAATTTGTGCTGTGCAGAGTGTGGTATAATGGCTAGCCCAGGGGTGGGCAACTTGTGGTCTACAATTCCCATCAGTCCTAGCCAACATAGCCAATGGTGATGGGATTTGTAGGCTGAAACATTGGGAAGGCCACAAATTGCCCACTTCTCGGCTAGCCATTATACCACACTGGCTCACTTGGGTGTTATTTTACACAGCACAAATTATCACTTTCTCAAACTGTAACCATCTCAGATTTAAGGTAGCCCTGTGTCTGTAGGCCTCATGGAGTACACTACTTGCCCACCCGTGAACTAGACCCTAGTCTTCCCTGAGCCCCCGAAGTTGGCCTTCTGCCATCAAGCGCATCGGGGGCCGCTATCTCGTTGCTAGTGTTGAAGAAAGATTCAAATGCCAGGCCAGTCAACTTTTGAACATGGAATGGAGGGGGCACCATCTTGTTCTTTGCCTGCGGCAGCAAAATAACTCAAGCCAGCCCTGTCTGCAATTGTTGCTTCTGCAACTCAACCCTGATTTGTTTTGATTATATGCTACCTTCTGGCTCTTCTGATTCTCATCTGAAATTTGACTTCTGCCTGTCTTGGATCACATCCAATGGACTATCAACCATCTTTCCCTTGGTCCTTAACCTTCACAACTTGAAACCTCATATTTGGTGAGATCTAGCTAACACTGAGCCCAACCTCCCATTGATTTTAAAAAATGCATGGGAACACACTGCCTTCTGTTAATCTCCATTAATTCCTTTCCAGGTCAGCCTCCTTAGAAATCTGATACAAGTTCAATACAAATAATGCAAAATTAAACTCTCAGGAATAATTTAAAAACAGGGCGGCTGGAATCAATTCAACTCTCGCAATGACTCCGGGATTATTGGGTTTGCCTGAGGAAGGAAAAAGCTGCAACCCATTCAGGGGGGTTGAGAGGAATGACAGTGTGCAAATCATTATAGAAGGATTTTCAGCTGGACGCAGCCGGAAGCACTTCAAATCTTCAAAGAAATCCCTATAGTGACCAGTGCAATGCAGATTATTGGGTGGAAGCCAGCAGCTCTTCTACAGCATCCCATAATGCCACCTATTAAATTTGGAGGAGGTGGAGGTGAGGCAATGGATTATGCACGGACCAGAGGATTTGCTCTTATTTGTTGACTTTGCACAGCACGGAATAGCCTTTGTTAGATACAAAGAAGTCTTCAAGCAAAATTACGCAGCTGGCACAGGTGGACACATTTAGTCTGCTCTGTTTGGGTGAAGCCATACTCCTCCCATGGTTCATCCCTATAGCCCCGTGAGGAAGGTTTCTGCCCACTCCAGTTCCCTGACAGGAGGGGGGACTCTCCAGAGCTGGTGGAGGGGGCAGCCGTATAACTATAACTGTCTCTTAGACTACTTCCCTCTGACTCCAAATTGTATTGACTACAAAGCTCTGTGCCAGTCAAGGTCATCTAGTGACCGAAGATGGTATTGCAGGCTTCAAACACAATGACAAATTAAAATTAATTACCATTAATTCATTTTAGCAAATAACGCCGAGGTACTTGCCAGTTTTCAGATGTCTAGGTTTTATGGTCTTGGAGCTATGGTGCTTACAGACAGACAACATATCCTTTTACTATTATAGAAGATAGTGTATTTAGTGTATTGTGGGTGTTTCCAGATGGACAGCTCCTATCAGTAGCAATCAAAATATTAGGCAACAGAAGGGGAAATAGTGTACTGACCGTGCGTTAGGTAGGCGGTGCTTCCCAAACGACACATTGCTACCCCGTCCATTGAGTGGCTGAAAGTTCCGGTGTCCATCTTGGTTACTGCATCTCCCCCCTCCCCCAGTCCTCCAGCTGTATCCCAGCATGCGCTGCAAGTTCTGCTGGCTGTATCAGAGAAGCCGGGGTTTTTCGGCTGCTCAGGCCGGCAGAACTCTATGCCCAAACAGAATAGTGCACGGAGAGAGGGGGGGTTCCCTCCACACAACACTTTAAACAACAGGCTTCCGGCTAACCGGGCAGAATAGCGTACCGTCAGTTGTGTGTGTGTGGTGTGTAACCCTCCACACGACACAATAAGCAACACAACTGACGGTTGCTTCCCCACCCTCCGTTGCCTAATGTGTCGTGCAAAACCAGCTATTGTGTAGCTCTTCTGTCCTCTCCTTAACAGATTTTCCCTCCCCATCACTTTTTCATTTTGTGTCATACCTTTTAGCTTGTAAACCTAAGACTGCCTTGTTTTTATTGATCTATAAGCAGGGGCAGCTCCAGTAAGCGGGCAAGCAACACAAAAATAATATAAATATAAATATGTATAAATAATACATATTTATTATTTAGAAATAATAAAGGGAAGAGAAGCTACATCGGTTGCATTTCTGTCTACTGCTTTGCAAGCCGCTTGAAAAGCCCCAAAACTAGCCTTTGTTATTGAAGGAGAAAAAACAAAAAAACAGAATCCATGGAGGGGGATGGATGCAGTTAGGCAAGAGTGTTATATTAGTACCAACCAAAATGCCATAAAAACTTATTGTCAACGTAACATTATTATCGTCTTTTCTTTAGCTGTTATAAATTTTTGCATTTTGTATGTGAAATATTTTATATTTTTATTATGTATTTTATGCATTATTATTATTACTATTATTATTGGTTTGTAATATCTGTGAACCGCCCAGACAGTTTTGACTATCGGGCCGTACGTACAGAAAGAAGTGAAATGAATGAAGAGTGTGCAAGCTTCCAGGTTCTCCAGAACTCTTCATCAGGCTAGTTTAAAAAAAAAAAAAGCTGGGAAAAGAAAATACCTATTAAAAAAAAAAAGTATAGGCCTACTCAGTTGCAGTGCTCTGTACCATCACGCACACATCCACGTCTCCCACGTGCTGCTAAGAAGGAGAAACACTTCAGCGGCTGCTCCCTCCCCGACTTCGCCTGAGACGTCACGTGAGCCCGAGGTCCGCAACGGCTTTTTTCCTCCCCCGCCCCTCTCTCTCATCTGTTCCTCCAACTCTATGGTGCGTGGCCCGAGAGGCGCGGGCCCCTCTCCCTGCCCCCCGAAGTTCTTCTCTATGGTCCGAGCCGCGCGCGCGCCTCTCTCTCTCTCTCTCTCTCTCTCTCTCTCTCTCTCTCTCTCTCTCTCTCTCTCTCTCACACACACACACACTCCCCCCCTCCCCGCGGTCACGTGGCGGGCGCGCGGCGAGGGCGCAGGCCGGAAGGAGCCCTGACAAACGCAGTCCGTGGCGGCGGTGGCGGCTGCATGAAGAGCGAGGGGACGGAGGGAGGAAGGGAAGGGGCGGGCGGCCGCGAAGGAGGAAGCCGGAAGAGCGGCCGCTGGAGCCGTGAGGGTCGGGTGGGTGCGAAGGGGACGGGGAGGCCCGGGCTGGGCTGAAGAAGGCAGGGCGAAGGCAGGCCGGGGCTGGTGAGTAGCCGACCCTCCCCTGAGGGGCTGGAGGGGGGGTGTCCTCTCCCCTCTTTGATCTCTTCCTCCCCTGTCACCCCCTTCTTTCTCCACCCCCCCACTTTCGGGCGCACTCTTTTCCCAGCCCCACAGTTGCCTGGCAACCTCCCCCCTCTTGCCCCTTTCTCCCAACTTCAAATCCTTGGCAGTCTCCTGTGCCCCCTTCTTACCGCCCCCCCACCTTACCCTCCCACCTTACCCCCCCACCTTCTTTCCTCACACCAAACACACATCATCTTACAACCCCACATTATCATGTTACACCCCACACATACATCATCTCCCCACACACATCGCCTTCCCCCCACCCCAAACACACCTTCTTACACACCATACCCACATCATCTTACACCCCACATTATCATATTACACCCCCACACCCATCTCCCCCCATTATTAACTTCCCCCCACCCCAAACACACCTTCTTACCCCCCCCACATCATCTTACTCTCCCACCTTCTTACTCCCCCCCCATCGTCTGCCCCTCTCTTCCCTCCTTCCCATGGCCTTTCCTCCTCACCACCTTGGTTCAGCATTTCTTCTCCTCCCACCCCCACATTTCCTTCTCCAGCCCCACTTCCTTGTTTCCCCCTTCTCCACTCCGTTCCTCTGTCCTCTTCCCAGGTTTCCCCATTTAGGCCTAGCTTTTCAGCCCTGCTCCAAACATATCTTTCTCTCCCCCCCCAATGTCTTCCACCAGCTGATTTCTTTCTCTGGCTTCTCTTCTAGTCTCATTCATCTCCCCTCCTTCATGTGAAGGAAGCCCAGAAGGGGGGACGCCCCTCTGCCCCTCTCTTCAAGTATGTTCAGCCATGTCCCTTTGTGGCCTTTTTACTTCCCCTTGCATTCTCTCAAGTTTGTTCCCTGTTTTTTTAACCTCTATGAGGCCTCTCTCCTTTGCTTTCAGCAACCACCTTGCCAGTTCGCCTTTCTCGCTCAGTCCCCTTCCCTTGTCTTCAGTTGCCCAATTGTCTCTTCTGCCCCATTGTATTTATCTCTTGCCCCCTCCAACTTCCCTGAGGGGCTGTAGCTCAGTGGCAAACCACCTGCTTTGCATGCAGAAGATCCTGGCTCCAATTTCTGGCATCTCCTATTAGGGCTGGGGAAGAGACCTGCCTGAAACCCTGGAAAGCCACTGGAAGCCTAGTGTAGAGTATACAACACTGAATTAGGTGGGTCAGTGGTCTCACAAGGATATAAGACCGCTTCCTATGTTCCTAACAGCTTCCACCTTCTCTGGTTCCTCTTCCTTTTTGCATCCATTCACCGTTACTGCTTCTTGCTCCTCTACCTTCTGGGTAGCATCCAACTAAAGTCCTACTTTGAGTACACTCATTGAAATGAATGGAACTTGTAAGTTGTGACTAACTCAATTCTCATTCATTTCAGTGGGTGTGTTCTAAGTAGGATTCTAATTAGATTCTACCCTCTATGTCCTCATTAACCTCCCCCATTTTTTTCAGCAGCTTTTACTTAGCAGCAGCAGCTGGCCTCTTCCTCAGCCATTCTTTCCCTCTATGCAGCCCAAAGTTGTGCACATTTACTTGGAAATAAGTTGTCCTGTGTCCGTGGGGCTTGTTCCCAGGAAATTATACATATTCTGCTCTACCTTCACTTCCGGCTCCTAAGCGCGCTTTGTTTGTCCTTTGCCCTTCATGCCTGCTTGCTTGTTCACTTCTCTGCCCCATAGTCTGTCGGTTCCCTTGCTCCATTCGCCATTCATTCTCTCTCCCATCTACTCTCCTAGTCCTCTGGTACTGCCTTTTGTTGTCCTCTTTATCTCCCAGCTGCCCTCTCCTCCACCTGTTCTCACAATCGTCCTTGACTATTCCGGCCTGTCCTTCCTCTTCTCAACCTCACCAGTTCCTTTCTCTCTTTACATTCCTTTCCCAGGACTTCTTCATTTCTCCTTGGAAAATAGCTCACTTGCTGCAGGGATGGTCCTCCTTTTTTCCAGTGCAGGGGCAAAGTCCTTCAAGTTGCAATGCCTAGTTGCAAAAGCAAAGAAAGCAAAGCCAGAAATCCAATCTGAATTTGGGGGAGGGGGATTGAATGGGGGGGAGAGAGATGAGTATGTGGGACTTTGGGGAAGGTGGCATTGTGGAGTCAAAGGTGTTCTGCTAACTGCAGTGTGGTTGACTTTGGCTGAGTGAGCTTACTTTTCTTCAGAGATGCTTATATGGTGTTGGAGCCCAGTAGTGGCAGCTTTGAAAGATGTGGATTTGGCAGAAAGAACAGTTTTAAGTATGTAACTTGGTCTGGGGACTTAGGAGCATAAAGGTTGGAAAACGGGACAAACATACACAAGTTTGGGAGGAACACTTACCCTGCAGTCCTGTAAACCATTTTCCACGAAAGTTTATGTCAGAATAAATTTGCCACAAGACCTTTCAGGTGCCAATGGACTTGTTGTTTTCACTTATGTGGAAGTAAGCCCCATTGAACTTGGTGGGACTTACTTTTGAGTAGACATGCATGTGATTGCACTATTAGTTGTATTGATAAAGACCTTGTTACCCTATACTGCTCTGATCCTGAATGTTATTTTCTCTGTCCCAATCCTGTAGTTTAACATGTACAGTGCTTTCAAGGAGAAGTATGATCTCTCAACCTCCCACTTCCTGGCATATACTTCAGTATCACTTCTCTCTCTTTTATTTGCATCTAAGAGATACAGATACAATTCAAACTGCATCACAAAATGCAGCGAATATCTTTTTTTAAAAAGGGGGGAAAGTCAAGGTAAACTGCTTCTGTGTCTTCTAGCTGTTTTGTTTGCAACACACGTCCATATAGCCATGATACCTTAGTGGGGGCTTCATGTTCAGAGGCAGTATACTGGTGAATGATGAATGCTAGAGAACAAGGGAAGGGTGCTGCTGCCTTTTTCATGACCTGCTCACTGGAGCATGTCTTCATGTTGACATTCTGGAGGCATCTGGCTGGCTGTGGTAGGAAGCAGGATGATAAGACAAGATGGCTTATTGGTCTCTTTCAGCAGGTCTCTTTTTACATTAGACTAGGCTTTCCCACCTGGGGCCTTATCACTCCTGACTATTGAGCATGCCAGCTGGGCTTGGTTGTGGCCAACAACATAGGGGGGACCCAAAGTTGGGAAAGAATTCTGTGCTAGACATTTTTTTTCTCATTTACTTAGTTATTTATTTTATTTCTATACTGCGCACTAGCTGAAGCTCTCTGGGTGGTTTACAAGGCAAAGCTTAAAACCATGTTTTTTTAAAAGACACACAGGCAACACAGTGTCTGCCATTTGCTCAAGCCTGTCCGTTACTGATAAGTAAGAAATGGCTTGTGTGTGTCTCCAGGCATATTCAGCTCTTCCCCTGCCTTCATTGATCCCTAGCTTCTCTTTAGCCTTTGCCTCTCCAGCATCTTCTGGCTCCACAAGGCTTGTCTTATGTGGGTTGGCTATGAGTGGCTTCCTTTTGGCACAGGATGGAGAAGGAGCAGCATCGGCGCAGGTTGCTCTGGGATTTTGATAAGTTTGTGTTTGAATATTTCTAAGCATATTGTGGTCTATCTGGAATCTCTGACATAGGATAGGAATGTTGGGGTGAGTGGACAAGGGGCAGCTTACCAGTGTTTCCTGTATGAAGTTGTTTTATAGAATCATAGAGTAGTAGAGTTGGAAGGGGCCTATAAGGCCATTGAGTCCAACCGCCTGTTCAATGCAGGTATCCACCTTAAAGCATCCCTGACAGATGGATGTCCAGCTGCCTCTTGAAGGCCTCTAGTGTGGGAGAGCCCACCAACTCCCTAGGTTATTGGTTCTGTTGTCGTACTGTTCTAACAGTCAGGAAGTTTTCCTGATGTCCAGTCGGAATCTGGAGTCAGACCATGGATCCACCTAGTCCAGCGTTATTCAGGGCTGGTTCTAAGTTTGAGGGTCCCTCTATGTTGTTAGTGCCCTCTCCCCTTATGAGCTTTCCTGGTAGATGGGTAGCAGAATGCTCTGAACAGTGCTAGGGTGTCTGGGAGCCATTTAATTTCGTACAGTGCCCAGGAATACACAGGGTGATGCATACCAATGTTAGCTCTGCTTCTGGTTCTTCCCAACACCTTCCTCCAGAGATCTTCTTAATTAGAGATGCTGGAATTTGAACCTTTGGTTTGTGCGTTACGTCTATGCTGTGCCCCTTCACGTGTCTAGTTTTTCAAATAAGTCTACAATCGTTACTGGCTCATAAATATATTTTTTACAACTGTTGCTGCTTAGGCATTATTCATTTTAGTTCTATATGGTACATAGATTTTGCAAGAATTAATGGCATTGGCCTTCAGGAAGCGTCCAAAGGGCAGTGCTAAAGGTGCTGGCTCTTTGTGGAGATACAATTATGTCCGATAATAGTACTTTGGTTCTTGGAGGGAAATAATGTTGGTTTTCTTCAAACCGATTTTAAAAAAGGCGAGTGGAGAAAGGATAGGCTATCGCAGAACCATGCACAATAGGGAGAATGAAGGTTTGGAAATAGGATGGGGGTTGAGGAAATTAAAATGGGATTTCCTTTATTTAGGGCACAACCCTATGCATGTTTAGACAGAAAAAAGTTCTACAACTCCCACCATGCTCCAGCTAGCCATGCTGGCTGGGGGATGCTGGGAGTTGTAGGGCTTTTTTTCTGTCTAAACTTGCATAGGATTGTGCCAATCTAGTGTTTTATCCCACTCCTCAGCCAAAAAGGCTCCTGGAGTGGTGTAGACAAGACAGTCCATGCATGCAGGCTTACAGTCCAAAAATGCGTCACACACAAGGAAAGAGGGGTGGGGAGGGAGGAAAAAATGAAGGTGTCTTTCAGAAAGGCTGGTGGAATGGCCCCGCTTCCCCTCTCTCATCTCCCTCTGTATATTCCAGATATTGTAAACCACACGGTCAGTCAACAGGATATCTTAAAAAGAAATATCTTAAAAAGAAAAACGTGGTAAAGCTTTTATGGGCTGTATTAATGCTGCAGGTGGAGACTGGCATGCTTGAATGTTCCTCCACCAAAAGTTCCCTTGAATGAGATGTGTGGGTGTTCTGCCAAGCCTTCTCGGCATGTTTTTATTTATTTATTGCATTTATATCCCACCTTTTTTCCTCCAAGGAACCCAAGGTGGCGTACATAGTCCTTCTTCTCTCCATTTTATCCTCACAACAACAACCCTGTGAGGTAGGTTGGGCTGAGAGTCTGTGACTGGCCCAAAGTCACCCAGTGGGCTTCCATGGCTGAGTGGGGACTAGAACCCGGGTCTCCTGACTCCCAGTCTAACACTTTAGCCACTACACCACACTTTACTTTATGTGCATGTTTTTTTTTTCCCACAGAGCAGCATTGAAATGTATAAACTCCTACCTGGAGCCTGAAGTGGTCCAGTTCATTTGAAATATTAACCATTTGATTTTGCTGCGTGTATAAATACACGAGGTTGTGGTTACTCCTTGCCTTTCTAGCCGTTTCCTTCTGGTCAGCCCAGGCATGTTAAAATTTGACTGCTTTGAACTTAGCCCCTCCCCCTCCCCCAATGCAACTTGAAGGAATGAATCTGCTTATGGATGGGGTGGCAGTAGGTGGAGACTTTACTCCTGGGGGAAATGTGAGCTGTTAAAACAATGAGGAAAGGATTCTCTTATTAAACGCTCTGTTATTGATACTTCCATTACAGGCAAGCTGTGACCTTGTTAACACAAGGAATTTGTTGCAGGGGGCATTTCTAACTGCTGTTGCTTCAAGCTGGCTGCTGTGCGCATTTGTATTCAGCAGAGTCCAATGCAAAGGAGCTTAAACCTTTAGGGTTGGTGGTGGTTACATTCACACAGTTATCTGGAGCTTCTCGTACTCTCCCTCCTGACTTCTTTGGATTTAATGTTGGAAGACGAAAGCTGCATCTCAGTGAGACATCCTGATGTAAATGTATTCTCCCTTCTTCCTTAGCTTTATCTCCTAATTTTTGAACGCGGCATAAAGCAAAAGAGTAGGGTTTACTTGGTAATGCATCTCCTGGCTTAACTCAAAGTGCTGTTTATTACCTTTAAAGCCCTAAATGGTTTGGTACCAGGATTCCTGAAACCAGGCTGGGTAGAAGGTAGATCTCCAGATGTTTGGGACTTCAGCTCCCAGAAATCCCTGCCAGCATGGCCAATGGTCAGGAATGTTGGGAGTTACAGTATGTCAAAAACATCTGGAGATCTACTGTCCGCAAACCTCTGACCCTAAAGGACCATCTTGCTTCTCCCTCCCCTGAACCTGCCTAATCTTTGAGATTAGTTGAAGAGGCTCTCCTATGTATCCCGTCGGTTTCAGAGGCATAATTGGCATAGAACGTTGTCTTTGGTTGTGCCAATTTATTAATCCAGTTAATGCCTCATTATTAATGCATTTTCAGTGCCTTTAAAGACACTTAGATTGGCAAGTGATTTTAGATCTTTCTGGCTGGGTTGTTTTTCGGTACTCTGTCAGTTGCTCTGTCCGTTCTGAACTGATTTTTCTACTGTTTTAATCTTTAACTTTTAATGTTATGGGTTGTGTGTTTGTATATCATTATCTATCCTGGACACTCTCAAGGGGAAAGGCTGACACGTTTTCTTAAATAAAAAAAAAATAGACTTTCAAACTGGAAGTGTCAAAAGGCTGACTAACGAAGGGTGACTTGAATTGCAAGTCTTTATTGCTACCGTGGTTCCTTTGGTCTGTAGTATCAACATCTGTCGAGGTTGGATGGTGAAAGGACTTCTGACCCTGTTCTCTCTTGATTCTCGTTTTCTTCAGGGCAGGTGTTACATGTCCTGTTCTCATATGGCCCAGCCTTGTAAATAAGACGACACACGTTCCTCACCTGGAAATTTCCTGCATGGAAATGCAGGCCTCTACCTGGTAGACTGATGGCAGAGGGACAGAGTGATTTCCCCCGTCCCCCCCATCCCCCCACAACCTGCTGCATTTCTTTAGTGGTTATGGAGGAAGAAACTTCTCTCCCTTTGCAGCCAACATAGAAAGCAAGTGGGCTGGTGGAGAAAGGGTGGCGCAATCTGCCCCTCTTCTGCCAGTCTGCTCACTGGCCTGCATAAAAGTCCTGGCTTCCTGTGGCTACCAGGCGAGTTGTTAAAATATATTTGGTACCACTTAATGCTTGTTGGCAAGACAGAGTTTAAACAGCAGAATAAAAAAACAACATACTTTCTAACAGAGCAACTCCCAAATGGTGAGCTGGGAGAAATAAATGATTAAAACCCTTTGTGAGCCCAAAGCACACCTGTTTATGGATGTGGCTGTCTGATGTGTGTCTGCATGATTCAGTGCTCTGGCCTTCCCTTTTTCCAGTTGTGTCTCCTGAAGGTGGCTAATGCTGTTGCCCCCTTGTGCCAGGTATATGATTGCATTGTTTGACGGCAGAGCAGCATAGAATTGCCTGCTCTTGTAGGATGCTGCCCATTGTAGGCCTGTTCACACATCACGCTAACCCATGGTGGATGACAAGCTAAGCAGAGTAGGTTGTTTGGCAAACAACCTACTGTGTTCCCATCAGACAATTTGACAAACAAGCAACACAGGGTAGTTTCTTTCTCCCCTCCTCCCACTGTGGTCCTCCTACCTACCCAGGCTAGTATCCCAGCTTCCTTTGTGGTGTTTGCCATATCCTGCTATCCCCACTGCCTCTGATTGGTCCCCTTTGCACTAGGGCTGTTTGCTGTGATGGTTGCATGAAAAGATCCTCTGAGAAGATGGGTGGCGAAATTTCACCACAACCCCGCTCCTGGGTATCCGTGCTTAGGGATCCAAGAGAATTACCTCCACAGTGGTAAACCCACAATGGGGAATATAGAGTAGGGCATGACATAACAGCACAATAAAGTAATAGCCATGAGATCCCAACCCTACCAGTAGACAAAGCAAAGCAGCTGCCTCAGCCAGCTGATTTTAAGTATCATTATGAAAAGGGAGGCAGATAGTTACTTTTTGATGTATTGTTATTGCCTTCACACCCAGGGAGAGGGAGCCCAGTTGCCAAAATCTCTTGGGCAGGCTTGGTTCTTAAGCGCCTTGACTTTGGGGGCGGGAGTGTTGCCATTTGCTATTCTGCATTAGACAGGAAAATGTCTTGGACTGGGCCTTCAGAGGGGAAAATCCCACACAAATGTAACCTGTCCTTTTTTTTCGGACTTATATTCCTGGCCGCTGCCCAGGATCCCTTCTCATTTGATCTGAAGGGGCAACTTCCACAGACCAGCACTGTGATTTTACTCACAGTTACAAAGGAGTCCTGTGTTTGTATGGAGGGGTATAAAAATGCCCCACTTTCCAAGTTTTAAAAAAAGTAATTGAGAACCATTTTCCAGCCTTGTATCTATCCTGCAAGTGTCTTGGCAATTTCTATGCTTCTGTCAAGGAGTGAGCTGATGAAATCCAAGCCTCTTGGATACAATTTATAACATTTCTAATATGTTTATTCACTGAATTGTGAATATCCAAGTTGGAATTGTCATGCATCAGAGGGTCTTACGGAAGTCCAAAGAAACAGTGTGTAAATGCTTTCCTCTTCTCCCCTCAAAAGCTCTTTTCCAAACAATATTAGAAGTATCTGTAGCAATTAACACCAGCTGATTATTCTATGGCATGTAAAAAGTCTACCTTTTTGGATTACTATTTTGTTTGGTGCCTTGGTTTCTAGGAACATGGCTCCACGTGTACCCAATGTTTAAAATTATTTTCTTTCTACTCTCTTAAAATGTTGTCCTGTGCAGGTTTCTTGCCCTGCAGGTCTGAGAACTTTCATTTTCAGTTTCCAAGAAGCATTATTAATTGGCTTAGTCAGGTTTTTCTGTTCTCCATGCGCTGTCTTGTAAAGGGATTTTTCATAGCAAGGATTCAGCAGAAGTTTCAGTACAGTTAGCAGGTGTTTCTTCCTGCTTCGATTGAAGAGTTTGCTTCAGCAACAGTACACATTGCATTTAAACCGTATGACTTTTCTGCTTAGGCCAGAAAAATAAGAGTTTGCGGTATTGTGCCTAGTGTAAGAAGAACACATAGCTCCAGAAAGAAAAATCACCTTAGCACCAGGGTGCTGCAATATTTAGCTAATTCATCTGATTAATTAAATACCCTTTGGATTGGGAAAAAATCTGAAGTATCCTATTGCCCCGCCAAAGCTTTCTAGGGGCCGTAGGATTGCTCCTTTAGTTGACTAAAATTAAGTCTAGCCTATCTTTAATCTGGTGACAGTCCTAATATATAGTGAACACATTCTGCAAAGGGCTGCTGATATGGCAGACCTCATGATGAAGGGCGGTCAAGTTAATGGAATATCTTGGCAAAGAGCACTGGTGGGCGAGGCTTTTATTGAGCTATCGCCCTGCCTCATTTAAGAATTTTATTGGGGGGGGGGTGTCTTTCACTTGTAACCCTGCCATGTTTTTCCAGCGCCACTTCTGTCTTTTCTTCCCACACACAAAAAAAAGCATTAAGGAGGAAAAGAGGGAATGGTTTCACAACGTTTTTTGATTGGTAGTTCCTCCTTCTGGAAGCACCAAGGATGACTGGCCTGGTGGTAAACAGTGAGGCCTTATGGCAGAAGGGCAGGGGACATGTGTAAGATGTTGGAGTTCTCTAAGGCTTGCAGAGCACAGAACCATCAGTGTCAAATAGAGCATTTACGATTATGAACTGGATTTGCAGTTTGTTGTGCACCGTGAGGACTAGAAATGTGTTCTTAGTTCATCATGAAAGCTGGGAACCCTGCAGCCTCATCCTATAAATGTTTACTTTGGAAGTCGATCCCACATTGGCTCAATTCGGACGACACGATAGTCAATGGTGGGTTGACTAACCCTAACCCTAGGGGGTACTTTCCACATAACATGGTAATAAATAATCAACTGTGGTGTGGATGAGGATCAGCGCTGAGTTGACTATGGCAGCATTTGGATGACACAATAGTCAAAACAACTGACGATTGTTTCCTCCACACCAGTTGTTTATTGTGTTGTCCGAATTGAGCCATTGTGTTCAGTTTCAATTAAGCGGCCATAGGATCCTACAGCTAAAGGCAGGCAGATTTCACATCAAATATTAGATTCTGTGGTTGTGTGGTGAACCTTAGGTAAATAGAAGCCCTACTTGTGGATAGATCAACAATTACAGATGGGATTGCTGCCTGTTTCGGCAAGGATTTTCCAGATTTCACCAATCAGATCCTACCTTTCAATTTAAAACCAGAGCTGCAAAAAGTGAAGTATGAATTTTCACTCTGCTGCTGGACGTAATAAGATGATAAAAAGCTAGCCTTGTTTAAAGCTGTGTCTGTCGGAATCATTACTGTGTGGGGAAAAAACAGGTATGTGATCATGCTGGTCTCTTGTCCTTTCTAGGTGCTCTTGAAGAAGCGAATGCCATGCTCGGGTGTGGGCTCTTGCGTGCATAGCTTTCTAACATGGAAGAGGGAGGTGGAAAAGAAGAAGTAATTGACTTGAATAGTTTCCGGAGCCACCGAGGTAAAGGTAAATAGCTTATTTTCTGGTCCTTACATTTTCTTTTCTTGGGATTGGTAAAACCATTGAATGATATTGTATACCAAAGGTAGATTTCCAGATGTTTTGGACTTCAACTCCCAGAGGCCCATTCCACCATAGCCAATTGTCAGGAATGCTGGGAGTTAGTCCAAAGAAATCTGGAGCTCCATTTTGTGCCCAACACTGTTGTATGCAGTAATAATAATAATAATAATAATAATAATAATAACAACAACAATTTATTTCTTACCCGCCTCTCCGTCTGGATCGAGGCAGGGAACAACAACATGATAAAATACATCTCCCCTCTTGGGAGATGTCAGTCCAAACTAACTTTAATTAAATGTGTCTGATGCCATAAAGCTTGTGAATGTACATATGCAACTACAACACATCAGAAAATAATGACATGGGCAGCACAAAATTCACAGCCTCAATAAAAGCAATGCCTTTATTTGGACCAACGTTGACAATTCAGAAGGTCAGCTTTTCCATTACAAATAACATTTCCCTAGATTGGATGTTCATGAAAACCACAAAGGAGAGGGGGAATAGTAAAAACGCACCTGATTTTACTACTTCGTTGCTAACTTTTTTTTTCTTGAATGTCTAAGCTGAGGAAAAACGCTTGTCTATTTCAAAAACTCTCCTGTTACATTGGCCCTGTTCAGGCGACAACCCACGGTGGTTAAGCTTTTTGAGGTAAACATTATGGCTTAGCGTGTTGTGTGAACCATTCCTAACCATGGTGGCTGTTTAACTATGGTTTAAGCACACTCACTAGCCTTTTGCTGCAAAAGGGTTAGCGGCCCAACCGTGGCTTGGCGTTTTGTCCGAACTGTAATGCGGCCTTCAAGGGCTTCTCCAAAATGGAATTTGGCCCTTGGTCTGAAAGAGCTCTTGCACCCCAGGTCTACCACTGCACCCCACTGCCTTTTTTCGCGTTAAAAAGGCGGTACTTTGCACCACAAAAATGAACCAGTTCCACTTCCTCAGTTATTCGATGGAGATAGTAAAGGTAATTGCTGTACATCTCAATCCAGGTTCAGCCATGCATCAAAAATGTTTTTTACAGGTGACTGACTACCTGTGATAGAATGGGGATGTGGTGAGCATATTCTCTAGCTGGTTATCAAGGCCACTCAAATTTATAGACGCCTGATAGTCTCCTTCCCAGCTGGGGAAGTCCCATGTTGCTACCTTTGCCCATATGGCCCTAGTTTTCTTGCACTTCCTGCTTCACCATAGGGAAATGGATAACAGAAGCAACATTGCACTTCATAGTGCCTGCCAGCTGGAGCCTTCAACCCTAGTAGTTCTCCATGTTCTTGAGGAGCTACCGCAAGGGGTTCCTCTCTTCTCTTTCTCCTACAGCGGGGGGAGGCAACTTTTTGGGCTTGTGGGTGCATCTGGAAACTTGAGAATCCGAAGCGGCTGCCATGGGTGGGCATGGCTAGTCACAAGGAACAATTGTTCAATGTTTTTAATTTTTGTAAACTGCCCAGAGAGCTTCGGCTATGGGGCGGTATATAAATGGAATAAAATAAATAATAAATAAGTAACCTGCCCAGAGGCATTCATGGAGAAATTAATATGGCACCAGCTAGAGGCTCCCATTCCATTTTAAAAGTAAAAATTGGAGAGAGTAGGGGGGTTCTGTGGGCACCACAGAAAGTGCCTTGGGATACATTGCTTCCCCTGAGTACAGTGTTGGTTATCCGTGTTCTACAACATGCAGTACCAGTTGGAACCACTTCTGCCCATGCTCTTTTTCTGAAATGCATGGTCCTGAAGTGATTAATTCTTCTGGAACCAACCATATCCCACATTGTTCTTACCCATTTTGGGGAGGAGATTTACTTCAGTTGCCATATCTCTAAATTATCTTCTGCCATCTGCAGCAGCCCTCTGCTGACCTGCTGCAGATTGGGGCAGTGGCATCTTTGCAGCATTAAAGATATTTGTGTGTGTGTTGCATATTTTTGTTCTGACAAGTGTTGAGACTGTGCTAGCGACAAGCTACAGTAGAGTGGGTGCCCTTGAGTGCCTCTTGCACCTCATTACCATGCAAACTCAGGAAACATATTTTACAATGCAAACTCAGAAAGTGTAAGACGGCAGTCATAAGGACTGAAGAATACATATTTATGAGCTGCTGCAAACTTTCAGCTGGTAGATAAATGTGTTGTTCTTCTTTAGATAGGATTAACCACAGAGACGAGGGGCTTATCACCATATCGGATTCCTCGGATGAAGACTTGCCTGTCATGCTGGACATACCTGTTCCCCGGCAGTGGGGAGATGAGGAAGATGATGATGTCATCTTGATGGAGGTAACTCTTCCTACCCATCCCTCCGTTATGGCAAAATTAAAACTTGGGATAAACATTTAATTGCGACAGTTATCTGCTGTCCAACTCGTAGTTCTTTTTGAGGCGGAGGGAGAGTATGTTTATTTTATCAAGGAAAAAATACTTGCAGTTAAGATGTAAATGCAAAAAAACACAAAAGAATTCTTGATGAATAAACGTAGACTGAAAAGACTGTATGAATTGCGTACCAGATTATTTTTGTCCATTAAAAGTCTATCCCAAGTTTTAATTTAAAATGTGTTGATCCAGCTTTCCGCTACTGGTTTAGGCAGCTTACCCTGATGTCATAACAGGCGTTATAATAATACACAGAACCGAGCGTTATCCCCTGCCCCTGTAAAACATTAGCAGCATAAATCCAGCTCCCTTCTCATATTCCACATTCTAAAGTCATTTTCATCTGCTTCCAAATGCTTTGGAATGTTGAGGGTGGGGAAGCAACAGAAAAGGGATGAATTTCTGGGGCCTGTGTGTATGCAGGCAAGTAATCCCCTTAGGGTGATCCTTTACTGGTCTAAACCCTCTCCCATTCTCCTTCTGCTCCCCCTTCCCCCTTATTATTTGAGCCCATAGCTGTCCATATCAGCGCCTCCTCACCCCAAACAACTTAGGGCCACCTACTTCTCTCTTTTTTAGAACATCTCCTAATGTTGAGAGTTGCAGTCCAACACATCTGGAGGACACCAGTTTGGGGAAGGCTGTTCCAGAGCAAGGATGGGCAGAGTGTAGATCTCCAGATGTTTTGGAGTTTGGCTTGATCAATGCCAGATGATCAATGATTACGAATGCTTGATGTTGACATCCAAAACATCAGGATAGATCTGCCCACACCTGTTCTAAAGCATGCTGTTTTCCAAAATTGGGATTTTCAATCCATCAAGGAACTCCAAAATAGGTGCATCACTTTAAACAGACTGTTTTAAACCAAATGGGGAGGCAGCTAATGAATCTCGATTCCTAGCCCAGAAGTCTTGACAATGTAGAGCTTCCAGGATAGCTTGGAGGCCTGTTGTCACAGGCACAGAGGCATCGTTATTTGATGTGTCATCTGAACCCAGAACTCTGAATTGTTGAGGGATGAGGAAACCAGAGTTTTAACCCATGGTTTGTCCAGCACAGCCCCACCAATTCATGGGTTAAACGATCCATACGTTGGCATTATGTGTGAACCAGGCCTTTGATTCTAACTTCTGTTTATCTCCTTTTAAAGACGGCGACAAAGAAGCTTCTGCGTCCCAACGTGATCAGGCCGGCTGCTCACTGGCAAAGCGTGAACAAGTCAGGGGAAGGAGGGTCCAAAGGCGAGGGGGCCGCAGGACCTCATGATGGGCAGAAGACAAGGGCCTCTCCTTCTTCAAGGCTTCATGGTGCTCGCCGGAGTTGCATGAAGGGAAGCGGCATGGCCCCAGGAAGACATGAGGGAGAGAATGAGGTCTTGGAGCTGCCAGAGTCCCCGGAGCCTATTGGGCCAAGGGAGGTGGCTGGGACTCTTCCGGAGCCTGGACCCAGCGTGGCTCGCACAAGAGAGCCAAGACCCAGCAATAAAAAGGAGGTCATTAACTTGGAGGAGGTGGTCTTGGTAGCTGATCAAGAAGGGCCAGACCAGAAGGGCCAGGAACTGCAACCAAGGCTAGTGCCAACACTGGGGGGGACTGTCAGGTGCATCCAGGAGAACACGCGGCTGGATCATCCTTACTTCCAGCCCGCTGAGAAAGAGGCCCGGACTGTGGTCGACCTCCTTTCTCCTCGGCCAGCGCCTTTGAAAATAGAACTGGTGCCACTACCGAGGATGTACCAAGAGGAGATCCCTGGGCCTGCTTTTCCTAGGCCCGAACCACAGCAGGATGGGATTCCAGGCCCTGCGTCTCCTCAGCTGGCTCATCCGCCAGAGGAAAAGGGAGATCAACAGCTAGCAATAAACGAACAGGCAGACCCAGCTTTTCCAGTCCAAGGGTCGCTAGATCCTGACTCCGGTGACGTTCCCAAGCAAGGTGCTACTCAGCTGGACAAAGACCTCATCGCTTTGCTCATCAGAGAGACGGTGAGTGCGTTGCCATGTCACTGGGCAGGGCTTATTCATAGAAGAATCATAGAGTAGTAGTAGAGTTGGAAGGGACCCATAAGGCCATCAACTCCAACTCCCTGCTCAATGCAGGAATCCACCTTAAAGCATTCCTGACAAATGGCTGTCCAGCTGCCTCTTGAAGGCCTTTAGTGTGGGAGAGCCCACGGCCTCCCTAGAGCATTGGTTCCATTGTCGTACTGCTCTACCCGTCAGGAAGTTTTTCCTGATGTCCAGTCGGAATCTGGCTTCCTGTAACTTGAGCCCATGATTCTGCGTCCTGCACTCTGGGGATGATCGAGAAGAGATCCTGGCCCTCCTCTGTGTGACAACCTTTCAAGTCCTTGAAGAGGGCTATCCTGTCTCCCCTCAATCTTCTCTTCTCCAGGCTAAACATGCCCAG
Source organism: Anniella stebbinsi (assembly GCA_029215795.1). Taxonomy (NCBI): domain Eukaryota; kingdom Metazoa; phylum Chordata; class Lepidosauria; order Squamata; family Anniellidae; genus Anniella; species Anniella stebbinsi. The sequence continues at coordinate 55,954,011 of JARDYH010000007.1, forward strand.
TTCTTTCAGTCTCTCCTCATAGGGCTTTGTTTCCAGACCCCTGATCATCCTCGTTCGCAATGGGGGAGGCAGCAAGGTTGTGGTACGAAAGGCCAGGAGGCGTTGGGGACTGAAACGAGACCCATTATATTTGTTTGCATCCCCCATCCCTTTATCTCTGTATGTTGTGTATTTTCTTTTCTTTTTTAGATTGTAAGCCTGAGGGCTGGAATTGTCTTGTTTAATGATTGTAAGCTGCGCAGGGGAGCGGGATACAAATTTTTTTTTAGATAAATAATAGAATAGCTGTATGAGTAGAAAGATAGGATACAAATCTTTTAAATTTATGGAACAATAGGATTGCGTCCTTGATTTCACTCAGAATCCTCTTTCACATGGCCTCACCTCCGGTTCTTGCAGCGACTCATTCTCAGTCAGGTTTTTTTTATTTAAGGCTCAAATTAATTGGAATTAAGGTACAGCAGTCTTGTAAACTAGGGCCACTTGTCTGGTTGGTTGTGATGAGTGAGAATTGCCTCCTGGTAGGGAAACTTTACAAAAGTTGGTGGTTCTTTTCCTTTTCAAAACAAAACCCTTGAACATAAATGTGTGGGCAGAGCAGACACGCCATTGAAAATACCCTTCTGCCTCTGTTTGCAAAGTTGCATTATAAGTACAGAAACTGCATACTGTGTGTGTTGTGACACATCTTGCCCTGGGTTTGTCCCAGCGAGACAAAGTAGTGGTTAAAAACGATGCTGCTTTGTGACGCGTCTCACAGGTCCTTCCCCGTCCCCAACTCATTTTATTGGTGATTAGTTAAATAAAAACTAGGACTGTTGCTCAGTTAAAGACAATTTAGTTGAATGAGTGTTTGATTGATGAGTTGCCAGCACCGGATGAGATCATCCCATGAAGTTAATTGGTGGAAGATTCGGGACAGATAAAAGGAAGAACTTTACGCAGCACATAGTTAAACTATGGTGATGGCCACCAATTTGGATGGCTTTAAAAGGGGGTTGGATATATTCCTGGAGGAGAAGGCTATCAATGGCTACTAGTCCCGATAGCTATGTGCTACTTCCAGTATCAGAGGTAGTAAGCCTATATGCACCCATTGCTGGGGAACCTGGGCAGGAGGGTGCTGTCGCACCCGTGTTCTGCTTGTGGGTTCCTGGTTGACAGCTGGTTGGCCACTGTGTGAACAGAATGCTGGACTAGCTGGATCCTTGGTCTGATCCAACTTGGCTCTTCTTGTGTTTGCCTGAGTTGTTTTTCTTCAGCTAGTTGCATATGTCCTTAGTTGATGAAAAAGGGCTTCGATTGGCCAGCTCGCTCAATCAGTTAAAAGTTGCAGCGCTAGGTTTACTCAGAATTTCTTGCTTCAGTCTGCTTTTGCTGTTTGGCTGCTTTGGTCCATACATGTTATGAAGGATGTGGTTTTATTTCATTTGTATTATGTTTGAATAATGATGCCTGTTGTACACTGCCCTAGAATCCATAGATGATGGGTTGTTGTTGTTTTTAGAAATATTTATATACAATCTAAAGACCATCAACACAATCTAAAGAGTCTAGATGAATAACATCATCTTTAAAACAATGTTTATAGAACATGTTCCTTTCTTAGCACATTCCAATGGTTGGGTGTGTGTGGCTGATAATGTAGATACTACAGTGAGGAGATTTTAATATATATAACTGTTGCCCTGTGTGGATAGAAACATTCCCCCTGGTACTGTCACTTTAAATGTGACATTTTTGTGAACTGCTAGTCAATCTAAATGGTCTTTCTCTCCCCCGCCCCTCCAAAATCCAGGAAGCAAGGTTTCCAGACGCAACGAGAGACTACATTGAAGAACTAATACGGAGCAAAAACTGCTGTGACTTAAACATGTAAGTAGGGAAGGCGTTGTGGCACATTCATAATCCTATCGATAATACTTAAAAATGTATGACTGAGCTTAGAATGAAATATTACTGCTGCTGTTTTGAATGTCTTGTGCTGCTCTTCTAGTTGTGTTTTATATCATTTTAAAATTTTACCTTGTAAACCATCTTCACTTTAATGGAGCAGGAATGGGGTTCTCACTCCTTTATTAGCTCCCCTATTAGCTCATTCTTTTGTTAGCGCACCTAGAGCAGGGGTGGAGGAACCTCTTTCAGCCCTGGGGACCAAATTCCAATTTGCAAAGGGTCTCGGGGGCTGCATTCCAGCAGTAGATATGGCCAAGTGTAATTTGTACCAACTTGGACGTTTTTTCCACGATGCATACAAATCACAGTTCATCCTGTATATATATGTGTGTGTGTGTGTGTATATATATATATATATATATATATGTATGTATGTCCAGAGGTGATCCACAGAAACACAAGCCTCCTGTTTCCACACCACCTCCTTACAGGACTGGGTTAAATGCCATGCTTTCTAAAATACAATTTAAAGGTATTTAAAGAGCAGGTTCTTTAAATTTTAATTCCTTAAAATCCCCACTTACCTCTGATCATCGGAGAAAGTAGCAGGGTTACTCCACCACCCTGTGCTGAAGAAAGGCTGTTTGGCTTTGGTAGAAGAGGTTGCTTGCAACCCTGCCTTGTTCCAGAAGAAAGAATGCTACCCCTGAGATGGTGCCTACTTGAAACCCACATGTGCATCATCTAAAAATAGTGGGGGGGGGGGGAGTTCCCCCTTCAGAAAAAATGCCTTATTCCTATGCAGCAGTATGCAGGTCAGATCAGTTGATTGATTTAAAATACTTGTGACTGCTCAGCTAAGATTCCTTTGGTTGAGTAATGGCCCTGGTACTAACTCACCCAATCCAACATAAGCAGGATCTTTCAGTCAACCTTGGAAACTGTTAGAAAGTGTTCACATCACTTGCTTTCAGCTGCTATAGTTCACTCACCCCTCTAAACGCCTTTCCTCTCCTCCTCCTGATGCCATTGCATCTTTTGCCTATGGCCCGACTCCCCACTTGCCCTTCCTTGTTGCGTCGGATTCTCTTATTTCTCTTTCACCTATTGCTTTCAAATGGTGTCCATCTGCCAAGGCTCGGTTGCTACTTTGGAGGGGTGATGCTGGAGGGATGTGAAGAAGATGGTCTTTCCCAAGTAACTGTCTGTTTTCCTTTGCTTTGCAGACTTTGTAATTTTCTTCTGGAGAATCCAGATTATCCAAAGAAGGAAGGCAGAGTGGTTTTAAATCCAAATAGCAGCCTGCTCTCCAGCCAAGAGGAGACAAAGGCAAGGGAGAGGCTCATATTGATTCAGTCGTATTGATGAAACAAAGTTTTTCTTTAAGAGGCTCACACTCTTGCTCCTGGGAGTGGTGAGGAGGGGAATCGGAGAGAGATAATATGAATTTGCGTTTGTGTTTCGCAAGGGGGACCGTCCGGCCCTCCGGCCAAAGAAAGGTTCCCTCCTGCTTTGCTTTAGAAAAAGACATGCATTTGGAAATACGAAGGGAGGCTGCTTTTCTCGCTTCGGTCTCTTGTGTGCACGTGTGTACTGGGCGTTCTTTTGAAGTTTGCGAGGGCACGTTTGAAAGACTTTCCATGAAGCAGCGGGAAATTTATTTCAATCGCCAGGGAGGGACGGTGGTGGAAGTTTGTCTTTAGCGTGTGCCTGGTCTTAAAAATTACCAATTTGCAACCCAATTTGCAATTCATTCCTAGTCCACACGTGCGCAGGAATCCTCGAAACACGCTCAATGGTGTAACTTCTTATTCTGCTTTGGAGCAAACACCAGAACCCTTGGTGATGGCTGCCTACCTGCCATTTGTGCTACAGAACTAGGTCAGCTTGAGGTGTTCTAGGATAAAAAAAGAGCAAGCTGTGATAAAGGGGACTGCTTTTGTAGGGCTTACCATTTGATTAAATTTGATATGCCAAAAAGGAAGAAAAAGAACCAATGCATAGGAGAGAGAGAGAGAGAGAGAGAGAGAGAGAGATCACATGCACAGGTTTAGATGATAACTGGCTTTGTCAGTCATATGTGGGGAAATCTTGGAATTGTTGTCAATCATGGTGGTGCAATGGGCACCTTCCTCACCCCAACATATAGAACAGAGCTTCCAGGCCAGAGTTTAAAATGGGATGTGGGGCTTTGAAGCCCAAATCTGAATGTGGTGTATGCAGTTTGCAGCCATCAGGTGACTGAACCTTTGTCTTGGAATTGTGTTTTGGAACTGAGTCTACAGTTTTGGGGACTTTTCCAATGAGTCCTACTTCACAGTGTTGAGGAATTGGAAGCAAAAAGGCCAAACGCAGCTAACGTTTGTGTTAGAGCTGGGTTCAATAAGAGTCTTTCGTTCAAGGAATACTCACACTCCAACTTCTTGTGTATATACAGAGTTGTTTTACTAGTGGTCCAATCTATTTACAGCACAACGGTTTTCCAATCAGTTATTTACACAATCCTCCTCCTGTACAAAATCATCTAGTCCGACCGTCTCCAAACGTCTCCCAAAATCTCCCACACAGTCTTTCTAATTAGACTTACTTTTATACTTTTTACATACCAGCCACACCCTGCACAATCCTACCTTATCTCATGCTGGTGCTCAAGCAATAATCAGTCTGGCCTCCAGGCTACTCCCTCAACATATTGCTTGCAGCTGGCTGTGTCCTTTGGACCTAGATTAATAACTTTCTTTTAATCCACTTTGTATCTGGAATTTTCTCCCCAACACACAGTATGGTCCGGCAGCAAGAGCCAAAGGTGTTTTTTCCCCATATGTTGGCTGAAATGTGTGTCTATAAATACATAATTAGCATATGCAACTTTTGTTTCGAGTTTCTATCCTGTGGTTCTATGCCCTGAGCGTTAAGTACCTAAGAACACCCCTGCGGCTTGGCCACAAAGCCTAATGGCAACCTTGGGCCAGTCACTGGTCTGGTTCGTACAATCCTTGTAGGCTAAAGAAGCCACCGTGGCTTGTTTAAGTGGCAGTTTGTGTCGGGCACGGTTTGGATAATCACCTGCCCCAGCATGGCTTGTCGTGTCATCCAGATCCAGGCAGCATGGTTTATGGGGGGGGGGGGGAATAATTCTCAAATAACAGTTGGATTGTTGCTGGGGTATTTGAGGGTTGTTCCCCCTCAGACAAGCCATGCCCCCCTCTTCCGGATTTGAACAACATGACAAGCCGTGCCTGGACGGGTGATTATGCTAATCATGCATGGCATGCACCGTGACTTAAACAAGCCACCATGGCTTGTTTAGCCAAGGTGTTTGTGCAAACCGGCCCACTGTCTCTTAGCCTGATTTAAGTCACAGTGTTGTTTTGAGAATAAGTGGGAGTGGGGGAACATGAATGCCACTTTGAGGTCCTTGGCAGAAGGGTGGGATCAAACGTTAATACGTAAAAGAAAAAGTTCAAGACTGGCCAAGTATGCACTAACTCTCTCCTCCCCCCCCCCCCCCCCGGCCACCTCTCCTTTTTTAGGTGCCTAAAGTGGACTACTTTGACTTCTCCAAACTTTATCCACTTGACCAACGTTGCTTTATCCAAGCAGCTGACCTCCTCATGGCAGACTTCAAAATGCTGAGCAGTCAGGACATCAAGTGGGCGCTGCATGAACTCAAGGGACACTATGCAATCACACGAAAGGTTCCTGTTTTATGATTTTCTTCTCTCCCTCCCCTTCAAGAACAATATTGAAGAAGAGAGCAGAAAATGAAATCCAGATAGCTAGCAGCTTAATGATTAAAAATATCAAGAGTCAATAAAGCATGCTAGCAAAAATTTAAACAAATAATTTGCAGAGCAGCTGCATGGTAATAGTGGGCTATAGTTATGAAAGCTTACGCCAGAATAAATGTGTTGGTCTTTAAAGCACCACAAGCCCCTTTGTTGCTTTTGCTGTAATAGACTAACATTGTTACCCTTTAGAAACTACTAGGGTAGGTGCACATGTGTGTATATGGGAGAGAGTAATGAATGAACATCTGACCAAGAGGAGTTAAAAACAACAACCATTCTACAAACCAAGTACCTTTCTAAAATGAAAGTCCTTCCAATTCACCTATGTCTACTTTTGCCTTACGATTTGCATCGCAATTCAGTCAGGGGTTTCCCAGAACTAGTTTTTATACATCCTATTCTGTGCCGATAGAACTCAGATTCTGTACACAACATAAATCCCAAAGTGCAGCTTTGTATCCTTTCGCATAAGCATTGCTTGTACCTAAGGGATGACTACTGGCAGCTCTTGGACCAGATTTAACTCCACTGGCAATTTCATCTGCCCCTGGAGCCCCATGAAATATTAATTGATGGAAGAATGCACTGAACCGTTTCACTCATCAGGAAAATATTTTTCAAAACATATGAAGATATTTCAAGCCACTTCACACATTAATTACATTTTCTGGAGCGCATTAAAAACACCTTAGGGATACACCTGGCTAATGTGTGAATGTGATAAACATACTTGCAAGCATGTGGGTCATAAAGGGATGCTCATCAGAGATGGAATTATCAGCTGCAGATCCCTGACAAGAGGACAATTTGGGGCAAAGCCCCGGTTTGCCTATGTGCTGTTTCCTTTCAAATGTTTTTACCCCACCTTACCATCAAATTCAGTTTCAAGGCAACTCACAAAATTTATTCTTAATTAGTACAAAACTATGACACAGTTTCAAATTGGCAGCATTAAACAGACAATAAGCCCCAACAACCTTCTGTAGTTAAAATCTTCTACAGAGTTTAATAAATAAGGGCTCACCTGGTGTCCTAGGGGGAAATTAAAGCAGATGCTCGTGGAATATTTTTGCATAGGGCCCTGAGGCGGGGGGAGCCTTTGTCTCATTGATCTGCTTTGGTTTGTGGGGGCAACTGCTCCTCCACTTGCCCCCCATAATTCCAATCTCATTTGGGAAGTGGCTGTTTTGTGGCTTTAGGAGGGGGTTAGGGAGATAAAGGGGCAGCCCGAGACACTTTGTTGATGGAGGTAAAGGGTGAGATGTACAAAATCCCATGTACAAAAGCCAACTGGATTGGCAGATGAATCTGTCTTCAACTCTGGTGATGAGGCATCCTCCTCCTCCTCCACTGCACCTGAAGGCAGCAGGCTAATTTAGGAGGTGCAGAGCAAGCCTCATGACATGCAGGTGTCTCCCTGCCACCTTGCTGCCACCTTCCAACATTTGCCACCTGAGGCAGATGCTAAATTCTGTTTAACGGTAGAGCTGGCCCTGGAGAGTTTATGTTCAGTTCTCACTACAGAGGGGCTCATGAATAATGCAGGTGTGGCTTATGCACAGTGAGTCTCCCCCCCCCCTTTAAAATTTGTATGTGGTCTCCTCCCTCACACACCCTGATTGGCCGCCTCTATCCCCTTCCTCCTTCTCTCTGGCAGCGATAAGCCTAATTGAGCGGTTGCTCCCGGGGCCTGCCTTTACATCACACTATTTGGTGCGGAGGAAATTAATTGCTATTCTCAAAATTTTCTGCATGTCTACACTGGTCACGCTTCAGTTTGCAACAAAAATGAGCAAAATCCGTCTGGTAGATCTCGAGTAATAAGCCTTACTCTACCGTATTCTTATATAGATGTCTGTGTTGAATTAGAGCTTCTCAGTTCACAGATCCTTGCACTCAGCAGCTATATGTATGCATTTAGCTGTGTGTAAACGTCTGTGTATGTTCGTCTGTAGAACTGGGGTTGGTACCAGCTTGGTGTGGAAGACCCAGAAAATGATGTGGAATGTTGACCTCTCCATCACAGATGGCTGCAGAAGCCTCTGCCTGTATTCATGAATTTGTGTTCACTTGCTACGTTGCCTTTTTTTTTAACTTTTTACTTTTTTTAGGCCTTTTCTGATGCCATCAAAAAATGGCAGGAACTGTCTCCTGAAACCAGTGGAAAGCGAAAAAGGAGGAAAGAAATGAACCAGTATTCTTACATAGACTTCAAATTTGAGCAAGGTAAGTTGCCACTGCTTGGCCACTGGCTCTCTGTAGACTTGTAGGGTGTTGCTGGTGGCAAGCGATAAAACGCTAAATGGCCCTGTGCCCTAACGCTCAGATAATTTCATGCAAGTTTGCATCGTTTGTATACAGGTATTACAGCCCTTCTTGATACTGGGTTTGGGTTGCACAGAGTACGCACATCCTTGATTTGTTTTGGGGTGTTGGTGGTTCTCTTGGAACGCGCGCACAACCCTCTCTTTCCATTTTTGCTTTAGGCGCCATGAAAATTGAGAAGCGCATGTTCTTCTTGGAGAACAAGCGGCGTCACTGCAGGAGCTACAACCAGCACTCTCTCCTTCCAGCAGTACAGCTGGAGCGGGAGTTCTATGAACAGAAGATCAAAGAAATGGCAGAGGTGAGTAGTGCCCTGTGCACACGTTCAGGGACTCTTATGGCAGCTGAGACTCAGTGCATTGTGGTTCTCCCTCCGCCCCCTGCCTGGACACTGATACTCTGTAATATTTGCACTCCCACACTTTATCTGGCAAGCATGCTTGTAAATGTACACAGAGGCTGAATTCGGACGACATATTAGGCAACGGAGGACGGAGGGAACAATCGTCAGTTGTGTTGCTTATTGTGTCGTGTGGGGAGTAACACACCACGCACACACAACTGACAGTACAGTAATCTGGCAATTTAAACAACGGAGGGAAACAACGGGCTTGCACGTTGTTTAGCCCGAAGCCCCGTTGTTTAAAGTGTTGTCCGAATTGAGCCCCCTCTCTCTCCGTGGACTATTCCGTGTGGGGATAGAGTTCTGCCGGCCAGAGCAGCCGAAAAGCCCCGGCCACTCTATACATCCGGCAGAACTCACGGTGCATGCTGGGATACGGCTGGGGGACTGAGGGAGGGGGAGGGAGGAGATGCTGCCACCGTCCGTTCTTAGCAGCCGGTGCGTTTGCCGGTGCTGAGCAGCGCCGGCTGCAGCGTGTCGTTTGGGGGAGCACCGCCTGCCTAACGCACGGTCAGTACGCTATTTTCCCCTCCGTTGCCTAATATGTCGTCCGAATTCAGCCAGAGTGCGGATAGCTCTCTTTGAAAACACTTGTGTTGCACTCATCTGGACGTCTGTAGGGGAATTAAGTTTATTGCGTCTAATGTGGAGCTGTCCTTAGCGGTTTCACCATCTAGGTCACCGTAATATCACATAGTTTGAAAACATTCTGAGGGTCCTTTGGGGATTTGCCTGGGATTCCTTGGTGAGAAGATCAGCCATGGTGGGTGTTCCATTGAAGTGGAAAAAATGAGCATAGCCGACATTTAATCTAAAAAAGTGAACATAGCTGCCACTGTTTGAGAGCGGCTCATAGTGTGTAAACCTTTATAGTCCAGCCTTCCCTAATCTGGTGCCCTCCAGATCTGTTGGGCTAAAACTCCAATAATTCCCAGCTCGCGTGGCTAACATCTGGAGGGCACCAGAAGATGGGAAGTGATACGTCATGGAAGGCTGGAGTATGTCAATAGCCCTGAGTGTGTCTTGTCTCTTTTGTCAGCATGCAGATTTCCTCCTTGCCCTGCAGATGAACGAAGAGCAGTATCAAAAAGTAAGTAGCTCCGTGGCAGAAAGAGAGAGACTTCCATGCCTAAGGCAGATTAGGCACAAGAGAATGTAGAATTTCTGAAAACGTTGAAGCCATAGGAAAAAAATGGAAATGGGGGGGGGGGGGGAATTGAAAAATAAGTGATCCTTTTTTTATTTTAGTGCAACTGCCTCCGTCTGGAACCACTGGACAAAGGATAATTTGTACTTACTGTACACTTCCTGTCTCGGGGGTTCTGGAGTGGGGCAGCCTTCCCACCCCTGTAAAATAAAAAAAGAGAGAAAGAAAATCTGAACATGAAAATCAAGAGGCAAAGGCATGAGCTAGTGGCCTCTGGTTTGTTCTTTTTGGATCCGACTTAGAGATTCTGAGCCCTGTGGGACCTCTTAATTCCCCCTTTCTTTAGTGCATACCAGTTAGTGGACTAAGACTGTTGAATGGCTTTCTTGTATTTTTGTATATACTTTTCCCTTGTTAGGGCTAAGGGCTTTTCTCCCAGACTCTGGGGTGGGTCTGGGAGCTGAGGGGGAAGCCCCTCTCCTCGCTGGAGCCCTGTCTGCTCACCATCAGGAGGAGGCACTTTTAGTGAATGATGCAACTATGGGTTGGAGCAGATCACGTGGGTCTCTTCCTATCCTCCCCCCTTCCCCAATTCAAACCTTCAAAACCCAGGCGATATGCCCTGGCATGGTTGCCTCGCTCCCCTGCAGCCCCCAGACACGTGGGATCCTATTAGGGACACACAGTTCCATGTTACGTTGTGAAGCAGGAACTAATCTTTAGGAATTGGTTTCCAGGAGGGCCAAATGATTGAGTGCCGCTGCTGCTATGGGGAGATTGCCTTTGAGGAGCTGACGCAGTGCGCAGATGGACACTTGTTTTGCAAGGAGTGCCTAATAAAGTACGCTCAGGAGGCCGTCTTTGGCTCTGGGAAGGTAAGGACACCCTCACCAGGAAATGAAAGGTGGCTGGAGACCCGTATCTAGTTAGGTGAAAACAAAAGCTCTTCCACAAAGCCTTTCTAGGCCACCAAAACGTCCTCCTCTTTCACACCTTCTGCTGTGTGTTTCCTATTCTCTGCCTCACCTTCTTTACTTCTGTTTTTTAGCCTGTTTCATTCCATGTGGCTCTATCCAAAGCTGTGTCCCTGCTTTGACCAAGTGTCTTCTCCTTGTAGGGTGGTGTGATCTGGGCACTCCTGACTGGATTACATCCATGAACTGATGGTGTTTGGGGAAAAGTCTGTTTCCCATGGTTTTCCCCACCCTCTAAAAAATTGAAGCTCATCATGACCCCTCTTTCCATTACCTTTTGTTGAGGGTGAACTAAAAGGTGCAAAACAGCTCTGCGTGTGAAGGCATGCTATGTGATTGATTGATTGATTGATTGATTGATTGATTGATTGATTGAAATCTAAGTGATTCTTAGCTTTTATAATCTCTCTCACTCTCTCTTCTCTCCCTGTATGTAGTCGGAGCTCAGCTGCATGGAAGGGAGTTGTACATGCTCATTTCCAACCAGCGAGTTGGAGAAAGTGCTTCCTGAAAACATCCTTTGTAAATACTATGAGAGGAAAGCAGAGGAGGAGGTGGCTGCTGCTTGTGCAGATGAGTTAGTCAGGTAAGGGTAGCAATTGGGTCTGAATTGCCCAGGGATTCCCAGGTGCTTTGGACCACTTCAGACAGCACCTTCTCCTGCCTTTACGCTGCTTATCGAGCTCTGACCCAAAGAGAGCCGGTATGTAGTTTTAAGTGTTTCAGACTAGGAGTGGGGATGCCCCAGGTTCAAATTCCATTCAGCCACAGTGCTCGCTGGGTGACCTTGGGGCCCATCAGTATCTCTAGACCTAACCTACCTCACAGGGCTGTTGTGAGGATAAAAATGGGAGGGGGAACTATGAATGCTTCCTGAAGCTGCTTAGGGAAAATATGGGATATAAATATGACACACAAATAGTATATATAATAAAGTAATACTCTTACCCAGTATTCCCCCTAAATAGGTTTACTCTAAATTGGGGTGGTGGACAACCTGAAAAATGCATAGTCAGCATATACTACCTTTGGCATCTTTGTAACCTGAAACATAAGAGTGAACTCTACTGGACTAGACCAAGGGTCAGTCTCGTCTAGTATTCTCTGTCCTCTTACGACCAACCAGGTATTTCTGAGAACAGGGCCTGAAGGTAGTAGCCCCACTTTACTACAGTACCTCAGTAAGTGGCATTCGGTGGCGTACTGTTTCGGCCCATGGATGCTCCATATAACGACCATGGCTAATAACCCTTGATCGATCCCTTCTCCATGATGTCGTCTGATCTCCTCTTAAGGTTATCTAACTGACAATACAGCAAGGGGCTGATACGATGCCCTCAACTCCACTTTTTCTTGGCCCGCAGGTGTCCCTTCTGCAACTTCCCAGCTCTACTGGACAAGGATGTGAAGCGGTTCAGCTGTCCTAACCCGCGTTGCAGGAAGGTAGGAGGTGGATCTTTTTGTTTAGCGATTAACTGGTGATGCAAGGATACAGGCAGTAGTAATTGATAGCATTGAAGGAGCAATTCGATTGGCTGCTGTTGCTTGGGTATATAGAGTGGTACTTAGAGTGGCCTGGAAATCTCAGGAGCGGGCTTTGCACAACAGTGTGTTTCAGAGCAAAGAGTCACTTACAAGGGGCGCTTGATAAGAACTGTGCGTGCCTAACTGAATTTTGCAGTTGGAGAGAGGGGAACATCAGCCTGGCAAAACAAATCACTTGAAGGTGCATTTGGGCATGTTCATATGGCAGAAGTGTAAGTTGGGGCAAGCCAAGCGGCTGCTTAAATGTGCAGATGTCTTTTACCTGTTTTGCGGAAAGAGCCCTTCTGGTGCACTTTTTGATGGTGGCAACCAGCGTGCTACGTAATGCACCCTGCCTTATTCCCACGAGCTAAGGCTTAAAGCCGACATGTCATGCTTTTTTTGGATTCAACCATAGCGTTGAGTGCTGTGTCCCTCCAGTGTCTGTGGCCCAGAATGCCAAGCAATTGCGCATTGGTGGTCATGCCTGGAAGCACATGCCTTCCAGCTGTAGTCTCTGCCATAGGAAGAGAACAACCCAGTGAAAGCTTCCTTTCCAGTGAGTCTGCGATTGACAGCAAAGTCCCAATAATATATATTAGTTTGGAAATCTGGGAATATGGGAAGTGCACCTGTAGGATGTTGAAAAGTGAAAGCCACTAGGTGGCACCATTGGTTTATCCACAGTCGGAAATAATTCTATGCAGTCTGACCCTCTTTCTTTCTCTCTCCCTCCCTTTTTAGAAGTCGGTTCCTATCTTAAAAAGCGAGACAGAAACTATGTGCCTCCAAGTGAGCTTGGCTCTTTAAAGCCTTTTGTTTAGTTATCTGTCACTTCTTGCAATTCCACCCTTCCTCTAAGGAGTGAACCCATTTAATCCTGAGACAGAGCAACTTGCCAAAGGCCATCCACTGAGCTTCGTTGGGGTCTTGAACCTGGGTCTCTGTGGTTCAAGTCCAACACTCTATCTCACCAAAGTGGCTTAGCAGCTTTATGCTGGCTTTAGGGTCTGAAATAGGTAGACCCTAAAATAGGGCTCAAGTTACAGGAAGCCAGATTCCGGCTGGATATCAGGAAAAACTTCCTGACTGTTAGAGCAGTACGACAATGGAATCCATGACCTAGGGAGGTCGTGGGCTCTCCTACACTAGAGGCATTCAAGAGGCAGCTGGACAGCCATCTATCAGGGATGCTTTAAGGTGGATTCCTGCATTGAGCAGGGGGCTGGACTTGATGGCCTTATAAGCTCCTTCCAACTCTACTATTCTATGATTCTATGAAGAGTGGTCCATTAAAGTCCTCTTAGGAAGATGTCTGCTTGGCTCTCTCAGATTCTAGAACGCTCCAAGGCATGGAGCTGTAGTGTCATTCTCCACTTAGGCAGCTTTATACCCAAGGGTCATCTGTATGGGCTGACTTCATGATGTCTGAAAGAAATCCCTAGATATATACAGTCAAGACTTCCATTAAAATATCATTAATTGTTGGGCTGGGGTGGGTGGGTGGATATGTTAAAAGCTTAATTTCTCAAATGCAAATAGTCATGCACATGCTAAGAGACTAATGGATATTGCGGTATATGTGAATTTTTTTTGGAGTCAAAACAATTGGCTTGTGCCAGGTTGTGTCCTTCCAATGCATTTACTATGTTGCATCAATTCACCTAATGGCTGGTGGCGGAATATTAGACCACCTTTGATAGTGGATTTTGGAGCTACAGTGAAACCCTTTTGCTAGCATGCAGTAGGCAGAACTGCTTTTGTGTTGGAGGCCACAGCTGTGTCAGACCTTCTAAATAGGGGTGGCTGCAGCTGTTACCAGTGGCTTATAGTGTGTGGCCTCAGCATGTTCAAGTGACACTGGCCTGATTCGCATGTAACAAAAACCCAGAGTTTGGGTTGAGGTTATGTGCGAACCCTGCACTATGGTTGTTAACCGTGAAAAACCAAAAGTTCACAACCCAACTACAAACCACAGGTTGTCTTCCTGGGTTGTTTGTAGTTAACAACCCATAGTGCAGGGTTCACACATATAGTGACAACCCATGATTCAACAACAGCCCCCCATGATTCAATGAGAACCCATACTCGTGAGTTGTTATGTGCGAACCAGGTCACTTTCTCATACCTGATACTGTTCAACTCTAAACAGATTAAGGGTGGATAGGTTTGCCCAATCCAATGTACCATGATAACTAAACCGAATGTTTACTTCAGCTCTGAAGGGTCTCTTCTGTGTTTGCATCCCATTGTGAGTCTCCCTGCCATGGGAAATCCACCTGGTACCCCTTCGTTGCCATTTTTCAGGCTCTAGGAAAAGCCTGTCCTTACTTGCAGGATTTGAGTGGCTAAGTTAGTTTCTTGTGTTTGTGGGTTTGGGTATGGTTGTTGTTGTCGTCGTCGTCGTCTCTTGTTGGTTTGTTGGCTGCTGGCTGTTGCTTTTATTGTTTACGTTTAAAGGCAGCATGCTCTCTGACTTGGATGTACTGCTTTGTTTTTATTTATAGGGGTGTTTTTATGCTATCTTGTTAACCCGCCTTGATTGCCAGCTATTGCAGAAACGTGCCATACAGTTTTTCAAAATATATGCAACACTGATGTTTATCTCTGAATTGCCAGATGCTAGGGATAAGCAAAAGGTGAAAGCTTGGACCTGTTAGCTTGTTAGAGAGAAAGAAAGAGAGAAAGAGAGAAATCTGACTGTCCACTGTTGGAAGCAGCACCGGGGTCATTGCACCTTGCTTTCAAGGGAATTCTTGGGTATTGCTTTCCTTTTTCTCTTTTTTTCTTCTTCCTTGAAAGCTACAACCCTCCAATCATTGGGTAAATTAAGAAGGCTATTTTTCTCTCTCTTAGTTCTCAGCCCGGACGGATACTGGCAGGTAATCAGCTCAGCTGCCCCTCCTCCCTTGCCTGCCCCAGACGTGATTGGCTTGCGTTGGCCGTTTGTGTGTGTGTGTGTAGCAGATAGTGCGACTTGCTGATCGTTGCAGTTTCTGTGCCAGGATCGTATATGCCAGGATCGTATATGTGCCAGGATCGTATATCGTATATCATGGGCAGGGAAGAGGCATGGTGCTTCTTTGCAGTCTCAGCACAGGGCACTGCAGCGTTTCCAGTGAGCTGGGAGATGGGAAGGTGAAAGATTGCTGTTGCCATGGCAATAACTCATCTTTGAAAGAGAACACATCATTCCTTTGGGCGCTGGGTAAGGAGGGAGGGCAGGAGGATGGACGCTTGGAGCATCAGAAAGGTGGGCATCTACTTCCGCTATCTCCCTTTCAGGTGTAAGGCAAGCCAAGCATAATAGTTTCGCCTCCTTTCCTATTTAGCAAGCTTAGTCTCTTAACTGCAGTGTAGATCCTCTCCCCCACGCCCCTGCATGCTTACGCATGATGCAAACCAATAACCAAGATTTGAAAGAGAGCAGTAGCTGACTGCCTGCAGGCATCTCTACAGCTGCACAAGATGGATAAAGAATTCAATTTCCCTGCACTTCCACAGTGACGTCATGCCAGCCTAAGTCCCGCGTGTTCACCTATTAGCACCTCTTGTACTCTCCGCAGTCTGTTTGTCCACTGCTCCTTGGAGCACGGGTACAGCACCCACAGCAAGGAGGGGTTGAATGCTTTAATTCCTTTATAAACCGAAAAGAGGTGGCTGAGCAATCTTGAGCATCCCTCATTCGTTTCTTTACTTAAAACGGGTGCAGAACTCGTGTCCAAATGCGGCCCTCTAAGATTCCCATTCTGGCCTCTGGCCTTTCAGGGTCCCCAAAAGGTCATGTTTCCGCTGCCCCCCCCTTATTATTTCTTGGTTTTCCAGCTTTTGTGCATTCCCCCCCCCCCCCCAATTCTAAGAGGTTTCAATGCCTCTCCTAAGACTTAGTTACTGGCAGCAAGAGCTTTAAGCTACAATATGCTGGTATTTTGTGTCTGCCTCTTTTGCCTTTGCCTCCCCACCCCACCACACGAGAGCCTCTCCAGAACGGAATTTGACTCTCAGCCTGAAAGAGGATCGGCATCCCTGACTTAAAAGGGTTCCGTGCTATCTTTTCCATTGTTACAGGTGCTCAAAGTGGCACACAGCAATAAAAGGAACGGATTACCGTGACAGTTATGGGTCTCAATTATCCTTTTAAATAAGGACGCTATAAAAATACCCAAAGAAGCTAGAAGCAGCCACTCCTGGCCAAAGCTTGCAGATTAATAGCTCACAAAGGAAATGCTTGGCAGAACAAGATGGTTTTAACTTCTTGCCCGAAAGTATGAATGCATGATGCTGCCTCCTGCTGAGTCAGGCCATCTAATGCAGTATTGCGTGCTCCAACTGGCAGTCTCTTTCCCATGTTTTCAAGCAGCCCTCTGTTTCCCATGTCCCTTTCAGCTGAGGATGCCAGGGATTCGAACCCAGGTCCCTCTGCTCACAAACTATTTGCTCTCTGCCACCGGGCTGTGGTTGCTCCCCAGGCTTCCTCCTTCTCCTTACAGGGAGGTGCATTTGGAGCACTGGATGGAAGTCTTTAAATAAACAGTATGGCATATTTTATTTCTTCAAAGCATTTTTATCCCGCCCTTCAGCCACAAAGCCTCCCTTACAAAGATCAGAAATAAGGCAGCCCCAGCCCACAAGCTTATATAAACTGTAAGATATGTCACAAAAGGAAAGTGGATTGGGAGGGAGGAGGAAAAAATGTTTTATGTGAGTATGATATTGAGCAGAAAAATCCATGTGGGGTGGTGGGGGAGTATGTATTGGATGCTGTATTTCTCCGGCGCATGATGATAACTGCATGCTGTTCGGTAGAGTCCTTGGAACATGGCTCACTCGTGCCCTGTTGAGTCCCTTTTCCCAGACACAACTGGGAAAAGGGGTCTTCCAGTCAGCCGTGTGCTCAGTCTTTCCCCTCGGATTCTAAGCATACAGACCATTGCTCAATCCTGCTGTTGCAATTCCTTCCTCCCCTCCGTTTGTTGAGTTTGCTGATGTTTGCTTTCTACTTCCCCTATCTGTGGCAACACAATTTTTTTAAAAAAATGCCCTGTAATCAGTTTGCCATCTTGTGCCTGGAAGCTATGCTGATGGTGTGTGTGTGTGTGTGCACGCGTGCGTGTGTGTAATACACATCTTAAAGTTTAAAAAAAAGGAAGCTCTCTTGCCAGCTGGTTCTCATTGTGTTTCAAGGGACAGGACTTTGCAACTTCTGCTTTGCCATCTTCTGGAAAATGAGGCTGCGCTTAAAGCCGCCTGCGTTTCCCTCCCCTCCTCCCCTGCCTTTGCAGTCCTATACAGCTTTGTTTTATATACCCTGTCCCTTAATTTTTCCTTGTATCTGGGTTTTGGGAGGGAAGGGGATTTTCTAGGTTTGGGGGAGAAGGAGTGGGGGCTGACAAGCAGAATGTCCGTCCTCTTGATGGGCAGCAATTGGTGGGAGGAAGGGCGTGTATTTGACAAGGACCTCCATGGCAGTCCATTGTGTGTCTGTGTGCTCCCTTCCCCCTTTCATTGGGGCTGCTCTGTGTAGGGGTGGAGGGCAGTTTCTGCCTCCAGTGCAGCAGTGTCCACCCCCCCACCCCCTCCACCCCCCATGCATCGCTTAAGTTTTTCCTCCATAGGGCTGTATACTGCCAGTTGCCTTGGGGGGGAATGAATCTGCCCCAGGTTAAGTTAAGCTTGCAGGGCAGGCTGTCTCTCTTCTGCACCCATGATTGGGGTTCGTAGAACTCAGTGGGAACCTCCAGCATCGGAGACAGTAAGCCTATGTACACCAGTCGCTGGGGGACGGGTGGGAGGCTGCAGTTGCACCATGTCCTGCTTGTGGGTCAACAGCTTGTTGGCCACTGTGTGAACAGAGCGCTGGACTGGATGGACCCTTGGTCTGATCCGGCAGGGCTCTTCTGATGTTCTGAACCATTTGCATCTCCACCTTGCTCTGTTCCATTCCTTGGTCAAACTAGAGCAGGAGCATCGAAACCCTTTCAACCCAAGGGACAGATTTCATTTTGGAGAAGCCCTTGGGGGCTGCATTTCAGCGAAGGGCGCGGATGGAGGAACAACAGGCTGGGGCCAAAGCTACCTTTGTATTTTAGCTCAAAAGTTCTTACTACCAGTAACTAAGTCTTAGGAGAGGCACCTTTGGGGCTGGGAATCCACCAAAGCGGTGGGCAGTTGTGGGGGAGGTTGTGGCCATATAGAAATTCTGGGATGTTTGGTCCTCCAGGCGGGCCAGAATTTCCATTCAACTGAGCTAGAGTGTAACAGAAAGTTGGGAAGAGGTTTATAGAGAGCGTGCCGACAAAGCTGGGCATGGGAATAGAGATAACTCAGTGTATTGCTTCGCCCCATATTTGTCTAACAACACGCCTAGCTATAGCCTACTAGGATCTTTCAGCTGTAAGCCAGTAGTGTTCAGTCTGTGAAGCCGTTACTTTTTCCTCTTCTATTCTCCCCCTCCCCACCCCCACCCCCACCCCCACACCTTTCCCATTTTCTATCCAATTGTCTTTGTGGCGTTCACCCTTCTGAATGGTGTAGCTGGGAACGTATTCCGTTGACTTCTTGCCAAAGCCACAACAAATGGCAAGTTTCCATCTGCTCTCTCTCTCTCTCTCTCTCTCTCCCCACCCTTGCTGCCGGGCAAGCAGTTTTCATTTTTCTACCATAAAAGGGCAGTGGAAACTCAGCTGCAGCCTTGGTGCTGCTCTTCAGCACAACTGATGAGGAAACAGAGGCGTAGAGGAGACTGGGCGGAGGCGTCAGCCGTGGCGCTGTGGCAGGGGCTGGTGGCAGCCCAGCCTCCCCCCTCCTCCTCGAGTGGGTTGCTGAGGAGGACCACACAAGAGGAGGAGGGCTCAGGTTCTCTGGCGATTGTACTGGAGGTCTGTGCTTCAGTAGGGCTCTGTGCAAAGCAAATCCTAATCCTGCTCCAAGGAAACTAACTCCACAGGCGGAATGACGTTGGGCGAATCAAGCACCTTTGCATGTCTTGGTTGGCAGAACGTGCTCTGTTTCTCTAAGACCCAAGGGTGGGCAAACTGCTGCCCTCCGGGTGTTTTGGACTACAGCTCTCATAATCCCTGACCGTTGGCCATGATGGCTTTGCCTGATAGGAATTGTCGTCCGGAACATCTGGAAGGCCATGTGTGGCTTATCCTTGCCTAAGATCTGGGTTTCAAAGGAGATGGTAACCTTCTGGCAGGAGGAAGAGAGGTGTTTATAGAGATGTGTGGGCTGAATGGGCAGGGGATGTTGGGCAGGGGATCTACTCTGGCAGAGGGGTAATCAGCTCTTCAAGCTGTACTAGCCATCTGAGCTTCCCTCTGGCTTCCAAGGATATCTCTAAATGGGAGTTATCCATTCTTAAAGAGCTGATGTAATCTAGGTCCTTAGACTGCAGGAAGTTCCCAGTTCAAATAACGTAAGAAGAGCCCTGCTGGATCAGACGAAGGGCCCACCTAGTCCAGTACTCAGTTCACATGGTGGCCAACTAGTTGTCGACCAGGGACCCACAAGCAGGACACAGTGAAACACCACCCTCCCACCCATGTTCCCCAGCAACTAGTGTATATAGGCTTACTGCCTCTGTTAATTGGAAATCTCGTCTCTGCCATGAATTCATTATGTGGCTTTAGATAAGCCATTCACTTCCGTGGCCATTACGCTCTTCTTCCTTGCAAGGTTGTTGGAAAATGACATACCGGTGCTAAGCGTTACGCTCAAGTCTTGTACTCTCACTGGGAATTAGAATATGTGGTACCCTAAAACGGGTTATCCCGTTGGCTGTTTTCCTCACTTGGCCTTGTGAATTGCTGGGGGGACCAGCGGAGCTGAACAGATGCTGCTGCCGTGTGACGAGCGGGGAATTGGAGATGCTGAATTGGCACATCGGGATTCAGGGAAGGGAAGGGCATACAGTCCAAGACTTCGCTGAGTGCCCTTTCAAACTGAATCCTTTACCCCGCATTCTGCTTTAATTGCAAGGCAAGCTCTTGCGTGTTTCATGCCTCTGATTTGGCTCTTTCTGAGAGTAGAGCTTCATGCTCAGAGAGCAGCTGCATGGCTCTGCTTTCCTCGGACCCCGCTATTTCCTGCTGCAACTGTGGTGGCTTGAATGCTTTCACATGCCAAAAATGCCCCGCCTGTAGAAGGTTAGCTTGTCAGGATGAAGAGCTGTATCCTCATCTCCTCTCTTCCTCCCTCCTCCCCTGTTCTAAAACAGCACAGTCTCAGGAAGGCTATGCTGTGTAATTGTTCTCAAAGTGTGGACCCGCTCCTATTGTCTCACTTCAAATAACTGCAACAAGAATAAGCATTTTTTTAGCTTTTTTCCCCACAGTGGAGCTGCTTGCAAATCTAAATCATGTAGGAATACATAGTCCAGAAAAGCTTGATAAATGGGCATCCTTCAAAATGTGTTGAAAATCAGCAAAACCTATTTGGAACTGACTTCTTTGCAAGAAAGCAGATGTCTTCCCTAACTCTCTCTTCCTCTGTCTCCCTCGCTCTCTGTCTTTTTTTCTTCCCAACCCCCCACAATTGTTTGTGGTTGTGTGTACTACTCAAAACCTCCCAAAAACAGGAATTCACAAACCACTGGTATAAAAATAGATCATGCACGTTTGGGAGGAGAAACGTGGGTGTTTTTTTTTTGTCCTGCCTTAGGCTCCTGCCATATATAGCCATACCATTGAGTGAGAAGATGATTCTGCCTTATGCCTATCAACTTGGAAATATATCCATAAGAGGACGTGTTGTTTGTCTTCCTAGCTTAGACCTTTGGGCCTGTTAAAGCAGGAAGCTATGGCTGACCTCGTGTAGGGTGGAGAATTTTGTTGATGTTTTAAAGGCTCATCAGTCTTAGGTCCATTAGTATAAGTCACCCTCGTGCTTCCTGCTTACATAAAAACCAAATTCCCAGGTTGGGGTGTGTGGAAAGACTGGGCATCTGAAGTGCTGATCCTTCCTTGCCACTTGTGCATGTTTATAGTAGCAGCAACTGAAAGAGGATTGAGGGTCAGGTTCCAGCTCTTGTGGCGAGGTTCTGCAGTGCCCTGAATTGCTGTTGGTTGGAAGATACTTGCAGTCTAGTAGAGGTTGAAAAGCTGAATATGGCCCTTGAGTATAGCACCTGGAACATGCTCTCAGTATGTTGGCTCATTGGCAAATGGAAACACAGACACTCCGCCATGGTTTGCAGTCCTGGAACGTGGCATTGCTTGCGTGTCAGCAGTGGCTCTGTTCAGACAACATACTAAACCATGATGGTTAAGCATTTTGAGCTAAAGATTATGGCTAGCGTGTTGTGTGAACCATTCCTAACCATGGGGGCTACGTAATCACAGTTTAGCCACTAACTACTTGCTGCAAAAGGGTTAGCGACCTAACTGTGGCTTAGCATGTTGTCTTAACAGGCCCAACATGTCAACAGACACACAGTTGAGCCAAATATGTAGGCCAAAGAAGTTTACTTTCCCAAAGTGGTGTGAAGGCAGCCACAGAGTTGATGCCAAGAACTCCACTCCAATTCATGGCAGAAAATTAGCAGACATTGCCTGTAGTAACTTGTAAGCACTAACAGCCTATATGTGGAATGAATAGTAATCTGTCAGGGCTATTAAAGAGCATAAGAGCTCTGCAGAGATCCACCGAGTCCTGGGAGGAGGAACCTCTACCAGCCCAAGCACCAAATACTATTTCGGAGAAGCTCTGGGCCCCCACATTCCAGTGGTGGGCGGGGCCAAAGGGGCAGTGCTGAAGGCAAAAGGGGTGGAGCCAAAATATAAGAAAATACCAGCTGATATCCATTTACACCTCTCTTACTGCCAGTAACTACCTTTTAGAATGGGGGGGGGGGGGAACTACACAAAAGTTGGGAAACGGCCAGCTGATTGGTGGTTGCGTGAAAGGGGGTTGGGCCATCTTGGGCCCCCAGAGGGCCGGATTTGGCCTCCAGGCTTGTGGTTCCCCACCTCTCATCTAGTCCTAATCCTTTGGTTCCCCCACAGTGATTACTCAAGTGCAGGACAAGCAACACATGAAGGTAACATCCCTCCTCTACTGTTGATCTCCAGCTTCTTGTACTCTGTGGTATTGCTTCTCAACATGGAGGGTCTATGTCAACGTTATACAGAGGCAAACCCATTTTGCCACAAGATACACTGAAGAAGGAGCTGCAGCCAATTACAGCTTGCTGATGAGCATGTTTGCGTGACACATGCACACACGTGTTGCTTTTCTAGATATACACTGAAAACAACATCATGCATGAAGTGGTCAGCAGTTGTGACTATGTGCCTGCCTTTGGTGTGCTAGGATGTTTGGCCTTGCACATGCAGCCTCAAGCGATGCTCAGCAGGCTCCGGTCAGAGAGGCTAAGCACAGGGTCATGGCATCCAATGTCCATCTTGGAGCCTTTTGGAGTTTGTTTCCTAATTTGGTCACATTATGAGCCAGGCTGTCTTGCTTAACCTCTTTCTTTAGAGAGGAGGGGCAGTGGGAGGAAGGCTTCCTTTTAACATTGTGGAGGCTAAGAGGAAACTTTACACAGGGGAGGGCATAAAAGTGTGGTCTGGCTTCCTCTGCACAGAGGAATTAACTCTCAAGAGATGTTTTTTGTAATGCAGAAGTTACAGCTTTGCAGAGATGGCTGCTTGTAGTCCTCAGAATGCCTAGGGAGTTTATCCTGTGGACGTGGCTGTCTTTAAATCCCATGAGCATGGTGTTGGGGTGGCCTGGGGTGGCACAGAGCAAAGGGATAGAGCTCTACCAGCTCCAGCATCCCTGGAGGTGGACCATTCCTCCTACAATTCTGGAGATAAGAGAGCTCCTCCATTGCAAGAATCCAAGGCGACCTAGAGACATTTAAAATTAATTAATTAATTACATGAGGAAGCCACAGAGAAGCTGGCTCGGTTGAGGAAGAGTATAGCAAGACTCGTGTGTGTGTGTGTGTGTGTGTGTGTGTGTGTGTTTCTCAGCCAAGGATTGGATATGAATTAGTGGAGGTAGACGTGTTCGGTTTGTTAGCAAGAAGTTCTGCATGGTGCTGCCTTTTGAAGAACATTCAAACTCAAACCGATTCAAAACAGTGTGGCTTTGATGCTTGAACTGGGAAGGGCCCCACAAAGCTCACAATACATCTGTTCAAACAACATCCACATCAGCTCCCATCTTACGTTGCGTACAGAAATGAAACTTTGACTCTAAAAGGGTTTAGGGGGCAGGAATGGGGGTATCGGTAGAACCTTGGACTATCTGAACAGCGTGCCTACTGACATTTCATGGATGGAGGGAAGTCTAAGCGGCATATGAGGGTTAGGGTTAAGCCTCGAGTTAGGGTTGGGGAGGTATCTTAGTTTCATTAGTTTCAATGGGTAGGGCTTATGTTGGATTCTACCCATGGTCTACTAGCATATTTGACCCCCAAAAAAGTAAGACAAACTGGATATATTGTATACTGTTGAGATTATGGTGATACGTTTAAATTGTTATGTACCTTTGAACAGAAATGTACCTTTGAACAAAATTGAAACAAAAAACATTTATATATGAGCTGTTCTAAATTGATTTTAAGCAAGTCTTGTCATTTGTTGTTTAATAAGGCACCAGGACTGTTTTTTTCTATGCCGCAGAAAGAGGTGGTTAACTTTTACCACTTCAGAATGTAGCTGGGGAATTGCATTTTTAAATTTTCTCCTACTTTAAAAACATACGCATACACCTGAACCCTGCAAGTAGAAAACTAGCACAACAGGGGAAGGGCTGGACCAGGTGTTTCTCCATGCTATGCTACGCTTTTTTATATACTTACAGGAGTCATTTGCACGGAGAAGCATTCAAAAATAGAATCCCCCGCTGCCGCTCTTAAGTGGCACAGCAATTATCTCCCTCAATTCTTCTGCCGTGTCTAGACGTGGCCTTCTACACCCGGATCTGTGTAGCCCTCCAGACTAGGAAGAATGGCAGCCAAACTGATGCAGCATCTTCACCAAGAAATGTTGAATTCTGCAATATGAATCCCATTTCCTTTGTATACATTATTCTCCTCCTGGTCAACACAGGCCAGGATGTGGGGGGAAATTCCCAAAGCTTACACATACATACACACACCCATCTGCAGCCTTAAAACCTAGAAAGGTTTTTGTTAATGAAAGCTGAGAGTATCAGGATTTTCTTATGATACTGATTTAACACTTGGGGGTTCCCTGCCCCCTGCACTTTGTAAGTGCTGTAGAGACATTAAAACATAAGACAGTCCCTGCTTGCAGGCTAGCAGCTGCACCTTCACTGGCTAATGAAGACAGCCCTGGTTGATCTCACCCTTGGGAGGCCAGGGTGCATACATAGCCCCCCGTGGCCCTTAGTCTCCTGGCTGGTAGCAGCGGGCGCCTCCTTCAGCTCTGCATTCCCAGGGCAGTAATACATTGAGGGATGGGCCAGTCACTGTGGTACTAATCTCTTCCCCACCCCGCAAAATCAGGCCATCCATGGCAGCTTTTTAACCTTGAAGCCTCTACCTTGTTATGCATTCAACCTAAAGCTGCTGTTGCATTATTGATGGAGCTGTATCCGTCTAGCCAGAACGCTGACGTTTTAAAATTGCTCTTTGTAACAGGGGAGCGAGCAGCCAGGTTCTTAAGAACAAGAAAACAGTGAACTTGGAGAAGGAAACAATGCTATTGGAATCACTTGTAGTCCGTATCAAAACACAGCGAGGATCTGGGAGGGACTTTTAGGTGCTTTGACATCGGCCGCTCGAAATCCAAGCAGCCACACCACAGGTTATTTCTACTTTATGTTTACAGTATCGCATTTTTGTGTACTACTAGTACGTAGGCAAACTGTCCTGTATTTTGGCCTGGTGTTGGCCTGTTGCCTGCAGAGCTGGGTAGCATATGCTCCCGAAGTCTCTCTTTGTTGGTACCTGCCCCTAGTTTCGGCCCTTGGGGATGCCTTGTTACCATTTGGTGGGTCTTAGGTTTGTTGACCTGTCATTGTTTGTAACGGCTTCTGCCCTGAAAGTCTGCCAAGAAATCTTCTAAATAAATGAATGAAATTCTTCTGGGTTCAGCAACCTAAATATCTGACTCATGCTGGCTGTAGCCTGGTAAAGCATACTGTTGGCATGCAGACGGTCCAAAGTTCAAGTCCTAGCAGGACCCTAGCAGGCTTGGTTGGCACTTCGCAAGGACAGACACCCTAGCAGTGGCCCCACCGAGAAAAGCCCCCTGGACTTGCTCCTTCCTTTTTCCATTGCAACTTGCTTTTTCACCTGCCTTTGGCTCTGGTCTGGAGAGCAGTGGTAGTGAGATGGAGGAGCATTAATGCACATGCTCATTGATGTTCTGCCTATCAAGTAGACAAGTGGTAGGAACGATGAGAAAGAAGATGAGGCGCCACAGTGACAATGGCAGTAAGAAGGTGGATTCATTGACTGAAGGGGTCCTGTGGACTGTCTCTTGCCCAAAGGCCCTCCAAAACCGATCCCTGGCATCTCCAGAGGAAACTTTGAGAGTCACCGCCGATCTGTGTAGACCAAGCCTTCCCCAAGCTGATGTTTTGGGCTTCCAATCCCTCTCAGTCCCAGCCAGTATAACCAATGTTCAGGAATGTTGGGAGTTGTAGTCCAAAACATTTGGAGGGCGCTAGGTCGGGGCTTGGCTGATCTAGACAATAGTAGATAGATCAATGATCTGTGTTTTCTGAGTGGGAGATGTATCTGGGCTCTAGTGCGCACGCCTGTAAACATATGTGCATGAACACTAAAGCACTGCTCAGTGCACAGCCTGCCATTTCACACCATGTGTAGCTGTCTTCTTTGCCCTCCAGTGCAGTCCTCAGTAGTGTTAACTTCCTTTATTTTTTATTGGAGTGGAACTGAAAAACTTGGAGGTGAATGTGTTGGAACTCAGGTGATCCGTTTCTATAACAGAACCGCCAGAGGGCAGCTGTGGCTGAGAATGTTCGTCTCAATAGGAGTTAATAAAACAACCTGTTGGAAGAAATACCCTTCAAATTTAAGCAAGCTTTGAAGACTTTTGTGGTTGAAATTAAATGTTCCCAGATAAAGGCCAAGTTAGTACAGGCCATAATGCAAGAATGATAAACCTTTCAAACTCCTTTTAGCTTCGGTGTTTAGAGTGCGCACTAGATGCAACTAAAACAACAAACAGAAGCAGTTAGTTTCCAGCTTTGGTTTGGAAAAATGCAGTCACTATTTTATGTACATTCCTATTCTCTCTTCACAGCACGTTTCAGGGTTTTGTGGTATTGAAGTACTTTGCTCCTGTGTGTCTCTTATGGAGGCAGAACTTTTAATGTGGAGACGAAGCATGCCACAGCCAAAAGGGAGACCACTGCCTGGCGCATGTGGCTGTTTCCTTAGAAATATTAGAATATCAGGTTGCAGTCTGGGCTAAATACTTTCCTGGAATTTATCAGCATGTTCTTTATTAACTTGCAGGAAAGGGCAACTAAAACGATCAAGGGGCTGGGGTAATTCCCATA
Source organism: Anniella stebbinsi (assembly GCA_029215795.1). NCBI lineage: Eukaryota > Metazoa > Chordata > Lepidosauria > Squamata > Anniellidae > Anniella > Anniella stebbinsi. The sequence goes on from JARDYH010000007.1 coordinate 55,980,576, forward strand.
TGAGGGGAGGTTGTAACAGCTGGGATTGTTTAGTTTGGAAAAAAAGCTGAGTAAAGGGAGACAGAGGTGTACAGAATTATGCATGGTGTGGAGAATGTGGATAGGAGACATTTTTCTCCCTCTCCCATCATACTAGAACCCAATGGGGTCAATCCCACGAAGCTGATTGGTAGGAGATTCAGGACAGATAAACGGAAGTATTTCTTCACACAACTCATAAATAAACTATGGAATTTGTATGATCCCCTTTTGAAGTCATCCTGCACTGCTGGCTCCAGGTTTGTAATGGCTCATGGGCAAGAGACCTTCTGTGGGCCCCCTCCCTAAATGAGTCTACGTTCTCACTGCCATTGTTACCAGCTGCGCATGCTCTTCATCCTCTTTCTCATCTTTGTTCCCACTTGCTGGCTTGACAGGCAGAGAGCCAGTGAGCAGGTAGGCCGTAGCATCTCCTTCTCACCACCAGCATCATCTGGGCCATAGTGAGAGGCAGGTGAACAAGCAGCTTGTGGTGGTGGTGAGGAGGAGGAGCAAGTCCATGGGGTTCTTGTCAGTGGCCCCCTGTTGGGGTGCAGGCCCTCAGCAGGTGCCTGACCATGCCCACCCTTGACGGCAGCTGTGCCATCTTGTAGCAGTGAGTTCTGCAGCTCCTTATGGTGAGACAAATCTCCAGAAGGGGTGCATCTCAGTGTCAAAGCAGAAGGTTCCAGGTTCAATACCCAACATTTCAAGGGATATTTATCGCTTGACACGAGAAGAGTCTGCCATACGTGTTATCTCTAATGTGTGTTATTTTGTGTGTTCTTGCGAGCGGCTTTGAGAGTCGGTCTTGACTGAAAAGAATGGTAGAAATATAACACATTTCCTTGCCAGAACCTGATGTGTTCTGCTATGTGCCAGACTTCTGTTGCATAGATCCACAGCAGTGCCTGGGTCCCCCACTACCAAACATTCTTCCAAATATTGTGCGTGGCTGAGATGGCTCTTATCTCTGTGCTAGATCAGGGTTCAAAGTGGGGTGTGTGTGTTGAAGTAAATGGCTTTTTCCCCTGGTGCCCCCAGTGTAAACAGAACAGTTGTTTCCAAGAGGGCAACATTAATGGAATGCACCGTCCAGGCCAAGCTAAAGCATGGCTGCAGTTTTTCACAATGAGGTCAGCGCCACTCAAAGCTGATGGGAGTTTAACACTGGATATGCCTTTCTTAATGCCAAGAGGTCAGCTGGGAAAATGGCAGCTAATGGAAGCACAAGTATGTTCGTGATAAATCGGGAGCCGAAAGACCAAACAGATGTCGCTTACTACCTCAATCTGCCCCTCGCAGCGCTGTGTGGCCATTAGCAATGATGTGGCTGCATTTCCTCCATTTGTTTCATGCCAGCGTGTGTATCTAGTGTCGTTTTAAAACGGGAAATGCCACCAGAACAGTGCCAAATTAACGTCTTACTACTGGCGGGTCACAGATCTGCTTGGGTATCCCTTAACTCGCAAGGCATCTAGATGTAGCTGAGCAGAAATTGGTATTTGGTAATGTTTTTGTTTCTTGGAACATGACATTCTTTCCCCCTCTGTTCTGCCGTCCTGCATGCGTAACATTTTGCAAGCACGAATTGTTTACATCCACATGTGATCTATCAGGCAGGGGCACACACAGCCGATTCATGTGGCTGCTCAAAGAGGCTCATACATCCCGGGGAGCTCTTCCATTGACACCCCCATCAGTGCTGCATTTCAGTCTCTCAAGTTTGAGACGATTCCTTTGCTTTGCAGAGTTGCACAAGAAAGTTGGTAGGAAACGTTTGCAAAAGGCCATTCATGCAGAACAAGCAGGTATTGTGGTGTCAGATGGTTCACCTGCCTCACCTTCCCCGTTGTCTGCCTTTTTTTTTTTTTTACCTGTATGAAATCTACAAATGTTCTGTGACACACCAATTGATGAGGTTCTGTTGCATTATGGGAAATGGAGCTGCGATTGCTCAGCTTGGAAAAAGGATGAGCAAGGGGGGCGGATATGATGGAGATGTACCCAATTATGCATGGTGTGTCGAAAGTGGATAGGGAGGCATTTTTCTCCCTCTCTCATAATACTGGAACCCAAAAGGATCGTCCCATGAAACTGATTGGTGGAAAATTCGGGACAGATAAAAGGAAGGGTTTCTTCACACAGCGCAGAGTTGAACTATGGCATGCGCTGCCACAAGATGGAGTTATGGCCAGCAAATTTGGATGGCTTTAAAAATAGGGTTAGACAAATTCCTGGAGGAGAAGGCTATCAACGGCTATATGCTATTTCCAGTATCAGAGGCAGTATGCCTATGTCTTACCAGTTGCTGGGGAACATGAGCGGGTGGGTGTTGTTGCACTCATGTCCTGCTTGTGGTTTTCCACAGATCCGATTGGCTTTTTAGTGAGCAGAATGCTGGACTAGATGGACCCTTAGTCTGATCCAGCAGAAGCAGACCCTGACCCAGCACAGTATGTGCCCTTTGGGGCCGAAAAGGCTGCCCACCCCTGCCTTTAAGGTAGGGCAAAGAGAAGTTGGAATGAACTGGGAGCTAGGAGGACAACGTAAAGATTATTCCAGGTGAAGAATACGTCTTTGCAGAAGAGTGAAACAGGCAGGGAAGTGAAACCCAACATCCTTTTTCTCTGCCTCTTCGGAGTCTAAAGAAGTACTCCGGGGACCTCTAGAGGAGGCAGCGTTTTAGTCCTTGCTTCGGAAATGAAAGCTGCCATGTGCACTTTGTTGTAATTAAATTTGCTGTATTTAAATTGAAATACAGCACATTCAGCGTCTCTTAAGTATTTTGAGCACCATCCAGTTGCAAGACCAGCATTCATAATGATTTTAGCTGTGTTCCCTGATCAGCCTACGCTGTCACTGCAGATGCTGGGTAGTAGGCGTGCATTTTACGTTCTCCCACGTCTGTAAGAGGCTGCCATAAGGGGGCACCATAAGCTTGAATTTAGGAAATTTTCCCTTCTTATGGCCGTAAGTCCCATCAGGCCAGCTCCTGTCAAATGGGTCGAATCGAAAGCACATTGGTGACTAATGGAAGAGGATCTGTGCACATCTTTTGGGTGACCGACATGCCAGATGGCACGAGGGAGAGGCTCAAGGTGCCTTCATAAATACTGCTTAAATGGCTTCTTAATTTCCTGCACCTCTGCCTCGCCTGTAAGCACCTATGCCCATCACCACCTGTTGTGGGAGAGAGATCATAACCCTCACAAGAAGAGGAGAGTGATTATCTCTAATGCATGTGTGAACATGCGTAACATACAACGCTGCCTTTCTCGTCTGAGTCCACCCGGCTCCATTCCCGACTCCAGCTTTCCCCAACATGGCTACCTGCAGTTGTGCTTGGACTCCCCAACTCCCACCATGCCCAGCCAGATAGCATAGCTGGTGGATACCCAGAGTTGTACTCCAATACATCTGGAAGGCACCAGGTTGGAGAATGCTGCTCTACTCAGACAGAGGATGAAATCGGACAACACGATAGTCAATGGTGGGGTAATAATCAACTTTACAGTTGTTCATCTAGGGGGTACTCCCCACACAACATGGTAATAAATAATCAACTGTGGTGTGGATTGGGATCAGCGCTGAGTTGACTATGGCAGCATTCAGACGACATGATAGTCAATACAACTGACGATTGCTTTCCCCCACCCAGTTGCTTAATGTGTCATCTGAATTCAGCCAGAGATTCTTGGAGATCACAAATGGAGGCCTTTTGTTTCCTTGACATCTTTTTAACTGGAGATACTGGGAATCCACCATGAGGCCTCCGGCATTCAAAAGCATGTGATCTCCCAAACAGTTATGCCCCCTTCCCTCCCACGGTTGTTCAGCTTGCATAATTCACCATGCTGGGCAAAACTGCACGTCTAATATTGTTCACATTTGAAATACACACCCATCCAGGAGCTGCCATTTGAGTTAAAAAATATCTGTTTTCCATTGCGCCCTGTTGCATTAATGGTGAATTGGGATAACTAAAGTCAGGTTTAAATCCTCCTCCTCCTCTTCTGTTCATATCAGTAAGGTATATGTATGAATGAGATCATTGTGGGGAATTACGCCCCACATTAATTGTTTCAAGGGGTCAGATATCATTTGGATTTTCTGCACACATGTATAAATATTAACAGATATCTGCATACACATATAGGTTGCACAATGCAAAGTGGTGATTTTACTGGGGGTGGGGGCTGGGAGATGAGGCAACAGTGAGGAAGTGTGGACACAGCCCAGTAAATGTGATCATCCTTAAACATTTATTTATTGATTACATTTCTCTACTGCCCATTAGCTGAAGCTCCGGGCAATTTACAGGACAAATCTTAAAACCATAAAATAGATTAACATAATAAAACTTAATATAAAACCATAAGCTTGAAACAGAATAAAACCAAAGTTGCAACCTAGATAAAACCCAGCAGCAGTGCAAAGATCTAAAAACCCACTAATTCTATTTTTAAAACTAAAGGGCTTCAAAGCCTGGGAAAATAAAAAGGTATCAAAAAGACCACTGTGTAGGCATCAGGTGAGCCTTTCTTACTTAAAGCAGTTAATCCAAGCTGAAACAGCAAAGTCGTCTTTTATTTTATTTTATCCTCATGGGGTTGTACAGAAAATTGACACCTCTCCCTGGTATTAATTGTGACTTGGGTTAATGCAGCGTTTGCAGATGTTGAATATTTTCCCATTTCCAGGAGCAGATGCAGCCTTCGTCCTCTTCTCCTTTTTTGGGGTGATGGTGTTTATTAACACCTGGTCATTTATTTCAGGAGAGATCCAATAGGTCAGGAAAATAATAATGCTCAGCTAGCAGGATTATTCAAGGTCACTCTTCAAATAACTTGTCGAAACAACACACAATGGGTCATTCTTCTATATTTATGGAGCATCCTACTCGGCATGTTTTCCCCATTTGGCAGCTTTTGTTTTTGCAGTGACGCTTGGGGGCGGATTCAGATGCCTCGCAAAAGCCTCTGAAAGGACTGCACAGATTCAGAACGGAGGCGGCGCTGCTTTGCTTCCTTGCTCCTTGCCTGCCCTGTCCATATTTGAGGTGCTGTGTAGGAGGGGAATCATCATGTCAGTCTTCCCCAACTTGGTGCCCTCCAGATGTGTTGGACTGTTACTCCCATAATGCCCAGCCAGCATGGCCCATGGGAGTGGTAGTCTGACACATTTGGAGAGTGCTGGCTTGCAGCATACATTCCATTCAGGATCAACAGGACTCAGCAACTAATTCTGCGAGCCTTAGATTTGGGGTTTCAGCCCCACTATGCTGCACGACAAACTGTTTTTGACACTGATGGGAACTTCCTCCCCTCCCCTCCCTCTCTCTCTCACACACACACTCACTCCACAAATGGTTTGTAATATGGCAAGAGTCAGCAACTCAGCATGTGCCAGACATGTTGCTTAGGTCAGCAGAAGCTCATGCATGAGCCTGAAGAACTTACTGTATTCTAACTTCATCCCTCCTTATTCTTATTCTTATTCTTATTTCTTAGACAATTATCTCAAAGTCTCAAAGTTAAAACATATAAAATATAAAACCTACACAATGAGTTGTTACAGTCCTGGCAGGAACCTGAAATTATTGTAATGTGTACACCACTCCAATCAATAGCAATTCTAACAAAGCTTTTTAAACTCAGTGCTGTGTGGTAGGTAGTGTGTTAGACTTGTAGTAGAGGAGGTCTGGACCCAAATCTTTGCTCAGCCATGAAGCTAATAAGACCACATGGCAATCAAATGAGATCATCGTCTTCGACATAGCAATTAACAACCTTCGCCATGCTTCTTGGAGAAAGGTTAGGATATCAGTAGCGATACCCCCAAATATTATAATTAGTCAGATTATTGGTCAGAACGCTTGCATTCATAATGCTCACCTTGGATTGCTGTCTTTTGAATCCTTTCTTAATTTTGGAATACGTTGGGTGCTTTGGAACATGCACAGTCAGTATCTAAACTATGGCCTTTCTGCGTATGCACGGAATTGGTTGGTTTCTTTCAGAAGGGAGTGTAATGCTGTCACTTGGGAAAAGTTGAACTACAGCTCCCAAGATGCAGTTTGATATTGCAAAGGTGCAGAAAAATTGAATTTTCGGATCTCGGATTAAAGGAGAACTGTTCCCGAAATTACATGGATGAATTTGTTACTTTCCAAACAAATAAATTAGTTTGGCATAAGTTTGCCCATTGCTAGATATCAGTATAATAAAATAAGTATGCTTAATGTCAAGTCGTATTAGCAAAGGTGAAAAGCACCTTTACCATAATGAGATCTAGGGTTGTTGTTGTTTTTGGAGAAATTGGTTTTATATTTGCAGTACATGTGTGTGGCTACAGGTCATCCACTCCACCCCCCTGTCCTGTTTAACATCCCAAAATGGAAATGAGAACAAATCCTTCGAAGACCCAAGACCAAGGGCTTTGAGGAAGTCCTGTAGTTCCTGCTTACAGACCATGCTGTATGTTGGTGGCCTTTTTTCTTGCCTTTTATGGTTTCCCCTTAAAATGAAAATGCAGGTCATATATGGGTCAGATATCTCAGTTTGTGGAGGGAGAGGAACCTGAGCCCACACAGAAAGGGCGGGGACCATTGCTTGCTGCAACCCCAATTGCAGCGTCTTCTGGAAAGGGTTGTTTACTTTGTGATAATTCCCCGTGTGTCATTCCTGTTACTCAGAATTGCCCCCAAAGCACATTTGGCTATCTAGGTTTTCTTAGAAATGTTCCTGGTGGGGGAGACCTTCAGTTCATTTAACAATGCCTTTAATCTAAGCTTGTGAAGCCAAGCATGTCTTTGTTAGAAGTAAAGGAATCTCTCTCTCTCTCTATCTCTCTCCCCCCCCCCCCCAAACTGCTGCCACTGTCCTGTGCTTCTCTTACTACAAATAGCCCAGTGACAAAGACTTGGGGTAGTCTTTCCTTTGAACCAGGTGTAGATTTGGGGAACAGTCTGTGTTTTCGACCTCTGTTCAAATAGTATACCGCAAATCAATTCCACAGGCTTTTGAAGCCTGGCTTAAGCATGTAGCACAATGAGGTGGTAGACTCCTGAGGTGATAAAGTGGAGGGCTTCAGACTGCAGGTGGAAGATACAGTTTTTGACATCCATGTCAAAACAATTTCCCTGCAATTAAATAAAAAAAAAACCTAGCACCTCAGGGAACATCTAGTCCAGTCTGCGTCCTGCTTTACTAGTTTTCTACTTGCGGGGAATGGGCTTTGTTTCCACCGGGGGAGCACTTGTAAATGTAATTCTCCCTCACCTGCAAGCCTGTCATACTTTAGTCCAAGGGCAGGCAAAAAGGTAGATTGTGATCTAGTAGCAGATCTCCAGCCGATCTGCGGTTCATTTCACATTGACTTCCAACTCACAATGTTCTCATGGCAATAGGTGAGGAGGGATTTGTAGATCCATGTTTTAACTAGCGAAAACAAACAGCTTCTCTCCCCTGCACTGTCCCAAATTAGGCTGCTGAAATCAAGAAACCTTGGAGGGGTGTGTGAAGAGGGGTGTGTGTGTGTGTGAAAGGTTTTGTGCATGAGCTCCATTTCTGGTACTGAAAACAAATTTGTGGGCTGTGAGCATGTGCTCAAAGGCGCCTTTCCCAAGTCGTAGTTTTGTGCCTGGCTGTGGCTGGTGGACCACGGAGTTCTGGGGCAGGAGGGGGGGGGGGGGGAATAAAGAAGATCCAGTTAGCCTGCAATCGACTCAGTCCTGGTTTAGTTCGCTCTTGCCAGCTCATTCAGCTGCATGTTGACCAGGCCTTGGATAACTCTGCTCTAGCGTACGCTGCGGATGCAGCTTGCCCTGAAGCACTTTTGGTGCAGGAAACCCTTCAAGGGCTGGGCCACTGCTCTTGCCTCCCCTATCGCCTGGCCCCTCGGTCCTTCCTATTCACTTTGAGGCATGGGACTGACCCCCACATCCGACTGTGGTGCAGGGTCTTGTCGGTTGCTTGCCAATGAAGTCGTGAGCGCACATAGCCAAGGACTGGTCTAAGGGATAAAGAAGCGGATGTGAAACATCCGACACAATAAAATGGGCAGGAGTGGAGGGGGCTCTAACTCAGCGGAAGAGCACATGCTTTGCATGCAGACGTTCCCCAGTTTGATGTACGGCATCTTGAGGCGGGGCGAGGAAAGAATCCTCCCTGGAACCCCGGAGAGCCTTCGCTGCCAGTCAGTGCTGACATGACTGGGCTTGATTGACCAAGGGTCTGACTCCGCCTATGGCAGCTTCATATGCTCCTATGTTTGATGATTTCCTTGCTTTCTGATGGGGGTATTTGGGAACCACGGGACGATTCCTCCCCAACCAAGTCTCCGTCGTCTGCTGCTTTTCTTCCTCTGAATGGCTTTTGCTTCATCTTGTGACCCTACGAGTCTTCAAAACATCTTTATTCTTGGCTGTTTTTTTCCTCTTCTCCCCCCCCCCCTCCTGCTCCCCCTTTCCCTGTGGAATGATTCAGATTGCGTCATGCTGAATTGTATTTTTGGCGAGCAGCTTTTTAAATAAACAAGCCTTTCGTTTTCTCCCTTTTTGGCTGCACCCTGATTGGAATTTAGCAGAGCCAGACAGTGCTGTTGCCTCGGAGCTGGGCCATTTGCTTGGTGTTGCTTACCGTGGCCCATCTCCTGTTTGTTCAATTTCTAATCTTAGCTTCATGCTTGCTGCTTCTTTTTTTGACCCTTAAACCAGAAGAAAGACAAGAACTCTGTCAAGTGTCCTGTTGTTGACTTCTTGTGCTCTCCGAGGGTGGAGACTTGGAAACAGGAGACATTTTATTAAGCCGTTTTTAACCGGTGCTGCCGTAATGTTGTGCCTTGGAAAGCTATGTAGGAAGTCACTCGACTCAGCCATAATTCACAGGCTTGCAATGGCTCTGTTCAAACAACACGTTTCTTAACGGTGGTTATAGAACCCCACAATTGAGTTTTTACGCCACTGTTGTCTGGCGGGAAAACTTCATGCAACAGTGAGTTGGGATTTTTTGGGGAAAACACTCCATGCAGAATATCAGCGCTATACAGTGGAGAGTTTCTGCACAACCGTTGTGTGACGTGTTGAGTGGCGGGCTACGTGGAGTTTTCCATTGTGTTGAGTTGACCTTTCCCACTGGCTACAGAGTTCTCTGGCAAGAGCGGCGAAAGGAGGGAGGGTCGCTCTAGGAGAGTCGCTAGGATTGTGTTTTTTCGCAGCAATGGCTGATGGGATACCATCGAGAGGACTGGGGGAGGAGAGAGGGTGGAGGAACTGTCAATCAAATGTTGCAATGGATTTTACTTAACTCCACAATAGCCCACAGTCACACAATGGTGGAGTTAGAACATGTTGTGTGGGGAGTACCCCCTAAAAACTCAACCATTGAGTGGAGTTTTCACACTTCGTTGACTAACATGTTGACTAACATGTTGTCTAAACTTAGCCTGAACTGTTGGCCTCCATCTATCCCTGTATTATCAGGATAATACTGGCCTACCTTACAGGAGTGTTGACAGAATTACTGCTAAGCACTTTTGACGTGAAACAGGCTATATAAATGTTTGTTGTTGTTAAGCAAATGTATAACCTGATTTTCAGCTTGTAACAAGTTCCCAAAGCTGGGAGCAACCCAAAGAAAACACGTCTGCCCCAAAGCATTAAAACAAAATCCATCATCATTAAATCAGCAAGGTTTTAAAACAAGCAGACAAACATAAAAGTGGCATGCACCCAGGTGCAGAATTAAAATCCTAAAAACAGCAACAGATTAAAAATAATTTGGGAGGAAACTTGACTAAAACGCCTGGGTAAACTAGAGAACAAAATCTTAAAATGACACCTGAAACATAGACGTTTTCCATAAGCATGGTGCCACCACTGAGAAGGCCCTTTCTCAGGTCACTGGTGTGGGTTAGTGGTAAAAACAGCCAGCATCTGTTCTGTCTGCTTTCACTGAGCATATTTGGAGCAGCAGGAGCCTCTAACAAGCCTTGTAGGTTTTAGGATAGGTTTCTAAGACAGGCTGTGCATTCGGCAGTAAACGCATCCCTTAACAGTTCCTTCAGTAGATAAAAGCATGCAGCCTGACAGATCGCCCATTAAATATTACCTGGAGGCAGTGATAAAACTTGAGTGGATTTGGTGTGGGAGAGAGAAATAAAAATGGCCAAATTGGGAGATGGGATAGCAGTTCAATGAAACAAGGCTGGCAAAAACAACAACAACCCTGAGCTGTGAGCAGGTAAAAAGACTGGGCTGAATCGTCTCTCTGCCCTGATCTCACTAGGTGACTTTTTAATTAAGCTATTATCTGTCGTCCTCATTTCCACGCCTGTTTGTATGAAGGATGAAGATACAGACCCAGCTCAGGGGGTTTGCTTTGTTTTGTTTAGATTTATTTCATTTATATCCCACCTTTCCACAGGTTCCCGGGGGAGCTTACAAAAAGTTAAAACGACACTACAATAGCATTAACGCACCACGGTATGAAAGAGCAGTGTAAAACTTGCAAAGAAAAATCGTACGCTTCGTAAAGATTTTCACAACTGCTAGGATTATTTTTTTATTATTACAGCCTTCCGAACCCAATGTGTTTTGCCAACCCAGATCTTTTGGCCTACAATTCCCATCAGCCCCAGCCATTGATGGGGGGATGATGGGGATTGCAATCTAAAATATCTGGAGGCTGCCAGGTTGGTGAAGCCTGACTTTTTAAGTTTTATTTCTTGATTAGCTTAATTTTATTGGCAGAAGTGGGCAAGGCAGCTGCTGCCTCTGCTTGCATATATAATCCTTCCAGGCAGAAAGGAAAAGGGCCAGGCACGGTGCGGAAGAGGGGAGAGAACGTTGGGGGACAGGGGGCCCACTTCAAATTTAATGTTTTCAAGTCTGGGTTAACGCCAGCGCTTGTATCGAAGGGGTGTGGGGACCCACCCACCCCCAGTCGCCACATTTAGTAGGAGTACAGCAGATTGTCTAAAAGGTTTTAAGGAATAGCTCGCTCTCATCCAGCGAGCCTGCATATGCATCTTGGGTCGCTCCTGGGTTTTGCTTTCACAGTCCTCCTCTTCATTAATTGCCCCATTGACGATGGAGTTACCAGTGGTTCACCTTCATGCCACGGTGCCCTGGCAAGACTTGAAGTCTGCGATCCTGCAGCCCGCTCCCAGTGTATGGTTCTGCCGTAAATACTGCGAGGGCTGTGGAGCCATCAATGATTTTCACATCTTCTGCTCCTCATCTGCAATTTGTGGGCCTTGACGTTCCACCTGCCGACCTCCGCTTTGCTTCCCACCCCACTCTGCCAGTGCTCTTGTCATTAGGAGCCTACTTTTTGCCATAGATAAAGGGGAATGTAAAGGATGAATGAATCCGCTCCTCTCCGGCTCCAAACTCATTTCATTTTTCATATTCTGTTGTTTCCACTTATGCCTGGTGCTGGTATAATGCTCCTCATCTCTTAACCATGGAAGCAGCCTGCAGGATTTTGTGCACACGTCCCCATTCTCCCCCCCCCCTCCCGGATCCTCTCTACTTATGAACAGATTTCACCCCAACCTTCGCCTGCAAGATCTCTTAATCTTAGTTACGGCTTATCTTGGTACCAGCCTTAACCATTGTTAAGGTTAACCAGGGCTTGCAGCTAAGCTGAATTTGAAGATGATTGGGAAATCATGGTGCTGTAGCGGAGCAAGTGTCGGACTAGGACCGAGGAGACCTAGGTTCAAATCCCCACTCAGCCATGAAGCTCACTTGTGACTCATTCTATCTCAGTTTGACCTACCTCACAAGGTTGTTTTAAGGATAAAATGGAAGTGTGGAGGAGGAAATAACGCATTCTGTTCTGTCTTGAATTCCTTGGATAAAAGGTGGCTTATAAATGTAATCAATCATAGAATAGTAGAGTTGGAAGGGGCCAATAAGGCCATCGAGTCCAACCCCCTGCTCAATGCAGGAATCCACCTTAAAGCATCCCTGACAGATGGTTGTGTAGCTGCCTCTTGAAGGCATGTAGTGGGAGAGCCCACGACCTCCCTAGGTCATGGATTCCATTGTCGTACTGCTCTAACAGTCAGGAAGTTTTTCCTGATGTCCAGACGGAATCTGGCTTCCTGTAACTTGAGCCCTATTTTAGGGTCTTTACCTATTTCAGACCCTGAAAGCCAGCTTAAAGCCGCTAAGCCAGTTTAGTGAGATAGTCAGAGAGTTGGAGTTGAGCCACAGAGACCCGGGTTCAAGTCCCCAACGAAGCTCAGTGGATGCCCTTTCAAACAAATAATGACTCCTCTTTAGGATTACCATGGGTAAAGCCAGCGGGAATAGGCTCTTTTAAAGGATGCAAGATCCACTCATCCAAGACGGGAGGAAGTGAGCAATCCTGCAGCCTGCTTCCAATCTGTTTAGAGATTGGAAGTGTTATATTTCACCAGCCTGATGCCTCTTGTTGTTGAGTGTTTTTCTTTTAATGCACTCGTGCTGAACCTTCTCCATGCTACCTTCAGCACCAGTTAATTCCTGCCTTTGCTTCATGCATCAGAGATCTTCCCAGAAGCTGCTAGTCAGAAATGAGTCTCCCTGAGGGCGGGGGGCGGGCCATGGCTAGAGCAGCTGTTCTCAGAGCCGTTCTGCTTTGAGGGATGGGTGTGCTTTAAGTGCTAAGGAGACAGAGCTGACTTCATCGCTGATCCTCCTGGTAAACATGTTGAGCATCGCTTAGCTGATCTCTGTGCCTCACCTTCTTTTCTTTTGCGTAGGGCTGGCGCCAGTACCTGGTATCCTTAGGCAGCTGTTGGGAGCCCATGCCCACTAGCAGCATTTACCACTGGTCCTGTCCTGGTCCACCTTCCTTTTCCCCCCTCTTAGTTGCGATCCAGCCACCATTTTAATTTCCCACAATGTTCCCGGCGTAGCATTGCGCTGGGTCATTGTGGGACATTTAAAAGATGGCTAGTCCTAGCCTCCCAGCACTTCTTGGCCTAATGCCAGGTAAGCCTGCTGGAAGACATTTTGCCCAGGGACTCTACAAACCTGGAGCTGCTGCTGTCCCTGTTTCTGTACCTTCTTGGGATGCAGGGTAGAAAAACTTCCCAGGACGTTTTCTGCCACGTTATTCTCCGTTAGAAAATGCTCCGTTTCTAAAAATGCATTGTTCCATAAAATGAATTAGTAATATAATGAATGGAAACAATATCAGTCAAACCAGGCAGTTTTCATAGTAAGAATTAACTTCTGGTGATTGTACCCAGGAAATGTCTATATATCTATATCTGTAATGGTCAGCTCTTTGGGCATGCTAAGATTTCTATGCCGATGATGTTTAATGTCTTTCTTTCTTTCTTTCTTTCTTAATTACTTACTTATCAATGCAAGGCAAAAGTACACACTATTAAATGGTCACGTCTTAAATATCTACAAGCAATTCAAGAAAAACATTGCTATATGCATTCCTATGCATGTTTAGATAGAAAACACTCCTACAGCTCCCAGTGTGCTCCACCTGGCTAGGAGATGCTGGGGGTTGTAGTCCAACATATCTGAGGGGGCTCTAAATTGGGGAAGTCTTGAACTAAACCACTTTTGTCCTAGCTATTGAGTTATTGGATAGTTGAGAGGTGCAGCCTGAGCTCACCACCCCAGCTTATTCCATGGGACACCTGCACCTAAATCTGGCCCTGAGGGGCAGATACTTTGCTCTGCTTTCAGCCCAGGTGCCCAGGAGGACACTTTGGAAAGAGTTCTGCAAAGAGGCTGCTCATCAAAACAAAACCTCTTCTTCTGTTATGCAACAGTCAGCTGTAGAAATGCAAGGCCAGTGCGTGGACGACAAAACCCTCCTTGTGCAAGCCACTTTCCCGAAGCAGGGCCATAAAAGTAACCTGCAAATAAACTTGGAAATTTACTCAGGGTTTAAACATTAGTGTGTATGTGTGCGTGCGTGAGAGAGAGAGAGAGAGATTTCTTAATCTCAAAGGAAAAAGCAAATAGGAGTTCACAGGTTGCGTTCGTCAACCAGGCACCCAGCTTTCCTGTTCTCTGTGTTTTATTGCTTCAAAGAATTGCCTTATATGGCAAAAGGTGATGATATGCAAGGTTGGTCTTAAGACAGGTGGGAGCGGTTGAGAAGTGAAGGGTTTCGGGGTGAGCATTGAGGGCAGGGCATCCAGGATAGGCTAAGGTTTTCACAGAACATGCTGGAGTCTGCCTTATATTGATACCAGGTGGGGAGGAATCGGGATTTTAATCTTTTCCCCGTCTTTCATTTTGGGAGTGGTAGGACTGAGATAGTAATGGCTTCCCCAGGCAACCTGCTCAATTTGTGCCGCAGGTGAGATTCAGTCCGGGGACTTACTGATCTGTATCGCAGTCCCTTGGCCCACTATACTGCAATGGCTAGCTAAAGAAGTATTTTCTTTACCTGGGCATGCTCTACAGCCCGTTGCTGGTAGTTGCTTCAGGCCCCAATCCTGAGCTTTTGGTCTGGGAAGAGCTATTGTGACTTCTTCCCTTCTCGGTATTAAAAGTAGCTTGCAAATCATCCCTGCCAGCCTCTGAAATTTTAACAGTTCTGGGACAGCTGTACAATTCTCTTCTGCAATATGGAAAACACTCACATAGCAAACCATCAAAACTGAGAAAATGACTTATTCTGAGGGTGGGGGAGAAAATGCATACATCAAGAACTTTGTTCCTGCACCAGCACATCATCTACTTCTGATTTGTATGTCTTGGGATGATGATTCTCTAATAAAATAGGGGGAAGCTTTGGGTTGCTGTTTTGTGTTTCACTTGGGTGGGTGCGTGGGATTGTTCCTGTAAGTAGAATGTACCACTTTTTGTGTTAAGTTCTCTTCTGGGTGCCAATTTCATTTAACTCTGTTCAGTGGCAATTATTCTTGCACAGTTGGTGTATCTGTAGGAGGTCTAGACTTCAGTGGTTTCGAATTATCCCATTTGTATTTGATTAGTGTTATTTACTTTGGCTTGGGAAGACTTTGAGCTGTTGCAAGGTTCAGATTTCCTAGGCTGATAAAGACCCATCATTTTAGCAGTAACCGCGTGCGCTTCCAGTATCAAATGACGGAGATCGCAACTTTGCTTCCTGCCCGGCTGAGGGCAAAGAAAGGCCTACATATGCTAATCTGAAAGTGTGAGGTCACAGCTATATTTATCCTGGCTATATAAACCTAACCAGATAACCCAACTTGCTTCAGAAGTCACAAACTGAGCAAAGAGTGCTTGTTCTCAAGTAGGCACTGAGCAAAACTAAGCATGCTGCTGTCTGTGGTAGCTTGTTTGTAAAATGAAAGAGTGAATAGTCCACTGCAGTAATCCATACCAGCTGTCTAGGTTATTGTGATGGATGTATACATGGAGCTGCCTGTGAAGAATGTGGTATTCAGTCATGATTGTGACCTGGTTTGCACATAAAGCTAAGCCATGATTTATTTAGCCCATGGTTAACCATGCTTTGTTACTTTACCTAGGGCTTGTCTGGCAGATGACCAAAGAAACCACAGTTTGTTTTCTCAATCCCTGGGTTGTTTGTTTCCCTCCTCCTTTGCCCATTCCCTTCCTGTAATCCCAAATGCCTCTATGGCCCTGTAGTACTGCCATGTAAAGCAGCTGCAGGTTGTTGTTGTTTTTGCCACTCTTATCCTGAAATCTGGCTAAACAGCCCATGAACAACCCATGTTTCTGGGTTCACACGTAACGACAACCCATAGTTTAAACAACCCAGAACTCACAACTCAAAAACAAACTAGGGTTCTCTTTCTGGGTAGTTCATGGTTAATAAATCCTGGTTTCCTTGTGCAACTGAATTTGCCCAACATGACAGTCCCGAACAACCCATGTCTACCATGGATTAGCTCACCTTTTAAATACAGATGTTAGTGACACAATTTTTCACCCTAAAATGAATGGGTCCGTCCACAATGTGTTCAGAGGAGGCATGTGCGCTTGGAACATTTCCTTGTTCAATGTTTGTGGCACCACTGTAAAACCTAGGATTATGCGCTGTTTTGTGTTTTTTGAGCAGAGCTAAGATTGAATACTTCAAAGGACGTAAATCTTATTGATAGATTCATTTTCCCAGAATGAGACCCAACTGTGTTTGTAATTTAACATGGCTGCTCCAGTGTCCTAAAGAGGAGGGAATTCTAGTCTTGGCAGCTGTTGGACCAGATGTATGGACAATTTATATTTCTTCTGTCTGTTTGATGCATATAGCCTCTTGAATCTTGTGAGGTATTTAAGTGACTGGCTGGTCCAACAAAAGCCGTCGTGTCACTTCCAAATACTGTGAGATTCACGATAATCTCACAATATCTTCGGCACTCTGTGAGATTCAGTTTACATAATCCTCTTGGATTGCAGGGCGGTGGAAGCCAGCCCAGACAGCTTCCTGGTTCATGTCAACACTTATAGTTTCCCAAAGCACTTAGCTATGCTGAGGAGGGTTGGCTCCCATCTTCCTTGGCTCCACAGCTGTTGACGGCGTGTTTCATCCCCTTAGCACCTTGATGCCGCTCGATGGTATAGCAAGGGCGGCGGCTGTTCCTGCTCTCTTCCACTAGGTGGCTGCGCAAGCCGGTGTCCGAATTAATCCGTTGAATATACATTTCTTAAAAAGAAGGGAAAACCAGCCACAGAAGTGGACGTAATGCCCGTAAAACAATTCCAAAATCCATGAAAGTGTAATACTTTTATTAGGCCAGCTAAAAGATCAGGAAAAAATGTGCAGGCTTTTGAGTTCTCCAGGTCTCCTCAGCAAGGCAAGGTGTTCCAAAAAGCAGATTTGGGGGAGTGAGGGGGGGCAATAGAGGTGAGAGATCTGACTTTATCCTAGAGTCTAATGAGGCCCAGCTCAAAATATGTTGGTGCCTGAATTAGAAATGAAATATTGCAAATCCCCATTGAACTGAGCAATTACATTGAACTGAGCTTGGGTGAAAGATTTTCCCAAGGGATCACTGTCCTATGTTAGTTCACATATGTGACGGTGCAATTTGGATTTTTCCTCCTGGGCACCAAAGTGTCCCAAAGTGTGAACATAACATGCTCCTCTCTTTGGAAACACAGATTTGAATTCCAAATCCCCCCACCGGCCCAATGCTGACAGTGACAGCATCAGTTCTTCGATTCAGGAGGACAGGAATTGCTGCTCAGGTACCAGGATTTCACGGGCATTGCATCATAATAGCCATCTAGGACAAACGGCCATTTAGTAGTTTTTCTGAGCATTGTGTCGTCTTGAAAGTTTCCTGTCTTCTACTGCCAAATAAGGAAGCTTTGTGGCTTAAGTTAACACAATTGGCCAGGAAATTAGCATCTTATTTCAGTGTGGGTTCGCTAATGTAAGACAGTCTTCTTTTCCCCTTTCTGTTGCTAGGAGCACATTCTGTATCCCCTCCAAAACAGCATACAGTCATGCGTAATGTGCGAAAGTACCACCAAACACTTGAAAATCTTGGGCAGGGAGTCGTGGAAGTGCTTAACTTTTACGTGGGTGGCAAACCCGTGACACCGGTGCTCTGCAGTTGGTACAGGAAGGCAGTGTGTTGTGGAACCCGTGGAACAAAGTGTCTCGTGGCCTAATTGTGTCAGAAGCAACCTGCTCTCCTGCTTGCCTCTCCCAGCCTGCTCAGCCGCCTCTCCCCAACTCAGTAGGCTATAGGCAAAACCATTCGCAAGGCATAGAGCCAGGACTCCACACATGGATGGGTTATAAACAAGTTTAAGATGTATTCATGGTCCAGTTGCAGATGATACCTGACGTCTAAGGGGCCCCCTCAGTTAGGAGCCTCAGGTGGAATAGGCATTATTCCCAGGGGGGAAACCCCTCCTCTATCAACAATGGATCACCAGCCATGTCCATATGAACCTTCCCAAATATTGAGATCTCCGTTGGGTGCCCAGTTCCCTTTTTGTGCAATTCTCTCCCCAGAGTGGCTCACCTGGCATTGAAACGTAATGTCTTTCCAGCACCAAATGAACTCCGTTTTTTTAAAAAAACATTCCCCGGTTGTTTTAATCTGTTGGGAACCATTTGATGGTGCTGGTAGGCAGTGCTGCTGTTCCTAAAGGATTGTTTTATGCTCCTTGCATTTCTGTTTTAACTTCATAGCAAGCCACTCTGGAAGGGGCTTTTGTTGTGTTTCAACCAAAGGCCAGCATATTTAGATATTTAAATAAATTAACTGCCTGCATGTCAGGCGGGGAGAGACACATGTGAACCCCAGATTTGCTCTTCCCCCATAATTTGGGTTATGTGTTCATTATGGGATAGCCATGGCTCTGATTCAAAAAAATAAAAAATCAGAAAATTTGTGTCCATGCTTAATATGACTGTCTCATTCTCTAGGAAACCTGCAGAAAATGCCAGGGCCTATGGAAGGAACACATGAACCTTACCTGTGAAGAACTGGCTGAGAAGGATGACATAAAATACAGAACATCTATGTAAGTAACTTTTGGGTGTGGGAAGTGAGAGGGATCTCACAAGCCGTGTCTTACTGGCAAATTAAAGCTCTGGAACATTGGCTATTGGCTCTTCCCAGAATGAAAGTTGCAGGAATCATGAGACACCTTTATCAAGACCACAAGATTTTGAGTTACATGTGTGGCAAAAACTTAAAACTGTTGTCAGTCTCTGAACATGTAGTGTTTACAGACCAAAATAGTTGGAAGTCCTTTTGCAGCATCTCAGTAACCAAAGCATCCGGCACTGACCTTTTTAAAGCTGTCAAGCGACAGTGCTGAGTTTGTGTTTCCTACTTCTTTCACTGGCTGAGCTATATATTTTCTGTAAGAGTCCTTGTGCCCTCTGATTCCTGGGGTTAAATTAATTCTGGATTAAATTTTAGCTGCGCCACCTCTTTGGCTGACTAAGAAACCAGCTCAGAAGCCTACAGAATGCCAGCCTGCAATGAACTTTTTTCGTTTAATTTGTCTCCAACTCATCAAAAGCTAATTCTAAGTAGATAGCAGCAAAGACATCCTTGGAAATGTTATTGACTTGGGGTGGGGTGGAGAGAGAAGGATTCTTTTCAACCCCATTTCCTGGAAAGGGGATGCTATTGAGGGCAATGTGCTTGTGGAATGGTTGCTAAAGAATTGTAGAGAGGCTCTTACAACAGGAGGGGTCTCTTTTTGAGTCTAGTGTGCCTCAAGGCCCATAGACCAAAGAAAGAGAAAGCGCCAACTAAAACAAAAGCTGATCAAATACATGAATAAGTATATTATTATGATTTGATATGCAATACATAGGGATGTCACCCAGCTGAAGAAATGTTTGCTGATGAATCAAGAGTTTGAATCCAGGAACAGTGCAATCCTACGCATGTCTACTCAGAAGTAAACCCCATTGAGTTCAATGGGGCTTACTCCCAGGTAAGTGTGCATAACAGCCTTTGGCTGTGGGCACCAACTTGCAGAAGAGCGGTGTATAAGATTGCAAGCCAAGTTGATGAAACTTGCATATGACCAGACAGTAGTTTTGATGAAAATAAGCATAGTTTTGTTTTGAGAAGCTATTTTAGAGATATCTCACAACTGGAGCCATGAAGAGGCTTTTCCTACTGTGACAAACCACCGGAGAAATGCCTTTTCTAAAATGGTGCCTACTAACATTGTTTTTAAATTACTTATTCTGTTTTGAAATAAAAATATCTTTACATAACGTGGCCAATGGATTTGGGTTCTTTTAAGTCGATGGAATGGTTTTGAACTGATCTTAATTTAAACGTGTTGCAGACCTTGTCATACATTAATATATATATATATATATATATATATATATATATTGTAATTTCATATTCAGTCGGTTTGTTGCTCCAATTTAGTGGATGATCGTGGTGCCTTTTGTTGTTTGAGCCCCCCCCCCCCCCCCGCCGTAGATCACTCTGGTTCTTTCTCCCTCTTCCCACACTGCAACAGGGAACCGTCGCAGGACTGTGGTGGGTTTTTCCGTCCGCATAGCAGAAATCAGTGTTGGTTTAGGACAGGGCTAGAGAACCTGTGGCTCACCAGAAGATGATGGGCTATAACTTCCATCAGCCCCAGCCAACATGGCCAGTGGACAGGGAAGGTGGGAGTTGTAGTCCCAATGTCATCTGTAATGCTACGGGTTCTCCACCATAGTCCCTGGGAAGCTATCACTTTCCGGGAAGTGGGAGGGAGATGTTTTACACCAAATCAGACCATTCCTCCATCTAGCCAATATCATCAACATGGATTGGCAGCAACTCTGGAGGCAGGAATTTTTCCATGCCAGGGATTGAGCCCAGAACCTTCTGCATGCAAAGCACATGATCTTCCCCCTAGTTAGAGTAGAAGGCAACTTCAGAAGAACACAACGAGAGCCATGCTGGATCAGACCAAGAGTCCATTTAGTCCAACGTTCTGTTCACACCATGGCCAAGCAGCTGCCCACGGGAAGCCACAAGCAGGACACAAGTGCAACAGCACCCTGCCGCCCATGTTCCCCATCAATTGGCGTCCATCGGCACACTGCCTCTGATCCTGGAGGTAACATATAGCCATCAGGACTAATAACCATTGATAGCCTTCTCCTCCAGGAATTTGTCTAACCCCCTTTTAAAGCCATCCAAATTGGTGGCCATCACTACATCTTGTGATAGTGAATTCCATCGTTTGACAATGAGGTCCTTCCTTTTATCTGTCCGGAATCTCCAACCAATCAGCTTCATGGAGAGGGAAAACAGTGTCTCCCGTCCACTTTCTCTACACCATGCATAATTGTGTACGCCTCTAAATTTTGTACGCTTTGACACCTTCATGTGTGTCTTCATGGTAGTTAAAAATAGCTACCACAGACACCTGTGATCATAGGAAGCTGATTTATACTGAACTGATCAGTTGGCCCATTTCAGCCTAACACTGTCTGCTTAGCAACATCTATCCAGGGTTCGAGGCCCAGGACCTTCCCAACCCTGCTGGTGCAGGTGCCTGGGATTGACTCTCTGCTTGCAAATCATGTGTTCTCTGCCGTCAAGCCCCAGGCAGGCGTGTCTGTCTTACTCTCTCCCCCCGATTGCATGTTGCAGAGAAGAGAAGATGACAGCGGCCCGTATCAGGAAATGCCACAAGTGCGCGACGGGCTTGATTAAATCCGAAGGCTGCAACCGCATGTCATGCCGCTGCGGTGCCCAGATGTGCTACCTCTGCCGAGCCGCCATTAACGGGTACGACCACTTCTGCCAGCATCCCCGATCCCCGGGAGCCCCCTGCCAAGACTGTACAAAATGTTCCCTTTGGACAGACCCCACGGTAAGTGCCTCTGATGAACATGTTTCAATTTCCCCTAGTTTGATGGTGTAGCATTCTGGGTGCTGCTTATAATATTTGGCTCTCTTGAAGAATGTCCATGCGTGCCGTGATGATGAATCCATGTATGTAGATTGGGTCCCTCTGTGCTGATTTAAAGAATAGGTGATTTAGTTACCTGAGTTTTAACAGCTCAAACAATTAAAATTGAAATGCAGTTGCATATCATCAGACCTCAATGACCTGGTTCACTCATGCGCCTTGTGGGACCGGTGTAGGAAGTACTTGTCAAAATTCTTCAGAGCCACATCATCTCAGTCAAATAATAGGACATGCTGAGGTACAGGTAGGACGCGTAGAGCTCCAGGTGGATATGCCCATTGATGGCTGCTTCGCAGTCCTGGTGGTAGTTCTGGCGTACCTGGGAGAGGGGAAGTTTCCTGATGAATGGGAAAAGTGTAAAGCCAAGTTTCCAGACTTGCAAGTACGTTGTTTGCATTTGTGTTTCTTCTGAGAAGCAGGCTGCCCATGAACTGCCCTACAGTGTTGCTAGCTAACCACTGGTTGGCATTCCAGCAATGGTGTTTGCGTCCAGAGGTGATGAAAAGGCAATGCCAAGCTGAAGGCTTCTGCATCCAGCAAGTCCTACCCTTTGGGTAGCTGCTTTGTTTACCTCCCCACAGGAGGAAAGACTATCTCCTCCTAACCAGTGGTTGGGCAGAGGGCAAAGCAGCAAGTAGGCTGCCTTGAGTGCCTTACTTTGGATAGAAATGTGGGGTACAAGTCAGAGAAATAAGGCAGAGAGTGGGTTCAGATTTATTCCCAGTTTGGTCAGGCTGTCTGAGAATGGTAGGAGTTGTAGTCCAACATATCTGAACGGCACCAGGTTGGAGAAGATTGATCTAGGCAGACTCCTGTGACGGTTTTGCAAGTTGCCTCTAGATAGGGGTCTAATATTTGCAGAGAGGCAAGCGTCAGGTGTATGAATATGTTATGAATATTATGGGAAATAACCTGATCAGTCCTATTCTGCACTGCAGGTGGTGTCCAGTAGTGCATTCGCCCCTCTTCCTCCCTCCCTCTCTCTCAAGGCCTTGCCTGGCCTCATCTACACCAAGCAGGATATTGCACTATGAAAGCGGTATATAAAAGGCAGGAGCCACACTAAGCAGGATATAACAGTATACAGTGGCTGAATTCGGACAACACGATAGTCAATGGTGGGGTAATAATAAACTTTACAGTTGTTCATCTAGGGGGTACTCCCCACACAACATGGTAATAAATAATCAACTGTGGTGTGGATTAGGATCAGCGCTGAGTTGACTATGGCAGCATTCGGACGACACGATAGTCAATACAACTGACGATTGTTTCCCCCGCCCCAGTTGTTTATTGTGTCCTTCGAATTCAGCCAGTATGTGTCTATGGGCCCCAACAGTTGTCAGTGCACTTCAATACCTCTATAAAGCAGTGGTGTGGCTCCTGCCTTGTATATACCGCTTTCATAGTGCAATATCCTGCTTGGTGTAGATGAAGCCTAAGTGAAAGAAAGAGAAGGTCAATGAATAGAGAATCCGGGGAGATGGCATAGATCTGAACAAAGAGTAGTCCTATGTACAGGCACAGAGGTAGTCCTATGTACAGTGCATTGCAGAAGTCGAGCCTCTAAGTTACCAGCGCGGGCACTGGCACTCCTGTACCCCCTTTGCTGCATCTGTAGAAATCCACAGCTACGTTCTGTCACTCACTTGAGGCAGTGGGGTGTGTGTGTGTGTGCTCTTTGATGCTCAGAGTCCGGCTCCCAAATCTTCCTTCTACAGAAGTATGCGCCACAGGCTGCTGCGCCACGACTCTTCCTGCAAGAGGAAAAGGTGGGCTGTTCCATCCACAGGTCTCACTCTGCCCTGGGGGCCGTTTTGGCAAGAGTCCTGACTTTAAACCGCTGACTCAGGAAAAGGAATTGGAGCGAAGGCAGAAGCTTTGCTGGGCAGACTCCTGAGGCCTCGTACCGCTCACCACCCACCCTGGCAAGGCACTGAGCCACCACACCCATCAGAAAAGAGAGCAGGGAGCCTTGGCAGAGCTTCTAGACATGCTGGGCTTTGCCAGATCCAAATCGGGATGTTGGCAGGCCGCCAGAGTGCGTGTGTGTTGAATGCAGGAACAGCATATTTCATAGGAGGATCCCAGGGCGCTCACCAAGTTTTCCACATTGGAAGGGGGAGGGGGATGCAGGAAGACATTAAAAAGGTGGAAATGAAATCAGGATGTGCTTTGTTTTTACTTCTTTACATTTTCCTTATGGGATGGCCATGCTCTTTTCAAGTACTTCTGCAGCTTACATCAGTCCGTTCCATATCTCCCTGCAACACTTCTCCCAAATACTATGCCCTGTTGATCCTGACAGAGACATTGACATCATCATCAGTGTGTACACAGTGACTAGTGTAAGCAGTCTTTCAACAAAAGTGTACTTATCACATAGTTTTTAGAAATCATTTTGGGAGGAGCAATACTCTTGTCACATCCTAAAGGAAAAGATTTCATAATCCAAGTAGTTTTTTCCCGGTTTGGGGTGTGGGGAAGAATGGGGGCGGGACAGGTCTTTTTCTGATTTTCCCCAGCTTCCCCCCCCCCCCCCCCCCGGCCTCCACCTTTCTACTTGCACCCTTGCACATTCAGCGACCCCTCCAGAGGAACCTTCACTTTGCCTTGCATCCCCTCAGAGATGTTGCTTGTCATTGGAGTGAACGCCTGCATTTCCGTTGCCAGTCATTGATTGCACAGGAACCGGGTGCAGAGAAACCAAATGGCGAACATGGGCTGTTCTGCACAGTTTTCTCTTTTTGCATATCCCATGCCACATTTTTTCCATCAGCATGGGCAGGGTTTTAAAAAGAAAATGGTACAGGGAAGCTGACCTACTGTAGAGGGGTTTTTTTTAAGCCACTTTTTTGCCAGGCACATATCCTTCCTGATAAATGGCTACCTTCCTTGGCTGCCAGAGCTGGTGTCTTTCGTTTTGCATCCTGTCCAGTTGTTGAGCCTTTGCGTGGGAGTTGTAGTGTTAATCTAAATATTTAATAGTTGAATCCCATTTAAAAGCTTTACTGCGCTCCAGCTGCTCCTTGAAAGGGCTGGGAGGGGTGTGAACAGGCTGGGGGGAGTTTGCTTGTTGCCATCTGCTTTGTCAGGCCAGCAAGCTTGCGGTAGGATCAGTGTTCTGTCTGTAAGCAGCTTAGACATGCTCTGCGGTGTGGGTGAGGATTCCATACAAGTAAGTACGTTGTCAGCAGCATGGCAGCGCCCCTGCTGTTTTGCCCTCCCCTCCCCTTGCACTTCCCCACATGATCCAAGTTGTCACTGAAAAACGCTCAGCCGCACAATGTGAGCATACTCTGTCAGTCTGAATCTGTGTTTCTCATCAGGACCATCATTGACTTGTGACCAGCGCTGTATGTGAAGCTGTATTTTCACAGGAAATAATATTTATTGGTTACCAAATTCAGATGCCTGAAAACTCTCAGCTTTCATCTTTAAAAATATGTTCCTAGTCCTTATGGCTACAAAGATACACTTCAAAGTGTGCTCTGGGTGAAACTTCAAAAGCCAGAGGGGGTGTGGGGGTTGCCTTATAACTTTTCCAACAGTTGGGGTGGGGTGGGGAATAAACAAATTGCAGCATAAAAGAATAAACATTTGCAGAATACACTTATGCAAAATAGATGAGGTCATGCAAATCTGCGTATTTCTTGTACAGGTTGCGGAATTCAGATTTTTCTCGTCGCAGAATCTAGTGCACCTTTACCCAGGATCTTAGCTTTCCTTCTTTTTTTAACCCTGTGACCTACAGGCCTGCTGACACTTTTGTTTGTTTCTATCATTCATAGGAAGATGATGAGAAGATAATCCAAGAGATTCAGAAGGAAGCAGAAGAGGAACAAAAGAGGAAAAACGGAGGTTGGTTGTGTCATCTGTCCTCATGCAAAGAGCACGGCAGCTGTGTTGGAATTTTAGTCGGGGTTGCTATGAGAACAGAGCAATCCCAATTCCACAAAGCTTGTTACTCTGAAGTTTTTGTCTCCTCTTCCCCATCATTGGTTCCCTCCTTCACCCACACATCCAAAGCCCTCCTTTGTAAGCTTCCCCTAGTCACCCCTACAATGCACCCAACCTCCGCCGTAAGTGCTGGACTGACTTGCTATCCAAGACGTCCCGTTTTGACTGATCTTGTAGAACACTTGAGATGTTTTTGCTTTTAACAGTTTTTGTGTCGGATGGGGCTTTCATCCCGTGGATCTTCTGTAGCCTCTGTGGATGTTTAAGCCACAACCTCAAGTACGCTCCATTGATTTTGACAAGTAGATTACAGGCAGGGTTGATTGCACATGGCAATAATTGTAGGGGAAAAACACACAGAATGCAGCTCCCTGAGATTCAGTGTTCACTTTTAATTTTTAAAGGGCAAGTTTCTAGCCCTGTGGGCTTTCTGTTGTTCTCTCGATGGATCTGAAGCAGTGTTGGGAAGTATGCCAGCAATGCCTACTGACGTCTCCAGTGTTGCTGCTTCCTCCTCCCTCCCAACCTCTAGCCTCGCTATTTCCCCCTCCTCTTTAGCTCACTGTTTCTCCCCCTCCTAGCTTCTAGCCTTGCCCTTTCTTCCCCTCTTCCCTATTGCCCTTTCTTCCCCTCTTCCCTATTGCCTTGCTATTTCCCTCTGCTGCTCAATTAACCGTGGCACCTTTTCCATCAAACAAAATGATGTCATTGCCTTAACCTAACAAGTGGATCTATTCAAATACAGACTGCACCCTTTAAAGCTGCCGTCTTCTTCCTTGCCTTCTACTCTGTGTTTCTTTTTTTTGTCTTTTACAGAAAACAGTTTTAAGCGGATTGGGCCCCCGGCCGAGAAGCCTGCCGAGAAAATCCCGCGGATCGAAGCCATCCCCAGGCCGGTTCCACAGAACCTTCACCACCAAATTCCCCCGTACCCGTTCGTGCACCCTCCCTTCCCCCTACCCCCTGTCCGCCCGCTCTACAACAACATTGGCCCCATTAACCTCGGCCCCATCCCTGCCCCTTATGTGCCCCCCCTGCCCAACATGCCTAACATGCGGGTAAACTTCGACTTCCCCCAGATGAACTTGCAGCTGGAGCACAATCTTCCTATGCACTTTGGTCCGCAGCCTCGGCGTCGGTTCTGATTCTGGTTCTGGGAGGCGACAGGACTTTTGGAAGTCACTGCAGGGAAAGTCCACACACTGGCAGATGCTCCCCTCCCCCACATCCCGCCCCCCAGTTCCAGGAAACCATAGGCACCGTTCCCCCCTCATGGTTATTTCATCAGTCATCATGAAATGGGCCTTCGTTGCTCAAGCTTGGAGAACAGCATTTGGACCGCAGCTGTGAGAAGGGTGATGTCTGCACGTGTCCTGATGCTGTTTTCATGCATGATGCTTTCAGAAAGGAAGTACTTGGTGGGATGGGCACAGGATGGCACCCTTAAAAGCCTTGTGCCAAAATTGTAGTTCACCCATCGGCCAAAATGATGCTGAGAGCGGGAGGGAGTTGTATTGAAGGGTTAGTTCTGATGTGCGGAAGATTGTTTGTTTGGCAGATTTATATACCGTTTCACAGTTCTTGAGGGAGCCTTGGCAGCAAGCAGAAATTGGCAGAGGCCCCTTTCAGGCTGCTTGAAACCACAGGAGAGCAGCTCCTAAAGCCACACGGTCAGGAAGAAATTCGGTCAGGGCTCTCGCTAGACACCCAGTAGGCCTTCCACTGTAACCCTCTCCCGCTCTGGGCGCAAGTGACAAAATAGCCATCCTGGGCTTGGTTGGTTGGTGGCTCAGGATTTCCTAAAGAGGTTTGGGGCATCTATGCATCTTCTGAGATGCCAAATGCAAAGGTTTGCTCACCTCAACCTCAGCGAATGAGATCTGTTTCAAACAGTTGCAAGTTCAGTGATGTGAGCATTGCTGTAGGTAAATGTTTCTGTGTCTGGACAGGACCTCTGGAGTTGGGTTCCTGACTCAGTAATGGCCTGATGTATTCTTGTGTGCCATGTGGCCCCTATGGCTGCTTACCGCAAAGTTATGCTGCGTGCAACAGGCTTGTAATTGAATTACGGCACTGGTCAGAGCGCTTTGTGTTGGAGAGTTTTGTAGACAAAGAGGTTCAAATATCTGGAACTCTTGGAAGGGCAGTTGTGCGAATTGGCTGGCTTCAAAAGAAGCCTCAGTATGCTTTGGTGTGTGTGTGCTTTGCATGCCCAGGTTGCAACATGGGAGCACTTGCTCAGCGACTGTGTGGCTGTCATCCAAAGCACTCTTGGGCACTCTGCATGCGCAGCGGTTATTGCTCAGTGGTGCCCCCGCTAACAACGGGGGCCATGATCCAAAGCATTCTTGCACCCAGCTGCCATGCACAGAGCCCCCTTGGGTACGCATGACTGAGCTGCTGGATCACCACACACAGTTGTGGAAACCTTGGATCTCAAGAGCGATCGACGGGCTGGTTTTATAACCAAACCGGCAATTGCATGTAGGGTAGTCGCCTGTCCTCAGAAAGCTCCTCCTATGCGCCTACAGATCACACGCTGGCTTCATGGAGTGTCTCGGCTCAACACACGACCAGTGTTTGATCTCTGTTGTTGCGCTTCGAAGAGTTGTCCGCATTGCACAGGCGGCGTGCACTGCTCATGCGTCAGGCCGAATGACACCATCAGGCTTCCTTCCATGAGATCACCAGGCATGCACAAGCCCTGAGTGCCAGTGGTCTATGCTCACAGCCTGCCCGTTTGAATCAGTGTTGCGTTGTCAAATAGCAACGACTGTTGAAACTCTTATTTGCTAAGATTATGGAAGATGGCTGCGTCCAGCTCCCCCCCTCCCTCCCCCCACCCCGCCCTTAAAAACTAAAATCAATTTGGGCGGAATCCCCACCCACCCTTTTGCTAATACAGAAAATGCTGTTTCCCTTTGAAAAGTTGGGTTCTTTTCCTTTTAGAAGCAATATAGTAAAACCTCTTTGGGGAACCTTGAATAGACTGGTTCTGAGTTGCGCGCTTCTTTCTCTCCACCCTTCCTCTCCCTGCTCCCCTTCTTTCTCCACCCCCCCTTCCTTTCCTTTTGACCTCAGTCAGAAGCGTTAGCAACTCTGCAGTGTGGTAGTGCTATGACTGTGGACCATAGACAAAACTACAAAGGCTTTCCTTCCACCTGCCATGCCACCAAACTAATGTTTTAATTGTTCTTTTTTTCTCTTTGTCCCCCCCCCCCCACTTGAACAGAAGGGTGTTCAGGAATCTGGAAGCTGCCCTCAAGTGTTTTTTTTTTTTTTTAAAAATTAATAAGCAGGTTGAACCTAAATACTTTTATGGCTAGGTTTCCTTAAAAATACCTGCATTTCTAAAAACATCTCTCTAGTGTTTTGTATAGCTCCCTGCACAAGGCAGCAAGCCAGAGTCTGGGTTCTTTTTTAATTATGTGTAGCCCACAGGCTTCATGTAGGGCCTTGCACAGTAAACAATGATCAGACTAGCATATAGAACAATGTCCCCATGGTGAAACATGGCACTCTTTGCCACAGGTATACGATGCACCCAACTGTGGGACTTTTGAGTGCAGGTGGGATGGGGTTAGGGTTAACTGGGCAATAGCTGTATTCCAAGTTTGTTTCAGCCATCCTAAAGTTTTATATTGGCTTAAAATTCCATTGCATTAACTCTCTGTTTTATTTTCATCTTGAATTAAGAATCGTGCTGCTGTTTGGTAGTATATATTTTTAAAGGCATAAATGACAGAGCTGACCAGATGCTACTCACATGGTCTTTATTCAGGTTTTAAAATCAGCACCTTAACCTATTCCTTGAAGCAGCAATTGCAAGGCATGCTGGTAGCGCTGTGTTGCACTGTCCCCCACCTCATGGGATGAGAGACTGCCGATACATTGTATGGGTGCTGTGAGAATTCTGAAGCATCTTGACTCTTTTCTCGGTACATCAGAAAAGAGTCAAGAAAAGAGTCATTAGGGAAGCGCCCCCTGAGAGTTTTTGCTTTTAGGGTTTCCTTGAGACAGGAGAGCAGCAAGCTGGTGTTGGGGTGCAAACCCCCAAGTCTTTCTGTTGTATAACCTCCTGTTCATTTCAGTGGGGTTTCTGCTCTTCTCCTATGGAAATGAAAGATCTTGATGACTTTAGCACTGGGCAGATTGAGGTTGTATTAACCAGTGCTTTAAATATATCGGATATTAAGACTTTGGACAGCTGAGTTTCCATAGGCCGGGACAGGGGGAGGCCATCTTTTCCCATATGATGGTGCCTATTTTAATGGGTTTTCTGTTTGATAAGAGGGTATTTAACTAAAAAAAAGACCAAGGAATATCACTAATATTTACCAAAATGGCTCACTGAGCATTGCTCCCCTCATTCTAGTGCTCTAACGAAAACCTCCTTAATTAAGGGATAATCCATGATGTTTTTTTAGGAAATTGAGTCAGTTTCAGACTCTCTTTTGCTCGGGCTGTTGAATCTTTGCCATTTTGACTGTATTTAAAACAAAGTCTCTTTCTCCATTCTCCACTGTTCTGTGCTTGTCCACTAACAATGGGAAAAGCCTCTTGAGTTTATGCCAACTTTGAGTTTCCAAATCTTTTGGCCTTTCTTATGTTAGAACAGCACCTTTTGATGTGTAGTGTGTAAGACTGAAGCAAAGACCTTAACTCTGGATCAGGAAAAGTCAGAGATGCCAAGACTCCATTCCTCTCAGATTTCATAGCTTCTTTCAAGTCCACGGTTGGCTCTGCCTTGAACTGTTTCGTTGAATTGTCTTCCCTGTTATGGATGGGAGGTTCTTTTAGCATTCATTTCTGTTTCTATTTCCGACTTGCCTGTTTTGGGGTGTGTGACTTACTTATTTAGGATAAACAGTTTGCCCCTTGAACTGGCTTTTAAGATTTGGTTCCTTGATCACTTCTTCGCATGGTAAGAACACTGCATTTGGCAAAAGACAACCGTGTGCTGGCAAGAGGCCCAAAGAATTTGGATTTTGCAGCAAGTATCTGAGTCGGATATATGTCGGCTATTTGGAGTTTTCCAAATTTACCAGGAGATCATGACTTGTTTATAAGCAACAGGCTTCTTGTACTTTGACCAAGAAAAGGATGGGTTGCCTGTGCAAACCTTTGTGCCCAGGTTGTGTCTGAAATAGGGAACATTATGACCCAGCTGTAATGTAGCATTCTCACTGAATTATAATTTTCTCTGAGGTGGTAAACGTGTTTGAATTATACCTTTATGGACTGGAGGTGACAATACCTTACGTGAAAGAATGTTTCTCCATACAAATAATTCCTTGCATGCACAAAACTAGCAAGCTAAGGAATTCTCACCTAGCCTCTATCCCTTGCCCTGACAGTTTTCTACATGCAGTGATTTTTTTAAAAAATGTTTAATACAACATTCATTCATGTGAAAGAGGTACACAGCGCAGAAACATGCATCTTGGTGAGAACCAACGCATGGTAACACGGGATAGCATAGAAATGTCCACCGATAGTCAGACCTTCTGGGTAAAACCTCCTGCTTTCCTCTACATTAGTTCCACTGCAATATGGCAGATTAAACTGCAAGGAAGGGGGCTCGGATGGGGGCCTGCCTATGGCCTTTTCAACTTAGCCCTCTTAAAGCCATGTTCTATCTCTTTTTGGCATCAGTCAGGTTGCATTTCCTTCACCTTAATCAGCATTTCCTGCATACTTTAAAAAAACATGCATATCTGTTAAAGGTTTTTTTTAAACTATTCTTATTCTTACGAACTTTCTTGTGTTTGTTTCTTTATATGTGACTTCCTTTTTTTTTTTTTTTTAAAGTCCATCTCTCTTTACGGGTAGACAAGGGGAAGTATGTTTTTTTTGTATACCCCAAGCGTGACATTTTAACAGGTACTTTCTATTATCAAATTTGCAGTGTCTCATTTAACTTGCCTTAAAAGGTGGAGAGAGAAATCTAGTATTTGCACTTAGCAAAAAAAAAAAAAAAGATTAAAAAAAGAGCAAACCTTGTCAAGGGAAGGTGTGCATGTTCTGCAACTTTGTATAACAATAGCTGAAAATGAATATGTGGTTTATTAAAAAAAAGAGAGGAAAAACAGGAAAAAAAAGAATATTTTTCTTTACCTTCTGGTAAGAAACTGTTCTAATATTCTGTGTGTAAAAAGTCTCTGTATTATATTGTAATTTGAATTTTTTGTAATTAAAAGCAACCATTGTGCACTCAGTTTTTTGCGTCCTGGTTTTGTGCAGTCACTAGGTAACTGCAGTTGTCTACAAATTTTCAGATCACGATGACTCAAAAAAGTAAATGTTTCTAGGCGAAAATGGTTGAAGCCTAGCACAGAATCTTAAAATGGCAACAAAGATGGAGAAAAGCCACACACAAACATCAGCAATGCAATGTCAAGAGTTTCCAGCCTCGCATTCCAACATAAAACTCAACCAAGACCTTAGTTGAATTGCAGTCTTGTTCAGAGATGAGAATGCTCCTTCCTTCGCCTCCGTTTCACCTTTACCTTCACCTTTAAAGGCTCCTCCCTCCATGGGTGTGGTTAACAAACCATGGTTTATTAGCAGAGGTGGCTAACAAACAAAGCACAACAACGTACAGTTCAACCACAACCCACGCTCAACCTTGAGTGTGGGTTTTCGTGTTGTGTGAACCCAGCCACTGAGTCAGATCTTTGGTCCATCCCAGTATTGTTGACACTAATGGCAAGAATGATTGTGTGTGTGGATAGCGTTTTAGGGAGTCCAAAGCAGTTCACATAACTTACTTTAGTGTAATTCTTAAAGGCTTCCCTTGTATTTTAATCTGAGAAAGAATGGCTTACCTAAAACCATCTAGTGAGCTGTAATTGTTAATTTGCTAGTACTGACCCAAACTACATATAAGCCAAATATGGAAAAATTCTCAAGTGCTGACAGTTCCCACAATGGATGCAGACGATCTGAAATCTAATTCTGAAGATTGGCATCATCTTAAGTGGCACACGGCTGGGGTTGTGCAAATTGATCTGACAATGCAAGTACAAATAGATGCCTGCAAAGAGAAATTAGTTTAGAAATGCAAACCCCATGTCAGAGTCGTTCAAAAAGGAAGAATGGGCACAACCAACTAGATAAATATAAAAACTCTATACTAACGTGACAATGCAAAATAAAGAAGGCACAAAGATGATACACACATCAGGGAGGTTATGGGTGGGTGAGTAGGGAGAGAGAATATGAAATGTAAATTATAACATGTTGAAATGTCAAGCGTTCCAGTGCACATCTTTCATGTTACTGCAATAAACATTTTAAAGTACTATTTCACCCATTTTGCAACATGTTTTCTCACATGTCCTCAGGTGAAGGACTTCCTTCCATGGAACATTCTTAGTTACACCAGACCTATGATGATTTCGTCTGAATTGCCAGTAGCTTCCCTGCTTTTTCCCCTTTCTCCAAGAATGGTTGTTTGACAGAGGTCAGGTGGAATTCTGCCTGAGCTATAAATGTTGCTTATTTACCTCACGCTCTAGTTTAATAAAGCTATTATAAGTTTCCAGAGTAGGCGATTTGGCATAGGGTTTCAGTAAATGTTGTCATTCATTTCCCAGTTTGGTTTTCTGTTCCCTGTGAGTCTTCCTTTTTATATGAAAAATCTCCTAGATTTAAGCAGAAATGCCCTGTCATAAAGAGGGCTCAGGGCTCAAGCAGTCTTTTATGGTTCCTGAGGTAATACATAGGCCCCTCCAAAGCCAAGACTAAATTGGCGGGAAAGTGAGATAAGGCCAAAGGAGCTGCAATAGTTTAGCCCTGCAGGAAACACCGGGCAAATATCGGAGCTCAGGTAGTCCTTAGCTGCCAACCCTTGGAAGGACTGAACATGCAACTGGATCATCCAGCCTGCTGAGAAGGCGGCCCGGACTCTAGTCGACCTTTCTCCTCAGCAAAAGCGGTTGGGCCTGCCACCAAGGATGTCCCAGGAGGATATAGGCTCAAACCAGAGTAGGCCCGAACCAGAGCAAGATGGGATTGCAGGCCCTGCTTTCCCTCAGCTGGGTCGTCCCCCAGAGGAAAAAGGAGGGCAGCAGGTTCCTAGAAATGAACAGGCAGGCCCAGCTTTTCCAGTCTCGCAGGTTCCTGGCTCCAGTGACTTTTTCAAGGAAGGTTCTGCTCAACTGGACAAAAACATTGTTTCACTCATCAGAGAGATGGTGAGCATGTAGCCAAGTCACTGGGCAGGACTCATTCGCAATGGGGGAAGTAGCCATGAAAGGCATGGAGGCCCTTGGGACCAAAATGAGACTCGTTATACTCGTTTGCATCTTTAACATGATCATTATGGCCCAATTTTATACAGGGTGCAGACCACGGGGGGGGGGGGGGGACTTAATTCCAGCTTTCCATGCAGTGCCCCAGTTGTGTGAGTGTTAACTTAGTAGGCAGTGGCCTGGGTGGATGTGCTATTGGCATGCTAAGCGAGCATGCAGATAGGCAAGGGCACATGGGAAGTGCATTTAAAGTGACTGGGCACATTTGGAAAGCATAATACAGCCTTAAAACAATGACTTACAAACTTCCTGCCTTCAAGGAACCCTTCATGCTTACAGGTATAGAAATAGATCAATTACGAAATAGAATTTCTTCCCGCACAGTCTAAAGATTCCAGATGAATAACAGCATCTTTAAAATGATGTTTATGGAACATGCTTTCTTAGCGTATTGCAATGGCAGGGTGTGTGTGGCTGATGTGTAGATACTACAGTGAGGAGGTTTCAATGTATAACTTGCTCTGTTTGCATTGAAAATTCCCCCCACCCCTGCTGTCAGTATAAATGTGAATTATTATTTTTTGTGAACTGCTTGTTAATCCGAATAGTCTTTGTCTCCCATTCCACCCACCCAAATCCAGGAAGCAAGGTTTCCAGATGCAGAGAGAGACTACATGGAAGAACTAATCCAGAGCAAAAACTGCCGTGACTTAAACATGTAAGAAGGGAAGGCGTTGTGGCACAGTCATAATCCTATTGATGATACTTAAAAACGTACCACTGAGCTAAGAATGAGTTTTGAGTGTCTTATGCTGCTCTTCTAGTTGTGTTTTATATCGTTTTAAATTTTTACCTTGTAAACCATCTTGATGACGTTTTGTCTGAAATAAACAGGCCCGTTGCAAATTTCACTTTCTAAATGGAGCAGTAATGGGGTTATTGCTCCTTTATTAGCTCCCTTATTAGGTCACTCTTTTGTTGGCACCTCTAGAGCAGGGGCAGTGAACCTTTTTCAGCCCTGGGGGCCAAATTCCAATTTGCAAAGAGTCTTGGGGGCTGCATTCCAGCAGTGGGTATGGCAAGATGTAATTCATACCAACTTGGATATTTTTCCACGAAACATACAAATCACAGCTCATTCTATGCACAAGTAAGCCATAGAAACAGACTTTTAATTCACAAGCCTCCTGTTTCTACCACACTTCCTTACAGGACTAGTTTAAATACCGTGCTCTTTCAAATGCCTTTACATGTAAGGGCATTTAAAGAGCAGGTTTTTTAACATTTAATGCCCTTGAAATACGCTCTTATCTCTGGTCATTGGAGGTAAGAACGGGATTTCCAGCACTGTGCTGAATAAAGGGTGTTTGGCATTTTGCCTTGGTAGAAGTGGTTGCTTGCAAATCCTGTCTTATCTCAGAAGAAGGAATACTGCCCCTGAAATGGTGCCTACTTGAAACCCATGTGTGCATCATCTAAAAAAATAGTGTTGATGTTTTTCCCTTCAGGAAAAAAAATGTCTTATTTCTATGCAAAAGTATGCAGATCAGATCAATTGATTGATTTAAAACTGACTGATTAGTTAAGATTTCTTTAGTTGAATAATGGCCCTGTTCCTAACTTAGAATCATAGAATAGTAGAGTTGGAAGGGTCCTGTAAGGCCATTGAGTCCAACTCCCTGCTCAATGCAGGAATCCACCTTAAAGCATCCCTGACAGATGGTTGTCCAGCTGCCTCTTGAATGCCTGTAGTGTGGGAGAGCCCACGACCTCCCTAGATCATGGGTTCCATTGTTGTACTGCCCTAACGGTCAGGACGTTTTTCCTGATGTCCAGCCGGAATCTGGCTTCCTGTTAACTTGAGCCCATTATTCCGTGTCCTGAACTTTGGGATGATCGAGAAGAGATCCTGGCCCTGCTCTGTGTGACAACCTTTCAAGTTCTTAAAGAGTGCTATCCTGTCTCCCCTCAGTCTTCTCTTCTCCGGGCTAAACATGTCCAGTTCTTTCAGTCTCTCCTCATCAGGCTTTGTTTCCAGCCCTCCTGATCATCCTCGTTGCCCTCCTCTGAACCCCCTCTAGCTTGTCTGCATCCTTCTTGAACTGTGGTGCCCAGAACTGGACCCAATACTCAAGATGGGGCCTAACCCGTTACTCAATCTAACATAAGCAGGATCTTTCAATCAAGCTTGGCAAATGTCATAAATTGCTCGTAGGGCTTGCAGCCAGCTGCTATAGTTCACTCACCCCTCTAAACTCCTCTCCTCCTGATGCCACTTCATCTTCTGCTTATGGTCCGACTCCCCACTTGCTCTTCCCTGTTGCAATGGGTCCTCTTATTTCTCTTTTATCTGCTGCTCTCCTAAGCATTAAAACGGTATCCATCTGCCAAAGCTCAGTTGTTAATTTGGGGGTAGAGGGATGTACAGAAGATGGTCTTTCCTAAGAAACTGTCTGTTTTCCTTTGCTGTGCAGGCTTTGTAATTTCCTTCTGGAAAATCCAGATTATCCAAAGAAGGAAGAAAGAGTGGTTTTAAATCCAAATAGCAGCCTGCTCTTCAGCCAAGGGGAGACAAAGGCAAGTGAGAAGCTCAGTAATGTTTATTAAGGCTTGTTTTTCTCCGCGGCTTAAACTCGTTTAGCCTACGATGATCATGCAAACGAGCCCACTATCTCTGATCTAAGTCACAGTGTTGTTTTGAGAATAAACATGGGTGGTGATGGCAGTGAGGATGGGAGGTTATGAATGCCACTTTGAGCTCCTTGGCAGAAGGGTGGAACAAAACTTTAAGAAACGCAATAAAAGTTCAAGACTGGCCAAGTATGCACTTATTCTCTCCTCCCCCCCCCCCCCGCCTCTCCTTTTTTTAGGTGCCTGAAGTGGACTACTTTGACTTTTCCAAACTTTATCCACTTGACCAACGTTGCTTTATGCATGCAGCTGACCTCCTCATGGCAGACTTCAAAATGCTGAGCAGCGTGGACATCAAGTGGGCACTGCGTCAATTCAAGGGTCACTATGCAATCACACGAAAGGTTCCTCCATTTCTCAACAACAATATCTAGGAATAATAGAGCAGGAAATAACCTCCAAATAACTTGCAGCTAATAGTAGTAAAAACAACAAAGATGATTGCGGCACATTAAGGATGAACATGTTTATTCTGGCATAAGGTTTTGTGGACACCAGTTGCTGGAGAACATGGGCGGGAGTGTGCTCTTGCACTTGTGTCCTGCTTATGGGTTCCTGGTCGACAGTTGGTTGGCCATTGTGTGAACAGAATGCTGGACTAGGTGGACCCTTGGACTGATCCAGCAGGGCTCTTCGTATGTTCTTAATATCTTTGCATAGACCCCTGAAGCAGGGGGACCCATTATCCCATTGATCTGCACTGGCTTTGTGGGAGCAACTGCTCCTCCGCTTACCCCATAATTCCAATCTCCTTTGGAGAGTTGCTTCTTTGTGGCTGTAGGAGGGGTTAGTGAGATAAAGGGGCAGCCCAAGACATTTTACTGCTGGAAGTGAAGGACAAGATGGCGCCCACTCCCATGTACCAAAGCCAACTGGAATGGCAGATAAATCTGTCTTCAACATTGATGATGGAACATCCTCCTCCAGTGCACCTGAAGGCACTTGGGAAGTGCAGAGCAGGCTACATGGCACACAGCTCTCTCTCCTACACGTTGCTGCCATCCTCCAACATCTTCCGCCTGAGGCAAATGCTTCGCTTTTCTTAATGGTAGGGCTGGCCCTGGTGAGACCATGTTCTGTTCTCATTCCAGTGCCTGTGTTAAATAGAGCTCCTCAGTCCACAAATCCTTGTACTCATCAGATGTATGTATGCAGACATCTGTGTGTAAAAGTCCATGTATGTTCGGCAATGGAACTGGAATTGGTACCAGCTTGGGGTGGGGGAACAATGTGCAGCCTTGACCTCTCCGTTACAGGTGGCTGCAGAAATCTCTGCCTGTATTCTGCTCCTTGCTTACCTTCCCCCTTCCCCCCAGGCTTTTTCTGATGCCATCAAAACTTGGCTGGAATTGCCTCCTGAACCCAGAGGGAAGCGAAAAAAGAAGAAAAAAATGGACCAGTATTCCTACATAGACTTCAAGTTTGAACAAGGCAAGTAGCCGCCACTTGAGCTCTGGCTCTGTGGCCTTGCAGGGTGCTGCTGGTGACAAGCTATAAAACACGAAATGGCCTGTGCCCTGATGCACAGGTCGTTTAATGCAACTTTGCATAATTTATATACAGGTAGTACGCACAACCTAGGTTCGTTTTGCAGTGTTGGTGGTTCTCTTTGAACATGTGCTCAACCGTCTGTTTCCCACACCTGTAATTGGGAATAGCTTAATGACCCTCAACTAACTAGAGCTTTTGTTAAAGTGAATACGATAACAATAGACCTGGTGTGGAATTGGAATGGGAACTAGACTTGCAAAGGGGGCTGCTTTGGTAGGAGCCTTTGCTCTCCTGCCATCGCTTCCTTATTAAAAGAAGGACACAAAATTGGGCTCAAGTTATAGGAAGCCAGATTCCGGCTGGACATCAGAAAAAATTCCTGACCGTTAGAGCAGGACGACAATGGAACCCATTACCAAGGAAGGTGGTGGGCTCTCCCACACTAGAGGCATTGAAGAGGCAGCTGGACAACCATCTGTCAGGGATGCTTTAAGGTGTATTCCTGCATTGAGCAGGGGGTTGGACTGATTGGCCTTATAGGCCCCTTCCAACTCTACTACTCTATGATTCTATTGTCTGTTTTAAATTAT
Source organism: Anniella stebbinsi (assembly GCA_029215795.1). NCBI lineage: Eukaryota > Metazoa > Chordata > Lepidosauria > Squamata > Anniellidae > Anniella > Anniella stebbinsi. The sequence goes on from JARDYH010000007.1 coordinate 56,018,972, forward strand.
CTGTCTGCCATTCTTTCCATTTTTGCTTTAGGCGCCATGAAAATTGAGAAGCGCATGTTCTTCTTGGAGAACAAGCGGCGTTACTGCAGGAGCTATGACCAGCTCTCTCTCCTCCCAGTGGTGCAGCTGGAGCGGGAATTCTATGAACAGAAGATTAAAGAAATGGCAGAGGTGAGCAGTGTCCTGTGCACACGTTCAGGGACTCTTATGGCAGCTGAGACTCAGTGCATTGTGGTTCTCCTCCTCTCCCACCCACCCAGACACTGATACCCTATAATACTTACACACACACACACACACACACACACACACACACACACACATTTTATCAAGCAAGCACACTTGCTGAATGTACACTGGCAGTTATAGGGGGTGTTTCCTACTGTAAATGCCACAAAGCATGGACAATACGCTTTTAGAACTCTCGCATTATACCCAGGACATCCATACAGGAATTAGGTTTGCTGTGTCTAGCATAGAACTGCCCTTAGCGGTTTCACCATCTGGGCCACCATAGTGTCACATAATTTCAAAACGTATTCTGAGCAGCCCTGGGGTCCTTTGGAAACTTGTCTGGGATTCCTTGGTGAGAAGATCAGCTTTGGTGGGTGTTCCATTGAATTGGAAAAAATGAGCATAGCCGACATTTAATCTAAAAAAGTGAACATAGCTGCCACTGTTTGAGAGCGGCTCATAGTGTGTAAACCTTTATAGTCCAGCCTTCCCTAACCTGGTGCCCTCCAGATCTGTTGGGCTGAAACTCCCATAATTCCCAGCTCGCGTGGCTAACATCTGGAGGGCACCAGAAGATGAAAAGTGATACGTCATGGAAGGCTGGAGTATGTCAATAGCCCTGAGTGTGTCTTGTCTCTTTTGTCAGCATGCAGATTTCCTCCTTGCCCTGCAGATGAATGAAGAGCAGTATCAAAAAGTATGTAGCTCTGGTGACACACAGACACTTCCATGCCCAAAACAGATTAGGCACAAGAGAATGTAAAATTTCTGGAAATTTTGAAGCCATTGGCCAGGGGGATGGGACGACATTTTGGGAAAACTTGAAAAATGAGCAATACTTCTTTTTCTTTTTTTGTTAGCACAAGTGCCCCACTCCAGGAGAAAGGATCATTTGTAATTACTGTAAATTTCCATTCTCAGGTATTCCAGGTTGGGGGCAGTCTTCCCACCCGTGTAAAATAAATAAATAAAAAGACAGAGTAATTCTGCACATGACAATCAAGAGGCATAGCCTGTCGCCTCCTGTTTGTTCTTTTTGGGTGTCTAAATCATCAGCATCCAACTTAGAGATTCTGAGTCCAGTGGAATCTCTTAATTCCCCCTTTCTTTAGTGCGTACCAGTTAGTGGACTAAGACTGTTGAATGGCTTCCTTGTATTTTTGTATATACTTTTCCCTTGTTAGGGCTAAGGGCTTTTCTCCCAGACTCTGGGGTGGGTCTGGGAGCTGAGGGGGAAGCCCCTCTCCTCGCTGGAGCCCTGTCTGCTCACCATCAGGAGGAGGCACTTTTAGTGAATGATGCAACTATGGGTTGGAGCAGATCACGTGGGTCTCTTCCTATCCTCCCCCCTTCCCCAATTCAAACCTTCAAAACCCAGGCGATATGCCCTGGCATGGTTGCCTCGCTCCCCTGCAGCCCCCAGACACGTGGGATCCTATTAGGGACACACAGTTCCATGTTATGTCGTGAAGCGGGAACTAATCTTTAGGAATTGGTTTCCAGGAGGGCCAGATGATTGAGTGCCACTGCTGCTATGGGGAGATTGCCTTTGAGGAGCTGACGCAGTGCGCAGATGGACACTTGTTTTGCAAGGCATGCCTAATAAAGTATGCTCAGGAGGCCGTCTTTGGCTCTGGGAAGGTAAGGACACCCTCACCAGGAAATGAAAGGTGGCTGGAGACCCGTATCTAGTTAGGTGAAAACAAAAGCTCTTCCACAAAGTCTTTCTAGGCCACCAAAACATCCTCCTCTATCTCACCTTCTGCTGTGTGTTTCCTATTCTCTGCCTCACCTTCTTTACTTCTGTTTTTTAGCCTGACTCATTCCATGTGGCTCTATCCAAAGCTGTGTCCCTGCCCATTTTGGGCCAAGTTCCTTGTCCTTGTTACAGGGTGGTGTGAGTGAGGCAGGCCTGACTGGATTACTTCCATGGACTGATGGTGCTTGGAGCACGGAATATTGTGTTTCGGCTCTGTAGAAACTGCCATGTAACGTGCGTTCTGCCTCCTATTAGAAAATGACCGCCATGCGACTATGCAGTTTTCGGTCTTACATTTTAGAATAGAAACAGGTCATGGATCACAACACACATAGAATCATAGAATAGTAGAGTTGGAAGGGGCCTATAAGGCCATAGAGTCCAACCCCCTGCTCACTGTTGCATGGGGTCCCCTGTAATTCTTCCTCTGCAGGCTGTCCTCCAGGCTCATCCTCCAGTAGCTGAAAGCAGTTACATAACTCTAAGGGTTCCACTGGTGCAGAGGGTCTTCTAGTTCTTCTGCTCCTAACTGTCACCCTCTTCCAAGGAGTTTCCTCTTCGTTGGCTTTCCTCTTCTCAGCATTCTCCACTTCTGTTTCGGCTTGCTGTTTCTCTTCAATCCTTTGTGCTTCTTGTTGCTGCGCATTTGCTTTTCCTTGTGTCTGCAGACCTCTGTTCTTTGTTTTGTTTTGCTGCCTGGACACGTTAAATGGTAGTTTCTATCTTAGGTCAGTGCTTGCTTCTCGCTTGGTGTGATGATGCTTGTGTTCTAATGTAGGTCCCTCTGAAACGTCTTTTGCAGAATCAAAAGAGTGTTGCGCACAAGAACTCCCGCAAAGGCATCCCTCATCCGAAATAACTTTGATTAGAAGGATGCTCCTGCTCCCTTTTCAACAGCATCCTTCTAATCAAAGTTATTTTGGATGTCTTTGTGGGAGTGTTTTATGTGCAACGCTGTTTTGATTCCGCAGTACAGAGACCCAATATATAAGTTGTTCATATATGGACCTGTGGACAGGAATTCTTACCCATGTTGCCGGCCTAGTACTTATTGAAAGTAGCCCTGGGGAAAAGTCTGTCTCCTTCAGTTTCTCCCCTGTAAAAAAAAGGAAGTGGCTTTGTGTGTGAGGATGTGAATGATCAAAAACTAAATGATGCTCAGTTTCTATCATCTGTCTCTCACTCTCTCTTTCTTCCCCTGTATGTAGTCGGAGCTCAGCTGCATGGAAGGGAGTTGTACCTGCTCATTTCCAACTAGCGAGTTGGAGAAAGTGCTTCCCAAAAACATCCTTTGTAAATACAACGAGAGGAAAGCAGAGGAGGAGGTGGCTGCTGCTTGTGCAAACGAGTTAGTCAGGTAAGGATAACAGTTTGGTGTGAATTGTGCAGGGATTTCCAGCCGCTTTATTTATTTATTTCTATTGATTGATTGATTACATCTTTATACTGCCCATCAGCGAAGCTCTCTGGGCAGTGCACAATTAAAAACCATAAAAATAACAATATAAATGTAAACATTCAAAAGTTAAAAAGGCAGCCGCTTTGGACCACTTCACACAACACATGACAGCAAACACTAGCAGCTCACCTCATGGGCACACAGCAGGTAAGCTGTGGCCAGTTCTGCCTCCCTGGTGTATGCAACACTATGGCGCAACTGGAAAAACATGTGCATTACGGTAAAAAGGTAGGGGTGTGTGTGTGTGTGTGCCGCTGTTGGCATTATTAAATGCAGCTATAGTTATCTGCAAGTTTTGTGGTTCGTCCTTGTTCCTTTTCTTCTTTTTACTGCCCAGGCCCTCCATTGGCATATTTTCCCTCTTCCCTCCTTGTCTGTATTCCCTTTGTATCATGTCCGTTAACAAATGTAAAATAAACTGCCTTGAATGCTTTGGCGGAAAAGCATGATATAAACATAGCAAATAAATAAAGCTAGATTATCAGGACAGAAGTGGCAGGAAGCCCCACTTTTAATAAAGGAAATATACTCAATACAGTAACTTACACATTAGCCAATCCAATGCCTTACAATCCTGAAGCATCCTCCTCTCAAGGTAAATCACACATCTCGGTGGGAGGGCTTTGGATACCTTTGGCATTTTTGTAACCTGGAACATAAGAAGAGCTCTACTGGACCAGGCCAAGGGCCTATCTAGTCTAGTATATTCTATCCTACAGCAGCCAACCAGATATTTCTGGGAAGTCCACAAACAGGGCCTAAAGGTAGTAGCCTCGTCCCAGTACTATACCCCAGCAAGTGACATTCAGTGGCATATTGTCTCAGCCCATGGATGCTCCATATAGCAACCATGGCTAATAACCCTTGATCGATCTCTCCTCCATGAAGTCATCTGATCCCCTCTTAAGGTTATCTAACTGACAATACAACAAGGGGCTGATATGATGCCTTCAACTCCACTTTTTCATGGCCCGCAGGTGTCCCTTCTGCAACTTCCCAGCTCTACTGGACAAGGATGTGAAGTGGTTCAGCTGTCCTAACCCGTATTGCAGGAAGGTAGGAGGGGGATCCTAGAATGAGACCCAACTGTGTTTGTAATTTAACATGGCTGCTCCAGTGTCCTAAAGAGGAGGGAATTCTAGTCTTGGCAGCTGTTGGACCAGATGTATGAACGGACAATTTATATTTCTTCTGTCTGTTTGATGCATATAGCCTCTTGAATCTTGTGAGGTATTTAAGTGACTGGCTGGTCCAACAAAAGCCGTCGTGTCACTTCCAAATACTGTGAGATTCACGATAATCTCACAATATCCTCGGCACTCTGTGAGATTCAGTTTACATAATCCTCTTGGATTGCAGGGCGGTGGAAGCCAGCCCAGACAGCTTCCTGATTCATGTCAACACTTATAGTTTCCCAAAGCACTTAGCTATGCTGAGGAGGGTTGGCTCCCGTCTTCCTTGGCTCCACAGCTGTTGACGGTGTGTTTCATCCCCTTAGCACCTTGATGCTGCGGCAGTCATGTGGCCACAGTGCCGCTCGATGGTATAGCAAGGGCACCAGTTGTTCCTGCTCTCGGCCACTAGGTGACAGCGCAAGCTGGCGAACGAATTCATCCGTTGAATATACATTTCTTAAAAAGGGAAAACCAGCCACAGAGGTGGATATAATGCCCGTAAGAACAATTCCAAAATCCATGCAGGTGTAATACCTTTATTATGCCAACTAAAAGATCAGGAAAAAATGTGCAGGCTTTTGAGGTCTCCAGATCACTTCACCTGTCAAGATATTACAAAAAGCAGGTTTGGGGGAGAGAGGGGGAATAGGGGGGAAAAAAACTGATATTGGGCTTCTTCACATGGGCGAATTAAGGCACAGAAGTTTGTGGGTTTTGACAACGTTGGCAACCTCCTGCATGTCTCCTGTGCCTTCTGTCAGTAATTCTGTGTTTTAAAAAACACCCCTGTGATATCCCAGGGTAAGGTGGGTCTGGCGTATGCTCCTCTGTACATCTCCAAGTGCCTCTGGCAGCCTTGTACCTTTCGTATCAGTTTATTCATGGGCATGGTGATGGACTGGATGAGGACCAATAAACTGAGACTCAATCCAGACAAGACAAAGGTGGTGTTAGTGGGTGGCTCGTCTGTCCAACTAACTGATGTTCACCCTGTTCTGGAGGGGGTTGCACTCCCCCTAAAGGATCAGGTTTGTAGTTTGGGGGTGCTCCTGGACCCAGAACTCTCACTTCAGGCACAGGTGGACTCGGTGGCATGGAACACCTTTTTTGAGCTTAGGCTGATATACCAATTATGTCCTTATCTGGACAGAGATAGCCTAGCTACAGATATCCATGCCCTGATAATCTCTTGTCGGGTTTACTGCAAGACATTATACATGCGTCTGCCTTTGAAAATGGTCCAGAAACTTAATCTTGTCCAAAACAGGGCAGCGAGATTGTTAACGGGGACTTGCCAACGTGATCACATTATGCCAGTACCATCCCAGCTGCACGGGCTGCCAGTCCATGTCCAGACTGTGGTGCTAGTTTAACATTCAAAGCCCTAAACAGTTTGGGACCAGGTTATCTGAAGGATCATCTCTTCCAATAAGTACCTGTCCTGATCCTAATATTGTCTTCAGTGTTCCTTCTCCAGGAGCCCCTGCCAAAGGAATCATAGAATTATAGAATAGTAGAGTTGGAAGGGGCCTATAAGGCCATCGAGTCCAACCCCCTGCTCAATGCAGGAATCTACCTTAACATATACCTGACAGATGGTTGTCCAGCTGCCTCTTGAATGCCTCTAATGTGGGAGAGCCCACGACCTCCCTAGGTAATGAGGCAGATAGTTACCCAAAAGAGAGCCATAATTTGCATTCTGCGTTCATTACATTATAGTCATGGCATTGATAATTTATTTAGTCTTCTTAAAAAAAAAAAGTGTCTGATGGATGTTCCTGCTGCTCAATATGGCTGTCTCATTCTCCAGGAAACCTGTAGAAAATGCGAGGCCCCGTGGAAGGAACACATGAACCTTACCTGTGAAGAGCTGGCTGAAAAGGATGACGTAAAATACAGAACATCTATGTAAGTAACTTTTGGGTGTAGGGAGAGAGAGAGAAAGAGAGAGAGATCGATCCGGAAAACATATTTTCCAGTTTTTGAAACTTAGACCAATCTAGAAAGCCCTGCTACTAAATGCTCTATTGTCTACTGATTCCACGTCTTGTCGGGCATGAGGATTTGTGTACTGCTTTTGTACAGAGGAAGCTACCTTATATTTAGTCGGTCTATCTAGCCCAATATTGCTGACACTGCCTGGCAGGGGCTCTCCAGGGTTTCGGGCAGGATCCTTCCTAGTCCTCAAAATCATAGGATCATAAAATAGTAGAGTTGAAAGGGGCCTATAAGGCCATCGAATCCAACCCCCTGCTCAGTGCAGGAATCCACATCAAAGCATACCCGACAGATGGTTGTCCAGCTGCCTCTTGAATGGCTCTAGCGTGGGAGAGCCCACCACCTCCTAGGTCATTGGTTCCATTGTCGTATTGCTCTAGCAATCAGGAAGTTTTTCCTGATGTCCAGCTGGAATCTGGCTTCCTGTAACTTGAGCCCATTATTCTACATCCTGCACTCTGGGTTGATCAAGAAAAGATCCTGGCCCTCCTCTGTGTGGCAACCTTTCAAGTATTTGAAGAGTGCTATCATGTCTCCCTACCAGGATTGAACCCGGGACCTTCTGCATGCAAAGCAGGGGCTCTCCCAGTGGTGCTTGTCAATAGCAATTGGCTTGTTTGCATGAGGGCTTGGGGAGTACAGGGGCGGATGATGCTTGGGTGGAAGTCCTTTGTCTCCCCCCTGGCCAGCTTTCACCTAGGGATGTCCATCGCTGAGATGCCCAGTTCCTTTTTGGCTTGAAGGAGTTCTGCAGCATGTACAACTCGCTTTCTGTTTGCGGGTTGAGCTGTGGGCCGATTGAAAATTTTAGGTCCTGACAATAAGAGCTGGAACTGAAATACACTCGGGTTTTTGGTATTTTGGCCCTGCCTCTTGGCCTTTAGCTCTGCCCACGACTGGAATGTGGCTCCAGAGAGCTTTTTTAAAGTGGAATTTGGGCCTTGGGCCGAAAGAGGTGGCATCACTCCTGCTTTGCCCCAGCAATTCTCCAAGACACAAAGGTTCAATGCTGCATGTGAAGGCCAGCAGAAAGGGGGTTCCTGGGAGTGGGTGCAATAGCAAAAAGGGGCCTGTCCAGGGTTTTCACCACATAACTTCCAATGGCAGAGTGTGGTGGCCTCGGTTGCTATCCAAAGAAAGCAGACAGGCTCCTGGGAGAGAAGCAGCCCTTTAGAATATGCTTGTGGGAAGCAGAGGCTTTGCTAAGGAGATCACAACTACGTCTTTTCATAGGCACCATTTTGTGCCTTTCAACCACCCCATTCCCTCCTGAAAGGAGGAGCAGTACGCATCCGTGTCTTTTTTTATTTTGTTTGTTTTTCAAATTGATCTTCTTTTTAAATTGATAACCACCAGGAACCACAAAGCAAGTTGCAAACATATTAAAAAAAGCCATTGCACAGCAGCTAAAATGGAGCAGTGGGGCTGGAGACATAGAAGCCTCTACTTATACTCCTCTTAAATAACAAGGTTTTAGCTTTACCATAATGATGTGGGAAATGGAGAGGAAGGGGAGGGCGGATTCAGGTATCGTTTTAACAGAGTGTATTTGCCTAGGGTAGCTGCTGCTTCACAGCTGAAATTCTATTCTGTTGTAGACAGTAAAAATTTCCTGTTTGAGCCAAAGGAAGAGGAAACGCAGCTGGAGTTCGGGCCCAGTTTCCTGCTTTGCTTGGAGTTTCCTACTGGGAGGATGGGAGGGGGCGCAGCACAGGAGAGCGCAGAGAGAGCATGATCAGTTGCATCCTGATTTACTGTGTGCCCTCAGTGCGAGCACAGTTGCTGAGAAAGGGTTTGAAATGGGGAGGTGGAGGAAGAGACTGTACTGAGAGACCCCAAGCTGTGTTTCAGTGGTGAATTAATGCTCTGGAGCATTGGCAGCTGGCTCTTACCAGTATGAAAGCTGCAGGGACCATATGAGACACCTTTATCAAGACCATGAAATTTTGAGTTACATGTTAAGAGGAACCCAAAAGCTAGATCACAACTTCATCACTTTCGTTTGGTTCTAATAAAAGATATTATATTCATTGTCCAGGTTCACACATAAAGCTAACCCATGGGTTATTTAACCGATGGTTTGTTGCCTTACTCATGGTTTGTCTGTCAGACAGTCGAATAAATTGTGCTTTGATTTCTCAATCCATGGGTTGCTTGTTTTCCTCCTCCTTCGCCTGCTCCATCCATGTATCCCAAATGTCTTTGCGGCTCTGTAGTACTGGCCTGTAAAGTGGCTGGAATTTTTTTATTCCTCTTCGCCACCGACTCTGTAAATCAACCTACAAACAACCCACAGTTCTGGGTTCACACATAATGACAAACCACGGTTTAAACAATCCAGAGTTCACAATGCAACAACAAATCGTGGGGTTCCCTTTCAGGGTTGTTTGTGGTTGTGGCTGGGTTTGCCCAGGATTCAATAGGTTAGGGTTTTGTGTGAACCAAGTCAGAGGTAGGCAGGGAAACACCCAGAGGGTGAGTTGAATACCACATCTATGGGGGTTGGGGTAGGGTTGGTACCGGGCTGCCATCTTCTGAGGTAGCCTTGTGTTTCATATAACATTTTTAGTTCCACGCTAAGATACTTTGGAAAAGAAAGGTAAGAGAAATACAACTTAAGAATATCATTCTAAGTTTCACCTCTATAGTTCTAGAGCTATGATCTGAGGGCACATGAATGCAGCCACCTTGCAGAAGCTAAGTAGGTCAGAATCTGGTCAGTGTCTGCATGACAGCACCTGAAAACCCTGTGTCGTGATGGAATTGCCTTGAGTTCCATCATGAAAGAGGAGGGGCAGAGACTAGATATAAATGCAAAAAATAAATCTGCTTTCCTCAGAGAAAATAGTCTGCAATTGAACACATGTGATGTAAATCCAAGATCGCTTGAAAGTATCCTTGAAATACCATGCTGTAGAAGAAAAAAGAAAACTAGATGTGGGTGTACAGCTGTATATCTCACACAGTTGTATGACTTTATGCAAAATCTGTAGCAGTGGAGAATGACTTAATGGCTGTGTGCAATGCTTAAACCTGTGTGTGGAAACGTTAAACTGTTGTCAGGCTCTAAACATGTAGTGTTTACAGACCAAAATAGCTGGAAGTCCTTTTGCAGCATCCCAGTAACCAAAGCAACCGGCACTGACTTTTTAAAATCTGTCAAGTGACAGTGCTGAGTTTGTGTTCACTGCTTCTTTCACTGGCTCAGCTATATATTTTCTGTAAGAATCCTTGTGCCCTCTGACTCCAGGGGTTAAATTACTTCTTGGTTAAAGCTTAGATGTGCAACATTTTGGCTCCCTAGGAAACCAGCTCAAAAGCCTACAGAATGCCGGCCTGCAATGAACTTTTTTCGCGTAATTTGTCTCCAACTCATCAAAAGCTAATTCTAAATAGACAGCAGCGAAGACCTGCTTGGAAATGTTATTGACTTGGGGTGAGGTGGAGAGAGAAGAGTTCTTTTCAGCCCCATTTCCTGGAAAGAAGGTGCTTTGGAGGGCAGTGTGATAGTGAGATGGTTGCTAAAGGGTTGTGGGGAGACTCTGACAACAGGAGGGGTCTCTTTTTGAGCCTAGCGTGCCTCAAGGCCCACAGACCAATGAACGAGAGAGCGCCCACGAAAACAAAAGCTGATCAAATACACGAATAAGTATATTATTATGATTTGATATGCAATACATAGGGATGTCACCCAGCTGAAGAAATGTTTGCTGATGAATCAAGCATTTGAATCAAAGAACAGTGCAATCCTATGCATGTCGCCAAGAGTCGCCATCTTAGAGAGACTTTTCCTCCTGTGAGAAACTGAAGGAGAAATGCCTCTTCTGAGATAGTGCCTGCTAAACATTTTTTAATATTATTTTACATATGTGCGTCTGTGTGTAATTTACATAACATGTCCAATTCATTAGGATGTTTTAAGTCATTTTGAATTTTGAATTGATCTTAAAGGTGTTGCAGCCCCTTGCCATACATAAATACAATTTTGCAATTTCTTATTCAGCTGATCATGTCTCCAGTTTAGTGGATGATTGCGGTGCCGTTTCTTGTTTGAGCATCCCCCTCCCCTCCAGCCCTCCGCTGCCTTTCTCTCCACTCTTTTCTCCCTGCTCCCACACTGCAACCATCGCAGGACTGTGGTGGGTTTTTCCATCCGCATGACAGAAATCAGTGTTGGTTTAGGACATGGCTAGAGAACCTGCGGCTCGCCAGACGATGACTTCCATGTGCCCGAGCCAGCATGGCCAGTGGGCAGGGAAGGTGGGAGTTGTAGTCCAACATCAGCTGTATTGCTACAGGTTCTCCACCGTAGTCCTTGAGAAGCTATCACTTTCCAGGGGTAGGAGAGAGCTGCTTTACACCAAATCAGACCATTCCTCCATCTAGCCAATATCATCAACACGGATTGGCAGCAACTCTGGAGGCAGGAATTTTTCCATGCCAGGGATTGAGCCCAGAACCTTCTGCATGCAAAGCACATGCTCTTCTCCCTGGCTAGAGCCCCCAGTGTAACCTCAGTAGAAGGCAACTTCATGGGTGTCTTCATGGTAGTTTTAAATAACTCTCCGTTTCTGTTGGCACCGCCTGTCCAGGGTTCAAGGCCCAGGTTCTTACCAGCCCTGCTGCTGTAGGGGCCTGAGATTAACGCTCTGCATGCAAATCATGTGTTCTCTGCTGTCGAGCCTCAGGCAGGCGTCTTTGCCTTACTCTTTCTCCCCGATTGAATGTTGCAGAGAAGAGAAGATGTCGGCGGCTCGTATCAGGAAATGCCACAAGTGCGCGACCAGCTTGATCAAATCCGAAGGCTGCAACCGCATGACATGTCGCTGCGGCGCCCAGATGTGCTACCTCTGCCGAGCCGCCATTAAAGGATACGGCCACTTCTGCCAGCATCCCCGATCCCCGGGAGCCCCCTGGACAAAATGTTCCCTTTGGACAGACCCCACAGTAAGTGCCTTTGATGCCCAAGTTTCCATTTCCCCTAGTTTGATGGTGTAGCATTCTGGGTGCTGCTTATACTAAACGCACTGTCAGATTTGGCTCTCTTGAAGAGTGTTCAGGTGTGCCGCGCTGTTGGCTCCATGTCTTAGCTTTTTATGGATATGTAGTGTATGTAAATTGGGACTGTCTGCCGATTTAAAGAATACTTGATTCAGTGATCATTGAAACCAAAGTGACTGCTCATTTGTTGGAAAAAACGGCCATATTTAACCGTTTCTTTTTCCAATAATAATAATAATAATAATAATAATAATAATAATAATAATAATAATGCAGTCATACTTAAAACATGCTCAATTGTCAGGAAATTCCTGAATCTGTAAAAGACAGCATGACTCGGCAAATCCCATCGTGTCCGTCTAGAAAAATCGCCACAAGCGAGAAAGAGATGAAATAATTATAATGTTTTAAAATCAGACAATAAGCAGGGTCCCCCATATCTTTCAGTCCCATCAGTTAAAACTGGCATTCACCCACTAATTGATATGATCGTTTCATCTACAAAGTGCTTTCTTCACCATGGTTTGGGTGCCTGCCATTGAACTCCAGAACATGCTAGAGGATTCTGGGAGTGTTGTTAGGTGTATGCTCTGTTCACACGGAGCACCGGCCAAGCCTCTTTAACTCACTGGTTTGTATTCAGAGGTGTCACCCAAGGACAGGCTATTTCTGACTTAGCCACAGAGCGCTGTGCGATACAAGCGCCGAAGACTTTGAGTTTATACACTTCAGTAGGAGTGGACAACGCACGGCCTACAGGCAACCCCCACACCCTGGGCTCCTGCGTCTTCCTCTGCCACTGATGTGACTGCTGAAATTGGGGCAACGGTGGAACTTGGGGCAGTTTTGCAGTGAAACAAGGCACATAAAGGGTTTACAAGCCACCTCGCACTCCCAGGAGACTTCTGGGAGGTGATTCGGAAGTGTGAATCGGCTTGTAAACGGAGTGCACACACCCTGCACACTTCCTGTCGCTGCAGAATTGTCACAATTTTCTGCACCATGCCAGCAAATTGAATAGCAGTTTCTACAGTGGCAGGATGAGCCCCCGCACCCCATTTGGTTCTGTAGGAGCCAGTACAGTGCCTGGAGTACCTGTGTGCTAGCGCCCACGTCTTCTGTTTTTCACCATGTTTCTCACACTGTGGTGCTGCACGGAGTTCGTGGAATAGCATGAATATATCTTGTCCTTCTGCTCACGGCTCTCTGGAACCAAACCAGCATTGCCCTGCATAAACTGCATATCCTATGTGGCCTTCGTCTATAGGTAGGCTTGGGCAGAGGGGAAAGCAGGAGGCCACCTTGAGTGCCTTTGTTTGGGTAGGAATGCAGGAGAACAAATCAGATGAATAAATGAATAGGCCAGATAGTGGGTTCGGATTTATTCCCAGTTTATCTCGGACAGCCTTCCCCAAACTGGTGCATTCTAGATGTATTGGACTGCAATCCCCATCATTCCCAGCCAGCTTAGTCATGGAAGGCTGATCCGTGCAGATTTCTCTGATGGCTTTGCGAATTGCCTCTAGATAGAGGTCTAATGTTTACTGAGAGGTTTTAACAGGTCACATACAACTTAAGCCGGCCTCCTTCTCCTACTCTCAGTCCTTTAGTTCACAAGCCATTTGGTAAATCTCACTGATGAACAAGCTGCCAGTCTGTGTGTGTGTGTGTGTGTGTGTGTGTGTGTGTGTGCTCTCTCCCTATCAATAAACGATGTGTCCTCCTCCCCCTTGGTTTCTTTCATCCCTGCACCATTTTCTGCTGCATTGAAAATACTTGTCTAAACCGCCTTTTGCCTATTGTTACTCAAATACTCCATGGCTGAGATGGGAATGATTTTAAAGAAATCCTCCTCCTCCTTCTGAATATCTCTGCCTCATGAAACCAATTTAGAGCTTATGGAGAATGGCTTTGCCCACACATGCATGGAAAAGGAAGCGTTTTTACTATATATTCTGCATTGCAGATGGAGAAACCAGCTCCTTTTATTCTCTTTAAATACATTTTTTAAAAATCCCTCCACCCTGGAATAATTAGCCAGTTTCTGTCTCCCTCGATATATAGATGAGGTTGAAGCACCATAAAACCCTTATAAAAATATTCTGCAGTAGCATTATTATTATTATTATTATTATTATTATTTGCATTAAACTGAACACAACTACTTAAGGAGTTCTGGCTGATGATGTGTGGCTTAGGATCCTTCTTTTTCCTGTACCGTTCCCCTGGTTCCAAAGATGTAAATCAGCTGGATCTGTTAGATGTCAATTCCCATCATCCCCAACCACCAGGCTTGGTGGGAATTGTAGTCCGACAGATCTGGAGGCCACCAGGCTGGGGAAGGCTGAATTAAGATGAATTTTGCCTCTCTTCCTCTGCTATAGAAAGGAGTTTGTTTGTGTGTGTGTGGGCTGGGGGGACGGACGTATTTAGAGCACAGTCTGGAACTGTTACAACCTTTAAGTTCCTCTCCATTGCTGTGGTTTTTTGAAATTTTCTGCCTTCATGGAACCTTTTCCACATTACTATATATTAAGTAATCTTGTCTCTTCTGATGCTGTTTTGGCCAGCTGTCCATTTTGCTTGTTTCTTGTTTGTTTGTTTGTTTGAGGTAGTATTTTTAGCTTGTTTAGTATTTGACTGACTTTATGACCCGGTTCACACGATCACTGCTGCCCGTCATGTCTTGTTTAAGCCACAGTGAACCACAGCATGTGCTGGGTGGTTTTTGAAAATTCAAGCTGTGGCTTGTCCTGTAGTTTGATCCTGGGACCGTGAGTTATTCGAGGGTTAAACAGCCTTGGCAGAAATGCTTAAATAAAGTATTTAATGGATTTGAATTTACTTTTTAGCCTGTGGTGATGTTTGCTTTGTGAGACATGCAGAATCCTTGTTTTATCTGCACAGTGCAATGCATACTGGCCACAGTGGGCCTCCGAGGGTTCTGTACGCTTGGCTTCTTGGGCCTGTGTGCAAAAGATTCCTCACCACTCGAAAAACTTCCGCTGGGCAGCTCTCTGCAGATGCAATGGCCGTGGAAAAATAGGATGTCTTCACCACTGGGTAGGATTTCTTCGCTCACAGGATGAGTGACACCTAAACAGAAAGACCTAATTCTCACCTTTTGGTGTCTAGGAGAAAACCCTCTTACCACTTTTTGGACTAGATAATGAGGCTAGGGAAGTGTTAATTTAAAAGGGAGATTGTTCTGGCTATCTCCGGCAGACTTGAGACATCAGAAGGCTTTCCTGTTTTGTGGATCTGGAAACCTCAAGAGAGACGTGCAGTATTCCTAGCAAGCTATGGATGCCAGCAATCCTGGCCAAGAAGGCTGTAGTTTTAAAGAAATAGGCAGCGAAGAAGAACTGTGTTATGCCATCTTGTCCAGAGGAGAGGAGATAAAAGACAGAAAGGCCTGTCAGATAACCTGTTTGAAGAGACCGGTGGTTTATGTGTTCTTTGTAATTTTATTGTATGCTACACCTAAAGCAATCTTTTTCTGAAGTGAATATAAACAAATGTAAAGAGGGGTGAGAAAATGTGCAGGTACTTTAAGCATGAATTGCTGCAGCCAATTCTTAGTCATCCTCCTTGTAAATAAGTCAAACAACTTATTTACAAGGAGCAGGAGATGCAGGCCTCAGGCACCCATCTGTGTATTAACCATTGGTCTCTGGAATCATGTGGACTAGAACTGTTGTTTTAATTTTTCTCTCCCACTAAAAGTTTGTAATATCATGTTACGATAGTTCCTCATCCCACCCTAAACCATACTGCTGAAATGTATAAAGTTTAGGGTAACCACAAGTGGATTTTTGTGTGGACGGAGTGCTCATTTCATGTACTCAAAACAGATCCCTGGTCTGAGAATTCTTTAATTCTAGGTTTGTCCTTGGCAGCAGGCATGATGGACCTCAGGGTTCTAAGTAGATTCCACAAGCCTGAGGTTTGTCGCCCCTGCTGTACAACATCCTTCTCTGCTCATGACTAGCAACGCTAGTATACGTTATTATGCAGAAGTGTAAAGCAAAACAATATATTGCCCAAAATGAGCAAACGCATGAGTGTTCGCTTAATGTGCATAACTTATGCGGGATGCAGAGTTCCTCTTTTTCTTGGTGCAAGAATTGGATTTACCTTGGTACAGAATGTCTTTGCATGAACCAGACTCATGGTCATGTTAGGGCAGTTTCTGGGCTGGGAGAAGGCGGCTCTGGTAATGGCACGTTAACTCTGCATGCTTGAAAAGCTGAATCTTGGCGTTGAACTTTGCCCCATATAAATGTCAAGCATTAAAATTGCCATATGCGCATTTGCTCCATATTCTTGTTCCCTCATCATTCCAGAGGAGTTCTGATTTCTATTCAAAAGCATGCAAATCCACATGAGGTGTTAATCGCCTGCCAAAAATAATAATAATCAGGAGCTAAGTGGGGAAATATGCTTTCAAAACAGACAGTTTTTCATGACAGCCGTTCTGCCTCAATTCTGACATCTGTGCAGAGGTTTAGCCACTTAGGGCGCAATCCTATGCACGTTTAGACAGGAAAAAGTGTCCTAAAACCCCCAGCATTCCCCAGCTAGCGTGAAGGCTGGGAGTTGTAGGACTTTTTCTGTCTAAACATGTAGAGGATTGCGCCCTTCATGAATGAATCAAAGGAGAGTACATGCCATTCCTGAAATTTTGGCTTGATTGTGGGAGGTCTAATTGGCCTTGGTGGTGCTCAAACAAAACGATGAACTCGCTGCCTTATTTTCCTTGGTCACCTTTTCCAGCCATGGAGCAGCAGCTGGGAAAGGAGTGACAAAGGTCCCATTGCTCTCTCGCTGTTGGTAGAGGAGCCTGGCGGTAGCAAAGTGGGTCCTTCCAAAACCTCACGCTTCAAAGAAAAATCCTGTGCTGCAGCTGCGGTGGAGGATTTGCCCAGCAGTGGCTTTAGGGCCAAGCTGACGAGGCCTCCAGTCCATCTTGAGCGTGCAAATGGCCTGCAGCCAATCTGCGAAGTGCCAGAAGGCTTCAGGAACTCTTGTGGGTTGAGTCTCTTCTGTGCAGCTGATGCTGCCACCAAGTCTGCACAGACAGGTCTGTTGCACATACATACACATGTGCGTGCCTTGTGCTATCCTGCAGGTGCCTGCCACCTGGCTTTTTGGTTTCTCCTCGAGTTGCCCACGTCTGGTGCCAGATGATAATAGTCCTGACAGCTCTATCCTACCCCCAGTGTTGTTCTGTATACCAGTTTCTGGGGAACATGGGCGGGAGGGTGCTCTTGTACTCATGTCCTTGTGGGTTTCTGGGGGCAGCTGGTTGGCCACTGTGGGAACAGAATGCTGGGCTAGATGGACCCTTGGTCTGATCCAGCAGGACTCTTCTTCGGTTCTTCTGAGGGGCTTGGTTTGGATCATTGTGCTTTGAACCACTCCTGTACCCCCTTTGCTGCATCTGTAGAAATCCACAGCTACGCTCTGTCACTCACTTGAGGCAGTGGTGTGTGTGTGTGTGTGCTCTTTGATGCTCAGAGTCCGGCTCCCAAATCTTCCTTCTACAGAAGTATGCGCCACAGGCTGCTGCGCCACGACTCTTCCTGCAAGAGGAAAAGGTGGGCTGTTCCATCCACAGGTCTCACTCTGCCCTGGGGGCCGTTTTGGCAAGAGTCCCGACTTTAAACCGCTGACTCAGGAAAAGGAATTGGAGCGAAGGCACAAGCTTTGCTGGGCAGACTCCTGAGGCCTCGTACCGCTCACCACCCACCCTGGCAAGGCACTGAGCCACCACACCCATCAGAAAAGAGAGCAGGGAGCCTTGGCAGAGCTTCTAGACACGCTGGGCTTTGCCAGATCCAAATCGGGACGTTGGCAGGCCGCCAGTGTCCGTGTGTGTTGAATGCAGAGACAGCATATTTCATAGGAGGATCCCAGGGCGCTAACCAAATTTTCCACATTGGAAGGGGGAGGGGGATACAGGAAGACATTAAAAGGGTGGAAATGAAAACAAGATGGCCTTGTTCTTTCTGAGTACTTTTGCAGCTTGCATCAGTCTCTCCACCTCCCCCCCAACACCCACAGCAAGACTTCTTCCATATACTACCCTCTGTTGATCCCGCACTCAGAATGATTGTCTGAAAATATGTAACTTTGCACATGTCCCCTGCTTCTCTAAGATTGAAGTTTTCAGAGAACTTAATTTGGGGACTTGCAAGAGGAAGAGGGTGGAAGAATGCAAGGAAAGGCAGGCAAGCAGAGCCTGTTTTGAGGATGTATCTAGCCCAGGTAAATAGTAGTAGCTATGCAGGGTAACACAAGCCACATCCATTGAGAGCCCTGCCCCACACACCTATGTACCTAACTACCTGCACCTTCTTCCATCATCACCCCTGGCTTGTGGCTCCTAGAGCTGAACTGTAACCAAAAAAATTCCCTTGATCCATGAGGTTTAGAAACCTTTTAATGAAGGATGGCAACTCATTCACTGGATATGATATCCCAGATTTGACTTGGCAGATGTGACACACGCTAACCAAATAATGACCCATTCAGAGGCATAAGGTAGCAATGTAATTTTGCTCTTCTGGGCTGTCATAACAGCCTGTAGGTTTTTCTTCCAAATGCAAACAGATACCCCTCGATGCAAGGAAGAAGCGTATGTATGCAGGTACAGTGCCCTGGTTCAAGGCCGGCCCTACCAAAGGCAGAGTGAGGCAGCCACCTCTGCAGATGTTGGGAATGTGGGGGTGGGGGCAGAAGTGGCAGTCCCCCTGGCTGTTTCTGCTGAGTTCCCTGGCTGTTCCATTCTCCTGAACTGGAGCCTTGGTGGTGAACAGTGCTTGCTTGCTGCTGGCCTGGGCCTGATACCTTTTCCCAATGCATCATAGACAGCACTGTAGGGACCAAGCAAGCAGGCCTGGAGGCAGCCAGCCCAGGCCAGATGCTCCAGCAGGAAGCGTGTGTGTGTGTGTGCGCACACACATCTGCTTGCATTGCTTTCCTCACATGATGAATGCTGCTGATGCTGCACTGCAGCATTTTTTAGGGGAGGGGACGCAACTCTGAAGTAGAGCACCTGCTTTGCAGGCAGAAGATTCCAGGCTCGATCCCCAGCATCTCCAAGTGGGCTAGGAAAACTTGGGAGAACTGCTGCCAGTCAGTGAAGGCAATATTGGGCTAGGTAGATCAGTGGTGTGACTCAGTTTAAGGTAGCTTCCTGTGTCTGAGTGGGCCATGAACAGACATCGGACAGTGTGGTGAGCAAGATGTGGAAGGACAGAGGTATGAATATCACATGGCCTGCCCTCTGGCTCTTAAGCTAGCTTCCTGTGGTGGGGGATGCTTTCCCATTGTTAGCGTGTTGTCTGAACCCAGGCAGAGTGGCTTGATGACAAGCAGTGTGGCTTGTTAACCACCCTGAACAACCAAACAACAAACCACCATGTGGAAAATGTCCTCTTCTCAGACAACACACCAACGCATGGTTCAACAAAGAACCCGCAGTTCAACAACTGTAGGTTAGTGTGTTGTCTGAACAGCCCCATTGCCAGTCAGCTTCTGTACATGGAAGAGGGGTGTGGTGGGGAGGTGGGATGTTGTCCCCTGCCTCAGGCAGAAAATGTCATGGGCTGGCACTGCCTGTCAAGGCTGCTAATCCAAGCTTTCATTGCCTTCTGCTGAGAGTTTGGTCCACTCAGCTCTGGGCATACCTAAATTCCTGACCTATATTGTGGCTGAGCTCCCAGCATTCCTGGAGCCATATACAGAGATTGCTTTAGTCTCCCATTTTACCCTAGCATTCTTAAAATCATTTTTCCATATCACTTTTCTCCTACACTCATTCTGAAGAAGCATGTGGAGAAGCAACCATGCTTTGGCCAAAACTGCAACAGTTTGAGAGACTATCCTATACTATCCATCAAACCATCCATCCATCCATCCATCGTGTGCGTATGTGTGTGTATATGAGAGAGAGAGAGAGAGAGAGAGAGAGAGAGAGAGAGATCACCATCCTCAGTGTGTACACAGTGACTTGTGGAAGCCCCCAAGAGGCTGCAAACCTAAAATAGATGGTGAGGAAGCAGCAGACCAAGTGCGGAGAGAGGAGAGCGCATGCTATTAAATGTTCTTAAACCTTGGCTACGGATTGGGAATGAAGATTAAGAAGCTAAGATTAAAGCTAGGTGGGAAAGGTGGGTTTTGAGGTGGGATTTGAATGAATGGAGGGAGATAGATGCTCAGGGTCTGAAGTCTGTTTTCCCCACAATTGTTGATCGTGCAGTCAGTTGCACCCTTGCACATTCAGCGACCCCTCCAGAGGAACCTTCACATTGCCTCGCATCCCCTCAAAGATGTTGCTTGTCATGGGAGTGAACACCTGCATTTTCATTGCCAGTCATCGATTGCACAGGAACCGGGGGCAGAGAAACCAAATGGGAAACGCAAGCTTTTCTGCACAGTTTTCCCTCTTCACATGTCTCCTGCCACTTTTTTCCATCAGCATGAGCAGTTTTGTTTTGTTTTTAAATGGCAAAGGGAAGCAACTATACTGTAGAGGGTTTTTCTTTAATCTATCTTGTTGCCGGGCACATATCCTTCATGACTTAGATAAGATAAACAGCTCTGTTCTTTGGCTACTGGAGCCGGTGTCTTCCGTTTTACGTCCTGTCCGGTTGTTGAGCCTTTGGGTGGGAGTTGTAGCTTTAAACTAAATATTTAATGGTCAAATGCCATTTAAAAGATTAACGGTGCTCCAGCTGCTCCTTGGAAGGGCTGGGAGGGGCGTGAAAAGGATGGGCGGGGGGAGTTCGCTTGTTGCCATCTGCTTTGTCAGGCCAGCAAGCTTGCGGTAGGATCAGTGTTCTGTCTGTAAGCAGCTTAGACATGGTCTGTGGTGTGGGTGAGGATTCCATACAAGTACACAGTACGTTGTCAGCAGCATGGCAGCGCCCCTGCTGTTTTGCCCTCCCCTCCCCTTGCACTTCCCCACATGATCCAAGTTGTCACTGAAAAACGCTCAGCCGCACAACCTGAGCATACTCTGTCAGTCTGAATCTGTGTTTCCCATCAGGGCTGTCGTTAGCTTGTGAGCAGGGCTGTGTGTGAAGCTGCATTTCCACAGGGATGTTTATTGGTTGCTAAGCCCAGATGCCTGAAAACCCTCAGGTTTCATTTTAAAAAAAATTTCTAGTCCTTAACGGCTATAAAGATATGCTTCAAAGTGTGTTGTGGGCGAAATTTTAAAAACAGGGGGGGTTGCCGTATACATTTCTCAACAGTCGGGAGGGTGAGGGAAATAAAGAAACTGCAAGAATACACACCTATGCAAAATAAGTGAGGTCACACAAATTTGCGTATTTTCTGTACAGGTTGCAGAATTCAGATTATCTCATTGCAGAATTCAGTGTACCTTTACCCAGGATCTTAGCTTTCCTCCTTTTTAAACCATAGTGACCCACAGCCCTGCTGATATTTCTATTTGCTTCTGTCTTTCATAGGACGATGATGAGACGGAAGCTGAAGAGGAAAAATGGAGGTTGGTTGTGTCATCTGCCTTCATGCATAGAGCATAGCAGCTGTGTTGGAATTTTAGTCAGGGTTGCTATGAGAACAGAGCAATCCCAATTCCACAAAGCTTGATGCTCTGAAGTTTTTGTCTCCTCTTCCCCATCATTGGTTCCTTCCTTCACCCGCACATCCAAAGCCCTCCTTTGTAAGCTTCCCCTAGTCACCCCTACAATGCACCCAACCTCCTTAGTAAGTGCTGGACTGACCTGCTATCCAAGATGTCCCGTTTTGACTGATCTTGTAGAGCACTGAAGGTCTCTGGGGACTAGGGATGGTTTTGGACAGTTTTTGTATCAGATGGGGCTTTTATCCCATGAATCCTCTGTAGCCTCTATGGATGTTTAAGCCACAACCTCAAATACACTCCATCGATTCTGACAAGTAGTTTACAGGCAGGTTGAATGCATGTTGCAATATTTGTAGGGGAAAAACCCAGCATGCAGCTTCCTGTGATTCAGCGTTCGCGTTTATATTTTTTAAAAGGCAAGCTTCAATCCCTGCGGGGTTTCTCTGGATCTGAAGCAATGCAGGGGAATATGCTGGAAATGCCTGCTGAAATCTCAAGCCCAAGGGCATTGTAGTGGCCGGTGAGGTGGGCCTTGAGTTCCTTTTGCTCCTTCTGTGACTACCAAAAGGAATTAGTTAGGGAAACAGAGATGAGAAAGTAGTAAGACTTTAACGATCTGAGTTGCTCACCAGTTTTGGAGTTTGGTACTAAAAGCCCTGACCTGTAGTAACTCAGATGTGGATTTGTACTTGTATGCAAGGTGAGTGTGCAGAAAGTGATTGACCCTGCCATTGAGCTACCATTTTGTATCTGACTTGGCCTCTCAGATGTTATTTTGCCCCTTTCTCTGGTAGACTTCTGGGTTCTAGTAAAAAACAAAAACCCAACACTTCCCGCAAGCCTGGCATCTGCCAACCCCTGGGCTATTACAATTCCCTGGGATGGATCCAGATTTAAGATAGATCAACTGTGCTGGCAGAAGTGAATTCTCCCTCCTTCTTACAGCAGCTTCCCCAGACCCTAAAAATGCTACACAGAGCGTCAGGAGACCCTGCTGAATGGGATGAGTTGTGGAAGGATCCCCCAAAATTGGGCAAAACAGAGCCCTTTCTTTTGTGGAAAGCAGATCCTGGATCCAACCCCCTGTAGCTGTTTATTTGAATTGTCACCTGAGTTTTAGTCAATCAATTAAAATTGCATCATGAGTAAAATCAATAGATCTGAAGCAAGAAGAGGATTTTGTTTTTAGATGTTGGAAAGATTTTTAAGACGGAGCTCTCCAACTGCAGGATTTTATTTTTATACATATTTGAGGTAGGAGGATGGATAGATAAAATTGCTGTTCAATTAACCGTGGCACTTTTTAAAGTCTTTGCCTTAACCTAACAAATGGACCGACTGAAATACGGACCGCAACCTTTAAAGCTATTGTTTTCTTCCCTGCCTTCTACTTTGTTTTTCTTCCTTTTGCAGAAAACAGTTTTAAGCGGATCAGGGGGCCACCAGAGAAGCCTGCAGAGATAGTCAGCCTTTCTGCGTAAAACCTCCTGCTTCCCTCTACGTTAGAAGAACTTAGCCCTCTTAAATCCATGTTCTGTCCCATGTTACTTTTTCTTCACTTTAATAGATATGTCTGTTTATTTAAGGTTTGCAGGAAGTGTTGTTTAAAGTTTTTTTTTTAATTATTATTCTTCGAAACTTTCTTGCAGTTGCTTATTTGTGACTTCTTGCCCGGAACTCCTCTTCTCTTGCGGAAGATCAGTAACGATGGACAGTCTTTCAGGGACTTGTGTCTCTACTGACATTCATCTTCTCACTGAGGAGTTCACTGAAACATCCCACATTTATCACATAAAAGGGTCCTCGCAAAATCATTTTGCACAGGACATGGTGCCTTGGAACTCAGCATTTCCATATTAGCGAGCATCTTATAAGGTCCTAAGGAATATAGCTTGAGAGCCAGTGATGTAAATGGTATTCAATCATTGGTGCAGCTTCGCTTGTTTACTCCTACTTCTTGTAAGGAGGCGGAGGACGGAGGAGCTCTTCCAATCTCATGGATTTTGCATTTCTAGGCTGGTCCATTGGCACCCTAAGCTGGAAGGTGACGTACATGGAGGAGTTTTTCTCAGAGTTATTTTACACTTGACGGTGAAAGCCCTTTGTGAATGGGCTTTGTCATCTTGAGTATCAGCATCTTACTCGGGGCTAAAGGACCAATCCTCACACTTGCACCTGCTTTTCTAGAAGAGCTGGGGGTTCCCATTGTGGAGGGCTTCTCATTTGGCAGCTATCAAAATGCTGAGTTCTGATGTTCCAGCAGCGAAATCTCCCTTTCGCATGTTTCTGCAAAATGATTCCATGTGGCCCCTTTTATGTAATGAGGATGTTTCATTGAATTTCTAAAAAAAACCCACCACCCCCATACCTAGGCGGTGAATAGCAATTCTAAACCATGCTTGACTGCAATGATGGAGCTGGGGAAACAGGGCCAGCATGCGAGCTATTCTTGATTTATTAATCAGGGATAAAGAGTAAGAGATTCTCCAGGAGTGATATTCTCCCTGCCCCACCCCCTTCCCCACAAGGAAAGAAATCTGCCCCCATTAAACGAATGTGCAGCTGTGTGTGTGTATAAATGACAGGCACATCCAGCCAGATTAGTTCAGCATTTCAAAGGCCCAGCGCATTCAATATTCAGCCCCAGCACCGCTGTCAGCTCTTGGGAGACTGACAGTCCAGTCCTCCGCATAATACTGCTAGTGAGAGCTCTCCCCTCCCCTTCCGCCCCAGACTTCAGAGGCTCTTAGAATCATAGAATGGTAGAGTTGGAAGGGGCCTATAAAGCCATCGAGTCCAACCCCCCCCCCCCCCCGCTCAATGCAGGAATCCACTTAAAGCATCCCCGACAGGTGGCTGTCCAGCTGCATCTCGAATGCCTCTAGTGTGGGAGAGCCCACCACCTCCCTAGGTCATGGGTTCCATTGTCATACTGCTCTAACAGGAAGTTTATCCTGATGTCCAGCCAGAATCTGGCTTCCTGGAACTTGAGCCCATTATTCCATGTCCTGCACTCTGGGATGATCAAGAAGATATCCTGTGACAACATTTCAAGTATTTGAAGAGTGCTATTATGTCTCCCTTCAGTCTTCTCTTCTCCAGGCTAAACATGCCCGTTCTTTCAGTCTCTTGCCATCCACCTCATTCAAATTCTTTCTGTCTTTCTGTCCTTTCATATTTTGATCCAGCTGTCTGAGCCAATTTTTATACCTTCTAAATGGCACCCCAAATTCACAGCCTGAAGCTGGACCTCTTGTCAAGGTTCGAGCCCATGATGGGCTTTGAACCCATGATGGGCTTTGAACTGGTGACCCAAGGAATGCCAGGCGAGGGTTGAGCTTCCTCACCCTTGCGCAGTCCTGTTCAAAGAAGGCAATTGCACAGAAACGCCAGCTACTAGTTCCTCCTTTTACGCAAAGAGGCATGATAATGCCTTGACCTCTGCAAAGGCTTCTGGGTCAGACTTCCTCATAGGACTTAGAAACGGATACACCTGCTTTTGCTCTGCACTGTCCTCAGCTGCACTAGATGTGTTTCCAGTTTTCCTGGCAAAACAAACAGGTTCAATTTCTGGGGCAATCCAAGGAGAGCAAGATGGGTGGATGTGTTTGGTCACCTCTGGATGTCCGGATTCTGCAGGGACATCAAGATGGGAGACTTCTAATGAGCTGTATCCTCCAGTGGGGAGGGGACCCCTCCTCTGTTCCCCAGACTGTACTGGATAAGCAGGGATCTTCAACTCTGAAACAGATGTGGGTACGATTCTATTCCACCTCTCATCTTTTTGGTCAATCCTTGGTAGTGAAAAGAAAGACTAAGCCTATGTAATAAAGAACAAAGGAAGACAATGCAGGATAGTTGTCCAATGACTAAGTCCACCAGCAGCAAAAGCATTGAAAAGCTTATATGATAAGAAATGGCTGGGATGTGTGTGTCATTTTGAGTCTTTTTTGTGACAAGAACTCCAGTGGCTGCCCTGCTGAGGGGCCTGACTCCTCCTGTCTTCCTCTCAGGGTCTGGCACAAAAAGCAAACCAGGAGATGAGTTGATACAGCTTAACTAATTCACCATTTCGTAATAATTATGAATGTGCATGGAACATTACACTGTAGTAGCAAAGGGATGCAGAAACTCAGGCCTGGGATGTGACTTTGGCCCCATGTGTGGTTGGAATCCAACCCTCCAGAGTTTGCCAGAGGTACTCTTTCTTCTGACCATGGTGTTGTCCTGGCTTTTGCATTTCTCCCCACCCACCACCCTGGTTCTAAAAGGCCGACTGCCTCTCCTAAGGCTCAGTTACTTTAAGCTAAACTATGCGGGTATGCTTTGTAGTTTGGCCTTGCTTCTTCAAAAAAGGAATTCCTCCCTCAGGCTGAAAGGAGTTCAATGTGCCTGCTGTAGCCAATCCATATAATATCGCAAGTCACTGGGTGTACGTCCTCCATCCTTCCACCTCAAAAATGGAGCCACAATAATCGGGTATTAAGCAGACACAGATGTATGCATGTTATATTCAATGCACTTGGGTGGGCTTTGTCTACTCCACACACACACGCACAACCCCCCGCAGATTTATGTTTCCTGTGAACTAACCCAACATGTTCTGAAAATTCTTCAGAAAATAAGTTGAGCCAAGACATGAAGACTCACGATTTGAACATGTGTGGGACAAGGCTACTTGGCTAATGTAGTCACAGAGAATTTTGAGTGGAATGTATTGGGTTACAAGGGAGTTAATCTCTCAGCATCTTCGCTTACCGCTGAGCAGAGAAGCAGGGCCATCTCATCTTGGAAACCTAGATTCTGCAGGGACATAGAGATGGGAGTCCATGTACCCTGCAAATACAGTTGAAATAACTAGCTGCCTGCTCTGCCCTGCCATCCTAACACCTGTGTGAAGCGTTGCTAAGAGTCAATCTTATGAAGGTGGGCAAAGACCACGAGACTTGGGTTCGAATGCATTCACAGCCGTCGACTCGCTCTGAGATACTTAACTTTCAGCCATGTTTGCTAAATGAAGGCTATCTAAAAAGCCTACATTTGAAGAGTCTGCCAGGATTTGGGAGCCTGACAGGTGACAGCAGACTTGCAGTCACAAAAAGGATGACACCCCACCATAGAACAGCTTCTCCAATGTGGCACTCTCCAGGTGTTTTGGACTTCAATTCATCAGCCCCTGCCAGCATGGCTCATGGTCAGAAATCCTGGGAGCTGGAGTCAAAAATACCTAAAAAGCACTAGATGTTTTTTGGGAAGGCTGCAATAGAATAAACGAGTGGTGGGCAGATCCCCAGATGTTTTGTACTTCAATCCTGCGTGGCCAATGGCCAGGAATGCTGGGAGTTGAAGTCTGAAGAGGACTTTCTGCAGGCCCCTGGAATTTAGTTGCTGGGCGGGTGTGTGTGTATTGTGTGTGTGTGTGTGTGTGTTGTGTGTGTGTGTGTTGCTGATGTCATCAACATGCCAACCAACGGGAGAGGCATTTTCAATCTCTGCTGTTGCTAGGCTAATCTTAGAGCACGTATGACAATCACGTTAAAATTCTGGTGCTCTTTTTCTTCTGTATGGAATGAAATGCAACTATGGGAATGATGCTGAAAACTGAGATGTTTCAGAGGAACCCCCTTCTGTTCGAACCTTAGCAAGGCTCTTGGGCTAAGACGCGGATCCTCATCCTCTCCCCTTTCGCTCTGCGGTCGGAGGGGGAGGGGCCTTCGCACCCTTCGCTGCCTGCAGCTTTCCCCTTTCTCCTCCTGCACTTCTCTTGTTGCTTTAATGACACTGGAGAGAATGGGGAGGGTCAAATGGCATCAGCTGGGTGGGGGTTCAAAAGCCCTCAGAAAACTGATGGTGCTGATAATTGCAATTTAAGAAGGAAGTGAAGGCAATTGCCTAGAGAGGGGTGAAGCCAGGGGCTGCGCAGGGGGCGGCTTTTCTCTCTGTATGATTGTGAACCACCAGCATTTGAGTCTTCACAGCTTTGTGGTTCTCTTACTCACAAAGGCATGGGAGAGTCTCAATAAAGCCTGAACTGGCAAATTACAGATGGCACACACACACACACACACACACACACCCTTCAACCCTGCTGATTAGCACTGGCAAACTTGGCTAGGAGAACTTGCCTGGGGCTCTGGCTATTCTTCCCCACTGCCTCGCCTCCCCCACCTCCACTGTCCCCTTTAATTGCAACTGAAATCTGCCATTTTAGGTGGTTCAAGGTACAGCCCCTTCTGGAACCTTCTGTTAGCATGACGCAAGACGGGAGTAACTAATCGCGTGCCATTATCTGAGGGCCAGTAGCCACCGGCCCTCCCTTTTCCACTTTAGGTTGCCACCTCTGCCTGCCTACCTGCCTCTCGGGTCTTTTAACACAGCCAAACATGCTGAAATCAAACAGGTAAAACACTCCCTAGCAAAGACAGCAGACACATGGGCTCCACAACATCAGGCCCCCAACATCTCATTCTCCACCCCCATTTTGCTGAACATCTTGCCAGATAAACAGTTCTGGAAAATTCAGAAGCCCTCTCACCATTTTGGGGCGTTTGGATCGGTCCCAACATCCTTTCTGTGATTTCTGGATTTTATTGTTCTTGTAGTTTACATTTATATCTCACCTTTTGCAAGGAACCCAAGGCAGGTTACATGGCTCTCCTCCCCCTCTCCATTTCACCACCACCACAACACTGTGAGGTAAGATAGGCAGAGAAGCAGTGAATGGCCCAAAGTCACCCAATAAGCTTTGTGGCCAACTAGAACCTGGCTCTCCGAAACCCAACACTCTAACCATGACACAACACTGGCACCTTATTTATCATCATCATTTATCATCATCATCTGCTGCTGCCCAACAGACCAACATTACTATCTTTTGTATTTTCTACTCTGAACGTTTTACTCAAACGTTTGTGGTGCAGGGTGCAAGTAGCCCTCAAATATTGTCAGATGTTGGAAGTAATAGCTTTAGAATTTTTTTTAAATACTAAAAGGAGATAAGAAGCAGCAAAGCGCTTCTCTCTTTACATCCCTTGATTTCTTGTATGCTGGAGCTACAGAGGGCAGCACACGGGGACGCTAAGATGAAATGGTTGGGTCGCTTGTGCTTAGAGAACAGAGGAAGGCATGGATTTGTTTTGCAAGAGGTGGCAGAGGGGGTGTTCTTTTCTCCAGCCTGTTCTGATAAATTTGGGGGGGGAGGAGGAACTCAAAAGCTGCTATTCAGAGCCAGGGAGCATTCAGCAAAGTAACCCACCCACCTCCTCACAGCATCAAAGCATTGAGGCCAGGGACTGGGCTGCATTTGCTATTTAAGGTCAGAGACCTTTTTCCCTCTTCACCCCAGGGAAAGCACGGTGACAGGGTTCAGCTTGGCTGCTTTTAGGGAGGAGGGGAGAGATGTAAGATGCATGGACGCTAGGGACAGAGCAGAGGTGAAAAGGGCATGAGGGTCCTCTCCAGGGTCTCTTTGCCAGCCAATCTATCTCCAAACCACAGGCCAAATTTCTTCAGCGTGGCCTGGACAATGTTTCGGCAAGGAGGGATTTATTCTGCATTTATAACATGGGAAATCTCAGAGGACCTGCGGAGTTCCTCTCCCCACACCCTTTCTTCTGTTCACATCTCCTTAACTGCAGCCTGCTCAGTGAAACTTCCAACAAGCAAAGCTTTTCCAGGCACAGCTATAACTGCTGGGTTTCTGCCTAATACACTGCTATTATAGACACAGTAGTTGTGGGGGCGGAGGAGAGGAGGCGGGAAAGCACGTGTAACTCACCCAAAACCTCAGCCTCTTGTCACTACCTTGTTTTTAAAAATTGGAGTTCCTCCCAGGCCTTTCAGAGCAGAAATTAAGCAAGTGAAGCTTTTTTCTGTCCTGGTAAGTTTATAAAACAGAGCAGTCGAAAGAACAAATTTATCCAGTGTGGAAAGCTCTTTTCTCAGTAGGAGAGATAAGGGGGGACAGTTATGATTGTGCAGTGATGAGTGGGGAGGAACGTTGAATCTATGCAGCTTCTGGGGGCAAGGAAAAATGTCTAACATGTAATTTTATAGCTTTTTAGTGTTGCTTTTTGCACTGTTATCCTATAATGTTTTGCTATCCCTTTTTTATGTCTTAGGGATGAGCTCTCCAACCTGGTGCTGCCTGCTGCCACTTCTGGGCCTCTGCCCTTCCTGATTTAATTTTTTTAAATTCATTTTTTAAACTGGTAGGCTGGCAAAATGAAGCGCTGCCCTCCAGTGTCATCTTTATTTGGATTGTAGTTTTGTGTTTCGGAGCTCAGGTCCCACCTCTGCATTGTACTTAGGTTCTTGGGACACCTTCGTTTTCTTTAGTCTCACCTTTTTGTCTTTGGAGAAAGGCCTGTTCTTTGTTCGCCATGGTAACTATTTCACCATGGGGAATTTAAATGGCGGCTCCTAGGCCCCACCACCAGGTGCTGGTTGCAGGGCTACCGTCTAAAGTAGATACGGTTGGCCACCTGCTGAGGACCCGGCGGGGCTCTACTGACAAGAAATCCCTAGATTTGCTCCTCTTCTTCATCATTGCAACCTGCCTCTTGCTCAGGTGGTGGTGAGAAGGGAGATGCCAGGCCTACTTGCACTCTGGCTCTCAAGCAAGCAAGCGGGAGCCATGAGGAGAAAAAGTATGAGGAGAAAGAGCAGCTGGTGTCAATGGCGGTGAAAAGATACTCACTGAGGGAGGGGGCCCTATGGAGGCTGTCTTGCCCAAGGGCCCTCCAAACCCTGAAGCCGGCACTGTGTCTATTCTCTGCTTCTCTCATCACACAGGGTGGCTCAGTCAGGCTATTCATCACCATGGCAACAAGAAGGCCTCTTCCACGGCCTTCACCCAGGCCCAGCCTCCATAAACCCAGCAGCCCCATTGTTAATGGCTAATTTGTCTCAGGAAGGACGTGGTCCGGCCGAGGCCTGCAAAAGACGGCGACTGCGCAAAGGACCCTATAAAATACCAGGCAATGCTGTTGGGTTTGCCCTCCGCGCATGGCTGAAAGTTAGGCCCCAGTTCCAGAGTGGCCTGGAAAGAAGAATGCTACCAAGGGCAAATGTCTTCCCTCACACAGAATGGCTTGGGTGGGCTGTGTGTATTTTAATGGTGATAGGGAGACTAGAACCCCAGCCGCCAATCAGCCATCTTTCTCTTTCACATATCAAGCCTTGCTCTACAGAGAGAAAAGGCCTGTAAGCACAAGAGAGAACCGCCACGCACAAAAAAAGAACCTCAGGCAAGTTGCTATGGGCAACCACGACTGCCATGTATATAGCTTTGCTTTTTTTATAACCACCTCTGGTTGACCGCCTTCACACACCAGCTGCAGCCTGAAAAGCTGCAGAATAGCACTGTAGACCCAAACGCACACAGCAAGGAGGAAATGCATCAGGGTCCCACCCCCCCTGCAGTGCCCTGGACATAAAACTCAAAATGGAATGGCTGTGAAATGCTGGGAATTGTAAAAGGGTTTTGTGTTTTTGTCTAGACATGCAAAAATACACACTCACACACACAGCAATTTCTTATCTGAATGCAGGTATTTTTTTATTTTGTCACTTCTCTTCTCCATTTGAAGCTTGTTATACAAATGGCACTTACAAAAGTGTTTTTAAGAGGGAAAAAAAAATCCTTAACAAAATATACCAGTATGTGAGATGCTTTTCAGAGCCACAATAGCCAAGGAAGAAGGCGCGGAGAACTCTCAACTTTAAATTGTTACATAGGAGAAGCCGATGGGGTCACCCAGGAAAGAGGGATTTGGGGGGAGGCAATATGAAGTGCGAAGGCCAGCAAGTGTTAAAGGGTGGGGCCACATACTTGGCCCTTCTGGCAAGCAATCTCTGTTCCCAACGTTGCGCTTTCTTTCACAGGAAAACCCTCCAGACTTTACTGCTCCTGAAATTTCAGAAGATCCCAAGCAACGCTCCTACAGATCCCCTCGGATCAGATCCTCCTTTACTCATAAGGCAATTAATTCCAGTTTGCTGAAGAATTTAGCACCAAGCATTGATGGCAATAAAGATGGAAAAGTGATTTATTTTATTAAGGCTCAAAACACCTGCCTGCTCTGTGCTTAGCAATTAAAGGACTAGCCCCTTGAATTCTGGCAACGAGAGCCACCCGAGCGGGTTCCGTAAGGTTAGGTGCTTAGCAAGGCAATGGGACGGATGGCTTCACTGGTTCAGCCACAGAGACGTAAGAGCACCTTTTATTCCTGATTGCATGATGATAAAACTGGAGCGTTGGGTTGGGCGAGAGAACGGCTAAAGTTCAGAATCATAACCTGGTTGTCCTAAGGAAACAGAGATAACCTCCAAGAAGGCATCCGAATAGAAAACTGGTGTGTGTGCGCGCATGTACACCAGACTTCTCCAAACTCCGGAACGGTTAAGCAACATTACCAATGTCCACATGGATTATACACTACTGCAAACCTATATGAGACAGTTGAGGACGGCTCCGTGGAGAGCTTATATAAATAGAAACGCACTGTTTTGGTTATCTTTCTCTTTTCCAGGAACTATGCAAGCAGGGTGCAGAATTGCAAAACGACCCGCTGGGGCAGAGAGGTGCTTGAGAGCAGCCTCAGACAGACTTTCCAAAATACATGAGCTGGTAGTAGACACGGGGGTTGGGGGAGAGACAGCTAAGCAAGACACACCAACCGAACCAGATGCCTTGACGCTCGTCCTCAAAAAACAAAAACAAAAAAACAGCCATTTGGCAAAGAGGAGGAAGAAAGAGAGGACAGAAATTCCAGTCAGGTTGAGAGACAAGAAGAAGCAGATTGAATGTATTAACTGTGCAAACATTTGCTAATTCTTAAAAAGCTTTGTAGGTCTGTAAATTGGGATTAGCAACTTGCTTCCAAGCCATTGGTCTATAAGTGACCGGAAACAACAACAAAAAAGATTCCCCCCTCCCTGAATGCATGTAAACATGCAACATGGCTTACCCGCGCCTGTTGCGCCTCCTCCCAAAAACGTATCCTGGCGCACGCACAAAAAGCTGCTGAGATATGGCTGTTTTAGAGACACAATAAACTCCCAAGTGAAGCCAGAAAGAAGGGACGCAGGGGAAGGTCACCAATAGACAGTGGAACAAGAGGACTGGCGGAGCTGGACCCATGCCTGGTCTGCGCAGTGGCTAGTGCGCTGTTCAGTTGCCGAACTGAAGTGGGGACCCCTCACCCCCACCGTGCAGGAGGCAGCTGCTGGCAGAGAAAATACTCTTTCTTGGAGGCACACAGGAAGGAAACAAAGGAGGGTAAGCTGAGATTCCTCCCAATACCCGCCCCCCCCGAGACAAAAAAAGAAGTTGTGCATATGTGAAGTGCAGCTTGACATCTATCGGATACTGTCCTCAACAGGCAAGAATAATTTCAGGTAGCCCTGGACCCTCTAATATTACTTTTAAGATACCAAATACGATATATATATATATATATATATATATATAAAAAGAAGAAAAGTTCTATAACAACTTGCACCTTCCGGACGGAGGCAGAGAGAAACGGTAAGGCAGTGTCAACAGCTTTTCAGTGCGGTTGTCAAGCCTTTTTAGGAGAAGCTCCAAGATGCTCCTTCAAAGCATGAAGCAGGGGGGATGGGAGAGAACAGAGCTCAAAGCAGAAGATGATGAACTATTCGGCAAGCTCAGTCTCCCACGAGATGAATGACTGGAGCTCCTGCACCATTCTGATCCACCAAAAGCAGCTCATTTTGTGTGCGTGGACATGAGTTTCTAGTCCCTATGACTGCACGTAGTGGCTGGCTCACGTCTGTCTCTAAACTGACCCTCTGACTTATCCCACCATCATTGCACACACAAACACTCACTCACACACAGCCCCCGCTTCATGGGGTGGCAAGATATGTTAGAGTACTTCTCACCTGCCTTAGCTAGAGAAAAGAGGTATTTCACTTTGGGTCAAGTGCAGAGACAGAGAAAGGACACTAACCTAATCCCGACAGCAACCCCAGTGTGAGGAAGCTGGTTGAGCAACAAGTCACCTCCGCCGCTTGCATCGGGCCAAATGAGCCGCCACTGTGGCGACTGAAAAGCCTTTTAGCTCAGCTCAATACTAGCTCTTGCTGGGGGCCACCATGTAGGGAGGTGCCAATACCGATCGAAGGGACGGTGTTCTACTTTAGTAAAGAGAGAGCAGGGTGGGGTTTATTCCCTTTTGAAATTCAGAGGCCCGGCAGAGGTGAGGGGAGGTTTGGTATCTCACCTTTACAGACCAGCACCCCCTTAACAATCTATGCAGACAAGAGGGCAGCATTTCCTGCAGGTTAGTTACATTTTTCCAGTTTTTAAAGAGAGACTCACATGAAGAAGGGAAGAGGAGATCAACCCCAAAAAAATTGCGGCTGGAGAGAAGCAGCAGCAGGCTGGTCTGAAAGATAACCCTTTTCTTTAGGAAGAGACACACCAGAACATACCAAAAAAAAAAAACAACAACCAAAACCCACGAACAAAAACAAATTGGCAACTTAAGGAGAAAAGGGCAGGATGGGAGCAGCGCACAGAGCAGAGGGAAGGAAGGAAGCTAAAGTGCATTTAATACTCCCAGAGGGTGGAGGGGTCGATGGCGTCAGCGGAGGCTTTGAGGACGCCGGCGTGGTCGCCCTTCAGGTATTTCCCATTGACTTTGATGGCCACCTTGTTGTAGTCGCAGAACTCAAAGAAGAAATCCACCGGCGTGTTGCTGCTGCTGGTGACGGACGACTCGTTGCCGACCATCCAGTATTTCCCAGTGGAATCTGCAAAGGGGGAGGGGGAAAAAGAGGGGGGGAATAGTCAGAAGCCCCGTGGATGCATCTGGTGCGGCATGGATGTGCACCGTGGAACAGCGTCTAAAGAAGGCCCGAAGGCCGAATTCCATTTCGGTCTCAGAGGCCGCACTGTAGTGGTGGGCGGGGCCGAAGGGAATGGGGTGAAGCCAATGCTGAAAAGAGTGGAGCCAAAAACACCAGCCTATGGTAGTGTGAGTCCCTTAGTGCCAGTCACTAAAGCCTTAGGGCAGACAATTCAACCTTTTAAAAGGAGAGGAAAAAATGTGCAAAAGCTGGGAAACCCACAAATGGTTGTGGGAAAGCAGAAACTACATGAGGAAGGAGGCGTGGCTATCTGGGGTCCCCAGTTGGACTGGATTTGGCCCTGGGCCTAAGGCTTAGAATCATGGCCATTGATGGCATCCCTGACAGGTGGCAGTCCAGCTGCATCTCACATGCCTCTAGTGTGGGAGAGCCCACATCCTCCCTAGGTAGTTGGTTCCGTTGTCGTACTATTCTGTCAGGAAGTTTTTCCTGATGTCTAGCCAGAATCTGGGATGATCGAGAAGAGATCCTGACCCTCCTCTTGTGTGACAACCTTTCAAGTATTTGAAGAGTGCTATTATGTCTCCCTTCAGTCTTCTCTTCTCCAGGCTAAACATGCCCAGTTCTTTCAGTCTCTCCTCATATGGCTTTGTTTCCAAACCCCTGATGTCTTTGTTGCCCTCTGAACACCCCCTGATCTATAGCATGGTCACATGAAGTATTTATGGTCCTTCAGAAGCCCCTCCCAAGTGGCAACACGATGCAGAACCTCCAATGAGACCTGGCAATGGCAATTTTCTTTACTTTGCCACCAGCCCTGCTGAACTGCCGTAGCTAACGGCCAAGTGGTCAAGCTATGAATCGAGTGTGTCCCAGTTTGAATCTCTACTTCTGCCAGGGTGGCCTCAGAGAAGCTCTACCAACTCTGCCTCAGCCTCAGCTTCCCTCCCCACCCCTATGGAAAAATGATAGGTGGATAATACCACTCTACCTTACAGGGTTGATTCATAGAAACGTATATTCAACCTCGTTTCCTGGATGCCCGAGGCTCAACCATGGAAGCCCAACGTTATGATAAAATAGCCTGGCACATCAAGGTACAGTGCATAAAAGAGCCAACAACCCAACCGTACAGAGACAATGAACAGTTCAGTAGGCCAAAAGCCCATTGGAGCAATACCTTCGCATGTCAAAGAGATGGGACTCCTGTGGAAATGGGTTCCAGAGTCTGGGTGCCACCACCAAGAGAGCCCTTTCCCACCTGCATGCCAGACACACCTCTGATGGTGGCGGAACCCAGCAGGGGGAATGTCTCCTGACTACCTTACTGCACAGGCAGCTTCATATTGGATAACCTGGCTTGAAGCTACTTTGGGGGAGGTGAAGGTTAAAGGCCATAAACAGGATGACAAAATAAAGTGTGTGGAGTGCTTGAAGAGCCAAGTACTTGTGCCTGAACAAACCCACAACTGCATGGTGGTGATCCAAATTCTGCAGCTTTTAAGAGGCTGAGCCGATTGCCATGTTTTCTCCAGTCTTGCAGATTAATGTCCCCATCGAGGTGGAGGAAGGCAAGAAGAAACTGCGCTGAAGTCCCATCCTCCTGGCCTTGGGCCTATGCTTTCCAAGCATCTTTGCAGCCATGAAGGCTAGAACCTTAGACTCTGTTTTGTAGCATGAATACACTGCAGAGCAGACTGGCCCTGCAGGCAAGAGCAGCCCCCATACCTTTGATGTTGTAGGCTCCGTCATTGAACTCCAGCTGAAAGACATCGTAAGAGGAGCGATTGCAGTCCAGGGTGCCGGTCACCTTCCTGCAGCCAATGAAGCCGTGCTCTCCCCGGAGGACAATGATTGGCCGGTTAATCAGCTTCATGAGGAAGTGTTCTGTCTCACCTGTCCGTCGGGGAAGAGAAGGAGAAGATGTCCGGGCTTGCAGGGCACAAACACAGCAGCAGCTTAATTGCTAAACACAGGAACAGCTCAGATAGACTCAGGGGCCCTTTTATTCTTCCCCACCCCAAAACTCTAGACCAGCCTTCCCCAACTTGGTGCCTTTCAGATGTTTTGGATTTCAACTCCCACCAGCCCCAGCCAGCGTGGCCAAGGATGCCGGGAGAGCTGTAGTCCAAACACCTAGAAGCACCACATTGGGGAAGGCTGCTATAGGCCAGCTTTGCCGGGCATGCTGAAGAGGGATGATAGGAATTGTAGTCCAACACATCTAGAGGCACCAGATTGGGTACGGCTGTTCTAGATGTTTTGGTTCCTTCACCACAGAGCAGGAAAAAGGCGCTCATAAACCGCAAAATTGAGCCCTGATTGGAGCAGCCTTTTCCAACGTCGTGCCCTCCAGATGCTTGGGAATTCAGCTCCTGTCAGACCCAGCCAGCGTGGCCAAGGATGAGGAATGCTAGGAGGTGTGTCATCCAAAACATCTGGAGAGCCACAGGTTGGGGAAAGCTGCACTAACTGGAGGATCGCAGGGGTTCTAGCGGACAGACAGACACTCAAGACTGAAGTTGACTTGGCCCGTATCTTCTCTTCACTTGTGGTGGCTCTTGGAGGTCTCAGGCAAAGCGTAAGGACACAGGACCAAAGCTCTACCGAGGCCAACATACTGTTCCCACTGTGGGAAGCACAACCGCACCCTCCTGCCGCAGTTCCCCAGAGGGAATATCGGAGACATCCCGCCTCAGGTACTGGAGCGACTGCACAGCCATCATGGCCAGTAACGCGCCTCTCGGACCTGCTACCAGGAGCTCCATTTTTAACTGGGGGCACCGGATTGGAACCTGTGATCTTATGCAGGCAATGGCTATGCGCTATGCGACCCCCCCCCCCCCCACGCCTCCCGCCAACACCGACCGCGGACAAGACGGCCCTTACTGGTAGTTTCCACCGTGGCGGCGAGCTGCCCGTTCTTCTTTGCCGTGACGTATTTGCCGTTTGCTGCTTTCAGTGTAATGCGCCGGTCGCACCACTCAATATCAAAGTAACAGTTGGCATTCCTGTTGTGGCAGAGAGAGAGAGAAAGAGCGCATAAGCATGGGAAGTAGTAGTCATACCATTAAGATTTGGGTAGTAGTGATACCATTTGACAAGTGGCTCTCATGATCCATTCCTGCGGAGGCTGATGGCTCCGATGTTAGTGGAGGGGTGAATCCACTCCGGGTTTATGTCAGAAACAGTTAGAACTCTAAACTCAAGAGCTTCGCACCTTGGAGAGCTCCTTTAGAGTTCTGATTGAAACCCAGAGCAGATTCCTCACTGTCCCACTGACGTTGGAGCTACCAACCTCCACTGACCCAATCACAGGAGTGGGGTGGATTGGGGTGGTAGGTACACCGACAAAACAGAGATCTGACCATCCAACAGGAACAATTTTTCAAGCCATGGAGCCTGTACAATCTCCAACACGGATTGTTTCTTAAAATCCACTGTTGCCATAAAATGAATTATTATAAGGAATGGATACAATAATGGGTAAGCTGAGCAGTTTGAAAGCTGCAATTAATTGTTTTTATTCATTTTATTTATTGCATTTATATCCTGTCATTTTTCCTCCAAGGAACCCAAGGTGGTATACATAATCCTCCTCCTCTCCATTTTATCCTCAAGACAACAACCCTGTGAAGTAGGTTGGGGTGAGAGTCTCTGACTGGCCCAAAGTCACCCAGTGAGCTTCCATGGCTGAGCGGGGGACTAGAACCCGGATCTCCCGACTCCCAGTCCAACACTCTAGCCACTACACCACACTGGCTCTTGTTTTCAAGTAATTATCCCTCGGAGCCACATCTTTCTCATGTGTTACCCATCTATCCAGCATAACACACAAGCGTACGCAGGGTCTATAAATTGGGATGGGGGCGTAAATTAAAACCCCAAGCACCACGAATTCCAAATATGGCTCATCATGTCCCAGTCTATTTAGGGGATCACCAAAACATTTCCAGAAAAATAACAAACAAACCGAGTTTCCCTAGAGGAGAACTCACTTAGTTGAAGCAGTGGACTGCACTCCGCCATTGGAGGTCAGGGTCCAGTATTTCCCAGTATAGGTCCTGAAGGTGCATTTCTTGGTATCTTTGTTTATTTCCAGTTGGAAGGTTTCTTGATCGCTCTCCTCATCCTGATTGGCTGAAAGGTCCATCCCTAGAGGGGGCAGAGAAAGAGAGAGATAGAAAAGGTAAGTCAATTGTGAACCCAGCTTCATGTCCTCCTAGATCCCTATCAGCTCTTTCCCCCTCATGACTAAGTAGAATTGTGCAAGTTTCCCATTTGCAAAACTTGTACGAGGCGCAGAATACAGCTCCTCTTGGCACAGATCACATTTTGGGTTAACTCAACATAGGATTTCTAATTTTTAGAGCATAGAGTATTTATTTATTTGCCGTCTTTCGGTGCAGGAGCCCTCCCAAGGCAGCATTCATATAATAAGAACCGCCTGCTGTAATAAGAACTGTAAAAAACCCCAGTAAAAACAGCAACAAGTAAACACGCACCCCTGACCGTGCTTAAGCTGAGCAGGTTCTGTATACCTAAAAAGACACCAAGCATGAACACACACATAGGAGAACTAAGCGTCGGTGCTGCCCCCTACCAACCAGAGGCCCCCAGGGAGGTCCACACTTTAGCCAACATTTGTGATGGATTCATGGAAGCAGGGCCGGCCCAACCATTGGGCAGAATGAGACAGTCAGTCGCAGGGCCAGCCCAGCCATTAGGCAGAGTGAAGCAGTCGCCTCACGCAGCAGATGCTGGGCAGTAGCAGCAAGGTGTTGGTAGGAGAGAGATGTGGGTCACATGGCCTGCCCTGGACCCCTAAGCTAGCCTGCTGCCGTTATGTGTGTTTGAGGATGCTGTCCCACTGTCATTGCTGAAGAAAGATGCAACTACTAGTCCTGTTGGTTTTTGTACATCTTCTCCTTGCCTCAGGCAGCAAAATGTCACGGGCCAGCCCTGGGCAGTTGCCTCAGGCGGCAGATATGGGGAGGTGGCGGCAAGATGTTGGAGAAGAGAGTTGTGTGCCATGAGGCCTGTCCTGCACCCTCTAAGCCTTCAGATGCAATGGCGGACCCTGTCCCATTGCCAGTTGAAGAAAGGTCCAGCTGCCAGTCCAATCAGTTTTCGTACATGGAATGGGTGGATGTGCCATCTTGTCCATTGCCTCAGGCCTTGGGCCGCCCTTGCTAAGCATGCAACAAAAGTTCGAGAGAGTTACTTGAGGCAGAAGTTCTGAAAACTCCACCGCTGGAAGCTGGACATAAGGAGTCCTAACAGCCCTGTTTGTTGCAAAGCTAGACAAAACAAACAGTGCTCCCATCAGACAGGAATCCAAGAGAAAAACGCTTAGTTAGCAGATGCAGCCTCCAAAGCACACACATGCACACACACACACACATCAACCCTCACATGTTTGGCAAGTTCCTCCCTCAACACACTTGCAGAGTTGAGCAGCTTTGCTGTGTTGGCTCCGAAGAGCACAAGACGCTCCAGACGCAGAGATGGCCCCGCCAGGAGGTCCAGCGATGTGGTGGGTTTTAGGAGTCATTAAGAAAGGAAGTGGAGAGGAAGGAGGATCTAGCACACGGGGAACAATCCACCAGGAGATTCGGAACCAGCCCCACAAATGGACAGGAGCTGCCTAAAGAGCACAGCTGCGCTCTTACGCAGCAAACCTGCTCGTGTGTGGGGCTTGCGCAGGAAGAGTTTCCTAGGAGATTGTGGGTCCACAGGACAGGCAGCTGTTAGGCCCCACTCACCAAGAGTTTACGCTGCCATCTTGGCTCCATTGGTACGAGGCTCAAAGAGCACGCACTGCCTTCGGCAACAAGTAGGCCTCGCAAAGAAAGTTAACATGGGTCCTACATCCCCAGCAGCGGCACAGGGAATTCTGGACTATTGTCAATTCACGCAGGTCAATACTTAGCCCCTCGCTGGCTGTGTCCTCGCTTCCTGCAATTGCTAAGGGGGGAATGAATTTAAGGCATCCAAAAGCCCAAGGCTGACCCAAGACATTTTGCTGTCTGAGGCAGGGCAGCGCATGGCATCCCCCCCCCCCCCACACACACACAGCCAAGGTTCACAGTAAACAAAGCCAGCCAAGTAGAGCATCCCACACCCACCTCTCCCCATCCCTGGCAGTAGAAACACAATAAAAAAAGGAAATGACAAACAATTTGCCCTTTTATGACACATAAAATATGCTGCCTGAGGTGAATGCCCCTCCCTCTGTAGGGCCGGCCCTGCAAAAGCCCAAGACCAAACTCAAGTTGGCAGGACGGAAGTGGTACGGCCACTTCAATTTACCAACTCAAGCAAGAGCAAAGCTTGGGCCAGCCCAAAGAGGGTGTAGTACACCGGTAGGCAACCTGGTGCCCTCCAGATGTTTTGGATTTCAACTCCCATCAGCTCCAGAAAGCAGGGCCAATGGGAGTTGTAGTCCAAAACATTTGGCTGGCACCAGGTTGGCTAGCCCTGGTGCAGACAGAGCCTTCCCGGATTCTACTTCCTCTGAAGCAGTATCCGAATTTGCAACCCACTGGTTACAATGATATGTATTAACACTCAGAAAGCATGATGATTATATGTGTGTGTGTGTGTGTGTGTGTATCATGGCTAAGTGCCACCACATGGGTTGCTTGAAGGATTGACACACAGAGCTAACTTGGGCCCATTTCTAGGGATCTACAGAAGAGATCTTCTGCGAAACTTAACCACAGCAGATGCCTGAGACTACAACTCCTATCAACCAAAGCCAGAATGGCCCATGATACTGATGGGAGTTGTAGTCCAAGACATCTATAGAGCACCGCGTTGGAGAAAAGTCTGCCATGTCTCACCTTGGAGATCACTGGGCCTGAATTAGAAAAAAAAATGTCCTTAAAAAAAGAAGGAATATTACTTCATTCTAAGAGCAGGGAGAGGGAGCCAAGGACTAGCATGGCTGTAGCAGAAGCCTGATTCATGCTGCAAGTCTGCAAAAAGAGAGAACCGGATCCCTTTCGCCAGCTCCCGTGGACAACCCTAGCCCAGTCCACCAACTTCTCATGGAGAGGAAGCCACCTCCCAACTGACAGGGCTCTGCTTTCCAGGTGACTCCCAAAGTCTGCCCCCTTCCAAGGCTGTGCACGGCCCCACAGTCTATGTGTGGTTCTCTGCCCTGTGTTTGCAGGTTGGCAGGACTGGGCACTTGCTGAGGGTCCACACCTCCATAGGATCCTACTGGCAAGAGCCCCCGGGACTTGCTCCATCTCTTCACCATGGTAACCTGCTTGTTCAGTTGCCTCTCGCTCTGGATGAGACCACGGAGGTGGTGAGAAGGAGGAGGAGGAGGAGATGCCACGGCCTCCTTGCGCCCTGGTTCTCTGCCTGGCAAGTAAGCGAGTGGTACCAAGGAGGAGGAGGAGAAAAAGGAACAAGAGCAGCTGACTGGTGACCATGGTGGTGAGAAGAGGTAGACTCACTGACAGAGGTGGCCCATGGAGGGGGTCTTACCCAAGGGACCTCCAAAACCTAGAGCCCACCCTGTGTGTTTGCATCCCTCCCATTTACCCCCAGCCGGCATGATGCTGGTTTTTGAATCCTGCCTGCAGCTGGGGTTCACTCACATCTGGAAACTGGAATTTTCTGAGCTGAATGAGCCAATACATTTGGGCTGGACATCAAGGAGATCAGAAGCCCAGGGGGAGGAGAGGGGGAAGAGAGAGGGGGGAGGACAGAGAAAGGAGAGACTGGTTCTGCCTGGTGTCACATGTAAATGCGAGGATGACTAGACTGCACTGTAAAGATCTGTGCAAGCCACAGCAGAGGGTTTTTTTTTCCGGGGAGGAGTCCTTGCTGGGAGTGGGGCTGCTGCAGAGATGTGGAGTGAATACCAGCCCCCCCCTTTCCCCAAGCCGTTCATAGATGTGTCTAACTGCTGGACGTAATACCCTTGGTCAGGCTAGCTGCCAGGAGAGCAAAAGGAATTACAGAGCCCACAATTTGACTGGGTGCAGACCAGGTAGTTTTAAGAAGCCTCCAACTTGGCACCCTCCAGATGTGTTGGTCAGAAATTCAAGGAAGAAAAAGAGGGCTAAAGAGCTCTCTGGGAAGCATTCGGTGTCCACTCACCCTATGGGTGAGCAACCCATCGTCCGCTGGTAAGGGCAACATAAGGAACTCCGGCTTTCTCTTTCAGCTTGGAGCCCCAGAGGGTAGTGAAAAGAAGCTCCAGAGAGCAATGAAAAGAAGCTCCAGCCTTCCCTTCCAGCTTACTAAAGCTCCAGAGGGGATCAGGATTGTTCCCACAGCTGTACAGTGCCTGGAAGCACAGCTCAACTAAGCCGCAGGCTCTCCGTTGCCTTGCCACCAAGGACGTCTTTCTCCCTGCTCTTGCATAGAGGTCCAGGTAAGGACTATTAGATGGCCTTGGATGAGCTTCCAGCACTCAACCTAACCGTCATATAATCGGGTTATCGATAGGGAAGGGGGCATTCCATTTTATTTATTTATTGTCTTACATTTTTACCTACGTGCCCTGAGCAGCTTGGCCAAAGGACGGAATACATGGACAATAATATCTCCAGGGTTCCCAGCTCACCGTCGGATACGGAGCTGCCTTCATCACTGGAGGAAGCACCCATTGCCCACTTGTTACGTAATACTTCACCGCCCACAAGACTAGAAAAGTTGCCCATTTTCTAACGCTGGAACAAATCTTTAAAAAACCCCAAACAAAACAAAGCCAGGAGATAAAATAAAGATTCTTCCAAATCAGCTTCCCCTCATGTTGGCTGGGATTGATGGAAGATGTAGTCCAATATGTCTTGGTTGGGCAAAGGATGCTCCAAGTGGCCAGGCCACTGTCAACCGTATTTCCAGAGATAGTGGAAGAAAGCCAAAAGTTTTCCCTTAAACCGCAGGAGGGGGGGGAATCCTAACCAAAGAAGAGACGGTTCCACACATCACAGCTGACAATAAAGCAGTCTCCAAGCAGCCCACGCTCCCCAATTTTCCATCTTTTTCCGATGCTGCCTTGCCTTTGAACATCTTTAAGGAAAATCCTGCAAATTCTCCCCCTATTCATAAGTAACATTCATATATTTGGAGCGCTTTATGGATCACAGCCTAAGGAAAGGCAGCATTCTTGTGTATCAATCGCATCAGTTGGAAAAAAATGTGACAGGCCACACACTGCTGGAACCCTAATGCTTTGTCTTTTCCTTTGTCCTACCCATTTTGTAGACCAAAATTGCCGTATAAATAAGGGTTGCAATTACCATTAGGGACCCATTTTCCAATCTCCTTATTAAAAATTAAAATATCGCTGGATTATCCTTCCATCTTAATAAGCCCCTTGATATCCTATTCGTTTTGCCCCGCTGATGCTGTGAGATGACGGAAATCAACTAAAACCTGCCAGGTGGCAAACTTGGGTCGTATCAAGGAGTAAGGGATGGGGCATGCGTGGAAAGAAAGGAAAGATTGTCTCCCTTCTAGGCGACTCTCTGGAATGCAGGGGAGATGGCCAGCAACAGCTTTAGGGAGAGAAAGCTGAACTCAAGACGAGGCAGCTGCATGCAGGAGCGTTCAACTTCCCACGAATGGTTTCAGCAGCGCGAAGCCAGCTGCTGGGTTGTTTTGGGAACCGGACTTCACCAAAGAGAGTTAAGGAATGGAAGGATTTCCATCCCTTCTCGCGCTGGAATAGAACGGAGCGTTCTGGCACCGTCGACAGAGAGAGATGTCCCACCATCGGCCGTGGCGTATTTATGAAGTGGCAAGGCAGAAGAAGCAAATGCTGGTGGTGGTTCCGCATGGACGTATGGCCCGACTGGAGTCCACCCAGAGAAGAGAAGAGCTTCCAATGTGGTGGCCCCCTTTCTGTGGAACTCCCTGCTTCTGGAGGTCAGGCAGGCGCCAACATGGTGTTGTTTCCGGCGCCTCCTGAAAACATCTGTATTCCAGGACTGGCCAGCTATGGTTTTTATCAACACTGTTTTTGAAAATAATGATTTTTTTAAAAACGTGGTGTTTTATTTTCTTTTATCATTTTATCTTTTATTGTTCTCTGCTCTGGAATCTGCTTAGATGTAGAGCAGTATATAAATGCTCTAAATAAATGAATAAATATAAATAAATAATGGTGCTATGATTTTAAGTAAGTTTAAAATGCAATATGGGAAATGCTCAGTGTGTGTGGATGGACCTCCCCAGACTCCATGGCAGGATGAATGGAAGGATCTAAAATTATCCAGCTACACTTCTGCCCACTCCGTTTCTCCTCCTTTGAACAGGGTAGCAAAATGAGGCCAGGAAGTTGCCCTTTCCGCTTGAGACTAGAACTGTGCCCCAACTACTTAAAAAACAACAACCCATGTTGGGG
Organism: Anniella stebbinsi; assembly: GCA_029215795.1. Lineage (NCBI taxonomy): Eukaryota > Metazoa > Chordata > Lepidosauria > Squamata > Anniellidae > Anniella > Anniella stebbinsi. The sequence continues at coordinate 56,063,426 of JARDYH010000007.1, forward strand.
TAAATGTCGATTTAGCGAGTATTAGAATTCAAGCTCAAGAGTCAGAGAGAAAAAGCGGAGAGACCAAAAGTTGCGAGGAATTTCTCCAGCCCTCCCCCAAAAGCCAGTTGGGGGCATTGGGTTACATATGGATTCATCAGAAAGGAATGTGGTTCGAACGCAGGCACAGCAGCCCTTCAAAGAGACTGAAAACCGAGACTGTAGAGTAGGGTAAAAAAAAATCATCCAAGGAAATCGACCAGAGTGGCTTGCAAGCCTCTCGTAGACCAGCTGGGCTGCCTTGCCCCGCTGCTTTGGACAGACAAATAAAGATAATGATCCCATACGTCCCACCGTGGAGTCTGGGGGGGGTGGCATCCATAGGGAGCCCTTTTTCCAGAATCGGACACAATACTTTAAATATAGGCATCCCCAACGTGAAGCCCTCCAGCTGTGTTTGGACTCGAGGGAGAAATAGGGAGTTGCAGCCCAAACACATCTGGAGAGCATCACGTTGGGGAAGGCAGTTTTAATACCCAATAACTAGCAAGCCCCAAGTCATACAGGAGCCCTGTTGGATCTGATCCGAAATCCCATCTGGTCCAGCTTTTTGCAATCCACGATCAACGGATAGGTTTGGGCTGAGTCTCAGCTTAATCTACCTCAAGGGTTGTGGGGATAAAATGGAAAGGAGGAGGTGGCTGTATGTGGCCTTGGTCACCTTTGAGAAAAAGGAGGGATATATATGTCACAGATAAATGGAAATAATTTGTTTCCCGTAACGGTATCCAAATGCTTCTGGGAAGCCGACAAATGGAGCATCAAGGCAAAAGCCCCAACCTCTTCCTGCACCTCTGCTACTGCCTCTGAATAGGGAGGTTCAATTTAGCTTCCATGTAAACTCTCCATGGGCCTTTTACAGCTTCTCATCATCGCCAGCCAAAGTCAAGAACTGGGATACACAACCAACGTGTTACTTTTTTTTTTTTTTTGCTAGAATATAAGCGATTTCATTTTTGAGTTCTTTAAGAATGCTAGAATGAATGCCATCTGGGTCTGGTGATGTATTAACTTCCAACTGGTCAACAAGGTTGAGAACTTCATCTTCTGTCACCACTATCTGCCTCAGTTCCTCCCTTTGCTTCCCATCACAGCCCAGCTGTGGCTCATGCAACAAAATCACTCCCTTCCTTCCTTCCCCCCTGAGCCAACTCTAATTTTACATATCAGGCATTTTACAGTGTCTACAGTGTGCTTGCCATCAACCTTTTAATGAAGATTGGAGTGTCATTTCCTGCCAACACTTTTAAGCACAGCAGACTAACAGGAAGGCTGTTACGAAAGCCTCCTGACAACAGCTTTTAGGCGGAGGGGGGGGGCTGGAGAGGGAGGGAGGGAGGGAGTCTTTAGGCACACAAAACCAAGTACTTGCTCAGATCATTGCAAAAACTGCAGAGAAGCAGACTACAATGGAAGATGCACCATTACACAAAAGATGGTGCGGACCCCACATTTTCAAAGAGTCCTGTAGCCCAATTATTCTGTAATTGTTGTGTTTTAATGCATTTATTTCATTGTTTTAATCACTTTTATTTGTCATTAAAGTCATTTTTTCTTGGTAGAACGGTGGGGTGCAATATATATATATATATATATATATATATATATATATATGTATATATATACACACACACACACACACACACATAAATGAATAAATAGGCCCCTGGGCTAGGGTGCTTTCCCTGACTGGAGCAGTCCTCTTCTCTTAAAAGCAAGGGGTGTGAGTTTTGATTTCATCAGGATGGCTCCCCAACTTGGGTTCATGGAGCGCTCAGCTGCAGATAACAGTGCAGTCAGACTTTTAATTACCAGTCTCGTCAAGGCCAGGCAGGGCCTTGAGAGAAGTCAGATGATTTCCCGTCTGGTATCCGTGCAAGAGTGATAATTAAAAAGAGAGATAAGCAGCTGGGTAGGAAGAGAGGGCAAACAGAGATGGAGGAGAAGCCTGACTCAGCTTCGTAAATTTCTGCAGGGAGAAGGAAAGGGAGGCTTTGAGGAGGCAGTCAAAAGATTAGCGCGTGGCATTGCAGTTATGGAAGCAATTGGATGCGCAGATCCCCGGTGAAGCATTCCCAAACATTAGCCCATGCTGAACCCAAAAGCAAATTGGGTCAGAACATTAAGGGCATTGCTGAGCTTTTCCCACAGTCTCCATTAAAAAGGTCTCTGCTGGATCAGACCAGCGGTCCATCTATGCCAACCACACACTCTGCAAACACGCCAGTCAGCCCAGGGCACGGTCCAAAGGTACACGATGCAGGAAACCTTGCTGAAGCTAAGCAAATCCGGGGCTGGTCAATGGCTGGATGGGTGACAGCAAGGGAACCTTAGGTACAACGCACTGGGAAGTGGAATATCAGTTTAATACACGCTAACGCCAGACAAGCCATGTCAGATCAGGCAAATTTCCAATGAATTGGGTTAACCTCAAGGCTTAAACTCAGCTGGGGCTTCTTTCAGCAATCTAGAACAGCTGTCTTCAAGTTGGGTTCCAAAGAACCGTTGTGGGGGTCCCGTGGGCCCATAGGAGTGGCAGCAGAACCAGAGCACAGGGAGACTGGCCAGAACTGCACACTGATTGAGAGTACAGGCTGGAACACTTCCCCAAAGTAAGATCAGAAGGGCCCTGCTAGATCAGACTAAGGGTCCATCTAGTCCAGCACTCTGTTCACATAGGGGCCAATCTGTTGCCCACGGGAGACCCACAAGCAGGACTTGAGTGTGACAGCACCCTTCCGCCCATGTTCCCCAGCAACTGGTATACACAGACATACTGCCTCTGATACTGGAGATAGCATAGAGCCATCAGGACTAGTAGCCATTGACAGCCTTCTCCTCCCATGAATTTGTTTAACCCCCTTTTAGAGCCATCCATATTGGTGGCCATCGCTATGTCTTGCGGTATGTGCAACGCAAGGTTGTTTTGCAGCAACGTGCAGAAGCCATTAAAGAAGCCTTCCCCAACCTGTTGTTTCGGACAACAACTCCCAGGATTTCTGACCACTGGCCACCCTGACTGGGGCTGATGAGAGTTGATGTCCCACGCAGTGGATGGGCACCAGACCGGGAAAGGGCACTCTAAGACGAGAGACACATGTGAGCACTGGAATGGGTCTTTCAAGAGGGTGACACGAGCGCACCAACGCACCTCAAAGCCCTCTACTTCTGCACCAGTCTGAACTGAAGCTTATCGATCTACGTCGGGGTAAACTCTTGGGAACCAGATGCGTCAAATCTCCAGCGGCAATGCAAGGCGAATTAATTGTTCCGGGGCACCCAGCTACAGATGCTTGTTGGCCTGAATTCTAGAGGGAGCCCGGGAGTGCAATCAAATCCATGCATTCCTCTGGGAACGGAGGCAATTAGAAGTGCAGCTGAGGAGACCCGATCGGAACCTCAAAGCAAGGGGCACCGAGGGAAATGATAAACAAGGCCTGCTGCCTCTAGTTCATCAGCTCCAAAGGTTAATTAAAATTAGGGTGCCCCCCCAATAGGGAGGAAATGCATCATGAAAAAAGGGGGAAGCAATTTACATAAACTTTGCACTTGCTAATTTTTATGTACAGATACACATTTAGAAATAGTTCATGGAATCATAGAATTGTGAAGTTGGAAGGGACCACAAGGAACATCTAGCCCAACCCTCTTCAATGTTCAGGAAAACCAATTAAATCATCCCAATTAAACCATCCCCGAGAGATAGCTGTCCAACCTCTTCTTTAAAACTTCCAGAGATGGAGAACCCACAACCTCCTTAGGTAAACTGTTCCACTGTTGTACAGATCTTGTACCGTCAGGAAGTTTTCCTTATATTTCATTGAAATCAAGGTAGCTGTAACCTAAGAAATTCTTCTAAAAGAGCAGCGAGCAGAAGGTAAATCAGGATTTACTGAGACATCTCTAGATTGGCCTAGAGATTTTAAGTGGGAAAAGCCACTCTGTTTGATCAGCAAAGATCTCTGATTCCCAATTGTTTAAGAACAGAAGAAGCAAAAAAATAAAAAGTATTTTCCCACCTAAAATTAGGCTGCTGAAATATAGAATGCATTTTGTATGTTCGTGCTGAGCTCAATGACCATGCTTGCTGGGGGTAAAGGGAATTGTAATCCAACACACCTGGAGGGTGCCAGGTTGAGGAAAGGCTATTTTTACTCTCCTGATCAGGTTTGCCGAGAACTACACAGAAGTGTCTGCAAAATTCAAGATTATGAGCGAGTTTCCTGGCCCCTAATTCTGCTACTGGGTTCCCTGAAACTGATTTGGCCTATGCCGCGTCCTTGCATTCCATCCAAGTTCACCCTGTCAAGTCTCACAGCCCCTGCAAGGCTGACATTTATTCCGGTGCCAACGTCCAGCCAGCTGCGTGCTCATGTGGATAATGCGATCATTTCTGGTGCTCGTTCCCAGGTTTGTGACAGAGCAGAAATTAACCGGACTGCAGCTTGGAGCCCTGTTTGCCACCTGTTGCTCACCAGGAGTTGGAAACCCAGAATGCTGTGGGAACGGCAGACGCGAGGCTTTTGGCGATAGCGAGGAAAATGGGCTTCCACTCAAGGTCTGCGTGGAATGATTAAGAAGGGACAAATGCAACCCCCTACTCCTGGGCCATTTGCAAGGGGCAAAGCATTTTAAAGCATGCATCAGAGCGCCATAGGTCATAACTCTTGTCTCTTTTGCTTGAGTGAACAAGACCCTCCAAATAAGCAATTCCCCTATTTCTATCTTGCTAGGCTAGCCAAAGGAAGCTCCCGTGAAGGCCACAATAATAGCTTACGGACAAGGTCAGGACAAGCAGGAAGCGAAAGGAGCAAAGCATTTCCAACAAATACCTTTCTTATTGCAAACATTCCCCTCAAACCTCCACTAACCCTTGTGAGGCCACTCAAGAGACACGGGGAGCTCCCCGAGTAGGGATCTAAGAGACAGAAGGAACCATACAGGAAAACCTTACTGCCAAGTCATGATTTCAGATTCTTGCTTGTTCTCCCTAACCATGGTTTAAAACATTCTCCCCCCAACCCCAGGCCTGGAGCCTGGGTGGGGATGCCTAATCTAGGGCATCTGGACAGCACTAGGTTGGGGTAGAGGGGTTTAAACAAACCACAGTTCTGAGGTGGGACATCACAGGGAACTGTGGTTAGTCGGAAACTTTTGCTCTCCTCCACTGTTGTTCTCGTCGCAAAGGCCTATGGTTTCCTACTGCGTGAACCAAGCCCGAAAAGGTCTTGCTGACCTCAATACTCTGAAAAGCTTAAGAATAGGCTTGCTGAGGCCTACTGCCAGGATCTGCCTCGCAGTTGCTAAGCAACCCGCAGCCTCCCCCTGCAAGCACGTCTGCATCAACCACAATGAGCTTCTCCCAAAGCCATCTCAAAGAGCAGAACTAAGGAGGAGGAGGAGGAGGAATCGCTTGTTTTTAAAAATGGGCCCTCGCGTGTCCTTTTCGTCGCTCCGTGACAAGCAGTAAGAAAGAGGTGAAGTGTTTCCTGCCATGAAGGTGCGCTAATGGCTCTGTGTGTGTAGGACAACATGGACGCCGCACCTCAGGAACAGCCGTCTTCCCTGCAACAGTCAGAGGAAGGAGGTATCTCCTACCTATGGAAAGTATGCACGGCCGGAGCAATGCTTTCTCTTTCTACATCCCCAAGATAAGGACGGACAAAGAGTGGACCATAGATCTCCACAAAAATTACGTATCATTATTTATATGTATAGGCGCACATTCAGGGAGAATTGTTGTAATTTAGATAGAAATATAATGCATCTCACCATCGCAACCCAAGGACTAGCTCAGTTTTCTGTTCAGGGGTTAAGCGCTGTTGGGTCACTTTAAGGCCACTGCTCTCCCAATGTTATGATGACTGTTAAACCAGACCTGGACTGAACAGCCCTTCAAATAGGAGATGCCTTCAAATAGAGGACTGCCCCCGACAGCCCTTCAAACAGAGGATTGCAAAAGCTACCCTCTTGTCTCTATTAAAACTTGGGGCAATGGCTCTTGTCTCTATTAACAGGAGGAGCCATAGCGCATGGAAAAGGTTGCAGGTTCGTGTTCCAGCATTTTCAGCTAAAAGGACTGGGTGGCAGGGAATGGGAAAGACCCCCACCTAAGACCCTCGAGAGATGCTGTGGGTCAGAATAGTCAATTCTGGGCTGGATGGACAAACTCAGACCTGGTATACGAGGCAACCTCCTAGGTTAAAGACTCCTCTTTTAAAAAAACACCAACAATCCTATGCAGAACGGCTTGGTCCTTAATAACCCGGTTGCACCGCTCATATAATACCAAGTTGATCCAATAGAGCTGACTGGAGTAAAAAGAGAAAAAAAAAAAGTACATTTCCTGTATGGAGTGCATTGTAAAGTGATGTCTGCCGGCTTAGATGAGCTTTAAAAGGGGAACAGACGGGAGGGGCAGGTCTGCCGATGGCAGCTAGCCACAATGGCTCTATGGTCGTAATCTCCGCCACTAAACGCTGTTGCCTTCTGGTCCTGCTTGTTGGTCTCCCAAAGGCATCTGGTTGGCAGCTTTGAGCAAGGGGGATAAGATGGCCCTTCAGGGCACTAACAGACAAGGACTTTATCGTGCAATCGGCTGGCCTCGTTCACGGAGGGCACCCGGTTGGGGACGGCTGCGACAAACTTGACATTCATCAGCATCTTCTGTCAACTTTTCCTTCCAGCAGCCAGATTTGGGCGCTGGGCCTAGAGAAGCTGTTTTTAAAACGTGCCCTGCTTCAGGTCTGACTAAAGGGACAGGAGCTGGGCGGTTACCCAGGCGCATCGAGCGCTGACGGATCCGAACCAAACTGGCTCAGGAAGAGGGCGCAAACGCAACTTTGGCGCCATCGCGACTGCTCCAATCTCTACGCAGAGAAGACGCTACCGCTGAATGGAAGACTAAAGCTACATGAGGGAGAACCCCGCGCCACAGGAAGAACGGTGGAGGATGGGTCATGGGAAGGAGTGGAGAATGGGCTGTGGGGAGGTGGGGAGGAAAGATGGAACATCTGGTTAAAAGTACTCAAACCTGAGCAACAGCTCATCTTTTGAGACTCAGGGACTCCAAAAGAAGAGAATTTAACAGCCCCCAGCGGACAGAGCTAGAATGCCTTCACCTGCAGTCAAAGAAAGGCGATCCAGATTTCTGGTTAATATCCATACCACTTAGTTTCAACTGAAATTACAAGAGGTCCCCACTGATCTCATTTTGAACACAGGCCTTTGCATTACAACACCGCCCCTGGTCAAGGAAAGAGCTTTTTGCCTCCAAGACTTGAGGGCCTGATCCCATGCAATGTTCCTTGCCAGTCCTACTGAGCTCATTGAAACAGATGTCCAAGTCTGTGTGCATACAAAGAAGGAATCCTAAGTGCCCTTACTAGAAGTCAATGCAACTTTGCAATCAATGCCCAGGGTTTGTTTAAAAATGCAAACAGCGTCTGTTGCGGTGGAGCTGATAATCATTGGGATCAAGGCAGGCATGGAGAGGAAATTTAAGCCAATGCCCCACCCCCCCACCGCCGCTTTGGTCCTGAAGAAAATCCCTCCTCTTATATTGGATTTGGAGCTGGGGGGAGGGGGAGATCTAACACAGGGCCACAGCAGGAGAATTTGCCCTCCACACCTGCTGCAATTCTAATAATTATCATCTCTTCCTGACAGCAGATGTGATTTGAGTATTGGGTTGTTTTGGTTTTTTTGCAAAAATAACAAAAACCAAGCCGGGAAAGGGGGAACAGCAACAAAAGACTGGGGGTGGGGGTGGGGGGTGGAGAGGAAGGACATGACATAAAAGCATATTCATTCATTCATTCACAATGATGATTCACAACACCATTTAGAACATAATTCTATGCACGTTTAGACAGAAGAGTCCAACAGGACTTCTTTTTCGGTCAAAACATGCTTAGGATTGCATCCTTATGAAATCAAGAAAAAAGTAGAAAGAAAAAGGATTAGACATGTCAATTACAAATATATACATTAATATAAGTTTATATTATATTAATATTATAATATTATATTATAAAGAGTTTACCACTCTTGTAAGCATTCAGTTTCGTCTGAATGCTTACAAGAGTGGTAAAATCTTTAAGCCATTGACTAATAGGCCTGACGTGTAAACTGAATAACAGAGTAAAAAAAACCTCCTCCATTCTCCAGGATATATGGGTAAAGGAGGTTTTCTGTTTTTTAAAAATACTATTTGTGTTTTTAAGAAACCCTCTTCTACTGATGTAGTACCCTGGAGAGTGACGAATTTCTGGGCTTACCCACCATTTTATTTTCCCACAATGCAATGCCCCTCTAGAGCAGCCTTTCTCAGCCTGGTACCTTCCAGATGTTTTGAACTACAACTCCCAGAATGCCTGAGGTGAGCTGGGCAGGTGGGAGTTGAAGTGCAAAACCTCTAGAGAGGACCAGCTTAGGTAAGCCGGCCTATGGTAAAAATCAGGTTTACATCCATGAAATCCCACGCCACAAAGGAGGAAAGTCAAACATGACAAATTAAGAACATATGAAGAGCCTTGCTGGATCAGACCAAAGGTCCATCTAGTCCAGCATTCTGTTCACATGGTGGCCAACCCGCTGTTGACCAGGAACCCACAAGCAGGACACGGTGCAACAGTAACATCCCACCCACGTTCCCCAGCAATTGGGGTCTCTCCCCTTGCCCTCCAACCGCCACTCTTGTGCTTTAAAATGCTTCTACATTCCTGACCTGTTAGACAACAACAACACTGTCCTCCCACCTTGAGCAAAGACGCATGTGCAGTTTTGCATTTTAAACTTGCTCAAAATCACAGCGCTACAAAAACTGGAGACATTAAAGCCATAGCTGCAGGGTGCCTACAGAAATAAGATGGGAGCTTGCTTCTGCTGCCTGCCGTCCTCTTGGCGGTCATTTGAGGGGACGGGAACTGCAGGGCCCGGACCTTGGCCCCAGAGTCCAGCCCTGCTGCACCATGGCAAAGTCCACTGAATCACACTGGCTGAACGACAAAAGATGCTCCCGACCTGCAGAAAAACTGCTAAAGAGCCCCCTGGATCCTTTTGCCGAGTCACGCTTGCTTCGCCGGGTCCTCCATTACGACTGTTCTTCAGGCACCCCAGCTGCTGCTGGTGAGCTGCCAACCATCACCCACTTGCACTCCACTGGCTCCCCCACTTCCTGTGGGGAGGAGCAATCCTCCATCCCCCCCTTCCACAGATCTACAGGGAAGCTAGTTTCAAGGCTGACGTTCTCCTCCATTTTAAGTGGACTCCAATTAAGGGGGGGGCTTAGCCCTAACGAGGGGCAGATGCTCAGTGGCCCGTCACCATCTGCCAGGCTCCACTACTAATTAGGAAAGACGGGGCGCAGCTCCATCCATTCTGGTCAAGACAAAAGGGCCCGTGCTTTGGCCACCCACTGCAGAAGTGTCCTTTGCAAGCCTCGTGGGGAACGGAACACCGAGCTTTCCGTAAGCGCATGAACGCACGTGTGCAAACACGCATGCGCGCAAAAACGCATGCGCGTGCTGAAGGTGCATGTCGGCCTGCTTCCAAAGCGTCTCTCCCCCGGCCACAATCCTGGATCAAATTAGAGCTTCGCGTTCTTTTGAAGAGACACAGCCCGCCCGCCCCCCGGCCCCCGCCCCCCGTTCTGAAGCCAAAGGATTTTGCATCGTTTGGTCCTTCTGAATGGCAAAAAGAAGAGCCTAAGGTAATGCAATGCAGCTGAAAACAGAATCCCCAACATGCACTGGTGTCTCCTGTATTCCAGGATACCACAAGGGAGGAACAAAAGAGAAACCAAGGCATGGAATAAATTTACTTGGCGGAAAGAGAGGAAAGTGAACCCTTCTTGGGACGGCTATTTAAGCTGCACATTACATTACAAGGAAATCTGGGCCGGGGGGAGGAAATGGAAATTGATGGAACAGATCTTGAACCTTCCCAAATTCCACATTCAAATCTGAACACAGGTATTTGCACAATGTAAACAAATAAAGCTCAGCGCAGCTTCTCAGCTACAGGACAAGAACACAACAGCAGCTCTGCTGGAGGAGACAGAAAGTCCATCTTCCTTAGCCTTCTTGCTCCTAGGAGCAGCTGCCAAACAGATGTTGCTGGGAAGCCCAGATCAGGGAATGAGGCTAACAACCCTCCCCACTACCATCATGTCTTCGAAGGAAGACCTCCTTTGAAGGAGGAGGTCCCACCATCCATCAGGGCTAACAGCTCTATGGATTTGTCCAAGCCCATTTTCAAGCCAGCCAAACTCCTGGCCAGTGCTATCATGGAGGGCTTTAGAACAGCCTTCCCCAACCTGATGCCCTCCCGGTGTGTTGGACCACAACTCCCAGCATTCCTTCCTATTGGCCATGCAGCTGGGATTGATGGGAGTTGAAGTCCAAAACATCTGGAGGGCACCACGTTGGGGAAATGCTGGCTGAGAGCATCCTTCTATGACCCGGTGCCCCCTCATTACAGCTCCCATTATCCTCAGTAAGTATCGGCTGTAATCCAAGACATCTGGAGGACATCAAATTGGGAAACACGGTATAGCACTGGGTTCCTACACAGTGCAGAAGACCAATGCCAATGAAGTCCAACGTCTTGTGGCCAATGCAGAATTTATTTATTTTGCACCAACAGGGGTTGGACTGGGACTCAGGAGATCCAGGTTCTAGTCCCCGCTCAGCCATGAAGCTCAACTGAGTGCCTTTGGGCCGGTCATGGACTCTCAGCCTAACCTACCTCACAGGGTCGGTGTGAAGATAAAATGGAGGAGGAGGACCATGTAAGTCGCCTTGTCTTCTTTGCAAGAGGGAAAAAGGCAGGATATAAATGGAATAATAATAGTAGTAAAATAAATGGCTTTAAGTTTTGTTTATGAATCGCCAGAGGAGCTTTGGCTACTGGCTATATAATAATAGAACACATAAGTGATAAAATAAGTAACTGTAGGAACCTGAAGAATGCAATCAAAATTTCTCAGCCGGAAGGGAGACCAAGTTCAGGGCAAGGAAACCAGTAATGCAAAAGGCTTGTTGTCAACATGGAAATCATAGGCCCTCCAGCAGGATATGTTTTAATTTGATGAGAACCCTACAAAACATGCGCATGGCCCTAGGTGGGAGGCAGCAGGGGATGGAGATGCTTTTTTAAAAAAACAGGTGTGCATGTGTGTTAAATGATTCCCCTGCTCACCTGAATGAACCTATTCCTGCCCACCCATGAATTTTCTTCGCTCGGCATAGTCACACGGACACTTTACTAGCACGATTTGCCAGAAATATTCGCTCTGCACCTACTTCAAGATGTTTTATGTTTTTCCAAGCCCCGCCTCCCAAAACACAGAGAGGATAGCACTGATTCCCTTGCTGCCAAGGTCTTTCTGTTGCAGAAGATAAGTGAAAGGAGTGAAATGAGACGAGATAATTGAACACCACCCAACGCTTGACTCCTAGCCTGCACCGCCTAGCAGAGGCAGCTCCAAACGCAAAACCAGGCGCAAGTCCCCAGCTCACGCTCCTTTGTCTCCTGTGCTGCGGTTCCAGGGAACGGGATGAGACGGTTAGCTATGGCAGACCGGCAGTGCGCAGCCAGCCAAGCGGCTGCGTAATAGAGTGCAGGGCAGTCAGGAAGCCCAGGACACCGGTCTACTACTTTGTGTAAACCGCTTACGTGCACCATAGGAAGCTGCCTTATACAGAGCCAGTCCGTCTAGCCCAGTATTGCTGACACTGACTAGCAGCAATGGCTATCCAGAATTTCAGACAGGATTCTTTCCTAGCCCAACCCGGAGGTGCCGGGGATCGAACAAGGACCTTCAGTGTGCAAAGCAGCAGCTCTACCGCTGAGCTTCCCTGGAGGACCCAGAGTGCTATGCACCTCCCCACCCCAATTGTTCAAAAGTCACCTCATCGTACAGGTGGGAGACCAGTGGCACTCTGGACGTGGCTGCCACTTAAAACTCCCAGCAACCCAAGCCAGTGTGGCCAATGGTCAGGGATGATGGGAGATGTAGTTCAGCAACTGGACCACAACTCATCAGGGATGATGGGAGCTGTAGTCCAGCAATTACAACTCCCATCATCCCACACTATGCTGACTGGGGCTGATGGGAGTTGGAATCCTAACATCTGAAGGGCCACAAGTTCCCGTCCCCCCGCCTGACTGGTATAATAAGAAGGGCTGCCGCTCAATTGAAGGAAGCATAGTTGGTTAATCATTTGCGTTTTAGCGGCGCAATCCACTGATCACATACGATTAGGTCTCCAGAAGAGAAAAAACACTGCAGGTATGATGCTCCCCACCTGTAAAAGGCATCTCCCCCCACTCACACATACAAAGGAAAGAACGCTGCACGAAGACAACACTTGGCACCCGCCGCTTTTAATAGGTCTTAGTATTGACAATAGCCGCCGACCATTTAAAAATGAATTATTCTGCCAACTAGTTCATTGGGCGCCTCTTTTTCAGACATTCAAGAGTGTGTTGTCGTTGTTTTTTAATGGATGATTAAAGATGGCTAAATTCTGCAACCCTAACAGTGACAGAAAAGCCGGACCGGCATTTTGGCAGGGAGGGGCTGTGGAGCTCCCTTTGAGCGTGCCGTTTCCAGGTTTGCCTCTAACTTTTGGAATGAAATCGTTTTTCCTACTAGGGCGGAGGGGGGGGGCGGCGGGGAGAAGGAGAAGAGAGAGCCAGCCAAAGGAGCAAATGTGTCCCAGCTGCGTGCCCAGAGAACAGGCAACAACTGTTGATTCACCGCTGGGTAAGATTTAACTCGGTGGAGTTAATGGTTTCCCTGATTTTTGAGAGAGAGAGAGAGAAATTTTATTGTAGGAAGTTGCTGAACGGTCACAGATGGACAAGCAAGCTTTCCCAAACTGGTGCCCTAGAGACATGTTGGACTACCACACCCATCTACCGGCTGAAACAAAAATATGATTTATTAGGCCCTAATCGGTCATATTTTTGCACATTTTGAAGTTTCCAGTGCTGGCTGGCTAGGGGAAGTTGTTGTCACCTTTGAGGGTTGTTTTTTCGCGAGGCATGAGTGTGTACAACCTACTTTGCACCACCGCTGGAACGAAAAGGAAGAGAGGAAAAAGAAGAGACCCTCCTTTAGACAAGAGACCCACCAATTCCAAGAGGAGAGAGAAACAGTGGGGAAATCAGGAGAACTTCCCATCACAAGGTTTTGGATCCCCCCCCCCCTACAAAAACCCAAAATATCTGGAGGCATAACTCTTTATCGCTCAGAAAGCTGCAAAAAAGTGGGGAGGACGATACCCAAGGCCACCGAACAGATGTTCTGAAGAGGAAAGCGAGGCGGAGACGGGGGAGAGAGGTGAGGAGGGACATGACAGACAACTTGGCTTCAGTGAGTTTGGGGAAGATGTGGATTCTTGCTCTGCAGAGAGCAAACGGTTCAAAACTGTTTAGAACTGAGAACAGATGGGGAACACCCGGGATGCTTCTCAGGTGTTGACAAAGATGCCAGGCAGAAAATAGAGGCGGTTTTGTCCTGCCTTCTATGGAAGAGAAGCCACAGCAGCAATAAAGTGGGAATAAGGGCTGAGGGTATTTGTCACATGATTTACCTTTGCACGACTGATTTTCTTCCCCATAGCCAATGCGGAGAGGGTGGGGGGCGGGCCAATTGAGACCATGGTGCAGGGTACGGAGGAGCGTTTAATAACGCACATACATGCAGGTCGAGACCATGATGTGGGGTGGAGAGGGGTTCCCAATCACCCACACTGTGCCAGAGGTTTCACCCCATTGTGACTGGGAGGCACTGCAGAGGGGATTATGAACTTTAGCTTACCCCACAGCTGAAGCCCTCAGAACTAAGGTGCATGGAAGCTGAACTAAGGACACAGAACATGAGAAGAGCCCTGATGGATCAGAGAAAGGGTCTATCTAGTCCAACATTCTGTTCACACAATGGCCAACCAGATGCCCACGGGAAACCCACAAGCAGGGCATGAGTGCAACAGCACCCTCTCACCCATGTTCCTCAGCAATTGGTCTATATAGGCATATTGGAGGGAGAACTAGTAGCAACTGATAGCCTCCTCCTCCAGGAATTTGTCTAACCCCTTTTTAAAGCCATCCAAATTAGTGGCCATCACTACGTCTTGTGGTCATCATCTTTCTCCAATGTGGACCCCTCTGTGAGAATCCTACATCAATTGCCTCCATTGTCCATCCGTCCCCCCACTCACCCACAAAAGACCTGGCTTCCCATGCATTAGTGGAATACATTAACTCTACCATCAAGCTTTGGCGTTTTATACAATCCCTTCCGCATTTGATCTTGCCACAACTACAGAACTTTTGGAGACTTGCAGGATTCAACCATGCACTAACTACAATCTGACACTCTGACTCCCAAACTGCCCGTATCTTATCTAAACAGAAAGAGGAAGGACAGCTCCAGATGCACGAGAAAAGTTTAAAATGATGCCAGAGGTCACACAAAACAGATAATCTGAGATGCCCTGAGGCAGTTACAGAGTGTGTTTCCTTCATCACTGGGTAGCTACAGAAGTCTATCAGGTATGAAAGGGAAGAGATCCCAATCCACCAAGATGGTCATTTCCAGACAAGCTGTATCTTTGAAAGATATTCAGCACTGTGTTTGAAGAAGACAGGCTTATCTCGCTTTGGAGAGAGACAAGCCCAGGCCTCTGATAAAAAAGAAAATAAAGGGTTTTGAATTGCCAAATCAGAGCCTGGAATGGCAACAGATGTCATTCCTCAGAGCTGGAGGAGCCCAGGCTTTCTCTCCCCAAAGTCTGCAACAAGATTCAGCCTGCAGATTCCAGACTTCTGGTGGTTCCCTGGACTAAGATGGGAAATTCTAGGCTGTGGGCATTTTCCCATCATGACCCATGATTGTGGAACTCTCTCCCTATACACCTTCGCATGGAACCAGAGTTGGACAGATTTAGACGAGGCCTGAAAACCTATTCGTTCGAGTTGGGAGCCATAGGTGTTGGCGTATGGAGTGAGGAGCAATCCGTTTGTTCTTGGGTTTTAAATTGTTTGGTTGCGAATTAAGTTTAATTTCTGGTTAGTAGTTTATTTAATGTGTATTTATTGATTTTTGTTTATATTGCTGTGTCTTGGTTAATTGGAATGTGCTCTGGTATAGAGCGCAATATAATATTATTATTAGCCAAGCAGGCTGCTTGCAAAGAAGAAAAGGAACCTCGATAAGCAAGCACAGACCTGCAAACAGCTGTATTTCTCCATCCAATGAAACCAACTCCCCCCTCTCCTGCCTCACATCTGGTTTTCCAGAGTGACAAAGGACTGAAACAAGAGCCTTGCCTCTCGCCCCACCGGCCCCCTTGGCAACTAAGCTCCGAACTCGCCTCTCTTCCCCTCCTCACAATCCTGCCCTTGTTCTCCTAACCTCAACTTTCTCGCCCCCCTCCCTCTTCCCTCCATCAGACAAATATTTAACATCTGCCAAAAAAAAATCCTGAGAGCCTGACAGGGTGAAGGGCAGGGGCTAGTATTTTGGGCTGCAGAGACCCTCGCTCTAAAAGCCCCGCGGGAGGAAGGAAAACCACGAAACAAAGCTAAACACGGGGGTCTGAAGCAGCAACGGCAACAAGAAAGGAAAATCCAGATTGCCAATGAGTTTTGCTTTAAGGACCATTCAACGCTCAAGAAAGTCCTGGGAGCAAACGTCTCACGTGCGCCGCTTGCCCATAAAAGCCACGTCCATTTTGCAGAGCCGTTTCAATCTATCCTGCTGAAGCGTCGATACAAGCCGTGTTCGTAGCCGCAAATAAGGATGCCAAACGCACCTTCATTTTAGAAATGCAATGCTGCAACCCCCAGGAATGTAAGGAGAACCATGCTGGATCAGGCCAAGGGTCCAGTCTGTGATTCACAAAACAGCCAAGCAGGTGCCCAGGAGAAACCTGCAAGCAGCATATAAGTGTGACAGCATCAGCTACCCACCCATGTTCCCCAGCCACTGGTGAACAGAGGCATCCTCCCTCTGAACTGAAGGTAGCATACAACCATCAGGACAAGCAGCCAGTGATAGCCTTTTCCTTCAGGAACTTGCCCAATCCTCTTGTGGTAGACTTCAGCCCATTTGGGGATGGCAGATGTCCCTCGATTTGGATTCTTAAGACCCATGGGCCATGGTACCTTGCATTTCTGTCCTGAGCGCTGAGCAATCAGAGAACTTCCATCCACATTTTCCCTGTGGTCCTTACAAGAACCCTACAATGTAAGCCAGAATTACCTGTGGTTTACAGAGAAGTGATCTGAGGGTGAAAATATAACAACTTCCCCAAGGTCACCTTGTTGATTCATGAGGGGAAAAAAGAGAGCAAGACCATATTTTGGGCGTCTTGTTTGGGGGTTCATTAAAAATTACAGATACCAGTCAACTATTGGTTGAGTTGGATTGGCCAGCATTGTGTGGTGGGTTGAGTTACAGTGTCTGACTAGGCCCCAGGTTCAAATCCCCACTCTGCCATGAAGCTCACTGGATAACATTAAGCCAGTCACCGTCTCTCAGCCTAACCTACCTTACAGGGTTATTTTGGGAATCCGTGGGGGAGAAGACTGAAAGAGCCTCATGTGCTGCTCTGATCTCCACAGAAGTCAGGCAAGACATTGGCCCTGTTCAGACAACGCGCTAAGCCACGGTGGTTAAGCATTTTGAGCTAAACATTATGGCTTAGTGTGTCGTCTGAAGCATGACTGTGCGTGTCGTGTGAACCATTCCTAACCATGGTGGCTACATATAACCACGGTTTAAACACAGTCACTAACCATTTGCTGCAAAAGGATTAGCGGCCTAACCATGGCTTAGCGTGTTGTCTGAACAGCCCCCAAAATGCCATTTTTTTTAATATAGTAGAGAATTCAGGAGCGCCATACCATCTACCAGCCCTTTCCAACCTAGTGTCCTCTAGATATTTAGGACTACAACCCCCATCAACACAGCCACTGTACTGGTTGGGGCTGATGCGAGTTGTTGTTCAGAACATTCTGGACAGTTGAGGAAAGCTACCCAAATCCTGCAGCTCCTCAGTGTTGGGAGTATCACTTTTTTTAAAAAATGTACAGTCATATCCTCTAGGTGCATGACTATATCTCGCTTCAAAGAATGCTGCAGCAGAAATTCTAAAGACCAGTCATCTCTAGTTCTGCGGCTTTCCCTTTATTTTTTTAAAGAACATAAGAAGAACTATGCCAGATCAGACCAAGGATTCATCTAGTTCAGTGTTCTGTTCACACAGCGGTCGACCAGCTGCCCAGGGAAAACCCACAAGCAGAACATGAGTGCAACTGCACTCTCTTGCCCATGTTCCCCAGGAGCTGGTGTGCTGTGCATTCTGCCTATGATACAGCCATCCAGACTAGTAGCCACCAATAGCCTTCTCCTCCATGAATACTAGAACCCAACGGGATGGCTTTAACAGAGGATTAAGAACACAAAAAGAGCCATGCTGGATCACACCAAGGATCTATTTAGTTCATCACTCTGTTCACATAGTGGCAACCTGCACCCTCCCACCCATGTTCCCCAGCAACAGGTGTATATAGGCTTATTGCCTCAGATACTGGAGGTAGCACATAGCCATCAGGGTTAATAGCCATGAATAGCCTCCTCCTCCAGGAATTTATCCAACCCCCTTTTAAAGCCATCCAAACTGATGGCCATCTCTATGTCTTTCAGTAGCAAATTCCATAGTTTAACTATGTGCTGTGTGAAGAAGTCCTTCCTTTTATCTGTCCTGAATCTCCCACCAATCAGCTTCATGGGATGCTGTCTAGGACTGCATCCCTTATTTTTATTTTAATAAGGATACTGTCCTGGGCAGCTCCTATGCAGCTGCCAGTATCAACTAGATCCTTCCAGTCCACTCACACATGTGCTATTTCTATAGCCAGCTGCACTGTGCACCCACAGACGCCCAAAGGACTTCCCACCCTTGCCTGAGCATGCAGAGCTGGTCATCTGGCCGCATGCGAACCTTCAAAGTTCAGTTGGAGAAAAAAAAAAGGGGGGGGGGGTTAGCAGGCAGCTGAGTCAGCCAAAGCAGCAGCCAGGGAGGCAAAGCTCTCTTTGTATTGCTTGAATGTAGGTCACATTTCTCCCTGCTCAGCTAGAAACTGGCCACTCGACTCGGATTTTCAGCTACAATCCATTTATAGAACTGTGTCAGCCTCAGGCTTTTGCAGAGCGCAGCTTAAGATGAGGGGTGGGGAAGA
This sequence comes from Anniella stebbinsi, assembly GCA_029215795.1. Classification (NCBI taxonomy): domain Eukaryota; kingdom Metazoa; phylum Chordata; class Lepidosauria; order Squamata; family Anniellidae; genus Anniella; species Anniella stebbinsi. The sequence goes on from JARDYH010000007.1 coordinate 56,081,723, forward strand.
GCTAAGGCAGGGTTGGGGGACTTTGACCGCCAAGCCTCAGGGGTTCCCCAGGTGGCCACACCCCTCCCCAGGCCTCGCCCACTTTCACCCAACCACAAGCCATTGGGTGGTTTCCTGGCTTTTGTGCATTTCCTGCCTACCCACCCTATTCTAAAAAAGATGAGATGTCTCTCCTAGTAGAAAGAGATTCAAGCCAGGGGTTGAAACTCATGAAACCCTCCCCTCCCTGCCCCCTTCAAATATGTTTTAATTAAAACCTTGGCAAATATTTGGGTAGTCTTCTTTCTCTCCCTGTCTAGCCTCTAGCCTTGCTCTTTCTCCCCCTTCTTTCTCTCCCTGTCTAGCCTCTAGCCTTGCTCTTTCTCCCCCTTCTTTCTCTCCCTGTCTAGCCTCTAGCCTTGCTTTCTCCCCCTTCTTTCTCTCCCTGTCTAGCCTCTAGCCTTGCTCTTTCTCCCCCTTCTTTCTCTCCCTGTCTAGCCTCTAGCCTTGCTCTTTCTCCCCCTTCTTTCTCTCCCTGTCTAGCCTCTAGCCTTGCTCTTTCTCCCCCTTCTTTCTCTCCCTGTCTAGCCTCTAGCCTTGCTCTTTCTCCCCCTTCTTTCTCTCCCTGTCTAGCCTCTAGCCTTGCTTTCTCTCCCTGTCTAGCCTCTAGCCTTGCTTTCTCCCCCTGTCTAGCCTCTAGCCTTGCTTTCTCCCCCTTCTTTCTCTGCCTGTCTAGCCTCTACCTTGCTTTCTCCCTATTCTTTCTCTCCCTGTCTAGCCTGTAGCCTTGCTCTTTCTCCCCATTCTTTCTCTCCCTGTCTAGCCAGGCCCCCATGGCAGCCATTATGTGACTAGCCACATTCTACATAGGAGCCATTTTTGTGGTGGTGCCCGCAGCAGTTTCTCAAAGTCCCAGTGCCCACAGGTCCCTGTTTTACGCTAAAATACGCTGGTATTTTGGCTCGTCCGTTTTGCTTTCTGTTCTACCTAGCACTGGAACACAGTCCCCAAGAGCTTCTCCAAAACTAAACTGAACCTTCTGGGCTACAGGGTGGGAGGATTCGAGACACACTCCCCTCACACACATCAAAAAACAGATCTGGACAAATGCTGCATTTCTGCAGCAGTGCAGAAAAAAAGCATATATGGTACATTATTGCCATAGTGATACAGAATTCAGATTCCTAAAATTATCATCTTACATAGTTAAAAAAAACACGCACACCCCAAGTTTCTAGTCCTTATGGCCACAAAGATTTGAAATATTAGAATTCAGGGGTCGTTGGAACATTTCCACTGTTTGGGCGTGGGGGGTGTTATTTCATGGGCCTTGCTTCAATGCTCTGTGGAGTTCCTGGCCCCTCCCTAAAACCAGAATTATGCAACTAGAGGAGAAAGTATGCAAACTGAACAGATTTGCATGATGTATAAAGGTTGCAGGATCCAGTTTGCCTGAGCGCAGAATTAAGGGTGGTTGCTGTTCTAAGCAGATGCTATTTTTTGCAGTCAGTAGAAAATACTTATCTGCAGTGGTAAGTCAGACACAGCAGACGGACAAGAGGAAAACTAACACAGGGACTAGCTGAGACCCTCGCTTGGGTCCTTCCTAGATAAACAGCAGAGGTTTAATAAGGTCCTGTAAATCTTTATTTGGGCAGAGGAGGGTAATTCAAGAACTTAATCACTGCCTTTTTAACTGCACCTACATTAAAAAAAGAAGGAGGGAAGAGTTTTGATGGAGAATTTTGCCTTGAAGAATTAGCCTGCTTTGATCTCCTATTGAGTCAGCTTTTTCCGGAGAAAACGAGCAGAGGATTCTAGATTTACACACACACACAAGCGCTAACAAGCAACAGCAGTGATACAGTTTAGCCAAAATGTTGAACAGACCACCAACACCACGACCACCCACCCCCAGATTTAGAATCAAGATGGGGGATTTCTTAACCCAACTGGCTTGTTTAAAATATTCTTCGAGAGAATAACTGGGGTCTAAAAGGAGAGGGGGGCATTTTTACCCCTTTAGGCAGCACCCTTCTCACCTCAATGCAAAAAAAAAAAAAACCCACAAAAAATCCCGGATGCGCATGAGTTTGAAGGCCTTTATTTTTTAAAAAGGGATCAGCTGACGACCCCCCCTTTCCTTCCTCTACCCGCAAAAAGGAGCGGCCTCAAGGATGTCCCTGGGAGGGAGCAACAGAAAAAGCTGCGGAAGAGGATGGAAGAAGAAAGATAAACGGGGAAACAGATGCATGCATGAGAAAGGCGCAGAGTAGAAGAGGGGTGGAGGGAATCAGAACAGATGTGAAAAAGAATAAAACAGGAGGGACCGGAGACTTGCAGTGCAAGCAACACTTTCATTCCCCCGAAATTCACATCCCTCCCCCGTCACATAAGAGGCTGCCATTGTTTCACATCCATAAACCACTCCAGCGGCAGCACTAGAAGGGCCCTTGATTTAGGGAATTTGATCTGGCAGCTCTAGGTGGGGAAGGGGCCGGCGTGTGGGTGGGTGGGGAAGGCAATGGGAAGAGACGAGAGATGCTATTCCAGGGCAATAAACCAATTGCACAGCAGGTAGCAACAGCACCACTGAAAAAGAGGCAGGAGCAGAAGGCAGCTGGGGGGGGGGGGAGAAAGAGGAGAGGGGGGATGGTGAAAGTATGACTGGATTGGTCAGGGGGAAGATGGAGTGCCCAGTGAAAAGAGGCTGGAAGGGAGAGGCTATTGGGAGGAGAGGGGAAGGCCTGGCTCAAACGCCATGCGGCTGGGAGGGAATGAGGTGGCAGCAGTGGGCTGGGTACCACCCCCTGCTCACTCCAAGGGCAGTTCAGATGTCCCTCGCTTTGCAGAGGCTTCTCACCCACCCCATTTCACAAAATGGCACACAGCCCTGGGAAGCATCATAACTAACTTGTTCAAAATATGGCAGCCAGGTTGGTCACCGGTACATCTAGGGGTGACCACATTACACCAGTTTTAAAATCACTTCATTGGCTGCCAGTTAGTTTCCGGGCGAAGTATAAAGTGTTGGTTGTTACCTTTAAAGCCCTACATGGTTTGGGCCCAGGCTACCTGCGGGATCACCTTCTCCCGTACAATCCGCCCCGCACACTTAGGTCCTCTGGGAAGAACTTACTCAAGCCAGCCAGAACTAGGCTGGCGAGTGTTACCCAGAGGACCTTTTCTTCTGCCGCTCCCAGACTATGGAATGGTCTGCCGGAGGAGATTAGACAAATTAGGAGTCTTCATGAATTTAAGAGAGTCATAAAGACCGCTCTCTTCCGGCAGGCCTATCCGGATGAATTTTAAGATGTTTTTAATTATGCATTTTCTCTTGTTTTTAATTTTTTTTCAACTGTTTGTGATTTTTGTATTTTACATTGTGTTCCCCGCCTCGATCCGAAGGGAGAGGTGGGTAATAAATAATAATAATAATAATAATTATTATTATTATTATAAAGGATGCACCTGATTTTTCCAGTCGGGAAAAACTTACTCAGCCTCTTTGTTTGGGGTGTTCTGATTCAGCCAACACTCCCCCTCCCCTTAACTGAGGCAGGGGTACACCATCAATGAGAGGCCAGGGGGAAAAAGAAGACTTGAGGGATTGGGGCGGAGAAGGAGAGAAGCAGAAAAGGGAGGCAGAGAACTACAATTTGGAGAAATATATTGTGCTCGCCCAAAGGTGGGAAGCGCTCACGCAATCCCGGGGGGGGGGGGGGCATTATAGCCCCTACAGTCCACACTGGGGTTCCTGCAGAAGTTGTAGACCCAGGGCACCCACTCCAGGCTAGTTAGCAGACACCTTCCGCTTGTTGCCAGCCTCCTGGGGTGGGGAAGTAGCCATTCACCTTGCATCCCAGGAGATTCGAGACCAAGGACTTAGTCTGGAACATCTACTCCTGCCCCTAACTTAGGGGGAAGGAAACTGGAATGGTGTGGGGGGGAGGGGAAGAAAGCAGTGCTACTTGGTGGGGACAGCCTTCCCTGACCTGGTACCCTCCGGATGCTGGCTGGGGGATGCTGGGAGTTGTAGTCCAGCACACCTGGAGAGCATCAGGTCAGAGAAGGCGGAGTGTCCTGCAGCATCCCATTTCAGACACCACAGTAAAAGTCTTTAGAGAAGTGGTAATAAATAGTCAGCACTGAACAATAGCGAAAGGTTTGGTCCTGAACAAAGCACTTTCAGGGTTGGGGGAGGGAGGGAGATCAGGGAGAAATGGAACCCCCCTCCTCAGTAGCTGTACACACACAAACACACACATGGACGCCCCACCTCTGAGCGCCATTTTTGAAAATGGATTCTCCGCCCTGCCGATTGCACAAGAGTACAAACCCTCAACCAGAACCAGTTTACAATCCCCTCCAGTTCCAGGTAACATAACCACCCCACACACACCGACCCAGCATATCCCTTCTTTCAAAAAAACTCCCATCCACTGGAAACCTTGCTTGGGAGGAAAAGAAGCTGTATTAAGAATTAAGTGGCCACATCGAGATAACGAGGGCAGCCTTAGCATGAACCAGCACGAAGCAGCATCAGGTGGCAGATTCCAGAGGGGTGGGCCCTTAGCAAGCACCAAGGGTGCTTTTTCCAATGAGAAAAGTGAGCGAGTCAATTTGAAATAAAAACCAAGCACAGTGTCCAGAATAATGAAGTTTGGAGGGGCAGAAGACAGCTGGCAGCAAAAGAGATCTCCATTTTCCTTTTTGCTTCAGGTCAAAGAACAACAAAACACATACTGACGAGGGGCTAACATACACACACATGCTCCGCCACTTGATGGCCTAGAATATCCAGGGATTTGCACGTGTGAACGGATTAAAGCTCCTAGAGATCAAAGCACCCTTAGAAACAATGCCTTCCAAACAGTCTGTCCACACCCCCAGCCGCGAGCCATTGATCATGCAGACGGGGAGGAGCAGAGAAACCAAAGTCCGCCCCAGCAAAGTTATGCAGGTGAGCATCAGCAGTTAATGGCAAAAATATGGGGTGGCAAAGGGCAAGAAGGTGAAGATGGAGTTAGATAGAATACCTTCCAACAGAATCTGTTCACACACACACACATATACACCCCTAGCTTCAAGCCATAAGGCACACAGAAGCCCAGGGTAGAGAAATCAACATACCCAGCAATATTTCACACATGTGAATCAACAGATTATGGCAAAGATATGGAACTGGGGAGAGGGAAAGAGGAGGATAGAATCCGCCTCCTGCACCATTCACAGGTGCCGCGGGTAGAGCAATAACATATGACACAGCAAAAGATTATGCACGTGTGAATCGACCAATCATGCTGGAAAAAACACTGAGAAAATTAAGAAAAAGGAGGGGGTGGGTGGGTGCTGCTCCTGCAACACCCCCTCCCTTTCTTGCTTTGCCCGGAGGACCTAGAAGCTGAGAAACCAATGTTATGTCTTGTGAACGTGTGAATGAACAGATTAGGGTCCCATCCTCACGGGCGGAGGGGCGGGGAAAGCAAGAAAAGAGGGGAGCCCTTCCCACCCTTGCCTGGCAGGCTCGGAATCCGAGAAGCCACAGTGACGCCCCCCGCGCGCACGTGTGAATGAACAGAGGAGGCCCCCACTCACGCGGGGACGAAGGAGGGCTAGGCCCGCGGAGCCGAGCGCCCGTGTGAACGCGCCCAGGGCAGCGGCGCCCCCTCCTCCTCCCCCCCCTTACCTTGTCGGGTGGAGACGTTGCGCTCGTTGCCGGCGCGCAGGACGACCTGGGGCGAGCTCTGTTCCAGCACGAAGAGCTCGTCCTTGCCCACTCGGGCGCTCTTGCCGGCCTTGAGGGTGCCGCTGGGCCCCGAGGGGGCCAGGTACTTGCCCTCGGCGTCGCGGAAGGCCACTTTGCCGGCGCGGAACTCCAGCGTGTAGCCGGCGGCGGGCTCGGGCGCGGCCACCAGGGCGCCGTCGTGGCGCAGGAAGCGGTGGTCGCACGTCTGCACGCTGTAGCGCTGCTCGTGGAAGACGAGGGTGATGAGCGAGTCCACGCCCCAGGGCACGTCGCGGGCCACGGCGATCTCGTCGCGGGCGGCGCTCAGGTGCGCGTAGCGCTTCCTGGTCAGGCTGAAGATGTTCACCTGCGGGTGCATGGCGATGTGCACGCTCCACTTCTCGGCCGCCGACACGGCCTGCGCGAAGCACGACAGGCGGTCGTCGGTGCCGCCGAAGTAGCGCTTGTGCGGCTCCGACTGCAGCGACCAGCGGCCGTCGCTGTGGGCCACGATGAGGAAGCGGCAGTCGGCGGTGGGCGCCTCGCTGTCGCACGACACGTGCCCGTCCTTGTCGGCCGCCAGGTAGCGGCCCAGGTGGCTCTTGAGGAAGACCGCCGACGAGTCGTCGCCGTTGGGCTCCAGTGTCCAGATCTGCTTCTTCTTCAGGCTGGGCGCGGAGGCGTTGAGCTTGAAGCCGAAGGCCTCGGCCGTCAGGTACTTGTTGCCGCAGTTGATCAAGCCGAATTGGATCTGGAGGGACTCCGACGTGCCGTTGGCGGTCATGATGGCTCCGGCGAGAGAGGCGGCCCCCGAGAGGAGAAAGCCGAGAGCGGGGGGAAAACAGGGAGAGAGAGAGAGGCGGGCAGCTGCAAAGAAGGGGGAGAAAAGAGCTTTAAATGGATATTTGGGGGGGGGGGTGAAATACCTCCCCTCTCCGTCGTCGTCGTCGTCGTCCTCCCCCCCCACCGCGCGTGTGTTGCTCCGCCGCCCTCCGCTCGCGCTTTACCTCGCCTGCGTCGCCTTTGTTCGCCCTGGGCTGCAAGACCACGCTACTTCCCTCGCGGCGTCCCTCGCCCTGCCTGCCTGCCTCGCGCGCAGCCCTCTCTTCACAAAGCGCGATTCACAAAGCCCAGCTGCAGCCTATATAAGAGAGCGCAGCGATGTCTTCGGAGGGGGCTGGGGGAGAATGGGATGTAGCTCCGCCTCCAATGGAGCCTCGGCAGCAGAAGCAGACGAGAGGAGGAGGTGGAGTTGCGGATTAGAGAGGAGGAAGAGGGGGGTCTTCCCGAGCCACGGGGGCGTTTTCCACCCAGAATGCAATAGAGATGGCCATCGCCACCTCCCAGCAGAAAATCATCTGCCGCACCCCCGGCAACTAGAGAGGGCAGAGGCCCTTCTCCCCCACGCGGCGCCCCCAAACGCGTTTCAGTTTTGGGGAGACGGCTGGGCGGACGCAGGCAGGCGCATCTCCCCCGCGATGCCGTCCCGATTCTGTGCAGAAACCAGGCTTTCTCAACCTGGTGCGCCCTCGGGATGTTTGGGACATCAAGTCCCATTAGCCCCCGCCGATGTGGCCCAGTGGTCAGGGATGCTGGACCAGGGAAGGCTGGTATAGACGGAGCCTCGAAAAAGGCGAATGGATTCCCCCCCCCCCCCCCCGTTAGGCAGAGATGGGAAAGGAATTGAACGCAAAACTGCCGGGATTGTGCTGCCCCGATGCAAATCTATGCCACGACCGCACCGTGCGCAGTTCTGGTCGCCGCAGCTAAATAAAGGATGTTGCGGAGTTGGGCAACCAAATGATCAAGGGGCCCGAGCAACTCCCCTAGGATTGAAGGGTACAACATCTGGGATTGTTTAGCTTGGAGGGGGGGAGAGTAAAAGAGGGGGGAAATAATGGAGGTGTACGAAATTATGCATGGTATGGAGAAAGTGGATAGGGAGACAGTTTTCTCCCTATCCCATAATACTCGAACCTAGTGGGGTCATCCCATGAAGCTGATTGGTGGGAGATTCAGGACAGATCAAAGGAAGGACTTCTTCACACAGCGCAGTGTTAAACTATGGGATTCGCTACCATCAATTTGAATGGCTTTAAAAGGGGGTTGGATAAATTCCTGGAGGAGAAGGCTATCATGGGTGGGAGGGTGCAGTTGCACCCGTGTCCTGCTTGTGGGTTCTTGGTTGACAGCTGGTTGGCCACTGAGTGAACAAAATGGACCCTTGGTCTAACCCAGCTGGGCTCTTCTTATGTTCTTATGAGTGATGCCAGCTACCACCCTATACATCATCCTTTCTGCAACTTGGTGCCCTTCAGATGTTTGGGACTACAACTCCCATCATCCCTGACCATTGGCCATGCTGGCTGGAGCTGATGGGATCAGTAGTCCAAAATATCTGGAGGCTCCCAGGTTGGGGAAGAGTGCTATACCACTCGTGTCTGGGTGTAAATCCCTTTGTGCTCAATGGGGCTTACTTTTACATATGGGTGTACCGTTGGGCTGCATTCCTATGTACATGCTTACCTGAGAGTAAGTCCCATTGAACTCAATGGGGCTTCCTTTTGAGGATACACATGTAACCGGTTGCATGCGGTTAGGCTGCCAATCCATTTACCAGATGTGGGCAATCTGTGGCCCTCCTGATGTTGCTGGACTACAACTACCATCAACCTCAACCAGCATGGACAATGGTTAGGCTGGATTGGGACTGTAGTTAGAAAAAGATCTGGAGGACCATGGGTTCCCCACTCTGCTATACCCATTTCTCTGGGAATAAACCACTGGGGCTGGGGGCCGGCTCTACCATTAGGCAAAGTGAGAAGGTGCCTCAGGCAACTGATGCTGGGAGAAATGGTGGTAAGCTGTTAGAAGACAGAGGTATGGTGCCATGTGACCTGCCCTGTACCAGTTAAATTAGCCCTCAGGTGTGGGGAGGAGGCTGTTAGGTGTGTGGTGTGAATGGGGGGGACATCTTGCTGTTCATCTCAGGCAGAAAAATGGCTAGGTTATTTTGATTCTGGATAGACATGTGTAGATTCAAATACTGCGAGTCAAATACCTTTGCAAAGAAAAGGTGTTCAAATCCTACCAGAACCAAGCAATCATTTACCTATTTTGGAAAGTGGCATAGCTGGTCATTGATGCCCTCTTAGGTTGATTTCAGCCTTATTTATTCATATTAAATGCCTATCAGTGCAAGCCTATACGTGTCTACTCAGATGCACGCCTCATCATTGTCAATGGAGCTTGCTCCCAGGTGAGTGGCTACAGGATTGCAGCCATGACCTAGCTGAGTGGTTTACAATGGAAACCTCGTAAAAAGGTACGAGATCAAAAGCAAACAAGGGCAAGGGGCGAGGAGAAAGGCCACAAAGATTCCAGGCATACAATGTCACCTTAAGCATATTTACTCAGAAGTAAGGCTCACCTGAATTCTGCGGCATTTACATAGGAGGAATAGAAGAGAAAAATGGTCTGGTCCAACTGTCTTGCGTTCCACAACGGTTAAGCAGATGCATCCAAGAAGCCCCCAAGCAGAATGTGAATGCAATGGCCTTGGCTTCCCCAACCTGTTGTCTTTCAGATGGCTGAGGATGCTGGGGGTTATAGTCTAACTGATCTGGAGGGCACCAGGTTGGGGAACTCTGGAATAGCCCTCCATCTGCATTGCCTTCCCAGCAGGAGGCAGTCAGTAGTATAGCACCTTTGAACATGCAGAATCTGTTTAGGCATCATGGCTAATAGTCATTTTACTTGACCTCTCCTTGTCCATGGATTTGTCCCCTTTGAAAGACATCTGAGCCAGTGGCTGCCATCCTCACTTTTGTGGTGGTGAGTTCCGTAGGTTAATCACATTCCCAGGTAAGCAGGCTTTTCTATTCAAGCAATGGTTGAATTCATGTTTACAATGCTCTGGGATGAAGTCAGCTGTAGTCTAACATCTGGAGTGCAACACGTTAGGAAAGGCAGCAAAATAGCTGCCCAAGTTACAATTTTGGTTGTTCAGGCACCACCAAAATGCAGAAAAAAATTATTAGGGCCTAATTAACTATATTGTTTTGTGCTCCTAGAGCAGCCTTCCCTTGAGCAGCAGAGTGTGCTGGTTGGGGCATGCTGGGAAGTGTAGTTGAATGCATATGGAAGGTGCTAGGTTGGGCTAGGTGATACTGAGCTTTTCTACCAGAGGCTGTTAATCCACTGTATCTACTTTTGGTTTTAATGCAGAATTGAGATCTAAGCAGTACATGAAGAGTGTTTCCTTTCCTGTTTTTCTGCTACATAACCTCTAGATGGCACTGTTGTCTAGACTAGAGGACTAGCACAAAGACGGAAGAGGAAACTGCACTTTCTTTCGCTTTCACAATTAAATGCTGCAATTTCCCTGCTCTCAAATTACTCGGTGAAAGTGCTGATTAGACACAGAAGTGAAACTCTGCAGGGTCACGACGTTGTCTAAAGAACCCATAAACAACCGTGAGTAGGGAATGACGAGCTCACGATAAATGCCTTGTGTGGAAATGCTCACAAAAAAGCAGGGGTGGGTGTGTTAAGAAACAGTGAAATCCAAATATAGCCAGATATTGTGGTCATGATGTTTGTAGTTTAGACCCAGTCTGAAAATGGAGATTTGGGAATCCGGTTAGCTGGAAATGCCCACGATGGAACCTGGAAACTTTGGCTAGAAGAGTGCCTGCTCTCCAGTGTTGAGCAATGCCTCCACCCCAGTGTATGTACTCCCGGATGGTGCCTAATCAGCAAGGATAGTCAGCGTCTCAAGGACTGGACTTGTTTCTGTTATCTGTCCGCAGTAAACCATTGTTCCTGTTTCGCCCGGGAGGGTGGGGGGGAGGTTTTGATCGGTGTGTTTTAAAAACCCAATTTCTGCAAGTTAATAGGGCAGAAATTCTTCGGATTTATTTCAATCCACTTTCCCGGGTCTCCGGAATCAGTGGACGCTGGTGGTTCCAATTCCAGAGGGGCAGTGAATCCATTTCAAGTTTCAGTCAGAACCAGCCAGAACTCTAAAGGAGCTAGACCAGGAGTGGACCCCAGTTCCAAAATAGGTTCAACGTTTGAATAGCTCCCACACTCCCTGCCATCATTCAGCCCATGGAGGGCGAGAGTGGTGTCATCCCCACCTCCCCAGGAAACTGGATCCCCACCCGTTTTAAAGGTTCAGGATATACTGCAACGTGTTGCAGTATACAGCAGTTGCTGGGAACGTGGGCAGGAGGGCGCTGTTGCACCCGTGTCCTGCTTGTGGGTTTCTCGTGGGCATGTGGTTGACCACAGAGTGCACAGAATGCTGGCCTAGATGGATCCTTGGTCTGATCCAGCAAGCCTCTTCTCATGTTCTTACATTGTTGTTTTGGAGGTCCTGAGCATTACATGCATTTCCAGCAAGGCTGTATCCATAAGCATTCCCAGGCGGTCTCCCATCCAGGCCCCAACCTGATCCAGTTCTGCTTAGCTTCAGCTGCATTGGATGCTTTCAAAACCACGCCCGCAGAATGGGACAGATGAGGAGAGCATTGTGCAAGAGCGCGCCTGCATTTCCGCCTGCTAAATATCGGAGGTCGTATCAGCCATTCCTATCATGCTTTTGAGTGTTCTGGCATGTTCAGGCCATAACCCGTAGGACGGCAACCCCATAAGTTTGCCGTTATTGACCCCATATCGCAGCTGGGAAAGCTGAGGCTGAAAGACCCCCTACTAACATCACTTGTGGCAGAGATGAGAGTCCAATTGGGAGCTTCTTCATAGGTAGATAAACCTTCTCTTCCTTAAGCAGTGCTGGCTCTCTGCAATAAGTCATGGGGACGGGGCAAGATCCACCAATCTTCTGGTGGAGTGAATGTTACTTTAAGACACATGGGGTGGGGGCTTTAAGAATTGCCAACAAAAGAGGAAATGCGTCACCCCACAAAAGTGGATACCAGTTTGCATAACATTTGCATCTGTAAATTTATAGGAACAGGTGCAAATTTAGGAATAATTATTATAATCTAAATAGAAATCCAGGTGATCTCACCATAGTGCAGAAGACTGTGACCTATTTGCCTGCTTGTTCTGTGCAACTGTTAAAGATACAGAAGCCGTCCTCCTTTTCATATGGTCACCTTAGGTGGAGGGCTTTCTGCTTCTCTCCAGGTGTGCCTCAGACCCTCACTCCCTGTGCTACTTGGGGTGTCTGTACCAAATTGGGATGGGTTTGACAGTGTGTGTGTGTGGAAATTATATTAAAGTTGCCAACTTTCTTGACTGGTCTCTGCTCCTGTACCTTTAAGAACAGCCTTGCTCTAGTGATATTAGCAGGGTGATAATGACTGATCTCCAAGTTGTGAAAAACTTCACCTGATTAAAGCTACCATTAAGGTATAGGAGCACCCCAGGATTTTCCTTTCCTTTCCCTTTTTCCTATTAGCAGGCACTGCTAAACTGACCTAACAAGCAACAGCCCTTGCAAGGTTGTTGTTAGTTCAATTTAGCACTGCTAGTTAATTAGGGAAAAAGACTCACCTGTCTTGGTCCTGTATTTTAACAGTAGCTTGCAGGTCTTGGAAGATGGATGTGGGTGACCCTTCAAGGACTTCACAAGGTCTAATCCTGTTCCTCCTCAATGATGTGAGTGGGGTGTGACCAGTTCTTCTGCTGCTAAACAGCCCCATTGATTTTTAAATGCCTGTCCCTCAAATCCATTGAAATTCTTCCATGGAACTGTTGGCAGCCAGCCTGGTCTAATTAAGATTTTATTACCAAAAGCTTTTTTTGTTGCCATTGTATAAAGTATAAACCAAGCACAAACAAAGGATGCCCTGTAAATATGAGCATCCGATATGTGTATGTGCGGAGGGGAGCTTGAAGAAAGAAACGTTGCAGTTTCTGGATCTTTCTGACTGAAAGGGATTTATTGACACTGTGTCCCTTGCTATGATTGCCAATTGTCCTGAGCTGGAGATGGAGGAAGCTTTTCCCAGTATGGAGATAATCTAATGCCTATAAATATGGCAGCTGTTTTGTTTTGTGTGGGATTTATTTATTTTTTTGCAGTGTGCAACTTTTATTAAAATAAGAAAAAGTGCTGCATTTTTAAAAAGCAAAACATCTCTGCCCTTAGAATTCTATACACTACGCACATGCACACAGAGAATCTTAAACAACAAAGAGTCTAGTGACCCTTTATAAAGTCTTAACACATTCATTTTGCCATCTAGGATTTTGCTCACGTGGCATGGGTTAGCTGGCGTATCCAGTGCCAGGTTATATGTGTTATCAGCCACACTTGCATTGCGAATGACCACTGCTGATAATGTAATTGTCGCTCCCCGTGTTTAATTTCCTTCTGACATCACTGCTTATAATTCTTCCTCTCCCCGACCCGTATCTATTATATATAACCCTGAAACTGTCCATAATGCTCCATGCATCTCATGAAGTGGGCTATATAGTCCATGAAAGCTTATGCTAGAATAAATTAGCTAGTCTTCAAGATGCCAGGAGACTCTTTGGCGTTTTTGCTGCAGTACTCTAAGACAGCTACCATCTGGGAGCAGAATCTTAAAGACACCTCCAGCATCTCTTGAAAAAATATACTGTCCCCCAAATCCAAAAACAGAGTGCTCTTCAGATGTGTTGCACTACAACCAGGGCCAGTGTCAAGGGTAGGCATGGGTGGGCACCTGCCTAGGGCCCACACCTTAGCAGGGGCCCACCTCTTCATCACTGCAACTTGTTTGTTCACCTGCCTCTCAGTCTGGCCCAGACAATGGTGGTGGTGAGGAGGTTGCGGAGGCGGCGGAGGAGCAGGGGATGACATGGCCTATTTGCCCCCTGGATTTCTGCCTGTTGAGCAAGCAAGTGGTAGCGAGGAGGAGGAGGAGGAGGAGGAGGAGGAGGAGCAGCTGGTGACAATGGCAGAGAGAAGATAAACTCACTGAGGGAAGTGGGTCCAATGAGAGCATCTTGCTAAGGGCCCACCAGAACCTGGAGCCGACACTGACTACAACTCCCATTATCCTCAGCCGGTGTGGCCAGTGACGCCCAGCACTCCTGGAGAGTACCAGGTTGGGGAAGGCACAGATGGTCACCTAGTTCATGCTGTACTCCCCACCCCGACACCCGATTCAGATATGAAGGCAATGTCTTCTCCTCCACATCTGTGAGACCACAATGGTTGAGGAGGCTGCAGCTATGAAATATACATGGGCGGGATGAAAGGAGAACAGCTGGCTTGAGTTGGAAGAGACAAAGGATGGTGCCTCCCATGGCCCCTACGCTGCATGTGCTGAAAATGTACAATGGGATGGAGCCAAAGGCAAAGAGAGTAGAGCCAAAATGCCAGCATCCTTTTTTTGCAGGAAGGACTTACTGCCAGTTCCTAAGTTTCACGAGAGGCATTTTCAGTTCCTTAAAGAGGAAAAAAGGCAGGCTATAATTGCAATAAATAAATACAAGCCAAATCGGGCAGTGTTATCTAGTGATGTCCCTCAAAGAATCAAGTCCCATCTTCCGGGGGGCAGATACTCATTTACTTCTACATCTCGACACATCATCGTCTCCTAGGGAGAGACTGAAATAACAGTGGGGTGACCGGTCCCATCTGAGATTGCAGTGGGTTTTTTTCTTCACCCAGAATCTAAACGGACAGAGTGGGGGCAGGAGGGAGAGATCTTAGTTTCCTCTACAAAGGGACTGTGATAGGAAAGATGCTCGTTTGTTCCCTTCACTGTTGAACGGCGACGGAAAGGGAACGTGTACAGAACACTTCCCAGAACAATGAGCCATTCATCTGGGGCGGCTATGCAAGCGACGTGAACAGAGCAGGCCTCTTTTGCTGCACAAGGAGCAGTGGTGTCAGCGAGTGGGTATGTTTAGGAACAGAGGGCCAGTATACATGCACATCTGGAAGGGACGAGGCTGGAATAGTTTGTAAGCTCCGTGGGGCAGAAGTCTGCCTCTCTCACTCTCTCTTTCCATTCTATGTACAAATCTTGACTGGACTGACGGTTGCATCTTTCTTCAGCACTGGCAATGGGACAGCAGCCCCATTGCACCTGAAGGCAGCAAGCTAGTTTAGGGGGTGCAGGGCAGGCTATGGGGCACACAGCTGCTAGTCGGGGTTGTGTCATCTGAAAATCCAGCCTTTTTGGGGCCTGATGGATTCCCACTGCCTGCCCATTTCAGCTTGCACTCACGAGCTCAGGCTTTTCCCGAGATGCAGGAACCATTCTTTTTTCATCCATAGAAATTTGCACACATTGCATCCATGATTTGTTTAATTTGCGCAAATTTCAGCTGCCGAAAAAACAAACTGGAAAATCTGCAAGGTGGCCCTGACTCGATGCAGATGAAGTTGGGCCAGCTTGTGGGTAAGTGAAGTCGGAGTGGGGGGGAGGGAAGCTGATAAGAGGCTAAGCAAGTTTCACCCCCTGGATGGATTTCTCTGACATCCATACTGCCAACACCTTGCCGCCACCTCCCAGCCTCTGCCACTTGAGACAACTGCCTCACTCTGCCTAACAGTACGGCCGGCCCTGGCTAACCGTCTGGAAGCACCTTAAGTATGGCCTTTGCATCTGTTTCCGTTTGGTGGACCTCAGGGTTCTAGTAAAGCAAAACAAAGTAGAACCCGTCAGTCTGAACTCCACCTGCCCCTGCCCTATTTTACTGACTCTACATAGCATGACATCTGTCCAGGTCCAGAACGATCTGAGTTGAGTTTTGGTGGTATATGGGAATACCCTGGTCCCAAGTCGGGGCTGCTGCTGGAAGGAACCAAAGACTTCATCTCCTCCCTCCCGTTTACCCACTTCGTGGCGATTCATCCTAGCCCCATCTCCACAATAAGCGGCTTCCCCTTATCTCAGGTTCCAGCTGGAGGCCCCTTTGTCTTTTCCAGAGAAAAGAGGTAATTTGTCCATTTGAAGCCCATCCTTCTTCCCGATCCCCTTCTCCTGGCTTGATGACCTCCACACATGCTCTCCTTCTTCTGTCCCTGCCTCTTCAAGTGGCTGCTAGCAGAGAGTGCACAAACCAAAAGGGAGACAGGTTTGAGAAAGGGGGTCTGTCTGAGGTGTCATCGTTTCCTCTATTTCTGATGTTCAGGCAGTGAGTGCCAGTGCTTATGTAACCAAAAAGGCACTGCCCACGCACAAGAGGGAGGTAGCAGCAGGCTTGTGGGTGGAACCCCAAGGCTGCAGAAGTACAAACAAATCTCGAGATGGAAATCTTTCTGGGAGGGGAAATCTCCAAATCTTTCTGGTTCCTGCTCCTGGTAAAACACATGCTGGCTGGGTATGGTGGAATTTGTAGTCCAACACATCTGGAGGGCACCAGGTTGGGGGAAGGCTGCCTTCACATAAACGCTTTACAGTACGGTTGTTGACAAGCCCACTGGGACCAAATTTGGCAAGCCTAGGGAGGTCCCAATCCAGTCCTCCGTGGTTCCACAGATGACCACGCCCACTTCCACTGGCCCCGCCCCTTTGCTTGACTATTGATCATTTGGGGTTTTCTGGGTTTTGCGCATTTCCCCTTGTGTCCTAAAAGGCTGAAATGCCCTCTCCTCAAGCTTAATTACTGGCAGTAAAAGCTTGAAGCTAAAATATATTTTGCCCCGCACCTTTTGCCTTTGGCCCTGCCCACCAGTACAAGGTGTCACCCAAGAGCTTCTCTGAAATAGAATTCAGCCCTCGGGCTGGTAGCGGTTCTGCATTCCTGCTTTACAGCAGTCTGGCAAACAAGCCACCTTTCTGAAGACTAATGCATTACTGAAGAAAGAGGTCCCTGTGGCTCACACTTGTCTTGGACAGGTATCTCTTCCAAGAGCCAGAAGCTCTTAATGCCAGGTGCCTTGGGGCTCATTGTGGACACCCAGTAAAGGAACAGGTATTCTGCACATGCTCAAAGGCTCTATCACTCTCAAAGGCTTTGAGTTCGAGGGGTGCCAAAGCAGAAGCTTTGCAATTCCTTGGCTGTTCCAAAGTAATTTGCTGCATTGTCCTCTTGCTGGGCGCTCGGCTGGTGTGCGATCTTACTCTACTGCAATCTAGCATATGCACTGACACAATCTTATATGCACACTTACCTGGGAGTAAGCCTCACGGGACTCAACAGGACGTACTTCAGATAGACATGACTAGGAATGCACCGGCCTCTTTCATGGAAGCTGGGACAAGCATTGCGCAGGGATCCTCTGCGATAAAACAGACATGCATGGAGGGGAAATGCAGCAGCTATGACTGCAACAACAAAAGGCTTTTATGGGTGAATATAAATGCACGTTGTCCTGAAGTGACTTGAACTCCCCGTAGGAATTTCAGCCTATTAAGGTTCCTTTGTATTTGCTCATAAGCCTGTGAACTGACTTGCGATTTTTCCAGGACAGACTGAAACACCCCTGAAATACCCCTAGCCTGCTATAGAAGCACAGAGAGAGTGGGTGAAACATAATATTTATTTATTTGTTACATTTATATCCCACCTTTTTTTCCTCTGAGGAGCCCAAGGGTCGTCCTCCTTTCCATTTTATCTTCACAACAATCCTATGAGGTAGGTTAGGCTGACGGTCAGTGACTGGCCCGAAGTCACCCAGTGAGCCTCTCATGAGTCCTAATCCAACATTCTACCACGCTGGCTCTCATCTTCTAGGCCTGGACCAAAGAAGTCGCTTAGAAAACCAGATGTAGAGGTCATAGATGGCATCCTCTCTTTGAAGGGCTGTTCGGCCCAAGTCCGGTTCAACGATAACCATAAGAAGGGAGTGCAGCAGGGCCCTTGAAGTTCCTCATCCACCATCAGCAGTTGAACAACAGCAGGTTGAGCAGGCACACACAGATCGCCTGGGGCATCTTTACATTAAGGGGAACTTGTGTTGCTTACCCGGGACATTTGTCCTTCCTGCTTTTTGGAGTGATTGTTATGGGCTTAATTACATGGATGGAAAGGGGCAACCACATGGCTGAACCTCCATTCAGTTCTATTCAGTTCCACTGCGACAGCTCCATCTAGTGGTGGAAGATCCCCCTCCCCCCCCCCCCCCATGTTACCTCTTTAAAAGTGGTTCTTTTCATGACGGAATTTCCAACGGATGCCACGGGAGATGTCCTGGTTGTTCATGATGTTGTTTACAAGATCCGCAAACTTTTGTGAGTGGCCAATCACGAGCTGCATTAAATTGCTTGTTTAGAGAAGACCCTGGTCATCGTTTTCCTCACTATGGTACTCTGTGTATTGTATTTCTATTTCAGAAATAGTAATGTTCTCCAAATTTGCATCTGTATCCATAGATTAGCATATGCAAACTGTTAAATTAGTAGCCTGCTTGGTTGCTGCACTCATCCAAAGACACCTTCCTGGTGGTACCCACGATTTCAGAGGTCTGGTCCATGATGGCTCAGAATAGAGCAGTGAGGGTGCAATGCTATACATGGTTTAGACAGAAATATGTCCTTCAACTCCCAGCATTCCCCAGCCAGCTGTGCTGGGAGCTGAAGGACTTTTTTCTGTCTAAACATGCATAAGATTGCGCCTTTAGTGTCCTGATGCCTAATCTCTGGAACTCCCTTCCACTACAAATTAGAAAGGCGCCAACCTTTTTGTAGTTTCAGTAGCCACTGAAAGCATACTTTTTTTTCCCAACAAGCATTCCCAGGAAGATAATCTTGTCTTCTGAATACAGTAAGAATGCACAGTATTTAATTATGATCTTATTCTGCATTGTTTCCTGTATCACTTAGACATTTCTTTTAATGTTTTGTAAATATTGGTAAATAAATGCACATGTGTATCTGTGTGTGTGTGTGTGTGTGTGTGTGTGTGTATGAATGTGACACATTTCTTCTTTTTGGGCCAAGCATAAGTGGTCACCACCCACACACTACAAAAATAAGCCCTTCTCCAAGACTTTTCTTCTCGAGATTTAGGGCACGGAGCTGAACCCCGAAGAATAAAAACTCTACCACAGACTTCCCCAACCTCAAACCCTCCAGATGTATTGGATTACACCTCCCATCACCGTCAGCCACCATGGCTGGCTGGGGATACTGGAGTTTGTAGTACACTACATCTAGAGTGTGCCAGGCTGCTCTAGCAGCTCCCCCTAAAAGTTTTAATGTCCCTCAAAGGCAAAAAAAAGGACAATGAGCTCCATCACACCAGCGTTTTATTGCACTTTCATCCTGTCTTGTTTACCGTTTTGCCCCACAACCCTCATACGATGTCGTCCCTGCCCTGCAGTCATCTCAGTTCTTCCACTCCACTTCCCATGTTTTTCTAGGGCAGGGAAAGTGCTGTATTTTTTCTCCTCGTGAGATAAAACCGCCCTTCCGTCTCTGTGTATTGCCATCCTCACACTATGTCGCAGAATGTCCCTTCTTGGGGGCGTGTGTCTTGAAGGGTGGACTTGTAGACAAAACAGGAGGGTGGGGGCGGTTCCCCTCCAATCCATAGAACCACTCAACTGGGAAGGAGGTGGGGGAGGGAGGGGGCACAAAGACCCCATGCAGAAGGGAGCATCATCTCACCTCTAAAGGCAGAAACGGCACCCAGCCGATGAAATACTAAATCACTAAAATGCTAGACAACAAAACCGGTGGGTGGGGGGAAGACAGCCTTGCCCATCACAATGTCCATCAACCACAAGAACCAATGAACTGGAGGGGGGAGGAGAAGGGGTGGGTGAGCGCAATAGCAGGAGAGCAGAAGCATGAGCTGACGAGGGTGAAACAAGGCAAAATGGCGCGGCAACGCACAGCGCTTGACATGCTAATGAAACGGAGCTGGAAATCACGGATGCATATCAGGGGGAAAAAAGTAGGTGCGATGGAGCCCGAATGACTTACCAAGGATAAGGAAACAGTGACAGTCGGAGCACACAGGATTAACTCCACTGTAATGTGCAGATAAACGCAGCTGCCGGAGACTGGAGGAGGGGGAGGGGGAAGTCTCGAGAGATGGGAGGAATGCGGAGAAGGTGGTGAAACCCAAGACCAGCTCAAGGGGCCCCCTCTGCGTTGCAACCAGCATTGCTACATCAGGGTGGGAAACCATGTGCTTGTTATATTCCAGGAGACAGAAACCTCCCCCCAATGAAATATATTCAAGGGGTTGGGATGTTCGGAGTTTTCTAAATACATTCCGTCTGTGTTCCATGCATTGTCGGGGGTCTTTCTTTCCATTGCCCGCTCACTGACAGAACCAGATTCTTTTTTAGGGATGTATGTGACTTTCATTCCACTTCCACAAATGTGCAAGAACGCAAGTACAAATCTGCAGAAATCCCTCCACAAAGTTTTTTTTAAAAAGTGGCCCACAAGTCCATGGAATTTGCGCAACTTGGAAAAAGCTGATATGCTCAGAGTCCACAGGTGGGATTCGTAGAGATCTAAACTCATTTGGATGCATTGCACAGGTCTCTGACACCCCTACCAAGATTCCAGATTTAACATAAATTTGGAATTACCATAAATCCAGTTCACGAAGGGCCGGATTTAAAATTGTTGTGGCCCCAAGCTATAACATGAGTGGGGCCCTTCCCTCTTCAACAAATAATAAAAAAATTAAATGCAAAGTACAGGTTGTACAATTAAATGGAATTTGATGGTAGTGTAATGTTGTATTCTTTCTTTCTTTCTAATGCAAGGCCCTTCGTAATGTGAGGCCCTAAGCTATAGCTTGTTCAGCTTGTACATAAACCCGGCCCTGCACCAAGTCCTGCCCTTGAGGAAAGCAGATGAGATTGCTCCCATCATAAAAGGCAGACATTATGTTGCATCTCGACCTGCTGTTATTTATTTATATCATGCCCACAGTGTGCATGGAGCATTCCAGAATAAAGAGAATGTGTCCCTGCCCCGAGGGACTTACAGTCTAAACTTTGGCACAAGGGAAACTACACAGGAAGGGGAGGGGAGGCAGGGGAGAACAGGGGAAGAATACACAATCGGCGGGTGTTGAGGTGTGAATGTATGCATCGGTTCGCCTAGGGGTTGCATGTTTGTTTTATCAGCAACAACTGTTTTGCGAATGGCCTCTGTTAATAAAGTGATTGTCGTCGTACTTTCTGCATTTAAGAACATCAGATGAGCCCTCCTGGATCACACTAAGGGTCTATGTGGTCCAGCCTTCTATTCACACAGTGGCCAACCGACTGCATATGGGAAGCCCACCAGCAGGACATGAGTGCAATAGCACCCTCCCACCCATGTTTCCCACTAATTGATGCACATAGCCGAACTACCTCCGATAATGGAGGTCGCATATAGCCTTCAGGACTTCCTACTGATAGCCGTATCCTCCAGGAATTTGTCCAGTCCCCGTTTAAAGCCATCCAAATTGGTGGCCATCACTACATCTTGTGGTAGCGAATTCCATAGAATAACTATGCGCTGTGTATGAAGAAGTCCTTCCTTTTCTCTGTCCTGAATCTTCCACCAATCAGCTTCATGGGATGACCCCACTGGGCTCTAGCATGATAGGAGAGGGAGAAAAATGTCTCTGATTCCAGTTTCTCCATTCCATGCATAATTTTGTACACTTCTATCATGTCCCCCAATATTCGCCTTTACTCCAAGCTAAACAATCCCAGCTGTTGTAACCTTCCCTCATAGGGGAGTTAAATTTTTATTTGCAATCATAACAAAACAAAAGGTTAGGGGATTTGAAAACAATAATACTAATAGCAAGAATATAAGAAAAGCAAGAAGAAAAGCATATCCAATCGCAAAAACTATTCGCACCACAGTTGATTTAAAAACAACAAGCAAAACACAGAAAGAAGGCACGTGATGGAAGTTACCCCCAGGTAGATTTTGTTCTTGCAACATCCATGATAACCGCTGACGCTCCTGCACTTTTAAATTATATTCCTGTGATGTGGGGATTAGAGATGGACAGGAAAAGTGGACTCTGAGAACCCTAACAGTCGCAAAGAAACTTATACTCCGACCTTGGAAGGATCAACACTCACCACTTATTATTCAGCAGACTCAAGCTCTCCCTGCTCTTACTGCATTTGAATGCATATCTTACAGTCATCAAATCCATCTGGATGATTATTTAGATCTATGATCTGCTTATATTAATACGTATATTTGAAATATACTTAAATATACTGCCCGCATACGCTCCAACAGTCTCTCTTTACTACGGACACTCCCTGGTCCTTTCCTCCCGGTAAATCCTTGTCACTATTTTGTCCCTGTTTTTCCTGGATAGGGAGGCCTTGTTAAAATCTTGTTAGGATTCATTCTTCAGACTCACACTCCTTCTGCTCAGTCTACAGCAGTGACATCCCAGAGTGGGGCAGTTTATCTCTAGCGCACATGCGCATACATGCATGCGCATGAGCGCTAAAACATTACACAGAAGGAATGAACTGCTGATAACCAATAGTAGAACAATGATATTTTCCTAGCATCGCTTCAACCCAATGAGCAATACACCTTTTCAGGGAACAGCTGTAGCTCAGTTCCAGACCTCATGCAAAAGATCTCTGGTTCAATGACCAGCATCTCTAAGTATACTTTCAGCAGCATGCGGTCTGGTGTGGGGTAAGACTTGGGCAGCGATTCCAGGGGTGTCTCTATCATCAGCTGTGAAGTGTTGCAAGTGTATGCGCCCCCAGATTCCCCGCCACATCTGAGCCACATCTGTGTGCTTGTTGTGCAAAACAGGAACATTCTGAAAGGCCAGAAGGATCCAGACGTTTTCCTGCAAGGAAGCGCTTCCGTCAAAGGGAAGTGACATTTCCGTAGCACTCAGAAGGCAGTATTTCTCCCTGTGGGGGCTGGGGGCTCTGATGACGGCGGGGGCAGCGAATCCACTCTGGATTGCAGTCAGAAGTCTAAAGGAGCTGTCCAAGGTGTTTCTGCACCTCGGATAGCTCCTTTAGAGTTCTGACTGGGTGTGGCTGAAACCCGGAGCGGATTCACCGGCCCCACTGCCAATCAGCCTCCACTGGTTTCTCCTAAGGGGGACCGCATTTGAATCTCCTCCTGGGGCTTAGGAGACTTCTTGTAACAGGCTGTGCTTTCTGATAGATCGTTCTGTAAGTGTCTCAGGCACCTAGTTGGCTAGTGCCTATGACATCACTGGTGATGGGCAACTCAATTCTGCCCCCCTCCACCCCCACATCATTGCAGGGCTTTTAAAAAATGTTGGTGTGGCTTTTTATTTCATTTTATTGTACTTCTTTTGTGGCTCAGCACTTCTGTGCCGCAGCACTCAAGCACCGGAGTGCTCAGGAAGTCCTCTGAAAGCAAAGCAATACACAAAATGCTGAGAATCGCTCATGGCTACCTCCGCAGCAACGGCCTCCCCGTTTTGTGAAATGCCACCCTCTAAAGCTGCTAGTTTTCCTGTGACAGGGTGGGAGACACACACACACACAGAGATATTAGATGGCTATCTGTTTTTTTCCGCATGGGGAAAATTGCAGCTTCAGGAAGGAGGGGGTGCAGTTTTGAGTGGGAAAATGGTGCAAGAGAGGAGAAAGGTTATCCCTTTCCCCAGCACCATGGTCCTAATTCAGATTCTGAAAGAAAGAAAAGGAGGAAGCACTAAACAGAAGGAAACCACCTCCACTACCACAACAAAGAGGGATGTGAATATGATTTTTTATAAAATAGTAAAATGTCCTTGTAACATAGTGAAATGGCCGACTCGTTTCGGGAAGACCATTTTCAGATGCAGATGAAAGAACAACATACATCTCAATAAATGAATTTCATTATCAAATATAATACACATACATATATGAAGAGCTCTGTTGGATCGGGCCAAAGGTCCATCTAGTCCAGCGTTCTGTTCCCCCAGTGGGAAGCCCACAAGCAGGACATGAGCACAATAGCACCCTCCTGCTTGTATTCTGCAGCCTCCAGTACTGGAAACAATACAGCCATCGTGACTAGTAGCCACTGATAGCCTCAACTTCCATTTTTCTATTTGGATAAATCATCATTTTTAGGCAGTCTCTCTCTCTATCTCTGGCTTCCCAGTTCAACCCATGCTACCACGCCCACATGGATAGCCGCTATTCATGTTTTTTAAAAACCTTGGGAGATTCTATTCAAGCATCACCTGCACCATATCTTGTTTGGCCCTAGGAGTCAAATCCATTTCTTCTGGCTATCAGGAGAGGCCCTAGGGTGGCCAGGCATCCTCTTTTACAGAGGACTGTCCTCTATTCGAAGGGCTGTCCTGTCCAATTCCAGTCTAAAGATAAAGAGCTTTTATCCGCAGTGAGCACCTGGACAGCAGACTGAAGAATCAGGCACACAGTTCACCTGGTTAGGGTCTGTTGCACTATAAGGTGAGGTTTATGGTATTTCTATTTGAATTGTAGTTGTCATTTCTCAATTTGAAACTAGACCTATGAATGAGCATGTGTGGATTTTATATAAATGGGTGTCCTCTTTCAGGGGAATGCCTTTCCTCTGTTTTGGTGATCCATAAGTAGCCTAACTGTTTTGCCGGGTCCAGAAAAAGCCTGTTGCAGGTTGCATGCAGCCCGCTGTGTGCGTTTTGTGTCTCGATGCTGCCATCTAGCCGCCTCAGCCTGCAGTAAACTCATCTACAGATGACGAGAGGTAGGGAACAAGGAAAGGAAGGAGAGAGAGAACGCACTGATGAGAACGCGAGAAGAGCCCTGCTGGATCAGAGCAAAGCCCTATGGAGCCCAGCATCTTACTTCTTGCGGAGGCCAACCAGATGCTCCAATGAGAAGCCCACACACATCTCCAGCTCTTGTTCTGCACCAGCTGGAATTCTGCTGTTGCCTCTGAGCAAAGAATGAGCATATTGCAGGCCCAGCGTGAGTTCTCGCGCTGCCTGAAGCAGAAACACAAGGTGCCCGGCCGCCACACAAAACCTCCCTCCAGGCTACTGGCACCCCCAGTCCCAGCCTGGAGAGTCTACCGCCTTTCCAATGCTGGCATGTGGGAGCTCTCGTGAGATCTCGGTGGTTTCTGGCTCTTGAGAGATCTCAGCGCATGGCCAAGATGTCGCATGGTGTCAGCCATGTGCCACGATCTCATGAAAGCCCCAGAGCCCTGCAGCAACACAGGTCTGGGATTTTCCTGCTATTATTATTATTATTATTATTATTATTATTATTATTATTATTATATTACAATTCTATACTGCCCCCTAGCCACAGCTCTCTGGGTGGTTTACATAAGGTTAAAACAATAAAAAACAATATACAAAATTTAAAACCACGAAAACATGCAACACACACAGAAACATACCTCTAAAAACAACAACAAACAACTTTATAACCAACTATAAAAACATTCAGGATCGATGAAGCTCATCGCATATTGCTAAATGCCTGGGAAAAGAGAAAAGATTTAACCTGGCACCGAACAGATAACAAAGTTGGCACCAGGCAGGCATTGAAGGGGAGATCATTCCATAATTGTGGGGCCACCACAGAGAAGGCCCTCTCCTTTGTTGCTATCTTCTGGGCCTCCCTTGGAGTAGGCACCTGGAGAAGGACCTTAGATGTTGAACATAGTGTATGGGTAGGTTCATGTCGGAAAAGGTGTTCCATCAGGTATTGTTGTCCTGAGCCATGGTATGGGACCCAGGCCCCTCCATGGAATGCAGAGATGACTGAGGCATCTGATTTGTGATGCCCAAGAGCCCTCTCCCTCTATAGCCTTTGCTACAACTGAGGCAAATGTAGTTAAATGATAATGGAACATGTCAAGACCAGAGACTTGAGGCATCTTCATTGCCGTAAAATCAACAACCCTCACCCATGCCCTTCCTTGGCTGTCTCGCATTACAATACCTGGTGGGGCAGAAAGTCACAGGGTTTTGGCAGGACCTCAGATGGCTGACTTAGCAGAAGAAGATGCACAGATTGGTACTGGATCAGTCAGCAGGAAGAGGGGCAGCCAGGCAGCAAGAAACCCACGTTGCAGTAACAGCATCAATAGTATCATCAAGACCCTAGCAAGGACTGGACCAGCTGCCAAATCCTGCAGCGGCGACTTCCCACCCACAAAAGATCAAGCTCAAATGAGCCCTTCTGTACTCTGAGAAGGATGCATGCCTGTCAAAATCCAGCTCCCAGCACATTTTTTAAAACTAGAATGTCATTCTAATTGCATGAATCTGCATAAGCAGTAATGTGCATTAGGCTAATGCGAATTAGTTAACACGAATCAGAGCTAATGTGCATTACTGCTAACGAACATTAGGGCAAATCTGCCCCAAGTGAAAAAATGATCTGCAAGTCCACACAATCCACATGATTCAGAAAATGATGGTCTTCTGTGGAATCCGCAGGTTGAATTCACAGAACTCTGAACCCATTTGAATCCGACATCCCTAGATGGCCATCCTTATTTGAGAGGGACTGTAGCTCAGCGGTAGCACACATGCTTTATGTGAGGAGGTTTGCAGGTTCAGTCCCTGGCATCTCCCGTTAAGAAAGCACATCAGGTAGCAGTTGACGAGGAAAGCAGATGAGCACCCCAAGATTCGCTGCCAGTCAGAGAGATGGACAGAGAATCTGGCCTAGTATAAGGCAGCTGCTCATGTAGGCACATGCAAGTGAAATGTTTGATAGTGCAGGCGCTAATTCGGTCCTCTAGACCTACTTACCTGGAGGACAGCCCTGTTGAACTCAATGGGACTTCCTTTTGAGTAGACACATAGAAAAGCACACGGTAAAATGTTCTTGCTCCCATCAGGCATTTAACTTCAAATATTCCTATTGCTGAAATCAATGTTTTCTGCTGTCGAGCATTTAAAACGCTGTTTTCTATTTTGGGGGCGGGTTATGAGCCTTTGGGCTGTTTTAGGGCTGCTGCTTTTGAGAACTGCCTTGAGTTGCTGGGATATCATTTCTTTTTTTAAAAAATGCAAGAAATCTCTGGACCTGCATTAAAAACCAGGAAAAACTTGCATGCAAAAGTGTCTCCCAAGACTGCTGCCCATTTCACCTCTCTGCTCCTTCACTCTGCTACTACTTAAGGCCCTGCAAGCCTCTTGTTTATACTTGTCTCCCTGTACTTAAAGCTCAGCCGCAACTGCTTGGGGCTCAAAACCCCACGATGGGTCCTGGGTCCATCTGGTGTAGCAGCTGCAAAGCCTTGCATATAATGACTTGCTTGTCTCTGTCTTGTTCTCAGGAAAGGCGTTCCAGTACCTTTGGCAGAGACCAACGTCTCCATGTCATAGGCACTAAAGGGTTATTTGGCAAGGGGGGGGTGAGGAATGCTTGGGTAGCGTGATTGGCTGTAATGTCCCCCGTGTCACAGAAGGGAAGGGCAAGGCGAAAAGGTTTCCATTGGCTGAGCTGCTCTGATCTCAGAGAGAGGAACAGAGAAGACTCAAGGGTGGAGAGAAGGTGTAGAAGAGGGATGTTGAATCTCTTTTAGCCCGAGGGCCAAATTTCAATTTTGGATGCGGGTTGGAACGCATGTCTAATCTACGGCTAAGTGATCATCCAATGGCTTTGCCATATACCCAGGTGAAGCGTTTACCAATCTGACTTGCTTGTTTCAAGCCCCAGGCAGGCATACAGACAGAACCTGTCTGTCTCCAGTTTCTGCAGGGGCTAGACAGGTCCTGTCCTCACACAAATAGGCTGTGGATTTATCGTTATCTCATTCTAAGCAGAACCCGTGGCTAGATAAGGGGGGCAGCAAAGAGCTGTTATGGAAAGCGCTGCCGGATCTCTTCTTGGCAGGCTGCTCCAATGCAAGAAACAAACTGCGCTTTCTGGACTCCAAAAACACTTTGTTCCGGTTGAGCCTGTCCAGGAAAATTGTGGCATGCTCCATAAATCCAAGAAGGTAGCCAACTTGATTTCAACTCAAGAGGTCCATGGGAAAGTGGGGAGGAGGGTCTTCTTCTGTTTTCAGATCCATTCCAGAACCTGGCATGTGGAGAGCTCTGCTTGTTGATCTGAATAGTGGCTATCAGATTGACTGATCAATTATGCCTGGTGTGGAGAAAATGGATAGGGAGACATTTTTCTCCCTCTCCCATAATACTACAACCCAAAGGAATCATCCCATGAAGCTGATTGGTGGGAGATTCAGGACAAATAAATGGAAGGACTTCTTCATACAGCGCAGAGTTATTCTATGGAATTCGCTACCACAAGATGTAGTGATGGCCACCAATTTGGATAGCTTTAAATGGGGACTGGACAAATTCCTGGAGGATACAGCTATCAGTAGGAAGTCCTGAAGGCTATATGCGACCTCCTGTATCAGAGGTAGTTCGGCTATGTGCATCAATTAGTGGGGAACATGGGCGGGAGGGTACTGCTGCACTTACGTCCTGTTTGTGGGTTTCCCATGGGCAGCTGGTTGGCCATTGTGTGAACAGCTTGCTGGACTAGATGGACCCTTGGTCTCATTCAGCAGGGCTCTTCCTATCTTCTTATAAATAAATGAAGATGGCACTTGAGGAGGCCTTTTGTTCTGAAGTGAACCCAGTTGCTGGTAAGAAATTGTGTTAATTAAAATATTATTATTATTATTATTATTATTATTATTATTATTTATTTCATTTCTAACCCGCCTCTCCATCTAGATCGAGGCGGGGAACAACACCAAATATAAATATAAAACAATAAAATAGACAAACCGTTAAAACAGATAAAAACAAATACATTATTAAAAACATCCTAAAATTAAACTGGATAGGCCTGCCGGAAGAGAACAGTCTTCACGGCTTTCTTAAATTCCAGAAGACTGCTAATTTGTCGAATCTCCTCCGGCAGGCCATTCCACAGCCTGGGAGCGGCAGAAGAGAAGGTCCTCTGGGTAACACTCGTCAGCCTAGTTCTGGCTGACTGGAGTAAATTCTTCCCAGAGGACCTGAGTGTGCGGGGCGGATTATACGGGAGAAGGCGATCCCGCAGGTAACCTGGACCTAAACCATGTAGGGCTTTAAAGGTAATAACCAACACTTTATACGTCGCCCGGAAACTAATGGGCAGCCAGTGGAGTGATTTTAAGATTGGTGTTATGTGGTCACCCCTAGGTGTACCGGTGACCAACCTGGCTGCCATATTTTGAACTAATTGAAGTTTCCGGACTAGGCACAAAGGTAGCCCTATGTACAGCGCATTGCAGAAGTCGAGCCTCGAAGTTACCAGTGAGTGCACTACCATCTTTAGGTCTTCCAACTCTAGGAAGGGGCGCAGCTGGCGTATCAGCCGAAGCTGATAGTAGGCACTCCTGGCCGTCGCATCTATCTGGGCTGTCATTTGGAGCGACGGATCCAGGAGTACCCCCAAGCTGCGAACACAGTCTTTCAGGGGGGGTGTAACCCCATCCAGAACTGGTTGACACACCTCCAAACCCAGGTTGTGGCCTTTGACAGCAAGCACCTCCGTCTTGTCTGGATTCAGCTTCAGTTTGTTTTTCCTCATCCAGCCCATTACCGCCTCCAAACATTCATTCAGAGGAGACACACTATCCTTAGCTGACGATGTTGTCGAAGGCACAGAGAAATATATTTGGGTGTCATCAGCGTACTGATAGCACCCCGCCCCATGCCTCCGGATGATCTCTCCCAGCGGTTTCATATAAATGTTAAACAGCATTGGGGAAAGGATGGCACCTTGTGGTACACCACATAGCAGCTCCTTCTTTGAAGAGCAGCTATCCCCAAGCATTACCATCTGGAACCTGCCCGAGAGATAGGACCGGAACCACTGAAGCACAGTGCCCCCGATTCCCAATCCCCTCAGGCGTTCCAGAAGAATACCATGGTCGATGGTATCGAAAGCTGCTGAGAGGTCCAGGAGTACCAACAGGGACACACTCCCCCTGTCAATACTCAGGCGTAGATCATCCACTAAGGCGACCATAGCAGTCTCAACTCCGTATCCTGCCCTGAAGCCGTTTGAAATGGGTCTAGAAAATCTGTATCATCCAAAACTGCTTGGAGTTGGGAGGCAACAGCCCTCTCGATCACCTTGCCCAAAAATGGAAGATTTGATACTGGCCTGTAGTTATTAAGGTCCAGAGGGTCCAGGGAGGGCTTTTTTAGAAGCGGCCGTACTACCGCCTCTTTTAAACATGTTGGAAAACTCCCCTCCCTGAGAGATGCATTAATAATACATTGTAGATGTGATCGAACTGCATCTCCTCCCTGGACAACAAGCCAAGAAGGACAGGGATCGAGAGGGCAAGTCGTCGTCCTCACTTGTCCAAGCAGCTTGTCCACGTCCTCAGTACTCACCAACTGAAACTGATCCAGTGTAATTCCAATCGCGGAGTTACTGGACACTCCATTGTCAGCCTCTGCTATAATGATGGCGTCTAAGTTGGCTCTTATCCGAGAGATTTTATCTGTGAAATGGTCATTAAAGGCATCACAGCGAACTGCCGAAGGCTGTAAAATCGGGTTCGGGGGGGAAGGTGCCTGAGTTAGACCCCTCACCACCCTGAACAGTTCTGCTGGACGCGAATTCGCAGACGCAATGCGTGCAGAGAAGAAAGCTTTCTTCGCTGCACGTATTGCCACTCCATAGGAACGAAGATGTTTTCTATGTCGTGTCTTGTCAGATACAAGTCGAGTTTTCCGCCATCGTCGCTCCAGTCGTCGTCCTTCCCGCTTCAACTCCCTGAGTTCTTCAGTATACCAAGGTGCCCGATTAGGAGCGGGTCGGAGAGGACGTTTGGGGGCGATCGTGTCGATAGCCCTAGTTAGATCTTGATTCCAACTGTTAACCAGGGCTTCTACAGGATCGTCGATGATACCAGCCATAGAACCCTCTAAGGCTTTCTGGAATCCAAGAGGATCCATCAGCCTTCGAGGGCGGACCATCTTAATCGGTCCGCCACCCCTGCAGGGGCGGGTGGTAGCCGTGATACTAACCCTGACCAGAAAATGGTCTGTCCATGACAACACGGAGGTATTTAGCACCTCCGCCCACAGATCTGTCTGTTCGGAACTGAAAACAGCATCGAGAGTGTGACCTGCTGAATGTGTAGGTCCAGAGACCAATTGGGATAGGCCCATGTTTGTCATGGATGCCATGAACTCCCGAGCTGCACCTGACAAACTGGTCCCGAATGGGATGTTGAAGTCGCCCAGGACCAAAAGCCTGGGCGAATCCAACACCAGCTCCGAGACCAGTTCCGTGAGCTCGGCCAGGGAGTCTGATAGGCAGCGGGGTGGCCGGTACACTAACAGAATCCCTAGTCTATCCCTGGTCTTCAGACTCAGGTACACACACTCGATGTGATTCAATTCACGGACAGGAAGTCTGGTCAGGTTAAGATTATCCTTGTAAACCACAGCTACTCCGCCCCCCCGCCCACTTTCCCTCACCTGCTCACTGACACAGTACCCAGCTGGGAGGGCCTGGACCCATGTCGGGCCACTGTCATCTCCATGACAATAATAGACATGAGAGGGATAGGGCAAATGGGCAAGTACAACGAAAGGTGTCAAGGGATGCATTGGTGCCCACAGACTCCACGCTGCCTTCCCTCGCACATATTGTTCCTCAGATAAATTCCCATCCCAAACAGGAAGCCTTTTATAGGCCTTCCTGTCTAGGAAGGGACCAATGGCCCGCTTTGGTGGGCGAGTGCAGTCCACAGCACACCCAGGGAGATGCTCCAGCTGGAAATCCTGGTGGATTCCTGTTTCCAATACACCACCACTTTGGGCGTCCTGAAAGGGCTGGAAATGGGGGATTCGTGAGAGGGTTTTTCATATTCTTGTGACTAAGCCCTAAATAAACATAGAGGCAGCAAGATCAGAGTGCTACACCTCAGCATTTTCGCTCACCTCTGCCAGCAATTGCATTGTCATACATAAACCCGGCTTCTGAACGACAATGCCGTCAGCCCAGACTGGGTGCAGCCAGCAAGCGGACGTCATAGAGGTAGCACACCTCTTATTTATTTATTTATTTATTTATTTATTTATTGACAGGGTGGGGCTGCCATCGCCTTATTCCCATGTTGCCAAGGAACTCAAACTTGACCTGGTTTATTTTAGCTTCCTTCCTCCCCTCCAGGCCTTGGCAATGGAGCCGGCCTAGGTTTTCTTCTGACTCATGCCGGTTGCTATGTGTCATGAGGAACTGGCTGGCCGGTTGCCTGGGGAGTTTTTGCCTTGTGTGCGGCAGCTGCTGCGTTGTGTGCGCAGTGTTTTTACAGCTGCGTTGAAGAGCAGGCCAGCCACAAGCCAATGAATGGCTGTCGTTTTACAGCGTTCTTCTTCTTCAGGCAGCCGATACAACTGCACTAGCTCCAGCCTCTGACCGCTTGTTTTCCTTGAAACGCCTCTACGTGTAAAGTACGGTGACAGTTTGCTCTCATGACATGACAGGAAACTGGCATCCAGTGTGTAAAACACCTCACATTTTGAAATTACATAAATAAATCCTCCCCCACCCTACTATATCCTACCGTTCCTTCAAAAAGCTGAGGATGACAGACTCAGAAGTATTAATGTATGCTCTGATTGCCTCTTCTTGTGGGATAATCCTAGTCCATTTCCTTGGGAAATCACTGCTACTATTTTATCTTGATTTTTGGGCCTTTGGGGGATGCCATGTTAAAACTGTGTTAGTGTGACTTGTTAGAGTCGTTGTCATTTGTCTTCCACTTATGGGTCTTGTAGTTAAATCGCTGAGCACATGTTTATAGTGAACATATAGGGGTGCATTCGTGGGCATGAACACAAAGTCTGCAATATTATACACACGAAGGCTTCAATCCTAAACATGCTCAACTAGTTGTCAGATTTATTTAGAAACAACACGACAACCTGGAGTATGGGTTGAGTAAGGGTTGAATCATAGGTTGTTGTGTGAACCCAGCTGCACTAACAAACCAGGATTTGTTAACTATGAACAACCCAGAGTTCACAACCCAACAACAAACCATAGCTTCTCTTTGTGGGTTGTACATGGGGCTCACACATAATAGAATGTGTCCCCACATTACCAACACCCTGTATTTAAAAATGATCAGGGCTGGGTGGATGGTCCTTGGTGTTTCCATTTTAACTTCTTGACTTCCATTTGAATTTCTTTCCTCTAATTTCTTGCTCTGCAGCTGAGTATTGTGGGAAATTTAAATGGTGGCTCTTAGGCTCAGCTATGAAGGTTGTTTGCAGGACCAGCATAAAAGGTGGGCATGACCGAACACCTGCTAAGGGCCCACAACCCAGCATGGGCCTGCCCTGGATTTGCTCCTTCTCTTCATGAATGCAACCCGCTTGTCCACTTGCCTCATGCTCTGGCCCAAACAATGGTGGTAGTGAAAGGACAAAGCAGTAAATACTGCAATCTACTTGCTCCCTGGCTTTCTGCCTCTCAAGCAAGCCAGTGGTCGCAATAATGACAAAGAGGATGAGGAGCGATAGCAGCTGGTGGTAATGATGGTGTGAGAAGGTAGACTCATTGAAGGAGGAGGCCATTGAGGGTGTCTTGCCCACAAAGGCCCTCCAAAACTGGGAGTGGGCACTGTGTCCATCCTCTGCTCTTCTCATCATGCAGGGTGGCTCAGTCAGGTCACTCATCACCATGGCGACAAGAAGGCCTCTTCCAATGCCTGCATCCATAAACCCAGCCGCTCCATTGACAATGGCGGTGAGGAGATAGACTCACTGAAGGAAGGGGCCCACGGAGGGCCCTCCGGAACGTGAGCTCATCTACATGAGGACCCACCAGAGCGAACTTTGCTGGGCCTCGTCTCCTCCTGTCCCTACCGAGGCGATTTCCCACCCAGTAAGCACTGCCTGAACATTGGAAAAAAAGGCTCTCTCATGAGCTAGGCCTTGCTCTCTTGCTAGGCAGATGGGCTAGCTGGAGGCAACTAAGGTTCTGCTACCAACATACACACACACACAGTTGACTTCAAAGGAACAGATGCTGCTAGAAAACACACCCTGCCCCCTCTCCCTTCCACAACCAGCCCGAGTTCATCGGATGGTTAATTGCCAAGTAATCATCAATAACAGGCTTTGCCTAGAGAAACAGGCTTGGTGTATAGCAACCCAGATGGCTGGTGCTGGCCATTCCCCATCTGTTGTTGTTGTTGTGAGGGGAATAGATCAGTCATAAATGATAGCGCTAGGTCTCGAGGCGCTCTCCTCCGTTGGGAAAAGGAGATCAGTGTGATGTTCGCCCATGCTTTTTAAAGTTAGCCATTCATTCATTCATTCATTCATTCATTACATTTCTATACCGCCCCATAGCCAAAGCTTCCTGGGAAGTTCACAAAGATTACGAAGAGCCGCCAGGCAGATGATAAAATGCTACATCCCTGACATTGTACACTGGCAAAGAGGCAGTGGTGGAGTGGCAAATTCTGAAGCACAGGCCCTCGTCATGACCGTCTCCTTTAAGGAGACTCCAACTGTGCTGATCCATATCAACAAACCAGCTCTAGCGCTTTTCATCTCCAGCAAGTCTTTTGTAATATTGCCACTGCAATATTGCATTACAACAGGGATAGCTCGGGACAAGTTTGTTTCTGGGAAAATCCATTTCCCTCCCCGCTCCTCTGAGGAGTTCAGCTAAGCTCAGAGGGAACAGGGAATTATGTAGGGGATTGTGACATCAACAACCCTGCTAATAAAGTGCTGGAGCTGCGTTCCTGCAAACCCTGCCTCCGCTACACCATGGCACGAGGGGGGGTGTTTCAAAAAGGGTCATGAATCTTATAGTCTGCACATGATGCCTTCTACTTAGGCCTCACCAAAAAAAGAGGAAGCCCATTGAGAAAAAAAAATCACAGAATTGCATCGAGTTCTAATACACTCATCTAAATTTAGAAATCATTATTAGAATTTGAATAGAAATGCAATTCATCTCACCCCAGTGGGGACGACTGTGACTGGGGGGGGGGGGCTGCCTATATGTGAGGAAAGCCCCATGGTGGCTGCAGGTCTGCGCCGTGTCAGTTAGATGACGCAGGCGCAGCTTCGCAGCCACCGCATGGGTTTTCTGCGAAGCTGTGGATTGAAAAAGTCAGGGATTTACCCAGACATTTTCAATTGGAGCAACATCAGTATGGCTCTACCACCATCCGACGTCACTCTGGGGCCAATCTGGGGGTGGTGCATGGTGGAAGGCAACTGGCGATTGGTCACCTTCCACCAGGAAGAGGGCGGGGTGGCTCCAGTACCCAGATGGCTACCCAGAAACCCCATGCTCCCTCCTCAGCATCGGGATTACCCGCTGCCACTCCAGGAAAGGGAAACCACAGGGTTTTGGAGGGAGGCAGCACCAACCCACCTCCATGAAGACAGCCCCCAGGTGACCTGTGTGCCTGTTCAGTTTGTTGTCCAGATGGGCAACTTCAAAGTCCCTGCTCTCCTTTTAATGGTGCTTTAGAAGACACCTTCAAAAAGAGGCCTGCCCTTTAACAGTCCTTTAAAGACTGTCCCCTATAAAGTAGGGCACCTGGCTACCCTATTGGTGGGAGGGCACAAAAAGCTGCTTGAGTGATCTAGCAGGTCTGCAGGATGCTGGAGAATGCTTTGTCTCCTCTAAGGAGTTCGTTTGGTCCCAGCTCTCTGTAATCGCAGAGCAACAGTGACATCCTCAGCACAGCAACTCTGCCCTCTAAGGATGTGATGGCTCGCTAATCCTGCCTCCACCTGGTTTCTGTGTTTTAAGCTATAATTGCTAAGAAGGCTGGCGAGCTGCGTGCTCCTCCTTGTGGTATAATCCAGGTCGAGGAGTCAAGTAGCGAGAGGCAAAAAATAATTAACGAGGATGGTGGATAATGCTTGGCGTGCATCTCTTTCTAGGAATATTGATCAGCACTTCTCCCAAAAGTAGGTAAGTGGGGCTCTCGTCCTGCTGCTGAGGAAATGGAAAGATGGGAGGAAATGGAGCCACTCTGCCCAGCAACGCAGGGAAATTGGGTTTGTAATGTAGACTAAATTGGATATGAAATGTCTGCGTGCAAAGTCAGACTGTTGATCCGTCTCATCCTGCACTGTTGATTCTGATGGGTTATTGGCGCTCCAAGGTCCCAGGTGGAGGTCTCCCCTGTCCCTGTGACTTGCAGTCCTGAACTAAAGATGCTGCCAACTGAACCTGATGCCTCCTGTATACATATTTGCCTGTTTCATAGGGTACTTCCAGACAGAGGGGTCCTAGCACTAACTAGCAGAAGGCATTAGGGACATAGGAAGATGCCTTGCACTGAGTCAGACCCATATCCAGCCCAGTATTGCTGGCACTGACTGGAAGCCAGGGTTTCAGGCAGCAGTTTTCCCCCAAATAAAGTAGGGTCCCCTCTACAAGGATTCGCTTTTGCGCCCGGTTAGGCGATTATGCGCATAATTGCTGAAGCGCATTTACACCTAATACCTCCGCACGAGAGGCGGCGAGAGGCGGCGAAGCGCATTAACGGATGACCAAAACGCGCTTTACAAGTAGTTAATGCGCATAAGCGCTTGTTCACATAGTCAAAATGCGCTTTAACGGCCGGAGCAAAATAAAACTCGCTATTTAACGCGCATTCGATAATGCGCATAATCGGAGAGAAAAAGCACCTCTACCCCAATTTGCGCTCCGTTCTTGTAGAGGTAAATTTTTTAAAGCGCCTTGAAAGAGCTTTAAACCTCTCTTGTAGAGACAGCCTAAGTGAATGTACTCACTCAATGTACTCAGTGCCATATACTCATTGAGTTCAATGGGGCTTTCTGGCAGGTAAGTGGCTATAAGAGTGTGGCTTCAACCAAATATTGTTTAAAGGCGGTGCAGTTGTGCCTTTGTGGGTTGGAAGAGTCCATAAAAGGGAACAGTTCTAGCTCAGTGTTGAAGAACCTGCTTGGTTTGGATAAGATCCCACGTTCCGTTCCCTTGCATTTCCAGATAAAAACATTTCAGGTAGCAACGTTGGGGGGAAATCTTTCCTTGTGATCTTGGAGAACTACTGACAGCGTGAGCAATACTCAGTTGGGCTAGTTGGACGAGTGCCCTGACTCAACAGAAGGTGTCCTTCCCCAAACTGGTGCCCTCCAGATGTGTTAAGATTCCATCATTCCCAGCCAGCATGGCTATCGGCAATCCAAAGCATCTGGAGGGCACTGGGCTGGGGAAGGCTGGAAGAGATTGGTAGTTCCTTGGGGCACGGAACTGCCACCTTATAAAGAGCCACGCACAGTATCATAAGGACATCAGAGGAGCCCTGCTGGGTCAGACCAAGGGTCCATCTAGTCCAGCGCTCTGTTCACACAGCAGCCAACCAGCTGCTGACCAGGGACCTACAAGCAGGACATGGTGCAACAGCACCCTCCTACCCTTGTTCCCCAGCAACAGGTGTGTATATAGGCTTACTTGCTCTGATACTGGAGGTAGCACATAGCCATCTGGACTAGTAGCCCTTGATAGCCTTCTCCTCCAGGAATTTATCTGACCCCTGTTGCCCCTCCAGCCATCTCTGTGATACAAAATTGTGACGCTGGGTGGAAGGCACCAGGCCTCATCCACCCTGTGAGTTGCAGCATTGCACTGGCATTTGATCGATTATCCCTAGTCAGGAATGCTCTCTGGTAACAGAGCTCCACCGTGTAGAAACGGCTAGCAAATGAAAGCAATCTGTGATATAGGCCCAATCCCTGGGAAACAAATCAATCCAAACCACGCACCCGCCAGTGACGCCCTCAGCTGTCAGGCTTCCTGAGTGACGGGCACAGTGTGGTATTCACTACGGAAGGTGTCATGGGTTCTCCAAGACTATTGTATCATCGCCTGCGGTGCGCTGGTGCTGCCAAGGCTACCCCTGTGGGGCAATATTAGTGAATCATGTCTCACTGAACATATGCATTCAATGAATCCCAGCGAAGTAGACCTTCACATGTGGGGAATAAGGGTGTGGCGGATTCTCTGGCCTGATCTATAGTCAGAATGGAGAGAGGGTATTTGCATGTCAGCTGAGCAGTGCCAAGGCTAAGCTGTTCAAGATCCAAATAAGGAGATATAAGTCACAGCAGGGAACTGGCCCCTGCAATCAACACACGCCCACACACACCTCCAGTGCTGGCTATGTGACCTTGGCACAGAACTTTGTATCTTCTTCGCCACCTTCACTTTGTCTTTCTCATAGCTCTCGTCAGCAATGCTCCTTAAAAGAATGTGCTTTGAAGACTGCGGATCTCCTATTTGTTGTTTTGCCTTGCTGGATCTTATTATTAAGGCCGTTTATCTATATCGCAGAGTCACACAGCGCAAGCCTATGCATTTTTGAGAGTGGGAGCATCCAGAGGGGTGTTTACTCAAAAGTATGCTCTGCGTTCAGTGGGACAAACTCGCAGGTAAATGTGCATAGGATTGCAACCTGAGGCTGCAATCCTAAAACACACTTGCTGAGGAGCAAACATGCTTAGGTTTGCATCCTTACCTTGGTGTGAGTGATACTGTGGGACTTACTCATGAGTAAACATGCATAGGTTTGCCTCATGGCTGCAACTCTATGCATGCTTACCTTGGAGTAAGTCCCACTGAACACAATTGGGACTTATCCATCTGTAAAGTTGAATAGGATCAAGCTCTTTGTGTTCAGTGGGGCTTCTTCCCAGTGTGCACAGGACTGCAGCCTGAATCAGACTCCAACACTCTAACCGCTACACTAAACTGGTTCCCTGCATTTATTGTATTTTTTTGTCCCATCCATCTTCTAAGAAGCACAGGGCAGGGTAAACGGTCCTCTCCCCATTTGTTTTATTCTCACAACAAACCTTTGAGGTGGGCTATGGTGGATAACAGGAACAACTCCGCATGCTTCCAGACACTAGGGGGCGGCAGAGAATGTCTTCCCTTTGTTGTCTGATCAGTTCCTTTTGCCTGCTCCCTCCCCTTCCTCTTCCTCTTCCTCCCCCTGCCTCTGCAATAAGTACTATGTGGCTTCTCCAGAGTGGATGCAAGTAACCGTATCTCATGCCTTCGCTTACTTGCACTCACACAACCAGCTTTAGGGGTTAAACAATGTCAGATAGCCTTCTCTGACGATATGTATAAAAGCACTAATACAATAAGATGTACTGGACTTCTTTAAATGGGCTCTAGCCTGTGTTTATTGTCTCCAATACTAAATGCTCTGTTGCCACACTTTCTCTGAATAAAGCAACTCTGCTGTAAGTCACACCAGATTTTCCAACAGGCTACACGGGGCTGAGTGGGGATTTGGACCTGTTTCTCTTGATCTTAGCACAGGGGTGTTGAATCGGAGGGCTAAATTCCATCCCATTGCAGCTCTTGGGGGCTGCAGGCAAAATGAATGAGGAGAAAGGCAGAAGGCGTGGGAATGCAGGAATATTTTAGATTAGGGCTCTTACTGCCAGTAATTAAGCCTTCAGAGAGCCATCTCAACCGTATAGAATGGCGGGGAGGGGGACTGCACAAGCTGGACAATCACCCCCATGCTTAGTGTTCAGGGGGGCAGGGGAAGGGGGCATAGCCATCTTTGGTCCCCAGGCCTGAGGTTTTGCATTAGCCCCTCTACCAGCCTTCTCCAGCCTGGCACCGTCTGGATGTGTCGGGTTACAACTCCCAGTCTCCTCACCCCAGCATGAATAGGTGGGAATGATAGGAGTTGCAATCCCACGCATCAACTTGGAGGAAGGCTGCACTATACCACTTTCACATTTTAAAAAAGAAAGCAGACGGTACCTTTACATCTTATGATGGAACGGAGGGGCTTTTTGAAGCAGGCAGTAGGGCTCTTCTGCCTTTGCCAACCCTGCAAGAGAGATAGCCATTCAACAGGTGTCGCTTTTCCCATGGTGTGGACGCACAGTGGTATAACACGCTTCTCCTCCCATAGAAATCTGCCTGCTGTCAAACAGGCACGGGTTGTTGTTGTTTTGCCAGAAACAAAGTTGGCATGGCAACCCTACTAACTAGATGTGTAGGCCTCAAAGTGTAGGCCTCAAAGCATTCCCCAGCGTACCACTGCCTGGTGCTCCTCGCGTCCCCTTGGCCCCCAGATGAATGGGTGCATTCATTTCATTTTTAATGTCATGTTTCCTTCAGATGTGCATCTTGAGGCCCTTCGCCTCGAAGGAGGCCTACCATTTCACAGTCGCCTGAGGCCTAAGTGACGCACACCTAGGAGACAGCCTTGCAAGAACGCCTGTTTCACTGGCATGCCTGGCACGGCGAGTTCGAGAAACACTTCCTTTGGCTCCCTCAGAGCAGCGGCGAGGAGGAGACGTTTCGGAGGCAGGCCACCGCCACGCCTCCCCTCCCTTCGGTCTGAAAAGGGGAAGTTCAGGGCGGAAATTGCTCCTGAGTGAGTGAGTTGGGAGCTCTGGCCAGTCGACTGCGAATGACTAAGTTTGGCAGTGCTACCTGCTTGCTGTTTTTCCTTTTATGGTGGATTCGAGAGACCAAGTGGGAAGAGGATCAGAAGGGATCCACCCTGGCCCTGTGATAGAACAGGAACCGGCCTTCATGAGCCACGAGAGGCGGCCAGGAAGGGTGGAGCTGTTTCTCTCCTCCCCTCTGTCCAAACGGCATTCCAGTGTTCCTGCCATGGACATCTGTCCGTGCGAATGTGCAAGGATGTGTGGGCGTGCCGGTCGGCACACACGCTGCTTCGGCATGTGCACTGAACACATTTTGGGTTCCATGCATGTTGACCACATGTTCCACGTGTTAACATCCTTCTCCTCCTTCCCTCAAAGAGCTGGGGGGGGGGGCAGCAAACGTGGGATTTCATCATTTTATCCTCACAACAACTAGATTAGTGACTGGTCCATCATCAAATGGGAAACCTGGGTTCAAAACCACACTGGGCAGCTTTCTATCTCACATGCTAACCTACCTCACAGGGTTGTTGTGAGGATAAATACCATTAGGTTGCGCTGGGGTGTGTGTATGTGTGTGTGTGGAGAGGCAGAGATAGCTGCCCAGCTACCACCCTGATGTCAGTGCAGGAAGAGGCACTAACTGATACAAATATAACAATATCTAGCACCATCACCATAAATATTTACTTTGCAATCAGTGCTGTGCTGACTTGTAATACTAGCGCAAAGGAGAGCACTTGAAATGCCAGATTATCGAGCAGAAATTGAGGCTGAGAGACACTTGCGCAATGCCACCCAAAGAGTCTACGTTTTGTAACCCAGAAGTCTGCCATAACTGCTCTTGGAGCCCTCCCCTCTCCTTTTGGGGGATGCTGCCCACAGCTGTGCTAATTCTGCTTTGATGCCAAAAATAAAGCTGTTCGCTAGTGTCACACTGGTCTCTTGGAAGCCAGTGCCTTGGAAATCCACACCAGGCTTCCCCAACCCGGTGCTCTTCAGATCTTTTTGGCCCACAACCTCCATCACCCTAACCATGGCCCATACTGGCTGGGGCTGGTGGGATTTGTAGTCTAAAACATCTGGAAGATACCAGATTGGGGAAGGCTGCTCAAAGAGCTAGGGGAGGGGGCTTTGGGTGTAGCCTTGCCCCCTGCCCACGGGATAGTTTTCAAGCATTTCGGCTTGTAGGGAACCCTATCCAGACCAGTGTGCCTTCTGAGCATGCCTAGGAATCCTGGAAGCTGTTCACCACGTTGCCCATTGAGTCCAGGTGTGACTCAATGACCCGCAGCCAGCATGTACAACGATCAGGGAGAATGAGAGATAGGAACGCAGGAGGCTGCCTTATACTGTCAGACCATCAGTCTATCTAACCCAGTATTGTCAACACTGATTGGCAGTACCTGTTCAGGGTTTCAGGCAATCTTTTCCCCAGCCCTACCTGGAGACGCTGGAGATTGAACCTGGGGCCTTCTGCAAGCCAAGCATGTGTGTTTTACCACTGAGCTGTGGCCCATGCCTCCGTGATATCTGTCCAGGAAACTGCATTGCAGAGGATCCTGCGACACATGTTAAATCCATAAAGGTCATTGTCCAAGTCTGTCAGGCATCTTTACTTCCCTCTGAGAACTGAAACCTTGAACATGACGGTACATTGCAGTGGAGGGCAAGCTGTCTTCCAGCTGATCTCATTGAAGAATCTTTGTTTATCCTCTGAAAAGCCACAGTTTCCCCAAGACACAGTTTGGAAGACACCACCCTAAAGTAGTACAGACCTTACAGAAAGTACTCCTTATATATCACCCAGTCACGCACGGCTTCTGTACATTCTCCTTCAGCGTGCACGCCATGTTTCTGGGTGCAGTTATTTCTACTCACTGCATGCGCATTGGCATCTGGTCAGGAAGTGATGA
This sequence comes from Anniella stebbinsi, assembly GCA_029215795.1. Taxonomy (NCBI): domain Eukaryota; kingdom Metazoa; phylum Chordata; class Lepidosauria; order Squamata; family Anniellidae; genus Anniella; species Anniella stebbinsi. Next base: position 56,123,615 of record JARDYH010000007.1, read on the forward strand.
GCAAACATGAATGCAATTCAGAAATGAACTTTGTGCATTTATTCGGAGCACTAAGTCCCACTGAGCTGGATGGGACATGGGATTTTGCAGGGTAAACCTGTCTGGGGACCTAGGGTGTTTCCAATTGAATAATGTGGGGCAGGGGGATTTCCGAATGAGGGAAAGTGAAACCTGCCATGTGAGGCGAAGGGAAGCCTAGTCTTGGCTGCTAGCCAAAGAATTGCACCACTTCTATCTAAGCAAGGAAATCTGCAAAAGAAAACCAGTTAGGCTCCCGACTACATATAGATACCTGTTTAAGCTCACCATTTTGTCCTGGGACTATTAAACTGCTCTTCTCCTTCCCTTGTATGTCTTGTCTTTTTAGTTTGGGGGACACTATTTATCTGAAAAGTGGATAAAGAGATCATAAAAACAAGCAAACAAATACACAAATGCATAAATGTGGTTATATCCCACCATTCTTAATTGGAAGGGGGAGTGATACACAGAGGAATTCCTGCTGTTACCTCCAACCTAAGATCAGAGATAACAGCAGGGATCCCTCCATGGGAGCCCCACCCCCTGGAGGAACACAAGGGGTCTCCATGAGCCAGATGCTGAATTTCTGCAGACCAAGAATCTGCTTTATTATTATTGTTGATTTCATTTCTATATCGCCCAATAACCGAAGCTCTCTGGGCAGTTCACAACAATTAACAACTAAAATACAGCATAAAAATGTTAAACATACAAAATGTTAAACAATTTAAATGGATACAAACTATTTCAATAAAATATTAGACCTGTTAAGACAGTTGGCATAAATGCCCCATCATATGCCATTAAACGCCTGGGGGTAGAGGGCAGTCTCAACCTGGTGCTGAAAAGTCGACAGTATTGGTGCCAGGTGGGCCTCAGTGGGGAGATCATTCCATAATCAGGGAGCCATCACTGAAAAGGCTCTCTCCTTGTTGCCACCTGAAAAGCCTCCCTTATAGGTGGCACTGGGTGGGGGGCTCCAGATTTTGATCATAGTGTCTGGGAAGGTTCAGGTCGGCTGAGGCATACATGGAAGGGAGCCCTAGCAATCATTAGCTTTCGGGCGCATCATGTGTCCATCTTTTATGTCAGCACATGAGTTTTCAATGCATCTGCGTTTCTTTGGTCCCCTCTACAAGGATTCGCTTTTGCGCCTGGTTAGGCGATTATGCGCATAATCGCAGAAGCGCATTTACGCCTAATCCCTCTGCACGAGAGGCGGCAAGAGGCGGCGAAGCGCATTAACAGATGTCCAAAATGCGCTTTACAAGTAGTTAATGTGCATAAGCGCTTATTCACACAGTCAAAATGCGCTTTAACGGACGGAGCAAAATAAAACTCGCGATTTAATGCGCATTCGATAATGCGCATAATCGGGGAGATAACGCGCCTCTACGCCCGATTTGCGCTCCGTTCTTGTAGAGGTAATTTTTTTAATGCGCCTTGAAAGAGCTTTAAATGCCTCTTGTAGAGGCACCCTTTCTCAGGTGTGACAGTTGTGGCATGAGTCCCTCATGGACATGCTTAAAATATTGTCCGTGTGACTGCTGAAAAATGCAGCGCCCTGAATGTCTCAGTTTTTCTTTCTTTTTAAATTTTATTTTAATCATGTTTCTCTCTGCAGCCTGCAAATTTTTGAATTTTGAAGTATTTGCTAAAGGCTCAGAAGCTGACGAGATCAGGAGCGATGTGGTTTCATGCTCTCACCCATGAGTCATATGTGCGTTAAAGATATCGTTATTTCAGAGAAACCAGAAGAGTTATCTAGAGACATAGCTCAAATCTAAACTGGTTTAAATATCAGAATGCTTCTTATTCCTGGGGTGCTTTCAGATGAGGCTTTTATCAGGCAATCCCATGCCTCTTTCATTGGATTTTATGGGCTGTATGTGTCAAGACATTGTCATTTCTACTTGTAACCCTCCTGTGTTAATCCACTGCATCTTGCATCTTTTTCTTTCCACACACACACACACACACACACACACAAATTGGCTAAGGAGGAAAAGATGGAATGAGTCTTCAAATTGGTAGTGCCAAAGCACCCCTAGTTCAATAGGGGGATACCGTGGCCTCATATTTTACACCTCCACGAGGTTAGTATAAAACATCGGGGAAAGTAAACTGGTATGCTTAAGCACAAAATACTAAGGTAGCAGTGGTAAGGAAGTATGGCCAGAAGCCTTAAAGGTGATGTTTGATGCTATTTTAATTGTGAAAGGTATTCTCAAAACACCGTCAAGGAAGAAGGGAGCACTTGATTCTTTGGTGTTTTTTAAAATATCGCAGAATGATGAACCTCTGCCTCTTTTCCTGTAAGAAAACCCCTGCTCTTTCAATGCTCTGCCTGTGGGGACAGAGAGCAGATGCTCAGTGGAAAGGGGAGTGCATTCTACACATAACCAGGAGAACTTTTCTGTAATACATAATATTATTTCATTTCTGGGCATGTCTGGCCAAAGATGAATTGATTGGGATCCCAAGGTGAAGACAAGCAGCACTTTTTAATAGCCTCCGCCCCAAACCTAGTTACGCTATTGTTATCCTATTGTTGTAAAACTAGGGAAGGATTCCTGCCTCCCTTTGCCCTTCTGAATTGTAATGCATTATTTATTTAATTACACCTTTATATTGTCCAGTAGCCAAAGCTCTCTGGGCAGTTCAGAACAATTTAAACCCTAAACTATAGCATGATAAAAACACGATATAAACCTTTGAAAGTCTAAATATTTATGGAACCAAATAGCATGTCAGGATTGAAAATCACAGTCATATTTAATGTAGGGTGACCAGATAAAATCCAGGTCAGGGCTCATGTAACTTTAAGAGTTGTAGAGAAAAGGAAATTTCAGCCAGTGTCATTTGTATGCAATTAGTTCCTGGTGAAATTCCCTCTTCATCACAACAGTTAAAGGTGCAGGGGCCCTGCCTTCTTTTGTATATGGTCACTCTAGTATAGTGTCTGCAACTTTAATTGTTCACCAGGAACGAATTGCATACAAATGACACTGGCTGAAATTCCCTTTTCTCTACAACTGTTAAAGTTACATGAGCCCTGACCTGGATTTTATCTGGTCAGCCTATATTTGATCACATGCATACATAAAAAGATTCTAGAGGCAACTTTCAGGAGTATGGTTAGGGGTTGGACTGGAACCTGAGAGATCCAAGTTTTAGTCTCCACTCAGACTGGTCACTGGGTGTATTTGGGCCAATCATTGACTCTCAGCCTAACCTACCTCACAGGGGTGTTGTGAGGATAAAATGTAGAGGAGGACCATGTAAGCCACCTGAATTCTTTGCAAGAGGGAAAAAAAAGGTGGGATGTAAGTTTAATATAACTAACTAAATATATATAGGATGTGCTTCAATTGACTAACAGTGCAATCCGAGTGCACATTTACTCAGAAGTAAAAACCCCTTGAAAGGAATTCCTTCCAAGGCGTTGTGGCTAGGATTGCATCGTCGATCCCATTTTATGAGAAGCATGGAGTGTTCACACGCATGCACACGCCTACAAACACGCTCACCGCACAGGTACGGGTGGGGTGCGTATGCATGTGTGAGAGACTATAAACAGTGGGGCCAAAGGCCAATGAAACACAAGAAAGGCAGCCTCGGCCCTTTCTTTTACCAAGCTCAAATCTACACAAGATAAGGGCAGTAACCATTCACAACCACATCTCATCAGAAATGGGATCTTCCCACGTTTGCTATGCTAATTTAGTACCTTCCCTGGGGTGGGAAGACAGCAGCTTGGCCTGGATTGAGACCTAAACCTGTAGCCCTGCCCACTTGATGCCTCCTTTTCCTTTCCATAAATGGATGCAATTCTGAGCACCTTCTCCAGGGTGGAAGACAAGTGAGGAAGGAGTGAACTATGTAAGGAACTGGAACTGGCATTCCACACTAGCATTGCTCAGGTAGAGGAGTCTTCAAGGTGAGAGAGCCACAGAGAGCTAGCCAGACCCCAATCCATCCCGTCTTAAATCCTTCAGGTGATATTGAGCCCAGCAAACATAAACGGTTGTGCGTATGCGTGTCGAAATAACACCTTGCCAAAAAAGGAGGCTGAGATGGGTTCTGCTACTGTCCTCGGCGCTGGCCTAGTTTAGACTTGAGAGACGGAGGATGTGGGAGAGAAGGAAAACATTCCAGAGATTGGAAGAGAGGGAGAGCGACACGCAGAAAGATACAGAGACAATGGAGGAGGCAAGAAAGAGAGAGAGAGAAGGGTCCACTTGTGCTATCTGTATTGGTCAGAGGGTGCAAAGGCAGGACCTGGAAAGCGGTGCGGGGGAGATGGGTGGTGCTATGAAAGAGAAAACAATGAGTCCAGCTCAGATGGAAAGTCCCAGCAAGGGAGATGGGGCGAGTGGAGAGAGAGAGAGAGACGCAGCTTTTTGGCACCACTGTGCTTCAGTTAAACTTTGTCTGGCTTTGCCACGGGTTTTCTCCTGCTTCTTGGATTGGTAATGGGCGGGCGGGGGGGGGGGGACGGTCTTTGCTACCTCCTCCTCCCCAGCCCCCAGCAGACAAGCTAGAAATGCGTTGCACATGTTGCCTGTTCGACATTCCTAACATTCCCCTCTCGTTTCCCACTTGCTTTCCACGCCGGGCAAAGTGTGTTCAGGAATTGTCTCCATTTATGGCGAGAAGAAGAGGTCAAATGGACCGGGTTACAGAAGGAGGGAGACTGGAGGCCCCGGGGCGCCCATGGAAAAAGGGAAGGCCGATCTCTTTTGGGGGAGGACGTGGATCCCATCAAACCACAGACATTGGGGTGGGACACAGGCAGGAGCGGTGACCTGAATGAATTGGGGAAGGGGATGCGCATGCAGAAGCAAGCAAGGCAACGTTGATGAGGGTTATCTGTAGAACAGGCCTGGAGGGGCAGCTCCATAGAAAAGATGGTCCAGTTCTTGGGAGCCCCAGCATTATTATTCCTAGCACACATGCATGGAGGAAGACTGATCTGTGCATTCGCTTGCTTGTCTTATTACAAGTATTTTAGTCCCACCTTTCTTTTCAAAGTAAGGCTCAAGGCAGCTGGCATATCGAAAGGACAACGGGATGCAAAATAAGAGAGACCAGAGAGCTTTGGCTATTGGGTGGTATAGAAATGCAATAAATAAATAAATAAATAAATAGAATAAAAGAAAGAAGGGGCAGCAGATAAAACACGTAGCTAACATAGCGGGGAGATTTTTCAAGCAGTAACAGCATGGCAAGTCAAGAAGCATCTTTGCAGAGCTGCGGCAGGCCACCGGAGTGTGGAGTTTCAAAGTATAGACCAGGGATGCAGAATCTCAGGTGAGGGTCACATCTGGCTTGCTTAGCATCCCAATCCAGCCCTCTGGGGTTCCCTAGAAGGCTCAAGCCACCACACCACCTGCCCCAGCTCTGCACTAATCCTGCTGCTTGCTAGTCCTGATGCCTCTGTTACCAACCCATTCTTTACTGTGACTTGGGCATCCGCCTGGTCGTCAAAAGAGCGAGCCCATTTAAACTAACACAGCAGCATGCTTTGAGATAAGGTGTCTTTTCTTTTTCTGCCCTTCTTTGACAAAGGGTCTGAACCCTTTAAAAATCTGAATCGCGTGTGTCCAACAAAGGTTGTGAGGCGAGAGGATCCAAATTTAGGCACCCCTTTTTTATCGTTAGCATCGACTATGCAGATTGTGAAATTTGGGTTTCTGGAGTGGAGAAACCTCATTTAACTTTTACTTTTTTGGCTTCGAACACAGCCTTCATTTCCGGCATCTAACGGCAGCTGGGGCTACATTAATGCCATTGCGCCAACACTCCTTTCCCCTCCAGCCTTCATGGGAATGATGGCGGTACGATAAGGTGGCTGTTAAAGGGCCTGCGGATGATGAAATGTTATGATTCATCATCATAAAAATAATAAGAAGGGCCCATCCAGAAACAAGCAGGCACCAGGCCAGTGCTGCAGCTGTTCTGGGGGCAGGATGGGGCCCTGGCTTTTTATGCCCTGGAGTATCACTAAAAAATGGAAATGTTGTACAGTAGCGTACATATAAAAAGCAGGCAGAAATGACTCCAGTTCTCCCAGCTTCTATCCTTGCGGCTTTCCATATTATGTTCAGTGAGCTGTTGACTTGTATGCAGCACAGGATGAGAACAGGAGAATAGGAAAGGTTGCCTAGTGTCTTGAGGAGGGTGCACACAACCCCCGCCTCAAGCTGAATGAACGCTCAGAAGGGCACTACGGTAAGTAAGTAAATAGTTTATTTGTGTAGCAAAAGCCATTACAATAAACAAAACATAAAAAACAAGAGCAAAATACACATCAGTTTAAAACAGTAATATTTATTTATTTATTTATTTATTACATTTGTAGACCGCCCCATAGCCGAAGCTCTCTGGGCGGTTTACATAGAATTAAAAACAATTAAAAACAATATACAAAAATTAAAACAGCAAAAACATACAACATACACACAATCTGTACATTTAAAAACCACTACAACACTTCAAAAAGTTACAAAAACAAAACAAAACAAACCCAGGCTCCTCAGATATTGCCAAATGCCTGAGAGAAGATCAGTAATAAAACCTAACAGTAAGGGATTACTCATCAAATTACTCAGTTCAAATTGTCACAAAATGTCCTCCTTAGAATTGCTGCTCTGAAAGCAAGCCACCTTTTCAGAAACTTGGTGTTCCCCGATAAAAAATTGATCAGATACTCATCACAGGGATACGCCAAGGGGATGTGTGAGCTAGCCACACCCAAAGTGGTGGAGTGGCAATTTTTGAGGTGCAGCTGCTTATCATAGCCCCACCCCGCAAGGAGAGTCCAAAAACACAGGCAGCCGATCCATATCAACAAACCGGCTCTAGCCGTTTCCATCTCCATCACGACGAGCAGGTCCTTTGCAAAGCGAATATGGATGTTAGCTGCCCATTTGTACATCACTTCACTGAAAGGGGAGGTGGCATCTTTATTTCGAGAGGGGGACAGAGAAACGTTCCATTTTCAGATGTTTGCCTTGCTTCCCCTTCTGCTGAAATTTAGATTGCAAGCTCCTTGGGGCAGGGACCTCTTCTGTTTGTGTTGCATTGCTCTGTAAAGCGCCGCATCCGTTGAAGGGGACGATGAAAGTTAATTGTTGAACAAATCATGCATTTCTCCAGTAACCACAACAGCAAAGCACTCCTTGGAGTCCCACCGGAATAATCTTTAACCAAACAACCGTCCTTATCTCTACAAAGTCATCATTTTGCTTCTTTCTTTCTGGGAAATTGGCCATGGGGCAGGGGGTGCAGAAGAGGTACACCACAGAACACAATGTCGAGACAATTGTTTAGTTGGAGATCTTCTGGGATTTATCAGGGGACATCAGGCTGGCCTTTTTAAAAAGGCATGGCAGGGCTGCTGTAAAATATGGTTTAACGTGGCCAGATGAAATGGGTGCTGACCTGGATTTCATCCAAATGCCAATCTAAATACAGACCTGGCAGGTTTTCCTCATACCTGTGCTGCTATGGCTGGGTTGGGCTCGCCCAGGGGCCAACTAGGAGCAAATCCATTTAGCAGAGTCAGTAGGCAAACCAAAGGTCAAAAGCACAATATTACGCGTCCAGATAAAAAAGCAGTCTAACAGCAGGGCCTTATTAAAAGTCCAAAGTCAGTGGAACAAGACAGAAACAAGGTCAAGGAAGCAAAAGTCCCCAGTCCCAGGAGCTGAAATAGAGACATTGTTCCAGCAACCAGCAGGTATCAGTTGAAAGTTTATAAGCCTGAACATCCTGAGTCTCACACAATGCTCAGCTGCAGGTCATCACCGGAACTTTGATGACCTGCAGAAAGCAAGCTTTTCCACTGTTTTTTTGCCCTTCTCAGTAACAAACATGTTATATCTCTGCTACTTACATCAGCTTTATATGCCCATTTCATGGTTATCTCTTCCTCTGAGGTCCCCTCTACAAGGATTCGCTTTTGCGCCTGGTTAGGCGATTATGCGCATAATCGCAGAAGCGCATTTACGCCTAATACCTCTGCACGAGAGGCGGCGAGAGGCGGCGAAGAGCATTAACGGATGACCAAAATGCGCTTTACAAGTAGTTAATGCGCATAATCGCTTGTTCACATAGCCAAAATGCGCTTTAACGGCCGGAGCAAAATAAAACTCGCTGTTTAACGCACATTCGATAATGCGCATAATCGGAGAGATAACGCGCCTCTACGCCCGATTTGCGCTCCGTTCTTGTAGAGGTAAATTTTTTAAAGCGCCTTGAAAGAACTTTAAACCTCTCTTGTAGAGGCAGCCTAAGGCAGAGGTGGGTAGGAGATAGAGAGGGGTCTTACTGGCAGATCACTGGGTAACTCGGGTAACGGAAAGGAAAACTGCTAATGTTTTAATTTAGGCTGGCCTTTGCTAATATCTCTTTCTCAGACTTAGTATTCCTTGCCTATAAAATTGATTGCCTTTGGCCAGGCTTTTGTTGCAGATTTTATAGTTTTGGGTTAACATTCACGATCTGTAGTATCTTAGATGTAGATTCATATTTGTTTATGCAGGTTATTCCAGTGTATGGCTATGGGAGGACAGTGACTAATTGGCTCCACCCCTGGGCTACCATTTTCCATTTGGCTCTACACAACCCCCTGCCCTGGTCACGTCTTTGCATTTGGCTCCATTGCGCAGAGTGAGACTTACTTCTGAGTAAATAGAAGTAAGACCTCAGAAATGAGCACAGGGTTGTAGAGCATTTCTTTCCAGTTTGCTGTTTTAGACTTTAAAAAAAAACTTCTGAGTGACCACACTATTAAAAGTCAGTTCTATAAGTGTTTACTCAGAAGTAAGTCTCTCTCTGTTCAATGGGGTTTACTCAAAGGCAAGCACACATTAAATTTTAGTATGACTTGGATGTAAATGCAGTTGAAATCAATGGGATTTACTCTTGAGTAAGGGAACCAGCAGTTCTCTGTTTTATGAATTGGAGATGCACAGCTTCACATGATCAAAGTAAAGGAAAATCGATCCTTCACAAATGCAAACAGGTGGAAGATCGCACTGGTGGACTATCAGGAAGAGGGTTTAAAGGGGGAAAATTAAAAAATTCCTAAAAAATCAAAGGATGAACCCATATGATTCAAATTTGGCATGCTGAAAGTCCTCCTTAAGCATTACCACCGTGCCAAGTTTGATCTCTTTATCTTTAAAAATTATGCAGATGTAAGCATTTTGGTTAATTCACGTAGGAGCTCCAATGAGTGAGGGGGGAAGGCTGTCATGTCGATCACAATGTCCATCAACGACAAGAACCAATGAAGGGGGAAGAAGAAGGGGCGCGGTGGAGCAGGCGCAATAGCAACGGGACAGCAAACAAGTGAAAAGAGAGTTCACTGGTATAGCTATGATCCGTGAAACGGAGGTGCGCTTGCAGAGCTTATGAAACGGAGGTGAAAAAATGCGGAGGCAAATGAGGGGGAGAAAATAGTTGTGGTGGAGCCCTGAGTCTATAATGTAGATGCAACCTCAGAATAAAGGTTGATTAATACAAGGACAAGGGGGCCTTCTCTTTTGAACTGATTGATCCACAGTTACCTCATTTCGGAACAGGCCTCTACAGTGCAATACACCCTTTGGGAAACGGCTAATTGGCAGCTTGTAGCACAGCCCACTTCCTGTTTTATCCGGGAAATAAACCTTAAATGGTGAAAGTTGTAACTGAGATGGGCCAATAGGGACTGGTTCTCATCTGCACAAGACGAAAGGAGACAGGAAACCCGTTGAGGCAGCTGGGCTCTGTGGCAAGCACGGAACAGACTCTTTAGCTTTGCCTGGAACCCCCTTTGGTTCCCTTTTCAGAAATTGACAAGGGGAAGTTCCCCTTTGTTAGTTAATGGCAGAATATGGGAATAAAAGCAGCACCTGGAAAGACACATCACAATGCAAAGCACTCCTGTTCAGGATTCCAGGCAGTCAAGTCCCCTTTCCAAGATTACTCCATTCCATTCCCCACCAGATGAACATTCTGAGCCCACTGAGTTGCTGCTTTGGGAGGTTTCCCCAGCCATGAAGTGGCTTCCCCCCTCCCCCAAACATTTTGTGCCTTTTTGCAAATATGGGAGTTCCCCCTGAGCCTCGCTGATGCCTCCCTCTCGTGCATGGGGAGGTGGTGCCATTTTGCTTACACCAAGATCAGCCTGTGGAGAATGAGTTCTACATTAGTATATAACAGTCCTCTCACATCTGGTGCCCTCCAGATGTTTTGGACTACAACTGCCAGCATTCCTGACCATTGGCCAGGCTGGCTGGGGCTGATGGGATTTGAAGTCCAGTGAATTTCCTAATTCACCGGGAAAGGCCCACATACCATGAAGCCTTTCTTTGTAGCCATAAGGGCGAGAAACTTTTTAAAAAATAAAATAAAATTGAAATGTCATTAACCACTTCAAGGTGTCTTTTTAGATTAGTCAAGTGGCCTCTAAATTGATTAAATAAATACATTAAATTAAGCCAGAATTCCCAAGAAGCTGAATTCTACATCTGGTGCGACTTTCTGCAAGGTCTTCTGTGTTTGCATGGAAAGACAATGGAGCATTAACCAGAAAGAGAAATTCATTCTGAGAGAACCAAAGAAAGAAAATCCAGCCTAGGAAGGGTCTAAATCAGGGATGGTTCTTAGGATGTTGTTGGACTGCAACTTCCATTATCCCTCACGATTAGTAATGCTGGCTAGGGATGATGGAAGTTGCAATGCGACAACATCCAGAGGGTCACACATTCTCCAGCCCTGGCCTAAAGGAAATAATAATCCCCCAGCTATATCCTGCTGAGCATACTTCAGTTAAAGTCTTCCATGAGCCCAAAGGACTTATCCATGGAGGAGGGTGTCCACTGCCCCTCTGTGTGATTTACTTCTCTGGCTTTCCCTCTTCCCAATGAGCTTCCATTGCAGACATTCTGCCATGTCTGTCCATCAGGTGTGATTGGATTGTTCAATCACGCTCCGGGCAGAGATGCAGCACAATTATCTGCCTTCAGAGGAGTTTGCCCGTTGTATCTCTGCACATTGTTGCTTCCGGTGGGGGCAGGTTAGTTCTACCATATCTCTGCATTGGATCATACAGGGAAGCAGCAGAGTTACCTGCCCTCGGAGTGGCCGTGCCCAGGATTGTGACTCGCACAGAAACACGGATGGGTAGGCTTCTCCGACGGCAGACCATTTTTACCCCCAAACGGACTAAAAGTAAACTCTTTGGGGTGTGAGAGTGCCTTGGCCTTCAATTACGAAGAAATTTCAACTTCATTCTTCAGAGGGTTGGGGAAACGTTATTTAAGACCTCCCAACACCTTGGCTTTTTCCACAGGATTGGACCAACCTCCCTGCTTTTCCTGTACTGCCAATGGGTCTTTTATTATGGTATTGGCTGTTTATTTTTATCACCATCATCTTTGCCCCCTTTTTCTGGTCAGTTTTGATTGGGCCTGCGGCAGCTTCCTCTGCTATGTAGGCTCAGGCTGCTGATCTCAGCAATCCGCCATGTAGACGCAAAGTGAGGAACGGGAGATTGCAAGTATCTTTCATAAGATGGCAGGGGTTAGGGTCATGTGAGATGTTGAAGGGAGAGGAAGTAGGTCAGGAAGCAGAAATGCTACTCTGCCTTGCATCTGCAGGGGGAAGTGGCTGGACTGAATGTCCAAAATAATCAACAAATTGCACCACAGCTAGTTTCCTATTTGGGGCTCCCAGTTCTCAGAGTTTGGTCTAAAGTTTCAGGGTTGCATCCTCCTTGTACGGTGGACATGTGTCCTCTGGTTTGAAGCCACCCTCTATTTCAGGGGGGCGTAAGCTTTTCAGCCACACAGGCTGCATCTGGTAGTAGGCTGCATCTCCTACTCAAATCCGCTGGTGACTGACCAGAGATATCTGTCATAAGAATTTATGCAGACAATTTTTATAACCCCCTGAGGAAGGCCTTAAAAGACAAATAGGCCTAAACACGTTGGGCTTTTCCTTTCTTTTACAAATGAAATCTTTGTTTCGGCATCTGAGACGTTTCTCCTCTGTTCATGGATCTATTTTGGATACTCTCCTGTTTTTTCACAGAGATCTGCTAGGCCTCGAGTTACAAATGGAAGATGTCGTCATTTGGACCCCTCCACAAAACTCAGCAAAAGGGGCAAGGCGATCCCACAATAAAATCTTTGTCTGGAAGCACCCTTAGTCGCAACTCCAGGCTGGGCCTTTTGGTGTCCTGGCCCTGGTAAAGTGGACACAAACAAAAGGCAACCGCTGTAATAGCAGTAAGAGAACAAGAATGCCCTTGAGCACACAGCTGTAGATAATGTTAAGTAATGACAACTTGAACAATCAAAGATAGTTTATAATCAATTTGAATTTATATGAATCATAAGTAGATAGAAACTTTCCAATTTGTACATATAATTCCTGTTATACACACAAATGGATGTGGTACATAATAAATCAACTTAATTTATCTAAGTCCAGTTAATAGTAATTATATAATGAAACAATTTAATAAACAATTCAGGACTTTTATATAATGAAACAATATAGCAATCCAGGGCTTTGACAAGATTCTAGATACAATCCTTGTTTCACATTGGTTTCTTCAAGAAAGCCTTGTAGATACAACAAGTTTTGTCTGGAAAAGTCTTTCCAAGTATAGTATTATTTTCTTAATATTTGGCTGCTATATCCTGTTTATTGGGAAATCTTGCTTCAGTATGTAAGAAATGAATTGCAAAAACTATTCATTATATGTACATATTGGACAGTTTCTATCTACTTATGATCCATATAAATTCAAATTGATTATAAACTATCTTTGATTGTTCAAGTTGTCATTACTTAACATCATCTACAGCTGTGTGCCCAAGGGCATTCTTGTTCTCTTCCTGGTAAAGTGAATCCATTCCCACAACCACCCATGATGGGTAGCATGAGGAACCATCCCTACCTTGATGGGTTCTAGACCAGAGATTCCCAACCTTGGGTGCCCAAGCATTGTTGGACTACTAGCATCATCCCTAGCTGGCTTTTCCTGACATAGGGTCTTCAGCCAAGGAAGCACTGCTGCAGTCCAGCTCACCCACAGGGAATTCTGGGAATAGGTTTTCTCTTTGGGCGTTTCCAGACAGGGCTTTTATCATGCTATCAGCCGGCATTATTCATGGGGTTTTATGGGAGGGTCCAGATATGGTCATCTTCCATTCATAGCCCTCCCATATTTTCCCACTGTTTCTACTGTCTTTTTCTCTTTTCTGTTCAGGAGAAAAAGATGAACTAGCTGTGCAACAGTGTCTAATTCGTGGTGCTAGGGGCCTTCCATATAAAACTAAGACGGGTGTTTGTTTATAATTCTCCCTTATCGGAACATGAAGGGATGCTTGCTAATCCTGCAGTGAAAAAGTCAAAACCACAATGGGTGAACAGCAGGATACAATGGAGTCAAGGAGTTGCCAATTAGCCCAGGTAACTGGTATCATTTAACTTTTCTACTGAGATCCTATCTACCAGCATAAAATAAGCATTCTAAATGCTGCCAGAGACCAGCGGTTGCATATTAAAACCAATTTTGGTCAGCTACCAGATCTTGATGTCTACCAACTGTACATAGAATCCACAGAGGTTTATTTTATCCCTAATTATTGAACTTTGAACAAATACTTTCCAGACTCTATTAAATTCCCACTGTGTCCTGCTTCAGGCGACGTCAAGACGGAGAATCTAGAAACCCACAAAGGTTAGAAGACAGTCCAAAGGTCCAAGCACACAGCATCCCATAAAGCGCAAGAAAGCCAGGTCTTGGGGGGCCCTGGGTAAAACATGCTCCATGAGCCCCCTCTTTCGGTGAGTCTACATTCTCATGGCCATTGTCACTAGCTGCTCTTGCTTCTCCTCCTCCTCCTCCTCTTTCTCATCGCTGCTACCGCTTGGGGCTTCTTTAAAGGGAAATCGCATTTGCTTACTAGGGCTTTGCTTCCTCTTTCTCTTCCGTGATTGTAATGAGCTGAATTACATGGGAGGAGGGGGGCGACCACGTGGTCTGTAACTTCTTTGCTCGTAGACATGAATGGGACAGCACCCTCTAGGGGGTGTTTTGTAGCGCAGCTTTGGCTGCACACAGTAGAAAATCCCGAGATATTTCAGAAGAATGGGGATATCAATGTTTTGTTTTTTTGTTGTTGTTTTTTTTTACCGAGGACGGAGCAGGAGAGGGCTTTTCAAATTAGGCCAAGGGCAGGCAACTCAGCCTTGTCTCGTTGCGCTGTGGTAGTTTGGTTGCTTGGCCTTGTTCCTGCCACAGTGTATTAACACAGGGAGTATCTAACCAGTTGTCTTGTTCCTTCCCATGGTACCTATTTCAAGTGAGGGCTGGAACTCGAAAGGTAAACACTGTCACCCCCCTTTTGAAGGACTCCCCCCCCAAATTGTCTGAAGTTGCAGTGGGGGATGGATATTTGCAGCTTGCAAAAACTTTGGCGAAAAGTCCACCCTGTTTGATTCAGGTCTCATTTTACCCTCCCAGCTGCCGCTTGTATAAACTTGGCATAAATACCATCATTGCTTTTACAGATGTAAGCGTTTTGAAAATCATGATAAAGAATTTCACTGATCGGATGTAAAGGATTGGATATAGCCATTATTATTATTATTATTATTATTATTATTATTATTATTATTATTATTATCTGCTGTCACCACCAAAGGCTCAGCTTCACCTCACGCTGCCTTCTGGAAAGGGGGTTGGACAATGCGGGCTGCTTTCCCAGAATGCTCAGTGAACCTTTCAACAGCAGTGCAAGCCGGGATATGGAATCCACGCATGCAGCAGGAAACCAGCTGTCAACAACCCTTCAATAGACAAAGCATTACTACTTATGGATGATTTACAAGAATGAATAGACCCAATTGGATAGAATCCGTGCCAAAGAGAGAAAGAAAAAAAGAAAATGAATGACAATGCTGGTAATTTTTATCCTTGGTATCCTGTTTAGTTCCTGTATTATAACCTCTCAGCGACTGGGGGGAACTTCCAAGCCAATGACTTCCAGCGCTACTGACCAAAGGACATTGGGCAACTATTCTGCCCTTCCCTCTTTAACAGATCTTTTGTTGTAACAAAAATTAAATGTTCTCCCATTGGATTAAATGTTCTCCAGTTGGCAGATTGGGTGGATCAGCATAAGGGGGTTCCTAAGAAGGATAGAGTATGCAGTTGCAATTCTGCATCAATTGAAGATACTATTCATGTACTGCTAGAATGCTCTATTTATAACGATCTCAGAACCAAATACTTTTATCTGTCGTTAAGATCGTTGAAGGGAAGGCCATCCCTTGTTAAGGTTTGTTTCCTATTGTCTAATGCTGAGAAGTATGTATCCTTTAGAACTTCTAAATTCCTTGTCAATGCTCTACAAATACATGCCACAAAGTTTAAAGGCTGTATGGAAAATTATCCAACTCTTAATGGTTTATTAGTAGAGTTTTAAATTGTATATTTTCCCCCTGTAATTGTGTATAATGGCAATTTGCTAAGACACAATAAAGTGTGATTGTTGATGTTGTTGTTGTTGTAGTAACAAAAAAGGCGGAAGAAACAGTGGGAGAAGGACACAATTGGAAGATAACATTATCTGCACATGTATGGAAGACGGTAAGAAAGTCATCAGGAGGTTGAATTGAATGGGACGAGCACACAGGTAAAAAAATCCAATGTCTCAGAACGGACATTTTTAAAATAAGCAGCTTTTTGTTCAATTTGTGTCTCAGGTTAGGCTGCCCTGGTGAATTTCTTTTCTCCTTTTTAACCAGGAACGCAGGTTACCTGATCCCAGAGGAAGAAAGAGATGAAGTTTAAACTGTGGAATTTCAGTACTAAGTAGGAGACCTCCGCAGTATCAGCCACAGCAGGGCACAGCCTGTCCTCCTACAGATGGTTAAGATGTGAGCCAGACGGGACTGAAATTCCACAGCCATCAGTGCGAGTGGAGGAGGGGAAGACGCAGGAGTTCCTTCCCACCACCACAATCAAAAAACATTCCGGGACTGAATGTTTTCCTTCCTAAAAGACCTGGGCCCAAATCAGCCAGCTCCTTAATGAGCTTCCTACTGCTCCCAAGCAATGAAATATTACTGACCTCTGACGCAGCATCCTTTTCATTGGACCACACTGGCTTAGTGGTGTTTGGACGTCCATGATCAATGCTGCTTCCAAGGCCCTTTTGCACAGCATCTTCAGTGGGTTCCTAATTTGGACAAGGGGGACATGCGCAAACTGAGAATACGGTGGAAATGGTAGCACTCTTAGGGTGGTTGGCCCTCTGCTGGTCTTGTGGCGCTGGCAAATGCCCAACTAGGCTACCATTTGGAGCTGGCCCTGTCCACAACTTTATCAAAACAGGGTTCACACAAGTACAGAGAGAGGGCCATCTCAGTGGTGGCACCCTGGCTTTTGAACTCCCTCCCCAGGAGTCATGGATGGGCTGAAGGTAGATAGATCCCAGTCTATGAGTGGACCGTCAGCCCATTTCACTGGATGATCTAGTGGCTGGCATGGAGTTGGCCATTGTGGAATTCTGGATGGAATGGAACAGATAGGATTCTTTCTTATTACTGGTTCTTGGTCAGACGCCATATAGCAATTGTTAAGTTCTTGAGGAAGAGTGCCTACTGAACCCAGACCAGTCATGCCCAGTTCGGCTCCAGGTTTTTGAGGGCTCTTGAGAAATATCCTCTCAATGTGCCCCCTCTCAGCGAAGCTACCTTCTAACCACCATGATCACCAGCTGCTCTTGCTCCTCCTCCACTTTCTCATCATGACTGGCACTTGCTTGCTTGACAAGCAGAGAGCCAGTGAGCAGGTAGGCAGGGGCATCTCCTGCTCCTGCTCCTCTTCATCATCACCACCACCATTGCTTGGACCACAGCAAGAGGCAGGTGAACAAGGGGGCTCTGGTCAGTGGACTCCCTGTTGGGATGGAGGCCCTTGGCAGGTGCCCATCCATACCTACTCTTCATGCCTTAACTGATAAGGGATCCTGAGAATGGCCACTTGCTTTGTAAAATGAAAGCATGGTGAACTGTATTAAATAACAACAACAACAATAATAATAATAAGCAATGCAAACTGAAGTTAACACATCCCTGGCTTGAATGTCTTGTAGCCATAAGTATCTTTGCTCTACAGTGGGAGACACCTTGGCATGCCTGCTGATGGCAAGCGTGAAATCGGGGGAGAGTCACTGTGTCTGGCTTTACATCTGATCCGTATTACTCCGCTTATTATAGATGGCCTCATTGGGCAGGTATGAACTCTTTATGACTGAAAACCCTATGCATACCTTCCCTCCAACATCTGGCCGAAGAAACGAGATAACATTCGCTTTAGGCCTCCCAGGAGATCATAGCTTTGTACTGAGCAAGCCACGGGCCACTTCCATAGGGTATAGGTGCATGACCTGCAAAAGAGAATTTGAAACGTACAATCTGAAGAGAAACCAGAGGATATAAATTTCAAAACCTATGATTCCCTGCTCTTATGTTTCTAAGGAGCATATTTCCTTCCAAAATGAGGACATTACAGTTTATCTCATGTTCAGCGCTTCATTAGAAAGCGCTATATAAATTATTATTATTATTATTATTATACCATAGCTCAGTAGTAAAGCACACACTTTGCATGCAGAAGGTCCCAGGTTCAATTTCCTGCATCTCCAATTAAAAAGAGGATAACCCTACAGAGCTGCTGACAATTACAGTGAACAATATTGGGCTTTGGCCCTGCTTCGTTTTCTTTTTTAGCATGGCTGGGTTCAGACAACACGATAGCCCACATTTCAACAACTGCTCACACTCAACCCATACTTAACCCTTGAGTGTGGGTTATTGTGTTGTCAATGACTAGCCCAATGTCACCCAGTGAGCTTTATGGCTGAGTGGCAACTAGAACCTGATCTTCCAAGTACTAGTCCAACACTCTAACCACTACACCACACTGGCTCCTGTGCATGTTTCACACATGTTTGCAAACACAAGATTATCAACCCTTGTTCAAAATAAAACCTATGGGGTCAAAACAACAACAAATCAGCAAGAGCAAATGTGCTCAGGGGAACAGAATGCTGAGTGTCTCTTGCGGTGGCAGCGGGTGGGATGGAATAGGGTTGGATCCAGACCTAGTCATACTTAAGGGTAGACAGGGCCGGCTCCACCATTAGGCAGAGTGAAGCAGTCACTTCAGGCGGCAGATATTGGGGGTGCGGCAGCAAGGTATTGGAGGAGAGAACTGTGTGCCAAGCGGCCTAAGCTTGCCGGCTGCCTTCAGATGTGATGGTGGACGCTGTCCCATTGCCAGTGGCAAAGGAAGAGTCAACCTCCAATCTGATTGGCTTTTGTACAAGGAATGGGGCAGGGAGCCATCTTGTCTTTCGCTTTGGACTGCAAAACGTCTTGGGCCAGCTGAGAGTAGACCAGCCCAAGTGCCAAATGCCATTTCAGAGAAGCTATTCAGGGCCGTATTCCAATAGAAGGCATACTGAAGGCAGAAGGGGTGGGGCAAATGGCAGAAGGGGCAGGGCCAAAAACATCAGCATATCTCAGTTTAAGGCTTTTGCTGTCAGGAACTAATCCTTAGGCACACAAGCTGGAAAACCACTCAACGATCAGTGTTTGGGGAAAGTGGTGGGGCCAGGGAAGGGTGTGGCTAATAGGGCAACCCTGGAGATCTGGATTGGGACCCCTAGTGGGCTGGATTTGAGCCCCCCCCCTGGTGACCTCAGGTTCCCAGCCCTGCTGTAACTTAGCTTCATGCTGCAGATGGTGCTGGCATGTGTGTGCATGTAAGGGTGGGTGGGGTAGGATGAGGCCCACAAGGAGCGGCCTGCCTGAAACCGTCTAGTGAGTTAAAGTCAGAAGTGACATTTGAAAGGGTGGGAGGAGGCTTCCTGTTTCACAGCTCAGTCTCTTAAGGCGGTGCCGAGTTCTACCAGCTCTTCACTTCCTCCTCTTTTGCAGCTGTACAGTAAGAGGTGGCACAGAGCTGCTCTCCAGCTACTTCCCAACTCCCTGGATCTATGGCAAAAATCCAGCATAAACCCTGCTTAGAGAATACCCTTTGAAATGAATGGGACCTGTTAGTCATGACTAACTGAAATCCCGTTCTTTTCAATAAGTAGGGCTTACATTGGATTTTACCCTGCGAGAGCAACTTCAAGACGCATAGACTAAACTGTGATGGGAACAGGATATCCTGCAGGGAGAAGGAAGGTGTGATGTCCTAGAATCCCACTCAGTCTGCAGCCCAGCTTCACACAACAAAGGCCATACTAATCCCAAGCAACTTTGGACCGCAGGGACTTGGCGGCTCTCTTCCCAAGAGCAAACATATACAAGTCCACCTCATTATTTATTTGAAAAGAGCATGGCGCATCAGCTAAAGAGTGGAAGGAACTTCCCATTTCAGAATCCTGCCATGAATGCACATGGTAGCTTTAAAGGGGCTTCATTTCAGCTGCCTGTCTGCGTCATCGAGGTGGGTAATAACACAGGCCTACCTAGTAGGGTTAGCGTAAGGATGATGACTGAAATCGTGTCCCCTCACCACGGGAAGCATGCTCACTGCAATCTCAGACACTCTTACTAGGGAGTCAGCACCATTGAACGCAGTGGGACTTGTTTCCAAGAAAACATGCCTAGGACCGCACCGTGAGTGTTGCTATTCATTTGAGGCATGTGTTTACCCCCACATCGTGTGGTGCCATCGAACCTTACAATGGGGTGAATTTGGCAAACCAAAGCAGGTCTGATTGCACACACATTGGATGATCTGTACAATAGGATGCCAGAGCTGCTGTGACAAAACCTCTCCTGCAGATATTAGAAAGTCTGTTTCACATGCACCTGGCTTCCCTTCCCCATTGCAACCTGCTTGTTCACCTGCTTCTCGCTCTGGCGCAGACCATGGAGGTGGTGAGAAAGAAGAGCAGGAGATGCCACGGCCTACTTGCTCCCTGGCTTTCTACCTGGCAAGCAAGCAAGTGGCAGCCATGATGAGAAAGAGTATGAGGAAGAAGAGCAGCAGGTGATAATGGAAGCAAGAAGGTAGCTTCTCTGAGGAAGGGGACACATTGCCCAAGGGCCCTCCCTAATCCAACATACTACTTTGGTTGGCATTACATTCTGTTGAATTTGGTGTGACTTGCTTCTGAGTCAGCCTCTATAGGATTGGCCTCTTACAACACAATCCTAAGCATGCTTATTCAGAAGTACACCTTACTGAGGCCCTGACTGAGACTGTTTAATTACCTGAGCTTGGTTTACAGACATCCTTGGGAGTGTGTCCTGTTGTACAAAGTAGGGCTCGGTAAAACATGGACAAGACCAGGCTGCTAACTTCACACTTAACCATACTAGGGGTGATTCTTTACTTCAGCCTTCAGCAATCAGGTATGTTGGATTACAGTTCCCATAATGCCCAGCCACCACAGCTGGCTGCGGGGGAGCTGAGTTGCAGTCTGACACACCTGGAGGATACTGGGATGGGGAACACCGCTTCGTTTAGAGCTTTGCAGCCCGAACTTAGAGATGTTCCCTCGGAAGCAAATCCCTCTGCACATTCAGCCGGGCGCACAGCCCCATCCTGCGGGTAGGTTTGCTGGAAAGAAAGGCCCACGCCGCTCCTCAGTGGGGCTCCCTTGCAAACACATCCCGGCAGGATGAAAACCCTATAGGCTTCCCCCCTTCCTTTCTGTCCTATTCACACGTAACTCCCACCGAATTCAGTGGGACTTTGCTCCTTGTGTACACGCAGCCTTTACCTGCTCCTGATTTGAGAATCTGGTAACCTCCACACTCTGTGTGTGTGTGTGTGTGTATATATGACAGAGTCCATATCAGGCGATCAAACAATGACATCTTTGTGGCCCAAAATGTGTGGGGAGATCCATGTTACCACATAGGCCTCTTCCACCACCATCCCATACATTCGAGGAAGGAGAGAGAAACTACTGCAAGGTAATCTATTTATGTTACGGATGGAATCCAAAGTCCCCCACTTTTGCAACTGTGCGGGTCAGTCCAATGTGGGCAGCAAAAAGAATACTGCGCCCATGAAAGCGGCCCAATGCAAAGGGGGGGAAAAGAAGACACCCTCCCCCACACCCACCTTCGCTCGCTCGCTCGCTCTTGCAAGAGAGAAGGAAGAAAAAAAAATGCTGCAATGTACAACGAGGATACTCGTGAGTGAGGGAGGGAGGAGCAGCCAATCAAGAGGGCCCGTTTCGAAAGTTGCCTTTTATGGCGACAGCTCCGCCGTGCTGCTCGTATAAAACCCGGCGCCCAGGCTCCGGAGAAAGCAGCCGTTAAGCTCTCTCGGTCGTGTGCGTGCAGAGGGTGGATCGCCAAGCCGCCTCGTTTCCTCCCCCCGCCCCAAGGGTTTAAACAAAAGCAAGCAAAAAAAAAAGAGCAAAAACTTAATTTTCAAAGCAACATCTTGCAACTTCTGAAAAAAAGGTAAGCAATTTGGGGCATACATTTGGGAGATATATGCAATTCGTATTTGGCCTTTCTTGGCTACTAGAGTTTTTTTTAAAAAAAATGTTATTATTTTAGCCAATTGTTAATGTTTGTTCGGTGCCGGCTTAAAATTCTAACCGGCTCGCTTTTTTAAAGAAAAAGCCAGAGAGAAATGTGTAAGCATGTTCGGTAGCTTTAGCCATAAACCCATTTTGAGTTGAAAGGATCAGAAATACGTCTAGCTTTGCAGCATTCAAAAGTCTCGAGACCAGAGGGTTTTCCCTCCTTTATCTAAGCCAGTATTGCAAATAACTGAAAGCGTGGATCGTGCCCGTGGCTGGCCCGTTTTAAATCAATACGCGATTGCTAAATGTGCGTCAGCCTTCGGTCGAGATCAGTGAATTCTGGGCATACTTGGGGAGTAAGCCTTATGGTTTAACTTGCGTAACTAAACATCCACAGGATCGGGTCGTGAAACGCTTAACTCTTGTCTGAACTGCGCCTGTATGTGTTACTGATTTGTAAGCTAAATATAAAACTTGTCTGCTGCTGCTCCTGTGCAATTATTTCGGGGTGTGTGTGTGTGAAGACCCGGAGGCTTACTCTTAAGTAAAGGCGGTTAAGATTTCAAGCTCTGGAAGAAAACTAACAAAAAGAACCGGATGAGTGGACGGACTTTTGCATTGTTTGTTTTAAAGGCGTCGAGAAAAGAGGGAGATTTTAAAAAAAATCTGCCAAAGCTAAAAGAAGCTGCCTTTGGGGTGTGTGTGTGGGGGGGAGGTTAAAATCGGATTTCAGTTTGTAGAGCATGATATGAATGCCTTTAAGGAGAGATGGGGGGGAAGGGGACCCTGCCAGGATTGAATGGCCTAGCTAAAGGCAAGAGTGTATGCAGTTAAAAAGGAAGGCTTCGAATGAAAGTTTTACAGCGTTTTGGGGTGCTGCAGGCGCAATCCTGTGCGTAGTTAGGTAGAAATCAAAAGTCCTAAATCGAACCGGGAGAGGCCGCGCGGTGGAATTCCTCTTGTTAATTTCACTTGCGGACACACAATGGTGCCTTGTCGGCGGTTGGATTTCCGGCCTCGTTAATCCAGTTTTAGGCGTTTGTGGCCCGTCCCTAAGCGGATTTATTGGCCAACTGCGGGTGGTTGTTGGGTGTGTGCGCGTTTCCTTCTAATTTCTTGCATGCGGCTGCTGGTCATTAGAAGGAGGTGGGGTGACCTTGCTAGTATGCAGCTGCCTTTAATAGAGGGGGGTGTTGGAGTGCAGTTTTCTCCCCCTCCCTTTTCTTGTAAAGTCGGGGTTGGGGGAGCATTCAGACCTGCTAGGGTGTGACGAGAGAGTGGCGCGCGCACACGTTTCCGGTGGCAGGAGCCGGCATTTCCATTGTATCTCGTGGAGCACATGGGTGGAGGGTGATGAGTGGGTGGGGCGTTTCTGGGAGGGGAGGAAAAATCAATCATGAGCCAGCCTTTGGCTGAGGGGCTCTTTGTTTCCTTGAAGTGACTCTGGATCCTTCTATGGGGTGGGAGGAGGGGCAGAGGAGGAAGCGAAGCTGTGATCTCCCTCTTCTGGGGGTGACTGGTTACCCTAAAGGTTTCAAGAGCCCTCTCCAAGGGGATGCAACTCCCTACATTCCATAAAATGCCCATTAACCTCTCTGGCTTGAGGATCTCTTTCCCCTTATCCTCTGCTACTTATTGTTGAGTATCCTTGGCTATTCCTAACATTGAAATGGCAAGTGGTTAGTTCTCATTAACAGGGTGAGGAAGCCAAACCTGGTTCTATGGGGGGGTGGTACCCCCACTTTCATTATAGAGGTCTGAAGCGTAGAAACTTCCCCTGCTTGGATGTAAATCTCCCAATATGGTGAAGCTTAAGTAGAAAGCAAAACGCTCCCCCCCCCAAACCAGGAAACTATTTCCTCCTGTAGCAACTGCATGAATAGCCTTTTAATCCTAAACCAATCCAGACGTACAGGTCACGCTGTCTCTTACTGGGGAAGGTGAAAGTCTGTAATCTCAACTCGAAAAACACGCCATGTCTGTCTTCCTTTCTTTAAAAAATAAATCCTTGGGAATGCAGTAGGCATCTTAATATTATAACCTATTTAAATGCATCTGCGTCTAAACCTGGCTTGCAAGATTAACAAGATTTTAACAAGTTGGCAAGCTGGTCTCAGTAGGGTGGGGACCTGGGGCAAGCTATTTTGATTTTTAAATAAAAAAAAATTAAGGGCGTGGATAACATAACCTAGTTTCAAGCTTTCTTTGGCCACAAAGGTCCCATCTTGTCTAAAATGGGTGGTTCCACATGAAGCTCTTAGTGGTGCTTCTCTCTCTCCCTGGGAGTGGCTTCCAGGCATGCTCATTTCTAGCTTTGGTAGGAAGGGGGTAGGATGGAGAAAGGGCGTGGCCTCGCTGATCAAGCACTCAGAAAGCTGGCTGTGCAATCTCGCCTTGCTCTAACCATTGCCTTTTATGGTAATAACGTGGGACTGGAGCAAAGGACTTCCTTTGTGTCCCAAGTCTGTACGGCTGCGCACTGGCTTGCACCCTCTAGTGGCTGAAAGCAGGAAGGACCACAAGATGACAGAACAGGAAGCTGGGGAGGAAGTGGGTGAGGCACTCCCTTCTAGCGCATCCTCCTCCTCTCTAGCGGCAGGTGGCTCTAAGCCTGGAACCAAAATTCTGCGGACGCTTTTGCAGCAGAAGATACATCTTTGCGCGTTGGCTATTTGCAGCCAAGCTTGTTAATCGCTGTTTCCCCCTTTTCTCCACTCTTCAGATCGCCATGGATGATGATATTGCTGCGCTCGTGGTTGACAATGGCTCCGGAATGTGCAAAGCTGGTTTTGCTGGGGACGATGCTCCTCGCGCCGTGTTCCCCTCTATTGTCGGTCGCCCGAGACACCAGGTATGTAGCTTGGGGGTCCAATTTTTTGCTTTTCGCAGCCCTCTAGATTCAAGAATTAAATGCAGAATCATCACAGCTCTTTCTACAGAGTCCACAAGTTGCTAAACCACTAGCCCTTCTTAATAGCCTGGATGTGGCACATCACTGAAACAGTCTGGTGTTGGCTCAGTCCCAGGCCATTGATCCATCTAGTCCAGTAATGTTTGCTCTTGATCATGAGCAGCTTTCCCCAAGAATGCAGCAGTCCTGCAACTGGAGGTGCGGATGATTAAACCAGGGGCAGGGGGCTCCTGTGCAAAACTGAACTTTGTCCTTTCCTCTAAATTCACATAAGCTTTTCTTGGTCACCCAGAAGTGATCCTTAACTTGCAACAAACAATAGCTGCCTATCAGCTTGGAATAAAATAGCAGTCAAATGAAGTGAATTTAAGTAACTTGAAGCAGTTGGACCAGAAGTGGGCAACTTGTGGCCTTCCAGATGTTGTTGGACTACAACTCCCATCAGCCTTAGCCAATGGTGAGGGATGATGGGAGTTGTGGGCCAAAACACCTGATGGGCCACAAGTTGCCCACCCCGGCAGTAGACGTCTGAAAAGCTTTCTTTTGGGCAAGCGCTTTAGCCTGGAACACTTATTTTTGCCAACAAGTGAAACTCATATACTTATTCCTTGTTTGGTACCTTTGAAAAGTCTATATTTACACAGAGATGCACTTCAAAAAGTCCATGTTTATACAGAGAAGCAGTATGCAAGTGAAGTTACTGTCCCAGTGGAGTGCAGAAATGTTACCTAGCCAGATGTTAGAGGAGTTCTGCCTTCTGAGAACTGGAAGCTTTAAAAAATGGATTGTATTTGGCAGCCTTTTGTGGTGGGTTGGCGTGATGCTTCTGCCAGGTGTGAGACATTAGGTTGGTGGTACTCATGTAGTGTTCAATAAAAGTTGGAACCTGCTTGATGCCTGCCTTCTCTCCTTCTAGGGTGTGATGGTTGGTATGGGCCAGAAAGACAGCTATGTTGGTGATGAGGCACAGAGTAAAAGAGGTATCCTGACCCTGAAGTATCCCATCGAACACGGTATTGTCACCAACTGGGATGACATGGAAAAGATCTGGCACCACACCTTCTACAACGAGCTGAGAGTTGCCCCTGAAGAACACCCTGTGCTGCTGACAGAGGCCCCCCTGAACCCCAAAGCCAACAGAGAAAAGATGACACAGGTATGCATGCGCACCCTACTGCAAACACTCCTTCTTCCAATCTATATAAAAAGGATACCGGTCGGCATTTCATTTTTCTTATTCACCTCTTTTTCTTTCTTGTTTTTATTTTGCTCATCTCTGCAGGGTTTTCTTTTCTGGTCTGAATCTCTTGCTGGATCTTGAAAGGTTTTTATCTGCCATTTCCCCAAATTGGCTTTCTCTTCTTTTTTCTGACTTGCTGGCCTCACTTGAGCCGCTGCTTTCTTTTCAACTAACTTTGACTTGTTTTGAGTGACTTCTGTAACATTTCTTGTGTTGTGGAATGGATTGGGTGTGGATATGAGGTTTGGCACAATGCAAGCTAGGAAGGGGGGGAATAGTCCACCTTAACCACTTTGGATCTGTTGTGTAGCCCCATACCTGACTAGCATGATCTGCCCTTCCCACAGTGATTCAACTTGCCCTCTGAGCATGAGTCAAGTGTAGCACAACCTCGCAGGTTCCTTAACTGCATTTGGCTCCTTTTGTTTCTGCCTTCTAGATCATGTTCGAGACTTTCAATACCCCAGCTATGTACGTTGCCATCCAGGCAGTGCTGTCCCTGTACGCTTCTGGCCGTACTACGGGTATAGTGATGGACTCTGGTGATGGTGTCACCCACACTGTGCCCATCTATGAAGGTTACGCCCTGCCCCACGCTATCCTCCGTCTGGATCTGGCTGGCCGTGACTTGACCGACTACCTCATGAAGATCTTGACTGAAAGAGGCTACAGCTTCACCACCACAGCTGAGAGGGAAATCGTGCGTGACATCAAAGAGAAACTGTGCTACGTTGCATTGGACTTCGAGCAGGAGATGGCCACAGCTGCATCCAGTTCTTCCCTGGAAAAGAGCTACGAACTGCCAGACGGGCAAGTCATCACCATTGGCAACGAGAGGTTTAGGTGCCCAGAAGCCCTCTTCCAGCCTTCTTTCTTGGGTAAGTTTTTATTTTTCTCAAGGCTGTTTGCCTTCAAATGTTGCCTTCATATGGATCAGGGATCTAGATGTTTTGCCCGGCAACTCCCAGCATCCCTCGCTGTTTGCTATGCTGACTAGAGCCGATGGGAGCTGTAGGCTGAAACATCTGGGAGCAGATGAACCTGTGAGATGGATGAAGACTCGAACCTTGATCCAATTGCTTCTTGGGAGCCCAGATCTCAGTGTGGTCTTTCTGGCTCTAATGCTTGTTGCGTTCCCTGCAGGTATGGAATCCTGCGGCATCCACGAAACCACCTTCAACTCCATCATGAAGTGTGACGTGGACATCCGTAAAGACCTGTATGCCAACACCGTCCTCTCTGGTGGCACGACCATGTACCCAGGCATCGCCGACAGAATGCAGAAGGAGATCACAGCCCTGGCCCCCAGCACAATGAAAATCAAGGTAAGCCTCTGTATTTTTTTTGGCCAATGATTTCTGCTTTGACAGGGCTGCTGTTGCAAGGGAAGGAGAATCATGCCCTACTGTGCTACCTTCTCATTACCATGGTCATCCCCTGCTCTTGCTCCTCATCGTAGGCTTGCTTTACAGGCAGAGCCAGGGAGAAAGTAGGCAGAGGCCTCTACTGTTGTCTTTTCAACAGCTCTGTTGACTGGGCCAGGGCAAGAGGCAGGTGAACAAGCAGGCTAGAAGAGGAGTGAGTCCAGGGAACTCGTTAGTGGGCCCCTGCTGGGCTTGTGGGCTCTTGGCAAATGCCCACCCGTACCAACCCTGGGCGCTAGCCCGGTGTAAATGGCTTAGTTGTCTTAGACATAGGTGGTTTTTACAGTATCTCTTTTGGAGCTATCATAGTGCCCCGAGAGTCCGAGGCCAAGTCTGTTAATGTGAAATTCATGCGATCTGGCCAGCCGGTCCTGGCCGCAACATATTTGCTAAGAGGGGTCGGCTTGTTTTCTGAATGGACAACACACACTCTCGGCCCAAAGTCTTTTTGATGGCTAGCTGTTTGATCTTCATAGAATCATAGCATAGTAGAGTTGGAAGGGGCCTATAAGGCCATCGAGTCCAACCCCCTGCTCAATGCAGGAATCTACCCTAAAGCATCCCTGACTTTGCTTTACTGTCTGCAGTTCTAACGATTTCTCCGATCTTTTACCCTCCTGTAGATCATTGCCCCACCAGAGCGTAAGTACTCTGTCTGGATCGGTGGCTCCATCCTTGCCTCCCTGTCCACCTTCCAGCAGATGTGGATCAGCAAGCAGGAGTACGATGAGTCTGGACCTTCCATCGTCCACCGCAAATGCTTCTAAAAACAAGGACTAGTGACCACAATAACGTTTTTTCTCTTTTTGACAAATTCCCCCCATAACTGCGCGTAAAACGAGAGTTGAGATTGGCATGGCTTTATTTGTTTTTTTGGCGCTTGACTCAGGATATAAAAACTGGAACGGTGAAAAGTTGACGGCGGCAGTCTTAAAAAAAAATAAAATAATAATAATAAAAATGTGTTGGAGCGAACGTCCCCCAAAGTTCTACAATGCATCGGAGGACTTTGATTGTACATTTGTGTTCTTTTTTTAAATAGTCATTCCAAATATTGTATCATGCATTGAGAGGAAGTTAAACCGGCCTCTATGAAGGCAACAGCCCAGCTCAAAGGAGCAGAAAAACCTTTCTGGTGTTCTGGGAAGTATTGCTTGCATGTAAATCATGTGATCCAACAAGTGTCTTTCTGTATCTTGCGCCTTAAAACAAAAAAACACTTGGTCCTTTTCTGATTTTTTTCTTTTTCTTTTTTTTTGGTCAAGCAAAAAATAATAAACGGGCTGTGTATGTTTCTCTTCTTCCCAATCTAGATGTGAAGGCTTACAGTCTATCCCCCTTCCCCTTTCCTGGGGGAACTCTTACCCAAATTTGGTGCCAGTATGTATACGGGATACAGTGGGGTGGGGGGAGCAAAACTGTACACTGACTTTAAAAGAACAGTTCAAATAAAGATGCACACAATAGAACTTTGGCTGTCTGCCTTGTTATGTTACTAGTCCCTTGGCTGCAAAACCTAGGGGAGGAGAATTGATACCAATGTGGGCTTTGAACCCCTCCAATTCAAAGGGGTAAGTGCAGAGATAATATTCTAGAGGGTTATGAAAAGGGAAGGTTAGCGTTAGTGCGGCTTCTGATGTTGCTGAGGCAGGAAAGCACTGCCAGTTTGCCTCCATGCGCTACTGAGCTATGGGGCAGGATTCTATCTTCATGCGTACATTCTTTTACACTTCTCTGGCCCCAACAAAAAGCTTAACTGTGATGGTAGATGAGGCTAGATTTCCTAAGCGTGGAATGCCAAGTGGTGGTGGACTCATCCCACCATCCCTAGCCAGCATAGCCAATAGAGATGATGGGAGTTGTGGTTCCAATAACACCTGCAAAAGGCTAGCTTAGAGTATATTTTACAACTTGGTGTAAGCACTGAACTAACTAGTAGCTCAAAAAAGCCTACATTTTACCTGTTCGCAGGACATGATAGCAAAATACCTTGCTTCCGAGGGGAATACCGGTCCATTTTGGACCACTTATTTTGCATGGAAGGGTAAGAGGGAAAAGATACCTCTTTTGTTCCCACAAAATGTGATGAAGACCATCATTGTAAATGGCTTTAAAAGGATTAGGCAAATCCATGCAAGAGAAAAGATTGATCAATGGTTACCCCTTTGGTTTGATCCAATAGGCCTCTTCTGTGTTCTTAAGAACACAAGGAGAGCTGCACTGGATCAGAACACAAGGAGAGCTACACTGGATCAGACCAAAGACCATCTACTCCAGCATTCTGTGTGCACAGTGGCCAACCCAATGGGAAACCCACAAGCAGGACATAGATGCAATAACACTTTGTTCCCCAGCAAATAGTATTCAGAGGCATGCTGCTTCTGATAATGGAGGCTGTATACAGCCATCAGGACTAGTAGCCATTGATAGCATTATCCTGTATGAATTTGTCTGGTTTCCTTTTAAATGTGTCCCAAGTTGGTGGCCATCACTACAGGAATGTGGTAGTGAATTCCATAGTTCTAACAATCTGCCCTGAATGAATCCCTTGCAGTTTTATCTTCTTTGGATGACCCTGGTTTTCTAGTATTATGAGGGAGAAAAACAACTCCCTACCCACTGTCTTCACACAAAGCATAATTTTGTACACCTATCGTGTCTCCCTTTTAAGCTAAAATGTGCCAAATCATGTAATTTACTCATATGGGTGATGTTCCAATGTCTTGATAGTTTGCATTCCTCTTTTTGCAATCTTTATGCCTTTTGAGTTTAACTTAATAAGGATCTCTTTCAAACCCAAAAGAGTTTACAGACTTCTAAGTGTCTTGTTTGTTCCTTTTTTCCCTGCTGGCCCGCCACAAAAAACCAAACAAACCAGGCAAATATACGATACTGATGAAATGTTAAATGCATTGGTTATACCCTTTGTTTTACAAAAAGAGTAATCTTACCTAACCATTCTGTCTGCTGGATGGAAGGTGCTGTGAAAGAGAAAGTAATATTTAATGAATAAAACAAAATTGGTGGGAGATGGAATAGGCTATTCCACTAATACTGGCCAGTGGCCACATTTGTCTTCTAGCTTGAGAAATGTCCTAGTTTTTTTCTAATAAAGAAGAAAAGTCCCCCATATCCCCTTCTCATTATACAAGATCTTGGGGTGGGGGATAAGGGAGTATTACAATGAATTAGCAGATTTAGGGCCGACAAAAGAGCCCTTCACACTAATACAACACATAATTCGTGTGGAATGTGTTGTCAACCTACACGGTGATAGACGCTAAATTAAGTTGGCCTCAGAAGGGGATTAGGCAAATCCAAGGAGATACATCTATCAGTATCTATTAGTTATGGTTATTGGAATCTCGTAGTCCAGATCTAGTATAGCACCCAATACCAGTTGTTAGGGGTCACGAGTTAGGGAGGGATGTTGCCTTTCTAGTTGGCTTTTCAGAAGCATCTGGTTGGCTACCATGGAAGGTGGAATTCTGGACAAGATTGATCTGTGATCCTATTCACACAATGGCCAACCAGCTGCCCAGGGAAGCCCACAGGCAGCACATGAGTGCAACAGCACCCTCCCACCCATGTTCCCCAGCAACTGGTGTGCATAGGGGTACTGCCTCGGATACTGGAAGCAGCATAGAGGCATCAGGACTAGTAGCCACTGATAGCCTTCTCCAGGAATTTGTCTGGGTTCTCTTTTAAAGCTATCCAGGTTGGTGGCCATCACTACATCTTGTGGGAGTGAATTCCATAGTTTAACTAGGTGTGTGAAGAAATCCTTCCTTTTTATACCAAATTGTTTTACAGTTTTATTGTCACTCATTGCCTTGTGGCCCTTTTGCGGCAAAGAGGAGGTACACATTTTATGAATAAAGCAAACAATATTGTGGAACAAATTGCATGGACTTATAGCCCATTTCACACGGATAACACAGTTGCCTACCAGCATGGAAGATGGTGCAATCAGATTTCCCCATCCTGGCTGGGAATTACTGTCCAATACATCTGGAAGGTACCAGATTGGGGAAAGCTATGTTAGATCATCACTTTAGGGTAGGTGACTGGCCAGATGCTGTGAATGAATTCACCTAACATACATGCATCAGTCTCTTCAGGTGCTCTATTAGAGACCTTCCCATAGGCTGACCATATGAAAAGGAGGACAGGGCTCATGTAACTTTAACAGTTGTAGAGAAAAGGGAATTTCAGCCAGTGTCATTTGTATGCAATTAGTCCCTGGTGAAATTCCCTCTTCATCACAACAGTTAAAGTTGCAGGGGCCCTGTTTTCTTTTGTATATGGTCACTCTAGTATAGTGCCTGCAACTTTAACTGTTGTGATGAAGAGGGAATTTCACCAGGAACTAACTGCATACAAATGACCCTGGCTGAAATTCCCTTTTCTCTACAACTGTTAAAGATACATGAGCCCTGACCTCCTTTTCATATGGTCAGCTTACCTTCCCATTCATCTAAAGAAGGTAAATGCCATGTTAGACATAATTACAAAAGGAATTGAGAATAAAACTGCCAGCATCATACTGCCTTTATACAAACCTATGCTGCGATCGCACTTAAGAATACTGTGTACAGTTCTGGCCACCACACCTAAAAAAAGATCTGTAGCTTGAAAAAGTGCAGAAAAGGGCAACTAAAATGATCAAGGGGCTGGGGCATCTCCCCTTTGAGGGAAGTTTACCACAGCTGGGGTTGTTTAGTTTAGGAAAAAAACGGAGGGTAAGGGAAGACATGACAGAAGAGTACAAAATCATGCATGGCGTGGAGAGAATGTGGATAGGGAAACAATTTTTTCCTTCTCCCATAATACTAGAACCACCATGAAGCTGAGTAGTGGGAGATTCAGGAAAAGGAAGGCCTTCCTCATACAACACACAGGTAAACTACGGAATGACAAAGAGGCAGTAATTTCATTCCCTCATAAAACGGTTTCGGGAAGGTTTTGTCGCTGTGGCGGGCCAAGGAAACAAGCAAACAAATTACCTCAGGCCATGCCGCCTTCAAGATGGCGGCAAAAGTGGGCCTATGTGGGCTCCGCGGGGGGGGGGGGTCGCTCCCAAGATGGCGCCACCTGCCTCTCCCAAAATGGCGACGCCGAGAAGCGTTCCAAAGCCGTTGAGGTGAGTGAGGGCGGAAGTGAGGTCAGGAGCGCGCCGGAAGCGCTGCAGTGCTTCTGAGCCGGCTGGGAGGAAGCCGTGTGAGGCGAGAGGCTTTGGGAGAACGTCTTGGGCTCGCTGGTGCTGGAGCGGTTTCGGAGGCCGAGGCCGGCGGACCATGGCCTGCCCCGGAGAGGTAAACACGGCCGCCATCTCACTTAAGCCCTCGGTTTCTATGGCAACCACGGCCCTCTCGCCTTCTCCCCCCCCCCCCGTTCATGCGTATCCTCCCCGTGTCCATAGCAACGCCTCCAGCCTTCTTCGCGCGTGTTAGACGTCTGAACCCGCCGTGTCCGGAGTCAGGGTAAGCAGAGCACATGCTGCTCTGCTGGGCTGCGCTGGTGGTAGCAGCAGCGGCATCTCTCCAGGACCACAGGCTGAGAGGGGCCTTCTCCCATCGTGGCCAACGGTCCCTGTGGGCTGGAAGAGATGCCAGGGACGGAGCCTGAGGCACCTTCCACCGGCCAAGGGCCTTCCCAGGGAGGAGCCTTTCTCGTGCTGTTGCCGCATCTAGCCCAAAGCTGTCTTGCTCCAACCGGCAGCAGTTCATAGGACAGGGAGCCTTTGGCAGGTCTGCTGGCAGAAGCCCTTCTAAATGGCCCTGGTGGGGGGGAGGTTCAACCCGGGGCCTCCTCCATGCGAAGCAGATGCCTCACCGCACCTCAGCTGTGCCCTTCCTTAAGACCTATCCTGGGATGACCCTATGGAAAGGAGGGCAGGACTCCTGTGTCTTTAACAGTTGTGTGGAAAAGGGAATTTCAGCAGGTGTCATTGTTATGCATGCAGCACCTGGTGGAATCCCCTCTTCGTCACAGCAGTTAAAGCTGCAGGAGCCCTGCCCTCTTTTGCACCTGGTTAATGTGGTTGTCCTGGGCTCCCAATCTAACTCTCCAGGTTTCTCCAGGTGACCCCTTCCCCCTTCCTTCAATCACTGATCACTTGGTAGTTTGTGTAGTTTTCCCCATTCTGAAAGGTTGAAAGGCCTCTCCTGAGCCTTCAGTTCCTGGCAGGACAGGGCACCTGGTGAAATTCCCACGTCGTCACAACAGTTAAAGCTGCAGGAGTATAGCGAGAGTGGTAAAACAAAGGGATTTGGATGCTTTTCTCCCCCTGCTTTTGTGTATAGTGAGAGTGACCAGATACAAAAGAGGGCACGACCCCTGCAGCTTTAACTGCTGTGAAGAAGAGGGAATTTCACCACCACTGCATGCCTACAAATGACACCTGCTGAAATTCCCTTTTCTATGTAACTGTTAAAGATACAGGAGCCCTGTCCTCCTTTCCATATGGTCACCCTAATTGTAGGGCCCACCCCTTCAGCCCTGCCCCCTTTCCCTTTGGCCCTGCGCACCTCTAGAATGTGGCCCCTGAATTGAATTCATCCCTTGGGTTGTTAAAGGTTCAATACCCCTGCCAGGAGGTTTGGGAGCACACATGTAAATTTCTAAAATATTGCTGTTTTAAATTGATAGAATCCGTGCGTCTTTCAGATCTATTCCTGCTCTAGCTTCTGAGTGCTGTTGCCTTCTCTCCTTCTCTCCTTGCAGGAAGTAACAAATGAGGAGAGTGGGGAGGAGAGCGACAGCATGAACTTAATGGAGTTCTCAGATGAGATCCTCTTACACATCCTGAGATACACTCCGATCTCGGACCTGGTCCTGAACGTCCGCAGTGTCTGCCGGAAACTTTCTGTCCTTAGTCTTGACAAAAGCCTCACCCACACTGTGATCCTACATAAGGACTATCAGGTGAGGAGGAGCATTGAGGCAATGGCAGAATTAGGGTGGAGCTGGGCAACTTGGGGTTTCAGGAATCCTGGGTTTTACTTCAAGGCTTCCTTGGTGTGAAGTGGGGTGGGGGCGTGGGAGGAAATTAGGATTTCAAGTGAAAGGGCATCACTGTGAAGATGCCTCTTGGTTTATTTTGGGAGAATACCCTTTCAAGCAGGGTTGGGATTTTGCAGCACTTGATTGCTGCTATTGCTATGTTGTCCTGGCAGAGAGAAAGAGAGAACTCTGTAGTCCGGCACTTTTTGAAGTTGTCCTCAACCTACCTTCATGCACTCTTTCAAAATTTCTTCCCTCCTGGCTGTTTCTCTTTTATACCCTATGCCACGACTGGTCAGTTTCTTTAGTCTCGAGGGCAGGGGGCAGAATACTCCCTGACCACCCAACCCGAAACACACAGCAGTCTTACCTCCTGCAGGATGACCTGGTCTCCCAGGCTGAAGCCACTGCTCTCAGCTTGAAAGAAGAAGATGTTTGGGAGGAAGCGGTCTCTGGAATGCCCTTTCCTACCGACATAACCAATGGGGAGTGGTTGGCCAAAACGTCCAGGGGGTCGCCACCTCTGCCTTATGAGGATTGCTCGAGTTTGTTTTCCCTTTGGTTGTTTCCACGCAGGTGGACAAAGGCAAGGCGAAACAGCTCATGAGGGAAATAGGCAAAGAGATTCACGAGCTGAACATGACGGGCTGCTATTGGTTGCCCGGCACCACCATCGACCAAGCAGTCCGCTGCAAGGACCTGGTGAAGCTGAACTTGTCCGGCTGCCACCTCACCTCCCTTCGCCTCTCGAAGATGCTGTCCGCTTTGCAGCACCTTCGCTCACTGGCCATTGACGTGAACCCGGGTTTCGATGCCTCCCACTTGAGCAGCGAGTGCAAAGCCACGCTGAGCCGCGTGCTGGAGCTGAAGCAGACCCTTTACACACCCTCTTATGGGGTGGTTCCCTGTTGCACCAGCCTTGAGAAGCTCCTCTTGTACTTTGAGATCCTTGACCGGTCGCGGGAGGGACTGATCATCTCCGGCCAGCTGATGGTGGGCGAGAGCAACGTGCCCCACTACCAGAACCTCCGGGTCTTCTACGCTCGGCTGGCTCCTGGACCGGTCAACCAGGAGGTGGTGAGGCTCTACTTGGCGGTGCTAAGCGACCGGACGCCCGGGAAGCTCCACGCCTTCCTCATCTCTGCCCCTGGCGGCTTTGCCCAGAGCTGTGCCGTGAAAAACCTCTTGGACTCTATGGCCAGGAACGTGACGTTGGACGCCTTGCAGCTGCCCAAGTCATGGATGAACGGCTCCAGTCTCCTCCAGCACCTGAGGTTCAGCAACCCCGTCTACTTCAGCTTCAGCCGCTGCAGCTTATCCGGCAACCAGCTGGTCCAACGGGTGTTGAACGGTGGCAAGGATCTCCGCAGCTTGGTGGGCTTGAACCTGAGCGGCTGTGTCCACTGTCTGTCTCCAGACTCGGCACTGCGGAAGGCAGAGGACGATATCGACAGTGGGGTCGTGGAGACCCTGGTGGCCTCCTGCTGCAACCTGCGGCACCTGAACCTCTCGGCCGCCCACCACCACAGCTCCGACAGCCTGGGCAAACACTTGTGCCAGCTCCTGGCTCGTCTGAGCAGCCTCCTCTCTCTGGCCTTGCCCGTCTGCGCTGTCGCGGACGTTTCTGCAATGACATCCGACAAGCCCTCCGTGCAGCCGGTGACCAGCACGGCCTCCCAAGGCTTCGGGAAAAAAGTCCGGATCGGGGTGCAGACCTACCCCAGGAACTGCCTGGAGCAGGGCTGTTCTAAGCCCCAGTCCTCCCTGTTCTGGACTCTCCTGGAAAGCCTCCCCTTCCTAGAGCGACTGGAGCTAATCGGGTCCAGCTTCTCCTCAGCCATGCCCAGGAACGAGCCGGCCATCCGGAACTTACTGCCCCCCTGCGGTCGGGCCCAGCTCGTGGGCGATGCGGAAGTGGCGGCCATCAGCCAGCTGGCCTTCCTGCAGAGCCTCACACTGGCCCAGTTGCCCAATATCCTCACGGGCTCCGGGCTGGTGAGCATCGGGGCCCAGTGCCAACGCCTGCAGGCTCTCTCGCTCGCCAACTTGGGTATGATGGGCAAGGCGATGTACATGCCGGCCCTCCTGGACATGCTGAAGCACTGCAGATGTTTGCGAGACCTCAGGTGAGGGTGTCACGTGGGGCATTTCTGCTGCTGCCTTTCTGTTGCTTTCCTTGGGGGGGGGGGGTTGAGCCTCTCCCAGCCCCAGGGCCGCATTCAATTTCGGGGGCGGGGTCTGGAGACCAGTATGTTGTAGTTTCAAGCTCTTCCTACATTAACTAAGGAGTTTCAACCTTTTAGGATAGTTGATCCATCGATTGAAATGCTGATAAGCCAGCAGTGGATGAAGTCCCCCCTACACACACTTTTTCTTCCTCTCTCTCTTCTTCCTCACTGCTCTGTGAGCTGCCGAGGAAGGGAGGTCTGAGCTGATAGTTTGCAGAGGGCTTTTGAAATTATGCCCTGGGCCACATGAAATTAGGTAAACTCCCGTAGGTTGCCTCCCCGACTTTATGAGACAGTGAAATGGAACAGACAGTGTAATGACCACCACCCGCTCCTAGCCATTGTTAGCAGCAATGGCCATTTCCTTTTTAGCATTTTCTCCTCTTTCCCTAATGCAGTCAAACACCAGAACCAAGAATAGGAGAGTGGGTGTGGTGTAGCGATTAGAACGTTGAGCGAGGTCTCAGAGGATCTGGGTTCTAGTCCCTGCTTGGCCATGAAGCTTAACTGGGTGACTTTGGGCCAGTCACTGTCTCTCAGTCTAGCCTACCTCACAGGGTTGTTGTTGTGAGGATGAAAATGGAGAGGAGAGGTCTGTGGGTTCCTTGCAAGAGGGAAAAAGGGCAGGATATAGATGTAATAAATAAGAAGCCTTAAAAGAAAACCAGAGAAGTATCTCTCAGCTTCACCAATGAAAAATGGACCTCGACTGATTAATCTATTAGCAGGGTCAGTTGATTGCAGCCCCTGTTGGTTTTTGCTAGCTTCGGCTTAGAAGTGTCCCAGGCTGTGGCCTACATTAGGGTGGATGCTGACTACATTTCTTTCTGTTTGTTCTAGAAGTTTAGTGCATACACTTAACCCATCCCCTTGGCACCATTTTGAGTAAGGATGTCTGCCTACAGATCCTGGTAGTCAACACCCTTAAAAATTACACTTGTTTTTCGGGGCAATCTAGCTCATTCTTGCGTGAGCTCATAACACCCTGGGGGAAAAGGGGAAGCTACAGTTTCCTGCTCCCACAGCACCAGTGAGACATCCTCTCCTCCCTGCTCTTCCTCTCCCTGCCTGCCCCACTCCCTTCTCTGCTCTGCCCTCTGAGCCCTTAGGAAAGCTTGTCCTTTGGGGTGAACACAGCCCAGGCTACGCAGGAATCCCTGGAGTCCCTGTGTTAGGGGCTTTCCTTTTCTGGTGCTCCTAAAATAACTCTCTGCCCTTTGGAGGAAAATACACTTCCCAACGCGAAATAAGCAGATGGATTCCAGGTGGATCCTGGATGGGGATGGTGTCTGTCCATTTCATTCAGCTGGTAAAACTCCTTGTTGGCCAAAGAGTATTTTTAGAGGATAAATAAAGCAACAGTGTCACCTGGTGGATCAGATGGTTTATTGCAGTTCTGTATTCAGCCACCGTCTCCTGTTGGGAGTTGCTTCGGACACAATCCTATGCATGTTTAGAGACAAAAAATCCCCATAATTCTGTCTAAACATGCAAAGGACTGCGCCCTTAATTAATGTGTCCTTTCTGCCTTTGGAAGTCTTGCAGGCGACACAATTGCTTTGATTTATGGAGCACATCCCCGTTTGGTGCATGACAGAAGTGAGGCATAGAGCCCATTCCCACCCTCTGCACTGTTGTGGGATGACTATCCATGACGCTATTTCTATGGCACTTGAATGACTAATTCCTCCTCACTTTCCCTTCCCTCTCCTTGGATTTCAACAGAGCAAGTGGGAGCTCAGCGTTCCGGAACTGTGATGCAGTACTGCATTCCAAATAAGCCTGCCCAAGATACTGGTCCTCCTGTGCATGACTTCTTATCATTTGTGGCATATAGATTTATTCATTTATAACTTTTTTTTAAAAAAAAAAATCCCACCCTTTAGCCAAAAAACCTTCCAACGTGGCTTACAAATATGTGAAATAATCCCCTGCCTGCAGGTTTGCAATCTAGAAGACATGACACAAAAGGAGAGGGAATTGGGAGGGAGGAGGAAAAAAACCAAGCAAATTCAGGCGCGAGATTATTAGCTGCAAAGTTCATCAGGTCGTGGGCACAGCGGAATGGCTGCTGCTTCCTCTCCCTCTGATGTCCTCAGCAGCGACAGTTGGCTGCTGGAAGGAGAAGTCCTGAGAGGAAGGCTGGAGGAGGGAAGGAACTCCCAAGCACATCACTTTTGCAAGCATTCCTACTCGGTCCTCACTTCAGACAATGTAGGTATTTAGAACCTGTGCCAGTGAGGGGACCTTTGAGTATATTTTGCCCAGCTGCCTGGCCTCATCTCAAGTTTCCCCTTCAGCAGCCTAATTTGGCAGCTCTTGGGGTATTGCCACAGGCATGGAATGGTGACGTGGTGGTTGCACCTTCCCATCATTAGTTTAATTTTCCAGCCACTTCCTTCGCAAAGACGACCTTGACTATTTCGCTTGAAGGCAGATAACGAGTCCGCTGCCACATTCTCCTCTGCTAAAAGCAAGATCTCCCCCCCCCCCCCCCAATCCTCTCCAGCTTTGGAAATTTCTCCTTCCTTCCTTGCACTCTAAGCGCCGTGCCTCGTGTCACTGAAGGAATCTGGCGTGCGTTCCTTTGGTTGACCCTTGTCTTCTCCTCTTGCAGGCTCGAACAGCCCTACTTCAATGCCAACGCTCAGTTCTTCCAGGCCTTGAGCCACTGTTCTTCCCTGCAGCGCCTTTGTATCATCTCTCGGAGCGGGACCCTGCAGTCGGACGCCGTGATGTTGTTCATGACCGCTTGCCTCGACGTCATCATGTGCCACATGTTTACAGGGGAAACTCTCACAGTTTGCAAAACTCTCCAGCAGTCCTTGATACGGAGGTGAGTGCAGGCAGGAGATGATGCCCTCATGTTCTCCACACCACCACCCCTTTCCTCCTACACTGTTAATATGGCAATGATTTAAGGCTATGATCAGTATAGCCAATGGGCAGTTTCCAATTGGACACTAGTACTAATGTAACACCAGCAATGTTAGCTGGCACGACTTTTTCTGGGGAATCCCGTCATGCCAGCTAACACCATTGGCGTTGCACTAGAAATTCCTGTTATGACTAGGCCTGTTCCCCTTAGGCTGGGAGAAGGATTTTCAGGCAATCCATCAGAGTCAGCTTCTGATGCAGAAGAGACAGCGCCAGAAACATACCAGCCTGTATGGGGAGTGGGGGAGGTGACTCTTCACCAGCTGGGAATGAACTTTCTCCAGCCCTTATCTCTGAGGGTGTAAACAACCCACAGGCTGGGGATCAGTTTCTTCCGAGGGGGAGGGCACTGTGAAAGCCTAGGTGATCCTAGAATCCGCCGCAGACTAAAACGTGCAGAGTGAAAGGAAGGTGAGAGGAGATCGTCCTGGCTACCTTCTTGCCAAAGGCTTCTTCAGAACCAGCATACTGGAAAAGGACTTTCCCTTTTTCTTGAAAAGGACATTTGACTCGCTTAGTTTGCATAACCTTGCCTAGAGAAGAGTTCCTTCAGGAGGAAGGAGATGTTTATTGCCTGAATAAAGCTTTGTGGATTACGTGGCAGACCTCTTCATTGTCTCCCAATAAACCGAAGGGTGTTGGGAAACACGACAGTTCCTTCCGCCAGCGCAACATCGTTTGCATTAGCGCTAGTGTCTAATTGGATACTATCCCATTTCTTCCTCTTTAGCTACAATATGATAAGTTGGCTTAGAATGCAGGGGAGAGAAGCATGAGAGCCAGAGTGCCTTGGCTTCCTCTTCAGACCAATTTCAGCGACGGCGGGTGTCTTTCTGCACAAAGTTTTATTTCGAAAGGAAGTTAGCAAAATAGAGGCAACAGAAAGAGCGTTCATAATAACAAATCCAGATCGGTAAAGAAAGGAATCCGCTAATTATAATTCTTAGTCTATGCCCGATATGCTTATGGAACTACAGTAAAACAGCCTAAGTGGGAGCTCAATACCTACCGAAAGAGTAAAAATACAATTTGTACAGCATATAAAAGGAGCGTGTTCAGGTGTATGTTATCTTGTGTGTACGAGTCAAAGGAAATGTAGGCAACTGTACTGATCAAAAGCCTGAAGTTCTTCAGCGGGCAGGAAGAGAAAGAAGGCGTTGCTTTCTGGCCCTGCCTAATCTTCCTCTGCCCATTCAGACCTTTCTACTTGGATCTTTCTCTCTCTCTCCACTCCAGCCTCAGGCCTTGCTATTTCTCCCCCCCCCCCCCCCCCCCCCGACCACAACCCCTTCCGGAATAGTTGGGCCTGGGGTTGAGGTAGGAAAATCCTTTCTTTTTGGAGCTGGGGCATTTTCCTTTCCTTTGGGGCTAAGGAAAGGTGTGTAAAGAATGAGAAGAGCAATCCTATGTAAGCCTACTGGGAAGGAATTCCCACTGAGTTCCGCGTAAGCGTGCATAGGGCTCGCAACCTGAAACAGGCCTTTCCTTGTTCTTCTGTGGGGTCAAACACGTGGATTGGATTTCATGCTCGGGTCCTTCCTTTGCTGGCACTTAGTTTCTTGGGTGAATTGCTTGTCTTGGCTAGCCAGGCCCTCACGGTGGCCATTGTGTGTCTAGCCACATCCTCATAGGAACCATTTTGTGCTGGTGCCCACAGCAGTTTCTCAAATTCCCAGAACGTGCCGACAGGCCCCAAAAGGTTGGGAACCCCTGGCTTAAACTACCACCGTGGCAGGGACTGCCTGTGGCCCACACTGCTCCCAAGATCCCTGACCATTGGCCACATTGGCTGGGGCTGATGGGAGTTGCAATACCGCAACGTCTGGAGGGCTGCAGGGTCCCCTCCCCTGATGTGATAGATCGATTGCTGCAAAGTTGAGGACCTAATAAAATAACGGGACCTGAGATTCTGAGGATTGGAAGAACTCTTGTAGCATACTTTAGTGGCGAAGAGACCGAGCTGAGAACCAGTGAGAAATATCTCCCCCACCCTCCCCGGCTGCAAAATGTCTCCAATGGCTAGTTTTGTGGCAGCGTTGTGCTTTTTAGCTTTGGTGCACTCTGATGTGCTGATTGACCTGGCGGGGTTGTTGGGATTGACTCCAGTCTTGTTCACGCCACACATTGAACGCTTTGGGAAAGGGCTGAATAAATAGGAAACATTACAATTGCATCCAGACAGACCTTGGGGTGCTGTAATCGGCTTGAGAGGAACCTCTGCCTGCAGGACTGCATG
Source organism: Anniella stebbinsi (assembly GCA_029215795.1). Taxonomy (NCBI): domain Eukaryota; kingdom Metazoa; phylum Chordata; class Lepidosauria; order Squamata; family Anniellidae; genus Anniella; species Anniella stebbinsi. The sequence continues at coordinate 56,165,201 of JARDYH010000007.1, forward strand.
CTTCAGCATCGTGCTGTGCTTGGCATTGCAGCCTTTGGGAAAGTTGCCAAGAGAAGGGGCTGTTCAGCTCCCCACAATGATGTCAGTGGAATTCCTTTTAACAGAGCCCTCTTCTATGCCTCGATGGAATTCATCTATGGGGATTTTCACCCCCCCTTGTAAGAACCTGAAATTCCTTCTCCAGTTTTCTCATTCTCTGCCTGCCCAATACCTCATAACAGTGCTGAGCTAAACTTTAATATCCCTTTTCCTGTGCTGGCTTGCGTTCTCCGACAACCAGATCACAGCTGTTTTCTCCCATCTCGTTCAGGCTTTCCTCCTTTCTCTGTTTCCCCATCTCTGTTTCTCTCGCTCTCTCTTTTGCATATCAGTATAAGCAAAGTAATGCATTCCCCCTTAGCCCTACTTTTATTTCCCTCCGCTTCACACTAATGCTAGTATTAAAGACTGGCAGGGCGGTGGGGGAAGAGAAAAACATAAGCAACATCCTGTTAGATCAGACAAATCCATCAAGCCTGGCACTCTGTCCTCCAGCTGCGGCTGGCCAGATATCTCTGGAAAGCTAACAAGCAGGGTGTGACGGTGATTGCTGTATCCGTGTTTGTTTGGTCTCTGGAGGCAGATTGCCTTAATTTTGCATTTATGGATAGTAGAGCCGTCCTTCGTCAACTTGCTTGCTCCTTCCCCCCTTTTTTAAAAGCAGCCTGTGCTGGTAGCCATTGCCACGTCTTGTGGCAGTGAGTTCCGTAAATAAGCTTTGTGTTTTAAGCACTCCCCTTCCTCACTGATTAGTATATTTCCCCTTCTGAAAAGCAGGCATTCTGCCAAGTGCCTCCGAGCCCAGAATCCACCATCACACAATATGGTGATGGCCACTAGCTTAGATGGCTTTAATACGGGTTTAGACTAATCTTAGAGGATAAGATTAGCAAGGAACATAGGAACCTGTCTTCTACAGAGCCCATCTAGCTCAGTATTGTTGACACTGACTGGCAGCGTTTCTCCAGGGTGTCTGGAGGTTTCTTTTCCAGCTCTATGTGGAGATGCCAGGGATTAATAGAGACTCTTCTTACGAACAGAAGAAGCTGCCTTAGCATAGTGTATCCTTGTGTATCCTTGCTGCCATCTGCTTGCCAGGGTCTTGGACAAGGAGGGGCGGCGTTCCTGTTATCTGGTACCTGAGACCTTTAACTTGAGATGCCAGGGTCTGAACATCCCATCCCACCTGCTGCCCTTCCCCTGCAAATCGTTTCCCATTCCAACCTGCTGCTTTGCAGCTGAGCGGTGACCTTGCATTTCCCACGAAGCTTTGCCCTGAGCATCTTTTCCCTGGGGGCATGTTGAGGTTTCATTAGCCAGCTTTTCCTTCAATCTCCTCTAGATGGAGCTGTGGTTTCTTGTTAACAGCTCCATAATGTCTCTTGCCACCCCCACTACCCTCCCCCCAGCGCTGCAGGGTAAGTATTTTTCACACACACACACCCGCCACTATTTTTTTTTCACCGCAGGAGTCGTGCCGAGCAAAGAATTCCGATGACTTGTGCTAGAGCGTTTCCGTACGATCCGTCGAAGGGAGCCCTGTTTCCCCCCCCCTGGACCTCCCTCCTCTTGCCAAGCGTGCCAGGGAGAGGAGGGCGATGTGAAAAGAAATGTTTATGTTAGCAAGTGTCCTTTTGGACCTCTAAGCTGCCATCTTTTTCTAACCCTAAGCAGTTGTTATCAAATGGCAGTATTTGCGGCGCTCCGCAGACACTTGTCTTTTCAAGGACAGCAGAAGAGAGCGAGAGGCTTGCGGGAGCAAACCGGCTTCACCTATAGACGATTAGCAAGGGTTGTGTGTGCCTGTTTGTGTGTGTGCTTAAAAGCTGCTGATGCCATGGGAGTCAGGTCGGAGTTGACGTGCTGAATGGTGTCGGAGAATGTCGGCTCGCGGCAAAACAAGCACGCGCATTCTGCAGAGCGAGGCAGTCAGAAGCTGAGCGTTGAGCACCGTGAGCAGAATAAGTGCCACAAACTCCACGCCTGGTTGGATTGAACAACCTGCTCTTATTATTTAGATTCAAGCTTCGTTTAGCATCAGCAGAACCAGAGTGTGGGGCAGCTAGCGCGCGATGATGCCTGTTACGCAGTGTTGAATACTAAGAACATCAGAAGAGCCCTGCTGGATCAGACCCAGGGTCCATCTAGTCCAGCATTCTGTTCCCACAGTGGCCAACCAGCTGTCGACCAGGGAATCACAAGCAGGACATGGTGCAACAGCACACTCCCACCCATGTTCCCCAGCAACTGGTGTATACAGGCATACTGATACTGGAGGTAGCATAGAGCCATCAGGGCTAGTAGCCATGGATAGGCTTCTCCCCCAGGAATGTGTCTAACCCCCTTTTAAAGCCATCCAAATGAGTGGCCATCATTACTGCTACTCTGTTGTAAATTGCAGGGAGGGCAGTGTTGGGGGTGGGGTGGGGGAGGAGGAGGAGGAGGACTTGGACTTGTGGGCATGTTGATGGACAGGGAGGAACAGGAAAGGTGGGCTCAGAGGAAGCATGTGGTCTTGTGACACGTATGCTTTCATATGAACATAGGAAGAGCTCCCCTGGATCAAGCCGGAGATCCCAGCTAGTGGAGTGTATGCTGGTAACCAACCAGATGCTTCTGGGGTGCCTGAGTGGAGGCCGTAAACCCTCTCTTGCTCTGCAACAAATGGTATTTGGTGGTATTCTGCCTCTGAGCGTGGAAGTTATTAATAGCAGTTGATAGACATCGGATAGGAACATAGGAAGCTGCTGTATACCGAGTAAAAGCATTGGGCCATCCAGCCCAGTATTGTCAACACTGGCTGGCAGCAGCAGCAGCAGCTCTCCTGGGTGTCAGGCAGGAGATTTTCCTGCCCTGCCTGGAGATGCCGGGATCGAACCTGGGATGTTTGGCATCATGCAAAGCAGCTCCTCTGCCACAGACCACTTCCTCCTCCTCTTCCTCTTCCTCCTCCTCCTTTATAAATTTCTCTGATTCCATTTTAAAGCCAATGCTTACCTCTTGTGGCAGTGAATTCTGTAGACTGAATGTCATGCCCTGTAATGTAGGGCTCTCACTGAGTCTGCCTTGACGCTACTGCCAGTTCATTTCATTGGGTGATCCTGAGCTCTAGTTATATGAGAGAGGGAGAAAAGCCTTCTCCACCCCATGCTGAGTTCCTTGCTTATCTGTGCTGTAGGGTGCCTTGTCCAGATCTCTTTTCTGGAGGGTCAAGACCCTCAAGCGAACCATCATACCTTGAAGCTGGGTCGCACACGCACGTTTTATGTATGTTTTAGGGTTTTTGTTTCAAGGGAATGCACAAAACAGAAGAGTTAAAATGTGTGCTCCAGATCTGAAAAGCCAGAGCTCTCTCAAGCAGCAGACCCCGTTTTCATGTTCCACGCTTAACCCTGGATTGGAACCTGGGACCTCATGTGCGCCACCCCTGAGCTCCAGCCCCGCCCCGAAAGAAGGGAAGTCCTCCCGAACCCTTCATGTTGGAGAGAGCCAGCGGCCAGCTTGGGTGGGTGGAGCCAGACCAGTACCTGGGAGCTCTTCCTTGCTTAGGAAGAAGCTCCACTGTTTAGCCCCAGTGGGTGGCTGTGGACAAGGGCCATGAGTTGCCAGATCCAGCCGTGGCAACAGCCGACGATCTCCCTTGAGAGCCCAATAAGCCGGACTTCTGCTTTGTGCCAGGTTTTGCTCCCAAAGCAATATGAAGAGAAAGTAGATGATGGCGCCTCTGAGGCAGGTGCGGTGTGCATTTCTCTCCCCATTGAGTCAGTCAAGAGAATTCCCCAAGCAGAGGGATTGTGATGCCTGGTCTCCCAGTCCAGAGGGTGGTGTTTCCATCGCCTCTTCTAGAAATGCAGGCAGTGCTGCCTGTAAAACGGTTTTTCTTTCGCCTTCTTAGCTTCTATTCTGTCCTTCTGTTCTAGCTCCATCTCCTTCACTTGTCCTAACCGAAACGATTCCTCCATCTCCCCACTCCTCCCCCCTGCACTGCGGCGATCACACCCTTAAAATATTTATCTTCCTTCCCTCCCCCCTGCCCCCTCCCTTTAATTGTCGTTTAGTCAAGCTGTAAATATTTAATCCTTCTTTCCCCCCTTCTTCTCTGAGTTAGTCCCTTCAGCTCATTAATCATCCTCCTCTTCTCTGAAATGGCCTCTCCTGTCGGCAAGTGCTTTCTAGCGAGATGTCCCTGAACTCGGCTTTTATCCCTCCCAGTTCAGCCTTGGACTCCGGATCGTGGGCTTGGATACAGTCTCTCTCTGGGCAGGCAGTGCTAAGGCGGCTGTTTTCAAATCTTGCCTACTCTCTGCTGAAGTTGGGGAGAGCTAGATATCGTGACTCTCTTCCCCTGTCCTTGTGTTCTAGAACTTGCACAATCTTTGCTGCTCACTCCCAACAAGTGTGCATAGGAGGCGGTTCCCCGTACTAATCGTACGCTGTGTTCATAGGATTGTGGCCAGGCTGTCCCCAAATCCAGACCTGAAGAGTACCCGTTTGGGTTTCTAAAGTCAGTTGCTGGAGCTGGGGGCGGTGGCAGCATCCTTTATTAGTATTTTTTAATCAATTTGTATATGGCTTACCATATCTAAAAATATCTCTTAACTGGTATGCAAGATCAGGCATCAATATACAGCATAATGCAAGCAGCAGGTCTTCAGTTGCAATCCTCTATAATCTATCTTATGTTGTGTTTCGTGGTTTTAATGGTTGTGAACTGCCCAGAGAACTCTGGCTATTGGGCAGTATAGAAAGGAAAATAAAATAAAACGATAAAACAAATGTTTAAAATATTTTGAAGCAGAGCTAAAAACGCAGTGATTAATAGACAAACTAACTGGGCTGCACAATCTCCCGGAGAAGGTTTGGGTAAAGAGCGAGGTCTTTGAACAGGTGCCTGAAACAAGCCATACTTGGTGCCTTCCCAGTACCAGCTGGGAGAGCAATCCCATAAGGTGGGTGCTACCACGGAGAAGGCCCAGTTCTGGTTTGCCTCTGGATGGCCAATATGCAGGTCACGGTGCAATCAGCAAGGCCTCCTCCTCCGAGGGCCTTAGTGGTCACAGATCCAGGCTAATTTCCTGGATGTCTGTTATTTCTGCATTCTTTCTGACTTGGCTCTATCCAGTGGTAGGCGCAGGTCCATTTTTGAAACATGTATTCCTCGCCTTGGTACTACAGAATGCGAAAATATATTTGTGTCTGTGCATAGAAGGAAGCTGGGAAAAGAGATGAAAACGAAGCACCTGTTTGGCATTCAGGTCCCAATTCCTGGGCTGTTTGTAGCCTCCCTTAGCAATCGGTTGCAGATTCAGGGGCTTTTAGAGTGGCTGGTGGATCTCTGGGGGTCATCTGGTTCACAGCACCAAGAGATAGTGGTTGCAGCCCTGTTTGTTCCACTCAGGAAGTAGGAGACAGTACTCTAGGCTCCCAGTGAAAGCTGCATAGCACTGGATGACAGCGAGGGCCTCAAGGCCATAGAGCCAGGGCTGCAGACCCTCTGCCTAGGGGGCCAAACCTGACCCTCCGTGGTTTCCCAGAATCCAACGCCCCCTTCCCCTCGCTCTCCGCCCTTTCCCCAGCACCAATTGTTTGGCGGTTTCCCAGCTTCTATGCAGCTTCTCTCGATCCCAAAAATAGAAATGCCTCCCCTATGGCTCAGTTACTTGCAGTAAGAGCTTTAAGCTTAAATGTGCCAGGGTTTTAGCCCCTCCTTTTTGCCTTTGGCCACACCTACTTCTCCAAAATTGGATCTGGTCCTCTGTGGCCCTGCGATCGAGAATGGGTGTTGGCTTTTGGGATGGCTTTCATGTTAAAAGCAGAGAGCTCATTTTTCTGTAGTGCCCCCCCTCTTTCCCTTGCCCGCCCCTCCTCCTCCTCCTTTACTTCTTCCTGACCTTGAAGCAGCTCCTGCCGCCGTTCTCCACGGCTGCTTGCGCCAAGCCCACTGTTGGCATGTGAGCTGCCAATCCCACTTTGCTAGCCTAAGCATGTCTCCTGGCTGGGTCCCCACCTCCCGATTGCGGAAGGCTTAATGTATGGCTCGGCTGGCGTAGTGAATCATTTAAGATCTCGTTCCAGCTTTCATTGTCTGTTTGGCTTCCTGCTCTCTTGGAACCCTTGAATCAGCCTGTCAGTTTGAATTAATCATAAGCGTCGGGGCCGCCTCCTTGGCTTGCCTGACTCGAGGGCAGGAACGCTTGTCAAAATCTGACTCCTGCTCCGGGCGCACGAGTCGGCACAGCCGGCGACCTTCCACTTGCGGTGGGGTAGAGGAAGGGTGTGGGCCGCTGCCAAGAACAGCGAGCCGGGCCTCGCGAAGGATTGGGATGTCTGGTTTAATGAGCGTCGGTTGTTTGGGAAGGACATGAAGCATATCGTCCCGAGGATATGACTGAGACCCAGCTTTTCATTCCAAGGGGTCTGTAACTGGCAGGGCAGAACACTTTTGCGAAGGGGACGAATGGTTAAACTCTCCCTCCCCTTCCATATCCCATTGCTGGCTCATACCCGAATCTATCTCCCAGCTGCTTCGGATTCGAAACCGAATGTGAAGTGGGCCGGGGGTGGTTCTGAGGCTCCCCGAATCGGCCTCTGAGGCGAATCGGGGTGGGGGGCGGTGCACATTCCTAGCTCCTGTACTCTGTGCAAGCGCTCCGTGCCTCCTAGCAATTTTTCTCCAGAACCGTTGTGAAGCACTTTGCGAAGGTGCTCTAGGTACAATTAGTAACCCCCATCGTGAGAGCTTAGGGCGCTGTCCTGAGGTATGTAAGTTCCAAGCGGCATAGCACCATTTGTCCCAGTATGCTGCTTAATCCCCCGTCCTACTTCTGCTAGCTTCTCTGCAGTCAGGCTCCGAATCTGGAAGGGCAGGGGCTGGAGCTCAGTGGCAGAGGCCCTGCTTTGCATGCAGAAGGTTCCAGGTTTGAGCCCCGGCATCTCCAGGTAGGGCTAGAAAAGGATCATGCCCCAAACCGTGGAGAAACATTGCTGCCAGCCAGTGTTGACGTTACCGGGCTAGATGGGCCAAGGGCCTGGCTTAGGAGTAGGCAGCTTTTTATGTCCCATTATACTTCCGCCTTTTCACATGCGCTCTCTGGAAAAGAACTCTGGAGAGGAGTTTTGGATGGCACAGGTTACGATGCAGTGGAGTGACATGCTGGGCCTTCCATGGCTCCCTGCCGCCCTCTCCACATCAGACGCTTTTTTTTCTTTTTGTAACCGTGTGCCACTATGTATGCAGCAGAGGAGGCCAGATCAAGAGGCAACAACCGTCGCGGTAATGTGTTTCCCGAGTAGAAATTAAGTGTAATTGGCCAATTATTGAAATAACTTCTTAATCTGCGGAAGATGTTGGAAAACAACTTCCCCATGTGTTTGAGCTTGTTGTGGCAGAATCCAGCCTCGAGACTCAGTCGAGCTGTTTTGGCAGCTTCCCTTTGATCCTGGTCCTCCCCGGATGGCTGCTCCCGTTTCGCTTCTCGGGATGCGGCGATTGGGTCTCCTACCTGGCACTTGTCCAGCTCCATTTAGCCTGGGACCTCAAAACATTTGGCCTGTAAGAATTCCCCACAGTGGCATTGCTGGCAATGGGTTGATAGTTTTGCTGGCAGAGAGAGACAGAAGTAAGCACATCTGTATCCCTGGAGGCATTCCTCGAGCCCAGATAGCAATTTTCCAGGCTTGAGTCTGAGCACCTGTGCGCTAAAGCAGGGTCGTAATGAACCATTTCTATACTTAGGGCCAACTCCCACCCTCCACCCCAGTGCTGTACGTAGCGCTGGGATGATGTGAATAGCGTTGTGGTCCTTGAAGGATACTGCTACTGAAATCCCAGGTTCTCATCCCAGATTCATATAAGCTATTGCCGGGGGAAAAATCAACTTATTTTAAATGTATCATTTACTTATTGCTAGCCGTCTTTTTTTAAAAAAAGATTAAATTGGTTGAAAGAAATTTAATCATCGCTGTCACCTGATTAAAGAAACCAGTCAATTAACTGTATGAGCTTTTAGTTGTTTTATGGAAGATGTATTTATTGTTTGCTATATCCTGTCTCTCCTTCAAAAAGCTCGAGGTAATGTACATGATTCTCTGCATTTTGTCTTCATAACAAGCCTGAGAGTCAGTGATTGGCCCAAATTTTAGTCCGTGAACTTCACGGCAGAGTGGGGACTAGAACCCGGGTCTCCCGAGTTCCAGTTCAACACTTTAACCGCTACACCAAACCGGCTCTCCACTATACTCTATCAATCTTAGGGTGACCCTATGGAAAGGCGGACAGAGCTCCTGTATCTTTTAACAGTTGTATTGAAATGGGAATTTCATCAGGTGTCATTTGTATGCATGCAGCACCTGGTGAAATTCCCTCTTCATCACAACTGTTGAATTTCACCAGGTGCTGCATGTATACAAATGACACCTGATGAAATTCCCATTTCAATACAGCTGTTAAAAGATACAGGAGCCCTGTCCTCCTTTCCATATAGTCACCCTAATCAATCTTCATATGAATAAAGCTATACTGAAGGGAAGCAAAGAGCATCCTGGACTGATGCATGCACCCTTCACAGCAGGCAGCAACTTAGAAGAGGCATTTCCTGCTGCTTGAGTTGGAGAGTGAAGTAGGATGCCTCTTCACAGGGGAATACTTTTTCCACAATGGTACCTGCCACCCTCAGCTTAAGTGCATTCTCCTATTCATTTTTTTTTACATAAATCTGCTGTCTGATTCATCTAGGCTATGTTTTTAATCAATCAAAAGATCTTTTGAAAAATAATTCACGTCTCTTATTAATCAGCTAAATTCTAATCGACTAAACTTTTTTTTTAATGGTTGGCCACCTTAATGAATCTGCATGTGTTTTGGTCCCTCCACAAGGCATTTGCACTTATATTTCAAAGGTAGCAGTGGTAATACACTAATGTTTCAAAGGCAGCAACGGCCCAGGAAAGCAGGCAAATAACCGCATTTATAAATTTGAGTTGCCTTTCAGTCCAAATAGCTGCTCCTACCCATAGAGATTTCCAATTTAAATTTTAAAACAACGTTAAATCTTTTTTAAAAAAATCCTGGGCCCGTTAAAGTGTTACCATAGGCATGCTGGAAGTCTTCTCCCTGACATGCTGGATTTCTGTATGCAGGGAATTCTTCACCATCAGGGAGCATCACAGAAATGCTAGTTTATGAAATTTCTTCTGATCACACTGTTTGCAATCCACACACGTCCCAGCACTTTTATGTAAACCTACCAACGTGAGGTTAACCCTTTGTGCATCAGATAAACCGGGCAGCGTCCAGGGAAGTTTATGGCTGAATAAATATGTTCATCTTTAAGGTGCCAGAAGACCCTTTGTTGTTTTTGCTGCAACAGACTAACACCTCAACCTACCTGGAGTTTTCGAAATGCGCTAAACGGATTTGGTATATTTATGACAATTCCTGTATATATTGACTCCCTGCAAGGGCATCATTATGGGAAAAGCAAAATATAAATACACTAATAATAATTCCGTAAAAACAAACAAACCCTGTCCTATGAGCCCTCGGCCCCCAGGCAGTCTGAATTTAATTTATTTAGTTTAATGCATTTCTTAGCCGCCTTTCAAGGCTGCAATTTTGTGACGAGAATTGCGACAACCCAAACCTAGGCGTACCATTTTGATGGAGATCTCTGGTTTCCCCCACTCCCATCAGCTCTTTATTTTAGAGCGGGTTTATAGCCTCTTTTGAGCATTATTATTCTGCATGCATTAATCCTGAATAACAGCACAGCTGGGTTCTGTCCTTGCAGTCACCGAGAGAGATGAAGAGAGTCCTCATTCCACACCCTGCCAGGCGCTGCTGCGATAGAGTGGAAATAATCCACCCCTTTGCCACAGTTCACTCGTCTCAAATGCACGAGCCACAAACGTGTTAAGGGGGGGATCTGAAACGTAAGTAATCGCGAGTGTGTCTCTGCGGCTGCAGGGCGGTGAGCAGTTCTGCCGGTAACAATCCGATGGTTTTTATTTTTAGGAGTGTGGCAAGGGAGGTTCTGTATGTTACAGGGCAAGCAGCAGTATGAGCAGCAATATTTTTGGTTGAAGCGCGAGTATCCTACACTTCTGGACCTGTATCCTCTGGGACCTCCAAGCCAACGCCGTAGAAGACATGACCAATATTCAGAAGGATCTAGACAGGCTGGAACGCTGGGCCAAATCTAATGAGATTCGACAGAGATAAATGTAAAGTCTTGCAGTTACTTCCAAAAAATGAAAGACACAGGTATACAATGGGGGGTTACCTGCCCAGGCAGCAGGACATGTGAAAAGGACTTGGGTGTCTTAAGTGAATCACAATCATGTGATGCAGCAGCTAAGAAAGCTAAGGCAATTTTGGTCTCCATTTACTGAAGCATAATACCCCGTTCGTGGGAGGTAATAGTTCCGCTGTGTTAGTCAGGCTGCATTTGGAGTAGTGTGTCTTATTCTGGGTACCTTATTTTCAGAAGAGTATTCAGGAAGATGTGGGTGTCAGGAAACCCAAGTCCTAGGAGGAGCAGTGGAAAGAGCTGGGTATGTTTAGCCTGCAGAAGAGAAGATTACGGGCAGACATGGGAGTGGTCTTCAAATATTTGAAAGGCCGTCAGGCAGAAGATGGAGCAGATTTGATTGTTGTTCCTACTAGAACCAACAGGTGGAAATTGCAAGGAAAGTAAGCCCACAAGTTGCTAGCCCACAAGCACCGAGCACTTGGCTCATCTGCCACCTCTACATACCTGCCTTTGAACATGAACAACGAAGAGTCTTGTGACAATTTCCAGAGGTGCAGCTGCATTAGTCTATTGCAGCAAAAATAACAAAGAGTTTTGTGGCGCCTTAAAACGAACAAATTTTATTCTGGCAGACACTTCCATGGACTATAGCCCACTTCATCAGATGCATGAAGTGTTACCCTCAAATTTGCAGATAGATATAGGTTGAATTCGGATGACACATTAAGCAACTGGGGGGGGGGGGGGGAAACAATCGTCAGTTGTATTGACTATCAAGTCATCCGAATGCTGCCATAGTCAACTCAGCACTGATCCTAATCCACACCGCGGTTGATTATTTATTGCCATGTTGTGTGGGGAGTACCCCTAGATGAACAACTGTAAAGTTGTTTATTACCCCACCATTGACTATCGTGTTGTCCAAATTCAGCCATACACTTTCTGGTAGTGGGGGGTGTGGGGAGAGGTAAACTGTGTTGTCGAAGGGGATGAAAATGCAAAAAGTTCAGACAGTGATAATTACCTTAACAGTTTTCACACAAGGTTGTCAGGTGACAGCGCAGACTTCATTGCAATGGCGAACCGATTTAACATATGTAGTGTGATTTATTTATTTTTAAAGTCCTCCTTTGTCTTTATCCAAATCACAGGAATAGAGTTGCACCTTCTGACAAATTGTATTTAAGCAATTTCGTGTTGATATCTGTCTTTGCAATTCCGTTGTTCAACAGTGGCCGCTCTAAGGTGGTCGACAGAGAGTCCTGGGAGTTGAAATGTTCTCCCACTGATTCCTGAACATTGCTGTGCCTGACATCATGTTGAATGCTGGCGAATGACGACATATTTGAGCGGTTGTAGTGGTAGCTTTAAGTAACACTTCCTCCCCAATCACCTGAACTCTTACTCACTGCAGGCAAGCGACTCTTCCCAAGCCTGATGTAATCCGAGTGCCGAAGATCAATTATGAATGGTACACTGTTAAAGATCAATTCCAAAATCCATATTAATGCAATATCTTTATTACGCCCATCAAAAAATCACAAAAAACGTGCAAGCCAAAGATCCGTTTACTGTTTTGTAGCGGACATGCGCTTGAATCTTGAGTATGTTCCAGAAGGCCAAGAGCTTAGTGCATTTATTTAAAGAAAGAGAGATGAAACTCCCTTTTGTACCTAAATTAAATGTATTAGCTGGACCATGTGCGCATTGCCCCGGAGTTGGATCATCCATTCATTCAGTGGAATGGGATGCTTTCCAGGTTTCAGCTTAACACTTTTTCTTTCTTTGTGCTGAAGTTAGCACATTGTCTACCGGACCGCTACCTAATGGATTCCTAGCAGAATTATACTTGGGTCATTTGGCAGCTCCCTTCGTACTCTGTTTTGAGAATAAACTTGCCTGTCTTTCTTTTCTCCTCTTCTCCCCCACCCCTCTAAGATTCTCAAGGCCAGAACGAATCTAAAATATATTCCATGTGCCATCTTTGTCCCTCTCGGTTTGTGGCGTGCCATTTAACCCGATTTAAGAGCATATTCTTGCTTGGTGTTCAATGCATGGATAGGCAGCTTGGGTGCCCTCCAGAGGTTTTGAACTACAACTCCCATCAGCCCCAGTCAGCTTGATCAGTATGCCAGGGAGTCCAAGCTAGCTGGAGGACACAAGAACATCCGAAGAGCCATGCTGGATCAGACCCGAGGGTCCATCTAGTCCAGCACGTTGATCACAAGAAAACTTTCTCAGGCAGCCTTCCCTAACTGGGTGCCCTCCAGGGGTGTTAGATTGCAACCACCATCATCCCCAGCCAACAGATGATGGGAGTTCTAGTCCAGCGCATCTGGAGGGCACCAGATAGGGGTGGACTGCTTTATGGACTGGGGCTCACCTTATAAGAACTGCAGGGCTGCTCCTGAAAGCAGCAGCCCCGTTCCCTCTCCCTTAGTAACGTATAGGGCAACATGCCCCATGTCACTGCGGTGCCATGTTATGCATAGCAGCGGCTGCTGCTTGGGTGGAGGCAAGGAAAGGCGCAGTGTAACGACCTCAAGACATGTGCTAAGCATGTGCTACAGAGAGGGAGAATTTGACACGGGCCTGCTCCTTTTGGAGCGGCAGCCCCGTCTTTCTTCGACCAGGCGGTCCTGCCCTATTCTGACAATTCCTGACACAGGGTAATAGAGTTGTGAGGTTTAGTTGGCATCATGGGTCCTTTGGCTTTGGCTTGGGCGAGTCGAGGCCGCATAAGAAATGTGGTGACGATTGGCAACCTCTGGCTGGCTTCCCCAGGGGCCGACGTCCGGCCGTTGCAGTGGCATTCCGCTGCCTGCATCCACGCGCTGGCAGGCTTTCCTGGCGTGCTGCCCGCTTGAGGAGGCCCGCCCCGTTTGAAAGCCGTCCAGGTGTGGACGAAAGAACCGGCTTCCGAGGATAGGGTAGAACAGGTATTCTCCCTCTTCACACTTCCTTGTGCCTTGGGGTTGGTTTAACATGAGCCCCTCGTCCCTGTTCACTTTATATAGAGTAACCGGAGAGAGATGGAAAATGCCATGGCCTTAGAGTGTCTGAAGAATTGCTGTTTCTCGTGTTCATTGTCTTTAGAGGAGTTCAAGCGATGGCTGTTGACCCAAGCAAATTAATCTTAGCAGATTTAAAACCAGTGGGGCAACCCTAACCATGTGGTGTGCATGCTGCGATTGTGGAGTTGTGTAGAACGCGCTGGCGAGTAGCGGAACCGAAAAGAGCTTTCCAAGGAATCCTGGCTTTCATGTAAAAACTCAATAGCATGTTTCTAGCACTCATGGATGCGGAGCTATGCAACGCTTCCTGAAATCTCAAAAGCCAGAGAGGTGATAAAAGTTTTCAGCAATTAAGAGGTGTAGCCGTTTGCTTCGGGGTCCTTGTCTATCCCGTGACTTGGAAAACCAGAATAAGTTATGCAAAATCGTAAAAATCATGGAATAAATTATGCAAATTGAATTATCGCTCAAATTGCATCATTTTCAAGGGTTGCAGAATGTGGCTTTCCTTGGAAGGGATGAGTAGCGTGTAGCATACATATTGTCGACTATAATCCACATTCTGGCAGGAGCAGCTTGTTGAAGTTTTTTGAAATTTGCAGTATAGGGGAAAAACACCTTTCTTTCCCTGCTTGGCTGGAAATAACAAGATACATGTGTTAACGTGTGTGTGTGTGCGTGTGTGTGTGTGTGAGAGAGAGAGTCTTGCGTCTTTAATAAGACAGACTGAAGGCGGAGGTGGAATTTGCAGACGCAAACCTGCTACAGAACGGACAGGCCTGGCCAAGCTCTCCCTTGGCAGGTTTGCAAGAGTTAAAGGAGTCATTCCCAAATGATGCCCCTGAGAGAAGGATTAAGTAACCCACGGCTCCAGTAAGCCCTGAGAGGAGGGTGCCTGCTGCCACTCTGGGCGTGGGTAATTCTGCACCGTCTCCCTGCACCGGATGCGATTGGATCGTTCAACCACTGCCGATGCAGCAGAGTTACCTGCCTTCAGAGGAGGAGGAGGCATCTCCTCTGTAACATGCTTGCCCTGAACAGCGACTCACACAGGAAAGCCACAAGGAGCAAGTTGCCATGCTGGCAGGCGGCTGTTTCCTCCATCCTCCCCCCAAAGAACCCATTCTTCCCCGTGGCCGAGCCGCTCATGGGAGAAGATGCGTGTGCCCAGGTTTCAGCAGTGTGAGAAAGACTCAGCATTGGCCAGGGGAGACTGCTGCGCTCCCAACAAGTGACGATAGCCCCCATGGTATATATTTTTAAAAAGCTCTGGTTGTGGCAGCTTTCTCTTCCCCTGCTGAAACAGACGTGACCCACACTTGTCCCCTCTGGCGATCAATACCAAATATTTTAACTTGCTTTGTGTGTGCCAGCTTTCTCTTTCCCAGCATGCCTTATCTTCAGCATCCCGCTGTGTGTCCTATTGCCTCCCTATGTGGCTATCATTATATAGGGCTTGCTGTCTAAGCCAGCTTTAAATTATGATTTCCCCCCCCTTTTTCTTTTGGTAAATATTGTGTATGGATTTAACTGCAGCAGTCCTTTTCTTTTGCCTCCGCAATTACAACCCTGCTGGTGCAGCGTCTTCTCTTCTTGCATTAATTCCACATCTACAGTTGGCAGGGCCCGGGTGAGGAGGGGTCGGGAAGAGATTTACGGTGGTCCACTTTTTTGTTTTAATAAGGTAAAATTAGCGGCATGGCAGAAAATCGGGGACAGAATGTATTAAGGGTTGTGAAAGGGAGCCAGAGTTGAGGGGGGCAATGAATTAAAATATCAAGGATAGGAACTAGGAGTAGGGGTGGATAGGAGTAGGGAGAGAAGCCACAAACCTCAGCCTGGATTGAAGGATGGGACCGGAGATGTGTGGTAGAAAAAATGCTTTGCATGCAGAAGGGCCTAGGATAGCTCCTGTAGAGTTCTGGCTGGTTCTGCCTGAAACCTGGAATGGATTCACAGCCCCAATGGAATTGCAGCCACCAGCCTCCACTGGCCCAGCCCTCTGTGGGCCACATTTGGAACCTCCACTTACTGGAGGTTGCCCACCCCTGCCGTATTTTCCTATTAAACTTTTTCTCCAAGCGTGTAACCTTATGTAGCTAAAAACACGCCTCCTCAAACACAAGCGAGAGGAAAGTTTCAAAGGTTCAGGAGAACCGCCAGACTTTGTAGAATTAACCCCCTCCCACCTCACACACAAACATCCCAATGAGGATTGCGCATGCCCCGTGGGTGCAGAATGCTAAGCGTCTTGGAGTGGCGGTAGAGTGAAACAGAATATCCTGGAGGAAAGTACGGCTGGCTGGCACAATCAACAGGATCCCTCCACGCTGCAACATTTTGTTGCAGTTCCCACTCGTCTCCTATTGAGAAAGTGCTGGGTAGCAAATGAGGAAGGTGGTTAGGCAAGGTGGACAAAGAGTCTGGCCTGGTTATAAGGCAGGGTTGTCATAAGGTATAAACCAGGTCATTGTCTGTTTCAGGAAAGGCAGGGGGTGGGTTCTTCCTGGGACGGGTCAATCCTTACTCTCTTCCCCCCCCACCATCTAAAAGTTGGGGGGGGGCTCCCAAACTCCCTGTTCCTGAAACAAACACTTAACTTAGGTTGTCCGCCTTCTTCCTCCTCGCCCTGCCCTCCTCCTCGCCCTGCCCGGCCTTAATATCTTCTGTGTCTGGTTTAGCTTTCAGGCCGACCGGCCCGCCCTGAACGTCGTTGTGTTCCCTCTTCTGCACGAGGACTTGACGGAGGTCATCCGAGATGTCCCCATGATGCACTTGGACGAGATCACCTTGTTCAAAAGCCGGGTGGCCGAGGAGCCGCCAAACTTGTGGTGGTGATGGCGTCGCCGGAGCAGGGCCCTTGGTGCGGGCATGAGCAAGGGCGCTTCTTCTTGGCCGGGAGCCCCCCCCCCCACGCCCATTCGTGAGCCACGTTGCCCCCTCCTTTGAATGCTGTGCAATTTTGGTGCTGCTGCAGGGCCCACTTGCCAGGATGCTGATCAGGCCCACTGATCCCCTTTGGGCAAAATTTGCCCTGGAAAAAAAATCTGATATTTATTCATTTTAATTTCTAGCCCATCCCTTGTCCCCGAGGGACTCAGGGTGGGTTGCAGTTGGAAAACATTGGAGCCTTCCATTCTGGGTTGTTTCCTTGCTATTTAATATATAAATTCTTGTTGAACTTTAAATGTCACTAAAGGTAAGAGCAATTTAACTTGAAGGAATGTACTCCCCTTTTCCCCTTCCCTGTGGTCACTTGTTCTTGCACCCAGTTGGTTTTTTTTTCTTTTCTTTTGGTGCTTCAAGAATTTTTCTTTGCTTGAGTGTCTTAAGGGGCTTCATAAGTACATGCAAAGGGAAGAGATGTCTAAACTTTTATTTATCTGGGGGATTCAAACGTGCTTGAGTTGCAGAGCCAATCCCCCCACCTGCCCACGCTACACCGGCTGCAAATCCAGTTTTCAGCCCTGTACATATCTGTAGGCAGCTGCCTTTTCCTGGGATGTTTCTCTGCCTGTGGGCTGGAACAACCAGCCAGGAGAGCAGTCCGTTGCCATGCCGGAGTACTCTAGGAAGTCCCGACTTGGTGTTGCCGTCCTAGTTAAAATGGGCCTTAAGATGAAAGCTCGGAAGGGAAAACACAAGCGTTGGCCACACGGCACCAACAGTGAAACGCTTTCTCTGCCTTTCCAAAGTTCCTGCCTTTCCAGCTCAGCTTTTTGTTTGAAGCCCAGGTGCAACGCGCCGAGAAATCCTTCTGCCCGAACCCCGCTGAAAGAAACGGGTGCTGTGTAAAAGAGTCCTCTTGCACGCCCCCCGTTCCGTTCATCTGGGCTTCCTCGAGAAAGCTGCTCGAAATGTCCCCCAGCCTTTCTCCAAGGGCCTCTCCTCTTATTTGGTGAACATCCTGAGCTTTAAAAGATGCCTATGCCTTGTCGCAGGGGACCGGTGTTATAAAGCTCTGCTTCCAAATTGCTTGTGCGGGCAGGCCCCCACCCCTTTTTACAGCCCCAGATCATAAATCCTTTCTAACTGGGCTTTTTGAAAGCAGGCACCATTCTCCTTTTAAGAGGTCCGTAGAGATTGAGATTGTGTCTTGGACTGACACTGTTTTATTCACGTCTTGCCAAAACGCCACCTTTGCCGAGCGCCCCTTCCCGTTCGATCCATTTGCCGCATGGATAACCTGGGGCTGATCTTCCCCCCTCCAGGGGATGTCCTGTTGCATTATCCAGCACTTGCCGTGCGGACCTTTGCTTTCCTTGTTCCTTGGGAAGAGCCGGGCCCCACCAGCGGGCCGACGACGACAGCAGCGTCAGCGTCGCATCGCTTGCCGCTTCTCCTGGTTGCGGAGTTAGGCGTTACGGAAAGGGCGTCTGGAGGGGGGGCGTTGTTTGCAAAGTGGGCCATGGCGGCGTGGGCAGGGGGAAGCAGCCTCCTCCTCCCTTCTTCTCAGTGACTTGCTTCTGCTCCTCTGTGCTTGAAGTCATGGGCCAGCTTGAGTTCTCTTGTAACAATGTGCGTGTTCGAATGTGACGCTGGTATCTGTGTTAATTGGATTAACAGTGGATTTACCTGTCAAGATGGTATATAAACACTTCTGTCCACACCTTGGCTATCTTAGTAAACTTTTTTGCTGTGGTGTGGGAGGAGAGAAACAACAGGAATTTGCCGTCTGTCAAATCGCATCCATTAGTCCCAACTAGCCCAGTACTGTCTGCTACAATGGCGGAAGTCTTTTCCGCCCTCACTGGAGATGCCAGGGGACCTTCCGCACACAGAGCACGTGGCCTCCCGTTGAGCTGGGTGAGGCTGGGCACCAACCGATTGCTTGCCCGACCTTTCCATTGGGAAGTTCTCACTTTGGTAGCTTTCACTGGTGAGTGGGGCAGGTCTTTGGCTTTCCCCTGTTGCAGGGTGGCTCCGAGAGACACAGGCCTCCAGTGTGCTGAACGGAAGAGGCACAGGATATGGTGTCAGCTGCAAGTTTCAACTTCCTGAGAATCCTGCTTTTGCTCGTGCGGAGTTTAAGCAAGCTTTGGATAGAAACATCTGCAGGGGACCCACAACTCCCATCATCCCTGAACATTGACTGCTGGGCTGAGTCCAAAGGGAGTTGTATAGACCCAAACATCTGGAGCCCCCTGGGTCAGGAAAGGCCGGTGTAAAACAGGCTGCTTTTCAGGACTGCCTTGCCGAATCCAACCCAAGGCCCATCTGAATCTGGCGCTCGTTTCTGACAGTGGCTTCCCAGATGCCGCAGGGCACAGAGGTTATCTCCTTCCCCTTTTGTCCCCCTGCATTTAGTATTATAAGACAGACTGCCTTAGTAAGTGGAGGTTCCCGTTTTGAACTTCTACAGCCCATAACCACTGCCACACCATGTTCTTGTGACGTCCCCTAAAAACACATTTCTAAGGAGCCATCACCTTTTCCTGTAGGAGTGAGTTTCATAAGTAAATCGTGTCTTCTGGGAAGCTTCTTTTTGTCAGCCCTGGGGTAGTTTAGAAACGGGGGGAAATGGGGGGGAGACCCTATTGGCCCTAGTTTTAAAGATCTTGTTAGTTGGGAATTGTACTGTTTCTAACAAGGGTACAATAACTATAGGGATGCTCTTCTTCTCCTTTAAAAGAAGCGGAAAATACATGATTTGACTACACATCAGAGCATACCAGTGCCTCAACACAGCAGTGTGTGTGCGTGTGCGCGCAACACCAAAGTAACCGTAGAGAGAACTCTCTCTCCGCCCGCCCACCCTTACTCCGTGCACAGTCCCGGCCACAAATCCTCTTAATGCAAAGGAGTGTTTCAGCTGCCGCTGCTGCTCTCCAGGCAGGATTCAGCAGATGTTAATAATGTGCTTATTTTCTCTAAGTGCCATTTTGGCATCGGTGTTAATTACAATTTATATTCGGCAACATTTACACTGGGAAAAGAACCCACCCTAATGGTCCCCAATTGATGGGCCGAGGGCCGTTAAGCGCAACGCCATATGTTCCGAGTGCCGAGCAGCGGATGGGATGCCAAGTGGAGTCAGCAACGAGGTGCCGGTGTTCTCTTTTGGGGAGTGTGTGTGTGTGTGTGCTGCTTCCCTGTCCTTTTTTCGTACTTCGTTTTCTTTCGATTCAAAGCAACTTCTCCCCTTTTCTCCTCCAAGCTGGAAGAGTTGAATTGGTTTGAAGATAAAGAAGCCTAAGAACTGTGCCCCGCTTGGACAACACCTGGCCAGTTAATACCTGGGTGGCAGGGCTTGAACAGTCAGCCTCACGGGTCACCTGGTCACAGTTTTTCTCACTACGGTGACATTTACTGCATTTCTATTGAAATTTTAATAATCGACTCTACATCTTTATCTATACATATAAGTTAGCACATGGGTTTTCCCTTTGGCAATTCATAATCCCCCCACCCCGGCCAGAGCTATGTTAAAACAAGGGGGGGCAGACTAATTACAAAGGATTAAAGCCCCACCACCCTCATGCCGGGGCCCCGATTCAGATTGCAGCCCTAGCACCTGCACTTTGCTGCATTTCCAGTTTGGCTGGGGAGGAGAAAGCCCTCCCTCCTCCACCAGCACAGAAGCCGAGGAGGAGGAGAGGCCCTGCGGTCCGGATGGGAATCTTCCGAGGGCCGCATTCCAAGAGGTTCCCCTTTGTTGCTTTATAAGAGGTTCTCGGTCTTTGCTCCTCCTCTGCCTGGCCTGCGTCCAGGTTGCAAGAGTCTACTGCAAAAGTTGTGGGCTTCCTTGAGCCAAGCTCTGGAGACGTGGAAAGGACACGGGGTCGTCTTACCAACTCTCACCGATCCATACTCATTGCGCACTGTGCGCAGCTGGGCCCGCCCCGTGCGCACCTCCACCTCTTCACCCTTCTTCGAAGCCTGTCAAAGGAGCAATATTCTTCACGCCGCTCAGATGTCGCCAGGGGCAGCCGCCCTTCCTTGCAAGGGCCGCGAGATGGTCGATTGGATGCGATAGATAGACCCCAGCAGCTCTCCGGCAAAGTCCTCATTTCCATAGAAACGGGACGGGATGCGGCACAGGGACTCATGATGAATAGCCCAGGGATGCTGCCTTGGGCCCTCTTTTAATTTTTTAGGGGGCAGAGAGGACCAAAGCAGAGCGCAGGCTGTAGCCACGTGGGGAGGTGGGCCGGGGCAGGAGGCGTGCACCACTCAAACGAACGAAAAACATTTTACCCATTAATTTCCCAGATCATCTTCTGTTTTTTCTCTTCCTTTTCTCCCCATCCCTGCTACACTACTGCCTGTTTTTTCCCCTAAACAAAACACTCCAGATTTCTTTTGAAGGCTTCACACACACACACACACTCCCACTGGCCCCTGTGGTTGAAATTAATAATAAAAAGGACAAGCGAAGCCTTTGCTGTTTTACATTATTGCTGGTGGTTAACAGCAGGGGGTTCAGCCATAAAGCATCAAGGGAGGGGAGGCTGACCTTTGTCTGTTTGAAATGAAATATCGGTGCCGGTGTGTGTTGTTTCCAATAGCATTG
Source organism: Anniella stebbinsi (assembly GCA_029215795.1). Taxonomy (NCBI): domain Eukaryota; kingdom Metazoa; phylum Chordata; class Lepidosauria; order Squamata; family Anniellidae; genus Anniella; species Anniella stebbinsi. The sequence goes on from JARDYH010000007.1 coordinate 56,186,017, forward strand.
ACCTCTGACACCCTTGTCACCCTCCCCCCCCCCCCCGTTCTCTTACCTTCCCCCTATCCTTTCTCTTCCCCACCCCGGCTTTGACACTTGATGCAAAGGTCCAGTTCCTATTGGCACACGTCCCCACGATGTTGTGCTGGCGAAAAGACAGACTTGCTTCGAGCTGTAACGCCCCCATTCTCACGGCAAGGATTTCCATCTGAGCACTCTCACACCCACACACGCGTGTGTTACTGAAGGCTCAGCTCTGAATCCTGTATTCTTGCACTCTGCAGTTTATTTATGTATTTGCTTATTACATCTTTATACTGCCCGTCAGCCAAAGCTCTCTGGGCAGTGCACAATTAGAAACCATTAAAAATAACAACATAAATGCAAACATTAAAAAGTTAAAAAGGCAGGGTAAAACGAGCGACATTAAAAACCATGGGAAGCCTGTGTAAAAAGGTATGTCTTCAGGAGGCGTTTAAAAGATGTAACGTTTTCTGCCTCCTGAACCACACGAGGGAGGGTTTTCCAGACGGTGCGTCCCCTGTGCTGCCAAAGTGAGGAATGTAGGAAGAGCCCTGCTGGATCAGACCAAGGGCCCATCTAGTCCAGCATTCTGGTCACACACTGGCTGACTAGCTGCCCACAGACAAGCAGGAGATGAGTGTGACAGCGCCCTCCCACCCATGTCCCCCAGCAACCGGTGTGCATAGACATACTGCCTCTGATGCTGGACGCAGCCTACAGCCACCAGGACTATCCATTGATCGCCTTCTCCATGAATTTGTTGAACTCCCTTTTGAAGCCATCCGAATTGGGGGCCACCACCACATCTCGTAATTTGACTCTGCCCTGTGTGAAGAACTGCTTCCTAGAATCTCCCATGGGATGACCCCATTGGGTTCTAGTATCACGAGAGAGGGAGAAAAATGTCTCCCTATCCACATTTTCCACGCTGTGCATAATTTTGCACATATCTATCCTGTCTCCCCTCATTTGCCTTTTCTTCATGCTGAATGTCTCAGATGTTGTAAACTTTCCTCGTAGGGATGTTACTAGTGAAATGTAGAGCCTTTCCGTTTCACTATGTGAAATGTCAGGTTGAGCAGCGCAAGGCACCTTAATGCGCATGGGTATGCCTTTGTACGCATGGAGCTATATAGTGGGACCTGCCGTGTGTTTAAGATTCCCACAACTCTGTTCCATTCCCACAACTCTGTTCCAGTTTCCCATCTCTCCACCCCCAGCACCCCATCAGTCAGCCCAGCATTCTCATTGGGCAGTTTGAAACCCCAGGACCTGCTGATACCTCTCCAACTTGTGCATAGGTGATACCGGCTTAGCTACATAAGTAGCGTCACTCACAGCCGAACATCATAAATAGAAGGAATGATGATGCATCATCCATTTCTGGGCAGCAAGCCTGGAAAATGACAAGTGTTAGGGCTAGACAGAAAATGCATTGAACGAATCTAGCTTTTTTTAAAAAAAAAATACCAGCCACGAGGGAGTTGATCAGTTTAATGATGCACTATATGAAGAGGTCCATCCACACCATGCATAATTTTGTACACCTCTATCATGTCTCCCCTTTAATCTCCTTTTTTTCCCAAGCTAAATAATCCAAGTTGTAGGGGAGATAACAGAATCATAGAATAGTAGAGTTGGAAGGGGCCTACAAGGCCATCGAGTCCAACCCCCTGCTCAAGGCCGGAATCCACCTTAAAGTATCCCTGACAGGTAGTTGTCCGGTCCTACTCGGAGAATTTGATCCCCCAGTTAAAGTTTTTCTAGAAATACAAGAAGGGGGCCCTCTCCCAAATATATGGACACAAGCATTGATAACACTGATACCTAAATCAAATAAGGGGAGTAGCAATCCAGGCTCATATATAACTTTGCTGAATATAGATTATAAGATAGTCACAAAAATTTGGGCTAAAAGATTAAAAGAGGTGATTAATGAATCTACGGGGCAGATCAGTATGGATTTCTGGGAAAAAAAGAAGATATAACCGGTTAGGAAAACATTTGGACTAAGTGGAGCATTATAAGGAAAGTACCAATGACAATAATGACTCTGGATGTGTATAAAGCATTTGATACGGTAAATTCAAAATTTATAACAAATATGCCAATAATATATAACATGGGATAAAAAATTAAACATATAATAGATGCAATATATATTCAGACAACAGCCAGAATAAGGTATAATGGTTTAGAAACAGAGGAAATAAAATTAAATTCTGGAACAAGACAGGGATGGCCATTATCAGCATTGTTGACTACATCTTAACAAGGCATTTCCAATAGGCTACAACACTCAGGACAAAACAGGGCCTGAGATTTACCAAGGACAAGTTGCAGAAAAGGGGAACTTCTGATGTTACCTGGCGTTCCTGATGTTACCTGGTGCCCCAAAGATGTGCAATACACCAGCAACTTCCCTCCGAATTCACATTTAAGCCCCATGAAAATCCCACACAGTTCTGAAGGCAGGCGGAGGGACCTCCATTTATGGCTGTGGGTTTTTTCCTTTTAGCTTTCAAACGCTCAAGTGTAGCGTTTTTATGTTAATATATGATGGAAGCCTGCATGCCTGCTGCCTTGGTTTTAAATTATTTATTTAAGTTAATCCCCTCTGCCTTTAAAAAAAAAAAAAAAAAGAAGGAGGGGGAAAAGCTTTTTCTTCCTAAACTTCCAACTATGTACTGTGAATGTTAAATTGGGCATTGCTAATTAGCCATTTGACAATTAAGTAATGTAGCGCAAAACTGTTAGGACATTGGATTTGGGCTTTCTTTCTTCATGTATTTGTGAAGTCTGCATTCCCCTGTCCCTGTTCCCACACACGCACACACACACACACACACACCGCCTCTGCTTTGAAGTAAAAGCTGAACTCCCCTCCTGCCGAAGGCTGCAGGAGGTGTGTGTGTGTGTGTGAATTGTGAGGCAGAAGAATGCTCTGAAAACTTTGAGGCTTGCTGTGAGCTTTTGTTTTTGTTAAAAAGGAGCAGTTTTATATTTATTCACAGGCTAGAACGCTAAAAAAATAATAATAACATTAGATGGCCAGTGAATTTGTATAAAAGCGTGAGGGTGCCATGCTGCACATGTTTAAACAGAAAAGAGTTCTACAACTCCCAGGGATGCTGGGAGTTGTAGGACTTCTGTTCCGTCTAAACATGCATAGGATTGCACCCTGAAAAGGCTAGTTGGTATGTAGCTTGCTTCCATTTTCTCCACTTTCAGTATTTAGAACCTGCAAAATCAAGCTGAATTTCTTGAAATTAGGGCTGGCTAGGGTGGCCACTCATGTGTAGTCAAAAAAGAGGAAATGCGTTCGCCACGAAAGAGGAAGATTGGCACAATGCAAGTATATATGTCAGTCTGCAGATTTAGAAACTCTCCCCCCCTTTTCTGTCTAAACATGCAGAAGATTGGACCTTTATTTAAATAGAAATACTAGACATCCAGCCTTAGTGGAGAAACCTGACTGGGTGACCTGTGTTTCTGCTCAGTCTACTGATCAGGCTTCTCCCTCCTTGAGGTTCTTTAACTTCAAACCATTTAGGGACGGGGCAGCCCATGAAACAGCAGACCCCTTCAAAGAGAAGACTACCTTCTGCCAGCAATCCAAACAGAGGACTGTCCTCTGTAAAATAGGACGCCTGGCCACCCTTGGGACCTCTGCTAGCTAAGGCTGCAGGCTTTGAGTGTCATGAAAGGGCAACAAGTTGTTGGCTGTTCAATTTGCTATCAGTGTATTTTTACTGCCAGAGATGGGCAGTGGTGCTTGAAGGATTTTTCCAACTCACATGCCTGGGTTTGGGAACTATGTCAGAGGGACAGTTGGGTATGTTGGATGGGTGGGGAGACGTCATTTGACACTCCACCTCAGGCAGGACATAAGAACATCAGAAGAGCCATGCTGGATCAGACCAAGGGTCCATCTAATCTAACCCTCTGTTCGCAGTGGGCACCCAGCTGTCGAAGCAGGACACAGGGCAATAGCACCCTCCATCCCATGTTCCCTGGCAATTGGTGTATATAGGCTTTCTGCCTCTGGTACTGGAATTACACATTGCCATCTAGACTAGTAGCTCTTGATAGCCTTCTCCAGGAATTTATCCAGCCCCTTTTTAAAGCCTTCCAAATTGGTGGCCATCACTACATCCTGGGGGAATTAATTCCATAGTTTAACTCTGTGCTATGTCAGGTTCAGTTCAATTCACATCTCCATTGTCTCTGTTGCTCCTTCCATCAAGGGCATGAATTACCTTGCCCCCTGGTAGAGATGGAAGCAAGTCTGAGAGAGTAAATCTTGCAGAGGTGCAATGGGCAACCTCCTCTTTTAAGGAGCATTTGGGCTCACAAAGAACCTATGCTTATTCAGACAGCAATCCTAGACAAATATACCTGGGAATAAATGGGATTGACTTTGTGGAACATACTGAATAAACATGTGTAGGATTGTACTATTAATTCATTAACAGTAGAGTGACCAGATACAAAAGAGGGCAGGGCTCCTGCAGCTTTAACTGTTGTGATGAAGAGGGAATTTCACCAGGTGCTGCATGCATACAAATAACACCTACTGAAATTCCCCTTTTGATACAACTGTTAAAGGTACAGGAGCCCTGTCCTCCTTTTCATATGGTCATCCTAATTAACAGTGCAATCCTATTTATTTTATTTTTATTTATGTATTTTATTCCATTTATATACCGCCCCATAGCTGAAGCTCTCTGGGTGGTTTACAAAAATTAAAAACATTGAACAATTAAAATGCCAATATTCAAAATTTAAAAGCATAAAGCATAAAAACAAGTTAAAATTGCAATATCCTTCTGGGTCAAAGCACAATAACACAACAACACAAACCCTCATCATATGCTGTTAAATGCCTGGGAGAAGAGGAAAGTCTTGACCTGGCGCCGAAAAGATAACAATGTTGGGGCCAGGCGAGCCTCGTTAGGGAGATCATTCCATAATTGGGGGGCCACCACTGAAAAGGCCCTTTCCCTTGTTGCCACCCTCCGTGCCTCCCTTGGAGTAGGCAACCGGAGGAGGACCTTCGATGTGGATCGTAGTGTATGGGTAGGTTCGTGTCGGGAGGGGCGTTCCATCAGGTATTGTGGTTCCAAGCTATGTAAGGCTTTATAGGTTAAAACCAGCACCTTGAATTGGGCTCGGAAACGTATAGGCAGCCAATGCAAGCAGGCCAGAGTAGGTCTTATATGCTCGAACCTTCTGGTTCCTGTTATCACTCTGGCCGCTGCATTTTGCACAAGCTGCAGCTTCTGAACCGTCTTCAAAGGCAGCCCCACGTAGAGTGCATTGCAGTAATCCAATTTAGAGATTATCAGAGCATAGACAACTGAAGCCAGGTTATCCCTGTCCAGAAAGGAGCGTAGCTGAGCCACCAACTGAAGTTGGTAGAAGGCACTCCGTGCCACCGAGACCACCTGAGCTTCAAGTGACAGAGATGGTTCCAGGAGAACCCCCAAGCTACGAACCCGCTCCTTCAGGGGGAGTGCAACCCCATCCAGAACAGGTTGAAGATTCTCCATCTGGTCAGCAGAACCACCCACTAACAGCATCTCAGTCTTGTCTGGATTGAGTTTCAGTTTGTTAGCCCTCATCCAGTCCATTGTCGCAGCCAGGCATGTCTTCATAATATCCTCAGCGGCACAGCTTGTTGTGTTGTGCGAACCTGGCCAGGGTGGCTTGTTGCCATGGGTAACGTGAGTTCTGGGTGGCTTGTTACCCAGATCGTGCGAACCTGGTCATATAAGGCAGCTTCCTAACTTCCTAAGTCACCCGTCAACAGTTAGCAGCACATAGATATAAGGCTGAGTAAGCATGGAAGGCAGTGGCTCTCAGTCTTTCCCCACGACGGTGAGATCTATTTAAACTATAGTAATTATTTTTAAATGTGCACCTACAGATATATAAGTGAGCATATGTAAATGTTATGCAAATTTGTATCACCTTTTGTGCTATTTGGGAGTAGGGTGGGGTGATGTGTTTCCTCTTTTTAAGCTAATTATACGCGTCTACCCTACCCACAGTCTTCCATGTCCTGGAATATTGCTGCTATTTCCACACGTGAACTTCAACTGTTGTTATGGTTTGTTGTTTTAAAAAAACCATAATGGTAATCCTAAAGACGTTCTCTTTTTTACCATCTGCTTTGAAAAACAGAAAGAAGACATGAAGGGTGTTCATAAAAGGGCTGGGTGCTTGTTATTACAGCTGGGGGGGGGAATAATGCTATTTCACAGCACAGATAAAAGTGTGGGAAAATCAACATATATTTATTGCCAGGGAGACTGGATTCTTTGTTAAGCCACTATTATCAAATTAATGTCAAAATGCATCAAACGGGCCAGAGTGTTCCGGGCCCCTTATGCAAAAACATGATTTGCAAATTGGTTACAAATCTATTGTTTACAGGGTACCAAGCAGGAAATGGGCTAATTAGCCATTGTAATAAAGGGTGTGGGGGGGAATTGGCAATTATACAAACAAGCTGTTTTGAAGTATAAATAGAAGCTATTTTATGGAGCTGTTTTAAAAGTACACATGCATATATATATATATATATATATACACACACACGGAGTAGCTTTTTGGATGCCAGCTTCCCAAGGAATGTGTAGTATTAGCAGAAAGAGTAAATGCTTTGAATTTGAAAAGCAGGCTTTTGTTATGAAGGGCTGTTTAATTTTTTTTTAAAGCAGCTGAGAATCTGAAGATGAGTATTTAATGAGGATTGACGCCACCTTTCAACACCACCAGCAACTTGCAGAAACTTGCAAGTGTGTGGAAAGGCAGGTATGTGGCTCATTTTATTTACTTATTTCCTCCATTTCTAATCCACCCCACCGGTAATGTTCTCTGGGCGGATTACAAACAGTGCCCTAGGCCAGTTAAAAATATAAAATGCAATACAAATGTCTAAAATAATCAAATACAACAGAATGCAAAGCAACCCCCCCCCCCCCGGACATTAATCGATAAAACATCCATCAAAGAACTATCTAGAACTAGGGCTGATACACACAAGCATTCATTGTGCAAAGAGTAAAGATGTGAGGAGTGGGTGGTCACCCTTTCGCCCAAGTCCTGGATGTTTTCAAAAGAAATGGGAAGGTGCCTAAGCAAATCTAAATGTTTGCTCTTTTTCAAATGTTGTCCGTCATCTTGCCCTGTGAGAACAGAAGTTGTTTATATCTGAATGGCTAGCAGCATTACATCCATGTTCATACAAGAGTAGGTTGTTCGTTCACACTCTGAGGCTGTTCACACAACACATTAACCCATACTGTTTGGTTGAGTGTGGGTTGTTCTTGAACCATGGGTTTGTTCGTTGTCTGAACCCAGGACATTCTCCGTAAGATGGCTTGTTAACCATGTAGTGTGGCTTATTTTTCTTGAACAACCCACCTTAAGAACCCATGGTTTGTTATTGGGCTGTTCGGGGTGATTAAGAAGACACACTTGTTATTTCATCTCCAATAGCCGTACTGTATCTTATCTCCAGTATCTGAGGCAGAAAATGCTTCTGTACTCCAGTTGCTAGGGAACATGGGTGGGAGGGTGCTGTTGCACGCATGTCCTGCTTGTGTGCTTCCTGCATACAGCTGGTTGGCCACTGTGTGAACAGAATGCTGGACTAGATGGACCCTTGGTCTGATCCAGCAGGGCTCTTCTTACGTTCTTAGGCTCTTCATTAGTGCAGGGCAGGCTGTAGCAGAGTAAAACAATTTGGCAGGATAGAGCTTTCAGTGGCATGTAATAATGAGAGGGAACCCTCAAAGCAGTTATCCTGGGTGGAGAGAATTTTTTTAAAAATTATTTAATTAATTGCCTTGACAGCTGACTGCAGCCAGTATGTAACCAGGAGTTCAAAAAGGTAACTCAACAGCTGTAGGGTGTAAAATTGCAGACGGTGCAGTGCGGCAATGCTTTAGTGTTCATGTGCAGGTATTTACCTACATGTGCATTAGAGTCAAGATGCATATACATACCCTCTGGATGTGTTAATTAGCAGTTTGTATGAGTAACATTTTAAAGAAGGCATCCCCAAAAGGCAAAAGTGACAACCAGGACATTCCCTGGTAAACAGTTGGTGTCTTAAAGAAAGGAAAAATGAGGCAGTGGAGCAACAGAGGAAGCAACTGTGGCTGCGACTTCTTTTACAAATGAAAGCTTCAGGGATTTCATTGTCAGAAGGAATTTTAATAGCCCTTCCCATTTGCAAAAATGTCTGGTTAAATTGTCCTTTGGGCTGCAATAACTTTCCTGACAGCGCAAAAGCTGGTTGACCTTAGGCCGAGGGGAGTTTTCATCACCTGGAAAGGCTGGGAACATTTAAGTTTAATTGTTAACAAAAAAAAGGGGGGGAAAGGTGTGTGTGTGGGGGGAAGACAGAAAAATCCTGTGGTTCATGTAGCCTAGAGAAGTCATTCTCTCTTTCATATTGTGCTCATTTCTTCTGGGGGTGGTGTGGTGGAGATATGTTTTAGAGTCAGAGCAGCATGGATTAAATCAGGGCAGAGCAAGGCCAAGGGCTTTGATCACCCTGAGCAGGTTAGCAATGGTGGCACAATGGTGGGCATGGAATAGGCGAAGCGTATTTCTAATTGGGAGAGTATTGTCAACATGGATTGGCAGTAGCTCTCCAGGGTTTCAGGCAGGATTCCTTTCATAACCCTACCTAGAGATGCCGGGGATTGAACCTGGGACCTTCTGCATGCAAAGCAGGGGCTCTATCCACCAAGCCGCAGCTCCTTTGTATTTAAAACTACATAAAAGTAAGTGTAAGAATCTCCAGAAGTTTTGAAAAAGTCTGTGCCTGCCTTCAGAAAGGGGCCAGGGAAGAGAACACATATGGATTTCTTGATGACTGCCATTCCAAGCATTCCGGGGCCACCACAAAAGCAGGCCTTGCTCATGATAGATGGCAATCTTCCCTCATTAGAGGAAAGAGCCTAGAGCAGTGCCTTTTTGGCCGATCATAAAAGTCTAAGTCAAGTCATAAACCATCTGTTTGCCAGTGGCAGGACTGAGTCACTGAGCAAAGGAGAAGGCATTCCTTGAGATATTTTGGTCCAAGTTTAACTAGGATCACACATGACAGGGCCTTCTCTGCATTGGCCTGATACCTTTGGAACAAGCTGCGATCGGAGGTCTGCCATGCCCTGTCATTGCAGGCTTTTAGAAGGCCTTGAAAACGTATTATTTTACCTTGATATGACCATTGTTGCTATTATTGTCATAGTTATTGCTGGTTTTATTATTGTTATTATTGCTATTTTACTGTGTTTATGTTTCTATCACTTTTAATATTTTAAATGTTTTTGGGTTATTGTTGTTGCTTTGAGTGCCTTGGGGGGGCTACTGCCCTGAAAGGCAGCCAAGAAATATTTTAAATAAATAGGGCTGTAAAAAGTCAAAAACAGCACTTCAAACTCTAACCAATGCAGGTATCTCAGAGCAGGTGTTGTACCTTCTTACACACCTGCCAATGGGCATTCTTGGTACCAGCTGCAATTTCCAAATTCAGATGGGATCAAAGTGTTGTCAAGGCATTTCCATAACCAAAAATATGAATTAAATTCTTGTGGAATTTGGTGTTAGCAGGACAAGGTGGACACCGTCCTGGGCTACTCTCTTGCGTGTGATGGTGCTTTGGCAATTTAGTCGGTGTTAAGTTGCTGGGTACAATTTATGGCTGCAAAACAATGGATTTGGGGAGGGGCCCATCACAACATGTATCTCCGGTTTGACGCCTCTCACAATTTATTGCTCCAGCGACACCAAGAATGGTGCCCCAATTTTCTTCCCCAGCAATTTATGGCAGCATGGTTCAGGGGCAGCATCTGCTTTCTTTTCCATAAAGCCCTCTGCTTTTACATAATTTTTACAGGCAGCTTTGGACTGAATGACAGGGAGGAAGTTGCCATTTTGCACCAGGGCTCTTGCAAAACAGCGATTCATTTTGGAACCTAGTGGGAGGTGGGGGACCAAGCTTTTCAGGGCCAGCCAGGACACCTTATTACCTGAAGTTTAAAAAAGCACCCAAATGGCACCTTTTCTCACAACCCGAGATGGGGTACCATCCATGTGTCCCAATGAGGCTTGTGGAGGAAAACATCCAGTGGTAGATTTGTCCCATAAGTCAGATCTGTCTGTTTCTTACTCTGCTGCTATTAAAACGGCAGCTAGAGTGGCTGATTGGCGTCTTTCACAGAGGACAGTCCTCTATTTGAAAGGCTCTCCTGTCCAATTCCAGTTTATTTATTTATTTTTTAAAAAACATCCAGAGTTAACATCTGGGCAGCAGACTGAATAGGCAGGTGCACAGTTCTCTGCGCTATGGTAAAATTTCCTTTATTTCTATTTGAACGATAATAATTTCTAAATTTTCATCTATTCATATAAATTAGCATACCCAAATGTTGAGGCGCTGTCCTCTTTTGTCCTCTTTCTTTGATGATTCATGCGGCCACCCTAAATAGCACCCCAAACTCATTAGAACATAAAAAGAGCCATGTTGGGTGAGACCAAGGATCAATCTAGTCCAGTGTTCTGTTCCCACAGTGGTCAAACAGATTCCTCAGGGATTATGATGATCATTGCTATACTGCCCCATAGCCGAGACTCACAAGCAGACCACAGTGTGATGTAGTGGCTAAACAGGGGACCCGGGTTCTAGTCCCCACTCGGCCATGGAAACCCACTGGGTGACTTTGGGCCAGTCACAGACTCTCAGCCCAACTTACCTCACAGGATTGTTGTTGTGAGGATAAAATGGAGAGGAGGAGGGATTATGTATGCCGCCTTGGGTTCCTTGGAGGAAAAAAGGTGGGATATAAATGCAATAATAAATAAATAAGCAGGACATGAGCATAACAGCATCCTCATGGTTGTGTTTCCCATCAACTGATGTTCACAGGAATACTTGCTCTGTTAGAGGAGGCCTAGCGGCTATCCATGCATTGATCTAGTCCCCTTTTAATGCCATCCACATTAATTGCCATCACCACAACTTGTAGTAGCAAATTCCATAGTTTAACTATGCACAGTGTGAAGAAGTCCTTCCTTTAATCTGTCCTGAATCTCCCACCATTCAGTTTCATGGGATGTTTCTAGTCTTATAAGAGGGGGAGAAAAACAGCTCGTTAACTACTTTCTTCACACGCTCTATAATTTTATACACCGCTATCCATGTGTGGTTCCCCCATACCTTACTCAAATAGCAGACTTCAAATAGAGGACTGTTCTCTGACAGCCTTCAAATCGAGGACTGTTGCATGTAGTCTAGGACACGTAGCCAGTCTAGGTCCACAGTAAAACAGAGGCAAAGTTCAGGAGCCAAAACAATAAAATAAAAAAGCCCCCGTGTCAGCCAGCTCTTTTTGCAAACCAAATGAAGTTCGTAAAGCCAAAAAGCCCTCAGTCCTGAGAAAATGTGATAAGGCATTGGACACATGGCAGTGAAATGACCTGGAGAAATGCCACTAAGCATTTCTTTCTTCTCTCTCTCTCTCTCTCAACGGTTAGCAAGTTTTGTTTTATTTTCAATCCAAGCACTCCCATTCTTTTGAATCCATGAAGAAATAAATGAGGCACATTTGCAGGCCCAGTACTGGTCAATTTGCGTGCTCAAAAATAACCCTCAGAGAGTATATATAATCTCCTCAGATTCTGGATTGGGAGCCTTACGTAAGGCAGGAATCTCCACTCGCCTCCCTGAAATGGGAGGAAAAGGAGAACTGTGGGAAACCAAGCGGCGGTCGGATTCCAACCCTTAAATGTTGTTTGGGTGGATTTTCCAGCCATTCTTGGGTTTTGTGTGTGCGTGCGTGCGTGTTTGGAAAGCAGTGCAGGGCCCCTCCAAAATGGTTCCAGAAAATCCTTCGCACACTGTGTGTGTGTGTGTGTGTGTTTTGTTTTATTGGCATGTGGAAATAGTTTTGTCTGGTTTGGGCTTGGTTGACTGGTAACCTCCCTTGACTCCTGCCCCATCCCAGAAATCATTTGACAACTGTTAACAGACACGCAAGCCTGGATTGAACCACGTCCCCCTTTCTCCCAAGTTATTTTCATTGCTCAGGGAAGCTCCAGCTGTTCCTTATATAATGTAATTTTGGGGGGAGGGGGAAAAGGGACTCAAGATATAGCATAATTTTCACGTTTGTCCGCTCTTTCCTGAGCCCTCTTGTCTTCTTGCCTGATACTACGTCATCGAGTAAAAGTTCCCTTCATGAGGGCTGGTAGTGATATTCAATAAATCACAGTGAATGAAATATATGCAAAATCGTGTTGTACATTAAGGGTAAAAAAATATATGCTTTTCCCCTTTCTTTTTTGTTTGCTTGTGTTCTGTTCCTGACAGAGCTAAACCTATTCTGAGGTAGTCTGAGGCAACTGCCTCAGGTGTGAAGGTTTTGGGCCCTGTTTGACCCTGTGGTGAGGCGTCTGCCTCAGGAACGAGATTCGGGGTTCTATTAAAGTGCAGGAAGTTGGTAGTTACTGGATTTATTTTTTACTTTTGTTTTACTGTGGTGGGAGGACAGTTTCATTAGACTTGAGCCTCCAAAGACCAGCCAAGATGGCTAAGTCTTAGAACTTTTCTAAAATGTACCCAGTATTGTACTTTGATGAGGGCTAGTGTTCCAGAATGAACTTATTTATTTATAAAAATGTTTATACCCTGACAATATAAAATAATCAGCAAGAGAGGGCAGTGAAAAACAAAACATACACATTCATGACAAAAAAAGACTGCCAGAATCAAACTGTCTTCAACAACTGCTGAAGAACAGTGAGGGAATGGAATTAAACATACGAAGCTTACTTATACTGACCTGGTTTGCACATAAAGCTAACCTATGGTTTATTTAACGCATGGGTTGTTGAATTCCGGGTTGTCGTGATGTGTAAACTGAGCCATGGTTTGTTAACTACAAACAACCTAAAAAGAGAACCCATGATTTGTGTAGTTATAAACTCTGGTTGTTGAAATCATGGATTGTTGTTACAGGTGAACCCAGAATTATGGGTTGTTCATGGGTTATTTCGCCAAGCTACAGAGGTGGTGGGCAAGAGCAGTAAATGCCCCCTCCCACCAGCTGCGCTACATCCCAGTATTACAGTGCCACAAAGGTATTTGGGATACAGGAAGGGACCAGGCAAAGGAGAATGAAAACAAACAACTCAGGGATTGAGAAGATAAACCATGGTTTGTTTGATCATTAAATAAACCATGGGTGAGTGTTATGTGAAAACCAGTTCACAGAGTCAACCGTTGGACTACCTGACTCAGTCTTGTCTACTCAGGTTACCTGCTGTCTAGGGTTTTGGCAGGGCCAACCTGAGACATATTGCTGTCATGTTTTTTTGGCAACCGAGGCAGAAAAACCTACTAGTGTGTTTACTCCTCCCTGGCAGTAAAAATATAACAATCATAAATTAAATCGCTAACAATTTGCTGCTTTTTTTAGACACCCATAATCAACCGCCTGAGGCGGCTGCCTCACTCTGCTTAATAGCATGGCCACTTACGAATCATCAAAAAGAGAGGAAATACATCACCAATAATGGGGACAAAGGAGGACACAAATTTGTGTAAGTTTTGCATGTGCTAATTTATATACGCCGATGCGAATTTTGAAATAGTAGTTATAATATAAACAGAAATTCAGTCCATCTCCCCATAGTGTGGAAGATGGTGACCAGGTCACCTGTTTCCGGCCTGTCCAGGTGCTCATTGTGAATGGTCAACAGTGACTATTGTGGTTCTTTATCTTTAAACTAAAATTGGACAGGGCAGTCCTTCAAACAGAGGACGGTCCTCTGGCAGCCTTTCAAATACAGGACTGTCCTCCGTAAAAGAGGACACATGACCACTCTAGCGGCCACTTATGCATCACCAAAAAGGAGGAAATGGAGTTGAGCTGTAGATTCTACACGGATTGAAGCTGGTTGATGACAGTTTTCAAGGACGGATTCAAAATAACAGTGTTTTGGGGGCATAACGCTCAGATCTTTGTGTAGCACTGAGATCTAAGCTTTCTGATTGCTCTTCATCCCTGCATGGGAATACCGTTGCCCGATTTGTAGAATGCATAGACGCCTTGCAAAATGCAAATGTGCAGAGCTAACGACTCTCGGAGGCAAAGTAACGACCCTCCCCAACCTCTTCTTATAGGCAGCAAAGTTTGCTTGGCATGGCAGATCTTGGCTGACTTACCGATCTGTAGTTGTGTTAAAAAGGGACTCTGGAGAGAGATTTAAAAAATGGTCGGGAGGGGTAAGGGTAGCATCATTTGCATACATGATGCGCTTTATGTATGCGGCTCTTTTTTTGGTGTGTTTGAGATGCACAGGGAAAGAGAGCAAAGGTAGGCAGGGATAATCACAAGCTGCATGCTGGGGTAATGGGGTTGATGAATATGGATGCCACCCTAACGGAGATGAGAAATCTGGAGGCAGAATTAAGATTCCAAACGGTACATGGTTTTGCTCAACCATCGCAATTAAGGGCATAACTGGCCCTGTGCTAAAAGAGCTGCTAACCTGAACCTGTTTTATTAGTCTTGAAATGAGAAAAGTGCTCACGAAGAGTTCTCATCTCTTGAGTGCTCTGTGGCAATCGCAGACCCGATGTGGGTTGGGATAGGGATCACTGAACCAAATTTATGGCCTACATGGGGTCATTTTTCTTTGCATTTTCCTACCATGCCTTTAAGGATGCTTCTTCAAAGGGCACTGATGGCTAGAGGGTGATGCTTGCTTATTCTAAGCGTCGATGGCTTTTCCTGGACTGGTGGCTACTAGCTATTGAACACGTCGCACCTGCTCAGGGAGGGGACTGCGTGAAACAGTCTTGGTAGGGAGGAGGGAAATGTAGCCAGCAGAGAGAAGTCTGAATCTCGCAGCTAGATGGGGCAGGGTGGGGAGCGGAGTAGCTTTGGCAGCGCCAGGAACGTTGCTTTAAAGACTAGCACATTCAGGCTACTTGACTGTTCCCTCTACTTCTGGGCAACTTGAATATTTGTCTCTTGGAAGTATGTCATATCAAGAAGTCTCTTGGAAATGGGTGAACCGAAATTACAACCAGCCCAGCAAATCCCCTCTCCCCCACCCTCACCGCATCCCAGATACCACCTCATTCAGTCTACAAGCCCTACCCCTAAAAAATCTGCTTCAATAGACACAGTCAGACGCAAGTAAAAATTTTTTTTAATGTTTATTTTCACAACTGGCGTTGTACGGAGTAACGTGAGTCACAGGCAGAGGGAGCGAGCCAATAGCCACGTAAATCATCTTCTTATTCTTCTCATGTATCAGGAGGAAAGAATGGTCTGAGAGAACCAGAAACCACATCATTTGGCAAGACTGGTGAAGGCGGGAGGAGGGCTGGGAGGGGGGGCGAGGGAGGCTTCTAATTGCTTCTGTCTGCATAATGACGCTGGGCCCAGCGAACCTGCTGATATCTGAACGAGGAAAATCAGAAACAGCCCTAGATAAACAACTCGCCTTCCTACCCTGACCCCCCCCCCCTTTTCCTTGCACTTCTAATTTGGCTGCACTTCCCTCAAACGCAATGGCCTAGTTTTGCTTGCTTTATGAGAACGCCGCAAGAGGGATCCACATCTTGAATGACTGAATAAGATTTGCAGGAGTTGGAGGCTGACGCTTCCCTGCCTGACGGGGCGCCTTGCTCTTCCCTGTGACTGGCAGAAGCAGTATAAATGATGCAAAATCATAATCATAACAATGGGTGGGGGGAAACACACCACCTTTGCATTTGCCTGGTTTATCTAGATCGGCCTTCCCCAATGTGGTGCCCTCCAGATGTGTCAGCAACTAGGGATGGTGGAGTTGTAGAGAAACATATTGCTACAGGTTGGGGAAGGCTGATCTGCATTCTATAGACGTGCCAAAGTTTGGCTTTGGGTACCGTAACCATTTTAAGGGACTGAGGCGCGTTGTTCCAGCTTTGGCTGGCTCACCCGCTGCCTCCTTTCCCTGCTGACGAATGATCTCCAAACCATCATTTATTTATTTATTTATTTATTTATTTATTTATTTATTTATTTATTGCGTTTTTATACTACCCGATAGCCAAGGCTCTCTGGGCAGTTCACAAACCATAGTCATCCATGCCTTGGAAATGTCCAGATTCAGGGCCAGTGTCAAGGGTAGGCATGATTGGGCACCTACCAAGGGCCCTCACCCTAAAATGGACCCACTGACAAAAGCCCCCTGGACTTGCTCCTTCCTTTCACCATGGCAACCTGCTTGTTCACCTGCCTTTCACTCTGGCCCAGGCAATGGTGGTCGTAAGAAAAGCAGGAAATGCTTACATGGTCACTGCCTCTCTGCCTCTCAAGCAACCAATTGTTAGCCATGATGAGAAAAAGGACGAGGAGCAATAGCAGATGGTGACCATGGTGATGAGAAGGTAAACTCCCAGAGGTACCTTCCTCAAGGGCCCTTAGAAACTTGAAGCCGATAACCACATTTCAACGACAACTTGCGGTTCAACTCAAACTCAGTGTGGGTTATTGTGTTGTCTGAACGCAGTTGAGTTGGTTTATTATATTGCTTGAACCCAGTCATGGTATATGGTAGCATTCTATGTTCAAAAGGCCAGTTTGGAGTGTCCCTGTTGTCAATGGCATGGTGGGACAGGGTCTTCTCAGTGGTAGTGCCATCATTTGGGAACTCTCTCCCAAGGACTGTTCACCTTCCCTGGAGGTTTGTAGATGCCTGTCTTCTAAACACACACACACACACCATAGAGTTGTGGAGAGCTTTGCAGGGAAAATATGACTTTTCTCTGAAGCTTTTGTATAGCTGCTTTCTAAAGATGGTTCTTCAGTGGGCGTTGATGACTAGAAAGTCCACCGTGGGTTTTTAAGGACTGGTAGCTACATGCTGTTGAACCCATCCCACCTGGCTTTTTGTTGCTTAGTTGGTTGATTTACTGATCTGAAGAGTTATGAGCCTTTGACTGCTGTTGTTTTGTTTTGTTACTATCCTTTTTATTATTTTGGTTTTAAAAAAATGTTGTCACATTAGGTATTCTGTGAATCAAAAGACAAGGTTGGGGCCATTTTGGGCTGGGGAATGAAATAAACATACTGTAAATAAATAGATAAATAAATAAATAAATAAATGACATGCATACAGTTATACAGGCCACAAGATTCAGTTCTTTTTTTTTTATGAAGAATTTCAGTTATGGTGCAGAATTTTGATTGATTAATTTTTAGCACTGAATACACTCAGCTATGGCCAGAGATGTATTGGGATGGGTTTTCATTCTTGCTTCTGTAGCAGTGTTTATGCATCTCTGTTGGAGATAACTGGAGAAATCAATGAATGGGAATCCCTGTACGGTTCCCAGGGCTGCCTAGTCTTCCTCCTGTACTACAGCCCCAAGAATTACAAACTAAGCACTTAACGGAGCTAAGGTCCAGCAGATGTCACTAGAGGCTATAGGATAGACTGCGAACTAGCTGACTCTAAGCAGGATGTCTTGGCATTTACTTAAAGCTCTAAGCCATCTCAAAAGCTCGAAACTGGCGGCCACAATATATGATTCCAACATATAACAGTTTAAACCCTTAAAACCTTTTTGCCTGGGCTTTTAAACGTATCCATCCCAAACCGAAGACAATGCATAAACAGATCTGTTATGATTTGGCCATCCTTTTCCTAGTTTTTGAAAGTGAAAGTATCAGAGGGAGGGATGGAGGGGAAAGACCTCTTGCAAGTGATCAGTTGAGATCTCTTGCAAAGAAGGAGGCGAATGGAGAACGGGGAGGCTGGAATGGCTGGAGTGATGAAGCCCCCTGCAATGTTCAGTCTTCACTGGCCTGTTTGGGGGGTTGACCCCTTCAAAAAAAAGTTGTACTTCTGTAAACTTCAGGTTTACCTCAAATTTTGGCTCCATTTCTCTTGGCGCCAAATGATTATTTAAATGTATATCCCATGTTTCCACGCAATGGTGTCTAAGGTGGCTGACAACAAATATACGTTGTGTGTGTGTCTGTACATATATAATTGTGTAAAATATAAATAAACAGATGAAAAAATGGACCTGTAAAACAGCCAGAAAAAGCAGCAGCAGCAACTGCAGCAGATAAAACAGAGCAGCTATATACAAGTTGTGATGATAATCCTGACTTGCAGGTGAGCTCATGCAAGGAGAGTTCTGGTTTGACCTTGGCAGTTGAACTCTTGCAAAGCGCTCTTGCTTTATTTTCAATGCCAGTGATATTATCAAATCTCAATGGCAGCTGTGTACACTTCAAAGGAAGCAGTGCAGAACAAAAACAAATTGCCAAATGGGAGATAAGGTTCCATTGTGGTAAGGGGGTTAGATAAGCCCTAAGAGGTAACGAGTCTGAAGGTCTCCCAAAGGGAGCTGACTCCTTGGTTTTCAGGAAACAATAAATATATATATACTTGTATTGAGAAATGAAACACCTTTGATCTGGAAATTGCACTACAAAGTCCAGGAGCCAAGGAACGACTCTTACACAATTGCCGTGTTTTTCTATTTCTTCCCAGATCTAAGGAGGGTTTAATTTGAGACAGGAGCTTTCCCCAGAACCTCTTTGGAATGCCAACACCCAGAATTAGATCTGAAATGACAAGTTCTTTTGCAAATGCAACATTTGCCCACCCACACCCCAAATTCCAATGCAACCTTGCTTTTGAAAGGTGATTTTTTTAAAAAAACATTATTTGGAGGAATTCACATTCTCTGTCGACCAAAAAAAAAAAGTATATGTCCTAGATATAATAAATGTCCCGGCCCTTCCAGCCTCCACCCCCTCTTGGAATGCCTGTCTGAATAGAAATATGTTTGCTGCCTTTCTAAATGCCTGCAGGGACAGGTTCAGATGGACCTCGGTAGATAAAGCCTTCTAAGGTTTTGGACTGAACTGGCCTTGGCAGAGGCCCTGTAAACAATACCCAACTACTTCTGAGTTCATACAAAGGAGAGATTTCAGCCAGAGACCCACAAGCCCGCACCGGAAAGCGAGGAGTGCATCTCATCTGCTGGAGACATAAGGTGGGATAAAAATGTAATTGGAAATAAAAAATTGGGGAGATGTGCTTAAGCTCTAGGCTTTAGAGGAGTTTTTATAAGTCAAAACAAGCACCTTTGTTTGTTTATTACATTTTTATCCCACTATTTTTTCCTGATGCCTTTGGCAGAGCTGGTGTGGTGTATTGGCTGAGATGACTTCCAAATCAGGAAATCCTTGGTTTATCTACTGGGGAGAGCAATCCTATGCCCTCCTAGGGATTTCTTGATTTGGGGTGTCTGGAGACAGGGGACACAGGATAGTTCAGTTTTCCTGGCTCCGAGCTCTGAGCCTGGGCTCCAAGCTTGGAGCTAGGAAACCGCGCTCCCCACCCCTCCCTTCCCCCTCATAGGCAGCGCGGGGAGAACCACATTGGCGATCTCTCTGTACTCGGAAAATGGAGCGAAGAGATGGAGAAAAGGGGTGTTCCCAGAGGAGACCGGGGCAGCTGCTTTATGCCATTCCTTATGGCCTCCCCAGGCTCCTTCCCTCCCCCTTTGAGACGCTGCTGCTAGAAGGGTGAAATCGCCCATCTAGCACAAATGCAGGGCAGCTGGTCCTTGAAGCTCAATCCAGCTGAAAGCTCAGTGCAGGTAGGTTCCTGCATTGAGCAGGGGGGTTGGACTCAGTGGCCTTCTAGGCCCCTTCCAACTCTACTATTCTATGATTCTATGAAGCTGCCCATCAACAGCACCTGGACAGCAGACTGAGCAAGGCACACAAGTCACCCCGCCATAATTGCCCACACTATGGTAGGACATAGTGTATTTCTTTTTAAATTAGAATAATGATTTCTAAATTAGCATTTATACATATAAATCAGAATACTCAAATACTTGTCCTCTTTATTTAGTAGTTCACAAGTGGCCTCTCTACTCCCAGATCAATAAAAACAGGACAGCCCTTGCGTAGGGCTTATAGTCTAAAAAGACAGCGCACAAAGGGGAGAAATGGAGAACAAGAAAAGTCCGGCCGCAATTCTTAATGGGTTGACTCTTGCTTCTGTTAGGCACTCCATAGGCCTTAGGTAAATCACTGTCTCTTGGCCTCAATCCTCCCATCTCCAATATGGGGGGATAATAAGGCTGACTTACCTTACTGTTGTAAAGAGAATTGCGTGCGAAGTGCTTTGAACACTTGAAAGTGCTATGAAGATGATGATGATTAATTTGTCCTAATTGCCGCTTGTGTACGCCTGGCTGAACTGAATACATATTCTCCTGCTGTTTAACCTTGCCTCCACTTTTCTCCCTCCGGTACTTCGCTGGTGTGGAATTTTAGTTTGCGAGCTCCATGGGGGCAGGGACCTGTCTTCTTGTTACTCTGGAAGGAGTTGTGTGCATTGATGGCCTAACAATAACAACAGCAGCAATAACAACAAATCACAATGCCAAGGAGGGCCAGAGCAGCATAGATGGGAGTTATCCTATTTTATCTGCATGGCAAAAATAATGTGAGGTAGGTTAGGCTGAGAGAGAGAAACTGAGATGCTGAAAACTATTTAGCTAAGCAGGGATTCGGTATGCAAGTCTTCACTACGTCAAACACTTGCTCTATCTGCTGCATGACGCTGGATGTCAACGCTGATTGTTACTACATGTTTCCCGAACCCTGATAACCCTCAGATGGGAGCAGGTCCGTCACAAGGCATTTTGCTGCCTGAGGTGGAGCAGTCAAGTTGCGTAGCACCAGAGCCAAGTTATTTTGGTACCCAAGGACAAAAATTGCACACAACCACCTCTCCCGTCCCTGGCAGGACAAATACAGTAAAAACACATTAAATAACGAACAATTTGCTGCCTTTTCATGACACCTGGGGTGGCGGTTTCATTCTGCCTAATGGTAGGGCCGGTTGTGGGGGAAGTGCTGTTGAGGCGTGCTGTTCCTTGGGCAAGGACAGTAGCTCAGTGGTAGAGCACCTGCGTTGCATGCACATGGTCTCCCAGGTTCTTTCCCCAGGCTTCTCCAGGTAAGGCCAGGAAGCAATCCTGCCTGAAATCCTGGAGAGTTGCTGCCGGTCAGTGTTGACAGTACTGGGCTAGATGGTACAACAGTCTGATTCAGTATAAGGCAGGTTTCTAGGTTCTTATTTAGGGAGGAGCCATAGCTCAGTTGTAGAGCCCTTGCTTTGCATGCAGAAAGTCTCAGGTTCAATCTCCAGTCTTCTCCAGGTAAGGCCAGGAAGCAATCCTGCCTGAAATCCTGGAGAGTTGCTGCCGGTCAGTGTTGACAATACCGGGCTAGATGGTACAACAGTCTGATTCAGTATAAGGCAGGTTACTAGGTTCTTATTTAGGGAGGAGCCATAGCTCAATAGTTGCTTTGCATGCAGAAAGTCTCAGGTTCAATCCCCATGCTTCTCCAGGTAAGGCTAGGAAGCAATCCTGCCTGAAATCCTGGAAAGCCGATGCTGCCAACCAGTGTCAACAGTATTGGGTTAGATGGACCCAAGGCCTGACTCAGTAAGAAGCATCTTCCAGTGTTCCCGGGGTAACTTTCAGCAAATAATGTGTACTGTTGCGGCAGTTGTTTCCGCAACCGAAGTTTGCGCATCCCCCTGAACGCAGCGTCTTTTTCTTTGCGTTGCATCGGAAGCGCAGCTCATTCGCGCTTCCGCCGCTTATCCGAAACGTCTACAGCCGCTCTTATGATTAACTGCAGCTGCTCTATGATTAGCTGTGGCCAAGAGCTGGGTTCTCTGGCCAGAGATCTCCCTGCGGTTTCCTTACCAACGGAAAGGGGGCTCGGAATATTTGGAAAATGAAACGGTGCCCGATCCCAGCGGGGGCTCAGCTGGCATAGCAGAAGTGCTTCGGTAGCTTTTGGCATTGGATTGCAGGTAATGGATACGTCGCACGAACATGTTATTTGAATTCCCCTAAAGGGACTCAGCTACAGATGATACAGATGCCTCTCCTGCAGCGTGTGACCACAGTCCTTCTTTCTATGAGCTTTACCACCTTTCTAGGAAGAACTGCTGACTCCAGAGCTTTCTGCAGAGAGCCTTCTGCAATCATCTGCTTAGCCCCGGAGAGCAAGAGAATGAAAGTAGCCAGCAACAAGCTACACACACACACACACACACACACAGAACTTGCCATGTGAGTAGCTTCAACCCCGGAACCTGTGTTCTCAGCGGACCTGTGTTGGCTCCTTTTCTGTTGGCATACACTCTCCGAATTTGCCATTGGGTTGATATGCCTCTGCAGCTGCATTGCAGATTATGCTGGCTGTGTGCTAAGTAATGCCTTAATGTTTATGTGCATTCAGTGGAGATGCATGTGTATTCCTGTCCCCCGCTGCCCCATTCAGAAATGTACCTGCTACGGACCACGAAGGGGAACCGGAAGAATTACAAATCTAGCAACTCCCACTGACAAAATTTTTAATAAGACACCCCCAAAAGGCAATCAAAGGGACAAAAACAGAGCCAGTCTTTTACGAGGGACAGAGAAAGACATAAGGATGCTCCCTACTAATACATAGGGAGAGTTAGACTGCATCATGTCATGAACAGAGGAAAGAGGCGTCGTCTATTGTCAGTGCTGAACCAGAGGCAGTTTCAACATTAAGAGCCAGGAAGCAGAAGGAGCCAGGGATCACAAACCAGGAGCCAGGTGCACTGAATATCATTGTTGCCCAGGCTGAGTCCCAGCCTGACTTGGAAGCCTATTGAGTCCTTCCAGGTCAGGGGGTTGCCAATGGCCAGCTTGGGTGGACCAAATCCATTCGGAATCGGTGAACGTTTCCCTGCCCAGGGAGCAATCCTCATGGTTCACCACATGAGACAGTAGCAGCACCTAGATGTGAATGTTGCCTCTTCCTCCTTCTCAGAGAAATTTGCATTCTCAGTGTCCATGCAACAAAAGGGGTGTGTGTGAGTAGTTGCAATAAGATCCCTGCATGCTAATGTAATGTCTTATAGGATGGCAATGAATCAAGCATGCCAATTGTGCATCAAAATTGCATAATGGGCTGAGAAATCCAGGTATTCAAAGATGAATGAATAGAAGGTGGTGAATGAATAGAAGGTGGTGCTAAGCTGCCTGGGGCGTCATGGGAATATCAGAAGAGCCTGATTGGATCAGACCAAAAGATGGAGCAAGTCCAGCAACCACAACAGCCAACCAAGATGGCTATGTGAAGCCCACAAGCCCACTCTAGTTCTTGTTGCTCAGAGGGTGGTATTCAGGGAGACGGGGCTTCTGACCCTGGGGGTAGCATATAGCCACTGCAACTAATAGCCATTGATAGCCTTATCCTCCAGGAATGTGTCTAATCTCTCTTTAAAGCTATCTGAGTCAGTGGTCATCACCACCTTTTGGGAAGCAAATCCCTAGTTTGGTCTCAGGTTGGCCCTGGGCACCAGTGCTTTTATCCCTGTTAAGTGCCATTCACAGAGTGTCTCCTGCATATCCATACACACACAAAGGGTGGGGTGAACGTTTGGAGGATTGCTTGGCAGGAGATTCTGTCTCCCTCTGAACTTTCTCTTTGCATGTCAAAAAACTACATTTTCTGTGAAGCCTTGGACACAAAGCCCCTTGTTTCCGTAACCCACTGCAGCTAAGCTTGTAAGGAAGCTGAAAGACATATAATTGGAACAACCACATATTGAGAACCAGTGTGGTGTAGTGGTTAGAGTGTTGGCCTAGGGCTGGGGAGACCCAGGTTCAAATCCCACCCCCACAGCCATGAAGCTCACTGGATGACCTTGGGCCAGTCACCAACACTCAGCCTAACCTACCTCACAGGGTTGTTGTGAAGATAAAATGGGGCAGAACAATCTGTGTGCTGCCTTGAGTTCCTGGGAAGAAAGTCAGGATATACATATAATAGATAAATAAAATGCCTTCACTTCCTTCCTCTTCCTCTGTGGTTTTCCCTGTACTGAATTTTAGACTGTAAGGTCCCTCAAGGCAGGGTCCTCTGTAAAGTCTCATGCATACTAAGGGTGTGATATAGAATAACAACAACAACATTCATTCATTCATTCATTCTATATCCAAAATGGGGCTCAAGACGGCTAACAAGAATATCCTGATTAAAAACATAACACAACAAATACATTAGAAACACAATTAAAAACTCAGCAGTGGAAAGAATGAACAGCACCCAACCAATGAAATCCCCTTTCAGCATGCCAAAGGCCTCCCTGTAAAATAATAATGAAACATAACAACAACAACAACAATAATAATCATAACAATGTTAACGGCCCAATCTGGATCTCTCAGCAGCTTCTAACTTTGGGCCTTGGTGGAGATAGATGTGTATGTCTCCTCATTTTCCTTTCTCATCTAAGTCCCAGCTGCATAGGACTCGTGGACTTACCAGGAGAAATTCCTGGATCCCACAGGGGTAGAGAGTTGCTAGGGGTCAGGACCAGCCCAAGCTATTTTGCCACCTGAGGCGAAGTATAAGATGGTGCCTGCTCCCGTTCCATGGAGAAAAATTGATTGCACGGGCCGTTCAGTCTTCCTTCGACAATGGGACAGCATCTTCCACCGCACCTGAAAGCCGCAGGCTAGCTTAGGGAGTGCAGGGCAGGTCATGTGGTCTGCAGAGCTCTCCTCCAGCACTGTGCTGCCGCCTCCCTGCATTTGCCACCTGAAGCAGCTGCTTCACTCTGCCCAATGGCAAGGCCGGCCCTGCTGGGGATAAAGCGTGGAGATCCAAAACTTTGCTGCATCTCTACTACCCTTTAGTTCATCCTTCCCCAACCTGGTGCCCTCCAGATATTTTGAACTACAACTCTCAGCATTCCTGACCATTGGCTGTGTAGTTGGGGGTGATGGGAGTTGAAGTCCAAAACACCTGGAGGGCACCAGGTTGGAGAAGGCTGCTTTAGCTGCTTAAGAACTACATTTTGATCATTTCTTTTAAGCAGCCAGGTAAATGAGTCCCTAATAGCTGCGTTACTGGGAATAATCATGTTGTCTCTCTAAGGACTGATTAGGATAATGACAGGTGTGTTTTTCATTTGGGGAGTCACAAGGGCTGACACCTAATTGCCATACCCAGTGGGAAAGGGTTATTTTGCCTCCTATCCCAAGCTGTGTATTATCTCTCCCAAGAGCATCCTTGTTTTCTGTTGAGTTTTGACAATATTGCAAATTGTTCAGCCCCACGTTTACTTGGAGGTAAGTCCCTCTGAGCTCAATGAGGCATATTCCCATGTTAAGGAATGTAGATATAATGTGTTAGTCAAATGTGTGTGTGTACGGGAGTTCTTATTCTCTTATGCATTCTGCCAATGAGCTATGTATGATCGCTCCTCCTAAAAACTCCAAGAACTGGGACTGAGTTTGCTTTTTTTCCTCTTCCTTCCTCCTTCCTTTTTCCTTTTATGTTGTGTCTTTCAGATCGTAAGCCTGTGGAATTGGGAGTGTCTTGTTTGAATTGTTTTTTATGAAAGAAACTCTGGGTGTACTTTTTGTTTTTGACTGAGGAGCAGCATCAAAATGGTTTAAATATATAAATGAGTATTTTTTTTAAAAAAAAAAAAAGTAAGGGAAACAAATGCAGGTCTCCCGCATAATAGGCAGAGATGCTGGTCATTACACCAGCACAGTCATTGCACCCAGCACAGACTGCTTCTACTGAGCATGATTTGAGAATTGGGAGCTCCTGCACCATCGGGCGCTTTGTGAGAGATTCTGGGGCAGCATACTTTGGCTCATATGTTGCTTCATTGGGGCCCCTACAAAAGAAAAGTTGGCACCTCAAGGAACTACTTGGGTTGCTTGTGCAATTGGTTGGGCCACCCTCTTTGCGCCTCACAATGTCTGGACATAGAGTGAAAACCGATGTAGCATTTGTATAGTGGGGTCTGCATGGAAATATCCTCACAACGTACAGTGCAAATGCATCATTTCATCTCCAGGATCAAGCTCTGGGGGACAAACCCCCCCCCCCCATTGTGCATGTTTACAACAAAAGCTGCCTGTGGAAGGTGACGATTGGCTAGCAGCCATGAGGTCACCAAGATGCTTCTCGTCCAGTGTTTAAAACATTTTTCCCTTTCTTAAAATAAATAAGAGGATGTATAACTGTAGACGCGGAGCTTTTACTTATTTATCAGCCAGCCCACCCGAAGCATCATGGGGACTGGGGTGGAGGGGCATGACTGATGGCTGACCCAGTGTTTGACTTGACAAAATGTAAATCTGCCGTGCAAATTGCATAGCCAGGAACATGCTGGGTTCGCACGGTAGTGAAAAACCAGCTGTGACTTCTCCTTAAATATGATGTTTGTCTTCACGCATAAACAGTTAAGATCATCCACAGGCACCGTGCCTAGCCAGATGGATGTAGACCTTTACGATTTGTTTGAGAAGAAGCTGGAAAGCCATGGGATTGCATTTCCACCCTCTTACCCAGCTGATGTTGCAAACCTCGCATTCTACACTCTAACCCAGTTCCCTTTCACGACCCTCCCTCTCCCCTTCACGCACCCTTCATGGAGGACAAACTGTTCTGCTCAGGTTAAGCTCCCAAAAATATAAAGCCTTGACCGCATATGGAATGGCAACGTCCAACTCTGTGGAGCCCTCGTTCAAGAATGCGTCGGGATTCTGGCAAAAGCCCCCTCTCTCCTAAGAAATGTCATTCGGGACTCCTGCTGGGTTGTATTTGCTGCTTCGGAGATATTTCCCTCTGCTACGGATATGTTCCTTTTCCACTTGGTTTGTGAAATCCTGTAAGCTCCAGTAACACCAGACCCAATCTGTTTTTAACGTCGGGTTTCTTAAATAGCCGAGATCTGTTCCTTGGAGGAAGCATTTAAAAACTCTGTTTCTCTTCCTAGGCCGTGTCCTGGTGTCCAATACATGCTTTAATCCCACGCTGGTTCTGTCTACCTGCTGTGGGTTCCAGGCAACACTTCGGTACTTTATAATCCTCCCTAATTATAGAAGTCAGTGAGGAGAAAACTGTTTTCATCGCAGGTCAGCTGCTGGAACAACGTTTGCCATCTTTTCCTTCTCTCTGATCCAAATTGTCAATTCGGCTCCTATTTTCTTGAGCTTAGCATCCGCTTGCATGCAAGGACCAGTTGAGCCCTGTCTGGCATTGCAAATTAAGCTCTGGAGCTTATTAAGTTTATGGTGTTATGGCTTTCAACGTCCTGTCTCCCCGCCCTTTCCTCTCATCGGCTAAACTGACTAAACTTTTCTCAAGAAAAAGTGGCTTGGTGTCATGCAAGGACTTTCCGCCTCCGGGGGCAAACCTCATTCCCTGGAGGAGTAGGCCCTGAAGCAGTGCCGGATCCAGAATTGGGGGGGGGGCCTTCTCTGCAAGGGAAGGGGGACCACTTTCACATTGCCAAAAAAGAGGGCACTGATTTGTGTAACATTTGCTAATGTATAGGTGTGAAAAAATGGATTTTTGTGAGGTAAAAGTCTGATGTGTGTAAAACCAGCTACTTCAAGTAGAAAGGGTATATTAAATCCAGGGGTGTAGATCTATAAATAATCACTGTTATGTATAAATAATCACTATAATTTGAATAAATTGAGAGCCATCATGGTGTAGTGGTTAGGGTGTTGGACTGGGAGTCGAGAGATCCGGGTTCTAGTCCCCACATGGCCACGAAAGTCCACCGGGTGACTTTGAGCCAGTCACTGACTCTCAACCTAACCTACCTCATAGGATTGTTTTGGAGAATCATGTCAGCCACCTTGGGTTCCTTGGAGGAAAAAAGCAGGATATAAATGTAATAATAATAATAATAATAATAATAATAATAATAATAATAATGATCTTGGCTGCTGCTCAATTTCCTGACCCAAGCGTTAAGAGCTGATGGACAGCTTCAACACCCTGTTGCTCACCCTTCTTAGGGTTCTTTGACTTTAAACCAGACTTGGACCGGGCAGTTCTTCTAACAAAGAGCACTTTCAAATAGAGAACTGTCCAGTGAGAGCTGGTGGCTCCGATTTCAGTGGGGATGGGAATGCATATCCCCAAACTAGGTTCAGCACCTTGGATAGAACCTTGAGAGCTCTGGCTGGTTCTATTTGAAACCCCGAAATGGATTCAGAGCCCCATCAAAATCAGAGCCACCAGCCTCTGCTGGGACTGTCCTTTAAAGTAGCACATTTTCTGCCTAAGAAAGCATATGCAACCTAAAGCTGGCAAGATAACAGCTGTTTTACATACTTATTTATAGAAGCATTTATCTGATACCTTTCTGTCTTTTTTTAAAAAACACTTCTGATTGAATAAAGCATTAAAACACTAATAAATAAATAATAAATAAATAAAGGGGCGCAGATTTATGATGGATGCAGAGGTGAATGGTACCCTAACCTACGTGGGGTGTTCCACATTTTGGTGTCAGTAGCAGTGAGATGCCCCAGGGAAGGGCAATCTTCTACATTATGTATAAATAAATGCTCTGCGAAAGATCCGCGCTTTGACAGCACAGAGAAAGGCCAGCCAAGATGGGGCCGAAATGGCTTCTCCTGTGGCGGGAGCGGGGTGAGGTGGGGTGAGGGAATTCCTCAATTGCGATGCTGCAACCAAAAAGGCCCCATCCCGCATACCCACCTGCCGTACCTTAGATGGCAGTGAAATGCAGAGAAGGGCACCTGATGTTTTTATTCATCCCTGCCTCGCACCTTGGTTTTGCAGAAAGATACATGAGACCGAAGGGCAGGGTGCATTTCACTGTTCGTTTTTTTTCCAGCCCCTTGGGCTTAGGAAGAAACCAGTGGAACTTGTTTGGGCCAGTTGACATTCCCAGCAGGCATGCTGGTCAAAGAATGTGTTTTGAGGAACTTGCCTCAATTGTGTAAAAATGTGTTAGGTTGGGTTGAGTTTCTGCCCCCCACCCTTTGTTGCTGCTGCTGCTCCTTGTCTTCAGAAATTGGGGAGCAGGAAGGTGTCAAGTGTTCGCAAGCTCCTTAAAGGGCGCAAATTATACAAAGACAATTCCATTGTAGCCAAGATATTTTGGGCATTTTGTTGTCTGAGGCAGAGCAGCAAACTGCACCTCCACTGCCCCCACCTTCCATGTCAAGGGGCAAAAATCCAACACAAGTCCTACTCGTAGAGCAGATCCATTGAAATGAGTGGGATTTAGTTAGCCTTAAGCCCCATTCTTTTCAATGGGTCTGCCCCAAAGTACGGGCTTATGTTGGATTTTATCCAGGATGCCTAAGAACCAAGGCTGTTCGATTTACATTTTGGCACCTGAGCCCCCAAAATCCCATGAATGCGTCTTCCCCCTCCCTGGCATTAAAAAATAAAATACAACACTAATGTCTTACATTAACTCTCCCTTTGCTGCCCTTTCATGAAACCCCAGATCAGCTGCCTGAGACCAATGGTAGGGCCAGCCCTAAGGGAGAAGGTGGAGGACTAGGACCTGCCTTCTTCTTTCCTACAAACCTTCAAGGCCCTTGGGCAGCATTGGGCAGAATTTGGCATAACATTTTCATTTGCAAATGTACATGTATCGATGCAAATTGAGAGGTAATGACTAGAATGTAAATAGAGACGCAGTAAATCCCACCATAATCTGGAAGGCTGTTAGCCTACCTGTCCCTGAGGATGGGCAACAGTTCTTAATAGTTCTTTCTCGTTAAACCGGAATTGGAGAAGACGGCCGTTCAAATGGAGGATTGTCCTCTGTAGATGAGGATACATGGCCACCCTAGTTCCGGATCTACCCAACACAGCGGGGCCAGAATTTTGGTAGACCTAGATCAACTAGTGCGAAGTCTTCAGGGCCTGCTGCTGAACTTCCACTTCCCAGGCCATTTATTATCAACATCCCTGTGGGAAGGATTCCAAAAAAAAGTAGAGAGAGGTAAATGAGGATTGTTCCAGCTGGTGTCTCCTTGCCAACCTGAGGTGGGGGGGGGGGAATCTTCCAGCAATGGCCTTGTGGGAAGGATCCTGATGATTTTTTTTTTAAAAAATAGTGTTTTGATGTTGCTTGTAAATTGCCTTGGGAGGATTTGTATGCAGAAAGGCAGCATATAAATAAGGGTGCCATCCTAGGCAAGTCCCTGCATTCCCCAGCCAGAATGCTGGGAGCTGTAAGGCTTCTTCTTCTTTTTTTTTTGTCTAAACATGCATTTGGATGGCATACTAAATAAAAATAAATAAATAAATAAATAAATAGGAGGAGTGTGACTACTTTGCAGTGGAGGGTTCCTTCTCAAGAAGGCCTGCAAAAACACTCCCTCTTTTTTGGCACAAAGGAAACAGTCTTACGTTGAAAGGCTTTGGGGATGGCAAGCTAATATGTAAAGGGGAGCTCATTCTTCTCCTGGTATTCCCATTGCTGAATTTTGTGATGATGAGAGCATTGGGAAGAGGCTGTGGCTCAGTGGTAAGAGAACCTGCTTTGCATGCAGAAGGTACCAGGTTCGATGCTCGGCAACTCCAGGCAAGGCTAGAAAACTCCTGCCTGAAAGTCCTGGAGAGCTGCTGCCAAACAGTGTTGACAATACTGGTGTGACTTGGGCTAAGGCAACTTCCTATGTTCCTATGTAGCGCAGGGGCTCCCTTCTGCATCATTGTTTTCTGTTGGCTGTTCTGCTTTAACTCAGCTTTCCTCAATATGATGTTCTCCAGATGTTTTGGATGACAACTCTCAGCATTACTGCCCATGGAGACTGGGGCTGATGGGAATTGGGATTCCAAAACCTCTGGAAAGCATGAGGTTGGGGTAGTCTCTTTTAAGTTGATTTTAATTTGCATTGCAAGCTGGAATTGGTAGATGAATCAACTGAAGCTTCAGTCAATCTATCAGATGGGGGCAATGTTAATTGTGCAGCAATTAATAATTGCCCTATCTGCATGTGAAGGGCATGTGTTTCTTTTCGAGTCTCTCTTAGCCTCCACGTGTTACTGCCATAATAAGTAACGAGGGGGGAAAAAATTAAAGATGACCTTTGCTTTCAACAATGAGTGATAGCTTTGTTTATTAAATTGTAAGTAATCTCAGACTTCTTTCCATATCTGGAAGAGGCTCCCATGTAGAAGCTTCGGTAATATGCAAATGTACTTCAGTTTAATTGATCCAGAGAAAGACAGGTGATGAATGCTTTAATTGATCGAGTGCCCTAATTTAAATGTGTTTTATGGTACATGGAACATGACTGTAAGCTGTTTTGAAGGCTTCTGTTTGGGCGAAAAGGTTGGGTTACGCATTGGAAAATGCAACATTGTGGGCAGAACACTAGGCATGGCGTTTGTGGTTTGTGGGTATAGTCATTTATTAATATGGGGGTCAATCCTACATGTGTTTAGATAGCTAATGCTCTCTGGGTGCTGTACAGTACAACTGGACCTCCAGTTTAGCTAGTTGGGACAAAATCTCATTGAAAGCATGCAATAGGGCAGACAGACATGCACACACAGAGCCGAGGAGAAGAAAGAGAAGGCTATCAACGGCTACTAGTCCTGATAGCTCTATGTTACCTCCAGTACCTGGTGTACAGAAGCAGTGTGGCGCTCTGCACCAGTTGCTGGGGAACGTGGGAAGCAGGGTGCTGTTGCATTCGTATCCTGCTTGTGGGTTTCCTGTGGGCAGCTGGTGGGACACTGTGTGAACAGAATGCTGGACTAAGGGGACCTGCCATCAGGGCTCTTCTTACGTTCTTATGAGAGGGACAGCACATTTGTATCTGCCCCAAGGAGCTTGCAATCTAAAATGCAATAAAATTGTTTGTTTTAAAAATTGGAGTGAGGCAGATACAAATGTGCTCCCCCCCCCCCCCCCCGCCTATTTCATGCTTTCCATGAGATTTAGTCCCAACCAGCTGGATTGGAGAACCAGATGTGCTGGTTTTGCAGCCAAGGAAACTTTCCAACCTCCAGAAAAGAAGGCACTGTGTGTATGTATTTGTGTGTGTGTGTGTGTGTGTGTGTGTTTGTGTTGGCTCTCAACCCGTTGGGAGGGGAAAAGAGGACTTGTGATCTCTTTAAGAGCCAGCCAAGTAACCTGTGGCTCCCTGCTTGGTTTTTTTTTTTTTTAAAAAAAGGCAGAGGGAGGAGGGAACGGTTTACTGAAGATCTTTGCAAAAAAGAAAAAAAAAACAAACAAGCCATTGCTAGGAGGATCTGATGTGATCTGGGGACGGAGGGAGGGAGGCGTCCTGCTTATAACAGCCCCAGCCAGACTGCCATTGGCTTTCCACGCACACAGCATCCTCGCTTGCAGGGACCGGAGAGGAGGCGAGAAGAAGCAGTCACTAGACCCGGCAGCGGCGAGCAGAGCCGCCTTTGCAACCCAACGGGGGGAGATGTTGTTGTCGTTGTTTAAACGGGAATTGGGGGGGAGGGTGTAATGGGTGGGGGCGAGGACAGCAAGCAGGGAATCTAAAACGACGACCCCCCCATTTCCTGGGCTGTGATGGTCGCAATGATCTGGCGCTTGTCTCTGATGGGACCTTGATCTGATACCCCTCGATTTACCAAGGGGTCTGCTTGGTGCAGAGTCAATTTCTTAATGGGGTGGCGGCGCGCCCACTCCCCTCCACTTGCGGCTTTTTCTCCCTCTCCCGGGGTGGGGTGGGGACAAAATCTAATCTGTGGGGAAAGCTCTTCTCTTTCCAAGGTCACTGAAGGACCTTGGGTAGGAAACAAAAAATATTATTATTATTAATTATTATTATCATCATCATCATCATCATCTCTTTTCGCTCTTGGCGGTTTTTCTAGATGAACATGAGGGGCTTTGCCAAGTCATGCTGTCTTTTACTGATTCAGAAATTTTACAGATTCAGAAATTATTATTATTGTTATTACCACCGTCTTGTGAGTGTGGCTATTGAATCCAGCCTTGGGAAACACTGGAATACTGTGAAATGGACTTCCAAGCTTCTTCTCTTCCCTTTCTTTCATTCCTAGAGTACAACTAATGATGCAATCTGATAGACTAATGTCTACTCAGTCGTAAGCCCCATTGAGTTCAATAACACTTACTCCCAGGTGTCTGTGTATAGAGTTGCGCTGGTAGAGGGCTCATTTCCAGAAAATATGGGGCATTTGGGGGAGGTGTATGTATTTCTAAGGACATTTTTAGACACACATTCACTATGCCTGTGCAGTAGATCTTCTGTATTTAAAAAAGGAGTACTCTTTATGGTCTTCAGAAATATGAGAGTCCCTATAATCCCCCCTTCTCTTTACCCCCCCCCCCTTGGTTGCCAACATTTTTAGGATGCATGTATTGAAAATAAACCTGTTACTTCTGTTTAATTGCAGCTTTTCCATTTGTATGGAGATTAAGCTCTTTGCATACCTTTGCATTATTAATTTTCTAGGGGGTATATTCCTCTCTCTCTTTTTTCCTTAATCCAATTTCAGAAAGGAAAAAAACCCCCAACAATTTCCCTTCTCTTCTTCAACCTGTCTACCTTGTTTTTCCCCACACGAGGCCATTTTTTTTGTCCTCCTGCAGAACTGCAGGGTGGTATGTAAAATATTACAAACCGTTTAATTGAAATGCGCAACACGCGACCACTGACTCCATTCGTGGAATTAATTTGAATAGATGGCACCAAACACACAGGGTGGAAGAAAGAGAGAGAGAGAGACAGAGAGAGGGGGATCCAGTAGGTAACATTTCACACACACGTACGTATAAATAGGAATGGGCACACACAATATTTGGGGGTTGAAAAAAACTTTTTGAAGTGTGTAAAAATGTAAGTATAATTTACATATGTAAAAATACAAATTGTATGCGGCAGTTACGGTGTAAAGGGGGTACATCATTGCACATAGTTTAAGTGGAAACAAGGTGGTACTGGAATAGCTTTTAAAGATAACTGTTACAGAAGGAAGGAAGGAAAGAGAAAGAATAGAAAGAGACAGAAAAGAAAGAGGAAGAAAGGGCGAGGGGTGGTGACATTCAGGGTATTTTAAAATGCCCTTGGATCAGCTGGAATAACATCCTAATCCCAGCTGGACTCCAGTAAAGCTGCAATCTTGGTGGGTTTTTGAAAGGATATTTCTGTCCATATGGTGTGTATTGCAGCCTCCTGGATTAAAATAGCACTCTGACCCACTCCTGTTTCACTGATAAATTAGCCCCTTTAAACGAATGGAAACCTTTATGTTCATAGCAGAGCCCCTAAAGCTGCATTTGTGTGTTTTAAAGTTGCTTGTTTTCTTTTTTCTGAATCTTTCTAGTTTGAATGCACTTCCCAGTCTGTTTTTAAAGGGCCGCTTCCCCCGGCTTGTTGTTTCCAACAGTTGGATTCACAAAAGCCAGGATCCAAAGAACTGGGTGTCTAGCTCTGCATTTCCAAACTGGCTTTTAGATCCCTCCACCCTGTCCTGCATGTTTAAAACCATTTTGAAAAGGAGGGGGGTATCAGGAGCAGTTTGCGATATGGGGCGTAAGTAAGCCTGGCGATACCCAGAAAGAAATGTCCAAAAAGGTAACTTCACGCACAAACCTGAGGGTGCATTTCTAGTCGCTCTTGGGATCGGGTGCAGACAATTTCCACCACTGTCCTGTTCAATCTGCAAAATAATCACAGCCATTAATTATATTTGTACTTGGGGTGTTTTACATAAATAAAGGCATTTGGAGGCGGGAAATACCTGCCATAAGAATAATGAAAAATGAGCCAAAATTCTCACACTCCCACATTCCCTGGTTGTGTACTAGTAGACAAATTAAAAGCAGCAACAAAGCAACCCTCCCCAACCTAGTTCCCTCCAGTGCTGTGCTGGCTGGGGATGATGGACCTTGAAGTCCAACACATCTGGAGGGCTCCTGGTTGGGGAAGGCTGCCCTAATCAAGTGTCAGTTGCTTTTCTTCTGTGCAAATTGTCCCTATCTGGGAAATACCCAAGATGGCATAAAATAACAATTTGGAATGTGCAGTGCACTATCAGATTTCGAAACAGTGACTTGGCTTTGCAAGTTGGTTCATTCAGACGGCTCAGGTGTCACAAATGGCTCTTGTAGGTGAGTTAGGACGCGTGAGCTAGTAAAATTCGGGGTCAGAGCTAGCAGCCTTTGTAGAATTATATGGAAGGCTGGATAAGACCTCTGCATTTTCAATTAACAATGCTGGTAGATTTGATGGTCAGCAAGTTCTAATTCATATAGGTGTCGGAACCTGTCGTTCAGTGAATGGGGGCAGAAGCCTTTGGGGGAGAATTTCTTGACATCCTAATCAAACTACAAATCCCAGGATTCTTTGTGGGAAGCCATGATATTAACAACTGGTAAAAACTGAACTAGGTTTGTAGTGCAGATGGTTTTAAGTGTGCATAATTCTGTACTAGATTATGACCTCTGTGCATCAAATGTGCTTGAAGAGGATGTCTAAAATGTCACAATTCAGAGAGATTGTGCTTTGCTGCTTTAGTGAGTATTCCATCTTAGAAACATGCAAACCAGGTGTCAGCCTATTCCAGCTGTCTAAACGGCAGCGAAATTCACAAAGTCCTTTCACTGTGGACCTTCTTGATAGAATCAATAACTTTCTGAAATTTAAACTTCTCCGTTATGGTTAAGATTGATGTTTTGGCAAAAAAATCCAAAAACAAGAAACAAAACCCCATATTCTCATCTCGTCAGTGACGTTTGTATTTTAAAGAGCAAACAGAAAACTTTGAAACATTGTGTCGAATGTAATGAAGTGGTTGATTCATAGTTGTATCTTTGTTGTCATTTTAAAAAAAATGATCAGTTTCTTTTACTTACAATCTGCCTTCCATGCAGAATCACAATACTATTTACAGTTAACAGTTTCCTATTGGGCACACTTAGAATTTCATCCTATCCTATCCTATGAACATAAGAGCTATGCCGGATCAGTCCAAGAGTCCATCTCATCCAGAACTCTGTTCACACAGTGGCTAACCAGCTGTCTGTGGGAAACCCATGAATGTAATAGCAGCCTCCCCATTATCAGAGCCTCAATTAGTGGTCTTTTCCAGCTCTGGTATCCCATGTCCTTGAACTACAGATGCTGGAGATTGAATTTGGGGCTATTGCCAGTTTTGGAGGGCCCTTGGAGAAGACCCTCTCCATAGACCCTCTCCATGGGCCCCCTCCTTCAGTGGCTGAATTCAGACAACATATTCCTACACAACTGTGGGTGGTTGGGACTGGCGTTGAGTGGACTAATAGTCAATCCAGCATTTGACTGACACGACCCCCGCCCCTCTCCCCACCATCCCTCCTCCCTCAATCCTCCCAGTTCTATCCCAGCAGCCTCTGCAAGTTGCACCAGTTGTAGCAGAGTGGCAGCCGCCTCTTTGGTCGCTCTTGCCTCCTGCCTCTATGGGCTTGTGTTTTAACCCACTCACCGCACGCCATTAACCCACTCATCCCTCCACACAACACTTTAAACAACTGGCTTCGAGCTAAACAACTTGCAAGCCAGTTGTTTCTCTAAGTTGCTTATTTGGGCGGAATAGCATACCGTCAGTAGTTTGTGAGCGGCGTGTTACCCTCCACACAACACAATAAGCAACACAACTGACGATTGTTTCCTCCACCCTCAGTTGCTTAATGTGTTGTCCGAATGCAGCCAGTGAGTTTCCCTTCTCACCACCATGGTCACTAGCTGCTCTTGTTCCTCTTCCTCATCATTTCTACCACTTGTTTATTTGATAGGCGGAGCATCATTGAGCATGTAGGCCATGGCATCAACTGCTCCTCCATCTCAATGCCACCATTGTCTGGGCCTAGGTGAAAGGCAGGTGAACAAGCAGCTTACAATGAAGAAGAGGTGGAGCAATTCCAGGGGGTTCTTGTTCACAGCCCCCTTAGCAGATGCCCTTAGCAGATGCCCGACCATGCCTACCCCCTTTGTTCCTTACAAAGCCACGAAAGTTGTGGACCTCCAATGGATCTTCGGACCTCCAATGGATCTTTCTTCAACAGTGGGGCTAGGACAGTGTCCTTCACTGCACCTGAAGGTGGCAAGCTAGCTTAGGGGGTATGAAGCAGGCCATGGAGCACACAGGTCTCTCTTCCAACACCTTGCTGCCATCTCCCCGCATCTGCCGCCTGAGGCAACCATTTCGTTCTGCCTAATGGTAGGGCCGGCCCATGGCTTTTTGGCTCGCCTCAGACTGCTAACCTGCAATCCAGATCTATTGTATGCAAAGGATGTGTTCTGCTACTGAGCTGTGGAGGCCGACTTCAGTTGAAAAGTAGAGGAAACAAAAGTCTCTATTTTTGTTTGGGACTCTTCTTTCCTCGCCCGGCCCCCTTTTTGGCATAAATTTAAGCCTCGCTTGTTTACCCCTCCAGATACGCTAATTAAAGTGTGTGATCTTGTGCCATATCAGAAGATACCGAGAAGGAGAAGCAAAACGAGTGTTTTGGCCTCATTGCAGCATTAATTAAAAACACGAGATAGAAATAGTCATTTCCAAAGCGTGCGCTTTCCACCCCCGCCACCTTGGTTCTCAAAATCAAAGAGGGTCATGATTCTTCTTTTGTTGATGTTCCTATTTCATAGTATCTTCATCATAGCCTGCCACAGCTTGCCAAGAAAGACACATGTGTGAAGAAGAGCCTCTCCTGAGAGGGGTATATGTGTGTGTGTGTGTGTGGGGGGGGGGGTTGGTTGGTCCCAAATGACTTCTTAGAAAGAAAAGGGCCATAGAGCCTGGGAACTCTCTTCCTTTGCTGGAGAAGCTGGAAAGGCACCAAGTTGATCGCAAGCAGAGATAATTGCAGGAAGCCGAAGCTCAAGAAGGGTTGGGGGAGCATTGGGAGCTTGCAGAGCAAAAAGCAAAATATGAGGCTCTCGGGGATGGAGATGCAGTGGTACTAGGTTGGGGAAGTCACGAAGCTGCGTAACAGCCTTTTCTCAAGCATCTTGCCCAAGTCTCCTTGGACAATAGAGCCGCCGTTGGACCTTCTAATGGAGAACGGCATGGCTTGCCTGGATTCTTTTCTGGGTCACGTACCCCTGGGTGCATTCGGCCAGATAGCCAGCTTTTCCTGCATAGCACATCTTAACTAGCAACGAGTGAAGCCTCCCTGTGTACAACCGTTGCTAACCTTGCTTAGTAACAGGGATAAGATGCAGGGATGCACGTACCACTGCAGAGACAAGCTGCTTTAGTACAGCTAGCTGGGCAGCTTTCTGTGGCCTACTTCCTCTCCCTCACCACCCCCACCACCCCAAAAACGGCTCTCTGCATCCTCCATTGTATGTGGACGGTAGTGGTGTGAATGCTTTCCGTAATTTTTTAAAGAATTGTTGCCTGATACATGCAGATAACGGCAACATAAGTGTCTACAGGATTCCTTGATTTTGCAGCACTTTCTAGGGAAGTGCCTTAAGAAACACAAGAAGAGCAGGGCTGGATCAGACCAAGGGTCCATCTTGCCCAGCATTCTGTTCACACTGTGGCCAACCAGCTGTCGACCAGCAACCCATAAGCAGGACATGAATGCTACCGCACCGTCCCGCCCATGTTCCCGCCCATACTGCCTTGGATGCTGGAGGTAGCATATAGCCATCAGGAGTAGCAGCCATCAATTGCCCTCTCCTCCCTGTGAACTGTCCAGAGAGCTTCAGCTATTGGGTGATATAGAAATGAAACATATAACTAACGATTTGTCCAGCCCCTTTTTAAAGCCATCTAAATTGGTGGCCGTCACTAAGACTTGTGGTAGTGAATCCCATAGTTTAACTCCGCGCTGTGTGAAGAAGTCCTTCCTTTTGTCTGTCCTGAATCTCCCACCAATCAGCTTCACAGGATGCCTTATACTGGGTTGGACTATTTGTCTACCTGTCTACCAGAGGCTACCTGATCCTGTTACCTGGAGATGCCGGAGATCGAACCTGGGACCTTCTATATGCAGGCGCCCAACCACTGAGGTACTGTCCTCTTTCGTAATACAATAGGAAGCTACCTTTTAGCAGGTCAGCCAATTTTGTTGACCAAGCTCAGTACTGTCTACCTTGGCTAGCAGCAGGTTTCCGGGATCTAAGCCAGAGAGGGGTCTATCTCATTACCTTGTACATGATCCTTTTAACTGGAGACGCCAGGGGCTGAAACTGGGAGCTTCCTAATGCAGGGTATGTGCTCTAGTGCTGAGCTATAGTCACTCAAAATCCAGGGCTGGTCCCAGGGGTGGCTTGTTGCTTTGTGCAGGTGTGGCA
Organism: Anniella stebbinsi; assembly: GCA_029215795.1. Classification (NCBI taxonomy): domain Eukaryota; kingdom Metazoa; phylum Chordata; class Lepidosauria; order Squamata; family Anniellidae; genus Anniella; species Anniella stebbinsi. The sequence continues at coordinate 56,225,252 of JARDYH010000007.1, forward strand.
GCAGAAATCTGGCTCAGGCCCCATGAGGGAGAAAGAGAAAGTAAAAGAGAGTATAAAATTGTGTGTGTGTGCACGTAAAAGAGAGATCACCCCCCCCCCCACTCCAATATGCACTAATCATATTGGAGGTACTTGCCGTAGGGCGCAATCCTATGCATGTTTAGTCAGAAAAAGAAGTCCTACGACTTCCAGCATTCTCCAGCCAGATATGCACCCTTATTTTCTCCTCTCTGTGCAATAGGGCAGTGCTGCTGGAACAGAAAAATATGGGCCAAAAGGAGCGTCTTTGTGTTTCCGCGAAGATCTCCCCCTCTCCAATCTTGTTTTACAGCCACGATCTCAAAATTAATTTGTCTCAGTTTGCCTTTACTGTACCATGGTTGCTGTTGTGGTTCTCTTGGCTCTGGCTACTGCAACCCTTTGGCTCTGCCTGCCATGAGTTGCCCTGCCCTCTGCCCCTCTAATTTCAGTGGGCACCAGCCGCCACTGGTTGGCACACATGTCTACTCATCACGTGAAGACCGCAACATGAAGTGACAGCTTGCATACACCATCAGTACTCCTCGTTCTGCAGAAAGAGAAAGTCCACACCATCTTCCATTGATGCAAACACAACCTTTTAAAGATGGAGTTGGATTCTGCCCTGGGCAAGGTGCAATCGCAGATTATTACTTATTTGTTTCTCTCTCTGTTTTTTTAACCCCCCCTCCCCGTCCCAAGCTCTCTGCTCATTTTGCCCTCACAACAACTTTATGAGGTAGGTGACCGGCCCAAGGCCACCCGCTGAAGTTCATCACGGCTGTGTGGATGATTTAAACCTGGGTCTCATTGCCTTAGCTGGGACCACATAACCATTTACCCCATCCTGAGAAAACTCTGTGCCAGGGAGGGAGGAGGGGGGAATCTACATTTTGATCAGCGATGCAAAAGGAACGTCCCTCCCTGTCCGTCCTTATGCTTTGTAATCTATTCTGCTTCCAAAATCTCTGTGTTTGAAGCATTTGGAATGTGGGCTCAAAAGACAGGAGGATGTCTCCAGAGAGAGAGAGAGAGAGAGAGAGAGAGAGAGAGAGAGAGAGGGCTGCAGAGGCAGATGTCAGAGTTCAGGCCTCACAGCTGGAAGGGGTGAATATGCGCGGCTGCTTTCTACTGAATTAGATCAATGCTGTGCCTCGCCGAGTCCTTTGGCTTTCCAAAATCTCAGGTGGGATGGCCTTTCCTAGCTGCGCTGCCCCAGAGTGGAGATCTCCTCTTGAACCTGACATCCTGCTTCGACCAAAGATACCGGAGACGTGGGGGCATTTCTGCATGCGAGGCGTGCGCTCGAAGCCTCATCATCCCCTCCGTGCGCCTCTCGCCCTAAAACCGACTGCAATGCGTGCTGACCAGACTATCAATTTTTTCTCCTGCAGTTGTCAATATAGGCGATGCGATGATTGAAGGAGCAAGAAGCTGGTTTCCAGGGTGTGCAGAACTCAGCCACGCTCGGAAGGGCCCTTGCACGGTGTTGGGCCCCCTGCTCTTCCGAGTCTTCACCGTGACCATTCATCCAGCCTTGATTATGGTGTGGTACTGTAAAAGTGATGGCTACTGCCCCACTCTGCCCCCCCTGCCCCCCCACCCCCCTGCTCCTGGATGCAGCAGCTGTGCAATGCTTGTGTTTGAACATGACTTTGTGCGTCATTTTGGGTTTTTTTTTTTTATCCCCCCCCCCAACAACCGCTGACGTGGCCCTGAAAGATCATTGACAGCACTGATCTCTCCACAAATTAAAAAGAATTCCCCCCCCCCCACACCCCCGAAGCAACTGTTTTCCGGGCATTTCGTTTCCTGAACTTTGCAAGCCTTCCCTGGTATAAAATTAGCCAGCTGAGTTGCATCACAATGATGTCTTCATGAGAGATAGACAGGAGCTGTTGGCGAGGAGCAGAGTCAATTCCAGGGTTTGGAGGGCTCTTGGGTAAGGTAAGGCGGCTTCCATGAGACCCTCCCTTCCGCCTCAGAGAGTCAACCTTCTCACCATCATGGTCACCAGCTGCTCTTGCGCCTCATCTTCTTTCGCATCATGGCTCCCACTTGCTGGCTTGACAGCTGAAGGTCTCTGGGTGGTTCACATGGCGGAGAAGGCCATCAATGGCTACTAGTCCTGATGGTTATGTTCTACCTCCAGTAACAGAGGCAGGATTCCTATGTACAGCAGTTGCTGGGGAACATGGTGGGAGGGTGCTGTTGCACTCATGTCCTGCTTGTGGGTTTTGCCTGGGCAGCTGGTTGGCCACTGGGGGTACAGAATGCTGGACTAAATGGACCCTTGGGGCCTCAGATGGGGCGGGGGGGGGAGCACATTTCCCTACCCTTGCTTTGCCTCCTGCTTCTGTCCTACAATAGGGATGAGCAGCTTCCTCTTTACATGGGGGAGAAAGAGGAAGCAAGCAACGACCGCGTGGCCCATTCAATGGGCGTTTTTATCGCCGCAAACATCCGTGAGTGGCCAGTAACGAGTGTGCTATAAAACGCTCATCTGATGTCGCTCTTGGGGTGCCTCTACAAGAGCGATTTAAAGCTCTTTCAAGGCGCATTAAAAATTTGACCTCTACAAGAGCGGAGCGCAAATCGGGGGTCGAGGTGCTTTTTCTCTCCGATTATGCGCATTATTGAATGCGCGTTAAATAGCGAGTTTTAATTTACCGCGGCCATTAAAGCGCCTCATGACCATGTAAACAAGCGATTCTCCGCATTAAACACCTCTAAAGTGTGTTTCATACAACCAGTAAGGCTACCTGTTACGTGCTTAACCACCTCCCACGTATAGTGATTTGCCGTAAAAGCGATTGCGAGAAGATGCGCATAATCGGACAACCAGGCATAGAGGGGACCTTGGTTTGATCCAGCAGGGCTCTTCTGATGTTTTCATGTTTTTACCCTGGTCAGAATAGACAATACTGGGCTATTAGACAAGTATAAGGCAGCTGGCTATGCCTCCATCCTCTGGCACTCTCTATATTCTTGAATTTGAGTTCCTGAGCCTGCGTCAAAGTGGTTGCGTCGCTGTGACTGTCGGAGCTGCACACACCCGGTGGTCGCTGCACTGTGATGGGATCCACCTGAGCTTGGCTGGCAGCATGTTTTCTTGTCCTACGGCTTCTTTCCCCTGTAATTTTGCATCTGATCTCCTCGGAGCTCTGCCAAGCCTTTTCCCTTCACCTGTTCCTTTCCCTTAAAAAGCAACGGCCGCCAGTTCTATGTATCTTGGCTGATTCCACCGTTCGGGAAATGGAGGGGCAGGGATGGGTGCACACATGTGCCTGCGTGCGCGAAGAGAAGGCGATTGGAAAAGAACAACATTAAAATAAATTGACCCTTTAATCTAGAGGTCATCACGAATCCCTTGTGCTGCTCCCTGGGATGAAAAATCGCACCGGCGTAGTTAGACCAGCAAACCGCAGCGCTGGTGTCAAAGGTTGGCCAGATTTATGGTTTTTAATATTTGCACTATTGATTGTGAGGTTGTCTCAGGGGTTGTTACAACAAGCACAATTACTGCTCTTTGGACAGAGGTGGTGATTTTGAAGATTTTTGTGTGTGAAAAATGGACATTAACCAGGAGTAAGAGGTTTAAAAGCATTCATAAACCTTGCTCCACTGGGTGTGCAGTTTCCACCACGTCTTCTGTAATTTTTTCTTCATCCTGCCCTCCGCCCTCCCCTCTCCCCTCTCTCTGGTTCATGAAGTTTTAACCTTTGATCATAGCAAGGAACACCCGTTTGAGTACATTCCTCCATGTTTCCTGCTCACTAGCTGAAGCATCCGAACCTGTCCTGATAAAATGTTGTGCTTCTCTTGAAGGGGATGCATCAAAATCCTGGGTTGGGAGTGGAGTGTAAACGTGACCATGGACTGGGGAACGTCAAGTCATAGGGTAAATATATTGGTATTAGGGTAGCCACGTGTCCTACTTCATGAAGCACAGCACTCTATTGGAAGGACTGCCTGGTGCAAGTGTGGTTTAAAGATAACCCTAAGAAAGGAGGGGAATTGAGGTTTTGAAGTTGCCCATCAACCCTTAGCACCGGGACAGCAAACTTAGCAGGCCCATGAGTCAGCTGGTCACAGTATTCCCCCACTATGGGGATCAGTATTTCTATTTGCCTTATAGCCATGATGTCTAAATCTACATTAATTCCTATAATTAGCATATGGAATTTAATGTCAATCCATGCCCTCTTTCTATGGCTCATTTCGGACGACACATTATGCAACAGAGGAGGGGGGGGAACAATCGTCAGTTGTGTTGCTTATTGTGTCGTCTGGAGGGCAGCACACAACGCACACACAGTTGACAGTACGTTAATCAGGCACTTTAAACAACAGAGCGAAACAATGGGCTTGCACGTTGTTTAGCCCGAAGCCCCGTTGTTTAAAGTGTCGTCCGAATTCTGCCCCCCCTCTCTCCGTGGACTATTCCGTTTTGGAATAGAGTTCTGCTGCCTAGAGCAGCCAAAAAACCCCAGCAGCTCAATGCAGCCGGCAGAACTCACGGTGCATACTGGGATATGGCTGGGGGACACATGGAGGAGAAGCTGCAACCAAAATGGCCGCCGCAAGTTCCTTGCAGCCAAGGCGTTTGCTGGTTCCGAGCAGAGCCGGCTGCAGTGTGTCGTCTGTGGAGCTCCTCCTGCCTAATGCACGGTTATTTACCCCTCCGTTGCTTAATATGTCGTCTGAACTGAGCCATTTTGTGTGTGTGTGTGTGTGTGTGATGCATTTCCTATTTTTTGATGATGCAGAAATGGCTACCCTAGTCGATGGTGGGGTAGTTGATGTTATCATTTGTTTGTTAGTTTGTTTATTATACAATGTATATTCTTCCCACCCCCCACCCCCCACCCCCCATGAAATCGTAAATGGCTCAGAACAAGGAATTAAAGCAAAAAAATAAAACCACTAAAAATGAAACAAATGATAACAAAAGCAAACGATACAAAAAGCAATGATCACAAAACTGCAGGAGCAGTAACAGAATTTTTAAAGCAGTAGTCAGGTCATTGATAGACCTCTCTCCTCCTGCATGAATTTATCTAATCCAACTCTAGACGCAGTCCTACTGGATTTACAATTACGTTTTCTTGTGCTCAATTATCTATGGGCCAGTGTATTGCTAACAGCTTCCTGGGTGAAATCTGAAACGAATGTGGAACCAAATAATTCTTTTCAAGCAAGTTCTTTGAGCTTGAAGATGTAAAAATTAAAAATTGTATTATTCTAATTCTAATTCTCTCCCCCTCCAAAAACCTTCCAGGCAATTGTGGTGGCCATGAGGTATTGTGTGATCTTGTTCCTTCACTCCTCTAAGATGGAGCCAGATCCTTCCCCCCCCCCCCCCCCAAGGGAGCCCATGGGAAGGAAGGCCTAGTGGAGACTGTACACAAGCAGGAGCTGTCTAGGAGTGGGAAGCAAGTAGCAGGTTCTGGGCCCCAAGTTCCAAGGTCAGGGACTTCAGGACCAGGGAGAGCTCCAGCTGATAAGATATATTCTCACCCCCTACCCCGATATCTGATATCCCAAGGAGAACCTGATGATGACTTCCTGAGCCTTACCTCTCAAGGAAAATTTGGAAGGGCCTTAACTCAGTGGCATCTCCAGTTAGAATGATTTTTTGGTGGACACTTCCTGAAGATAACAGAGCCATCGCTCCCTTCTGGTGCTATAGCCAGTATGGTGCATGGAATAGAGCCAGTATGGTGTAAGTTCCCCAGATGGTGAACTCTAGATGTTTTGGGCATTGACTCCCATTAGCCCCAGCCATGATCAGGAATGCTGGAAGATTAATTCTGAAACATCTGGAAGCCACCGGGGTTGAGGAAGGTTGGTGTACTGATTAGAGTAGGACTGGAAAGATCCGGGTTCAAGTCCTCACTCACTCATGAAGATCAGTGGATGAACTGTGGGTTCAATAGAATATTTTTGTGTTTCAGAGTTCATACTCCACCTCTGCTTCGTACTTGTTCTTGGGTAAGCTACTTTCAGCCCCACCAGTTTGACTTTTAGGAAATGGGTGCTTTATGACTGGCCACGCTCACCATGGCAGCCATTTTGTGAATGGCCAACCCCCCCACCCGCATGGCAGCCACGAAACGCTCTCAAAATTCCAAACATACCCACTGACCAAAATAGAGCCCTATGAGATGTCCCAGAATTCACTATAATACACCATGGTGCCTGCATTGAAGACCTGAAGAGGTCATTCTTTAGACAGAATGATCTGGAAAGTTACCCAAAAGTACAAAGTTTGAAAACAACTGCTTTAGCCATTAAAATAGTTGGCAGGTAGCATAATGCTGCCAGGAACGTTAAGCTGCAAACCTCGGCCTAGACAAGGAATTCGAGACCCACAAAAAATGCCACTGGTGTGTTCATGCCTTTGCAAAAGCACTATATAATCAGGTGCCCACCCAATAATAACCTCCCCCTCCTCTGCCTCCATCAAAGAATGGAAGCATGTTTTCTTTATCTGCTCTTAAAGCAAGATTTATTATCCACAGCCCTTCCTGTGCTTTCTTTTGGTTTGCTCCAATTCTTTTCAAGAACAATAAATCAAAATAGTTCTGTGGTTGTTAGGATTGTTTCCCCCCCCCCCCTTTTATGGCCGCTGCCTGTCTCTCGGCAGTGATGACGTTCATGGGACAGGTCCAGTGAGAATCGAGCTTGCAGCTTAGGAAGGTGGGGATGCTAGTGGCAGTGAGTGAATTGTATTCCATAACGAACCAGGGAGCCTTTTCCCCTGAGAAATTTTGAGTTTTGGTGCCCAAGGCGAGCTTGCCATTAGGGTGGCCGCTTATGAATCACTAAAAAAGAGGACATCTATCAAAACAAAAAGAAGAAGAAGAAGAAGAGAGAGGAATATGTTATAATTTAAATAGAAACACAGTAAATCTCACCATAGTGAGAACAGTGGTGGACAACTTGATGAAAATGTCAACCTAGTGTACGGCCACTGTAAAGAAGGCAAACTCCATGTTAGGCATCACTATCATACTGCCTTTCATAGAATCATAGAATAGTAGAGTTGGAAGGGGCCTCCAAGGCCATCGAGTCCAACACCCTGCACAATGCAGGAATCCACCTTAAAGCATCCCTGACAGATGGCTGTCCAGCTGCCTCTTGAAGGCCTCTAGGGTGGGAGAGCCCACGACCTCCCTAGGTCATGGGTTCCATTGTCATACTGCTCTAACAGTCAGGATCTATGCTCCTTGTCGGTTACTTGGTGGATTCTCCATTGCGCACACAGTGCATTCCCTCAAATTTCTTCCATGGAGACGTGAGTAAGAGAAAGCCAGGAAGTGCCAGATGGGGAAGCTGAGGTCACATAGGCAGTGTTCTGTTGAACTGGCTCACCTTTTCATTCTTTCTTTCCTGGAACACCTTGCAAACAAGCAGCAGGCATCGGGGTCTCCTGCTGGCTTCCTTGCTTTTTTCTCTGTGTTCTCTCTTGACCTCGCCTTTGCCTGTTCACATCTCAAATGGAGCCCTCGCTTGGATGGGAAGATGGGGGGTAGTCTCTTTTTATAACCCCAAATAAGAAGCACAAAAATATTTTGTGTGTGTACTGAATTTTTAAAAAGGGATGGTGTACGTGTGTATGTGAGAGACAGAAAGAACTGATCTTTTCTGGGTGCTGCTGAAACCTCCAGAAACTGAGAAAATGGGTGTAACAAGGTCAGAAGTTTGTTGTGGACATTTCCTGCACCCAATTTGTGAACTGGGGGAGGGAGCAGCTTTGTTGGGCTTTTCTCTTCCACACTGCATATTAATTTCATCATTTTGCCTTGAACAAGCAACAAGATCTCATTCCCCACTGGCTGTAACATTAATTTAGCTTTAATCTTGTGAGATTGGGGGTTGGCCAAGAGAAGAGTTAATGGGACAGATATTGCCAGAGACATTCCTTTGTCAGGTAAACTATAAGTGATACGTTGCCATGGGAGTAAACTGGCCCAACAAGACTAGGTCAGAAGTGGACAGATGGTAAATCTACTGGTAGATCTCTGGATGATTAGTAGTAGTTCAGCAGGGATATCAGACTTCCAGTTGTCAGAAACAAAACTGGCTTCCTCCCCTGCAAATGTTTCCCTCATCTCCCCCCAAAATTCAACTATTGAGATGAAGAAAGCTCAGGATAAGCATGCTGGGAAAGCAACAGGCCAGGGAGATAGCTGGCCTACAAAGGAAGGACTTCTTCACACAGCTCATAGTTAAACAATGGAATTTGCTACCACAAGACATAGTAATGGGCAACAATTTGGATGACCTTAAAAAGGGGTTCCTGGAGGAGAAGGCTATCAACAGCTACCAGTCCTAATGGCTACATGCTACCTCCAGTATCAGAGGCAGACTGCCTATGTACACCAGTTGCTGGGGAACATGGGTGGGATGGTGCTATTGCACTCGTGTTCTATTTATGAGTTCCCATAGACAGCTGGTTGGCCGTTGCGGGAACAGAATGCTGGACTGGATGGACCCGTGGTCCAGCATGGCTCTTCTTATGTTTTTAAATTCTTAATATGCTCCAGTGCTTCCAGCCACATATAGAGTTTCTTTTATTTTGTCCAGAAGGGATTGCAAATTAAAAATTATCTTTTCCTTCTAGGGAAGTTTTACAAAAATATTAAATTGTGTAAATAAGAATACCCTTGCTTCAATCTATCAAAAGGACTTGCCCAGACTGAGGTTTTGGCAACATGTAAATACTCGCAATCCATCGATTCATTAAATCGGTTCAAAAGCAGGCGGTTAATCAACGAACAATTCTTGCGTTGTTTGACAGCCACCGTCCTTTTTTCTTGCTTTTTTGGGGGGTACCTTTTTCCTACCTTCGTTCCTGCCACCTGCAGGTTTCAGATAACACACCTCTTGCCTGGGAGAAGTGATGGGATGGCGCAGGGTTTTGAAGGACAAAAGGCGGCGGCGATGATGAAGATGATGTGTGATTGGGGCCCCCGAAGCCTTAATGCTGGTGCTTTGACATCGATCTGATAGCAGAAGATTAACTCCGCTGCTAGACAAGATGAAAGATGCTGAGGCTGGGAGGGAAAAGATCAGGTATTGATCCAGTGCTCAGAACTCTTATGATGCAGAGAGATGGAAAATGCCAAGTTGCTCGTCTCGTCTCCTACCCTGCCCCCCCTCCCCCCACATGCCTTATCTATTTGCATTGGGGTAGAATATGTAGTGGGGTAAACAAGAAAACCAGAGAATGAGGACAGGGCAGTGATCACCCATCCGTGCAAATTTGAAAGGACAAGCCCACAGCTGGGATTTTCGGGGAGGCTCCGGTCATTGAGGTTTTGGGCTAGATCTACACTACTGCTTTATAGCAGTATTGAAGTGCCCTGATAACTGTTTATTTATTTATTTAATTTACTTATTACATCTTTATACTGCCCATCAGCCGAAGCTCTCTGGGCAGTGCACAATTAAAAATCATGAAAAATAATAATATAAATTTAAACATTAAAAAGTTAAAAAGGCAGTGTAAAACAAACTACATTAAAAACTAGGGAAAGCCTGTGTAAAAAGGTACGTCTTCAGGAGGTGTTTAAAAGATGTAATGTTTTCTGCCTCCTGAACCGCACGAGGGAGGGTTTTCCGGAGGGTGAGTGCCGCTACAGAGAAGGCTCCGCCACCGTGGTTCTTCATGGCGGCATTCTGTTTGTCTCTTGGGGCACATTACACATCCCCTATGCTGGTTTTATCATGTTATTCCTGTTTTTCATTCCACATTATCCAAAATACTGCAACAAATGCCATTGTGTGTCCCACTAGGTATTTATTTATGTATCTAAAGCATTTCTTGGCTGCCTTTCAGGGAAAATGGCTTACAATGATAAAATGCATAAAAAACCCAGTTAAAATATTAAAAGCAATAAAATATAAATGCAATAAAATAGCAATAAAACGATAAAAGCCATGAATTAAACCAGCAGCAACAAGGGCAATAGCAGCAACAATAGTTAGTCATATCACCAGAAGGGCATGGTAAAATTATATGTTTTCAAGGCCTTTTGAAAGCCTGCAATGATAGAGAATGGTGGACCTCCAATGGGAGGTTGTGGGGCCACTGCAGGGAAGGCCTTCTCCCATGTGATCACCCGCCTAACTGCTCTCACAGGTGGGCAAATTGGAAGGGCTTCTTTTTCTGATCTTAAAATGTGGGGAGGCTGAAATTGTAAAGGTGGTATAAATGCGCAAGAGGGATATAGCATTACCATGATGGGATTGTAATGAGGTGTGTGTGTGTGTGTGTGTGTGTGTGTGTGAGAGAGAGAGAGAGAGAGAGAGAGAGAGAGAGAGAGACTGTGGCTCAATTCGGACGACACAATAAACAACTGGTGTGGGGGAAACGATCGTCAATTGTTTTGACTATCGTGTCATCCGAATGCTGCCATAGTCAACTCAGTGCTGATCCTAATCCACACCACGGTTGATTATTTATTACCATGTTGTGTGGGGAGTACCCCCTAGATGAACAACTATAAAGTTGATTATTACCCCACCATTGACTGTTGTGTCGTCCGAATTGAATCCCCATCCAGAATGGCCAGTAGTGGCTCTACAGGAAACTGGGAAATTTAAAATGGCAGCCACCACCAATAATAATAATAATAATAATAATGCTGTATCCTACACAGTGGTTGTTGGGATTCATGCTGAATCTTCCATTGATGCAATTCATTGGATGAAACCATTGACCAGCTCTGATATCGACACAAATCTCCATCAGTGAAGGTGGTGTTCAAATTAGGGTGACCAGATAAAATCCAGGTCAGGGCTCATGTAACTTTAACTGTTGTAGAGAAAAGGGAATTTCAGCCAGTGTCATTTGTATGCAATTAGTTCCTGGTGATATTCCCTCTTCATCACAACAGTTAAAGTTGCAGAGGCCCTGCCTTCTTTTGTATATGGTCACTCTAGTATAGTGCCTGCACCTTTAACTGTTGTGATGAAGAGGGAATTTCACCAGGGACAAATTGCATACAAATGACACTGGCTGAAATTCCCTTTTCTCTACAACTGTTAAAGTTACATGAGCCCTGACCTGGATTTTATCTGGTCACCCTAGTTCAAATATAATTCAGCTGAAAACGCAAACAAGCAAACTAACTTCTTAGATCTCTGCCAACTTGACATTTGTAAGAAGACCCTCTTTAATTCACCCTCTGGTTCATTTCCACCACCCAAGCAGCCCTGAGTAAGCACTGCAGATCTTGGTTTTAAAACGCTGCTGTGTTTAGTCTTGGTAATGTGACGTGTCCAGGCCTGTTGGGGTAAACACAGAAGAAAACTGTTCACTGAGGGGATTAATCCAGCCTGTCCTCTCCTTTTGCCCTCCCTCCGCTTCTCTCTCTAGAACTGATGAATTCATAAATTATTTGCCTTGTGGCCCCAGCTGCCTCCAACATACTCATGCAGCTTAACTCTTAGCTCCATCGGAATGCCATCCATGCAGTTAAGCCCCAGTGTTCCATTTTTACATTCCCATTATGCAAAAGAAGGGGAGCTGGTGTTGAGAAACTGGCTATCTGGCTGGGAGGAGGCAGCATGGATTCCACTGATGTTGAGAAAAAGGGGAGAAGACAGGACCCAGGAGAAGCCTATGTTGTCACCTGACCACTGGGAAGGAGGCGGGGCTTTGGCATGCTATATAAAGGTTCCAAGGAGAGACACTAGGGGGAGAGTAAAATAACATTGTCTTCTCAGTGGAGCGTGCTGGTTAGGCTGACCATCTGAAAAGGAGGACAGGGCTCATGTAACTTTAACAGTTGTAGAGAAAAGGGAATTTCAGCCAGTGTCATTTGTATGCAATTAGTTCCTGGTGAAATTCCCTCTTCATCACAACAGTTAAAGGTGCAGGCACTATACTAGAGTGACCATATACAAAAGAAGGCAGGGCCCCTGCAACTTTAACTGTTGTGATGAAGAGGGGATTTCACCAGGAACTAATTGCATACAAATGACACTGGCTGAAATTCCCTTTTCTCTACAACTGTTAAAGTTACATGAGCCCTGTCCTCCTTTTCATATGGTCAGCCTAGTGTTGGTGGTTGCTTCCCTTCCCTTTGTCTTGTGCAGGAGCTGAGGCTAGATTTGGCAGCCAATTAGGAAAGGTATCCTGGACTGCTCTTGTACCTTTTAAGAGCAGCTTGGGGGTATAAAAGGAAGCCGATAAAAGCAGCTCACAGCATGGAGATAAATATGATCACTGGTTTGTGCTTCAAGTTGCCTCTAAAACCTGGTGGGCAACTTGCAGCCGTCCAGATGGTTTGGCTTACAACTCCCATGATCCTTTGCCATTGGCTATGCTGGTTTGGGCTGATGGGAATTGTAGGCCAAAACATCCCCGCTCTAAAAGCACAGAGCTACAGTGGCTGATTGAAAAACTGGCATCCCTGCACCCCCTTTGGAGGAATTTGTGACTTTTGTAGCTTAGCTTCAAAGTATGTTCCATTCAAACTGAAAACGCTCTCCTGGTTTCTCATCCCCACATGGCTCCCCCTCTACAGTCTTTAGTCCTTCTGCATGAGGGATTATTTCCTCAGAGGTGACTGTTGTCCCTGTGCCCTTTGTAGATTCTTTTTGGGGGAATGGGAGGAAAGGGAGAGAGAAAACTAAAAATCTCTGGGAACTATGAGAGATGTTGGTCCAGAGGCTAGAGCTACGTTTCAGATTTCTGTAGGATGGTGAAGAATTTTGCTCCCCACAGGATTTGCACCCTGGACTTGTAGCTATGAAACCTTCAGCCAGCCGCTCTCCTTCAGGATTATTGTGAAGATATAAGAAAGATCGAAAGATTAACAACAGAGTATTTAGAAAGAGAGAGAGAGAGCTGAATATCTTGGCTTCTGCTCTAGTCAGTAGCTGTGCTGTTAAATGGATACCAGGAGTGGTCGTTTGGAATTCCCAGGGATGGAAATCCCTTAGGAGAAAAAACAGTTATGACTGGTATAATGCTTACGAATTGTCCTCCAGATTGCAAATCTTGTTCAAAAGGATCCGTGGCTTTCCTCCCATTGTATCTTCACAGCAACCCTCTGAGGTAGGCTAGGCTTAGAGTCACTACCATTTCAAGGCTCCCTGGCAGGCTTCAGTCTAGGTCCAACCCAGCCATCCCCAACCCAGTGCCTTCCAGATGTTTAGGACTACAGTTCCCAGCATTCTTGACCATTGCCCATGCTGTTTGAGACTGGTGGGAATTGATGTCCAAAAGGTCTGACGGATATCAAGTAGGGCAGAGGCTTGACCTAACAACCACACCACTCCGGGCCCTTTGGAGTAGTGGTTAGAAATTTGGACCAGAACTGAGGGTACCTGGTTTCGAGTCCCCACTCGGTTGTGAAGCTCGCTGGGTGACTTCAGGCCAGTCACTGACTCTCAGCCTAACCTACCTCTCAGGGTTGTGGGGAGGATAAAATGGAGAGGAGGAGGAGGAGGACTATGCAAGCTGCCTTGGGTTCCTTGCAAGAGGGGGGGAAATGGAAGGAAATCCATGTAATAATAAATAATAATAAATACATAAACATTGTAACAGTAAGACTAGTGGGAGGCTGGCCAGAGATATGGGTGCTTCCGAGGAATTATCGCATATGAGCCTTTGAATGCAAGAAGGCTGCTAGGGCCAATCCTGCACCCTCACCTCCCTAACTGGGACCTCCACTTGAAACTAGACTCATCTTGGCAGAGGGGTTTAATCCTGAGCCGCTTGCAGATATGATACATATATTAATGGATGGGAGCATAGAACATGAGCCAGACCCAAATGTCAAAAGTGTAAATACGGACGCAGGTTGAGCCGCTGCCAGGAGCAACCGGGAGCCGGCTCAGAGCTCTGAGGCAGCCCCCTTGCCACCCCCGTCAAACAGCTGTGCAGTTTCCAAGGTGAAGGCCAGGCTTAGAGGGCAGCTCTTATTTCACTCAGCTGCGACTGTCCTTCCCTCCACCTGCAGCTCCTCCCGGATCACAGACGAAGCTGTGACGGGCCCAAGCAGGAGCGCTCGCTGTGCGTCGTGACGAAGGGTCTCGGGTTCAACTCTTGCCAGTGCCACAAAGCTGCTGGGATAGGTGAGGCAAGTCTCTCTGAGCCACACGTGGCCTGTAGCTTAGCGGCAGAGCACACGCTTTGCTTGCGGAAGGCCTCAAGTTCGATCCCCAGCATCTCCAGGCAGGGCTAGGAAAGAATCTCCTGCCTGAAACCCTGGAGAGCCGCTGCTGCCAGCCAGTGTCGACAATACTGGGCTAGATGGATCAAGGGTCTGACTCAGTATAAGACAGGTTCCTATGTTCCTACTATTCAGAATCATGAAGACTGGAGTCTTCAGTCGTTTGGGCGGGTGACATGTTCTTTGCCACACCTCCTGTGGCTGCCATTTTGCATTGGTGCCTGGGACAGTTTCTCAAATGGCCCAAAATGTGCTCACGCCTCCAAAATATTGTCTGCCCCTGATTATATAGGCAGCGTATATTTGAAGAGATTGGAGAACGAACGATTCTTCCATGTGTCATAATGCGATGCGAACATGTTAATGTTTGCTGAAAAGCAGTACCCGAAGTGAGATGCTGCGGCATTTGTTTTAAAGCTGTTAATTAAAAGACTAAGTTTAAAAGTAAGACAGTTAATCAATTAAAAAAAAATACTTAGCTGACAGCTCTAATTAACTCAAAGCAATATAAACAGTGCTGAAATTATAGCAGTGCCAAGGAAGGGGTGTCGCATCCCATTGCAACAGCTCCATGTCCCCTAATTTTTGCATTTCTCCAAAAAGGCTCAAGAAAAGCAGCTGATGCGCCATTTAAGGGTATGAGAAAGTGGCATTGTGTATAGTGTAGGTCAGAGGTAGGCAAGCTTTTGGAGTTGTGAGCACATTTGGCAATTTGAGAAACTGTCCTGGGCACCTCCACAACATGGCTGCCATGGGAGGCGTGGCAAAGGGCGAATCATGCGTCCAAAAGACTGAGTAGAAGGCAGAGGTGGCATCTGAGTCTCAACACACTAAACACCATCTTTGAAGCTGCCCTTTTCAGCAGCAACCAAAATGTATTTCGCAGCCGTTCTGGTTGCTGGTAAGAACATGTGTGAATTAATTTTTAAACGTGATAGGGTGACGGCACCTTGGCGGGCAACAAGGGCGTGTCTTGACAATGATGTTCTGCCACTCGTTCCTTCAAAACCCCGTGGCATCGCAGCTGCCCGTCTCGGAAAGCCACATTTCTTAGGTGCGATGAGCGGATGAAGCGAAGCGAGTCTTCAGATACCTCTCAAGATATGCCTCCCTCTCGCCCCGTCCTCCCAGCTAATCCTGCTCTCTGTGTGGTCCTCCCCTGTCCTACCCAAGATTATGGGAAAGCAATAATGTAAGTTATGTTAATGCTCTGCTTACACATCACTCATCCATCACTGTCTTTCAACAGGCTTTCTATTACATAACATAACTGCGCATTTCCATTAACATCAATCTGCCAAACAATGTAATGTGCAGATGTGTGGAGATTACCTTAAAGGGACATGGCTCTGTCCTTGAGGTCCCTCACATTCCACTTCCTGTTTAAAGGCAGGCAGTAGATCATACTGGGGTGGGGAGATTGCCTTTGATCTTGGGCTGCGGGGAGGGGACAGGAGAGATGGATAGAAGCAGGGAGAAATCCAAAGGGGAACGGGGAAACCATTCCCCCCCCTCCCCACTGGCTATTAATAATGAATCAACGCACTTAAGCCCACAATCCAGGCACTGAAGTGGGCAGGAGGAGCATCTATGTATAATGCATCTCCGTATGGTGCTTGTATGCACGGTGACAGGTAGCTGGGGCATTTGTAAAGCCATGCTTTTTTTTCCGCAGGTTCCTCTTTGCCATATGGAAGTATGTTCCAGGGCATAAGAACATCAGAAGAGCCCTGCTGGATCAGACCCAGGGTCCATCTAGTCCAGCACTCTGTTCACACAGTGGCCAAACAGCTGTCGACCAGGGACCCACAAAACAGGACATGGTGCAACAGCACCATCCCACCCATGTTCCCCAGCCACTGGTGTATATAGGCTTACTGCCTCAGATACTGGAGGTAGCACATAGCCATCAGGGCTAGTAGCCATTTGACAGGTTCTGACTGGAGTCCTATAAGAAAGGCTTGAAACAGCTGTAGAGTTTTAGGGTGGGGAGGAGAAGATTTGGGAGAGACAGGGCAGCAGCCCTCCAATACCTGAAAGGTTGTCACGCAGTAGGTGGAGCAGGCTGTGTTGCTCCAGAGGGCAGGACTAGAACCTTAGGAGCAGTCTAGGGCATGCTGAGAGCGAGAAAAGTGCAAGAGAGGAAGAAGATATATTGCAGAGCCATTCAGGAGAACTCCCTGTGATTCATCCTTTTTAATCCCTGAAACAAGTTAGGAGGAAACAGACGGGGAGGATGACAGAGATGCTGAATTAATAAAGGGCTGTGTTGACGGTTTCCCAAAGGTATCATCTACAGGCCAGGTTAGAAGAGTCCCAAACTGAAATCAAAGCTGTAACCTGGTCCGCATGTAATGCTAACCCATGATTTATTTAAGACAAGATTTGTTGCCCTACCCAGGGTTTGTCTAGCAGATGACTGAACAAACCATGGTTTGTTTTCTCCATCCCTGGGTTGTTTGTTTCCCTCCTCCTTCGCCCACTCCCTCCCTGTATCCCAACTGCCTTTGAGGCACTCCAGTACAGACATGTAAAGAGGCTGAGTTTTTGTTTTACCACTCTTGCCTGCTGCCTCTGTAGCCTGGTGAAACAACCCAAGAACAATCCACGGTTCTGAGATCATATGTAACAACAACCCATGGTTTAAACAACCTACAGTCCACTACCCAAAAATAAACCATGGGTTCTCTTTGTGCTTGTTCGTGGTTAACAATCCATAGTTTCGTGTTCAAACCTAACAACAACCCAAGTTTCAACAAACCATGGCTAGTTAAACCATGAGGTACCATTATGTGTGAACAAGGTCTGTATCAATGTGAAAACTCACAAGGACAGAAATGTGCTCTACTGGTGTGATGGTCAGACCTGGAAAAGTGATCACAAAGAGGTGGGCAGAGCAATCCCACGTATCCAGTGTGAGGGAGGGGGGATACATTTACGGCAGAATGTCCACGCATCCATAGCCATGCTGGCTCACTGTGGCCAGAGCGGAAGGGGGGGGGAATGTGTGGCCTTTTCTTTTTCTCAATGGTGTTATGTCAGCTTCTTCCCCTCTCCTCCCACTGACCGCAGAAACAGATCTGGGTATCTGCTGGATTTTCCAAAATGAGGGTCCGGCCATTGTGTGTTTCTCTTTATCCCAACACTCCCGGGTGCAACATGAAACCTTCCTATCTCCTAGGTGTGCTCAATCCACGTACATTTGATTCCCCTATGCTCTGTTTTAGGAATATGACACATCTAGGCTTTGTGACTTCACTATTATGCCAGCTTTTCTCACTCGCCACCACCACCGCTCAATCCCTTTGCTTAACATCCAACCCAATGGAAGAGTTCTGGGGAACTGAAAAACTAATTTACTGTCTGGGGACATTTTGGTTGGTCCCAACAGCAGGCGCAAAGATCACCTGGTCAAAGCCTTTCCCACTATGGTGAGATGTATTGAATTTCTATTGAGATCATAGCTTTTATGGCTGAATTTGCATCTAAACCCATAGATCTGCATTTGCAAATTGTGTGCAAATCTCTGTCCTCATGCTTTGATGATGCATAAGTAATCTTCCTGCTCTCAGGGTTGGTTATTCTTCCTCTCTTTATTTATATATAATATTTAACATTTAAAGATAAGTTATGCCTACAATAAGAGCAACACAACATTATGTACAGCCATCAATAAGGCAACCCATTTCAGGGTTTGTAGAATACAGCATACACCTGTGTATACACACACACACACATACATACATATATATTCATTATATGTCATATGTAAAATCCAGAACCATAGTTTCTACATTCTACGTTTTAGAAATGACTAAATCAGGTTATTAAAAAACAACACTGAATATTTGGATATATTGCTTTACTTCTGCAAAAATTAGTAAAGCTTGTTCGTTTTTTTTGCAGGTTTCTTCAAGCCTTCTCTTTTGTCTTTCCCCACCTGCTCTTCTAATAGAATGCATTAATTCTGACATGATAGCCAAATCCTATATTTTTCTCTAACCATTCATCCTTCAGAGGTATTGTTTGCACTCTTCACTTCTTTGTAACAATATTCTATTATTCTTGCTCTTCCACGCTTTCTAAAGTAAACCTTTTCAGGTATAAGAATGAAAACTGCCTTTGAATTCAGAAATCAGCATAGCCCTCAGAACCTTGGAAGCTCTATCCTAATTGCTAAGCTGTGCTTTCTGATGTCAATTTTTTCTGAACTTTCTGGTTCTATCGCTCCATTGAAGCAAAAATACCACCCATTTTTAAAAAGCAACGTCAAGAGATGCGGCTGTGGTATTTTTGCTTATACCATGTGATTAGGAAATGCAACACTAAGGCTGTAATCCTGTACCCACTGACCTGGGATTAAGCTCCACTGAACCCACTAGGACTTACTTCTGAGTAGACAGGTATCCGATTGTGCTGTGAAGGGAAATGCCCCTTTTTTCCCGTGCTTTGTGGCTGGGACAAGGATTTGCCAGCTACACAGTCAGAATCTGCTTCTTGTCTGTTTTATTTTTTTATTTTTTTATCCCATCCTTCCCCAGCAAATTTAATTAAAAGTTGCAAAAATTAATTTTTATGAAAGAGTTTCATTTGTCAACACCACGGTACTGCTGAACAACCTGCAAGCTGTGATGCTTTCAACAGGCATAGGAATCTGTTTAGTTCTAAGAAAAGTAATTTATTCCCATTCTTGTGTTCAAATGACAGGATGTTACCCCCTGCGGGGAATAATCCCTTTGTCTGAAATGTCACCAAAAAAAGAATTTGCATGGACCACAGCGGGTACCTAAATGAACCCAATATGCACAGAAAAGAAGGATCCAAATCCACAGTGCTTAATGGTACTTAGCAGACTGACCTGTTAATAAAACATCATGGAAGAAGAAATCTGTTACATTTATTATTATTTCTGCTGCTATTTTTTAACAATTGTAAAGAGGAAACCAAACACCCCCCACCAAAAAAGAGGGACAAATTTCCATGAAATTTCCATATGCAAATTAATATGTATAGACGTAAATTTAGAAATATTCCATATAATTCAAATAGTAATGTAGTAAATTTCACTATAGTGTCAAAAACTGTGAGCAGGGCCCAAACTGTGACCTTGTGTCAAGTCATTATGATCCCATCATGGCAACCTTCTATCACTCTTGCACATTTATATCTCATAGGACACGCGATGACATTTGTTGAAGTATTTTGGAAAATGTGGAATAAAAAGCAGGAAATGAGACGAGGAAAGTGGTACATGGAATGTGTAATGTGTCTCAACAGTTATCCGTGGACTTCAATACAGCTATAAAGCAGTAGTATAGGAGCGTCATCAGTTGAGCGTTTATAGCATGATTATTGCTGGCCAAGCACGGATGTTCGCGGGTCCTTTTGACGACACCGCCCACCTCCTGCGCATCTCCCGCTCCTTCTGCTCATTTTTCCATCACAAAAAAAGACCCGGAACATCCACTTTTGGGGGGCTGTAATGAAAGTTGCCACCATTTCCTGCTCTGTGCAGGAGAAGCGGCGTGATTAAAAACAGCCACTGAATAGGCCACACATATGGCTTGCTTCCTCTTTCTTCCCGGTGTTAAGAAAGAGGACGCTGCTCATCCCTATTGTGGGACAGAAGCAGGAGGCAAAGCGACGGTAGGGAAACACAATCCCCCTGATGATTCTCTAGATCTCCTTCAGGTGACCTGTGTGCCTGATCCTTCAGTCTGTTGTCCAGGTGCTCCTAACCCTTGATGGGCAACAGATCCCGGGGTTCCTTATCTTTAAACTGGAATGGGACTGGGCATCCCTTCAAATAGAGGACAGTCCTCTGTAAAAGGGGCCACAGGGCCACTCTAGAGGCTCCCCACTGAGGACATCTTGCTTCAGGGCCTTCCAAAACCTGCCACCGGCACTGACTGTTCCCCAGACAAAAGGGGTGCTGTTCATCTTCTCCCCTCCATCACCTTGATTTTCCTTGATCGTTACCTTCTTCCCAGAAATCAAAATAACAGCTTGTCCAGGAAGCACCCAAACGCAAGTAAGTGGTTTGGCCCACCCCACGCCCCCCACCCTTGACTCCCCTTCCTTTCTTTGTGTGTGTGGTCCTTTCAGCCGTACACTTGTAACCTGATTATAACAGCAAACAATGTGGGTGTGTGTAGGCTGCTCACTCACTCACTCACACGCATACACAAATTCACAATGCAGCTCTATAATTAAATCTCTCCATTTACCCTCCTGGAGAGCTTTCTCCTTTTTGACACACTCGGTAGAAAAACAGTTGTTATGACATCAAATTCCAGGTTGCTATACGAAGGACTTTTAGCGTTGTCCGTAGCTGCCTCTCCGTGTTGTCAAGGTAATAATAATGGAAAGGCAGAAGATGACATCTTGTGAGCTTTGCCGGTGCCTGATTAAAAATTGTGTGAGCTGCGGCAGGGGTGGGGGGGGAAGGGTGGGGGATGGCAAGAGAGACAGAACTAAGGTTGCCAACTGACCAGGGACAATAGAAAAACAAACCAATCTAAACTCTTATATTTCTCTATCATCTATCTATCTATCTCTATCTATCTGTATGTCTTTGTTGGACTCGAAATACGTATATCTGATGGTTACGAAACTTTCAGGTTTTTATACTACCTTTATGTGGGGTGGTTTTAGGCATAGTGAAAATTTCATCCCCCATCTTGGAAACAAAATGGCAGCCGATTGAAATTAGTAAAGATCGCGTGCTTCAGTACCGTTTGACCGATTTCAACTAAGCGTCCCATCATTCGGCTCCACAAAAGCCAGGAAACCACACAATGATAGACAGTTGAGTGGAAAGGAGCGGCAGGGTATAACCCCCAGAGGGTCACACTGGGGAAAATGGACGCCAAACTTGGCCCTTAGCCTGAGTTTCTCAACGCATGATATCATGCGAGCTTGTTTCTTGGAGGCCGACAGCATGAAAGGGCTGAAAAGCATAGCCAAAATAGCTCAGCCATGATTCCAACTCTTTTCTAGAATGTTCCAGTGGCCAACAGGTGGGAGTTGATTCAAATCTGTGTATCCCAATAGGAGCACTTGGACTGGAAATCGTCACCCGTGCATGCAAATGTTGATATCCCATTTTTTTTGTGGGGGGGGGGCATTTGCTCATAACAATGTAAAACAGCTTTGATGTTTCCAAAGGTTAATGAGTTGGCCCTGTCCAAAATGAACAATATATTTTCATGTTAGTTTTATTTTTAATTTTAGTAATTGGCTGGCACCTACATTTTCTGGCCAATCTAGTTATTTGCTTCAAAGAAAAATTAACACCGTTGATTTCTTTTCTTCTCCCTGCTGTAGCAGGAAGAACTTTCCATATTTATTCATTTTTCTCTTGTGGCAACCACAAATCTGGCTTAATGGCTCCTTAAACCGCAGCGGCGGAGGTGAAACGGCACAAATGCAGCAAAAGGGGGCGAGACGGTCAAAGTGCAGAAATACGAGTTGACATGCAGAAATAAGCCGAAACTGGTGTGAGATTTATTGATTACACCTTGTTGTGACAAGCTCTCTGCAGCTAGTAAATTTATATTGCATCTGTGCCTCTGTGTGTGTGTGTGCCATTTTAGATTAGTTCCATGCCAAATGGAAATTCAGGTGCTACTGAAATAAAACCAGAGGTTCTGATGTTTGAGTGGGCCTGAGTAGCTGTTAAAAACATAAGCGTGTTTATCATCTATAGCAAGGCTGTCATGTTGAACCTCTTTTAGCTGAATTCAATTTCAGAGAAGTTCTTATGTGCTGCATTCCAGGGATGGGTAGGGCTGAAGGTAAAAAAAAAAAAAAAAGCAGGAGCAAACAGAAAAGGTGTGGAACCAAAAAGTCCGGCATATTTTAACTCAAAGCGATTACATTTCTACCTTTTAGAATGAGAAAAAAAGCTGTTCAAAAGCCAGGAAGCCACAGAACAATCTGTGGGGTGTGTGTGTGTGCGTGTGTCTGTCTCTGTGTGTTGTGTGCGTGTGTCTGTTGTGAAGCTTATTCCTTGGGTCTGTCGCATGGCCAGCATAATGAAGGAGTTCTTCATGCAATTTATGTGTGGAACTCACTGCCACAAGATATGGGAAAGGACACTGACTTAGAAGGCTTTAAAAAGGAATTTAACAAATCAAAGGAAGAAAACAGGTCCGTGTTGGCTAAATGCAACCTCCACGTCTGCTTTGTGGGGGTTTTCCTCTGAAGAGAGGGCTACACCTCGATAAAATAAAACAAATATAAAATAAACAAAATGAAAACCAATTCTGAAGCAGTATTTAAGAACATAAGAGCCATGCAGAATCAGACCAAGGGTCCATCTTGACCAGCATTCTGTTCACACAGTGGCCAACCAGCTGCTTATGGGAAGAGGGACTTGAATGCAGGGCCGGCGTCAAGGGTAGGCATGGTTGGATACCTGCTGAAAGCCCACGCCCCAGCAGGGCCTCACTGATGAGACCCCCCTGGACTTGCTTCTCTTCCCCATCACTTGGTCTCCTTCCATCTCGTTCTGGCCCAGAGGATGGTGGCGGTGAGAAGGAGGAGCAGCTCTTTGCCTGGCAAGCAAGCATGTGGTACCTATGATGAGGAGGAGGAAGAGGCGCGAGAGCAGCAGGTGACCATGGTGAGGAGAAAGCAGTCTCTTTGAGGGAGGTGGCCCATTGAAGGTGTCTTGCTGAAGTTCCCTCGAAAACCTGAAGCCAGCACTATGTGAATGCAGTAACACCCACCGGCTCATGTACCTCTGGTATTGAGAATATATAGCCATTATAACCAGTAGCCGTTGATAGCCATATGCTCCAGGAATATGTCTAATTACCTTTTAAAGCCATCCAAATTGGTGGCCAGCACTACCTCTTGTGGTAGTAAATTCCATAGTTTAACTCTGCACTGTATGAAGAACTCCTTCCTTTTGTCTGTCCTGAATCGCCCAGCATTCAGCTTATTGGGATGACCCCATTGGGTTCTAGTATTGCAACAGAGGGAGAAATGTGTCTCCCTATCCACTTTCTCCACACCATGCATAATTCTGTACACCTCTAACCGCCTTAGAACAGTATCCCAGTTCAAAAGTTTGCAGAGTAGGGAGGTATAGGTTTTGTTAAATCAGTTTCATCTGTGTTGTGGATAGTCAGGCGTCTTTCATTCGGTCATCCTCTTGTTCACGGAATTGGATTTTTCAGTTTTCTGAATTTGTGTGAACGTTCGGAAAAGCGCACTTACTCAACCGTGCACTTCCAGAAATGTGCATTTGTGGTTCTAGCCTAATTCAACTCAGTGACATTTACTCCTGTGTAGACAGCTATAGGATGGCACTGCTACGGTATAGTCCTAAGCACATTTGCTATAGAAAGCTCCATCAAAGGGAATGGGACTTACTTCTGAGCAAACAAGCACAGGCTTGCACTGTCAAACTCCTACGATGAATCGATTAAAATGTATTTAATGGGATGGCAGCTGGCCCGTAAATAAAATCCAGAGTGAAATTAAAAATAAATAAAACAAAGCAGATAAAATAGCTTATCAGTGGTTGATGACACATCAATAAATAATCAAGATGTTCAGTATATTGTGTTTGAGCCACACAGCAAGCTATCAACTAAAATGATCAATGGGTGTGAACACCTTCCTGATGACTAAAGGCGAAAGCTTTTGTTTTATTTTTTAGTGTTAGACGATGGTTGTTTTTAAAATTGACAAAGTGGGGGCCGGCCGGTGCAGAGAGGGGGATGAGATTTACGAACTGTGAACTGCGTAGAGAGAAGGATTCCCACCCATCCCTCCCCATGTCTTTTTCTCATAATTATTCTTGATTATTGAATAAATCTGATCGTCGGTTCTGAACAGACTGCCAAAAAGGAGCACTTTTTCCCCCCCACACAATGGATAATTAACTGACACAGTTGTGGCCTCAGGCTTAGAGGACTTTAAAAGAGGATTAGACAAATTCATGGAGGAGGAGGAAGAGGAGGAGGAGGAGAAGGAGGAGGAGGAGGAAGTCTATGGACTATTGTTAGCCATGCTAGATACATGGAGCTTCCAGGATTTGAGGCAGTATATCACTCCATTTGCATTGCTGGGAGACGTAAGCACTGCCAAAGCTCAGTGATAGCGTTTCGTAGGGTTAAACAGGCCATGTATTCAGGAACAGAAATCCAGACTGCAAAGGGGAAGAGGTACAACGCAGTGTTGTGGACAATGCATTGGCCCACAATAAGGCTACACTGCAATTCAGTTTGCCTCCAAGGCCACCAAACAATACAACTCAATTGTCCACAACCCCCCCCCCCCAAATTGGGATATAATGACCATTGAAGACTCCGTCCCGGCTCCTGATTCTGGAGGGCCCTTGGCAATATGTCCTCAGTGGGCCCTCTCCCTAGGTGAGTCCACCTCATCTCTGGTGCTACCATCTGCTCTTGCTCCTCCTCCTCTTTCTCATCATAGTAACCACTTTCTTTCTTGACACACAGAGAGGCAGTGAGTAAGTAGGCCATGGCATCTCCTGCTCCTCCTTCTCACTACCTCTATTGTCTGGACCAGAGCAAGAGGCAGGCAAAGAAGTAGGTTACAGTGGTGAACAGGAGGAAGTACTCTAGGGGGCTCTTGACAGGGGCCCCCTACTGGGGTGTGGACCCTTGGGAGGTGCCCAACCATGCCTACCCTTGGCGCCAGCCCGGTTTACACGTCTACACTACAACTCAATTGCCCATTAATCCCCAGCCACAACAAATTTCCGATGGACTCTCTGCAGATGGACTCTTATCGACTAGGCCTTCAGAGGCCAACAGTGAAATGAGCTTTTGCCTTCATGTTTTGTTTCGTGGGCTTCCCGGAGTCAGCCGGTTAGCCATTGCAGGAAACAGGATGCTGGACTTGACAGATCTTTGCTCCGATCCAGCAAAGCTCTTTTGATGTCCTCATCTCCACGTGGAAAGGTCCCCTCTGTGATGGCAGAAGACAGCCGACCAAATTAGGACTGTTGATTTCGTCGGAGGGAATCTTAGTCATGCCATAGCTTCCCATTGAGTTGGACAAGTTATATTTAACAAGCACAGCACCCTTCCTGATTTACACTTTTGCATACTTTAGGAAAGGAGGATGAGATGCTTTAAGTGCATCGCTTTTTGGCTGAGAGTCCAGCTACACATTCAGCAAAATCACACAGCAGAGTCCATGTGTAGTAAGACAGCCAGTGAGGGTGGTGGAGGATGTCATTTCCACGAGAAGGAAGCTGGCTAACCTTTTTGAGTTGTAAACTCCCTTTGGCCAGATTCTGTTATCAGCCTGGCCATCTCATTCTAGCCCAGCTGCAGTTTTCAAGGAGTTCAAGTAGATCCCTAACCATGGAGTTGCAGTACAACACATCTCGATTGCCCCAGGTTGGGGAAAGTTGAAGTTGGTCCAATTTGCATTGCAGGCAGACTGCAGGGTGTTTCTTTTTAAGTGAATGCAGGGATATATATATATATATATATATATATCCCTGCACACAGAAAACTAGCAGGATACAGATGAGAAATCTCCCTGACATACTAGTTTTCTGGGTGAGGGGAATTTGTATGACAAGAGCATTGAATCCTATAAGCACTCACTTGCCTGAAATGGCACAGCCCATACTCAGGGTTCCCACCTCAATGAGAACTAGGCCCTTGACCCTTAGGTTGTTTGAGCATCTGTTTTTAGCATATTTTTAGTCTGCTTCGTTTTACTTATTTTATAGATATATTTATAGATACGTTTGTATTGTAAGTTTGGATATCTTACTTGTAAGCTGCTTTGGGGACCCTCTTTATTTATAGCATTTTCCACCTTGCTCTTTAGCCCAAAAAAAAGGCTGGCAGAGCAGCTTACAAAGATTACTAATAAGACAGACCCTGTCCAAGGCATGACACAAAAGGAAAAAAGATTGAGCGGGAGGAGGAAAAAGCAAAACTCAGGCACCCATTCTTAGTTTCAACTTATGTTCTTTCTGCCATGAAAGGGTGAAAGCTTTTCTGGCCAATGTATGGGGCCTGGTTGGTCTCCCTCTTTGAACCTGGGGTTGCGCCTCGTCCTTCTTGTGGGTCCCTATTCATCAGCTGGTTGGCCACTGTGTGAATGGAGTGCTGGACTAGATGGATTCTTGATCTGATCCATCATAGCTCTTCTTATGCTCTTAGGTTGTTCCTGGGAGGCAAGGGGTGCATATAAATTAGGTTATATATGGGACATGTATATTTAAATTAAATACATCTTGGGACTTCAAATTGCTAGTTAATTTAATTTATTTATTTGTTGTTGCCTAGCAAAAACATTTGCGCTGGTATTTACCCTTTCTTTCTACTCAAGGTTTTAAGAGGGCTGTGAAACTGACAACTCTTAAGCAGGTTTTATTTTTAAGTGTGAAGAGAGGTTTGGGGTGGAGAAGGAAGTTTCACCTGGAAATACTCCAAGGTTACCAAACAACACACCATTCTCAGGCAATGAGGAGTGAGCTGACCTCCATAGGCCTACTTATTTTGACAAATGCTATCTTGGATCTGTTGTTGTTTCAAATGTGCATTATGGAATTTAACCTTGGGCAGAAATTCTCTCTATTTCCCACAGTATTCAAGTAAAGCCCCTTTCTCAGATATCGCAAATCTGCCAATATTATCTTGATTTTCCAGTTGGGGGTGGGGAGAGAGAGAGAGAGAGAGAGAAAGAGAGAGAGAATTCTACATGTTTAAAAGGGCAATGGATTGAGGTGACAAAGAGGATGCAGGTAGCTTGTCAGCTTTCTCTCTCTCCATCTCCTGCCGTGTTAATACTTGGTGATCTTCGAAATAGAGCATTTTAGTATCTCCTTGAATTGTCCCTGACTATGAATCCCC
Organism: Anniella stebbinsi; assembly: GCA_029215795.1. Taxonomy (NCBI): domain Eukaryota; kingdom Metazoa; phylum Chordata; class Lepidosauria; order Squamata; family Anniellidae; genus Anniella; species Anniella stebbinsi. Next base: position 56,252,322 of record JARDYH010000007.1, read on the forward strand.
TTCAAATGGCAAACTCTGTTGCAAATATTTTCCATCTTGGGGAAAATCAGGTTTCTATGCAGCTTAAGAGACATATAGCTGCTGTGGGATGAAAAAGCTTGGAACCCAGCTTTCTAGATAACTCTGGTGTTCCAATTCTTTCTCTGTCTCCCTATCTCTCTCCCGAGAAATATCTCCTTGACTTTAAGGAACAAGCATCACAGGAAAACAACAATTCTTTCAAAAACCCTTTAGGCTCAAGTGCAAGACTGGAAATCTAGGTACAGTCACTCCCTCTAATAGTGAACACAGATGGTGAAGGCCGACAGGATTGGAGACAAAATGAGTCCACTGAGAAACAAGACAGTGGTATCTCTCATCTCTCTTTCTCTCTCTCTCTCATCACAAGGTAGCTATAATGACAAGGAAGACAGAACAACTAGGGTGACCAACTGTCAGGATTTCCCCGGATTTGTCCTGGTTTTTGTTCTATTCTGGGTGTCAGGGGGGATTTTCTGTAATTTTCTATAATGTCCTGGAAAGACACGCTTTCCCTTTAAAGGCTGCATTAGCATGGTGGGAGGGAATGACACACCTTCTGGAGGTGGGTCATTTCCCTCGCACTGCTCCAATCAGGGCCTGAAAGGGGAAAGCATGTCATTCCCAGACATTATAGAAAAGGCCCTGATTGGAGCAGTGGAGGGTGGGAATTACACACTTTCCCCTCCTCCACCCCATTTCGGGCCTTTAAGGTGGTGGGGGTGAATGACATGCATCCCAGAGGCCCCTGAAAGCTGCTTTCCCACCCCCACCCCACTGGGTGTCCTCTTTTTTAGTTTCCCAAATGTGGTCACCCTAACACTGTTCTTCTGAGGGCCACAGCCTTTCAGGCCTGGCAATATCCCCCATAGAACAACTATCTAATCCGGCGATCCTTGAAACAAAGGGAAACGTTTGGCTGTATAGACTGAAGGCACTGACTTCAAGTGGCCTGAATTTGGGGGATAAACCCACCTCCTGGACTTTTCTTACAACCTAGGAATTCCATCTACAGCATTAACATTTTATAGTGTCCCCCTGGGGGCTATGTTTCAGTTCTTGTACTAGTGGTCACTGACAAAGGTAGAAGCTGAAATGTTTGATGAAAAAAAATCAAATAATATACATTTATTCCTGGTTTGCCAATTGCTTTATTGGAAATACAGATTCTTATTGCGGTATAGCCAGTGTGGTGTAGTGGTTAGAGCGTTGGACCGGGACTCGGGAGATCCACTTTCTAGTCCCCACTTGGCCGTGAAGCTCACTGGGTAACTTTGGGCCAGTCATTGACTCTCAGCCTAACCTACCTCACAGGGTTATTGTGAGGATAGAACAGAGGAGAACGATTATGAGTACCACATTATTATTCCCTGCTCAATGAAATGGCTTCCCATCAAGATTAACTTTATGTCTCTTTGTGTTAGATCCACTAACGCTTGTATTTGGCTACACAATATATAATAATAATAATAATAATAATTATTATTATTATTATTAATAACCCGCCTCTCCCTTCGGATCGAGGCAGGGAACACAATGTAAAATACAAAAATCACAAACAGTTAAAAAAAATTAAAAACAAGAGAAAATGCATCATTAAAACATCAACATTCATCCAGATAGGCCTGCCGGAAGAGAGCAGTCTTCATGACTCTCTTAAATTCATGAAGACTGCTAATTTGTCTAATCTCCTCCGGCAGATCATTCCATAGTCTGGGAGCGATGGAAGAGAAGGTCCTTTGGGTAACACTCGCCAGCCTAGTTCTGGCTGGCTTGAGTAAGTTCTTCCCAGAGGACCTAAGTGTGCGGGGCGGATTGTACGGGAGAAGGTGATCCCGCAGGTAGCCTGGGCCCAAACCATGTAGGGCTTTAAAGGTAACAACCAACACTTTATACTTCGCCCGGAAACTAACTGGCAGCCAATGAAGTGATTTTAAAACTGGTGTAATGTGGTCACCCCTAGATGTACCGGTGACCAACCTGGCTGCCATATTTTGAACAAGTTGAAGTTTCTGGACTAGGCACAAAGGTAGTCCTATGTACAGCGCATTGCAGAAGTCAAGCCTCGAAGTTACCAGCGCGTGCACTACCGTCTTTAGGTCTTCCAACTCTAGGAAGGGGCGCAGCTGGCGTATCAGCCGAAGCTGATAGTAGGCACTCCTGGCCGTCGCATCAATCTGAGCTGTCATCTGGAGCAACGGATCCAGGAGTACCCCCAAGCTGCGAACACAATCTTTCAGGGGGGGTGTAACCCCATCCAGAACTAGTTGACACACCTCCAAACCCAGGTTGGGGCCTTTGACAGCGAGCACCTCTGTCTTGTCTGGATTCAGCTTCAGTTTGTTTTTCCTCATCCAGCCCATTATCGCCTCCAAGCATTCATTCAGAGGAGACACACTATCCTTAGCTGACGATGTTGTCGAAGGCATAGAGAAATATATTTGGGTGTCATCAGCGTATTGATAGCACCCCGCCCCATGCCTCCAGATGATCTCTCCCAGCGGTTTCATGTAAATGTTAAACAGCATTGGGGAAAGGATGGCACCTTGTGGTACACCATATAGCAACTCCTTTTTTGAAGAGCAGCTATCCCCAAGCATCACCATCTGGAACCTGCCTGAGAGATAGGACCGGAACCACTGAACCACAGTGCCCCCGATTCCCAATTCCCCCAGGCGCTCCAGAAGGATACCATGGTTGATGGTATCGAAAGCCGCTGAGAGGTCCAGGAGTACCAGCAGGGACACACTCCCCCTGTCAATACTAAAGCGTAGATCATCCACTAAGGTGACCAAAGCGGTCTCAACTCCGTATTCTGCCCTGAAGCCGGTTTGAAATGGGTCTAGAAAATCAGTATAGCTAAAGTAGCTCAGTGGTAAACGCATGCTGTATACGCAGAAGATCCCAGGTTCAGGTTCAGTTCCCAGTGTCTCTAGCTAAGGTTGATCTACCTTTGCACTCCGTGGGGAAAAGCCCTGTTTCTTTGGCATTACTCACCAGTCCAAATAGCTGTAAAGAATTAGAAATGAGAAATGCCGGTCAAAATGCATTGAGATCGGAAGCCCTTGGTAACCATTTTTCCTGCGCAAAAATCAATTAACGCACCTTCAGACGAGCCCAGTCTCCTCTTGACTGGGAGAAGACATGCCCACACCACACAGGTGCAACAGGCAGGTTGCCCTTTGGGCAGGTAATTTATTCCAACTTCCCTGATGCAGCAGTAGAGCTCTAAGGTGACTTGAAATAGGGACCTGTGAGCAGCCTGGACACCACGTCATTGAGGTAGCTTGTAGACTGAAAAGGTTACAGATGCGATCTTCCCTGCCCTGCAGTGCCACCCTTATAATAGCCAAAGAAGGTGACCGGCAGAACCAATGGGAGCTTGGGTAGGTCTATATAACTGTTGCTCTGAGGAAACACACCCAATCTAAGCAACTTGTTGGGTCTGATCAACAACCTGGCTTTGACTGTATCTTTTGCATTGACGGTCTGTCTCTTGGCCAAAACCTGACAGGAGCAGAGCGACTTTGACCCAGTTGGGTCTGGCTGGAAGAAGGGAAGCCCAGAGCGGCGAGCGATTAATCACACAGAGATTCAGCTGTCAGCCTCTTCTGTCGGCCGGTGCTTTGGGTTCGGCGGAGCCTTCTCCTTATCGAATTACATTATTTCTCTGCGTACCGGTTGCAAATTGCTGGCTTGGAAGCTGAAGCATCAGCAACCAGAAATGCTAATCAAATTCTAATCAGCAGCCCAGTGGAGCTGTATTATTTATTGAGCCAAGTGAGGGGTTGGTTGGGTGGTGATGGCTGCTTCTCCCTCGAGACACGGAGCTCTCACACCACAGCCTTTGAGAAAAATACAGCCCCTGGCAAGACGTATTTTCTGCCTCTGTCAAAACAGGGCTACAGGCTTTGACAGCTCCCTAACCCTCAAGCAAGTTGCCCTGCATGGGCCCCCTCCCTTGGTGAGTCTACCTTCTCACTGCTGTTGTTACCACTTGCCGTGGAGTTTCTTGCTCCTCCTTCTCACCACCTCCGTGGTCAGGGCCAGAGCGGGAGGCAGGCGAATGATCAGATTGCCGTGGGGAAGAGCAGGAGCAACTCCAGAGGGGCACATGTCAGTAGGCCCCGGCTGGGATGGGGACCCTCGGTAGATGCCTCACCGTGCCTACCCTTGATGTCAGCCCCGGTTTAAGGACATCCTGATCAGTGACTTGATCAAAGAGATGGGGTTGTCTTCCTCTTTTCTCTGTTTCTCAACGTATCATTTTTACCTCTTCAAAAAAACCAAACCCAATATAAGTCCGGTTGGTCTGCGCGGACATATTTAGAAGCCAAGAGAAGCAGGAACCCCTTTTCAAAAGGGGGAAGCCCTATAGGAGCGCCGGGTATATGGAACAGAGAAAAAGACGCAAAGCATTCCAGGCTGGTGCAAGAGACTTAGCTATCAATTGGCCTTCTGCAAAAAGCCCAGTGCAGGTCAAACACGCTTCCTTGAGTTTTTGCACATGCCGCCGGACTTGAGGAAAGGAGGGGTTTGAGGGTGACCCCAAAGAACGGTTGGGCTAGCAAGCCAGTTGAAAATTTGTGGGGCCCCAATGATGATAATTTAATTACAGGGTGGCAAATCGGCTTCTTCTGCAGTGGTTCACTTAGGTCACTTTAGTCTCCAGATTTAATGGTCCCACGCCCACCCTCTGAACCGGATGGTCTTATCACCACTTCTTTTAAAGTTGGCACTAGCTTTCACTAACTTTCAAATTCTGTAAGCCAGACTTGCTGATTTTGGGGAGCCTCCTGTTCATTGTGCTAAGCAGGACCTGGGCGTGTGCCCCCGAAGTCCTGTTCTTCTGCAATGTCCTCGTATCGCTGAGCTTCGGCCCCTCCTCAAAATATAGGCTCATTTTTCTGATGGGGGGCAGCACAGCCTGTCCCCCACCTCCCCATGCTCACTGGTTTGACACGGATTTTCCAAACTAGCTGTACTATTGCATGGGGGAGCAGTTGGCTGTTCACAGCATATGTGGGGGGAGGGAGGAATAAAAAAATGCCTAAAGCCTAGCACAAGCTCCTTGTGCAAGCCAGCTTTAAAAACCTAAACTGCAAGTAAATGAATCAATTGGATTTGGCAAAACTGCCATGGCTGTGAAAATGTCAAGTTTGGACTCTAGAGCGAGATTGATAGATATGCAAAAGGCATCTGGGTTTCATATTTGTATGCATATCTCTCTAGCTGTTTTTCGTGCTTTGATTTCCATATAATCAGATATGCATTTTGATATGAGCTAGTGCTAGTGGTCCCAATCCAAAGCCCCTCCGTCAAGAAGCAACCTCTCCCACCCCTTTCCCCACAACCAGCTATGAAGCTGACGCTGCAGCCAGGACCCGGCTAGCAAATGATGCTTTAAGTCAACCTTGTACCCTGAACTTAAGCATTAAATGTCTCTAGGGGGAAAGTTTTTTGAACATAACACAAAGCTTCTTGCCATCTCTCCCAATTTCTTGCTGTGCTCTTATTGATCTGGTTTTGGCCACAAAGGTCAGACAGGGAAAGGACGGCTAATTGTGGCACATTATAGGGCAGCCGTGGTCTTTAAACATTTTTCTCTGGGTTTAGTCCTTTACTAGGTGTAGCCTTTAGGAAGCATTTTTTAAAAAAGAAAGAAACCGAGCCAACCTTTCAGGCTAATAAACATATTAAATCTCTTCATCCCTCTTGTATAACTCCCTTTCCAATTAGAATGCCAAGCAACCAGAATTATTATCTGATCTTTTAAGGTACAGGAGAGACACAAATAATATCAACTCCCATTCATTAGGAAGTACCGACCTGCCTCCATCCTTCTCCCACACTCTGCCCAGTTAGTGTTTTTTGTTTGAGATATGATGATTTGGGTATAAAAGGGTGCTTGCTTGGCCTTTATGTGCGGACTCATCAGGGTATTGAAGTTGGGCTATCTCAGCCTTCCCCTAGCCTGGTGCCCTCCCAGATGTGTTGGAATACAATTTCCAGAATATGGTTGGGGGATTCTGGGAATTGTAGTCCCACACGTCTGGAGGGCCCCAGGGTGGGGAAGGCTGAGCTAAAGTCCTGAAATTCGGTAAATGTGTAGATCAGAAGTGCCTAGACCTCAGAGTTGTGGGATCTATTTTGCTTTTTTAAATTATTATTGGTAGCACACCTAAACAAAATAGGCTGGCCGCCGTGTTTGGCCCTAGCTGTAGTTCCTGAACAATCTTCAAGGGCAGCCCCACTCAGGGTGCATTGCAGTAATCTAGATGAGAAAAATTTAAGGCAAGAATCACTGAGGCAGATTCTGCATCCCCAGGAAAAGGTGCAGCTGGGGTACCAGGTGGAGCTGGGCAAAGGCATTGACCACCACTTCTGTCTGTAATTCCAGGAGTTGTGCCAGGCGTGAGGGCCTCCCCCAAGTGGCTAACCTGACACTTCAGAGGGAGGGCTGCCTCATCCAGATAAGGTTGTACTCCCAACTCCGAGTTGGCTTGTCTACTGACCAGCAGGACTTCTGTCTTGTCCGAATTGAGCCTCACTCCTGTTCACTCACATCTTGCTGTTCACTGTGCCCTGGGGCCAGCTCAGGACTGTGACAGCTTTCTTGGTGTTGATTGAAAAGGAGAGCGAAAGAGAGCCCTTTGGGTGACCTCTCCTCTGCCAGCTCAGGTAGAAACATTAAGAAGCACTGGGGGGGGGGGGGGAGAAGAGAGACCTGAGTTTTCAGCCCGAGGGTTGAATTCAGTTTTAGAGAAGCTCTTGGGGGGAGGGGCATTCCAGTGGTGGGCGGGGCCAATGGCAAAAGGGGCAGGGCCAAAGTACTGGCATACTTTTGATGGAAGCCCTTACTGTCGTAACTTTGCCTTAGGAGAAGCCTTTCAAACTTTTAGAAGGAGGGGACCAGGTTAGGGGAAACTACCACGGAACTTCGTGGCATTTTAGACACACTTTTTAACATTGTGAAACTGAGAGCAGTTTGGATAGGGATTGTGTGGGGGGCTCATGATAGCTTGCTTCCATCCCTTTCTTCCTCTTCCTCCTCAAGTGGATACACCCCATAGATGTAGGTCAGGGCCTGCAGGACCTCTTTCAGTCAGAGGGCCAGCTACCATTTTGGGAAATGTTTGGGGGGGGGGGGTCTGCATTCCATGGTGGGTGGGGCCAAGGGCAAAAGGGGCGGGAACAAAAATCCCAGCATCTTTTAGCTTCAGGCTCTTATGGCCAGTAACTAAGCACGTAGGAGAGGCATTTCAACCTTTAGAATGGGGAAAATTGGGAACCCCAGGAGAGCCCATTTTGCTCTTTGGTCCCCCTGCATCCATGATTTAGACAATTCCTAGCCTTAGGAAGCAGCCATAGCTTTCTAGTTTAAAAAGCCCAAGCAAACCTCAGCTGGTATGCATTTCCAAAGGCACCAGGATCTAGGTTTACATTTTCGAGGCTTGTTTGCAACTTCTCTAATCAACTGGTGCCTTGGGGGGATAGGTTCAACCTCCCCTCCCTCCGCTTTTTTTAATAGTACCCGTCCCTTTTGAAACTGGTGTTTCTTTCAAAGGGTTCATCAGCAAGGGGGAAATCAATGCCGCCCCCTGAAGCGCATGCACTGCATTAAACAACGTAGATCCCGAGGTTGTTAGAATCGTTGCTCTTCTCCTTCGGTGTCTCTCTCGCTCCTGCCTTGAAAAATGGCACATTAACAATGCAACAAAAAAAGTGCTCAGCCAGCAAACTCTCTCTCTCTCTCTCTCTCTCTCTCTCAAATTCTGGAAGTGTGACTGCAGAATCTCTTTCTCTCTCTCTCCCTCCCCCTCTGTTTTCCCATCCTTCCCCAGGGATTTATAGCTCAAAAAGCAAACTCTGTATCAGATGCATAGCAGGCAGGGAGCTGTGTGAAAAGGAGGATGCGGCAGCACTCTAGCAAGAAATCGGCTTTGGGGGCAGACAATTAGAGATGGAAGGTGGCAGTGGGAGAGAAGCATGTATATTATATATCTAAGCAAGCAGGAAAGATGCCAAGGATAGGTTGGCTTTAATGCCTAGTCTGTTACGTGGTTCACCTCTCACCTGGCTAACAAGAGCCATCTCTTAAGTAAAGCTCATATCCTTCCCCCGCATGCTAAGAAAGACTGGACATTTCGAGGGGATGAGAAGGCTCCAATGCGATGTGAACGGAATTAACTTGCAAATCAAACATAATTCTTGACCCTCAAAACAGAAGGGTGTAGTAAGTGAATAGATAGTGCCTTTACTGTAGCATCACTAGCGTGTACAGAGGTAGGCATGGGGTGCGTCAGGACACAATTGGTGAGACCTTCCTCGAGCCGAACCTGACTCACCTGGAGTCCCAATCCAGCCCTCCAAGCTTCGACCGATGGCCATGTCTCCCCGCCCCCAATTCTTGGGTGAATAATAATAATAATATATTATTTATTTCTTACCCGCCTCTCCCTCTGGATCGAGGCGGGGAACAACACCAATACAAAGCAGCGTAAAATACATAAAACGTATTAAAAACATTAAAAGTAATGAATTATTAAAAACTTATAAAACTAATACATTATTAAAAAGCAGCTTAAAATTCAGCTGGGTAGGCCTGCCAGAAAAGATCCCTCCTTTTATGCATCCCACCCCCAATGCTAAAAGATTGAAATGCCTCTCCTAAAACTTAAGTTACTGGCATGTTTTTGAAGCAAAAATATGCTGGTATCTTTGGTTGGTTTATTTTATTTACTTCTTTTATTCATTACATTTTTATACTGCCCATTAGGCGAGGCTGTTTGGTCAGTACACAATTAAAACCATAAAATACAATAAGCAGCAGATAAATTTAAAACATGAAAAATGTTTTTTTTTTATTAAAAAAAAGGCAACATAAGACCAACTAAGTTAAAGTCCAGGGAAATCCTGTGTGAAAAGGTAACCTTGTATGTGGCTCAGTAGGTAACAGACAGCTACTGCAGTTATTTTAACACAGGTTTTAGCCCTGCCCACCCTAAGAGCTTCCCTGAAATGGAATTTGGCTCATGGGCTGAAAGTGGTTCAACACATCTGCTGTATGTAGCTCTCCAGCGTTAGGCAGTTAAGTCATTTATTTTATTGGGGTTTCTCCAGGACTGTGAACAGTCCTTTGGGAAAGGCCTGTAGCTTGTTTGCAAAGCACTTCTGTTCTTGGGCTCAGTCTCTGACATCTCCAAGTAGGGCTGGGGAAAACCCAGCCTACTCCAACCATGCCCACTGGGGACAATGGAGGTTGTAGTCCAAACACATCTGGGAAACATCAGGCTAATGAAAGCTGGTATAGACCAAACTGACCTAGATGGAACTGAGGACCTGATTTGGTCTAAGGCAGTTTGCTATGTCTAACCATGAAACTTTGGCCCAGAATTTCATGCTGATGGCTAAATTCATCATCGAGTGAGGCTTCGATTAATCAAATATGGCTTATGACAAATCTTAATAAGATTACGTTTAATAACAGGCCACAGAAAGACAGGGCTGATACAAATTCGTTTCATAAGGGCCCAATGCTATACAGGCTTAGACAGGAAAAAGTCCTACAACTTGCAGCGTTCCCCAGCCACTAGGGAATGCTGGGAGTTGCAGGAGTTTTTCCTGTCTAAACCTGCATAGGATTGGGCCCTAAAGCTTGGTCTGCCATCCTATACAAATTAATTTGGTTAACTTCCACTGAAATGAGCAGGGTTTACTGATGAGTAAAGGTGTTTAGAACTGCTTGCTCTCCATTGGCTCAATACTGAAATAGGACATTTGCGTACAGTCTTACTGGAGTTTGACAGCTGATATATTTGTTTTCCATTCCTACAGTTTTTCTATTCTTTGTTCTATGTATTGGTTGGTTCAGAGATGTTTTATTTTTTTAAAAAAAAAACTAAGTTAGGATCTATTTTTACCCATTTCACGAATCCTCCAACCGAGGCTGTTTGAGACCACCTTCATTCCTAACTGGGACAAAATAATAATAATCTTGTATCGAAACTGTGAAGGGAAAAAGAAAAAAAAACAATTTCCCCAAAATGTATTAAACTATGATCCCTGGTAAAGCTGCACTGTTTGTTTAATGAAATAATTAAATATTCTGAAATAATGGATGCTCTGCTTTCATAAATGAGCTGAGAACTGTCGAGCCCTCTGCAAACAAAAACGTTTTGCAATATTTATTTATTTAGATAGAAATGTGACTTTCTGGCATAAAGGGAGAGCAGTTAATGTCTTTTTCGCAGGCTGCAAGAGTGGCTTTTTACATAAGCTTTTCCCAAGCTGGCATCCATCAGATGTGCAGGACTACAACTCTCATTATCCCCAGCCAGCCCAGCTGGGCTGGCTGGGCATGATGAGGGTTGAAGTCTGCACCTCTGAGAGGCACTGGATTGGGGAAAGTTGTTTGACACCAATGCCAAGTATTTACTAAGTGTAAAACATAAAGGAAACAGACACATAGAAAGCCCCCCAGCAATGAAGCTTTAGCTAGGCCTTTTAGCTAGGTGGGATTTGATAATCCAAGAGTGTGCAAATGCTAAAAATCCACCCCTGGAATGCTGATAAGAAATGGGAATAAAATGAGTGGCATCGCCACGATCAGCCATGACTGGTGAGCCACCTGCGGTGGGGAAAAAGATCTGGGGATATTGAGAAACTGCAGTGCTGACCTTGTCTAAGGATTCTAATTCAGCGTTGTGGATTTGCTTCTCTTCATATATAGTCAGAAGAAGCCCTTTCCGCCCCCTTGTTGTTGGCGCTCGAGAGTGATGTTATTGCTTACAGAGCACCAACCACTGTCTGCAATGCTTCACATAGGAACATGGTTTATGAAATGAAAAGAGATGTCCCAGCCTCGAGGAACTTACAAATCGAAATGTTAGCAGGGGGAAGAAAAAGATGAAGGGGGGGGGGGGAAAGAAAAAGATGAAAAGATGAAAGAGTAACCAACGACGGGAATGCATAAGGCACAATGAATGCAGAAATACATTAATTGCGCTCTATAAGAACGTCCCTCTCGCAGTTGCAAATGAAGTACACACACCCATCCTACCTTTTTTCTTTGCAGGGACAGAATTTCCATGTGTTTGGAGAGTAAGAAAAGCTGCTCTGGATCAGACCAAGGGCCCATCTAGTCCACCGGTCTGTTCACACAGTGGCCAACCAGCTGTTGACCAGGGACCCAACAAGCAGGACATGAGTGCAACAGAAACCCTTCCGGTCCTGTTCTTCAGCAACTGGGATACACAGACAGAGTGCTTCTCATACTGGAGGTAGGATATAGCCATTAATAGCCTTCTCCTCCATAAATTTGTCAAATCCCCTTTTAAAATTGTCCATGTTCGTGGCCATTACATCATCTTGCGAAACGCTTGCCAGAAATAAGATTATTTTTGTAAACCCACCTGAGCAAGAACTACACTACTTGCCCAGTGACAACTGTTGGGCCCAGCATACACTCCACACATACAGTTTTCAAAGTGTCATATCCTGCTTGTTGTAGATCTGGCCCTGATCGCTTGGTAAATTCCTCTTTTAGCTGTTTTACAGATGACATTTTCCCTACACAAGTGTAGACTATGAAAGTACCTAGTGTGCACAATCGTGTGAGCAGGTCACACATGACTCCCTTTTCCAAATGGAAAATGTAATTGATAGCAGATTCCCAAACAGTGTCAACTTGCCCAGGTAGACATGCGTCGCTCATACAAACTGATGTACACCTTATATCAGCAATGTAAAGGAAAGAGTATATGGAGGGGCCCTCAGAACAGGAGTAGACAACCTGGTGCCCTCCAGATATTTTGGACTACAACTCCTACAATCCCTGACCATTGTGGGTGTGGCTGATGGACATTATAATCGAAAATATCTGGAAGTCACAAGGTTACCCACCCTGCCTTAGAACCAGCTGCTTTGTTCTGTATTTATATCCAAACCCCTTGGTCATCACAAGGTGGTGATGGTGACTCCAACCATTAGAATGTATGACCTGGACTAAAGAGACCCAGATTCAAATGCCACATTCGACCACAAAGCTCACTGGGTGACTTAGGCCAGTCACCATCTCTCATCCTAACCTACCTTGTAGGGTTGTTGTGAGGATAAAATGAAGCAGAATAGGAGGAATACCATGCATGCTGCCTCGTGTTCCTTAGAGGAAAATGTAATGTATAAATACAGAGGCAGTTGCACATTTGATAGAATCTTATCTTCTCCCACATCATCAAGGAGGTGTAATTTGAAGGAATGCATCTTCTTCTCCCAGATCATCATGGGGCGTGTGGGTGCGCATGCAATGGCTGCCCCTCGTTTCAGAGTTCCATAAAGCCACATGGGGCAGATATACACCCCTCTTCTACAACCTTCCCCCCCCAAGAGTTTTGGACTGATGAAAGAGAAAATAGCATTTTGCCTACTCTATAATTCCCCAAACCACTCAGGCTAACCTCCCGGGTTTTCGTTGCTAGGTTTTAATTACAGAAATGGAAGATGTCTGCGTCCCACTTGAGAAATTCAAAATTTTTGTATGTGGCGGGGTGGGAGGTGGTTGATAGTGATGGTACAGGGGGAAATTCCCTTTAGGAGATAGAAAAATCCACATGCCTGATTCTATCCCAGAGTGAAAGCAGGATGGGGCTTTTGAATGTGGCAGTTGTAAAAGCCAAGTGTTGCCGAAAGAACATTCTACAAGATCAGATTATAATTTATAGCGGAGCATGTGCATTTGCATGTGGTATATACATATATATATATGCCAATGCATGTGATCTGACAGACACACAGCAAGATGAAATATTCTGTCTCCGAAAGTATTTAGAGCAGAGATCTCCTTTCTTAGACAAGCTATATTTGGCTGGAGCCATTTCATTCCCTTGCAGCCACATTGTTTTATTAGAGTTCATAAAAGGGCCTGCATGGGGACCATATATTCACATCTCATCTATTGGACCCCACCCCAGATCTTTAGAGTAAATCCCTAGAAGCTTCCTCACCTCTGTTAAAAAAAAAAATCAAACTCAAATTGCCCACAGGAAGGAAACGGGTAGGGAAGAGAATGTAACCTGAGCAAAACTGGTGTAAGGTTATTTCCATTAATTTGAAAACAAATGAACAGGGTTACATTTGAGGGAGGCCAGGGAAAAATGGGAGTGGGGTGGAATCAAAATGCTTCTAGTGTGCACCAGGGCTCAAACTAGCAAACCTTATAAAGCAAGAGAACAAGTGGGTAGGCCTTTGATCTTAAACATTAAAGCTTTATTACAAAAAAGCATGTGTTGTCAGACTCGACTGTCTGTACCCCCATTCTACATTGCTATATATATACAACAAGGCACTACAAAAAAACATTGAAGTTTCAAGAAGTTTCCTTATGTCTACAATGCACACTTACCTGGGACTAAACCCTACTGAACAGAGTGGTACTTACATCTGAGTAAACCTGAACTGGATTGTGCTGTTACATCAGCTTAAAATGAGTTTGAGAAACAATCTCCCTCCTTCTTTTTGTTTACATGAGGAAGTGTTACAAAACAAATACAACCACCTATTATAATAATTATTAATAATAATAGCAGCAGTCTTATTATCCAAAGAGGGAAGTCTCTGCTTCCTTAGTAAATCTACCTCCTCAAATTGCAGTGTTTGCTTTTTAAGAGCAGGGGGAAGGATTGGAGAGGATTTCATGTGTGCTTACCTTGAGCAAAAGAGTGCTGTAAAATTAATTTGAAGGTAGTGTGGTTTGGTAATGTCTGCACAGAAGAGTATTTCCCACAGCAAAGGAAATGTAAGAGACCAAAACGAAAACACTCATGTATTTTTTACAAGGAATTATTTTATGCTCCTGTAGCTAAGAGATCTTTAATTTTAAAAGATTGTTTAAAAGAAGGCTGCGAACAGCAAAAAGCAAGTCCCATTGTTTTCAATGGAGCTTATTTCCAGTTAAGTGTGTTTCTTCATCAGGTGTGTATGTGTGCACGCATACAGATACACACACAGAGGGAGGTGTGTGTGTAAAGCTTGCTTCGAGGTTGGAGTGACCTTTGATAAGAGTAAACAGCAACCGTATAATAGTAAACTTAGCTAATAGTAATTTCCTATTAAATAGTAAATTCACTATTATGTGTCCCTCAGGAAAGAGCCCCAAATTTCTACTGGATAGAACAAAACTGGGTAGGTGGGACCCCAATAAAAGTACATCATATTCAAGCTGCAATCCTATCACTAATTACCAAAGAGTAAGTCCAATGAACCCAATGGGCCTTACCTCTGCATGGACACGTATGGGATCACACTGTAAATCCAATAGGGTGGCCCTCATGCGTGAAGGAGGAAAATGGAATTTGGCTCATGAGAATTAGGGTTTTTAAAAACATTGTTCCCAAGCATTACACACACACACACACACACACACACACACACACACAACATTGGGATGGGAAAAACTGTACAGGAAGTGGCATAGTTTAGAAGGAAGGGGGGAATGAGCAATCCTCTGACTTGTCTACTCAGAAGTAAGTCCCTGACTTCGGGGGAACTTACCACTCCCAAATAAGTGTGTATAAAAATTGCAGCCTTATTTTAAGGACTAACCGTTTCTCTCCTCCCACCCTCCTCCGGAGAGCAGATGAAAGGAGTTCTTTCTTTAACTAAAGTCACATTTACAAAATCGGAGGCCAAAGCAAATTGGGGAGGAGGTTAAAAGGGAAGGGGGAGAGAGAGACTTTAAGATCAATTGAAAAAAGGAAAAGAGGCGTAATCCCGCATCCCACCGATTGGGCGACAGTCTGCGAGATCTATAGTAAAAACAAAACACCTCATATCCAGCTATACACAGATCTGCTACTTATTACAGAAGTTATATTACTTATTATATGCACTGACTTGGAAGGGCTGCCGGCTACACACACACACTGAAATGGGGGGGGGGGAGTTAAGGAGAGAGAAAAAGAGCTGATCTTCAAAACCATCTTTTTTTTAGAAATGTCCGCCCCCCCCCTCCTTTAGTCCCAAATTCTCCACCCACCCAGCTTACAAGATGGCTTCCAGCTGCTGTTGATCAGACTGCACCCAATTTTTTTAAAAAAATTAAAACGCATATATTAGGTTCTTTTGGTTAAAAAAAAGAAAAGAAAACCTCTCTCTATCAGCCCTTAAATAACGCCGATGAGGTCTCTGCAGCTGGCTTTCTTCTTGGGGACTATCGGTGGGCACGATCAAACCAATTAGGTTATTTGCAACAAAGTAAAAAAAGATAGAAAAAAGAAAAAGAAAGGGGGGGGCGGCGGAAAAGAGCGAAAGACGGATTTGAAGATCTCTGTCGAAGCAGGAGGAGAGATGGTAGACCGCCGGGGGAGGAGGGGAGATAAGGGAAAGAAGAATCCGCCCCCCTGCATAGTGGAAAGTAGTAACAATGTTTGGGCGAGAGAGAGAGAGAGAGAGAAAATCTCCCCCCCCCCCCGCAACATTTCCCTCCTGTTCTTGCAACCCGAGGCGCATTTCCGTGAGTAAGCCCCTTGAATCAAACGGGGGTTTACATCCGAGGAAGCAAAGGCCCTAGGTTCACAAAACAACCCCCACCCCAAAAAAGGATGGATCGCAGGGAGGGGGGGGGGGGTTGTACAAGTGAGAAAAGGGAGGGGAAACTGACCGGGAGCGGCCTGGAAAGCAGGATTGATCAACAGAAAACCAGCTTAAAAATACAAATAAAATAAAAGGCAGATTTTTTTTTTTGCTCTGGTTTGCTGGGAACCACACTTGGGGGGGAAGAGGGAGGGAGGGAGGGGGGAGCATTTATTGGAAAAGATGGAAACAAACGGGCAGCTTTTTAAATTTATTATCATCATCATCAACATTAGCAACTCAGTAATTTATTGCATACATACCCCCACCAGCGCTCCAGCTTCTCGGAGGATCCGGGCGTGAAAATATTAAACATTTGTTTAAAAAAATTAAAATGATGGGGAGAGAACCCGCATGGAAACGCTCGTCACACTCACACACGCTTCGCTTTCCTCTTGGCTTTCTCTGGAGGGGGGGCCGGGCTGCGGGTCCTGGGCACCCTTACTTGCGAGTAAGCGCCATTGAACCCAGTGGGGCTTACTTCCGAGCAAACGTGCCCAGGATGGCGTGGTAAAGACACGCGCACCCTCTTTCTGGGACGCCCGTGTGCTCTTAGGGAGAAAGCGACGGAGTAGATTTATAGCTGTTGCTATAGAAGCGAAAATCTGAGGGGGGGGGGTTGGTGGGAAATGTCATTTTCTTCTATTTTTTTTCCAGCGCAAGTTGGTGGGGGAGAAGGGGGGGGTTAAAAACCGGGCTGGCAAAGCAGCATTAAAATAATATAAATACATACATGGGGATGGAGCAGGGCTGCCTTTGAGGGGGGGGGGTGGCCGACTGGTCCCCCCCCCCCCATCTTTCTGCAGACTGTGTAAACAGGCATGAGGCTTCGGCTGTGCAGTCGTGCCCCTCCCTCTTTCTCCCCCCCCCCCCACTTTAAATTCTGCTTCTTCTTGTTGATCCTTCGCTAATTTGGAGTCCATCCACTAAATCCCGCTGGCAAGTTGTCACCCTTTCCCTTGGGGGGGGAGGGGAGGCAGCTTGCTGAGGTCTTTCCGTGTCATTTGTTGTTATTTTCTTTGCTCCCCAACACCCCCCCCCCCGTTTACCACCGTTTCCGTCTATTTATATTACTTTCCCCCCCACCCCCGTTTTCCCTTCTTCCATCTCGCGCAGTATTTCTGCTTTCCAAAGGGGGGGGGACTTGAAACTGCCTCGCTGGTGCTTGGGGGCAGTTTGAAACTGCTCGAGTCCTTTTTTTTTTTAACATTTACACTGGAATTAAATGACGGGAGTTTTCCCCCCCTCCCCCTCTGCTTCTTCTTTTCCTCCCCTCCCCCGCAGCCAGAGGCAAATAGGTTTCCAAAAAGGGGTGTGTATTGGCAGGTATAACCCCCCCCCCCAAAGTAAGACAAAAGTGGGACAGATTTTTTTAAAAAAAGAAATTTTATTTTTTTGCAAAACACTTCGGTTATTTTTTTTTAATGAATACACAAAATAAATACTATCCCATCAATATTTTAAAAAAATGTAGGCTACAGATCTGTTGCCATTGGATTACATGCAAAATGCATTTGAATGGGTTACAACCCAACTATGGGGGTGGGGGTGAGAGATTAGCTAATTCATCCCCCCCCCCCGAGCGTTTTTTAAAAGCATGTCTGACTGAAACATTGGTTAGCATTGTGTTTGTTTTTTAAAGGAAACAGTTTATTCTGCCAGCAAAAAAAAATTTTTTTTAAAGGATAGAAAAAAAATACCCTGGCAAGGTTAAAGGAAGACATGAGTCAAAGTACTATTCAAAGCGATGAGGCTTGCCTTCGTAAGAATAGTCCAAACTGGTTCTCTCTACAAGCCGGATCTAAAACATGTTTACTCAGAAGTAAGCCTCACAGTTTTTCAGGGCATTTCCTCCCAGGTTAAGGATCACAACCACAATTACTGGGACAAAATCGTCCAATTCTGTTTTGTTGTTGTTAAAAAAGTTTATTTTACCTGAAAAGATGAATTTAAATAGCTTCACCTCTTCGGTCTCTCTCTCCCCCAAGACCAAGGCATGGAATGTGTATTTTTTTTCCAGAGGGGAGTAAAATCGTACACACATACACGGTGTGAAAGCGGATTATGCTAAAGAAGCCAATGTAAAGTCATTTCTGGTTCCCCCCTCCCCCCTTTCTGAGCCGAGTAGCTTGCAGGACAGTTTTGTGCAAAACAGCGAAGGATTTCCCCCCCAGAGCTAAGTAGATTTCTAACTCACACATTCAGGGGGGAAATACGGCGCCCTTGGCACACGGATCCAGGTAGAGGGAAGCACAGCCGAACTTTTAAAATAATTATTTTAAGAAGTGGGGGAGGGTCGCTTAGCCCTCTAAGGAGAATCGTGGGGTAAAAATAATAATGGACCACCCTCCTTTTCTTTGCTAAGCGCACACACGCCTGCTGCACTGCAATCGAGTGTATTTATTTTTAAACCAGACTGGCGAAACGGAAGGCGGCTTGGTTGATTTGTGTTGTTGTATTGTGTTGTCTCTGGGATTCTGCCGAACCGCATTTTTGCTCTGCACGCACCCCCGGGGAAGGATATATATGGACACCCTTGGGTTCCCTTTTCTCCCCTTTACAACCCGTCCCGTTTGCAAATAGTAATACTGCAAAACGGAGCTTTATATTGGAGCTGTGTGTGTGTGTGTGATCGGACCCCCTAACCCAGGTCTGAGCCCCGATCCGTGCACGTTTACTCGGAAGTAAGCGCCACCGACCTCCCGGAGACTTGGGGAGATCGACCTGGTGCCCCTCTGGGTTCGTTTGCTGCCAACTCCAGGAGGGAGTCAAAGCAGCCGCGCGGGGTCTAACTCCGGAGTAAGTCCCCCACGCGGTTCGATTCCCAGCGCGCGCCTCGTTCTGGCTGCCTTAAGGACTGTTACGTTTAAGGTTGGGCT
This sequence comes from Anniella stebbinsi, assembly GCA_029215795.1. NCBI lineage: Eukaryota > Metazoa > Chordata > Lepidosauria > Squamata > Anniellidae > Anniella > Anniella stebbinsi. Next base: position 56,270,849 of record JARDYH010000007.1, read on the forward strand.
CTTATGGAGCAAGAATGGGATTTACCCCCTGAGTAAGCATGCATAGTGGGATCGGGCCGCCGGTGCTTCGATCCCGGTTGCTTTCTTACCTGGGAGTTAAGCCCCATGGCGTGCAGCGAGCTTTACTTCCGAGTAAACGCGCAAGAGGAGGCGAGAGTCCAGCTCAGCCCCCTCTTATATTAAACGTTGCAAACCTTTCCAGCCATCAGCCCCTCCACCCTTTTCTTCCCCCACCCCTCCAGAAAGGTTGCCAGAAAATAAGGGAGGGGGCGGGGGAAGGAAAATAAAAAAGAAATGAGGTGGGGACTGGATCAGCTCCCCCCTAAAAAGAGGCGCAATGCAAAGAAACCGAACTTCTCTCTACAACTATCGTTTTCTGTTTTGATCCAAAGCAGCCCAGCCCGAAAAAGAAAAAAAAAGCAGCGGAAGGGAAAGGGCAGCCTCGAAACCGCCGCTTCGAAATTCTCACCACCCCTTCGGATCATTCAGCCCAGCCTCGCGGGGAGCCTAAAAACTGCTCCGACGCGCCGCCTCCTCCCCCCCCCGCTCCATAATTGGTTTTATAAAGATGGCGGATGGCCAAAGTGTTTACATGAGAATGAGCGGCAGCCCGGGCAGCCAATGGCAAGGCCTACAAGGGAATTTGGGCCGGCCAAGCGGGTGGTGGGTGGGATTGAAGGAACAATGCTTGTTTCATTGCTAAAGAGTTTCTTTCTTTTTTTTCCCCTTCTCTCCCCCCTCTCTTTTTTTGCTCCCCCCACACCTCTTTTTTTCTTTTTCTTTTTTTTAAGATCCATGGAGAGGAACTTGAAAGGGGGGTTTTGTGTAATGTACCTTTTCCAACCCTGGGCTGTATATGGAGATACTGAAGTCTGCCGAGCAGCAAGACCACTACCTGGAGTTTATTTCGAAGCAGGATCTCGCCCAAGCAGGCGATCGGAAAAGCTGGGTTTTTAAAAGCAAGCGGAGGAGAAATTCGGCCGCCCAGCGCTGGGTTTTCTTTCGGGGCGGAGGAGAAAGCCAAACTGACCGACGGAGGACCGGGAAAGAACATTTTTGGGAGACCCCAAGAGGAGGAAGAAACAGGGTTAGGGGTGGAAGGAGAGAGAGAGGCACACCATTTACGCGCACCCTGGTTTGGATCTAAAAGAGAGAAAGAAAATTCCTCCCCCCGCCACCCCGTTTTGGGAAGCGAGTTGGGAAAAGGATCGAAGCGCACACAAACCCGTCTGAAGAATGCCAAAGAAGAGGAGTAGATAGTAGAAATCCAGTTTGGGGGGGGGGAATTCCTTAAGGGGAAAAAAAGAAGGTAAGAGGAACTCTTTCTACTTTCGAAGTTAAGGCTGCAATCTTGGGCACACTTTCCTGGGAGGAAGCCCCCCTCATTGCGTTAAAGGGGACTTACTTCTGAGTAGACTTGTAGAGGATGGTGCTGTAATTTGCTTTTGCTTTTTTGCTTTTTAAAAAAAAACACAACTAGGTGGGGGGAGTATTTGTTTCTATGGTGAACGTCTCTTACCACCACCCCCATCACCGCTGGCCAAATTCCTAACTAGAAGTGGATCTGATTTACTTTCCACCCCAGACCCTCCAGTCTCTTCTCCTTGTCCCCCCCCCCCTCCCCAATATATATTGACAAGGACCCTAGCAAAACAGCAGCTCCCTTAGAATCCTTCTTGGCAAAGGCCGTCTTGGAAAGAAAGCCAAGAAACAGACATTTTCGGATAGGCTGTTTTTAATTAAAAGCAGGAATCCAGCCATATTTTTTTTGGTAGCTGAGATTAACAAGGAAAGGAAAAGTTGGAGAGAGAGAGAGGGGTGGTGGAGATATAAAATTACATTCTGCACTCATACGCATAGTCCAATTCCCCATAAAATCGTAATCCAAGCTTCGGAGGTATTTTTGGGTGTGTGTGTGTACACATACTGTCTCTCTCAACGTTATAAGAATCCTACGGAAAACAAGATTCCACTCCACAAACACACACCCCAAATCGAGTTTGCATTGCAATTTTATAGGGGACATACATACATACATACAAGCATATGTATAAGTTAAATGAGTAAAGGGGTAAGCGTTCCCTTCCTTGTGGTTAAAATAAAAAGCCACTAACCTATTTATCTAATGGTTTAAAAGCAAACCAACTGAAACAGTTAATATATATATATTTTATCGACTACAGTGGAGGATTGAGCTGAGGTGGATTGGAGAGGAGGGGTTGTCTGGTAAACCCAGCGATAGTTTTAACTAAACCCAGATTAAAGTAAGAAACTCTTAATTAAACCCAGTAAAGGACCTAACAGGGATTTTTGGGCAGTGGATTTCATCAGCTGGTTACATGGAAACCGCTTCAGCAAAAAAAAAACAAAAAAAACCAGTGTATTTTTTTTCCTGGAAAGAGACAAAACATTGACTAATTGAGAATTCATGGTGTGATTTTAAGATACCTGGCGAATGATTTTAGAGCGGAGAAGGGAAATTCTTGCATTTAAAAAGTAGAATTTATCTCCCCCTTCCCCCTCCCAATCCCAAATTCTTTTTAAAATTCTAAGTATTTTGGAATATTTTTTAGAGAGGATGGGGAGAGCGCAGAAATACTTCCCAAAAGGTCTATCTGTTACCACTGCAGATATTTTGAAATAATTCCTGGTGTGTGTTTGAATCTCACTTCTAAACGCTCTACCTTAAACATATTTCATTTGGAAGTAACTCCTATTGGAATAAATGAGTTCTGAGACGCCAGACTGGAGGATTCAAAACCGAACACAATGGGGCTTCCTTGTCGAGTAAACACGTATAGCATTGTGCGGTGTCCTTTTTTTAAGGAATAATAAAACGGATCCCCGGGTACTAGATTCATTCTGCTAGTCAATTTCAATACGAGTTTTTAGTCAATTTCAACCCTTGAACTCCTATGCGCGCTAACCTGGCAATCAACGCCATTGAACTCAATGGGGGGAGGGTGTTACTTCTGAGTAGATACATAGAGGGGGTCTAGATTTAGGGGAAGAGAGAGACGAGGTCTGGTTTCCCATAAAACCCACTCTTCTTCCTCCAAAGCTATTTGAAGAAGTCGGTTTCAGAAATCTCAAGGTTTTATCTGTGCCTGATTGTATACTGGGTGTAAAAGGTTAAACATTAAAAACGTTTCAGGGCTAAGGGGATGATAAAATGCGCAATGGGTCATTTTTACTTCTGGGCTGCCAGGAACCCCCCCCCCCTTCTACATTTTTGTCTAACTGCATCTGATAAGATGGAAGAGAGGAAAATGGGTATTACAAACCCGGTTAGAGAGTACGTGTGTGTGTGTGTCTAGACAAAATCTGGGCAAGAGGAAGGGATAAAACATCCGAATCCGGATTTTATTATCGTGTTAGGGTTCTTTTTTAAAATTAACAGCCAACAAGGGTGGGAGCAAACAGGGCCCCCATAACTGAGGTCAAAGGAGGTGCAGAAAGCTCCCTTACAGTATAATCCTACACATGTCTACTCAGAAGTAAGCCCCATTGAGTTAAATGAGACTTACTCCCAGGTAAGTGTGTAGGTTGCAGCCCGGATTAAAGCTGCAATGTTAAACAGCATTTTCCTTGGGAGTAAATAAAATTAGTATCCCCTTCCCCCTGAGTAAACGTGCATAGGATCGGGTCGCGCGGCTGCAACTCCGAACTCACCTTACACAAGCCCGATCCTCCTCCACTCTTTCTCTTCCTGTTTCCTCGGAAGTAAGACCCGTTGAGATCCATTTGGTCCCCTGCGGCCCGATCCTTTGCACGTTTACACGGGAGTAAGCAGCTTTCTAGCGGGGTTAGAGCGCGCGCAGCGTTGGCAGCTTTGGCTGAAAACCAAAAGACCTTTACTTGGGAGTAAAAGGATAAGCAAGAGGGGGATGTGAATGCAAACCTCTATACCTTTTTTTAAAAAGGGATTTTTTTGTGTGTGATTTCCTTGTATACACAAAGTGAACCCCTTCCAAAAACCACACTCACGCATTCATGTGAAAAACGCATTAAGAGGTTAAGAGGAGAGAGAGTCCAGGATGGGTTTTTCAACGCTGATACTATTGTGGCCGGGCTCCTACGTGCATGCTTACTTCGGAGTAAGCCGCATGGAACGCTGTGGGGTTTGCTTCTGAGTAAACACGCCTAACTTTACATGGCATGTCTTGGATTTCTCTCTCTCCCTTTCTCCCCGTCTCCCATTTAACAAGCCGCCGCTGATTTTCCGTTTGCAATTTATTTTATTTTGTTGGGTGCAAAAGAGACAACCCGATTTCCCCTTGACGATTCGAGCCAAACCAGACAACTGGAGGAGGGGTCGATTATCTGCAGCTGCAGGTGACAGACAAGGTGAAGAATCCAGTGATAGGATTTTTCATTTGAACTGCCTGCCCCATTACCAAAATAAAAAAGCCCACCCCTCCCCTAAACGCGCGCCCCCCCTCTAGGGTGTGTCTCTTTTCTTTTTTGACCCCCCCCTCCCATTTGCTTCCGTCAGTTTCGTGCCTTTTCCCCCCCTTCTCCTTTCCGTAGGCAAAAGAAGAAGAAGAGGGGAGGAAAACTACCGGCCCGCCGCCGCCGGAGCGCGCCCGGAGGATGGTGGAGCCCAAGGCCGAGCCGGGGCGCTTCTGCTGCCGAAGCCTCTGAGTCTGGGGCGAGAGGAGGAGGAGGAGGCGGCGGAGGGCGGCGGCGACCGGCGATCGGATGATGGATGGAAGAGACCTCGGGCCCCCCCGCTCCGTCCACGTCCCCCCGCCGCTGCTCTCCGGGCTGGCCATGGAGAGCCACCACCGGGCCGCGGCCGCCGGAGCCGCCGCGGCTCGCCTCGCCCCTTTGGCGGCCGGGCTGCCGCCGGCGCCTCTCCCCCCTGGGAAATACCTCGCGTCCGGCATCAACCTCCATTCCCACCCGGGTAAGTCTGGCTACGTTTTTGCTTTTGGTGGTGGTGGGGCTTTATTTAGGGGCTTTATTTAGGGGCTTTATTTATCTCTCCCTCCTTCTCGATCGTCTGTGGTGGTGGTGTTTTTCTGCTCTGAAATCAAGGTCAAGCCAGAGATCCCCCATCCCCCAAATTCTTATTCTTCTTTCTCTTCTTTCCCCACATTTCTCTTCAAAAGCCCCCTCCCCCGCCTTAGAGCCCTCTTTTGAGAATCACCCCCCCCCCCATCTCCCCTTAGAAATGGGGATTGGGCTTCCTTTCTCTGAGAGATCACATCTATCAGGCTCCCCCCCTTCACACAAAAAATACTCAACCCCTCTTTGGGTTGCCTTTCCATCCCTAAAATATCTCACATAAACAGCCGTAAAGAGGATATTCTGCAATCTGTTTTCACCGCCCCACTTCACACACCCCAAGTCTGTTTTGCTCCCCACCCCCTTAACCCAGCAAACAAAACTTGCCCCCTGCCTCCTATAAAACCAGATTAGCTGTTTTTTGTGTGTGTCTGTAGGTTATTTAAGGCTGCAAGCCGATCCATGCTTTCCTGGGAGTAAATCCCATTAACCTCAGTGGGGCTTACTTTCTGAGTAGATATGTATAGGACTGCACTGTTAGACCGGGAACCTGGGGGCAAAGGGGTGTGTGTTTGTGTGTGGAACCCTATAGGGACACACATTCATCCTATAATGCCATATGCATGTTCATGTAAATTCCTACAATCCCCCCCCTCGCTTGAGTCCATGCATCACTACAGTGCACACACATATATAATGTGGGAGGGTGGTACTCCGTAAAACAAACATTACACATTTCCCTTTGCATCCCAAAAGCTGCATAGCATCTCCTCTCCCCAACACCCCTGCAAATGGTGGACAAGTCCAGATCTCTTAGCACGACCCCCTCCCCTAAAACCCCCCCAAACCCACACATTTTTCTAGAATGCCAGACCACCACGAAGCTTAACCTGATGTCTAGACTGCATAGAAACAGGCATTGGAATCCCCTAGAACAACATCCAAAGGATCCCTCTCTTTAAAAAAACCAAAACCCTACAAACCCCCCCCCCCCCCGGTTTTAATCTGGCAGCCTGAAAATAGGTCTCTCTTGATTCCAGCTGTTGCCTAGGAAATCACTCCTGCAACAAGCATGCTCATATGTGATAAAATTGGTGAAATAAACCCTCTCCCTTTAAGATCTGGCAAATTAGGAGCGTTCTCTCTCTCTCTCTTTCTGCATCTAGATATTTACTGTCTCCCTTCAGTACAAACTGTGTTGCTTTGCAAGATTTGTGCCTCTGATCGTCAATCCAAGCAGCCACGGATGCTGCCTTGAATGGTTCTTGAAGCTGTTCTTAATTTGCTATTTTATTCTTGTTTACCACGGCTGGAGTCTTCGTTTGGCGTGGATCTCTGGTCTTTATTTTCTGTCCCGCATTGACCAAGATGGCGCAAGGAAAGGAAGCAATACTCCCCCCTTCCCCCCCTTTTTCTTTGGCAGGGAGGGGCTGGATTTAAGAAGGAGTCCGTTTAGTGAAACCATTTGGCAGCCCTTGCAAAGTTTTTATGGACACTTCAGTTTTGTGAGCATTGCTAACAGATGGTTGGGGATATTAAGAAAATGAATGAATTAATAAATAAATAATCTCTTGTTTTCTCCACCCTACCCACCCCCTTTAAAAAAAGCAAAACCGAAAAACATTTGAATGAGGACCATTGTAATGCAAGTTCTGAGTCTTAATAATGAAATACATATTTTACAAGAGGGCCTTGAAATTTAGTTTATGTTGTAGTTTACTGCTTAAATGTGTGGTGAACCCCGCTATATAAATTTCAAAGGAAGTTGTGTGGGGAGGGGGAGGCAGTACCCCCCTTTCTAAAACTGGGCAGCTTTTAAAATAGCCAAACATTCTTTTTCTTCTTCTTTCTAAAGCTTTTTATCTTACTGTGCATGAAGCCTTTCACTCCATTGATTACACCGAAATAGCAGTCTCTCTTGACTTAGTTCCCTGAGCTTGGAAGTTAAAATTCACTTTTTTTAAAGCTTCTGATTTTTAAAAAGAAAAAGACTTAAAAAAATTACAAATGGCTGTCAGGATTTTTTTTTTAAAAAAAATAATGATTTATAATGCGACTGAAGAGAACTCAGGGTTTTGCTAAATATACCAACAGGGCGTAAAAATCTGTGCTTGGGGTGTTTTGTTTTTTAAAAAACAAATTCTTGGCATTGCTCCAGAAGGAAACGATCGAAGAATAAACTTATACAGTGAGACCCATCTTTTCTTTATAATGTTTTTGTCCCCTTCCCTGCAGTAAATCACTGTGAGAGACAGCTGAGGCTGCAATGAAATTAAAAGTAGAGGCTTTGTTTGTGTGTATTGCCTGTGCAATGTGAAACAGATGAAAAGTTCTGAAGCCCTCTCAGAAATTCCTTGTTCCCTGGCCGCTTTACTAACCCTTCTGAGGAGGTGATGGTGGGGAGAGGACGCATAAGGGATCATTAATGCATGCACAGAAACACCCCCCTTTTAAAACTGGTTGGAGCCTCCTTCTGTAGGTCTGTGTCCGTTTAGCTTGGGAAGGATTTTTGCGGTTGTGTATGCTTGTGAGATTCTGCGCGATAGCTGAACAGCGGCTGGAAGTGTGGTCTTTTAAAAATATATATATTATAAAGCCCTAGACAGAAAACTGCGGTGCCTGTAGGAATCTAACCTTCCCATCGCTCGCTTTAAGACAACAATATCACAGTTCCCAACCTTGATGGGGTAGCAATTTTTCAAGCGCTTTGGACTCCCCCTCTACCCGCTATGAAGGCCTAGGTGCCTTCTTGTTTGCCAAATTAGATTTTTATTTTAAATTTCTCAGCTCAGACAGAGGTTTAAAAGCAGCTGGCAACCTTTTGCAGGTCTGTGATGTTCTGCTCAGAAATGAAGAAAGTGCATTCTTGATCAGTTTCGAATTCTGCAACTCTCCAGCCACTGTTAAAATGTGTGTTGAGGTTTGCTGAAAGCCAGATATGCAAATATTTCCCCCCTCTGTCGCACAATGCTTGTGTGTGTTTGTCTGCTCTCCAGCCCATCCCCCTCTGGGGAAAAAATAAATAAAAACCTGGGCGTGGATAGGTGACTTTGAGTTTACTTTTAGGGGTTGGTTGGGTGACAGGTTTTGCAATAGCGAAACCTGCTTCTCTTCCTCACCCACATGGAATGAATGACTTTGAAATTTTGCAAACCTGATTGCCAACATCTGCAAAGAAGGAAGCGAGTTGAGTTGAGAGGGAAGATTTATTGGCTTTCTGAATAGGTGGCACCACCAATTTTCCAGGTGCTAAAACAAGAAGGTGTAGAATGAAAAGCAATAAAACTAAGCACATGAGCAAACACCCTTTTATTGAACACCCCCCCTCTCAAACAACTTCCCTCCCCATATCACCTCCTCCTAGGGCAATCTCTAATCTTTGAAAAAGTGAACTCATTGTCCAGGCAAACTCAAGCTAAGCACAACATGGAGGTCTATTTTAACACGGATATTTTAGTGTTTAATTCTTTCTGGAGGCCTCATAGCTTATATATTTAGCCTACTTTTAGGCTGTTTCCTGATGCGATTGCTGCTATGTTTCCTGACTGTTCTTCACCCACCTCTTTTTCTGGTTGGATCGTACAGATTTAAGCCAGGGTTGTAAAAAGCAAGCAGCCTGGTTGCCGTTGGTAAGCATATATGGCCTTGCAGGCGAATAGCAGGGAAGTGTTGCAAAAGGTGGGGTGGGGGAGGGTTTAAACTACAAATGCTTAAGAGGCATCTCTCTCTGTCTCACTCACTCACTCACCAGGTACCAGATATACAAACCACGTCCCAGGGTGTGGTCTTGAAAGCATATATGGCAGCAGCCTTGATGACGCTTAACACATGTAGGTGCGTGGATCGGGAGCCATATACAGTACCTGGAATTTTGTCATGAAACATTGTGGCCAGTAACTTCTGTTCACTTGCTAGCCATATTGTACGGAATCCTCATGCCTCTGCAGTGTCTAAAGGACTTCCTATTCTCGTATGAACTGGCCTGTCTTTAAAGAGAGTAATTGGGGGTGGGAGCTGCTCTAGGCGCCCCCCTCCAGTGCCTTTTCTGTGGTAGTGCCCCATTAGGTCACTTCTTCCCTACATACTTGGCCCTTCTATTAGTGCATTGATTGCATTGTTGAAAGCTGCTATCTTGGAAATTTTACATTTGAAGACGGAGTGGAGGGAGGTACACAAATGTATAAATAGACAGACTACAGAATCTTATGGCTTTGGGGCAGAGCACAAAATGGATAGAATTGGAAACGTTTCCCTCTGGGCATTGATGAGATATGATTCAGGTCTTCCCTTTCTCTTCCCTCGCCTTTTCCACCCCCTCCCCTTGAAAAAGTCTCCTTTGTTTTACGTGATGAATAAGAGAAACTCCTCTGGGGGGAAAGCCACCAAGGTGGGCAAGGTATGCACAGACAGACGACTTGGCGTACTGCAGGGACCTGTGGGGGATGCAATGTGCCTCCACGCTCTGCTCAAAGGGGCGCATTGCCTTCCCCCATCGACTCTCTATCCGTGAAAGCCTGGTATCAACAGCGGTGTACAGTTTTTGCCTCCCAGTGCAACAACCCCGCCAGGTATAGCACTTTGCTGTTTCCCATGGGAAAAAGATTCACTTATATGGGATAAATTGTAAAGGGATGTACAAATTAGGATGGCAGGCTAAATGCACCTTCACTGAGCCTGCACTGTTTGTAGTAGCTATACTGACGTCCGTGTGTTGGTTGTGCTAGAGCAAGGGTAGGCCGAAGGAAGGCCTAAACGTACCGGCGATTTACAATGGGTCCCGACAAGGATTTCTGACTCGTAATAGCTTAACAGTAGTAACCACAACATGACCCCCCCCACCCTTGCCATGTAAATTATATTGCTGAAATGAAAAAGGGTGAGGTGTAACCAGGAGTGGGATTTTTTCTCTGTCTGTGTGTGTGTTTGGAAAGGCTGTAAGCTCTGTTCAGATTTGGTACAGAACGCCATTTCCTGGGCTCCACTTTCTTTAATTCAAAGTCTTTTCCACTTGGCTCTGGCCGGTTGATCAGAGATTGTAGTTTTTTTTAAAAAAAGGGTTCTGCATGGGATTCTAGTTAAAAAAACCAGCAACAAAATTGAGATGTTGCAACAAGCCAGAAACCTCCTAGAGCAGGGTGTTTTGCAATGGATGCACAGGACTCCTTAGGGCTTCTGCCCTGAGGAGCTTACAATGGAAAAAGACCCAACCTCTTCTGGGAGGTTGCATGGGCGGGTTGAGGCCACAGATTTAGACCTGCTTCTCTTTTACCGTGCCTGCCCACCCAGCAATGTCTTACAAACATAGGGTAAAATCCAACCTAAGTCCTACTTAGAGTAGATCCATTGACATGAATGGGACTTAATTTAGTCATGACGGATCTACTCTAAAGTAGGACTTAGGTTGGATTTTACTCATAGCTCCCAAATAGTGTGGCTTTCTGCATCTTAAAGCTCTGCATACGCTACCAGAATTGGGGTGCTTCCTGACACTAGCAGTCAAAGAGGCATCGTATCAGGGGCAGTTGCTGGGGAACATGGGCGGGAGGGTGCTGTTGCACTGTGTCCTGCTTGTAGGTTTCCTGTGTGAACAGAATGCTGGACTAGATGGACCCTTGGTCTGATCCAGCCGAGCTCTTCTTACATTCTTAGGTGTGGCGGTGAATCCTTAATGGATTTTTATTTTCTGGGAAGAAAAAGAGACGGAGGCAGGGGGTGGAAAAACACAGGAAGGCTGCAAAGGGAAGGCATCAGTATTTGGAAAATACCTCCACCCCACCCTAAAATTCCGTGGATGAGGCAGGACGTTTGTACAATAGAAGTTACACCTTTTGTGAGGTGGCCTGGGAGGATTCTATTGCAAATAGAGAAACCAGGTGTGTTTCTCCCTCTTCAAATAGGGACAGTTGGTGGGTTTGTTCCCATTTTAGGTCTGACACTCCCAACATCTGATACACAGGGACAAGAAGTGGAGGTAATTAAATAGGCATACAGCACAGTCCTATGCCTGTCTACTCAGAAGGAAGCCCCACTGAGTTCAGTGAAACTCACTCCCCGGTAAATATGTATAGGATTGTAGCCTTTACAGTTGATATGTTTGCTGCGTAGCTACGGATAGAGATTTCACTTTCAAAAATGTAGGGTGCAATCCTAGGCATGTTTAAACAGGAGGGGAAAAAAGCCCTACAAATCCCAGAATTCCTCAGCCAGCCTTAGCTGGCTGGGGAATGCTGGAAATTATAGGACTTCCCCTCCTCCCTGCTAAACATGCATAGGATTGCACCCATAGTAACTTCCCATCTCTGCCCCACACAAATGCTGATGAAACGGTACAGAATGTTGCTCTTTCTTAAAACGAAAATGAAGCTACTAGCCCTCATTGTCCTGGGAAAATGACCCATTGCACTTCAACATAGAAGTGTGTGCCATTTTTTTTTTAACAGCGCCACCGCTTTAGCCGTGGCTTTAATTGTTCTTTTCTCTCTCCTCTGCCCACAAGGAATTTGCAGCTGCGTGCGCTCTGTAGATTGTAGTCCATACCCTCCGATATGATTCTTAGAATTTCGGGTTATTCATCTCAAACTTCATCCTCTTCTCCCCCACAACTACTGACTGCTCTTCTATAGTATGTCTTCTTTATTTACTTCCAATCAAGGGTTATTAACACGGCTCTTCCAAACAAGATCGGGTGTCAGAACTGAGCAATAATTATGCAGCCCATGTAAACAGTATCTTTAACTATAGATATATAATAGAAAATTGCACTTAGCAATTTAAACTTGCTAAATTATAGTCAGCTGGTAAAGATTTTCTTTCTTTTTTTGTCTTCAGTGGGTTTTAACACGTTCATTTTAAATGACTGAAACTTTCTGCTATTTAGGGTCTTACTCCACCCCAAAAGACACGCCCCCACCTCCTTTGTAGTTTTGCATTTGAAATTGCTGAAAGTTGGGGGTGAGGAGAGAGGCAAAGTTGTTTGTTTGCGTGTATGTGTGGGGTGTTTGTGTGTTAAACAGCCCATATGCAACTCCCAGCTGGAGAAAGAGACTAGGATTCATCTCCCATTCCTAATAATTAAAATACCTCTTTTATAAATAGCAGAAAGCACCAGCCTTTCTGAAGAGGGTTATTTTAAACCGTGGCTTTGCAAGATGTTTGGCTGGCAAATCTTGTCTTCCTAGGTATAGTATGGTGATTCTTTTCCCTTGATGAACTGAGGGTTGGAGATTGGGGGGGGGGCGTGCATTTGAGGGCCAAATCACCATGCTGACATGAAACTCCCCAGCAGCTGTCCCTTCTTTTTCTGTATTTATTTTTAATGTTAACTTTTCAAGAAGAGCAGCCTATAAAAGACTGGGGCGGGAAACACATGGCCCTTTGTGTGTGTGGCTGAAACAGCCCCCCCCATTAATATGATATTAATATATTAATATAACATGAAGACAGGGCAAAAGTAAGCAGGGGACACACAGTTACCTTCTCAGCTTGGGGCCTGGCAAAAGGGAGAGACAGGTGGCCTTGGCAATCAGCTCTCCCTGGCTGGGGATGGTGGGAGTTGTCTTCCCACACTTCTCGATGCTTGCCAGGTTGGGGCAGGCTGATCAATAGGTGCCGCCGACTTGGGAGCTGTGTTACAAGGGCTGTGTAGCCAAAATGGAGCTACACCATTGAGAAACAAGAGGGAGGTGTTGGCATGCCCGGGGGAACCCCAAATTCAGTACTTCCGTGCAGGCCAATGAGGACTGAACATGGTCAGTAGTCATGCAGCGTTCTCTCTCTCTCTCTCTCTGTGGTGGGATGTAATGGAGTATCTTGAAAGAGAACATGGCTGGCTGCAACACTAAACAGAAATGCTCCATGTTGCAGGTTCCATGTGTATTTTATAATACGTGAAGCAGGAATGGGCAACATGAGGCATGTGAGGGTGAGAGATGTGATGGGCCCCAGGCCTTGCAGTGAGTCTTAATGGCTGGGCTCCCCAAATCGGAACTAGGATCTCCATCTGCTGCTGCTCTGTCATGGCTCTCTAAGTAACCATCGCTCTGTATGTAAAAGACAAGACTATACATCTTGCAGCTGATGTAAGAGCAGGGCGTGAAATGATGCTTCTGCAACCTGGTTTCCTCCAGATGTTTTGGAGTCCAGCTATTGACCGTGCTGGCAGGGGCTGGTGGGAGTTGTAGTCCAAACATCTGGATGGTACCAGGTTGGTGAGGGCTGCTATATACATGAATTCAGAGGTGTGATTATATGGTCAGCCTGTATTGGTTTTATATGCCCTTTTAATCTGTTTTATGTATTGGATTTATATTGTATTGTTGTATTTAATGTTGTTCCCCACCTCGATCCAGAGGGAGAAGCGGGTAAGAAATAACTAAATTTATTATTTTATTATTATTATTATTATTTCACCTCTTTCTCGCCTGTGGTGGTTTTTCCAAGTCATGCTGTCAATGACGGGCTTTTTCCAAGTCATGCTGTCTTTTACAGATTCAGGAATTTCCTGACAATTGAGCATGTTTTAATTATGACTGCTGTCTGGATGATGATGTGGATGTATTCTGGTAGGCCCAGTTTCTGAAGGTTTTCTGCATAATTTTTTGATGTGATGCTTGGTGACTAATGTGACTACTGGAATAATTGTGACCTTTTCCTGTTCTTTGACTTCTGTGGCCAGTGGTGTATATTTTTCTCTCTTTTCCTCTTCCTTTTAAACAACAATAATATTCTTATTCTTATTCGTCCCATTGGTAGAGTTAGGGTGTGAACTGAATCAAGTGTACAATGCTTTCCTCGTAACCATCTAAAGTAACTGTGGGAGGTTGGGATTCTGAGCAGAGCAAGAGCGGGGGTGGGGGGGGTGGGCAAACACAGTTTTAATTCTGCCTCTTTTTCCGATCCAATCCCTGCGTCGGCTTCTTTTCCATCTGTGAGAGAAAAGAGAACAGGTACCAGTATCTTTTCCCCCATCTGCGGAGAAAACCAGCTGCAAGTCCCATTGAAATCCAAGCGATTGATTTCTGAGTCCTTGTGGTTAGGCCAGTTAGTCTGTTGGCCTGCCAGACATCCGTTATCAGGGATGGAGTTAGGTGGTGCTGCAGAGCAGAGCCTGGGCTTCTGCCCCGAGTCCTATTTTGATGGCACAATGCAAAGTAGTTTGCAGGCTTCACTTGCAAGATCTGTGGATCTTCCTTCACAGTCGGTGCCTTAGAGAAGGGGCGCGTGTGATGCCGGTTGGGCTAGGAACGTTAGTTGGATGGAGAGAATTCACTAAAGGATGAGGTAAGTACCCTGACATTGACCTGGTTTGCGCAAATTGAAGCGAGCGTGGCTTGTTTAAGCTGCAGCTTGCACCGGCCGCCATTTGCCTAATTACCTTCCTGGCAGTGGAGGCTGGTGGCTCCGGTATCAGAGGGGCGGTGAGTCCATTCCGGGTTCCAGTCAGAACGTCAAAGGAGCTCTCCAAGGTGTGGAGCTAGATGGACAAGCATGTGGATCCTGCAATAGCCATGCGAGCGAAGCTGCTGGCGGTAAGGCCTGTTTTGTGATTTCTAGGAGATTTCCAAATTTACAGTAAATTTACAATGAACCCCTCCCCATAGCTGTAAGGTTTATCTTAGAATTGCAGGACGCATTCATTTGGGCCTTTTCAATTCAATACTAAGAGTGCTTCCAGAGGAGACTTCTAACGGGCGATCGCCTTGCCTTGTTCGTAGAATTTTAGAGGGCGGGGGAAAGACATCGTCATGTTTAATTTGCAGCCCTCCTGAGTTTTCCCACTGCTTCTTTCATCTATATTTCTGGCAAGGAAAAAAAAAATCTCTTTAGGAGGGGAAGCCAGAATCACGGGAGAATTCCTTTTGATTGGTAGCGCTGGGACTCTTAAGAACACACGAAGAGCCCAGCTGGATCACCAAGGATCCATCTAGTCCAGCACTCTGTTCAAACAATGGCCAACCAGCTGTCGACCAGGAACCCACCAGCAGGACACGGGTGTAACAGCACCCTCCCGCCCCATGTTCCCCACCAACTGGTGTACACAGGCTTACCGCCTCTGACACTGGAGGTAGCACAGAGGCATTAGGACTAGTAGCCAGGGATAGCCGCCTTCTCCAGGAATTTATCCAACCCTCTTTTAAAGCCATCCAAATTGGTGGCCATCACGACATCTTGGTTTAGGGAATTCCATAGTTTAACTGTGCGTTGTGTGAAGAAGAAGTCCTTCCTTTTATCTGTCCTGAATCCCCAACCAGTTTCATGGGATGACCGCGGATTCTAGAATTATGAGAGATGGAGAAAAATGTCTCTCTATCCACATTCTCCGCCCCATGCATAATTTTGGACACTTCTATCATGCCTCCCCTTACCTTCCTTTCTTCCAAGCTGAACAATCCCAGCTGTTGTAACTTTCCTGGAGACACTCCAGCCCCTTGATCTTTTTAGTTCCCCTTTTCTGCACATTCCTCTAACCCTCCTTCAGCAGTAGTTTTCCCGACGTTTTGGACTTCAACTCCCAGCAACCCTTTCAACTGAAAGTCTGGCAGGGCCTTCTGGGAGTTGAAATCACCTGGGGATCTACCTTCTGCCCACCTGTCTGAGTAAGTAGATATGGGAGTGCAGCCTATGTGGACTTGATGCCACCTGAACTCCTTTATTCCCATGTGGTGCCAGTATGCTACTATTCCTTGTAGGATCACAGATTAGGAAGGGACCTCAAAGATCATCTAGTCCACCCCTGCCTGAATTCCTCCAGATGTGTTTGCTTCTTATTATTCAATAAACTGCCTTTTTGAATCAACCAAGGCAGTTTACCATTTAAAAAAACACACCAAGAATAATAAACAAATACAAACATAATCAAACATGAAAGACAAACGTCCAACCCTAACAATTAAAAAAAAACACAAATTAAAAAGATGTATCTTGACCCCCTTCCTGAATGCAGAGAGGGTGGGAACTACAAACCCCATTATCCCCAGCCAGCACGGTTGGAGAAGGCTGGGCTACAGGGACTGGCTGTGGCTCTCCAGGTTTTTAGACCATGCCCACCTTTTCTCAGCCCATTTGCCGTCCAAACACATCTGCAGCAGCCCAAGCTGGGAAAGGCTGAAATCTCCTGCTACTGCACCTTCGATAGGTGGCCATCCAGCATCTGCATACAAACTTCCAACCATGGTAGTAACTTTCCCAAGCCAGCCCCCCCCCCCCCCCTTTGCTCTGTGGGTGACATAAATTCATGGAGGCCAGATTTGGTAACGAGAGCGAGCCCATGATAAGCAAAAAAACAAATCCCAGACAACACAATAGAAAGGAGCCGCCGCCTTCAAGCTCTGTTTACCTGTGTTTGCCAGGAGTGCCGGACAAGCGGGGATTTCCATTGACATCATGTCTTACTCAACCTTCCCAGAATGTCTGGGAAGGTGATGGTTATGTGTTTGTGTATTTGTTTTGGCAGTGCCTTTAATTAGGGCAATTACTTGATGGTGCAGAATCTGGCTGTGTGTGTGTATGTGTGTGTGTGTGTGTGTGTATGATTACTTGGTCTCCTTTTTACACACGCGCACACACAGAGAGAGAGAATTCTCTCTATCTTGGCAAAAGGCTGAAGCATCCCTGGGGACTTGATCTTGCAAGCATCCATGGGCGGGACTGGGACTGGGACCGTTATGATTGGCAAAGAGAGGCAGCCGGCATTGTGGGACCAGCACAACATCTGGCCAGAGAGGAGACAGCTGAGAGTGAGGGGAGCAGGCCGTCTAAGCTGCGAACGGCAAAGGCCCTGTTTTGAATTCTGCCTTGGCTCTGAATCTGGCTGGGGCCTTAGGAAAGCCTTCCCCAATTTGATGCCCCCCAGTCGTGGTGGCTAGGACTGATGGGGTTATTGGCCAGCACATCTGGATGGTCACAAATTGCCCTCCCTCCAGCAGTCTCATCCCTCCTCTGTTCATTCCATATTTTCTTTGTCGGATGACCCCCACCCCCCACAGAAAGCTATTTAATTTAGCTGCCTGGATACAATCAAGGACGGATTTATTTCCCCCACATAAAGAAAAGAAAATGGCTTTGCAAACTTTCAAATGGGAAGATCAATCTTCCTTTGATTTTGTTATGCAATGCCCTGTGGAATGATAAGCTAGGTCTCTGCCCCAAGGAGCTTTCAATCTGCGACTCAGCACAGGGAAGGTATCAGAAGAAGGCGAGGGAAATGGAAGGAGGCGGAGGTAAAGAGGGGGGAAATCAGTGGCACCCTCAGGACAAAACTTTGAGGTGGAGGTCAGTAGGTCCCATTTGGCAGAATGAACAACCTTTTCCCAATACAGCAGGCTGGCTTATCACATTCTGAAGGAAGTGAAGCAAGATACCAGACCACGAAAAGAGTCTCCCCTGCACCCTACCATATAGAACTATTAAGTCCAGAATCTATCATTATCTAACTGCACCACTGGGGAAAATATGCATTGTCCCAGCTACATCTTTTGTACAGCAGGGTACATATGGGGGACCAGGCAGTCACAGAAAAGTATTCAGTACAGGAAAGCTTCCATAACAGTAACACTGTTCCCAGCCTTGTCTAGAGAATAGGTTGTCCAAAGAATACAGAAGTCAGTCAGTTTCCAAGACAAACATTCAAAGATCAAAGGGTGTCTAATTCAAGGCTATGAACAATCTTTCACCTGGTCGCCCGTGGCGAGTCTGAATGGCGTCCAGGTGACTAGGAGGGAAGGTTTTGTAAATTGGAAAAGGGCTGCTCTTTTCACCTCCACTTCACTTGTGAGGTTGCCAGTGTGCCACAAGTGCTTATAATCTGTACATGTGGCCAGGATGATTAAAACCATTTTATGAGCTAGTAAATTTTGTCGCCTTGTTTGCAAAATGTAGTTCCTAGGTGGATTGATTTTGTTTCTTGAAAAACAAAGAGAAACAACAAGGCCGACACAAGCGGCGGAACTGGGCAACCTTTCTTCTGCAGCATTCTCAGATGATGATTATTATTATTATTATTATTATTATCATTGCCTTGCATAAATAACCAAGGTGGGCTGCCAGGAGTTAGAAATAGCATACGGCTCCATCTCGACAGCGTGATGCCGTCTGTGTGCATTATGAATTCATGTCTGCATCACGCCCAGTTCTGTTTTTAATACATATCTAATCAATGCGCTTGATGCGGATGTCGCAAGTACATCTGTTAGCCAGGCCAGGCCAGCTCTATCTGAAAGGAGACCTGGTGTGTGTTTTGTCCAACCTGGGGGGTCTTGAGGTCAGCTGATGGCTTTGGGGTTGAAGTGCAATAGCCAGAAGGTGTTGATCTGCTGGAGGCAGCAGCACAGGCTCCTGTTATTTATACCAATTTGTGGCCAGTCCAGAAGCTTCATACTGCCTGCCAATCGCAGAGGCTGATGTTGCAGACTTACCCCTCTTTCCTTCCAAAGGTCCCTGAACACCCACAGTCCCTGTATTATATTAGAGTAGATTCCGCATCCAAGTCCCCAAGGCGTGGGCAGTCTTCAGGCTTGTGTGATCTCTACTTTATTTTCTAATAGAACCCTGAGATCTTTGTCTGATGCAAAAGACAAGATGCTTAGAATTAACGGAGTTCACAGTCCTTCCACACTGGAGCCCGTTCCTGGTTACTCCAGGCTTTCTCCGCTGCAGCGGTGTAATCCAGGGGAGAGGGAGGGAAAGCGATTTGTCGGCAAACGATTAGGAATCAGTAAATGTTGACGCTCGACTGCAAATAACCAAGGGCGCTTATTTTATTCATTCATTTGTTTGCAGCCTTTTTATTCCATTCTTCAGTTCCAAAAATGGCTCCCCGAGCAGCTCACAAAGATGAAAAATGAGACAATCCCTGAGGGTTACAGTTTAAAAGACACAGCAGGAAACGAAAGATGCATCCGGAGGGATGAGGAAAACAAAACAAAAACCAAGGCACCCTATCTTAGTTTTCAAAATTCTGACGGGTGTTGTTTCCGTCAGGAAAGGGTGAAAGATGCTCCCTGCAGCTGTTCCTTCTCTGGCTGATGGATGGGGCCAGATTGGTCTCCCCCTTGCCATGAGGTCCTAACTTGGGAGGCAGTGTGGTGCAGCTTCCCAGCGGCCATGGTTCTTTGGCCGATGGATGAGGCTGGAGTTTGCAGTTTTACTGCGCCATTGCCGGGTCTGGTTCATGGAACGTTATGGGCAGTTTTCCCACTCACAATCCTCCTGCGTTTTTTCATCACTTCCATCTTTTTCTCATGCCGTGGAAAATCCAGTTACGTAAGAAAAGGCGGAATAGCCGCATGATGCCATCCTGTCGTTCATGCTAGGACTCTTCGCCCTCAAAACAATCTAGAGACACCGCCAGAGATTTAGATCCTGATGTACTTTCTACCCCCCGTCCTGTCATTTATACGTGTGTCTTCAAAAATCCCCAGCCTCTCCCTCCTTGTCTTTCCTGTCTGCTGCCGGCGCTGCGTGTTTTGCGCTGCGTTTCTTCCGCATTGGGTTTCCCTGTATGGTTGCAGCGCTGCGGTGTTTCTGCTGCAGAAGCATGATTGGAAAGCAACGCTCGCGCTTCTTGCTTGCTTGTCACTTCCACCCACCCTGCCACCTTTCACCGGGCCTGCCAACTGCTTAGAGATGTTTTTAGCCGATTAAGTCTACTGGCTTTAAAATGATTAAACAATTAAGCAATTACGTTTATTATGTTGGCGTCCCGCCCTTCCTCCAAGGAGGGGTGCCGGGCAGCAGTAGTAGTCTGGGAGTTGTTTCATTTTTATTGTCACAACAACCCTGTGAGGTAGGTTAGGTTGAGAGAGAGAGAGAGAGAGAGAGAGAGGGAGAGCGATGGGGCTGTGACTGCTGCAAGGTCACCGCTTTGCTTTGTGTGATGAGGCAATTGTAAGCTCTTTGGGGCAGAGACTTGTCCCTTTTTTCTCACATTCATCCCATAAGGGGCCATACACATTGATGGAAACAACAGGAACAACAAACTGTCTCTTAATTTGGAAGGCCTTCATCCTTCTTTCTTGACATCCACTTTGTCTCAGGTAGTTTTTTTTTTATTTTTTTAACGAGATGTATTTGTTTAATTTGTGAGCCATTGCTTCTGTTTGTTTTAGCTTTTGCTGCCCGGGTCCCTTGCGTCCATGCAATACCCAGTGGAATACTTGAGCCTTTTACCTGGCCAAAGTAACCACCCCTAGAAGAATCAAACTTCTGGTTTGGTGTCATTCCAGAATGCAGGCATCGAAGTCCTAGTCCCTGGAGTGCCTCTACGCGCCAGAAATCCAGGTCGCAACACTCCGTGCAGGAAATGGGCGCAGTTGGCTGGCCTGAACTTTTGCAATGTTAAACATCCCCAGCCCCCAACCTCAGGGCAGCGGTGTTTAAATTTGCATGATATTTACATAACTTAATCCACACAGCCCTAACATTTGCTTGTACTTTTATCTCCCCCTTTGATCGGCTTTTGGATTTCGACTCAAGGCTACTTTTACCCTTGTTTAATCAGGTTTAGCTTTTAAGTATATTGATCGGGGCTATGGCTTGCATAAAAGCCCCGTTCTGTGACTGCATGCCTACTTTGGATGCAATGAGGGCCCCATATGTTTGGGCTGGTTTTGAGGGCCCTGTGCCTCTCCTTTGTATCCAAGCACAGCGCAATCCTGGGGATGCTTACTTGGAAGCAAGCCTCATTTTGCTCAGTGGGCTGATTCCCAGTTTGCATCGAGCTGCAGTCTCAGTCCCTGATCTTGTGCTGTGTCTCTGGAGTCCATCCCTTGCTCCCCGTCCTGTTCCAAACTTTTGGAACGGGATGAAGGGAGCAGGGAGCTTTGTATTGGTGTCAACCAACTGCGGCCACATTGAACGCCTTGCAAAACAGCCGGCTTTGGACCTCCCTTCTCTGAGGCTTGTTTTAGCATTGGCTGAGGAACTTGGAGCCAGAGGGAAACGTTAGGGCTGGCCTTATTTAGCACCAAGCAGCCTAGGTGCTTTGACCCCCCCCCCCCGCCCCCTGATCTCAGCCAGCCAATGCCAAAACAAGCCTCCAAATGCTTTCATCGATGCCAAATCTATTTTGGGGCTAGGGTTCAGCACCTTGGATAGCTCCTTTAGACTTTGGGCTGGTCCTGACTGAAACCCAGAATGGGTTCAACCCCCCTCCAAAATTAGGACCATAAGCCTCCACTGATGCCATGGGAGTTAAGGCCTGTAGTTCAGCGGTAGAGCTTTGCATCGAAACATTCTCAGGTTCAGTCTCTGGCGTTGGGACAGACACCTCCAGCCACTGGTCTGAAACCCAAGAGAGCTGTTGCCGGTGAGTGTGGCCTCTATTGGGTTAGATGGACCAAGGTCTGACACAGTCTAAGGGTGTTTCCCACGTTCTTTGTGTTTTGCTTCAAGAGACCAACACTGCTGCCCTTCTGGAAGTTCATGCACAATTTCAGTCGTTCTTACATCAACCCTGGAAGTTGGGCCAGTATTCTCATCTCCTTATGACAAGGAATAGCTGCTGGTAGGAGTGGACTTCACATGCAGCTGAGTGACAAGAAACTTGCATTCAGGCTCCCTCGCAAGTCTGCAGCTGAGGAGGGATTTGAATCCAGAGCTTCCCGACAAACACACACAAATGACTGCATTCCTACAACGTGGGTTGAGTGTGGGTTGTTTGTTGAACCGTGGGTTGTTTGTTGATCCGTGGGTTAGCGTGTTATCTGAATCTAGGACATTTTCTGCAGCGTGGCTGGTTAACCATGCCGTGTGAGTTATTTTTCTTGAACAAGCCACCTCGAGAATCCATGGTTTGTTTTCAGATTGTTCAGGGTGATTAACAAGCCACCCTGCGGAAATGGTCCTTGGGTTCAGACAACATGCTAATCCATAGTTCAACAACAACAAAAAAACCCACAATTCAACAACAACAACAACCCCCACTCAATTTCTGAGTGGGGGTTAGCATGCTGTGTGAACAGCCCCTCACGCTCTCTCTTGGCTGCTGTGCTTAAGTGGCTCACTCGAGTGAAAGGACGGGCTCTCTCCTTTCCCCGAAAGTTGATCAGACAGTGCAGAAGGGGTTGTTGTCAGGTTAACGGCGTCGAGATAGCGGAAGTGCCAGGCACCCCTCTCGCCTTGCCAGGTTTCTGGCGTTAAGCAATTCCACCTGCCAGAAGACAGAGCAATTTCCATCTTTTCCCAGGCTCATTAGCCATGCCCCGGAGGGTGTGCGTGCGTGTTGTGGGGGGTGGTGGGTGGCGAGGACACAGATCTATTTACAGTCATGGTGACTTAAGGCCAGGTCACTGGCAGGTTAAGCGACCCTGCGTGGCATTGATGGTCTGGCCTCCCATTGAGAAATTAAATATAAAGAGCCGACGAGCATCAGCCAGTACTTATGAGTGATGGCTGGTAGCCAGAATGGCTAAATATGGAAGAGGCAGAGGGCATCCGGAGCTAATTGGATGGTCCTTCCCCCCCCCCCCTTCTTTCCTCCCTGCAACTTCCTCTCCTGTACGGATGTCAGAGAAATTTGCAACAGGCTTAAATAAGTCAGGATTTCTATGACTCCGTCCTGTGGATTCCACAGTGGACTGGCTTTTTCTGAATTTTGTGGATTGCACGGATTTGTGGACTGCATTTTTTACTTTCTGAATTGTATGTAAATTTAGTTGAACGTGCGCATTTGGGAAATTGAGAAAAACCTGATTCCGGCAGGAGTTTTCCCGATGCCGGGAACCTGGGCCCTTCTGTGTATGAAGGAGGTGCTCTACCACTGAGCTACGGCCCCTCTGGGTCAGATTAGGGCTCCACCTAGAACTGGAGGACTGTGTCCGAATGTAGTGTCTGAGCGGGGTGCGTGCGTGTTTTTCTGCTCCAAGTAGGAGGCCTGGCTTAGCTGGCAATTTGATGGTCTTTGTTGCCATTTGATTTCTTGCCACCGTGGGAGGGAAGGTCCTCGAAGGTTGGCAGCGCCAAACGAAAACGGCTCCAGCCAAAGCCGCTCGTCCAGTTGGCAGCGATCCTTGCGCTTCAGGTGAATAATCCGAATGGCAATTGGCATGAAGCACTGTCCCCTTGAAAGCACCGCTTTGGGGGACGAGGGCCACTCTGCACAGCAGGCGACACCAGCCCATCCGAGGGGCCACATGCAGTGCTGGGCTTGATTGGCAGAAGGAATCGAGTGATGAAGTGGGGTTCAAGAGCCAGGTTTCCCCCACTGCCGAACGGCTTCGGAAAGAGTCTTGAGGTGGGCTGGGGGCAGAAGAGTGCATCCGGTTTCGGCATGCTCACAAGGAAAGCCAGGAGGAGACGCACAGGCTGGCACAGAAATGGACATTTGCGAATGCTCAAGACTCTGTGAATGTTCCAGTTTTGCCTTTTGAAAAATGAAACTATTGATTTTAAAATGTAAAAGCTGGGATGACAAATTTCGTATCAGAGAATGCGAACCTGCTTTCTGAATGTGCTGCCTTTGAAGCCTGTTCAGTTGGCACAAAATATTGCAGCTGGAACGTACCTTGACGGTTTTAAAAGAACTGTGCTGGCTTCCAGTCCATTTCTGAGTGCTATTCAGAGTGCTGCTTTTTAAACATTTAAAGCCCTAAACGGCTTGGGACCCGAATTCCTTAAAATCTGTCTTCTGTTAGGTAGGTAGTGACAGGAGAGATACAGAGACTTCTCAGTGGTGGTGCCCGGCTTTAGAATTCTCTCTCTGGCGAGGTTTGCCTAGCACCAGGTTTGAGATCCTTTTGCTGCCAGATGGCCACCTTTTTATTTTCTCAGGCTGTTTAGATCTGCTTTCTTTTAAACTTTGCTCTCTCCCCATCCCCGGTCTGGTTATGGGTTGTGATTGCTTTGTGCTTTGCTTGGTTTTATTGTTTGCAATTTTAATTGTGTTATAAGCTGCTCTGAGAATCCTCTGGATTGAAGAATGGAGCACAAATAAACAAATGATGGCTACATGGAAATGCCACATGCAGGGGCTGAATTTCTCTGAATATCGGTCACTGGGAACTACAGCAAGAGAGGGCTTTTGCCTTCGTGCTGTGTTTGTGGGTTTCCAGGAAGCATTTAGTTGGCCATCAGTTGGAAGCAGAATGGTGGGCTAGGCAGACTGTTGTTCTGCTCCAGCAGTGGCCCACGAGGGCAGGACATTTTGAAGACTATCTAAGAGGAGAGTTCCCCATAAGACCGCTCAGAATCTAAAATGGCCACTATATGAAATGATGTATACTGTTGACTGCCAATAGGTGTTGTATGCAGGCTAAATTTGGGGTGGGGGCAGGTATTGATCAGTTCAGACCTTCATGGGGAAGGACTGATAGATAGATAGATAGATAGGTAATAGGTTACTTTGCATTGGCCGTAGGCTATTAACAAAACAGTACAGCTCTTCATTTCCCCACATCCTTAATGATGATAATCACTAGCAGCAGCAATGCAAAAATGAAAACATCCTCATTAATAAATCTTCAGGAGGGAATGAACAGCATGGCGCTTGAAATTTCGAAGGCATTAGACTGCGCAACCACCCGTGCCAAAGTCTCCATTCATTTCTCTCAGGGGACATCTCCTCTCATGGGCTTGTGCAGCTCTTGGAAGATTAGACAACCGGTCCAATTGATATTGTGGCCGTCCACGGAGGAAGGGGGACCTAGCTGACACCAGTGTGATTTTCGAGGGGATAGTGAAAGACGGCCGCGCAAATTAAACTTTTCCCACAGGGTAGTTGGCTCAGGACCCGGGCAGGGGTGAAAATTAAGACCTTGGCAGTTGAAGGCTGAGTATATCATGTGGGGAGGATTTTTAATCATCCCAGCAAAGGATGGGCTTGTAGCGTTCTTCAATCGGATATGACAAAAATGCCGGCCGCAAAGGGTTGAAGCAAAGGAAAGAGACCGACGTTCTTGTAGAGCCGTTTGGCCAGTGTGTGTGTACTCTGATGTCAAATTTTAAGAGAGAGAGAGAGCATGAAATAACTCAAATGCTACAATTTAATGTTGTGAACCGCTGAGAGATTCAGCGGTATATAAATGTTACAAATAAATAATTTAATAAATTATAATTATGCATATTTTTTGCAATTTCTCTTCTTTTGCACAAATTTATCCCGCCTTTATAAGTTGCGGGGAGGCTATAGAAGTCACTGAAGCCCCGTGCTCTGGACACCTTTAATCCACAACTCCCCGTGCTTCGGAGTTTCACTAGGCGTCGCATATACACTTTGGCGCGCATCTCAGCGACCCTAAGGGATGGTAACTTGCTTCTTCTTTTTAAAAGAAGACATGCTCACAAAGCTGAGTCCTGCAGCCTTTTCGGCACTCCCAGAGATTGCTGTTGAGCAGGATTTTCTTATTTCATTGTATTAGTATTTTGTTGCTGTTGCTCCTTGAGCCTCATTTGGTGGAACGGTGTGGCGTGAATGCAACTAATCAATGATACCCATCCCCTCATCCCTGTCCCTTCCCATTGAGGTACCGAGGCTCATTCTCATTGCATAGCTGTCTAACTGGAGCATCCGTCTAGGAGTTATTTCTCGGGAGACCTGCGGCTGGCCTCTGCAAGCACAGGCAGGCCCGCCTTTAAGGCGGCTGGATTCCAGTCGACCTGTTTAACCACATTCCTGTCCCAAGAGGAGCCTGTCTTAGAGAGGAACATCTCTGCTCTTCCCAGCCGCTCACCTGCCTATTCTGAGGGTCAAGCAGAGCTCTTGTGTATGGGGGTGGAGGGTGGCAGGAATGAGAGATGCAGGCCAAGGTGGCCGTCGAAGGTGAAAATACCTGCCCCAGAGCTAGAAGGGATGGTGTCCCTGGATCTATGGAGAGGAAAGGCCGACATGACTTCAAGGGGTGGAGATGGGCATACTTCTTTATTTTGGTTTACAATTATTTTAGGCCACCTTTAAAGACAGAGCCTCTCAAGGTGATGTACCAATGCAAAAGTATACAAATAGGCAATAAATAAATGGACAATAAAACACTACAAGAACAGATTAGATCAGTAAACCCTGCAGCCCATGGATTAGGGAAAGGCCAGGGAAATCAGGTGGGCCTTCAGAGCCTCCCTGACATCTTGCAAAGAAGGGGCCTGATGGAAGTTGCTTCCAGAGTTGCGGGGCCACCACTGAGAAGGCACTCTCCCTTGTACTGACCAACTTAATTATCCTTAGTGGTGGACCAGGGAGAAGAACCTCTATTGATGATCTTCCAAGTGTGTGCAGGATGGTATGCCCAGAGTAGTTTGAATTCAAACCGTGTACGGCTTTAAAGGTTAAAACCAGCACTTTAAATTGGACTTGGAAACGCGCTGGCAACCAATGCAGCTGCTGCAGTGTCTGCATCACATCATCAGACACCCCCTGGCCCCCACCAACATCTGGGTGGATTTCTAACCGAAGTTTCCAAACCGTCTTCAAAGCCAGTCCCAAGTACAGGGCATTACAGCAGTCAAGCCTGGATGTCACCAGAGCACAAATGTTCTGCGAGATGAATCTGTTCGGACTCTTCCGTTGCTGTTGTCTCTCCGTTGTATTGAAAGGAATTGGAGGGTGTTTGGGAAAGGGTGAAATCTCAGGGCAGTTTTCGTGTCTTGAAACATCTACAAGGAACATGTTATAGCTTATATCTGCCTTTCCCATCGTCCCTGACTATTGGCTGGGTTGGCTGGGGGCTGATGGGTGTTGTAGTCCATTAGCCGGTTTGATATTTATCTTCTGCTTTTAAAATCTTGCTGTTGCTGCTTTTAAAATTGTTATTTTTTTAATTTTAAGTGACATTATTGACTTCCTGCGGGTTTTATTGTCGGTTTCATTGTCTTTGGTTTTTATGATGCATGTTGCCCTGAGAGCTTTGGCTATTGGGCGACTCGTAAATTAAATACATTGCCCTCCAAATGTCTTTGACAGCAAATCCCATAATACCCAGCTAGCATAGCTAAAACCTAGAGGGCACCAGGTTGGGGGGAAAATGGTCTCTGTTCCTCTCAGTCCACCACCCTTGCTCCCCAGTGTTCCCTCCCGGTCATTGGTATTATGCAGGCGCTGCTTTCTGGCTAGGGGTAGTGCATGCACATTACATGCAGAAGGCCCCAGGTTCAGGCTTTGGCAACTCTGATGAAAAGGATCAGGAAAGGAGCCCTGCCTAAGTCAGAACGGATCAGGGCTCCTCTAACCTTTTTGGACCCGTAGGCACATTTGGGGATTTGAGAAACTGTGCTCGTCACCATTACAAAATGGCTCCCAGGGAGGATGTGGCTGGTCACATGATGGCTGCCGTTGGGGCCTGGCTAGTTAAAAGAGGTGGTGGGAGAGAAACAGGGAGGCTAGAGGCTGGGAGGGGGAAATAGCATGGCAAATGGCTAGAGAGATAAGAAAGGGTGAGGCTAGAAGCTAGGAGAAGAGGGCAAAACAGTGAGGCAAAGGGGGGAGAGAGAAATAACGAGGTTGGAGGGAAACCATATGATAAAGGGATGAATGGGAGAGAAAAGGGCAAAGTTCAGGGCTAGGAAAAGAGGGAAAGAAGAAAGCTAGGGACGGTGGATGGGAGAAAGGGGCTGGGTGAAGACAAGGAAGCTGTGTTTTCATATATAGGGATTTCATATGCATTCATTGCTATGGATAGACCTATAAGCTCGGAGGTTGGCAACAAGGGAGAGGGCCTTCTCTGTGTTGGCCTCCCAATTGTGGAACGATCTCCCCGACGAGGCCCGCCTGACGCCAACATCGTTATCTTTCTGGCGCCAGGTCAAGACTTTCCTCTTCTCTCAACGCATTGAGCAATATCTGATGAGCCTGGGTCTGTTTTTGTTTTTTAGGCTTATAGCTTTTTAAGTTATCAGACTGGTTTAAAATGTATGTGCATATTGTATGTTTTTGCAGTTTTAATTTTTGTATCTTGTTTTTAAGTGTTTTAATCTTATGTAAACTGCCCAGAGAGCTTCGGCTATGGGGCGGTATACAAATGCAATAAATAAAATAAATAAATAAAGTACGTATATTAAAAAAAATTAAGGATTTGTTTTAAAGCTTTGCATGTGCTCTTAGATAGCTTCATATGCTCAGGGTGGCTGCGGTTCCCATGTGATGGCCCACTGAACTTGGCAAATGGGTAAGGGGGGGGAGCATTTTAGCTCTATGGAGGAATCTCTTTTTAGTGGGTGCTGGGGCACCCCCAGCCAGATCCTCTTCACGTCGACGAGGCTGGTGGTGGAGAGGCTCTTGGTAGGCTGTGCCCTGCGTTATTGAGCGTGTGCGCGATATCTCCGAGCCAGGGGTACTGTTTACTGCGCTCTCTGACCCAAGGTCCCTGAGGGAGAGTTGCTGGGACTTGGAACCTGAAATGCAGCAAGCAAGAGGTAGCGTTCCGTTGTCGTTGAGCCAGCACGGGGTTCAAGGTCCGGCTCCCAATTTTATCTCTTTCTTTGAAGGGGTGTGTGTGTGTGTGTTTTAATGCCGCTGCTCAGCCAAAAGAAGGATCCCAGAGTGGCATGAAGTATTGACTATGGGGCGGGAGGGAAATCAATTTTTTCAGCAGGGCTGGACGAAATGGCCCTGCTTGCCCTTTCCTTCTGTACAGTGTGCTGGAATTTATTCCACGCTGGGCCAGTTTAAAGATGTCATGCTGGGAAGCTCAGCGGCTGGTCGTCCACAGCAATGGGACAGAAAAGGGGTAGGTGACTTGCGGGGGAAACTTCTTTCCGCCAACTAGGTTTCCCAGAAGTCTGTTTGCTGCAACAAATGGAGAAAGCCCTTGTATACATGTGCGAGCTCCGGTGGGGATATCGTGGCGGGCAGGGGGAAGGATTAAGAACCCCCTGCACCCCGCATGTAGATTCTCTCCTGCAAATCTCCCCCCCCCCGACCCGACCCGACCCGACCCGTCCACGCGGCAGAATATCCAAGCCCTATATTTGCCACTGAACCTGTGGTTGATCCTTCAAGGAACCCCTGTTCCTAGCTCTGCTGATATTTATTCTGATGCGGGACATGCCACCTACGGCTCATTTGAGTTGCATAACATTCATGGGCAGTGCATTTGGAAGGCAGGCAATCGACAGAACTGATCCGTCTCTCCCAAACTGCCTCGTGAGTAATTTCACCTTCCCTGGTTCTCAGTAGCCTGATTGACCCAACAGGGTTAATGAACTTGACCCACTTCCAAAGGAATTGGGAGGAGACCGGCTGAAATTGTTTGTCACAAGAACTTTGCAAACCCATCTGTCTTGATCCAAAAAAAATCTTAGTCTTTGTCTGCTTTCCCAACGACAGAGGGTTTTTTTTTTTTAAACAAAAAGAAAAGAATTTAAAACAAATTGGTGACTCACCAATAAACGAGGAAGTATCCGGTCATGAGATTAGACATCAGCCGACCGCAGAAACTGCACGGAGCAAAAATAATAATAAAGTCTTCAGGGACAGGTGTGGCTGCAGTGATTGAGGTGATGAATGAACTTGCGACCAGCCTGGTTCCTCAAACCTTGCACACAACTCCCAGGACGATTAGGAGCGGGTGTGGAAGAGCGAGCCAATGCTCCTTGTACAGATCTGCTTCTCGTCCCCTTCTTGAAACTGCTGCCCGATTTCCCATTTGGAGCCGGCGTTCCACAAGATTGCTAAACGCCTGTGACCGTTTCGGGTTATGCAACGTCTCTGAGATTTTGAAACGTCTTCTTTTCGTCTACATACAAAATGTCTAACCTTCATGGTTTTAACGGGTTGTGATGATTTTCTTTCTACTGGTTTGGGACCTTTGGCCCACGTTCTAGACCGGTCTAAAGACATTTACCAGCCGGCTCGCCAAATAGGAAAGCTTTCAGGCCAATCCCTTTCAAGGTTGAGCGTGGTTGTGTTATGTTAGCCCGGTGTGGCCAACCCGTGGAAACCTCCTAGATCATTCATTTTCCCTGCGTTTTCTAAATTAGTCCTTTTGGAGGGACACTCCTCAAATTTAATGCAACATAGCCTGTAGACAGGTCGGTGACAAATCCATTTCACAAACAAGAGCAATGGGGACAGGAGCAGGCAGAGGGTACATTAGCTTGAAAATACCCACCCCTCTGCTTTCAAGGAATCCAAACTTGGTGCAGAGCAGCTGCTCCCCAGGGAAACCGAAAGCCCTGCCTTGGTTCCTGTTAGCGGGTAGCGCCGATTTGGTTTCCTCGTTAAACAGAAATGGAAACCGCAGCACATTCCTGAAGACGGTCATCTACTGGGGGGGGGTGTACCCTTGAGACATCCCCCCCCAAAATAAAAAGTAGTTGATAACCTACGAATGTGTAACAATCCGTCCACCCCCTTTTCTGGATTCTACCCTAAAAGAAGCTAACACTGTGTGCGCAGGGACCTCTATTTCTCCTTTTGGAACAAATTATAAACGATAGTTAAATTAGTTTATATTTTATAGTAGATAGATTAACGAGAGGTGCACTTAGCGTAAACGGTGACTATTTTTGAACGTCAGTCAAAGAACTTTGCATTTACACCCACATTTGGCTCCTGATTTGTCGGTTATTATTGTTGTTGTATTTTAATTGTTTTTCCTTAAACGCGGCCTAGAAATAGTTTGAAGAAAATAATAAAATCTGCAAATAGAATATTTAGATCTTTCTAATTGTATACATTTTCATTTTTCTTCTGCTATTCGTAGGAAAAGACAAAGAGGACATTTGTATCCCATGGGGGAAACCTTGCTCAGCGTAATACCTTCCTACCCCCTTACAAACTCAAGCATGGGAGATTTTAGTAGGCAGTGCTGATGTGCTTTCAAGCATCTCTTTGCAATTTCAAGAGCTAACTTGGTTCTTTTTAAAAAAAAAAATTAATTAAATGAAAGCTATGTTTTTTCGTGTCCCATGTATTGCAACCAGTGCTCAGTTCTGCATTGTCTAGCAAGACTGAAGAAATACATGTGAAGTTACATTTCTCTCTGGCTGCTAGAAAATCTGTTCAGGTCTCCTACATTTTCATGCAGTTTGCAGAGCCAGTTAACCTATTTCTAGGACTTCTCACCCCCTTTCATTGTCATTCTGAGAGCTATATGGCCTTGTTTGCAATGAAGTTTCCCATTCTCAGAACTGCATAACGGGTATTTGGTTCTGTTAGCATCCTCTGTGCTATGTTTCAATATCTGCGGCCCTGTGGATTCTTAAGACTCTGTTTACCACGACCCAAACCTGACCAACTGTTTTTCCGGTTTAACCACTGTCTTGCTAGCGGCCCTAAGCATCAAACCACATTTTTAGAGCATTTCAAGATTTGGGACATTCAGATCAAAGTGCTGTGCATATGTGACCCAGCACATGAAGGCCTGTTTCCCTTCTTGCAGAATTGAGAGCCGGCTGTGTCACGCAAGCATGAGATTTGGAAGGAAGCAAACCAAAGCGTTCTGCCATGCGCTTCCTTTCAGCAGCGCACAGGCCTGTTGCTGTGGCTGATGCGGTTGCACAAAAGGCTAAGCCAGCTTCACTCTGGATGTACGGGTGCTGCCCGTTTGGGCAATTTCGGGAACCAATGTTTTTGGGGGAAATGTCACTAAGGTGCCAAAACTCCCTCCCCCCCCCATGCTTTTGACAAGACAGATGTGGCACGTCTGGTTCAAACTGTTCTCCTCCACCAGGGATGCACAACCTCTTTGGCTCCAAGGGCCGGATCTCCTGCAGTTTGACACACTTAGGCGTATGTGCACGCACACACATGTAAACCCCAACGATCCTGATGTATATCGCCCGTCCTTTGCTGCTAGCGATGGAGAGGAAAGAGCAGTTTGCATGAGGCTCCCTCGGGGGGGGGAGTGGAGAAATGGGTGTGTGGGGTGAATTTGGGAGTAGTGAGGGGATCAGGGCACCCTTGGGAGAGCATAGGAAAGGTCAGAGAGGACCACGGGATGTTCACGCATGTTCTGCACATCCTACAATTTCACATGTGCTCACTTACAATTTAGCTTCCACGCTCCCATGTTAAGTGTGTTGTCCACGCAGGGATTCCTGGCTTGTCGCTCCCAAACAGACCAGGAATCACAAGCTGAAACAAGCCCTGGCTTGTTAAGGGAGCGGCAAGCCTGGAATCTTGCTTTGGGCAAGATGCTAAACATACCCTTCCTGGTTTGTTTGGCAGTTGTAGCAGAGAGAAGGAAAGCGAGAGCAAACGGGTTGGATCCACCTCATTCAAGCTGAGTCAGGATTCAGGAGAAAGGGGCGGAGTTGGTCCTAGCCGGAAAAAATATATATGGAGAGTAAAGAACACCGTAAAGACTTATGGATTCGTTGCTGCATAAGCTTCCGTGGACTAGAGCTCACGGCCCTTCTAGAAATGACATGGAGTGGATTTGTGGGTTTGTGCTTTTGGGTTCTAAAATGTTGACCTAATTTCCCTCTTTACCCCCTCTTTTCTCCAGGTTTCTCCCACCTGCCGAATGGTCTGTACCCATCCTACATTCCCTTGAGCCACCTGGAGCCCCATAACAGCGGGAGCCCTTTGCTTGCTCAGCTGGGGCAGCACAGTCTCTTTGAATCTCCGAAAGGTGAGCTGGCCTCTCTCCCCCTTGCGCTTTTGGCCTCTTTGCAAGCTGTCTAGATTCTGCCCGCTGCCCACAGGTGTGTTTTGCCTGCAGAAGAGCCGTTAGGAGAGCTGTTTCAACCTGAGCAAAAAGCTGGGAAGCCACCAAACCATCAGCCCGGGGTGGGGTAAGGCCAGGGAAGAGGGTGGAGCTTTCTGGAGGAAGTGGGAGGGGCAGATCTGACTTGCGGCTCTGAGGTTCAACACTCATATCTGCTCCTGTGACCTTGGAAGCTTCTTACCTGTCAAAGTAGACAGCCTCTGCCTAGATCAGGTTTCTTCACCCTGGTGTCCTAGGGATGTTTTGGACTACAACTCCCAGCATTCCTAACCATTGGCTATGGTGGTTGGGGGCTGATGGGAGTGAGGAGTCCAGGACATTTGGAGGGCATCAGGGTGGGGGAGGCAGAATGGGATTCACGAAGGCTGGTCTCCTGTACAACCTCAGGCTCGGATGATGTACTTTGTCTTTTTACGAGCATCCCAGGATCCACTGAACGGAGCTTGGTGCAAAGGACAGGCACCAGGGATTTGTTTGGAGTACTGGAGCTGAACAGAGCTTGCAGCCCTTCCCCACAAAAATTCACTCCTGCTTTTACCCCCCAAGCGTTGTCCATTTCGGCAGTATAATTTAAGATGGGGGTAAAGTAAATTTGTTGCTGGTTTGATTAAACAATTGAGAGTCAGAAACCCTACAGCAAAATGCCCAGAGACTTACCAATAGATTCAAATCTTTTTGCCTGCTGTATAACAAGACTTCCACCCCGGTTTAGGGTTATTACAAGTGGAGCTGCAACAAAATGCTGCAGTATGAAGTGCTTCTGTTTCAGGTTCCAGCCGTTCCATTTCCGTTTGCCCCTCCCATAACAGGCAAAAGTCCATGGCTTCTGAGCAGTCTTCATTGGGCTGTTTTTGGGGCCCTCGCCATCGTGGGGCTTCTTAAAAATCTTTGTGCTGTTGCAAATCTTGGAGTTCTCCCAGATGTTGTGTGTGGTAGTGCTGCTTGTGTTTAGTGGGGTGGGGGTAAATAAGCAGCAGCACTCGCAGCCTGGACATTGGAATAAGAGGACCATTGATTAGCGGCTCCAGCCCAGAGAGAGAAAGGGATCCATGTGTACTGCTGAAGTGGACGTGATTCCTCCCCTACGTTGAGATGCTCATCTGAGAGGTTTCTGGAGACGTCCCTTTATGTGAATAGGGATGCTTGCTCAGAATGATAATGTGGGATGCACATCCCTGATCAATGTCTAGACCACTATAGGGGAATCAAACTTTTTTTCCCGACTTGTTTTGCAGATGGGTTTTACCTTGCCGGCCATGCAGGACAGTCTGCCTTGCACCCTCAAGGGCCCCCCTCGAGGCTGGCGGCCAACCATGCATCTGGCACCCTGCTGCGCGAGAAGGACCTTGGGCACCTGCACCGGAGCTCAAAGGACGGCGCGAAAGACCCCGCCGCCAAAGAGCGGGCGTGCCGGAGCGACCTCTCCTTGCCCGTGGCCAAAAAGGAGGGCAGGTTGCGAGAGGAGCCCCGGCCCCACAGCGTGGTGGACCTCACCCAGGACACTAAGCCCGACAGCGACAGGAAAGTGAGCGGCCCCGAGAAGGCCATCAAGGTTGGGGAGCGGTTGTCCCCGTTTCTCGCCGAACACATGCCAAATCGGGGGATCCTTAGCGGAGAACCAAAGTCGAAGAACCCGCTGCAGACCTCTTCGCTCAGCAACTGCAACGGCGGAGGGGACCTCTTGGGGAAAGTGTTGGGCTCCGAGCAAGATCGCTGTGCTAAGGACCCCACCAGACACGACGAGAACATGCGGCCTTCCACACACGTGCACCCCGACAGGCTGAAAAGGGGCGACTCTGTGATGGGCTCAGTGGCCACTTTGCACGTGGCCTGCAGTTGCCCCTCCCCGGTCCAACCCGGGAAGCTCCCCCCTTCCTCAGCATTCCCTCCCCAACCTGTCCATTCCAACATGTACACCATCTTCCCATTGACCAAGGAGCCTGGGAGGGAGCACAAAGTCATTGCTCCCACCTTTGTGCCTTCCGTCGAAGCTTACGATGAGAGGACTGGCCCTATCCAGATTGCCTCCCAGGCCCGGGACAACGGCAAAGCGAAAGAGAAGGATGCCCCCGTGGCTGCCAGGGTGGGCGTCTTGCAGGCTTTGCCGGAGAGGTGTTTGGGCGACGCCCCTCGTAACATCTTGTCCCAAGATTTCCCCATCCACGGAGATGCCAAAAGGATGGAAGTCCTAAGGGAGAAGGGTTCCGTCATCAGGGCCAACTCCATGGCGTTGAAGAAGCAGGCGGCTTCGGAAACCTTCCTGAGCCGGCCGAGGCTGAGCTCCCCGGAAAGCAGGGAGTTCCTCGCCTCGAAAGATTTGCTCAAGCCGGGTCTGGAGGCAGAACACCGCTCCTGCGAGCGGGACCGGTTTCAAAGATCTGGCTGCAAAGAGGCAGCGAAGCTATATGGCACTTTGGATTCCTCCTCCTCCCGGCAACATCTCGATCATGGACATCAGCTCAAGCTTCCCGAACAGAAATGGAAGCCTTTTGAAATGGGTAACTTT
Source organism: Anniella stebbinsi (assembly GCA_029215795.1). Taxonomy (NCBI): domain Eukaryota; kingdom Metazoa; phylum Chordata; class Lepidosauria; order Squamata; family Anniellidae; genus Anniella; species Anniella stebbinsi. Next base: position 56,305,958 of record JARDYH010000007.1, read on the forward strand.
GCCACCACCCAAATGGCTGTCCTGGCCGCCCAGCACAACCAGGCCAACCGGGTGGAGGAAGAAGCCAAGAAGGCGTACCTCGACCCCAGCGCCCTGCAGCGTTCCTCGGCAGCCGGCCCCCGGAACGCCACCGACGGCCTCCACCCTACCTCTCACGGCGAAGGTTCGGCCATGCAGAGCCTCATCAAGTACAGTGGCAGCTTTGCCAAGGAGACATCGGCTCGCCAGGGCGGTGGCAAGAAGAGCCCCTTTGGAGGTCTCGGCAACATGAAGCTGGATCCCAGCCAGCAGGCCTCCTCCAAGAACCAGCAGCTGCTGCCCCACCAAGCCGGCAAGCAGCTGAAGAAGGAGCCCGAGCGGCCTGAGAGCGCCAAGTCCTTCGGGCGCGAGAGCATCGGGTCTCAGGGAGAAGGGGAGGTTAGGCACCTTCCTGTGGGCATCGCCGTGGCCGTGGCCCGCCAGAAGGACAACAGCGGCGGCAACAAGATGGGCCCCGGCCTGGTGGACCGTGACCGCTCTCTCTCTTTGAGCAACGTTAAAGGTAGGACGTTGGCACAGAATGGCGTGTTGGGCAGGGGTCGGCCCTGCCATGAGGCTGAGTGAAGCAGTTGCCTCAGGCGGCAAATTTCGGGTGTTGTAAAAGGGCAGCAAATTGTTCGTTATTTACCTCATTGGTAAGGAGGGAGAGAGGTGTTTATGGCATGTTCTGGTCCTTGTACCAATTAAGCTAACTTTGGGTACTGTGCACCTTGACTTGGGTGGGTAGGGGGGTGCCACGTGCTCCTGTGCCTCAGGCAGCAAAATGTCTTGGGCTGGCCCTGGTGCTGAGGGGTGGGTGGCAGAGAGGACAGCTGTTGTCACCTGGCATTCTCCAGACTGGTGGCAAACTGCTGCCCAATTCCCTAACAGTCCACTCGGTTGTGGTGCTCATCCTGGTGGTACCCAATATTTTGGAGATCTGGTTCATCATGCCTCGAAATAGGGCCTTCAGTATTGCAGCGCCCACTCTCTGGAACTCCCTGCCACTACAAATAAGGCAGACGCCAACCCTTCTGGGTTTTCTGCACATTCTGAAAACATACTTTTTCCAGCAGGCATCCTCAGGAAGATGATCTTATCCTCTGTAGAATGCTTTTTTAAGGGGCAGGGGGAATATTGCTTAGAAATGCCTTTAACATAAGTGATTCATACTTATTGTTAAATGCATGCATACATAAGGGTGATGTTCATAGAGTCGAATCAAGGAAAGGGAGAGAAGCGATCTCCGAACAAAGCTCTGGTTTACAAGTTTTGAGTGCCGTATACAGACTGCTTTTAAATCAGGGACGGGGAACCACTCGCAGCCCCGGGGCCAAATGCCATTTTGGAGAAGTTCGGGGGGGGGGCATTCTGTTGGTGGGCGGGGTCTGAAGGCAAAGGGGGCAGTGTCAAAGGCAGAAGGGTTGGAGCCCAAATACCAACAAAAAGCCCAGCCCATTTTAGCTTCAAGCTCTTACTGCCAGTAAGTAAGCTTTAGGGGGAGGCATTTCAACTTTTTAGAATGGGGAAAAGACCCACAAAATCCAAGACGCCACCAAATGATTGGTGGTTAAGGGGAATTGCGTGGCCAGCTGGGGAACCCCAGAGGGCCTGATGGGGGCGCACTGCTTTTAAATCAACCCCCGGTGTCTCCACACAGCGCTTGCTCCAGGTGTTTGAAGGCCCTCAGACAAGACACGCTCAACGGGCCCCTCCTCCGCTAAACCGATCTTCTAACTGCTGTGGCCACCAGCTCCGCTTGGTCCTCCTCCTCTTCCTCGTCATGGCTGCGGCTTGCTTGCTTGCCAGGCAGAGAGCCAGGGAGCAAGCAGGCCGTGGCATCTCCTGCTCCTCCTTCTCACCACCTCCATGGTCTGGGCCAAAGTGAGGCAAGTGAACAAGCAGGTTGCAACAGTGGAGAAGAGGAGCAACTCCGGGGGGGGGGGGATCTTGTCCGTGGTCCCTGCTAGGGTGTGGGCCATCGGCAAGTGCCCGACCGTGCCTACTTTTGGCGCCAGCCTTGTCTCCACAGGTAGCAATAGCAAAACCCCTTCTCTGCCTGGAACCCTGGAGAGATGCTACCTCTCCAGGAAGACACTACTGAGTGAGATGGACAAATAGTCTGACCTGGAATAAGGCCTCATGTTCCCAAACCGAGGATTGAATGAGACTCAGCGCGCGACCACAGGCCTTCCCTTGACTAATGTTTGTGATACTGCACTGTTAGACTTGTGCGTTCCATGTGGCCGGTCGTTTCACGCAGTCAGCTCGCCGCATGATTATAGCCGATGCGTAGAGCATCTTGCGCATGGCAAACATCATGTGGAAAATGCACCAAAATATTGATGTCGAAGAATGCTGGTTCTGAACCGAATTTGTCTGGTCACAGGTGCAGTGGGGCAGCTCCCTCTAGACCACAACTCCCATTATCCCCAACCAGCATGGGCAATTGCATGCATTCTATTCTCCCAAAGCAGAGGTGGTGGTTGTGGTGGTTACCTACAGAAGATGTTTTGCTTGCCTCCACAGGCTAGGGGGTAGTTGATGTGGGCCAGCCAGGGCAGTAATTTGAAAGAGAGATAATGGCAGCATATGTGTTTCTAAACAGATATACTGATATACAGATTTCAGAATTACGATTACATGGACACAGAATTTTTTGAGTTTGCCCTGCTGGTGAGTCAGCCCGCCTCCCCAATCCATTGGCAAAATGTGTATTTAATTCCAATAATCAGTGGAGTACAAACCTTCCTCTGACTTTCTCATTATGGGGAAGGGAAGATGAGGGGCTCTATTTATCTTATGCATATGTTCCTTTCTCTCCTAAGCAGAAGAATTATGCATGGTGTGGAGAATGTGGAGAGGGAGACATTTTTCTCCCTCTCCCATAATACTGGAACCCAAAGGGGTCATCCCACGTAGCTGATTGGTGGGAGATTCAGGACAGATCAAAGGAAGGACTCCTTCGCACAGTGCAGAGTTAGACTATGGAATCTGCTACCGCAAGATGCAGGGATGGCCACCAATTTGGAAAGCTTTACAAGGGGACTGGGCAAATTAATGGAAGAGAAGGCTATCAATGGCTACTACTCCTGATACCCACGTGCTGCCTCCAGTATCCAAGGCAGTATGTCTATATATGCCAGTTGCCGGAGAAGATGGGTGAAAGGGTGTTGTTGCACCGTGTCCTGCTTGTGGTAATCGCAGGGGGCTCCTTCCCAACGGAATGCAGGCTTTCAAATATTTGTTTCCATCAGAATTAGAAACTGAGGTTTATGGTGGGAAAATCTTCCCCGAATGATTTCATCTTGCAATAAATTGGACTGGCCATGGGGTGTCACTGCTGTGTTACAAAAATTAGTACAGGATATCCTTTTTTTTTTTTTTAAAGGATATTTAGAACCAGGAGAGCGCTCTGCCTCCCAAGGCAGTTTGCCCCACTGTTTCTCCTAATGTTTAGCCCAAATCTGCTTCCCTGCAATTCCTGCCCATTGGTTCAATCCCTGCCAACAATTCTTCAGGGACAGGCTGACATTTTTTGAACTTGAGGGTTTCTTTAATTCAAGCAGCTGAAGGAAATCATGATGGCTATTATGAAGAGTGATAGGAACATTTCTCTTTACTGTCTTATCTGGCCCCAGACTGCATCGGTATATGGTGGGTTGTTGTTGTTTTACTTTCTATAGATCTAGGGTGCTTCCAGAGGAGGTTTTTATTATACGATCACACTGCCTCGTTTGCAGACTTTTACAGGGTCTGGTGGCCATAGGAACATAGGGAAAAGCCTTACGTTGAGTCAAACCATTGACTCAGCCTTGCTGCCCTGGCTGGAAGCACCTCTTCCAAGGTTTTAGGCCAGATTCTTTCCTAGCCCTACCTGAGGAAGCCAGGGATTGAATCTGGGGCCTTCTGCAGTCAAAGCAGATGCTCTACGACCCCCTCCTTAAATAGGAACAGAGAAAGCTGCCTTACCCAGAGTCAGACCAGAGGTCCATCTAACGCAGCATTGTTGACACTGACTGGCAGCAATGGGACTCCAGAGGTTCAGGCGGACGTTTTTCCAGCCCTACCTGGAGATGCCTGAGGATGCTAGGACCTGTAGTCCAGTACATTTGGTAGGCAACAGGTGGAGGAAGACATCTCTACATATTTACTGGCAAGAAAAACCCACTGTGTCCCATGGGACATCCTCCCCAGGGAAGTATGTCTAGGATTGCAGCAGCCTCAACAGAACGTTGGAGTGGAGAAGCTGTTGATCTGATCCAGCATGGCCCTTCGTATGTTACGATCCCAGCCAGCATGTCCAATGGGGTCAGGGGAGTTGGAGTCCAGTGACATTTGGAGGACTACAGGGTGTCCACCCGTTTTAGGCAATACATCGTGATATGAGAGCAGTCTACTACAAGTATAGGCCATTGGTACGGAGCACATGGTTTTCAGACTGACGGTCCCAGATTCATCCTCCAGTAAAAAAGAAAGGATAAAAACTCTTCTCTGCTTGAAGGCCTGTAGACCAGCTGCTAGTCAGGCTAGAGAAAATGTGGTTAGATGGATCAAGGGTATGTGACACAGCAAAACAGAGCTTTATTAACAGCCTTCCAACTTTATACTGCCATACATTCCCTGTTTTTTTGTTTTTTTAATCACTATGTTTCCCCCAATAATAGGGCAGGTTGCAGCTGTATGGGCTGGAGGAAACTACTTAAATCTGACCTCGAATAAGGCCGATTCTCTTCTGACAAACCATTTCCATTTAATCCTCCTGCATCCTTCCCTCCATAGACAATAAGATTTCTCATTGAGATTCCTGTTATTGTTGTTGTATGTTTGAATTCACCCAGAGTGCGTGAGTAAGGAAATGTTAGCAAATAATAACTGATCAAATCCAAACAGCAGATGACACGGAAGAGTAATAACACTGGAAGTTCCCTTATGCCTCCTGATTAAACTATTTGTTCCTCTGGCTCAGTATTGTAACTCGATCCGTTTTTAACTGGGATATGAAGGTGGCATCTTCTGCATGCCGGGCATGTGCTCCTCCACCACTTTATTCCAAAAAATAACATATTTGGGGAACTATGTGAGTCCCTTTTCTAGCACAATGTGACCTGAGTGGTTATTGGCTAGACTTGATCTGAAATGTCTTAGGTTTGTATGTATGTTGTGTCACAGTGAAAGAAAAAGAATGAGAGAGAACCAGAAAGGTAAAAAATGAAACCCATATACAGACTTACCTGACAATTCATATGATTGTTGAGTTTGAGGGAGGGTCGGGAGTTCCCCTCCATTTCTCAAATGGAAGAAAAAGCCTCAGGTAAGATATTATAATCCAATGTGTAATATCAGCGGTCAAAGCTCAGATTCTTGCAATGTAAGCTGTATTGGATCAAACTCTCCTAAAATGAATTGTATTAAAAAATTAAACGTCCACCCTGTGGTCTCTTCCACCATCACTCCACTGCCTGAGAATAATTATAATTCAAATCTCGTATGCATTTAAACAAAAAAGGGGAACACTTTCATGTGGGACCCCCATGCACTAAATTTCAGATTTGGCCACAGTGTGGCCAAATTTGAAATTTAGCACATGGGGGTCCCACATGAAAGTGATCCCCTTTTTTGTTTAAATGCATACGGGATTTGAATTGTGGGATGGAAGGGATTTTGAGTTTTTTGGCACACTGGTGGTTCCCCACAATGTGATGGTTACGTACGTGTGTGTGTGTGTGTGTGTGTGTGAGAGAGAGAGAGAGAGAGAGAGAGAGAGCATACATGCGTACCTGCCAGTGCAAGAGGAAGAAGAAGAATGAAGGCATTTTAATTATACGACTTGCAGAGCACTCCTTATATTTATGAGTGGGGGAGAAAGAAACTCCAGTCGGTCGTCTGGGGGAGAGGGGGGGGCTTTCCACCAGCTCCCGAGCCATGCGCTTTTCCATGTACAACAGCTGGCCCTCCCAACCTGCCCTTTTCCACAAGCGTCCATTTCTCCATCGCTCGCCGACTATGCCAAGATGCGCTCATGGCGCTGGGCAGCCGGGGTACGGCAACCCCGGCTCGGCCGCCCTGCGGCAGCCTAGAATGAGGCCAATGTATTCGGCCTGATGGAGAGATCTCGCCTCCCTCCCTCTTCTCTTCATTTTAGAAAGAGGGAGACTTGGATAGCTATCAATCCGTCTGCCACAGACACCCGGGTTCAGCGCCTTTTGTCTCGGGGCCTCGTTTTTCTCTCCGCTGGCGAGTGCTGTCCTCTCCGCCTCTCTCTCGGTTCCCACAGCCTCTGGTCCCTGCCTTGGCTGGAGCCGAGAGACGGCTCTGGTAGCCAACGGAGGAGATTTGTTTGTTCGAGCTGGTCTGAAGGGTGCCCCCTCCCTCCCTCCGCCCCGCGTCCCGCTCTTGCTCTGCCTCCACCCCACCCTCCGGCTGCATTAAATGTAATTTACTGAGCAGAACTAAAAGCCTGCAAACAAGGTGGCATTCTGTCAGGCCGCCCGGGCCCGTTGCTAAGCGATGGGATCAGCTTTCATAAGGGAAACAAGGCCTTCCTTTTTCTCTCCCCCTCCACCCCTTCCCCCCCGTCCCCCCGTCCTTGTGTGCCAAGAGACGTTTTTACTAATAACATTAGTTTGCTTGCGCCGAGTGGAGGGTGCTTCAATGTTCAAAACCTTTTAAGAAAGAGAAAAGCAAGGGCTTTGCTTGGCTAATCTTGTAGTATTTGGCAAGTAAACGTACACGTCTTCCATGCGGGGCATCCGTCGCCAAGGAAACAGGCCTGGCACTCTCCCCCCTCGCGCCTTTCCTCCTCCCCCCTTTTACTCTGTGCATAACTGATTGAGTTTTGTATGCGCTCCGTGCGTCACGTCAGTGTATTTATAAAGACAAGACCGGCCATTGAGTTGCGAGGGACAATTGCCGGCTTGTAAATCGGGCCGGCGGAGCGAAGCCATCCCGTCGCAGCGATGGGGGCAGCGTTTTTGCGCGGCCCAGAGAGCGGGGACGCCTGTTGTTGTTCTTTTGAGGCAGCGGCGGGCCTTCGTAACGCACTCCATGGACAGCAAACAGATTGGCATAATAATATTGCTTGCAAAATAAACATGGAAGTGGCTGCTGGTTTGTTTTTTTGAAGGCTTCCGGGGCCGATTTGGCGCATGTAAGGCAAGCATTGGTGGAAGGGGTTGGAGAGATGGACTCCAGTCTGACACCAAATTGGTTCTCTTTCCAGCCACCTGAGGGGCAGCCAGGCATTTTATGAAATAAAGAACCCTCAGTGGGGAGGAATTTGGAAGGGAACGGGGACACACCTTTAGGCTGACTGGGGCCGTCTGTTAGCCTGGTTTAGCGAGCTCTAAAATAACCCCAATCAGCCAGCCTTTAAATACACCGTTGTGTGTTTTCGTTGTCGAACCGGCGGGCACCACAGAAAAGGTTTAGTGTTGAGAGCTTGACATTCCGAATGAATTATGCTTAGCTGCTTCACGGCAGGCTTTCGGCAGGCCTTAGCAAAAAAGCCCCTCTTCCACGCTACCATGCCTTTATGGGCCTTTCTTCTAACGTGTTTTCGGCTGTACGATTCCGAGCTGTTGTATAAATGTTGAAATGGTATAAGGTTGCATCGGGCCTATGGAGCTTAGGGGGCTGCTTTGCGATAATTTCAACCTGCTGATGCGTCCGCCTGATCTGTGTACGGTCTCTGTTATGTATGCTGCTTTGTAAGGGCCTGGCTCTGAAAAAGGCAGCTTATGCTTCTTGTTCAATAAATAAATAAGGATTGGTCTCTTTACATACATTCTATGCACTGTGTATTTGTTGCATTCTTAGACTCGCATCTAGGGACATTACCTGAAGCCGCTGTACGTTCCAACTTTCCCTATGTCCTATCAAACTGAGCAAAAGTAGGGCAAATAAAATTGAGCAAAAGTGCAGCCAACGATACCCATGATGGCAGAATGCTAGTCGTATCATCAAAATATACATTTCCCAGAATACACCTTTTCACATTTCATAAAAGCATACTTTAAAAAAAAAAATGGACACTCATATAGTTCAGTCTTGAAAGGTACTGAACTTCAAAACCCACCAAAGGTCTCCTCAAACTTGAAGCTTGTCTTAGGCCAGATCTAGGCTGACCATATGAAAAGGAGGACAGGGCTCATGTAACTTTAACAGTTGTAGAGAAAAGGGAATTTCAGCCAGTGTCATTTGTATGCAATTAGTTCCTGGTGAAATTCCCTCTTCATCACAGCAGTTAAAGGGGGCCCTGCCTTCTTTTGTATATGGTCTCTCTAGTATAGTGCCTGCAACTTTAACTGTTGTGATGAAGAGAGAATTTCACCAGGAACTAATTGCATACAAATGACACTGGCTGAAATTCCCTTTTCTCTACAACTGTTAAAGCACATGAGACCTGTCCTCCTTTTCATATGGTCAGCCTAACCAGATCTACACCAAGCAGGATATGTCACTTTGGAAATGGTTTGAAAACTGTATATGGCGTGTGTCCTGGGCCTTAACAGTTGTCACTATTGTTATAAACCATTTTAAAGTAGTAGTGTAGATCCTGGCCTGGTTCCCAGGAAATGGGATTACACTACACACTGAAACCAGGGGTTTTTTTTTTTGGTCATGACTTTCTTACAGAGGATTTTGAGAATTGTAATTCTGTGGGAGCTGGATGGAACAAGAACTGTCTTTCTGAGCATTCCCCGCATTCACCCGTATTTCGAAGATGTTCTGGCACTCACGTAAGCTGTACTTTGCTTGTACCTTAGGACATGGGCGCTCCGATGATGACTGCGGCGATGACCGGCCACGACATCGAGACAGTCACCTCCTGGCGAGTCGTCTGGAACGAGATCAGGAGAAACTCCTGAGGTGATGTTTATTCTGCAAACTTTGTTCAGTGCATCTAGTCGTTTTATTTATTGCTATTTATTTAAAGCATTTTTGACCCTCTCCAAAGGCTCCCAATGAATAAAAACAATACTGTCTCTACCACAGGCTTGCAATAAAAAACAACAACACAAAAGGAAAAAGCGATGGAGAGGGAAGAGGAAAAGAAAAACTTTTCCCTCTTGCAAGGAACCCATGGTTCTCCTCTGCTCCATTTTATCCTCACAACAGCCCTGTGGGTAGGTTAGGCTGAGAGACAGTGACTGGCCCAAAGTCACCCAGTGAGCTTCATGACCAAATGAGGGCTAGAACCTGGTTCTCCTGAGTCCCAGTCCGACACTTCAAATGTTACACCACCCTGGCTCTCAGTAGTTCATATAATGAGCAGCTGGAAAGGAAATAGTGCAGGGAGAGCGCGAACCTGATGGAGCCGATCTTTTGGCAGAGCTGATGAAATAGCTTTGCTTCCCATCTCCCTCTGCTGTAGACTGATGGAATGAATTTGTACTTTCACCCCTCCCCCATGTTGTACCCTGGACAATGGGAAGTGCCATTACCTTAAACATCAGAGGCTGGGAAGCTCATAATTTGCACTGGTAGAGGCGTCCTTTACCAACACCTTAAGAACATAAGAAGAGCTCTGCTGGATCACACCAAGGGTCCCATCTAGTCCAGCACTCTATTCACACAGTGGCCAACCTGCTGTTGATCAGGAACCGACAAGCAGAACACAGATGCCGTAGCACCCTCCCCAGTAGTATGTTCCCCAGCAACTGGTGTATATCTGCCTCAGATACTTGAGGTAGCACATAGCCATCAGGACTAATAGACATGGATAACCTTCTCCAGGAATTTATCCAACCCACTTTTAAAGCCATCCAAATTGGTGGCCATCACTACGACTTGCGGTAGCGAATTCCATAGTTTAACTATGCGCCGTGTGAAGACGCCCTTCCTTTGATCTGTCCTGAATTTCCCACCCATCAGCTTCATGGGATGACCCCGTTGGGTTCTAGTATTACGGGAGAGGGAGAAAAATGTCTCCCTATCCACATTCTCTGCACCAGGCATGATTTCTGTCTGGTGCAAAGTACAGATAAGGCACACAGATCTTTTTAGTACATTCCTATTCCTTTGGTATTCTGGCTCGCACTGGCCCCAGCAATAATGCGCCAAGTTGTTTTCTTGCTGTTGATGACTAACTATGAATGATTTGCGCTGTGGCCCCCTCCATCAGCCAAAGGAACAAGAACCCCCAGTTATGGTCAAGAAAGAACAACAGTAAGGAAAGATCAGTATTGAAATGAATGTTGCTCCCCACCTCCTTCTGGCCTTGAAGAACTAACGCCCCACAGTAATAATATAGACATACAATATAAAAACCAACATAACTGGCATTCTGAAGTGTGAAAGAAAACAGGCAGAGAGAGGCAAGCACAGCAAAGGAAGAATAAAAGCAAGTACAGTTACAAGTACTTCCGCTTGGTTGCAGTTGGAGATGAATAGAACCGGCTTTTTAAAAACTAATAATCATCATCAAGATATTATCTGCTTCTTTCAACCTTTCAGATGTTGAAGCACGGCCCTGTGGTATTTTAAAAATGCTCCTAGTTAATGTACGCTACAAGTATGGTACATCTTGGTGAAGTGTTGTAAGCCCAGTCTCCATGTGTATGCCCACAGCGAAGACCTCTGGCACCTGACCTTTTCCCTTCTCTTTCCCCTTAGAGAAAGCAAAGAACTGGCTGACTTTGCTCGGATACATCCCACCGGCTGCGCTACGAATGGCTTGAACTCCAACCTCATGGTGACCGGGGGGCCGCCCCTGACTGGCTCAGGGCGGTGGTCTGCCGATCCAGGGTCACACCTGGCAACTCACCCATGGTTACCCAGGACCGGCAGCTCTTCAATGTGGCTAGCAGGCCATCCCTACGGTGAGTCTGCAGGGGACGATACATGCTTAGGATCTCTGCTCATATGCAAGATTGGAAGTGGTTGCTATGAAGTCAGGCAATGACTTTTTAAATTATTATTATTCAAGGAGGCCTTTGGCATATTCTCTATTTATTTCTTATTTCATTTCTATCCTGCCCAATAGCCGAAGCTCTCCGGACGGTTGACAAGAATTCATCAGATAATAAAATACAGCATAAAAATATAAATATACAAAATTTAAAACAATTTAGACAGTGAAAAACAGTTTCAATAGAATACTAGACCTGTTTAGATGGCTGGCCTAAATGCCACATCATATAGGCCATTAAATGCCTGGGAGTAGAGGATGTTCTTAATCTAGCACTGAAAAGACGGCAGAGTTGGTTCCAGGCAGGCCTGAGTTTATTATTTATTTATTTCTTGCATTTCTATACCGCCCAATAGCCGAAGCTCTCTAGGCGGTTTACAAGAATTAAAACCATGAAAACCATTCAAAATATAAAACAAACAACAGTATAAAAACATAATATAAAATACAGTATAAAAGCACAACCAGGATAAAACCCAGCAGCAGTGCAGAAATTAATACAGATTTAAAATATAAATTTAAAACAGCAAAGTTAAAAGTTAAGCTGACAAACTGTTAAAATACTGAGAAAATAAAAAAAGAGTCTTCACCTGGCGCCTAAAAGAGGTGTCAGGCGAACCACTCTAGGGAGCTCTTTCCACAACCGGGGTGCCACAGCAGAGGAGGCCCTCCTCCTGGTATAAGTTGAGAGCTCATTCCATAGTTGGGGGTCACCACTGAAAAGGCCCTCCCCCTTGTCGCCACTCTCTGAGCCTCCCAGATTGTAGTGTCCAGGTAAGCTCATTGAAGATGGTCTATTGCTGAAGGGGTTTTTAACTGGACAAGGCTGTTCATTTCTTTTATTGTTGCATTTTAAATTTATTTGTTTTTAATGTTTTAGTTCAGTTTTTTTTAAAAAAAAATCTGGATTTTATTGTTAGCCACCTGGAGTTCCATTTCTGGATGACAAGGCAGGATAGAAATAAAACAAATAAGTCATAGACCATCACAGGCATCAGGTAGTTTTATTTGCCTATTGGTGACACCATTTCCTTGACTGCTGTTCCAAAAGTTAAGTCGCTATAGTCACCATCTAGGAATTTGCTCCAGTCACATTCTGTGCCTCACCTCTCCCCACCATAGAATTTTGCAGCAATCATAGAAATGGGAGAGTCTCATTCCCACTTTCCCTTTTTTATAAATAAAAAGAAACCAGGTTGCTAGTTCTCATGGTTTCTGGCAGAAAAGCTCCCCCCCCCCCCCACCACATGATTAGGTTGAAACTTTTCATCTTTAAAGCAATTTGTCAAGAAAAGATACGGAGATGGTTTGTATAATTTGGTCCAGTTGTCTCATTTGAGTTTTCATGTTTTCGAAAGTGCATAATTCAGGCGTGTGTATAGCCGCTCACTCATCTGGTAGCCTGTGGCGAGCAAGGACCACCTCCAGGTGACCAGGCAAAGCAACTGTACAAAAGCTGTTTGACTGTTGCCACACCCTCCTTTTAGGTCTAAAATGACTCACAGCACAATCCTGTGTATGTTCACTGGCCTGTAAGTCCCGCTGTGTTCAGTGGGGCTTACTCCCAGGTAAAAGTACATAGGATTTCAGCCTAACATAAGCACCTCCTCCCCTTACCTAATTTATGCTTATTAACCTTTTTTGAAGGCAGTGAGTTGGGCTAGAAGTCCTGTGTTGAAACCAGGCACCCTGTCTGCCACATGGAGATGTTAGTTTACGTTGATCGGCCACATCCAATACGGTTGTATCGATTAGCCTGTGGGGCAGCTATTTAATCCACTGGGTCTCTTTTCTGATGATTGCTCTCCTCCTAGGACTCGGCCACCCTTCCCTGCACCAAGGCATGACTCCTGGCTTCCCTCCTAGCATGGGGGGAGCCCTCCCTTCTGCATACCAGTTTGCCAGGGATCCTCAGTCCGGTCAGCTTGTCGTGATCCCTAGTGAGCACCTGCCACACTTTGGTGAGTACCTGAGCAAGGGAGATGGCTCAAAGAATCTATTACATGCTAAAACATACAAAATCTAAAATGATTCAAAACCATTTCCTTTGAAATACCAAAACATAATTATACAGCTAAAGCATCAGTACAGATTACAACTAAAACAACTGGTATATAACAAGCCCACCATATGCCTTCAAAGGCCTGGGAGTAGAGGAAAGTGCTGACCTGATGCTGAAAAGATGACAATGCTGGTACTAGCTGGGCCTCGCTGGGGAGAGCATTCCATAGTTGCGGGGGCCGCCACTGAAAAGGCCTTCTTTCTTGTTGCTCTCCTCCAAACTTCCCTATCAATAGCGCTGATGGGTAAGTGCAACCTCCAGTATCAGAGGCGGTAAGCCTGTGTACACTAGTTGCTGGGGAACATGGGTGGGAGGGTGCTGTTGCGCCATGGTGGATCCCTGGTCGACAGCTGTTTGGCCACTGTGTGAACAGAGTGCTGGACTAGATGAACCCTTGGTCTGATCTAGCAGGGCTCTTCTTACGTTCTTAAACCAGTGGTGTGGGTCTGAGGGATTTCCAACGATCAGGCCTCTATGCTCTTGGGCATCAAAAGTTGTACAAAATAGGCAAATATATGCACATCTGCCAAATTGCATAATTTACAGAGGTCACAGAAGTGAGCTTTTTGTGGAGTGGATAGAATTCGCGTAGCCTTGGTGTAAGAAAGCACGCACAGGCTTCTGTGTAGCCAGCCTTGTGGGCTAGTGCTTCGGAGAAGGCTTATTTCTATTGCTTCATGCCCTGGAGATGTTGTTTCAGGTAGGAATGTTTCCGAGATTTCATGCCTGACTCTCTCTTAATCGTAGCAGAGCTGATGGATCGTGCCCCACCTCTCTGGCCTGCTATGTATCCCCCAACAAGGAACTCCCTCCAGCATGCGCACCAGCTCCAGCTTTTATCTCACCAGCAGCTGATCCGACAACACGAGTTGTACATCTTGCAGCAGCAGGCTGCGCATGCCATGGAGTTGCACAGGAGCGCGCAGTTAGTGGTAGGTTCCAACGTGCCGTGACAAACACCCCCTGTTAGCACATCGGCTGTAACTGTTAGCACATCTCAACTTCTGCGATAACAGCCTGAACAACAAATTCACATGCGTGTTCTTTCTGAAACTGTATAAAAAGTTCCATTTGGAAGGTGTCAATAGATTCCAGCCTCCTTTTGTTAAATAATGTTTCTCCATGGCTATGGTATTCCCGGGTTCTGATTAGTCAACATTTCACATCTGGGATTTTAAGGGACTTCCTAAAATCTAGCTAGACACGTTTTAGCCACAACTAATTAATGCTGAATTAAACCCACATCTTCCTTTTTTAATATGCTCTTGAATTTTACCAGCAAAAGGATTTCAGGAATGCCCAGCAACTATTGGATGGATGGATGGATTTATACGTTGCCTTTACCTCAAGGAAATAGTTTCAAGGTGGCTAACAAAAGAAAAAAAGAACCAAAATTTAAAGCAATAATAATAATAATAATAATAATTTATTTATTTATTTATTACCCGCCTCTCCCTCCGGATCGAGGCGGGGAACAACATAATCACAAAACACACAAAACTGATTAAAAATACATAAAACCAGTACATCATCAAAATACCAATAAAACACCAATAAAACACTTAAAATTCATCTGAGTAGGCCTGCCGGAAGAGCTCAGTCTTTATAGATCTTTAAAATTCCTGAACTAACAAAAACTTAGTTTAAAAATCATAAAACAAATACATTAAAAACACAACTATAAATGCATTAAAACCGCATGCCACTTAACACACCCACTTAGATGCCAAAGGTCTGCTTGGATAAGACGCCTTTCCCTGCCTGCGGAAGGACAGCAGAGAGGGAACCAACTTCCCTAAGCAGTGACCGAAAAAGCCCTCTCTTGCATCCTCAGCAAACGTGCCTCTGATGGCAGCAGTACCTAGAGAAGGGACAACTAGAACGTGGATTGTGATATGGATAATCCGTGTGACCTGGAAGTAGACGAGAAGGTTGTCCAAACGGAAGTCGGACAAAGTCCGGCCTTACCTGACCAGGACATGGCTGCAATCGATCTCACTAGAGTTATGTTTGCTGATGGCCATTGAGATCAGGGGCCTTGTTTTTGTGCCAGAGCGCATGCTTTGCCTGCAAAAGGCTCAAGGATTCTCTACCCTTTATTAAAAACAACCAAACAAATTGTCTCATCAATGGCTGGGACTGCTGTGAAATTGGTATCTGTTGGTGCTGAAAATTGGTGGTCCCAAGGAGTCGCTTAGTGTCTCGGGGCTCAGACCTCACCTCTGTCTCATACGCAGCCTCCTGCACAGGTTACTTGTCCCTTGCTGTGCCTCCCATCGCAGCCATTTTGTGGTGGTGGCCAGGACAGTTTCTTAAATTGCCCAACGTGCCCATGGCACCAAAGAGCTTGTCGGACCTGGTATACGGGATTGCATCCTCAGTGTCTTTGTGTTGTTGTTGTTGTTCTGCAATAGGAGAGGCTAAAAGCTAGTGAGCAGCGGGTGGAGATGGAGGAGAAGATGGCCAAACGGTGCCTGGACAATGCCAAGGCGGGCCTCTCCACCTCCAGTTCTGGCCCCTTGCACCGGAAGCCTCCCGTCCTGACCCCCAGCACATCTGCGTCGTACAGCAAGGCCGTGAGTCCGCCTCCCCTGTCTCCCAGGGCCTCGCCCGTGTCTGTGCTCAAAGCTGAAGTCATCCAAAAGATGGAGGAGCCGCCATCGCAGCCGACCTATTCCTACCCTGCTACTCCGGTCTCCCACCCTTCCAGCCCGCCCGCTGCTTCTCCGCCCCCGCCCCCGGCCATTCCTTCAAAAGAAGAGGAAGAAGCCGAGAGCGTGGAGAAGAAAGATCTGGAGAAGGAGGCCTCCAGCCCGTACCAGGCGTTGTTCCCAGGTGAGAGAGCTGTGCTGAAGTGGAGCCCCCTTGTGCATCTTTGTGTCCCGGTTTCCTCCTTCCTTCCTGCTTCCTTCCTTATCTCTATCCTGCCTCAAACCCTCCCTTTAAAAGCAATAGACATGCCCCCAAATGCCTCCACTGAAGGCTAAATGCCTGATGAGTACCTGAAAGTTTTTAGGTAATGTAGGACTACAGCGGCCATGGATGAATAGCCCCAAAAGAGGAAATGCATCGCCAAAGGGGGAAAGAAAGGACAAAAGGGGACAGTGATTTGCCTAATTCGTTAATTTCTAGGTATGGATGCAAATTTAGAATGAATCGTTAGGATTTAAAACGAGATTCAGTAAATCCCACTGGGATGCGGAAGAAAGTGACCAAGCGTCCGTTGTCCCTTCCTGTCCAGGTGGTAACGGTGGATGGGCAATAGTTCTTATGGCTCTTTTATCTTTAAACCGCAATTGGACAGGTCAGCACTTCACATAGAGGCCTCCTGGCCCCCTTTTGATACGACGGAGGTCTCTTCCATCTCTAGGATTCTGTAATTCTATGTGCAGCAGATTTCCTGTATCGGACGAAGGTCGGAGGTTGAGGTCCCTGCCAAGTCTACTTCTATCTAGGTACGATGTGGGGCTAGAAAAATCCCATGCATTTGGTCCTTCCAATGCCCGAGGATTTTCATTCCTTTGTATTTCTGCCCCGAAATGCAGCATTTTTTATTTTGCTGCTCAGGACTCGGAAATTATGCTTTTCAGATCTACACTATGGTTTTGGTCCTCCGTCCTCGTTTTCTACATTTATCTTTGGAAGGATTTTGTCCTTTAGGTCACTTTTTTCGATACCAGTGGAATAGTGTGGTCAGGCTGGTGGGAAACGAGGGTGCTTGACTCTTCATTCCATGTTACCTGGGGCTTGTGAGAAGGGGGCGACTCAGGCTTATCTCTTGGACATGTATGCACACGCTCCCAGGCAGGGCAGGGCAGCAAAGCCCCCTGATCCAGTGGAAACCCTGCTTCAGAGATTTCACCAAGCAGATGGTGTGGATGGGTTTTTGGGTTTGGACAAGGAAAACCTGGCTTCAAATTCCCACTCCGCCTGAAACTCACTAGGTGACTGTGAGCCAGTCCTTTTGTCTTACCCTAACTTACCTCCCAGGGTACTTGTGATGATAAAATGCGACAATCCTGTATCCACCATCTGGAGCACCTTGAAAGAAGTGTCGGGAAACGTTGTGAATAATAGGGCTGCAACGCAGTAATCAATTAAAAAGTATTTTGACCGACTAAAAATATCCCCCTACCGTAGTCTTCCCCACCCTTCAAGTGCATTGGAATACAACTCACATCACCCCCAGTTAGCCACAGCCAATTGGCATGCTGGCTAGGAAGGGTGGATGCCATTGATGCAGGAAGAGGAAGTGTGTGATTTTGGTGCGCAGGTGGGTGATGGCCGAGCTCTCGCTGAGCCACACCAAGCCTCAGGAGAGGCTTGCGCAGCCTGGTGAGTGGAGGCAGGCAGCGGTGGCAGCAGGCCGAGGCAAGTGCTGGGGAGTTCGCCCATCCCTACATACATAGGCGGGCGCAGCTCATTTCATGAGGGCGTGCACCTTAAAGGCTCTGATTGGAGCAGAGGAGGGGAAAGCACACTTTCTCGCCCCTCCACTACTCCAATCGGGCAGTGGAAGGTCAAGAAAATGTGCTTTCCAGGACCTCCGGAAAGTGCATAGTTCAGGGTGACCTTATTTAGGAAACCAAAAAGGACAACATGGCCGCTCCAAGGTGGCATGCCCACCAACATGGCCGTCCCCCAAGGGGGCGTGCCCACCAACATGACCGTCCCCCAAGGGGGCGTGCCCACCAACATGGCCGTCCCCCAAGGGGGCGTACCCACCAACATGGCCATCCCCCAAGGGGGCGTGCCCACCAACATGGCCGTCCCCCAAGGGGGCGTGCCCACCAACATGGCCGTCCCCCAAGGGGGCATGTTCATCCAAACATGGCTTGGTCAGATGTCTGATTTCACAGCATACAATTAAGACAAACCTGTTCTACACAACATCTTCATGTTAAAATCATTAAAATAAAGAACAAGTGAGACATTTGATGTATCTGAAATTAACTTTACTCATTCCTACTTTTGTAGCTTTTGCTGTACTTTGAAACTTTTGCTATGCTCTGTGTGATAGTTTCCCCTTCCCTCAAATATGTTTTCTGATTGCAAATCCTTCACTGGATGACTGTAGTCCCAACTTTCCTAACATTTAACACTCTTTCCCCATCACGTTTCTCTTATCCATGTGCACAGATTCAGCATACTGCTGCCACTGAACAAATGAAGCAGTTGACAAGTGCAGAAAAATCTAGTACAACAAACTAGCCAACCTAGCATGCAGGAAGAGTATAAAATACGATTACCCTGCGAACATTAGCCATGGAACAAAATGGACTAAAGGCTTGTTGTAGTCACTTCTCACCTCTTAGCTTGTTTCAACTTCTGGTTTATCAGTGAGAAACAAATCTAAAAATGTGTCATTAAATCTCTGGTTCATTAGCCATGTAAACAAAACCATGGTCAGTAGCGATACAAAGAAAGGCCAGAACAGATGCCCATTATCATAATGCTAGACAAGGATCGTTCCCTCCTTTTATTCAAGTATATCGTGAATTTACACTGCCTCAGTGTGTAGAGAATAGAAATCCCAGTCAGGGACCCAAAGATAATTGCCCAAAGAAACTTTAGAAATAACTCTTGTTGATTTCAATAAAGCTTACTCCCAGATAAATGAATGTAGGATAACAGCCTCTTCACATCTGTTCACCTTACTGTAGCAAGTGCAAGGCCCTCCTGTCAAGGACAACTATGCACGCACAGAACCGGCCTCCTCGATCATGCAACCAGCAGGTGCTTTCCAGAAAGATGCTTTCAGAGCGTAGGAGATCCAGACACATTCAAACAAGTCAAGCCAAGCCATGCTATGCTGGAACAGAACAATTCTGGGACGAGATACTACCTTGCAAGCGATCAGACACAACAGTGATACATATAAAAGAAAGACACAACTACCTCATTGACATAGCAATACCCAATGACAAAAATGTTGCAGAAAAGGAAGAGGAAAAGAGAGACCCAACAAAGGTTTTAGGAAATCTTGCTCATATTGGCATAGGTTGAGATATTTTGCTGGTCAGAATTTTCATCAGTACAACTCCAATGGACTTTAATGGAAACGTCTTTAGGATTTTGAACAATTTTACTTTGGGCTTTCAGACTTCAGAAACTTCAGGTGGATGATATGAAATAATTAGCAATTACAGGAGAAGTGAAAAACTCTTCTCCACCCACCATGCCCATTGGCGCAAGAACTAATAGTTAGATCCAAAAGATCAGTGAATTAATTGGAAAATTCATTAACAGTCTGACACGGGTTTTGAGAATTAATTGAGGAAATGTATAGGACATACAATATACAATGTGGATCTAGACTCCAGCTCAGCTAGATATGATCTTATGAAGATTAATAAACTGAGGAGGAATATGACTTTTAAAAAAAACTTAGAACTCTATGTACCGGGTGCCCCAAAAGTAGGTATACAGTTGTTTAGAATGTTGATGGGAGGTGTGAATACTATACTGTATACCTACTTTTGGGCCACTTGGTATTTCAGCCTTCCCCAATCCAATCCTCTCCAACTATCTTTGACTATGACTCCTATCTGGTCATGCTGACTGGGCGTTGGGAGTTTTATCCAACACATCTGGAGAGAACCAGCTTGGGGGAGGATACTGTATTTAACAAAAAATGTCTGTTTTTGTACAGTTACTAAAAGGATAAAACAAATGCTAGCACCAGTAAATATCACATAGATGAAGTAAAAACACCATGGCCAGTAACAATCATCCTCCAATAGAGATGGATAATAAATTATGTTTTCATTATGTTTAAAAGGTCCATTGAAATTGCATCCATATACTTTGCCTTTCACACAGTCATGAGCTATGTTCAAATAAACTTCTAATATGATACCATTGCACATTTTTATATTCTTTTTTCTAAACTGCTTGATGATTTATTCAAATAAGCAGTAAATAAATATTGCTAATAAGTCAATTGATACATCAATATATTACAATGTTCTCCTCCAACAAAATAATCAAAGAAAAGCAAACGGGTGAGGTAACCAGATAAAGGTACTGCTTTGAAGCCAGTTTTCTGTTCCAGCAAACACCTATTTTCCAGACAGCTAAACCAATTTTCTCAAACCATCTCTAAATGAATTCTTAGAAAATTAATTCATTCAAATTTATTTCCCGTAAATAGGAATATCAACTCCATATCATCCCCCACTCTCACACACAAAGCTATAGTCCCCCTCCCAACATGCACACAAACACGCAAACTCTCTCAAAATCATCCACCGCAAAACACACATACACACATCCATTCATAGACAAATGAACATGCACCTATCACATAAATACACTCACACACTGCAAACACGTAAACTCTCTCAGGATACCCACCCCAAAACACACGCGCACACATTCATTCATGGACAAATGAACATGCACCCCATGCACCCATCACATAAATACTCTCACACACACATACCTCTCCCAAGGCTGCTCCTATGCTTGCTTCCACTCCCCCCCCCCCCCATTTCTCTAGGCAAATGATGGGGATTTTTACATTCACCTTGAAAATATTCTTAGTGGTAGCAAGGGGTTGCAGGGAAGGGGATTAGAAAAGTATAGGATAAGACCTGGGGGAGGAGAGATCCTAACAGGTGGAGGGCAGTTTTGGAAAAATTCTCAAAACCTTGTAACTCCCAGGGTAAAACTGTCCTTGCTGCTCTGCCTGCTTTTTGTCCTCTGCCTGCACCATCCAAGAAGAAGCCCAGGATCGTCGCGCTGGAACCAGAAGGGGTTTGGTAAGTGTGGATGACCCACCAGGGGCAGGCCTCGGAAGTGCCCGAAATGGGTCTACTGAGGCCTGCAGAGGCCGGCTGAAGCCATCTACGGATTCCTAGAGGGCCGTCGCCATAGCGACGACCCTCTAGAACCCGGAAATGGCTTCGGCAGGCCTCGGAAGGCCGAAACCGGAAGTGCCCAAAATGGGCCTACCGAGGCCTGTCGAAGCCAGCTGAAGCCATTTCCGGATTCCTAGAGGGCCGTTGCCATAGCGACGGCCCTTTAGGAACCCAGAAGTGGCTTCGGCAGGCCTCAGAAGGCCGAAAACAGAAGTACCCAGCCAAAACGGGCTTTTGGGGGGCTAAATTTCCGGATTTGGCCCCCCAAAACGGTTGCTCCCCATTTTCCGGGCATGTCCGGGCAAATCCGGGCGGATGGGCACCCTAGCATAGTTCCCCCAGGGATGCTAATGGCGGCTTTCTGGAGGCTTTCTTTAAAAGCCCCAATTCAAGCAGAGGGGCGGCAGGAAAGTAGTAGTTCCCAGGGAAATTAGGGTGTGCCTGGTCACACCCAGCATACCCTGTGTGCACGCCTAGGCCTATATATAACCATCAGGACTAGTAGCTCTTGATAGCCTTCTCCTCCATCAATTTGTCTAACCCCCTTTTAAAGCCATTCAAAGTGGTGGCCATCACTACATCTTGTGGCAGCAAATTCCATAGTTCAGCTCTGCGCTTTGGAAGAAGTCTTTCCTTTTCTTTGTCCTGACTGGGACACCAATCAGCTTCATGGAATGTGACCCCTTTGGGTCCTAGTATTTTGAGAGAGGGAGGAAGTGTCTCCCAATTCACATGCGTCATTTTGTACGCTTCTGTCATGTCTCAAAATGCCTTGCCTTTTCCCCAAGCTAAATAGTTTCAACTGTTGTAACCTTCCCTCATAGGGGAGTTCCAGTCCCTTGATCATTTTAATTTCCCTTTTCTGCACTTTTTCCAGCTCTACAATATCTATGCTTTTTAGCTATTTTACAATATTGTTACAATATCCTCCTCTTCCTCCTCCTCCTCCTCCTCCTTAGCATCTATTCATCATATAGGCTGCTCTTTCTCTTATAGAAATCCCGTCGGGATATCCATTCCAGTCCCTCCCGGCCTCCTTCAGGAGACACTACCCGTACCTCCTTCAGCCCACTGCGGCGTCAGATGCGGATGGCTTGGCGCCCAACGTCCCGCTACCCACCGAAGATCCTGAGTGTCTGGCCCTTTCCCAAGAAGTCAAGCCTCTCCACCTCTCCCCGTCCAAAGTCATCAAACCCACCCAGGCTGTGGAGGAAGAGGAGTCTTTGGAAGAACGGGTGAAAACGGAGGTCGAGACGGACGAAAACCAAGACAGCGGCATCTGTGAGCAGGAGATGGTGGCCCTGAATATGGCGACCTCCATTGCTCTCCCAGTCCAGGATGTGAACGGATGTAGCCGTCTGTTGCGCCATGGCAAAACCCTGAGTAGTTCAGAGCACGAAGAAGAAGCTCTTCAGGACTGCCCACCTGCGTATCAAGTCCTGGCCTGCTCTGTGGAAATGGAGACCCAGGTGGAAGCAGCCAGCGGCACTGAAGCCTGTCCTGTCCACATTGACTATGATGGGACCTTGTTGCACGGGGATGCCGACCAGCCTGGGATGGGCCTCATGCCTCAGCCAGAGGAATCCGGCCTTGCCACAGAACTGCCTCATATCAGCTCTCCCCAGGAAAGGGAGTTTCCTGACATGCTCCAGGAAGAAGAAGAGGAGGAGGAGGAGGAGGAGCCAACGTTGGAGACGCCCTGCTATGGGAACGAGGCTGTCTCTTCCAAAACCCCACCCCTGGACATCAAAGTGGACGACCCCCTGGCCGGCATGAATGTCTTAGCCGCAGCGGCCGAGTTGCCCCAGGCCTGTCCCTTGCTGACGAGTGATGGGATCACCCAAGAGGCGGTGGTCAACCTGGAGGTGTCTTCCAGCCTGTTGCCGGAGCATACCTTTCTGCAGGGGATCACGCTGCTGAGCGAAATAGCAGAGCTAGAACTGGAGAAGAGGAGGCAGGAAACTCAAGGTGGGTTGGTGAGTGGAAGGCCGTATTCCTGTGCTAGGGAGGAAGTCCCCTTGCATGCCGTGGGGACCGTCTCCTTTGTCAATACGCGGCCCAGGCTTGGGAGGCGAAGATCTAGCTGACTGACGTTAGAGCTTCACGCCAGCGTCCAGCAGCCACACGAGCCCTGATCATAGTTTCCAGCTGTATACGTGGAAACTATGATCTATACGTGATAACAGAATTTCATCCTCGGGCATTGTGAGGGAGTTGTAGAACATTTTGGCCAGCTGGAGTTTGTGAGAACGGTTTTCACACTTGTGGTTGGTTTATAAGGATTCTCTTTTACCACTAGAAGAGTGGCGAGGCACAGCCCAGCAACCGCTAAGGTAAAGTGGAGCAGAAAAGATTTTCTCCCAAAATCTACAGACATGGACTTGATAAAGGCAATTTGCTGACTGGCATTTCGTTGTTGCTTATATATGTATTCATCCCTGTTATCATACGTCATTGACAATACAGTTGTGAACTATTATTGGGGTTTGTGGTTGTTGGATATTGTGTTTTGAACCCCCAGCTGTGAAGTATTTTCTGGGTTCAGATAACACGATAACCCACACTCAGGGATTGAGTATGGACTGTCGTTGAACTGTGGGTTGTTGTTGGAATCATGCTGTCTGAACCCAACTGCGCTAACATACCATAGCTTGTTAACCATAAACAACCCATGAAGAGAACCTATGGTTTGTTATTGGGTTGTGAAATGTGGGTTGTTTGCTGGGTCAGTTTAAGGAACTGGATAGGCCAACCCCATCACCACCACTCAACATCCTGCCCCATTCTCTTTCTTCTTCTGGGTGCTTTCAAATGTTTTCATTTGTTGAGTTCATTCCTTATAACACAGAAATCGGAGTGTGGCTTACACAGTCCCCTTGTGGTATCCAAAGTCTATAGCTGCTTAGCCTCAACCATATTACAACAGCGAGTGCGTTCAGGTGACGCATGGGCCAAAGAGAAGAATGTTACTTTGTCTTTTCTTTTTTAAATCTCCAAACGTACAAAACCGCTCCATGCAAGGAGTGTAAAGCACCAGTGAAAGAGGTGGGAGGGACATCCTTCTTCCATAACTGAGATGGGGAATTGTCCCTTCGTAAGAATTGCCTTGCTAGATCAGGCCAAAGCCCCACCTAATTCAGAATGGTTTCCAATTCTGATTCACTAGGATGGATGCTGGACAGTGGGAATTGTCTCCCAAGTCATAGGAGTGATGAAGTCAATTGTAGATTTTTGAGTGTGGCCATAAGTTTTGGAGGCAAACCACTGAACTGTGGTTTGACCGTGAGTCTTGGGCTCGCACAATTCTTCCTGCACGTGCTTCGATTCCCTCTTTATAACTTCAAGTTTATGGCACACCATAGTTTCCCATTACATCTGAGCTGGACAAATGATGGTTTGCACACAACGTAGTTTGCTTGGAAACCATGGATTGAAGCAGATTTCCCATTCTGGTTTTTAGAAAAACCATCAATTGTGCAAACCACAGTTTGCTTGGTTTGGTTGTAAGAAAAATATATGGTTTGTCATCACAAACCAGGAAATAAGGGTGGGGCTCTGAGCACGCAATGGGAGGAGGAAGTGTGTAAGCCTGAGGTCCCTACTCTAAATCATAGGTTGGCTGTTAACATCCAAACCAGGCCTGTGTGTGTGTGGCTTAAAATGGCTCCTTTTATGCCTACCTGAGGCATATCCATCCTTCTGAATATCAAGCTCAAACTGTCTCTAAAGCAGGTCTGGAGAACTTCCCTGTTCGCCCAACCCTGGAGAGTCTGTTAGCTGCCAGCACCCATATGCTGATGGAGGTCCTTTCATCCCCCTTTATGGACAGTCTGAAAAACATTCGTCTGCCTCGAGAACTGGATCCCAACAAAAAGTACAGCTGGATGCAGAAGAAGGACGAACCGGTGAGTAGTTCTTCTGCACTGGTTTTGCTCTTAAACGTGAGAGGGGACACCGAAAGGTGAGATGAAACGGAGGGAATAGAACTTCCCGGATTCTTTTAGTTTCCTTTGAGAAACATTGTCAAGGGCCCAGCGTTGGGTCTCTTTTGTGATCGGTCAGAGAAGTGCAAAACAATTCCTTTTATTATGCAAACTACAGTTGGATCAGCAGTGCGTCAGGTTACAGTTGGAACCCAAGTTACTAGGCAGCTTTGCATAATACAGAACCACTTAGGCTACGAGCAGTTGCCTTTGGTTAATGCACTATGTTAGATGGTTGCAACGAAAACTGGCCCCAGTTGACTACACTGGACTAGATGGACCAATGGTCTGACTCAGTATAAGGCAGCTTCCTATGTTCCTATGAGATGCTTTGGAAAGAGACACCAGATTCTTGGCTTGGAGTAATCTGATTAGCCACATTGAACAAATTTATATCAAACTTATTATCTCGAGTTTTCTCTGTTTTTTACCATAATTGTGGGTCCATTGATTTGTTAGGCACATTTAGAGCTCCATTTTGAGTTTAATGACAAGTTGTCGATTCGGGTTGCATGCTCACCTTCTCTTCTTTCCCTGCCCCTCCAAAATCCTTGCCGGCTTTCTGACTTCCTCCTCCCAGATGTACTCCATAAAGTCAGCCATTGAGAACATGGATTCGATGGAGCTGGATTACAGGATGAGACTGGCCGAGCTTCAGAGGAGGTACAAGGAAAAGCAGAGAGAGCTGGTGAAGCTGCAGCGACGGAGAGACTCTGAGTAAGTAACCTGGAGACTTTCCGATGACCTTTTATGGCTGGCTGGACGTCAATGTCTTTAGGCTCGCACCTTCTCACCTTTCCTTGTCCCCGTCTTGGTACAATGGTTTGCTTGAACTCGGGTTGGCAAAGATGCCGGGAACGGAGTGGTAATCTCGTGGCTCCTAAGCGCGACGCATGCCAGCCACGTGTTGGATTCGCAGTCTTGCGGTGGCCTTCCTGGAGGATCTAGATTTGAGTAGATCAGTTTAGAGGTTTGGCGGATGGACCGAAGTTCCTGAGTTGTTTTCGGTTTCTTCTTCTCCTCCTCCTCCTTTCTTTTGTTTAGTTGCTTTCATCCCTCTTCTTTCTCTTTCGTTTCTTTTTTTTTTAAAAAAAAGACTATGTTCCAGTTGCCTTTGGTTAACAGTTAAGCGTGTGGTTTTTTTTAAGGGAAAAGCATGACGAGAAAAGTAGAAGCTTGGCGAGACGAGGCCCAGGAAGGCCCAGGAAGAGGAAGCACGGATCGAGTGCTCTGTCGCCCCCTAAGGAGAGAGGGAAGAGTGACGGCAGGAGTGGAAAGTAAGGTTGGATGGTGGGGAAGCCGGGGGCGTAGCAGGGTCTCCGGCCCGGATGGGACTCACACACGCGCTCTTTCCGGCATAGCGTTGAGTTGGCGGTTGCATGCACCTTGGACCGGAAGCGTCGTTGCGTGGGGGATGCTGTGAATTCTTGCACGGTGGCTTGGGCCCAAACGCAGCATGTGTCAACGCAGCAGGGCAGCTGCTGTGGCGCGGAGGGGATGTCGGGTTAAAAACGCAGGGCGGAAAGCTGGATGCTGGAGTAGCAGAGTGAACAGAGCAGCGCATAAAAGAGTTTGCTTGGGTGTAGGATCCTGATCCTGGCAGTGGATGCCAGGCACCGCTGATTTATTTATTTATTTATTTATTTATTTATTTATTTATTTATTTATTTAAAGGAAGCCCAAAGTCTACCCTGGAACTGTGTAGGAGATGGTTTGGTTCTTGCTGTGTCCTGTCTGGTGCGTTCTCCTTCTGCTTCTCTTCGTCTTCACGCTCTAGTTGATGAAATTAGAACTTTTGCTTCTCCGCATCTCTCGGGCCTGGATCATTTTGGCTTTCCCCTCCCTTTCCCCCCAGCTTTTTTTTACAAATGCAGGGGCTTTAGGTATCTCTCTTTGACTGGAGGTTGTGGACCTGTTCATTCTTGATTTCCTCACCAGATGGAGCTAGCACTTAGCCTCGGCGGTGTGGTCAAGGGCCCATCAGGCAATTTGGTGCCCAGACCCTATCTGCCTTGTCTTTCTCTTTCTCTTTCTCTCTTTTGCTATCTATCCAGTGTGTCGTCAACCCTCCTTTGTACCTGCTGTGTTTTTGTTTATTTGCTTTGCTATTTGAAAAGCTTGGGAAAGTCATTGACCCACTTCGCACATAACGCTCAGTTCCTTCTGCCACAGTAGCATAGGGTGGGAGCTTACCTGCCTCCTGCCTTCCGATAGTACTGTAATATTGCAGGAATCAAAGAGGCATTTCCGTGACTTCAAAATGTAGAGGTACTGTTTAATCCCACTTGTGTAGATCGCTGTAACCTTTTATATTTGGGAACTCAAACTGGGTGAGGAGGCAGCTGAGGGCTACGGTCCCCCCTACTCTTATTGGCCAACATCTCTCAAAGCGTCGGATCACAAGCGCAGAGATGCTTTGCAGAGCTGCCGTTTCCTCTTCTATTTGCTTCTGTGATCCTGCAAGAGAGCAGAGTTTATCATAGTCACTATATCCTTTTTTATTTTTTATTGTTGTTTTTTTACAAAAATCTGGTTTTCAGGCTGAGCAAGTCCTTACTGCTCTCTGAAGACTCGGAAACCGGCGAAGGGACACGGAAGAGACACAGGAGCATCCTCCTCGATGAGGAAGAAGATGTGGAGAGCAGGAGCGGGAAGGCAAAAGGCAGAAACCGCAATTGGGATGAGCAAGACATGCTGTCAAATTTCTCTAGCGAGGTTGGTATTTCTGTCCATGTGGCAGTAGGCCTGAGGCAGAAAGGACAAGCGGGGATGGACTTGGACCAACACTCAGTTTTTTCTCCTCTAACCTTAGGCTTGAGTTTATACAGTCATTTGTGACAGGGATGTCTCACCAGATGGTGAGTTTCCCCTGTTGTTTTCCCCCAGTGAAGCTTTCTTGCGAATACAGCCCTGCAAACCAACGGAAGGCTTAGGCTTTTAAAACCATTCCTCAGGTTGTGGTTAAACATAAATATGGCCACGTAGGAATGTATTCACAAGAAAAATTTACCGTGGCAGAATGACAGGAAAACATCACTCTATGCTGACCATTTTGTGTCATAAATGACCATGTGAGTACAAGCCAAAGCCTACTTTGTTATTGGATCAGCTCTATAGCTTTGCCACTCTTATCTCTGATAACGAAAGGTGTATGTGCATTTCAGGAATTTTTTTTTTTTTTTTGCTTTTGCTGTATTTTTGTTTTCAATTGATCGTATGATTGTATTTTTGTTGTGTCTGATATTTATAGTATTTTAATATGCTTTTCACCATTGTCGATCGGGCACTGAAACTGTTCATTAATTTTGCTAACAAAAGACTGAAGAGGCTACTTCAAATGGAAGATGGCTAATTTGATTTGGGATGGTTGAATGGCTGAATGGCTGAATAAGGGTTTTACAATGGAATGAAGGGTTTGAATGATGGTCTTCATCACTGTTATCATCATGTGGGTCGGTGAATCCACTCTGGGCGTCCCCCTTCCCCCCCCCCCCCCCCCCATGCTAAATGGTTGAAATGTCTCTCCTAAGGCTCAGTTACTGGCGGTAAGGGCTTTAAGCTGGAATATGCTGGTATTTTTGTCCCCGCCCCTTTTGCCTTTGGCTCTGCCCACCACTGGAATGTGGGCCCCAAGAGCTTTTCTGAAATGGAATTTGGCCCGCGGCCTGAAAGAGGTTCAACACCCCCGATTTAAAATTTCCTGAAGGCAGAAAGTTTGAAAACCTTCAAACTAAGTAAGTGTAGCCAGACATAAAAGGGAGAGCTGGACACCTTGGCAGTGAATTTACTCGTGCCTGTTGCTTTTCCCCCTTTTGCAGTTAAAAATTAAGAAGAAGAAGCTGGCGTCTGAACAGGAGCAGCTGGTGAGCAAGCTGGACAAGGCCCTATCTCTTACCAGGCACAACAAGTTGAAATCACCTTTTAAGTTTGCAGACAGCTGTGTGGGGAGGCAGAAAAATGGCGGGTGCTATGGCAACAGATACCTGTCGCACCATGAGGCATTGTTCGACAGGGACGGAAAGAAGAGCTTGGCCAAAACCCTGAGTTTCTCGCTAAAAGCTTCCAAAGAAGGTAAAAACAAAATGGCCACCAAAATGAAGAAGATGGAAGAGGGGTTAAGAGCCAAGGGTCACCTGAAGGTTTCCAGTTCACCAGCAATATCTGAAGTTAGCAGCTATTCCTATAGTAAGTAACTTTATGTGTTTGTGTGTGTGTGTGTGTGTGTGTGTTCTACCTTTGTGTTTCCAACTGGCTTTGTTAGAAGTAAGGGTTTAATCTCTTAAGCCTTATAGTGGCAGTAATTGGGTTTCAGTACACAATGGGAGGGCGGCCGGGGAGGGGCGATGTGGTGGTTGCAAAAGCCGGACCTTGTTTTGAAGGTCTAGGAAAAATCAGACCTGGGAGATCATAGAAATGAGAAATGAGTTCACTCAACATGTCACAAGGATTTCCATTCAGCAGGGAATGTGATTGCCATGGAGGAAAGATTTGTCAATGGCGATTAGTCATGGCGACTGTATGGAACCTCCAGGCTCACAACCCAACAACAAACCATGGGTTTCTTTCTGGGTTGCTCGTAGTTAACAAACCATGGTTTGTTAGTGTGGTCGCATTCACATGTCATGACAATCCAGAATTTATTAATCCATACCATGGGTTAGCTTTATGTGGAAACGAGACCATGGTCTCAGTAGTGTTTGGATAGGTTTGTAAACATGTCATTATATTTTTATGGTGTTTACTTTCATTTGTATTATTGAGTTGATTATGGTTTGAGTTTTTCTGTTATAATAAGTATGGCTTTCTGTATTTGTGTGTGTAAGTCATTTTAATAATAATAATAATAATAATAATAATAATAATAATAGATGATGATGGTGATGTGTGGTCTTGAGAGCAAGAGGATTTTTCAGTAGTACCTAATTTAGAAATTGTTTTCCCTACCATTGTAAGGGCTGACATTTCTCAGTGAGCTGGTTAAAAATGCAAAGACGTAGACCAGCAAATTCTGCTGTTATCTTTTTTTTTAATTATTTGTTTAAATAATGATAAATACATTGACTGCAGATACAGACTCTGAGGAAGATGATGAATCCTTGAAGGACGAGTGGTCTTCTCATTCTCCGGCCAGCTCCAGAATGAGACCCCCTGGCCTCTACAGTGTAGTGGCCCCAAAGAGCAGCAAGATCAGTTTCAAGGCTGCCAAGAAGGGCATCTCTACCACTAGAACTCTCAAATCTAAACTGTCTGCAAGCAGGAAGCCGCCGTTCTGTTTGCTGCTCAGAGAGGCCAAAGCTGGATCTTCGTTCAGTGATTCTTCGGAGGACTCGTTCGATCAAGGTTACTAGATTATAACACAAAACAAAACAAAACCACTTCCATGTCTGAATGAATGAGAGAGTGTGGGAAGGGTGGGCAGGTGGGATGGTGCCGTGGTCGGCCATCTTGGATGATGCTGGGATCGGCCATCTTGGATGATGCTGGGATCGGCCATCTTGGATGGTGCTGTGATCGGCCATTTTAGATAATCTGTGTTATCAGTATTCTTTTTATACAAAAAAACCTGTTTGTGACACTAACTATTATTATTTTATTATCGACTGGTTCTTTTAAGAGCTTCTATATCAACTGGAGGTTTGGTCTTCACCATGCCCCTTCTTAGTCTCCGTTCTCCCCCCTCCCCCTCCTCACACACACATCCTTTCTAAATTCTTTTTTAAAACATCTCCCTTCATCTCTTGTTGCCATCACTGTTTTTATATGTGGCTCCTTTTTTATTTTCTAAATTTCATTTTGGCATGTCTAGAGGCACGGGAGGAAGTTTGTAATTTAGAATACTTGTTGTGTGGGAGTGCCCCTTTGATGTTTGTACTGCAATTTGGTACCAAGCTTTTTATTAAAAATATCCAGTTTGTTTTTAACTAAACCAGTCTACCTTGTCTCTCTTGCTGTGTCTCTCACTAGGTGATTAGCTTGCTGCTTCACTCCATCCTGCCGTCCTTCATCACTCCCAAAGAATTAGCCAAAAAAAAAAAGAAAAAAGAGAAAACAAACAAACAAACAAAAAGGAATTAACAAAATTGTGATGTGCTCTCTATTATTCAAA
The DNA here is from genome assembly GCA_029215795.1 of Anniella stebbinsi. Lineage (NCBI taxonomy): Eukaryota > Metazoa > Chordata > Lepidosauria > Squamata > Anniellidae > Anniella > Anniella stebbinsi. The sequence continues at coordinate 56,336,901 of JARDYH010000007.1, forward strand.
TATCCCTGGCTTGCAATTCTCTATGGTGCTTTATTTTCCAGGAGGAAAAACAAATCTACACTTAGATCTCTCCTTTCTTTTAAATTAAGCACAGCTTGCTAATTTGTGCGGAGATCATTCTACACTGGGTTGGTTTTTATCCCACACCCTCTGTGAATGTATGGGTTTAAAAAGGAAGAAGAAAAAAAAAGATGCACTTTGCAATAAAAATGAAATATTATGAAGCTTGGTAATTTTTGCTCCTAAAAATGGCGTAATTCTCTAAAATGAAGCCCATTTTTCTTCATCATTTCCAGTTGGGGAGAAATACTTTTAAGACATTTTCACCCTTAATTAATTGTCTCTCTGTGTGTGGGGCTTTTTAAAAAAAAAATCGAGTAGGTTGTGAATGTTTCAAACCTTGCAGTGAACGTACAAGTGCTAAGACGTTACTAACTAAACACGATACAGTGCAGAGGGAGAGATTTGAACGCAGTACCTCTTTAAAAAGAAAAAAGAAATCTGCTTTTTTTTTCTTTTAGCATCCCTTCTCCTTTGGCAAATGGTGGAGGGAAAGCGAGAGAGAGAGAGGTGGAAACATGAATTCTTGGGACTGTGCCAGTGGAGCACAGGATTTCTCAACACCACCAGTTTTAGAACACGCTCATTAAATAATCATAATAGGGAAAGGTCATTTGAATGAGCCTTCAGACGTGGAAACTCAGATCCCGCAAGGGCCCGACTTGTCTTGCCTGTATGTTAAGCAAGAAGGAAGGGGGATGCAATATCTAGTTATTATCAGCAAAGTAAGGTCTTTATCCAATAAGTGAAATTGGAGTCCTCCTTGTGGCAAAAGAAAGCCTGACCCATTGTCGCTTCCTTACGCTACCTTCTTTTTCCCTTCCCAATCCGAGTACAAATCAAAATTCAGAGCAGATAACGATAGAATGAGATACTTTTTTTTTAAAAAAAATAAAGACTTGCGAAATAGCCTCACAGAAATAAATGTCACTACTGGAGGTGGATTTTCCAGCAAAGAAGTCTAAGATCTGTTCTAAGTAATTTCCATTAAGGCGGCAATCCTGTGCGCATTTACCTGGGAGTAAGCTCCATTGAATAAAAAGGGATTGATTACCAAGTCAATATGCAGCGACTTTTGTCACCCATTCTGTACCCTACTCCAGATATAACAACTTTTAACCCCTGAGTTGTGTATTTAATTTTTTTTTAGAAAAAAATTAAATATTGAAGTTATCTGTGTGGTTTTTTTTAAAAAAAAATTAAATTATCCAATTTTTGCTCTTGGCAGTCAGTTAATAATTTTTGACCCCTCCCCCCTCAAAAAAGCCTGTTTTCATTTGACTCCATCCCTCTCTCTCAAGTTAAGGGTTCGGAGAACGAGAGAAGCAGAGAAACCTATATTTTTTAAAAATATTATGTGTTGTTCAGTGATGAAAACAGAACTCCAAAAAGGTATATGTTGGGGGTGGGGTGGGGAGGAATTGGTGGGAGGAAGGGAGGAATATTCAAAATTTTCGCAAATGCATACCAATTATATTTATATCTAGATTTTCTCTGATGAGTCTCGTTTTAAAAGGGATATTTGCGTAATAGCATTTCTAATGGCTTTCCCTGATTTTACTAAAACCATTAATAACCTCGGCTTTTCTAGCGTGCTCGCTTTCTCCTTGCAGCTGCTTGGCCAACCCTTTCACCCCTGATCCCTACCCATGATGCTTTGAGTGTCTGTATCGATCCCTTGCATTTCCTCTCGCGCTCCGCTAAAGAAGCAAAGCGATTGGCTTGGAGTAGGGCAGACGCTGCTCAGCGAAAAGTCCCTAAGCATGAACCTGAACCTTATTATGTAGGTAGGCAAAAAACAACAACACCCACCCTTTTTCTTTATATCCTCTTTAAATCTCAGCAGTTTTGCAATTTTCAGTTTATTCCCCCCCGCCTCCCACATTCAAGAAATGAAATTATGGTTTGGGGTGATATTCTGAGCGTTTGCTCTTCCTGTCTTCCTTCAATGGAAGTTAAGAATGATGATTATGCGGCCATTTTGATTCAGTTTGCCAGAAAGAGGCTTTATTAATGCCCGGTGGAAGCATTACAAAATTGTAAGCAGGGAGGAGATGCGGACAGGTGGGTGCTAGCCTCGTCCTTCTAACGCTGGGCTCCCCATGTTGACTAGGAAAGTCTGAAGAGAGAATGTACCTGCGTCCGGCTAAATCCAATTCCAGTCCTCCACGTGGTCAGTTGCACGGTGGACTGTAGCCGGGTTCAGACAGATATGATTTCAGCCTCACTTCAGACCCTTTGGTTCAACTTTGGGAGGACTGGGGTGGAGGAATGGGCCAACTCATGCGCTTCCCCATATCCCTCCCCATCACGTACACTTACAATTTTGTAACAACTGAGTAGGGTTCAATAACAGCCTGTATTTTGCTGAGGACTCCAGAAAGGCTTTCACAATTCTTGGGGGTAAAGACAAAAGAATGATCTAGGGCAAAATTTTACACCCCAGGCAAAATGGTCATGGAGAGGTTTTCAGGAAGAAAGAGGCGGCTCTGCAGGAAGCGCCAGGCCTCCCTCGGTGACCTTGTTTCTTAGAAGATTTTTTGTTGATTCTTGTCCAGCGCAAATTATTTTAAACGAAGCGTCTTTCCCTTTTGATTGAGAAGTAGGACATTGGCTCAAAAAGGATGACCTCCAATTGTGATACAAACTTTATTTGATAATGAGGTTAATGGCTGCAAAATGGAAATTTACTTTCTTGCAGAAGAACTCAAGCCTATCAGGCACTTCCCGTTAGAGCCTCTGTCAAAATGAGCCCTGTGCTATTCTCATATAGCTTCCACAGTTACAGCGGGGCTTGTTAGTGCCTCGTTTGAGCAATGGTTCAGCCCTAGGATATGGGAAGCCATGAGGCTGCCTCAGTTTATGTGAGGAGTGTCATTTCCGTCGCACCCAACCTGTACACATTTTGATTGGAGGCACCTGGCAAAGTCTGCAGTATTGCCTAAGCAAGGACCGTGTTTTCTTTGTTTTTAGATGATGCACACATGTTGTAGCAGGCAACCTCTTAGAAGAGGCATTCTCCCTTGCATAGGAGAGAATGCAGAATGCCTCTTCTAAAGACATTTGCGGTTTTTATCAACCCTTCCATTATAAACACATAGATGAAATAGGACAGCAGATTCTGAAAACAAATTACTGCTTTTCTTTTTTTAAAATGTTGCCCAATTCATCAAAGGCAAAATTTTAGTCGATTAAAACTGATTAAACATTCCAGCCCTATTTTCTAGTAGATTGAATTTAGGATTTTTTTTAATGGCAAGAATTCCAGGCCTATCGTCTTCATCAGAAACTTGACTATTGGCTTGAACAGAAGTTGTACTTTCCCCCAGCATTGCAGTCTTGACCTGAATATATCTTGTGATGCGCTCTCCGGGCTGAACTACGCAAGATAAGAAATTCAGGGCCGTTGCTCATATCAGCAACATCTAGTACAAGGGTGCAGAACGGGGCCTAATCCGGCCCCCTGGAGTTCCTCAGAGGGCCACATCTCCTTCTTCTGCCAGCCCTTCCCCCTCAAACATCGATGGATGATTCCCTAGCTTTTGCCTGCCCCCACATCCTAAAAAGGTTGAAATACTTTCGCTTAGTTACTGGGAGTGAGAACTTGAAGTTTAAATAAGCTAGCATTTTTGATATTTTGCTCCGCCTCCTTGGCCTTTGGCTCCACCTTCTTAGTCTTCGTTCCCACCCACCGCTGACATGCATCCCCCGAGATCTTCTCTCGTTTCTGGAGTCAGCAGCAAATGAAAAAATAAACAGAGTTTTTGCATTCTTTTTGCAAACGTACGTAAAAATTATGACACAAAAAACAAACATGGCTGGAATTTGGAGAGGGCAAAATGTGGAGGACCCGAAAGCTGTCTTAAAAGTCTGCCTGCACTTAGCCAGCTTTGTATGCTGTAGTTCTGCTTGGCAACATGATGAAACTATGCTGTGTTTGCTATAATATATATATAAACTTTATATATATTTACTTAACGATACAAAATTAATCTTAAATGTGCATTGCTACCCCTTTTCTCCCCTCATCCCTGACCCATGCTTTCCCCAGTCATCTTGTTGCATTTATGTGGTAACTTAACCAATGTCTGTCTGTTGTTTAACCAAACAATTGTTTCCTTTATTTTTGCTGTTCTGGGGGGGGAGGGGACATTGAAAGTTTTGGTACTGAATTGACAATACCGTATGAAAGTTTGTCCTCAAATATCAACAGGGGTTACATGTACCACACACGATTATATGCAGCCTGATAAGACTTGGTTGCATGCTAAGGTGCTTGCTAGAATCTTGATACATTTCCATAAATTTTATTTCTTTAAACTAAGAGGTTACTAGTCCTCATAGTTCAAGGATAAGAAAGAACCTGATTCATTTGACACAGAAAGAGCTTTCATTTACTTAGTGTAAAAACTATGTTTTAGGAAGTGTTTATAATTGTTATATGTTTATGTATGTTTTATCAGTACTGATTTTGCAATGATTGTTAGCTGATTTGAGAGTTCTATTTTAGGATGGAAAGGTTGGGATATAATGTGCAGATACATTTCCATAAATTTTATTTCTTTAAACTAAGAGGTTACTAGTCCTCATAGTTCAAGGATAAGAAAGAACCTGATTCATTTGACACAGAAAGAGCTTTCATTTACTTAGTGTAAAAACTATGTTTTAGGAAGTGTTTATAATTGTTATATGTTTATGTATGTTTTATCAGTACTGATTTTGCAATGATTGTTAGCTGATTTGAGAGTTCTATTTTAGGATGGAAAGGTTGGGATATAATGTGCAGATTTCTTCCATGAGATCTGCCCCAGTCATCCAATATTCTAAAATATTTGAGAAACATGAATTTTCGTACAAGTCCAAAGTACTTTTTAATGAGGTCTTGTAAATTTTCATATTTTAGCCTTACGTAAATAACTCCAAATTCTAAAAGTTCAATACACACTAGCAAAGACCCGCGAACTACTGAGCAAGCATCAGATCTGACTATTTTGCTGACCAAGTAGGTACAGTTGTCTTGTAAGCTTCAATATTAATATCACATTAATACCTAACAGCCTACATTTCAGAAGGGAGGGAAACATGATTTTGATTTTAATGCATGCCTTCATTTGAGCTAGGGTTTGGGTTTGGAGCATGCAAAGTATTTTTTTTTAAAAGAGAAGGAAACAGTGCCTTTGTGCATGTGCAAAGTACTTTCCCTTCGCCAATAGGCAGGTGCAGCCAGACCTCAAACTTCCTGGGATGAGTGCAGCAGATTCTATGTCAAAGGGAAAGTGTGCAGTTTCAGGAATTCTTCCTCTCCGAGACCTCTAACCCCCCCCCCCCCCGAAAGAATAACAGTATTGTAAAATATGAGAAACCACATTTCTTTATCATATTACACCTAGACTACATAAGCAGCAAAATCATGGGCTAATGCAAGGCTTTGTGACTTTAACTCTTCCTATATGTTAGAAGATTAACAGGTCAGGGAGAAGGCACAGCTAAAAGCCATCTTCTTTAAATGGTATCTTGCAAGTGTGTAATGTAGGGAGTTTTCAGATACCTGATTACCCCCTCTGCTGCCTGAAATGGTACAGCCCAGGAAGGGCTGCATTACATGACTGATTGGTTATTTATTTACTAGGTTTAATACTCCACTCTTTGATCTAAAAAAAAAAAAACCCTTGGTGACTGTGTAGCTTCACTCCAGAGGTCATGGGGAGATGAGGAAGATAGTGGAAACTCGGGGGGAAAAATACCCATGAGAAACCTTGGCCTGATGCACTGCTTAACTAAAGTCATATTATTGTAGCCTGAAATGATCTTTTTGGATCATTAATTGTATACTATCCTTGGAATTTTCACGCCGTAAAGGAGAGCGGGATGTGGGGGCAGGTACAGCGCAGGAGAATGCAAACGGTCAGCTTCATTACAGGGCACAAAGCTGATTTACTCTGGCATGTTTTGAAATATTGGAGCTGCTTGATACCTGTCAGATGCAATTGATTCCTGAGCAAGGTCTGACACGATGACTATAGGGGGTAAAGTTCCTCCAGCTCAGAACAGCTAATATCTACTCAGGGGCCCAGGGCTGGCAGAATGCATCCTCTCTTGTGCTGCTGAAGCAGACGTCTCCAGTAACACTGGGGAGAGTGGTTTTATATCCTGTTAATTAATACAATTTAGAACGCAGGAAGCTGCTAGTCCATCGGATTCATTGTCCCGCAGGCCCACTTCAACTGGCAGCGGCTGTCCAAGGTCTTAGGTCTTTCCCACCCTTTACTACCTCGATCCTTTCAAATGGATATTCCAGGAACTGTAGCTGAGGATTGTCCTCATGCGCTTGAACACTGAGCTCTTGAACCATAGCCGAAACCGGTCCCAGTAAATGTGGCCCTTGCTAGGCTGGCTTGGATCTTTCTAAACCATGTTTTGAAATTGGTTTCATATCCTGGCTTCTTCTGAAGCTGGTAACCACGGTTTCCCAGTTCGGATGAAACGGGAAACAGTGGACCGGGTTTCTTTTCAGTTCGTGCAAAGTGCTGCGTTGCCCCAAAACTCATTCCCCTCCCCTTTTATTACGATATTGTTTGAACTGGGCCGTCATGGTATAGGCTTGATAAATAAGATCAATATGCCCCATTTCCCTCTCTTGCCCCATATCCTCTATTTTTACAGACATTCTCTCTTTTTAAGCCACATTCTTTTACCAGAACATCCTTTGTTCATGTCCTTTGTTTAAAAACATTTCACCCGGGAGACTGGCCTGCTGCCCCAAATCTTCTCTGGCTGCCATGCTGAAGTTTGTCATGTGTGTCGGCGTGATTAAAAGCCGTAACTTGAGATGGGCAGGGATCTGTGGCAGCCGGCGGGGAGGCAGCAGCAGCAGCAGGAGTAGTTCTGAAGCTCTTTGCCCGCATGTTTTGAAGCCAAGGTTGCGATTCGGGTAGATCAGGCTCTTGCCCAAAGAAGGCAGGGAACCAAATTCCCAAATGTATTTAGAGCCAAGATTTTAATGGCACTAGGTTTTGCAAGGCTGGAGGTGTGGTCCGTTGCTAGGTATAGCAAAACCTTTGCTTGTTTGTGCAGTATTTGTCGGAGACCATCAACACTGGGGAACGATGATCCCTTCCCCCTTGCCCCTGTTTGCCTGCCCTTTGTCAAAGCGGCTGTAAAGCTGCAACAGACAAATCATGCAGGTGCCTAAGTTACAATGGGGGCTGGAAGTACTCTGTGCCCCCCCCCAAAAAAGTAAAAAGTAAAATTTCTGTGCTCTGTAGAGTAGCCCATGTTCTCCATCAAGAATAACTGAATTCTGAGTCCTGTAGAAATTCTGAATGCTGACTCTTCTGTAAATTTTGTCATTTTGAATCGATTTCTTTCATTTTCATAAAAAAAGAAAATGAAAAGTGCTCTTGGTAGTTAACCGTGGCAGAGAGTAAGTGGCCAGGTGGACACAGAAGCCTTGTACCCAACCCCCCACTGACTCCTTCTTAGGCATTGCCCAAAGACCGTCAAGCCTACTTTTGTAGCCATAAGGACTAGGAACTTGGGTTGTTGTCTTTTCAAAGGAAAACTGAGATTCTCAAGGTGAAGACTTCTAGGGCCAGTCCCAAAACCATACAGCTTTTCTGTGAAATTGCAGAATACACTCAGTCCTGTGCATAACAACTCTTACTGTATTAAGTGATTTGTAGGTCCTAGCTTACTTTGTTTCGGGAGCGTGGCAGTGGGTGGGTCAGAATCTGAAGGATTTGTAAGTCTTTCGGAGTGGACAGAAATGGTGATAGGTGCCATTGTAGTTTTCCCCCCTGGAACAAGTGCTTTAACTGTGTATTGAATTTTGTGTTTGGCAATGTACAGTGTTATGTAACCCCATTCCTTTGTCCACCATGAATTCATGGTAAGAGCTATTCCAGGGTTGACTTTCTCTTTTCCCACGATTCCTTGTGACTCTTCCCTCTTTGTTGGGAATCTCTTCTGGCAAGGGCTCTGGACCTTCAAGGAGGCCTAAAGACAATGGATATTGTGTTAGCTGAGAGGTTGCATGATATGTCACTGGGATCTGCTGGGATGGATATCCTGATGGAAACACGATTCGGATTTGTAATGGGTTTCCTGTCTTTTCCATGGCAGACTCTACCTCGGAAGAGGAAGAGGAAGAAGAGGAGGAGGAGGAAGCGGAAAGCTATGGAATCGGTGGCAATGAGAGGCTCTCATCTCCTGCTTTGGATGAGAGCGGCTTGGGCCTGCTTGCGAGGTTCGCGGCCAGCGCCATGCCCAGCCCCATCATTCCGCCATCCCTTTCCGTTGTGCAGCTGGAGGCCAAACAGAAAGCGAAGAAGAAGGAAGAGAGGCAGAGTTTGATGGGTGAGTGGTACCTCGATGGTAGAGCGTCTGCTTCGCATGCAGATCGTGTCGCGGTTCAACCTCTGGAATTGAGCCAGAGATGCATGTGGAAGAGCTCTGCCAGAGGCACCAGAGAGCTGGTGCCAGTCAGGAGAAGACAATATGGGGCTAGATCAGAGGTGCAGAAGCTCAGGACCTGGGGCCCGAATCCGGCCTGCCTGGGGTCGCAATCCAGCCGGCCACCGTTCCCCAGATTCCAGTGGAGGGCGGAGGCTCCGCTTTCGGTGAGGCTGTGAATCCATGCTAAAGGAGCTATCCGAGGTGCTGACACACACATCCATCCAACTGCATGAGTTAGTTGGGGAGTCTTAAACCCCGCGTTATAGATGTGGAAACTGAGGCCGAAGGGCTTCCACCACTCTTAAAACGGTATCGAAAGCAGCGCTGAGCCAAAAGGAGGGAAAGAATTCCGGAACAGGGAGCTGGGATGGAGAGACGGTCTCTTGCGCTGCCTCCCCATCTGTCTCAGGCTTCCCCCCCCCCCCCCCCCTATGAATAATTGAAATTTCACTTTTTAATTCCCTGGTGTGCCTGTGGCTGCAGAAGTACCCCCAGGGCAACATCCTTCCAAGTCAGGCAGCTCTGTAAAAGGCTCCATTTATAACCCCCTTTATTAATATGTATTAAATGATAATGGGATTTATAGTGGGCTTCAGAATGGAAAGTGATGCCTTCCATGGGAGGCCGGCTTATTTTTAGCTTCTCTTCTCTCTGCTCTGTCAGTTTCTTTGCCTGTCTGTTGCAATCTCCTCCCTCCCTCGATTGCGAGCAGATGAAATCTGGGTTGGGAGTGTTCATTTTTCTGTGTTACCTTGATGTCCGTGTTTCCCTGATGGGTATGGAACTCCCTGCCAAGAGATGCAGCCATAGGCATGGGCTCAGATGGCTTTAAAGCCAGGCCTGGTTCAAGGTACTGATCCGAAAACTTCAGTGTCGTCTGCGTGGGCATCCACAGATACCTCTCTTGGTTCCTGCCAGGCTCTCTGGCTCTCCAGATCCTGATGTGATTTTAAAAGATTTTTGCCGTTACTTTTTTGTAACCCGGAGGCCAGCTTGCTGCAAAACAAAAATGCTGGTCGTCGGCACCATCTTTATTAGGGTTCAAAAGATGGCTTTGTGGTCTTGAATGCTGCCCTCTCCTCTGCCCAGTGCTTAGGTTCTTGGTGACTTTTCTTTCAGTCTCGCTAATTTGGCAAAGGAGTGTTTTGTGACCAGCCGTGCCCACCATGGTGGCCATTTTATGAATGGGCAAGCAAAACCCGGCAGCCATTTTGTGAGAGCGCCCATTACATGCTCTCAACGTTCCAAATGTGCCCGCAACTTGGGGCCAGACTACCCGAGGGAGTACTTTCTCCCGTATCAACTTGCCCATTCACTGAGATCGACAGAACAGTGCCTCTTGGTTGTCCCATGGCCTATGCATCTGATGGAAAACAGGGGAGGGCCTTTTCTGTTGTGGCACCCCACCTTTGGAATTCACCACCACCACCACCACCACCACCTTGCTTCAGTGCAACAGGCACCACCCTTGACGGTGTTGAAAACGTCTCCCTATACTCAGCCAATTGCTAATTTATATTGGAGACGGGGTCTTTCACCATTTGCCCCTGCCACTTGTTCTCAATAGAAATCAGTCACACGCACCCTCCGACGTGCCTTCTGTTCATAATGGGAAGGAAACCCTTGAGTGGCATCTGTTGGCAGCCCTGGTGCCACAGTCTCGCTCCAACCCAACCGAACTCCAGCGCTGACTATGTATTTTTTAAGAAACAGCTACGCAAGGACGAGCTCCATGGCCAAACATTACGTTTAGTTTGGCCCATCCTTCCCTTTCCTGCATGAGTCCCTGTCCTGAGTGCACAATGCCTCTCCTCATTGGAAGAAGGACACGCTTCAGTACAGTGCCCAACACAGGGATCCAGAGAGGGGGAAGCCTCTAAGTGCAGGTAATTTCTGTCATTGCTTTCAATCGGGAGCAATTTATCAAGATGTGGCATAACTACCCACCCCGATATGTGATTGGGGGCAGATTTCTGTCCCCTGCTCTTTCTCACCCATCTCTGTAACTAGAGTAAACCGTGGGGAAATATGCAAATCTGGATTGTTTCTGCAGTTACAGAACTCATCTTTTCCGGCTGCAGAATCTGGAACACCTTGGCACAGACACTTTTTTTTAAAAAAAGGAATCATGTAATCGATAACAATGAAGATTAAGTTCCTCTGTGATTTTTAGATCTGCAACTTCTTCCTTCGTGCTTTAAAAAAAGAAAAGAAAAGCAGGTCATAGTTAAGCATGTTTAAGGCAAAGGAAGGAAGCCGGCTGGGTGATAGGCGATTGTGATAATTGGCCGTGCTGGCTGGGGAGGATTGGAGTTGTAGTTCCAACATAGCTAGAAGGCACCAGTGGAAAAGGCTGCGCTGTACATTCTGGGAAAGGTATTTTTGCTTCCTGGTTACGGATGGATGCTGCTGACTTTGAAGCAGCAAGGAAATGTGGCCAGAGTGTGCGTGAGTTCTGGCGCAATTTGCTCGAATCCTGGAACGGTTCTTCCCCGTTTCTTCAGTGATGTCAACAGCAAGGCTTTGAGCGTCACCACGAGCTGTGCAGAAGACTAACGAGGATGCCTGTTAGATAAGAGAGGGGACCCACGATCAGAGCTAAGAGGTTCCCTCCCCCCATGATAGGTCCCTGTGGATGGAACCAAAGTATCCGGTATCCTCCTTCAAAGCCGAAGGATCTTGTGGGCACGAGAGCAGCGCTTGGGGGATTTCCACGGGCTCATTTCCTGAACTCGGCGTCCCTGTAGATGTGGAAACTGAGGCGTTGGCTCAGGCCGGTGACAGGAGGTGGGAGGAGCCGTGGACACTTAAGCTCACAGCCTCTAAAAGGCCCGGAGAAGCAAGGAGGCTTCTGGGGGAGTGACGGCGGAGGAATACTTTCCTGGGGTGCCATCCAAAGGGTTGGGGGTTGAGTGTCCTGTCCCCAGTAAGCAAGGAGAGAGACCTGTGGGGCTTTCTGGCCACTGGATCAGGAACTAGGAAGCTACACTCCAGCAGGTGAGTTGCTTTCTCGTGCTCAAATGCACGCGGTCACAGAGATATGCCTCCCGCCACAACCCCCCAAGAAGGGGAGAGATCTGGTTTTAGAGACTGAGGGGAAAACGGCCGGGGCTTTTGATTGTCGACTTCCTCCATAGGGTGAAGAGTATCTTTTAGAAGCCTTCTTGGTTTTATTTCTGTTCTAAACCCATTAGCTGCTTTTCCTGACAGCTGTCTCTCCAAGTGATTTGCAACAATGAAATACACCGTCTCCTCACTAGCCAGAGGATAGAGGTGGCCCACAAAATGGACTCCTGTCTGAGAATCCCCCTCAGTCTTCGGGTTTGGGAAGAGATCTGCTCAAAGTGGTATCTGTCTCACAGGAACGCAGCAAACAAACAAACAAAAAAAGCCCAAATAACCCTTAGCAGAATACTCTTGTTGTCAAAACCCAAAGTTAAGGGGAAAATATGTGTCATTCCAGACAGGATTCTTTAACCTAAAATAGAGCGGTGACAGATATAATAATGCAAATAATATTGCATGGTTTCGTAATACAGTCGCTCTCTTCTTGAGCTGTTTGGAGGACAGATTTAAATGGCACTTTAAGACGCCTTGAAGCTATGTTGTGAAAGGTGGGACAATAATACCTTAAATGCGGTCAAATCCATCAGAGTTAATTTAAAAAGTATAGATTTAAAGTATTTATATGCCACCTTTCCTAAGCTTGTGTCTGTATCCATAAAAATGCAATGGATATAAAAACGGCACAACAATAACAATAAAAATATTGCTGGCAGCTCTGGCATTACAACAGTCTCCAGAAGGCCATAGATATTCCAGCAACTTTGGGGCCATTCTAGTGAAGGCCCTGCTCCTAGCTTTTGGCTGTTTTTACCTATACAACTCAGGAAGCTACCTCAAGAAACGTCTCTCCCTATACCAACCTCCAAGGCCGCTATGATCTTCCGAGAGGCCCTGGTGTCTGTGCTGCACCCTACGGGTTTCCACTTTGCATCAGTGTGGCAACGGGCTTTCTCTGTGGTTGCGCCCCATGGAATGATCTCCCGTTTATAGCACGCCAGTCTTAACCCCGGCGTGTTTCATGATGGCGAGTGCTAACAGTGCAATCCTATCCATGCCAACTCATCAGGGAGTCCAATTAGGTTCCATAGGACTTGTTCCTCGGAAAGTGTGCTTAGGATTGTAGCCGAAAGCAAGGGGGGCTGGTTTGAATTGACTCTGAAGTGTTTTAAAAAAACATTGCTCATGCTGAAGCAAATTCAAATGTTCTTTCTTTTTTTGTGTGTGGGAAGCCTTAGGGCAGCCTCACCCAACTTGGTGCCATCCAGATGTGTTGGGCTACCAACCTCATTGTTCTCAGCCAGCCATTGGCCATGCTAGCTGAGAATGATGGTAGTTGCTATACAACACATCTGGAGGGCACCAGTTTGGGGAAAACTGCTTTAATTCATAGAGTGGGTTGCGCAGTCCTGCACCAGCCTAGGAAAACATTTTTTCCAAATTAAATCCAGGCGGTTGCTTTGGTTGATTTGGCGTCCTCCTTTGTCTACATTTAGGGACGGAGTTTGAATACACGGACTCAGAGAGCGAGGTGAAGATCAGGAAGAAGTCTCCCTCCGGGCTGCTGCGGGGAAAGAAGGGGCTGCTTGAACAAAGCACCGCTGCAACCGTGCAGCCAGCCAGCGCCATGGATACCGCCTCAGGGGGGAGCTTGGACAAGGCCAAGATGGTGCCTGAGAAGAGCCGCAAGTTGAAGAAGCTCAAGGCGCCGAAGGACCTGAGCTTCGAGTTTGGGCTGGAAGTGAGCGACGACGACCTCTGGAACCGGCGGAGGAGCGAGCGGATCTTCCTTCACGACGCCACCATGTCGTCGGCCGTGCAGTCCCCCCCCACGCCACCCAGCTCGACCCCCGTTTCCAAAGCTGGGCGTTGCGTGAAGGGGACGCCCCCAAGTCCCAAGAAAGATGGGACCAAGGGGAAGGAAAGGAAAGAACTCAGCAAGGTACGGGCCGCAGGTCGCTAGGCAGAGCCGCGCTGGAGAAGTCAGAATTCTGTTGACGATCAAAGGGAGGGACCAGGAGTGTGATTAATGTTTAAACTACATGTGTAAACCCCGCTCTGTAGAGTTCTGGGATCTTCTCAGAGGCAGGAGGACGGTGCCTTTACATGGATTTTTGAGCGCCAGTTTACACATGGCCCACTTTTCTCATCATTTGATGACCCTCTGCTTGTACATGGGAATTGTGTTTTGAATTGATGTACACGAAAGCTCCATCCACGGCATTTGATCGGCAAATGGCTTATTGACCCGCAATGGCTCATCGTTTATTACTTAGTCGTTAAAAATTAGTTTAGCCCGACTTTCCACTAAAATGCCCAGGGCGGCATTTTACAGCTTAACAAAAAGGGGATTTTTTTAATAGGAAAAAAAAAATGCAAACAAATAAACAGAATAAAAGAGGGAGAGAGCAAGTAAAATAATTAAAGGAGATGATACGTGAGGGCGATTTAAAATGGATGACGTAGCAGGAAAGATGTCTTCCACATGCCAATGGAAAGCCATCAAAGAGCAGGGAGCGTAGAGGCTTCCGACGGAGGGAGTTCCAAAGTCCAGGTGTAGCTTCCACTGAAAATGTGATAGCCTGAATCCCAACCAAACTCAGCTCAGATGTTGGTGGCAAGCGAAGAAGAGCTTAGTCCGCTAAATGTAATCAACGGTTCAGGTATAAATATTAAAATCACATTTAAAATACAAAATTAAAAACACAACATTAAAAACAGTTCCAATTACAGCAAAAGCAATAAAAGGAGCAGTGAGATGGAGCAGCATGATTAATTTAATTACAGCCCAAAGAATGATTGGGTCAACAAGTGTGTTTTTAGGAGGTGTTTGAAAAATACCAGATTGGGCAAATTCCTGGAAGAAAAGGCTATCAATGGCTACTAGTCCTGATGGCTATATGTTCCCTCCAGTATCCGAGGAAGTAAGCCTATGTACACCAGTTGCTGGGGAACATGGACGGGAGGGTGCTGGGGAACATGGACGGGAGGGTGCTCATGTCCTGATTGTGGGTTGCTGGTTGGCCACTGTGTGAACACAATGCTGGACTAAATAGACCCTTGGTCTGATCCAACATGGCTCTTCTTACGTTCTCCAGATCTTAGGTCCCCTCTAGAAGGATTCGGTTTGGCGCCTGGTTGCCCGATTATGTGCATCTTCTCACAATCTCGTTCATGCCTAAATCCTGTAAACGACATGTGGTGAAGCGCATAACCGGCAGTATGAAACGCGCTTTAAAGTGGCTGAAATGCGGAGAATCGCTTGTTTACATGGTCAAAATGTGCTTTAACGGCTGCGGAGAATTCAAACTCGCTATTTAACGCGCATTCAATAATGCGCATAATCGGAGAGAAAACGCGCCTCAACCCCCGATTTGCGCTCCGCTCTTGTAGAGGTAATTTTTTAAAAATGCGACTTGAAAGAGCTTTAAATCGCTCTTGTAGAGGCACCCTTAGTGAGCAAGCAGGCTTATATGGGGGATAGCAGTTCTTTAGATATCTGAGGCTTTAAAGGTCATGACCTGCACTTTGAATTGGGCCTGGAAACTGTCCAGAAGCCAGAGAAGTTGTTGCAATAAAGGAGTCGCATGCGCCTGATAACCGGATGCTTGCCTGCTTCCTTCACACGCACACACATGTCAACACAAGATCAAGTGATCAACGTACAGGTTGTAGGGAGTGTGTGAACAACACTGACCTGCCCCCAGACAGGGGCCTGGATAAATAGCTCAGGGGTGGACCAGAGAGAAGGAGTTTTAAACTTTCCTAAACCTTGCTGCATTCGAAGTATCACAGCTTTTTAAAAATAGTATACAGCCTTTATAACAGAGTACTGGGGCTGCTTCCCAGTCTTCCAAAAGTCAAACGTTGGTACTATGAAACAGAGGCTGGAATTGGCTTTCTTGAAGCTGTCCATCATGGTTTTCTGCCGAACCACTATTTTTAATTTGAACCAAGGCTCCGGAATATGATCAAAGAATATCTTTGAGTTCATCATCCGTAAGCAACCATGGGCAGCCAGCATACTTCTGAGATTAGGACAGGGATATGGCGTCTGAGCAGGTCTGAGCCCCAGCACCGCTCTGTTTCAGGAATAAACCCCTGCTCCTTTGGTCTTCCTTTGCTGATGTAGCTGGGCCTGCTGCCTTTGCCCCTCCGGCTCTCTGGCAAGTTTTACTGATGGGGGAATTTTCCTGCCCTCTTCCCCATTTTTTTATCGTACAGAAGAAGAAGAACAAAGAGAGCACGTTCTGCTCTTCCTCCTCCTCCTCTTCCTCCTCCTCTTCCCTCTCTCCCCCGGGCATCGCCAGCTCCCCGCCCGACATCCGAGCCAGCTTGGCAAACTCTCTGGGTTCCAGCAAGAAGAGCAAAACCAAGACTAAAGCCAAAGAGGTGAAGAAAGAGGTGAGGGCTTTCCGGTTCGAGGTGGCTTTTGTCTAAACATGTTTCGTTGTGAGAGGGAAGAAGGAAGCGCGGCAAGTGAGGGAGACCGGAAGATGTTATTGGTTTAAAATGTTGTAATCGCGTTCCTCAGCCAGAAAGGTTGCCGGATCAGCTTACCTGCAATCATTCGAACAAAAACGCCCCTGCCTGCAGTCTCGTCATGTAAAAAGACACAATGTGCAAGGAAAAAGGAACGGGGAGGGTAGAGGAAAAAATAATCTTTCAGCAGGGCAGGTGGAATGGCCCCACTTCCCCTCTCCGTCTCTCTCTGGGAGTCTGGAAGATATGCACCTAGGGCTCTTTGTAGTTGGGAAACTAAAGCCCTAGGCCCAAGCACTCCAAATTCTGCTCCACAACACTTATACTACGCAGGAAGCCACCTGAGGCTAGGTTGGAGTATTTGACCATCTAGCCTAGTCTTACCTGCTCTGCTTGGCAGTGACTCTCTAACCTGGTTCCCTTGAGACGCGTTGGATTACAACTCTCGTTACCCGCCATTGACTATGCTGGCTGGGGGTGATGGGAGTTGTTGTGCAACACATTTGGAGGGAGGGGGCAGATTGGGGAAGACTGCTTTAAGGTCCCAGGCAGGGAATGGTGGCAGCCTTCTCCCTGGCCAGCGATGGATCCACGCAGTGGAGGCCAGGGGCTCCAATTTCAGTGGACCTGTGAATCCTTAACGGGTTTTAGCCAGAACTAGCCAAAACGCTAAAGGAGCTGAACCTGTTGGGGGAATTGGGTTTCAGCCCCTCGGATAGCTTCTTTCTGTCTGGTGCTGACTAAAGCCAGGAATGGATTCACAGTCCCACCGAAACCGGAGCCGCCGGCCTCTGTTGGATATAAGGCCCTTCTGTGTGCAAAGCACAGGGCTCTGCTACGGCCTCAGCCCCTGCAGGAAGGCTGGATCTAACCCCACAGCAGCATAAGGTGTCAGGATGGAGAAGCTTGACTTCACAGCTGTGGAAGAAGGGGCTTTGGCTAACGTCTACTCGTTTTGTCCCTTGCCCAGAACCGAGGGAAGGGAGGGGCTGTCAGCAAGCTGATGGAGAGTATGGCTGCCGAGGAGGATTTCGAGCCCAACCAGGACAGCAGCTTCTCGGAAGATGAGAACCTGCCTCTGAGCATGCTGCTGGAACGGCCCCTGACGCCAGGTGAGAGGCGGGCGACTCACCTGTACCGATCCCAGCGATTTAGATTTCTTCCTGCTCCGATATCCAGATCCATTCCTTATTTATTTAAAGCATTTTACCACCCAGCCACGAAGGCTCCTTGCGTATGATCAGCGGGAACGAGACCAACCTCTTGCTCGCAGGCGTATCGTCTAAATCTAAAAGACCCAGTGCAGTCGTCTAAGAGAACCGATATGAAAGGAAAAAAGGGGTGGGAGGGCAGAGGAAAAAAAGCAAACTCAGGCACAGAGTTAAGTAGCCGTTCTTGTCACGATCAGCTGGAAACTGAGGAGGAGGCCTAATGGAGCTGATCTTCAGCAGAGGGGAGAATGGGGGAGGAAGAAGGGGAGGCAGGGAAAGAGGGAGGGGAAATGAGATATGGAAAGAGGGAAGGAATGCAGAGAAAGATGAATGGGGGGGGAGGGAGGATGTTGCTTTCGCCCTACTCACGCTTGCCATTGGCCAGGTCCACCAGCGGCATGTGGGCATTGGAAGATTACGTATGAGCAAATACCACCCGTGGGCTGATAAACGTTCCTCCTTCCCCGGCTGGCTGTGGCTCTCTGAGTTTGCAGACGGATCTTTCTCGCCCTTGTCTGAGAATGTCAGACATTGAATCTGGGATCTTCTGCACACATAGAGATGGGAGAACCAGTGGTTTCTGAGCCCACCTAAATTCTTAGGAAATAATTTCGCGCTCCCATTTTTGTTTTTGACCTGTTTTTTGGCACATTCGAATGAGAAAAGTATGCATTTTTGTGCATTTTCAAAAAATGTTCAAATTTCCCCTTTGACTCAAGTGTGAAAATGCATTTTTTAAAATAACAATGCGGATGTAAAAGTGCTCAGTTAAAGGGGAAAAAAACCCATTTTACGAACACAATTGCAAATTTGGGCATTCCTGAACATTTCTCGGAGAAAAAGCACTCCTGCTCGTTTTTGCATTTTGGATCGTGAACGGGACACGTTGGCATGATTTGCAAAGGGAAATGAAATTCTTGGACATCCTTATGCATGCGAAGCACATGCTTTTCCACAGAACTTTGGCCCTTCCCTATGGAATTCCCACGCCATTTGAGATACGGGACAGGCTGCGTATGTCACTGAAGGATTTAAAGATGCACGTAGCTGTACACTTCTGCTGCTGCTAAACCCCCCCCCCCCCCCGTCGGTCCTCTCATTTCCTGCAGCCCCCCGTTCTTGCATCATTGACAAAGACGAGCTGAAAGATGGCCTAAGAGTCCTGATCCCCATGGATGACAAGCTGCTCTATGCTGGGCACGTGAAGACCGTTCACTCTCCTGACATGTAAGCAAAAAGACATGCATCAGGCATGGCGGGGGTGTGGGGCAAGGTTTCAGCCAGTGGGGCAAACGCAACTAGGGCTCTAATGCACATTAGATGGTCCCTTGTAACAGACGTCTCTCAGAGAGGGCTCTCAGGTCAGGGCTTCAACTGAAGATCGTAAGATACGGGCACGTTGATCTAAGAGGTTCCCCTTCAGGAATCATTTGCTCACTTTACAGATCTACGCTATGCATGTCTATTAAAAAATTAGCCCCATTGATTTCAATGAGACTTGCTCCCGAGTAAGTGAAGGTTTAGTTATTAAATTTCTAGGTTGCTTTTTTGACCTATGGTGGTCCTTGCAGTAACCAAACAAGCTAAAAAGATATAAAGAACCACACAGCATTTACATGGCAGATGTAGAACCAGCTGCTAGAATAGAGTTGTAGATTTTTCATCCAACCCAAACCTGAATTGATACCTATTTCATTCCCCTGTCTCTTCCCCCACCTGCAAACGCTCTATTATATTTTGAGGATGTATGCTAAAATAATCCATTTGCAAAATCAATAAGCAAGAAATATATACAAAGTTTATGATGCGCACAGGTCCGACACAGTTTTGCAAAAGGGAGCCACTCACTCACGTCCCGATAGCCTCTGCCTCTTCATTTGCTTACATTTTCATCTGTGTTTAACGATTAACTGGGGGATAAAATCCCCTAGGTCAAAACTAGGGGATTTTATAAGACTGAACCACTGAAGTCGTGCGACTGTTTGTAATTTGGCAAACATCTAGTTCTTGGCTGGATAGAAAGTGTGCTAATATTGCTGTTGAAAGCAAAATACATAGATGCGTAGAAAAGGTTAGGCTTTAAAAAGCTTTAAAAGGCATTACACGTCTCTCTGAAGGTGTTCTTTTTTTTTACATCTTGATGTCTCTCAGCCTCAGCCTCCTCCTTCTCTTCCTACTTCACTGTTGCGTTTTGGGTCTGTACATTTCAGATACCGAGTTGTGGTGGAAGGCGAGCGAGGGAACCGGCCCCACATTTATTGCTTGGAACAGCTGCTGCAGGAGGCGGTAGGTTGGGGCACGTTCATTCTCAGCCGGCCCTAGATTCTTTTTCACACCTATGGAAAATGATGGAATTCCCTACAGCGAGATGTGTTGATGGCCACCAATTTGGATGGCTTTGATAAAGGGGCTTAGGCAAATTCACGGATGAGAAGGTTATCAACGGCTACTGGTCCCCACTGCTCCCTCCACTGTCAGAGGCAGTATGCCCAGGGTTTGCTCCAGGTTTTGGAGGGCCGTTGGGCAGCCCCTCTCAACGGGCCCCCTCCTTCAGTGCCTCCTCACAGCCATTGTCAGGAGCTGCTATTCCTCCTCCTCCTCCTCCTCCTCCTCCTCCTCTTTCTCATAATTGCTCCCACTTGCTTAGTTGACAGGCAGAGAGCCAGTGAGCAAGACGGTGGGAGCCTCTGCTGCTCTTTGGTCTCGTCTCCCCTGTCGTCTGGGTCAGAGCAAGAGGCAGGCGAAGAAGTCGTTTGCAATGATGAAATGGAGTCCAGGGGGCTGCTGTCAGGCATGGTCAGGCCCTCGCCATGTGCCCGACCACGCCTACCACTGACGCCGACCCTGGCACCAATTGCTGGGGAATGTGGACAGGAGGGTGCTGCCGCCCTTGCGCCCTACTTCTGGATTTCCTGCAGGCGGCCGGTTGGCCACCATGTGACCACAATGCTGGACTAGATGGACCCTTGGCCTGATCCAGCAGGGCTCCTCTTGTCTTCTCCCCACACAGATCATTGATGTGAAGCCCCCGTCGGTGCGCTTCCTCCCTGAAGGCACGAGGATTGCCGCCTACTGGAGCCAACAGTACCGCTGCCTCTATCCAGGGACCGTCGTGCGAGGTGAGAACGCAGTGATCCGCAGCTGGGTGTTGATTCTTCTCTTGGTTCTTCTGGCAGGGGAGTGGAGAGACGGGGGCAGCTGGATTTCCCCCGAAAAATCCAGCTGCTCGCTTGGGCGGCCTGCATTGCTGAGTTTGGGGCTTGGGTCTGACAGTGTGGCTCCGTCTACGTGGGTGTGTGTGTGTCTGTGATCGGCTTTTGTTCTGGTGGCTCCTGCAGGGCCACCTCTACACTAGCATGGTGGGGGGTTAGCCCTGCCTGCTCTCTGTCCCTCTCCGTGGCCCTGGCGGGCTTCCCCCTCTTTCTGTCACCCAGCCCCTTACCTTCGGTTATTACCTTGCCCGTTACTAAACCTAGCCTTTGGGAAAGAGGCTAGCAAAGGCAGCTGGATTCATTTTGCTGCAATTTGGCCCCCTTTGCAGAGATGCAAGGCGGAAGCTGTGCTATATTCAAGGCCTATAGCCAAAACATTGGCTGTGATGAACCTGGGCGGAATCCCCTCCATGCCGCACGTGACATCCTGTTGCCAGTAACAGAGGGGCATGATGGGAAATGTGGCCCACTGGAACCGCTGGCTCCAGGCTTGCTTGGTGGTGGGCCCTCTAGCGGGCTGATCTGTGCGGCAGCAGGAAGCAGCCATGCTCCAATAAGTGCTTAGAGCTACCAGTGTGCATGGTGTGTGTGTGTGTGTGTGTGTCTGCTTTCATTTCCCACAATGCCGCAGAGCAATGCTACCTCAGGGGCATTGTGGGAAATTAAAATGGCGGCTCCCACAGGCCCATTGGAGGCTGCCGGGTACTTACCAGTGGAGGCCCAAGGCAGGCATAATTCGGCCTGGGTCTAGTATCAAGCGACGTGAATGTTGGTACTTATAAAGGGCCGTAACTTTCAAACAGCCTTTTCTGGCTGCTGTGGTAAGCAAGACCTCAACAGGCGGAGCGCGCATGTGCGCTCGCGTTTCCCTTGTTCCCCCTTTGTCCTCTGACTGCAATTCTTCCCTCTTCTGTTTTCAGGGGCTCACGATCAGGAGGAAGACGGGGATTTGATCACCGTGGAGTTTGATGATGGCGACACTGGAAGGATCCCCTTGTCTCACATCCGGCTTCTTCCACCTGACTACAAGATCCAGTGTGAGTCTGACTATCTGCTGTCGCCGTGCGGAATAGGATTCTTGTGCCTCTGCCAGAGGGGTGGGGGTGGGTGGGGGGGAAATCTCAGGCCTGGGACCCAATCCGGCCTGCCTGGAGTCCCAGTTTGGCCCAAGCTCTCTTTCCCCAGCCAACCCCTTTTCACCCAACACTGATCGTTGGGTGTTTCTCTGGCTTTTGTGCTCTACCCCCCACTCAGTTCTAAAAAGGTTGAAATGCCTCTCCTAAATAAGGCTTAGTTACTGGCAGTAAGAGCTTTCAGTTAAAAGATGCTGGTGTTTTGATATTTTGGCCATGCCCCTTTTGTCTGTAGCTCCACCCACCACTGGAATGTAGTCCCCCGAGAGCTTGTCCAAAATGGAATCCGGCCCTCGGGCTGAAAGAGGTTCAACATCCCTGCTCTATGGGAATAGTTCGAGGGCTCGTTTTCCAGGCCCCCTGGTAGGATAGGCACTCGGTTCTCATTCCTTCCTGATAGTGCCACAGCCCCTGGGAAGATCTTGTGCTCTGGATGCCACTCATTCACTAGGCTAAGAGATGGGGAACCTGTAGTCCAAAGACCTCCGGATGGCCTGACTGTGGACCTGCCAGCTGGGGATGATGGGAGCCCAACCACACATGGGGGGGCTCCAGATTTCTCCACCCATATTTTGTGCACCAACCAGAGCAAGAAAACAGGACGTTTCCCAACCGGTACAAGAAAATGAGCCATGCTGGAGCTCACTGACCCAGCTCACACACCTGGTGCCCTCCAGATGTGCCCTCCAACCTGGTGCCCAAAAAGCATGCTGACTGGGAATGATGGGAGTTATAGTCCAACACATCTGGAGGGGGCCGTCCTATACATTGTCACGGAGATTCCTGCAAGGAATTCCGGTTTGAAGAGACCCACCCACCCACCCCCGAAGGGTCTTGAGCCAGTGGGGTCCATGTGCCACAAGGAAGCATGTGCCAAGAATGGCTGTTGTTGACCTTTCCAGGTGCCGAGCCCTCTCCTGCCCTCCTGGTCCCCAGTACAAAGCGTCGCAGCCGCAAATCCAGTAAGGATGCCGGAGAAGGGAAAGAGGGAAGCGGGACGGGACCGGAGGAGCCGGCGGCGAAAGGCAAAGGGCGCGGGAGGAAAGCAAGCAACAAACAGAAAGCTGGTAGGACTGTAATGCAGCAAGCTCTTTAGCTGGCGGAAGGATGGAGGGGAAATGTGGGACGGGGGCCTGGGAAGCCGCCTGCTACCAGGGCACAGGATTTGGGACTCTTGTCCAGGATTATCTGCCTGGCTTGGCGAGGGCCCTCCAGGGTCTCAGAAATGCCTTTCCCCTTACCTGCGACCTGATGCCTTTTCACTGATGGCAGCAGGGATTGAAATGGGGCCCCTTCTGTATGTAAAGCTGGTAGGTGCTCTGCTGCTGAGCTATGGTCCCCCTGGTTCCGATGCCTTAGATTTATCTATTAAAAACCAATCCGGGATTAGATAAATTCCTGGAACAGGAGAAGGCTATCAGTGGCTACTAGTCCTGATGGCTCTGTGCTACCGCCAGGTATCAGAGGCAGGAAGCTTGTGTGCACCAGTTGCAGGGGAACACGGATAGGCAGGAGGGTGCTGTTTCACCATGTCCTGCTTGTGGGTCCCTTGTCAACAGCTGGTTGGCCACTGTGCGACCAGAGTGCTGGTCTAGATGGACCCTTGGTCTGATCCAGCAGGGCTCTTCTTACTTCCTTACAAAAACTAAGCAGAATATTACGTCCTGAGTTGATTCCCCAAGTGGAATTAAGCTCTGTGGAATTCGCTACCACAAGATGTAGTGAAGGCCACCACTTTGGATGCCTTTACAAGGGGACTCGACAAATTAATAGAGGAGAAGGCTATCAATGGCTACTAGTCCTGATGGCTCTGTGTTACCTCCAGTATCAGAGACAGCCTACACCAGTTGCTGGGGAACATGGGTGGGAAGATGCTGTTGCACTCATGTCCTGCTTGGGGGTTTCAGCCAGTTGGGCATTGTGTGAACAGAATGCTGGACTAGATGGACCCTGTTTCGATGTCAGGCAATACATTTTTAAAGTTATTTTTAATATTTATTTTAATTTTTTTTAAAAAACCCAAAACCTTTTTGCTGCTTTCCAGAAGAGAACAGCCCAACGGAGCAGCCGAGCCAGGAGGAAACACCAGGAAACTCTTCCCTCGTTCCAGACAAGCCGGTTTGCAAGCAAGCTGTAAAAGGCTCGAAAAAAGTGCAGCCGCAGATCCCTGCCAGGAACCCCCCAGCTCCGGCAGAAGAAAAACATCACAGTAAAGGTGGCAAAATGAAGATCTCCGCCAAGCTGCATGGCCCGGCCCAGCCCGCCTTCCAGTCTCCGGTCTTCAGTAGCGGTCGTGGGAGCGAGCCATACGCCGAGATGTCGGGCCTTCTGGCACCCTACGGGCCTTCTGACAGCTCCTCCTCTGGGAAACTCAAACCTAAGAGAGCGAAATCCACCGAGGAGTCCCAAGAGTTTGGGTCGACGGGCAAAGCTCAGAGGAAGATCCCGGACAGTGAGATCCTTGTCAAGCTCGACCACGAGGGAGTCATGTCCCCCAAAACCAAGAAGACGAAGGAGGCGATGAGGATGCTGGGGGATTCCAACCTGGCCGGCCGGCGGGAGGCCAAGAACATCTTGGGACTGGGCTACAATTCCATCGCGAGCACCGGCACCAAGCAGAAACCTGCCAAGAGCAAGTCGGTCAGCGGAGAACCTTCGGCTCCTAACTTTGGGGGGAAGTTTGGGGGCTCTGGAGAGAACCCGGCTGCCTCGAAGGATCAAGAGGATCAAGGCCAACCGGCCCCGGCAGGAGACGAGTCCGAAAGCAACAGCAGCGGCAGCAGTTCAGAGTCCGAAGGCGAGGAGGAAGCGGAGAAGAACGGAGGTGGAGCCCAAGACAGCAGCTCGGCCAGTTCGAGGGCATCCACGCCCATGTCTTCATCAAACTCCTCCTCCTCCTCTTCCTCCAGCAGCAGCAGCTCTTCCTCCTCCTCTTCCTCCTCTTCCTCCTCCTCTTCCTCCTCCTCCTCCTCTTCCACCTCCTCCTCCTCCAGTTCCAGCTCTTCCTCCTCTTCTTCTGCCACGGATGAAGATTCCTCCTGCAGTTCGGATGACGAGGCGGCCGAATCCCAGCCAAGCGCCTCTTCCGCCCAGCAGGCCCTCCCGCCGAAGGCAGCCAAGCATCCGGGGAAGTCCCGCTCGGCTCCACACCCGCAAGGGCCAAAGCAGCAGCAGCAGCAGCAGCAACAACAGCTGCAAGCGGCGCAGAAGCAGCAGCCGCAGCAGGGTGGGAACAAGAACCGGCCCAAGAAACGCGAGGGGATCCACCTGCCCACCACCAAGGAGCTGGCCAAGCGCCAGAGGCTGCCCTCGGTGGAGAACAGGCCCAAGATCGCCGCCTTCCTGCCTGCACGGCAGCTTTGGAAGTGGTTTGGGAAACCCACCCAGGTGAGCCTGGCCTCCTTGGGCCCTGTGTCTCCTGCAGGTTGCACAGAACGCAAGCCAAGGTCTGCTTGGCCCCTTTGCTCCTCGTTCGCGTGGTGGCAAAGGCAGCTTTATTTCAGCCAGCTTTTGTAGAGTGCCATCTTTAAGCTGTTTTCGTGCTGCTATGGTCATTTTGTCTCTTTTTTTGTGGGGGAGGGGGTTAATTGGTCTAAGTAATGGCAGATCCGGCCCTCTTGGGGACTCCATCCAAACATGTGGAGTTCCCCAGAGGACCGCCCCTTCTTTCTCCCAACCGTCCAATGTTTTGGTCGTTGGTGCAATTTCCCCCACCATACTAAAAGGTGCAAATGCCTCTCCCAAGGCCCAGTTACTGTCAGTAAGAGCTTTAAATTAAAGTAGGCTGGTATTTTGGCCCTGCCCTTTTGCCAGTGGCTCCACCCCTTTTACCATTGGCCCCGCCCATCCATGGAATTACCCCCCCCCCCCCGAGATTCTCTGAATTTGGTCCTCAGGCCGAAAGAGTTTCCCCGCCCCTGTTCTTCTCTGCAACTTAAGCCTGAATCCAGCCCTGTGTGTGAATAGGCACTAAGCTGAGGCAACTGCCCTCTTTAATTCCGCAGAGGCGTGGGATGAAGGGGAAAGCCCGGAAGCTCTTCTATAAGGCCATTGTCCGCGGGAAGGAGATCATCCGCATTGGAGACTGCGCTGTCTTCTTGTCGGCCGGCCGGCCCAACCTGCCATACATTGGACGCATCCAGAGCATGTGGGAGTCCTGGGGGAACAACATGGTGGTCAGAGTGAAATGGTTCTACCACCCAGAAGAAACCAATCCTGGCAAGAAGCTCAACGAAGGCAAGGTAGGTGGCCCCAGAGTGCCCAGGCCTGGCTTGGGCCTGGAGAGGATCCGCTCCTGCTGTCCCCTGAGAAGTGAGCTGGGTATCATTGAGGGTTTGCTTGTTGGGTAGATCATATATTTCTTTTGCTCTGAACCCCCTGAGGGCTCCAGTACATGTGTGGCGCTCCACACCAGCAGAGCCTTACTGCCGCATGGGGAATTCCGCGCACGTGATCGGCCCATTTGCAATGGCATCCCCCAGACTTTGATATCAACGGAACAAGGAAGGTTCAAGTTGGCTGTAGGACAGGAACTAACTAACAGACCTGCCTCTCCCCACCTGGAGAAGTGCAGTAGTAACTCCGATGTCCATACGTTAGGGTGACCAGATAAAATCCAGGTCAGGGCTCATGTAACTTTAACAGTTGTAGAGAAAAGGGAATTTCAGCCAGTGTCATTTGTATGCATGCAGCACCTGGCGAAATTCCCTCTTCATCACAACAGTTAATGGTGCATGCGCTATACTAGAGTGACCATATACAAAAGAAGGCAGGGCCCCTGCAACTTTAACTGTTGTGATGAAGAGGGAATTTCACCAGGAACTAATTGCATACAAATGACACTAGCTGAAATTCCCTTTTCTCTACAACTGTTAAAGTTACATGAGCTCTGACCTGGATTTTATCTGGTCAGCCTACCATACGTTGATTCACATGACCTGAGGTTCCTGCACCTGAATTGATCGGGCTGCACGTTTGTCTTTAATTAATCGAACCTGTTAATCGGTGAAACATCGCAGCAGTGAAGGCTGGCAGCGTTGATTTTGATGGGGCTGTAAATCCATTCTGGGTTTCAGTCAGAACCATCCAGGACTCTCAAGGAGCTATCGAAAATTCTGAATCCTATCCCCAAAATAGAGTCAGCACCTTGGAAGGCTCCTCTTGAGTTCTGGATGCTTCCGACTGAAACCCGGAATGGATTCATAGCGCCATTGAAAGCGGAGCTACCAGCTTCCACGGCTTTGCAAATAACACAGTGCTTCTGAACATGGACAGAGAGTGCCTTTCTTCCGCTACTGAATTTCCACCACCAGCACCCTTCGACATTCAGGATTCGGAGGAAAATCAAACGTCACGACTGTTTCATTTGTAGAAAACTTTGCCCATTGCTGGCTTTGCCTTCTAACCATCCTCTTTTCCCTTGGTTATTTCTTCCCCCGCTTGTTTCTCTCTGCCTGATTTCAGCGCTGGGATCAGAAATCCAGCAGAAGCCTCTCCACTGCTCTTCAGGCTTCCAGCCAGAGGAAAGACTTCATGGAGGTGTGTAGGAGCAAACGGGGTGGGTGGGTACCTTTAGTGACGGCTTCAAGTGACGCTTAAGCAAAAACAAAATTAGAGCTTCTTCCTGTGATGATGAGGATTGTCTGTCTTTGTATACACTTCCAGATCATTCCAAAACTTTGTCCCAAGTCTTAGCCATTACCTGTTCGCTGAATATGCCTCTTCCTTGCCAATATTGATCCCCCAAAATGGCTTACAATTGCAAGCCACAAGAAAGCACACTATATGAGGGGCGTGGGCAAGTGTGTGTGGTTGTGTGTGTAGGGCAGTCTTTTCTGGCCGTGGCTGCAGGCGGCACAGACACAATTCCAGAAAGAGCTGCAGGTGGACTGCAGGGTCGATGCTAAAGAAGCCCATAGAAACGAGGTGGGAAGCGTTCACCATGAGCGGCAAAAGTAGAATCTGGCATACTGTATGAGTTCATGTATATGACTATTCTCAATGTTCAATTTAGCTTTTCATGGTGAAGAACTTCGAACAGGGTTGTGGGGTTGTTTTGGGGTCAAAGCAGGTAGTATACCCAGGACCTGAGCATGGCACAAGGAACCCAAAGGGGGGGGCAGAAAAATGGCAAGGGGGAATGAGAGGAGACAAAGGAGGCGGCCAGACAGCCAGAGGACATTAAATGCCTGAGGATTTGGCGTTTGAAGCTATTATGGAAAGCAAGAAAAGAGACTTTAGAAGACTATAAGTAATGGAGGAGAAGATCAAGGGGTTGGAGCGACTCCTCTGCAAAGCAAGTTTGCAGTGGTTGGGGGACTGTTTAGCATAGAACAAAGGTGATTAAGGGAGGCCATGATGTGGAGAATGTGGACAGGAAGACATTTTTCTCCCTCTCTCATGATACTAGGACCCATCCCGTGAAGCTGATTGGTTCAGGCCAGATAAAAGGAAGGACTTCTTCACGCAGCACCTAGTTAAACTATAGAATTTGCTACCACAAGATGTAGTGATGGCCACCAATTTGGAGGATCACTAGCCATCAATGGCTACTAGTCATGATGGCTATATATTACCTCCGGTATCGGTGTGCTCCTGTATATCAGTTGCTGGGGAACATGGGAGGAAGGGTGCTGTTGCGCTCATGTCCTACTTGTGGGTTTCCCACCGGCAGCTGGTTGGCCACTGTGTGAACATAATGCTGGACTCTGGACTCGATGGACCCTTGGTCTGATCCAGCAGGGCTCTCCTATGTTCTTGCTCCTTCTGTTTTAGCTCTGGAGTATCTACAGCCCCAAGGTGGTGTGGTAGCGTTCCACATACTCCATCTAATGTCTCTTTCTTGCTTCCTTTTCTAATCCAGCGTGCACTGTACCAGTCTTCCCACGTGGACGAAAATGACGTCCAGACAATCTCGCACAAATGTCTGGTGGTGGACCTGGAACAATATGAGCAGATGCTGAAAACCAAGAAGTACCAGGACAGCGAAGACCTTTACTACCTAGCAGGGACGTACGAACCCACCACGGGCATGATATTCAATACAGACGGGGTGCCGGTCATCTGTTAGCTGCTTCTAGAAAAGGGGAACCTGGGAGGTATCCCCCACTCCCAAAGCATCGAGATCAATACACCCCACCTCTCCATGGAGGGAGAGGAAGATGAAGAATGGGACGAAATGAAAGTATGTGCCTGTTTTAACGACAGCGTGATTGTTTAATGCTCCGTCACACGTTCCAAAAAACAAAGGGGTTTCCCGAAATGAATTCAAAAGATAGATCCAACTGCTCAGCTCTTGCACAAGAAGGGAAATCGGTTTTTAAAAAACACAATGAATGCGTTACAGATCATGGGCAGTGAAATGTGTTTCCTGTCCTTCGCGAACTGGTTCAGCTTTGGGGCACTGTGCCTCGTCGCAACGTCGAAGTACGGCCTCGTTCTCCTTTCGGTTCAGACTTTCATAGGATATTTCAGGATGCCAACGTTTTCGGACTCGGTGCTCTCTAGCCTTCTGGGTACCCGGCCATCCTTCCTCAGTGACTGCAGATGAACTTGCAGAAGCAACCGAGGTTAGAGAGAACCCTGGACAAGCGCCAGTGAGAAGTTTGGTTGACCTCTCTTGTTTCGAAGGCCTGATCTTCAGCAGAGAACTGATCAAGGAGACAGCTCTGGAAGCCACAGCTGAGAATGGTATCACTCCCACACAGATCTATTGGCCGACAGATGGCCGAGAGAGATCGGATGCTGGACTCCTCTTTTTGCCAACCCCCCTCCAAACAGTTGGGATTTTGAGGCTCTTTTTACTCTAAGCAGACGCCGTTGAACAAAAATATTTCCTTCCTCACGTACGTTGAATGTAAGTGACCCGGTCCTTCTTAGAAACCATAGGTTCTTCTTCAATCAGCTGTTTCCGAATATAAAACACGATTTTGGGGAGAAGCTTGTTTGGGAAGTATGCTGATGGTCGTTTGCTGCTCCCACTGCGGGAACCCATGGAACCCTTTTTTTAAAAAAAACAACAGCAACTCTACAACGTCTGGACCCCACACACCACCTTCTGAAGGCTCCTGGATGTTCATACAGAACGAAATGCTAAAGCCCGTCTCCACCTCCCACCAGTACCGCTCCTAAAAATTAAGGAGAAGATGGCACTCATGGAAACCTTGCATGCCCCATGCAGGAATGGCTGGCTGTGGGGTCCAGGGAGCCTGTGTTAAACTTGACACAAGATTAGTATGGACAACTGTCACCGATCCGGCATTTTCCACCTCCAGAAATTTGTCGAATCTATTCATCCATCCATCCTTGCCATTCCCCCCCCCCCCCCCCCCCCCCCGTGGGCAGTTAGTTTGCTTCTTGCCATTTCAAAACAGAGTGAAATGTCCAAATATGGACCAGGCCGACAAGAGAATAGGTCGGTTGAGTGCAGAGGTGGCGTGAGGGTCACGGCTGAGGCAGGGCAAAAGGAAGGACTGGACACCATGTTTTTGCACTTCAGAACAAACTCATACACTACAATACCAAGTCAACACGATTGTTTATGCCCGGAACGGACTGTATTATTCCAGCACTACAGGGGGTGGGTGGGGGTGATACTTTATTTACTTACATGGACAGATTTTTACTATCTGCTGTGATACTAACGGAGTACTAAAGATACTGGGAGAAAGGCAGCCCTTTTAGGGTCCTTCACACTCTACTTTTAAAGAACCTCAGTGGTGCTGATCCGTACCCGCCCGCCTTCTCTGATCCCGGATTGCCGCTTGGGTGGATAAGATTTCTAAAACACACACAACAACTCTGTACAGTTTTAATGTACCAAGAGACTCATGTAGCCCTTTTCCCCTGTATCATAAGCCTCTTTAAAGAAAAAGAAAACAAGCAAAAAAAAAAAAAAGGAAAGGAAAGGAAAAAAAAGCAAAGTGAATTCAACTTTTTAATTATAAATATAAAATATAAATATATAAATATATATAAATATATAAACTTTTTTTTAAAAAAAACTGTGAAAAAATTATGAAATTATAAAAGCAAACACAGTCTGACATTTAGACTCTTTATTTTTTATTTCCTGTTGGATTGTGACTGTAAAAAGAGAACACAGGGGGAACAGGCAATCCAGGCATTGCTTACATACGAAGTGTGTACTGTATTTGCAGAAGCAACTTACGTGAGCTTAAAGAGACACAGAGAGAGAGAGAGAGAGAGAGAGAGAGAGTGAGAGAGAATTTATGCGAATGTTAAATAGAAAGCACTTAACTGCCCATTGCCTTCTATGGAACACAAGGATTTTTTGCAGACAATCGAGAGGAAAGGAGCCAGGTTTTTGTCCCCTCTTCCCCCCACCCCCCGTGTTATGTTTTTTTATGTTTTCAATTCCCACCCTTTTTTTTTGCATTCTGTTTGTTGCCGAATTCTGTGTGATCCTTTTTCATAAAAAAAAAAAAAAAACTGATTGAAAAACGAACAACCGGAACTCTGCCTTTCTTTGCCTGGCTTTTTATTGTTACGTCTGCAATCCTGCCCCAGGGGCCCAACCTACAAAACTGCGATGCCCTGGGAGGCCTTTGAGTCTTTTCAGAGTATAGATGCCACCCCAAAACCGTGAATGGCCAAGTTGCCAGTCCGAGATCTAAGGTAGCGGTCCCAGACATAACCCTACCGCCTTCCTGTCTTCTCCAACAAACACTTCCTAACTAAAGATGAGACCATGCTAATGTAAGAATATAGTACATGATATTATAACCATGTTAGCCTTCTGTTTACAAATTCAAGAGTTAAGTGTAGCACATGTACAGACTATAACTGTTTTAGTTGTTCAGACGTTTTAATAAATTAGCATGAGCATTCGTGGGTTGCAACGCATTTCATCAGATGCTGTAAAGGGAATTGGAGGCTTTGGGTCTGAAAAGGTGAGGTTTAAGTGTCCTTTTGGACTCAGGGGCTGTTTGCACAAAGCACTATTATTTACAATATATATTCAAAAGATTTCGCAGTGGTGAACAACAGATAGGATAAAAGAATAAAAATGCATCTTTAAAAAATTACTATTCAAAAAAGAAACAGAGTTCTGATAAAACCCAAGTTCTGGGAAAGCTTCTGAAACAACAACATGTTTGTCTGAACGTAGCCAGGGGGCTTGTTAACCATGCAGTGTGGTTTGTTAACCACACTGAACATCCATACTACAAACCATGGGTTCTCAAGGTGGCTTGAGAAAAATAAGCCATGCTAGCTGCTTTCAGACAACCCACAGTTCAAAACAACCCACCCTCAAAACACTGAGTATGGGTTAGAGTGTTGTGTGAATAGCCCCAAAGCCTCCAGTTCCATTTATACCATCTGATGGTGGGTTGTAACCCATGAAAGCTCGTGCTAATTTATTAAAGTATCTGAACAACTAAAGGTGCAATCAAGCATGGATGCCTGGGGAATTCTGGGAGTTGTAGGACTTTTTTCTGTCTAAACATGCGTAGGATTGCACCCTAAAACAGTTAATGTATATGTGTGCTTTCCCTTGAATAGGACTACAGAAAGCTGCCAATACTGACTGGCACTGGCTTTCTAGGGTTTCAGGCAAGAATATGTCCAGCCCAACCTGGAGGTGTAGAGGATTGCATCTGGGATCTTTTGCACGCCGCGCTTTTGTTCTACCATTGAGCCCTTTCCCCTTAATTTGTCCAGTTTCACCTTTCCAAGGGCTGCTATGAAGGACAAGACAGAGGGAATAGCAGCCTGGAAACAAGGACCAAGGGCTGCATTAGAGGGAATAGAAAATCCCAGGAGCCAGGGACAAAATGCTGGGGCTGTGTCTTGCGACTTCTTTAATGGGCTCCTTCATGGGTCTTCCAACCTCTTTAATGGGCCCAATTCATACATGGCACGTGAATTGTACATGCAGTTGATCGTAGGAATGCAGCTCACATTTCGCTTCAGCCTCTTCTGGGCCTTCTTCACCTCCCCCACCTTTCCCCCTGCAGATGGATGAGGAGAGTGGATCTATAGTGGCACACTTTCTTTTAAAAACATTGCTCTCTCTCTCTCTCTCTCTCATCTATCTATCTATCTATCTATCTATCTATCTATCTATCTATCTATCTATCATCTATCTATCTGGATATGGCAGTCAACATTCCTAGTAAGGCTTACTTTACTCAGTTGTGTTATACGGTGTGTTTCATGCGACACTTCCTACGTGCCGGCTCTGTGAATGATCAGCCTAGTTGGACAACAATGCCATCTTGATGACACTTGTATCATCCCTTTTCGTACTGCTAGGCAAGAACACCGCACACTCAGGTGCACGCACACACACACACACAGCGGTGCAGAGTCCCATTTACAGGTTGTGAAATCGGTAGGAGGGATTTCTGTCTGGTTTTGGGGGTGGGAGCGAATTTTCGGCAGGGTGACGCGAAACGTGTTCTGCCAGCTCCTTGCTGCTGCCGGCCGTTTTTAACGGGCTGGAATGGCGTTGTGTGTCCTGCTGTAGCATCGTTGTGAAGCATTCTGGGGGAATGGATACTGAGCAGCTCAGGGGTACCAGTGAATCCTCTTGCTATTGAAATTCACCCATCGTGGAAACGCGAAAGGGGCATTTTGCCCCACTTTCCATCCCTAAGGCCCTCTTCACCCCTCCCCAATCGAGGCTGAACTTTTGCCCCATTCACATTTCAACCTAGTGCCAGTTTTTCAGGGCAATTGCCCCCAGCTGGCCTTCCTGTCTTTTGCTATCTTTCAGAAATATTATATCTTCTTTGACTTAGGGGACAGCCAGGTCATGGACCTTTAAAAGAGAAGGAAAGAGAAGGCTATTTTATACCAGGTTCTGATCTTCAAAGAGATTATCTTGAACTTGCCTTTTGCTTTTGCAAGAAACGTGACAGTCCATAAGGACACGTGGGCAAAGCCAGAAATGTCCTGAATGCGGTGGAGCAGCTGGCTGCATCGCCACCGTGGGGCTGCAGGGTTGGACTCAGCCTGCCAAGCAGATGGGCAGATGTTTCCAAGCACTTGCACGGTACAGAGTGCACACATCTGCGTGATGTCCTCCCTTCTTGCTTACAGCAGCCTTTTGAGCTGCCAGCAGGGCAGAGCTATGAGTGGTTGTTGTTCATTTCCAAAGGTTAGCTTCAGATGCCCATTTCCCAAAGAGTAGCCAGTTCTCACCTCGGTCAAGATTTAAGTCCACACACAGTCTAGTTAGCAGTGCCTCTTGTGGCATTAGGTTACAGTCTACTCCTCACCTCTTTCCTCAAATAGCAGGTGACAACAGTACCCTGCAGGCCAGCCTGGCTAGAATTCATTGGCTTTGTTCACATTGTTTAGAGGCGGCTTTGCGTTGCATGGTCTGCTCCTTCCAAGGCGCCGGTTGTTTTAATGTGCATTTTCAATTTCTTCGGGCCTCCATCTAGATTTGCAGCTAAGGTTACATATTCCGGCAGATGTTGAGCGCTCAGGTCCCAAGCTAGCTATTAGCACTGTGACAATCTGAAATGACATTGGTCCCAGTCCAGCATTCGGGTCGTGCAGAAAATAGCACATACAAATTGGTATTAACTTACAATGCTGCCTTTTGTTGAATCAAACCATTGGCTTATCAAATCCAGGATTGTTTATTTAGCCTTCTCCCAACTTGGTGCCCCTCTGATATTTTCGGGAGCGCCCAGAATTCCTGACCATTAGCCATGTTTGCAAAGGCTGATGGGAGTTGAAGTCCAAAGCAACCGGAGGGCACCATTTTGGAGAAGGCTGGTATAGGCAAACTGGAAGGGGCTTGTTAGGCTCTCAGGAAGGATGGTGGTTGTTTTCTGCCTTGCTAAGTACAATCCAGTTTATGTATTTAAACTAATGATGTCAGGAACTGTGTGCAAAGCAGGTGCAAACAGGGCTTTGCACAGGAATCTCAAACTCAAGCTAAAATTTCTCAGGTGGCCTTTTTTTCCTGAGAAAATGTCTGAGACCTTTTCTTTTTCTCAGCCCCTAGAAAAAGGGCTACTTTGCAGAATTTTCTCTGAATATTCTCCCCTATTTTGGGGTTGTTGTTTTTTTGTTTTTTTTGGCGGGACCTGCTATTTCACCCTTAAATGCCTCAGGATAAGGTGAAGTCCAGGGCATTGTAGAGAATGCAAAATGGCAGCCGGACTGCCAACAGTGTTACTGCTTCTTGGGTGGTCGTGGGGGGGGGGGAGAAAAGAAGCTGTTCAACTGTCACTACTGATTGTGAACCCCACATGCAAGAAATGGTTGAGGAATTCCTCCTCCTCCTCTGGAAATTCAGTGAAAACGTCCCTCTCTGCCCACAAATAGGGTGGAGAATGCAGAGAAGCTATTTGCCCATTGCTCTACTCCAAACACTTCTCAAAGCCCAGGACTGAACCAAACCCTAAACAACTTGGGTCTAAGATACCTTCTCCCTTATCAACCTGCTTGGTCACTGAGGTCATCCGATGGGATGTTCCTGTTGGTTAATGTGATGGCTCCCTTTCTGGGGAACTCCCCGCCTCTGGTGGTCAGGCAGGCACCAACAGTGTATGTGTTTTGGCGCCTGCTGAAAATACCTATATTTAAACAAGCCTTCCTTGATTGACCAGCCGATTTTTATTGGTATTCTCTTTTTGGTTTTAAATATGGTGAGGTTTTTTTTTTTTTAATGTATTTTATTGTTCACTGCTCTGGAACCTGCTTAGATGTGAAGCATTATATAAACACTGTAAATAAATATAATCAAAACAGGCACTTTTTAACAGGCTTCCCCCAACCTGGACTACAACTCCCAGCATTCCTGACTGTTGGCCAAAACCAAGTCGGGGAAGGCTGGCTTTACATCTTTGATTTAATAATCTCCAGCTGAACTACCATGGGCATCTTGCTCCGTCGGAGGCTAGAGATGATGAGAAGGAAGAGGAGCCCTAGTGTATCTGTCTAGCAGAGCTTGGATTCTATGGGGGGGTGGGGGTGGGGTTCTACATCAGCCACCTTAGCTAGGACTGGGCCTTGGAGCCATGGCTCAAGCCCCCCTCCTTAAATGACCACCCAAGGGAGCAGCAAGTGCTGCACGGCAGAAGACATGATTATGTTGTAGTTGAAGTGAGTTTAAAATGCAAAACTGCACATGCTCAGGGAATATTATTACTATTATCATCATCATTATCACCATTTTCTATTGGGCCTGGCAAACTGTGTTGTAGCAGTAGTTCTAACGTGTAAGGGATGTAGAAGGAGTTGTAAAGCTGATAGGTGGTTGGGGGTGGCGGCGGGGACAGAGGGAGATCTTAGTTCTGCGCTTCTCAAGTGGAATAGTACACCTGGCCAACCACAGTGCCCTCCCCCTACGAGAATGTTAAGTCCAGGTCTAAAATCACCCAGCTTGCACCACTAGTCTCCCAACCCTGGCAGGGGCACGATTGGAAGCTGCGAACTCCATATCTTGCCAGGTTCCAAGCCTTCGCCCTCTAGTTTCCATACTGGCCCAGGCTGGCCAAGGGTCCAGATGAGTTGGAAGCAAATTGGCAACCTGGAACCCAGAGCTCTGCCATGAAAACTGGGCTTGTGTTTCCCAGCCTGGGACCACCATTGGGCTTGTGCCATCAATGCTGCCGAAGCCACGATGACATGAGGTCCTTGCACCAAGATGCCCCGTCTGAGCAGTGCCTGATACGCCATCCAGCCCCTGAGAAGAAACTGAAGCGAAAGCAGTGAGCCGACGCATGTAGGAAAAAAACCCCAACCCGGTAGTTTTATTCATCAGCAACCACGCATACGCACACAACGGAATCCACAACAAAGAGCTGGTGGGGGTGGACAGGGGTGGGTGTGAAGCCCCTGCATTCTCTTAAGAGATGACTTATCGGCCTGGCCAATGGTTCTAGCGCCCTGTGGACGCCAGCGAGGATGGGTCGGCTGCGCTGAACAAGAGATGTAGCTGGGCATGCAGACACCGAGCGGGGAAGGTGGGCGATCGGCCTTGCCGTTTGGGCCGAGTTGCTTGGAGCGACGGTGCCCTAGGCTGACTTGATTCGCAACCCCGGCGCTGTGGGTGCGCCATGGGGAGACAACGCAGGCCCCGGAATTGGGGTGGGTGCACATGCGCGGGACGGAGGCAAAACAGACATTTGGCAGAAGACACGGGGTTTGTGCCAAACGGCAGCGACGAAGCAGGCCAGGGGGCGGGGGTGGGTGGGAAAGGTGCAATTTGAAGGCAGTGAGGAAGGCCTGCTTAATTGGTTGGCCGGCCTTCCGCACCACCTCCTCCGTTTGGGATTCTCAGATGTTTCTTAGCCACAGTGAGTAGATAAATTTGGGAGTGATGGAGAAAAGCACCTGGTGGATGAAGGGTTAAGCACCCTTCCCCTCCACCCCAATTTCCTCTCCAAACCACTTACCCACAGTCACAGGCATGTCCGTATTTTTTTTTTCATCTGCAGCAGCCGGGGGGGGGGGGTCTTAGTTGCCGCAGATAAGAGTACAGCCTGCATCTTGGAAATCCCAAACTTTGGAGGCACAAAGTGAAGATACAGATGTGCAAGCTGGCCGTAGCTGTGCCAGTGGTTCTGAACTGGGTGCCCGGATATCGTTGGCAGTGGCGTGAAAAACAGGCCCCTATTAGCAGCTAGTGAGCTCAAAAGAGGCCAACGGTACTAAGCAAATGCACCTAGCTGCCTCATTCAAGAAGCATAGTGTCTCTTTATTTGCAGCTGGGGCAGGGCATATATTTGATGCTTCTACAAAGCCAATAGGCCAGTCCCAGCTAGAAGGGAGCTACTTCCCACACGCGCTCGGCTTGAGGCAAGGGATTTTTGTATATATGGCAGTGATGGTGGAGGAGATGGCCTGATTTGAAAACACCAACGCCTAGGATTAAAGAGGCTTTCTACTTGCCTCGGAGTAAAAATCTCCACCCTTGCCCTTGGTGCAGCAAAAAAAAAAAAAAAGTATTGGTGATTTATTCTTTCACTGTATTTGCCACCTCAGGCAGCTGGTTCACTCTGCCTAATGGCAGGATCGGCCCCGCCAGCGCAGCTCTTAGGTTCTTAGTAGGATCACATAGTACAGTTTTTCCTGGACTGTACCACTTAAAAACTGCAGAAAAGTCTAGGTAAAATCTCATGTTTGAATGCTTCAGTATCCCACAACTGCCCTGCACTGAGAAAACTAGCAAGTCAGGAAGACGAAAACCCTCCTCTCCTACAAGCTAGCTTTGTAGTTCAGGGAAGGGTTAGTGATTTTTTATCAGAGGACCATTCAAATGGAAGGTTCTACCTGCAGCCTTAAGTGGTACAATCCAGGGAAAGCACCAGGCATGATCAGCTTCTACGGGAAGAAACAGGCCCCCATTAAGTCCAAAGCTCCTGGGGTGGCCATTTTCCTCCTGGACCTCTGTCCCAACCAGATCAAAATGTGCAGCACCATGCGCAAAGCCAGGCTACCCCATCCCTAATTTTGTGGGAGCATTTTCAGGCCGTCACGAGCGTAGAAGGAGAATCATCATGGTTGAGCGGAGGGTGTGTGTGTTTTTCTTCTTCTGCCATCACAAGGCAGCCCTCCCAAAAGACAAAATGGAGGACAGCCAATGCAGCTCCTCCTGCAAAGGAAGGGGCAAGATGGCGGCCTCAGCATGGTGGATTTGGATGCCACTAAGGGTGGCAGTATCGGAGACGGCCAGATCCGGCCCACGGGAAAGTGACCCTGCACCAACCCAGTTGGAATGAACTAGCTGTTCATTTCAACAAGACCCGTACGGAGGACGTCCCCACGGAGCGTGAGCCATGCAAAACTAGTGCGTGTGTGAGTGAGGGTGTCGTTTGGGTTTCCCATCGTCCACACCAAAGTGCCTGGGGCTGCTTCTGCAGTGCGAAAGATTCACAGGATCTCCCCCGCCGCCCCATCTCTCTCCAGCTTGCCTGCAGCCCACGGGTGGGACGCAGCCTTTGGAGGACTCCTGCTCAGTACCCCGCCGTGATCGAGCTGTTGTAGGTTTCGGTGCGGAAGCAGCTACTGTGGGACGTGCTGGTGAGGCTGTAGGCGAAATAGGCCACTGCGGAACCCAGGGTCAGCCCTGTCATATAGGATACAGTCATGGTGTTACCTGGGAAGGGGAAAATGCGACAGACAGGTGGAGCGGTTAAACAAGATGGGCAGTATCCAATGGTAGTCTCATTCCCTTCCATGAGTCCACTCGGTGTAGGACTGCCATTGGATACTTCCCAATGGAACTTAAACCTTAAGTTTGGTCTCAGCAATCTCAAGTGAAACTTCAATCATCATTGCTCCCAGCGTGTTCCAAAAATGTATCTTCAATCAAGGGAAAATACATATCTGCAAAACCCAAATGCAAATATTCAACATACTCTAAAAGAAGAACATCAAACGTGCTAAACTGCACTCAACAATTACTGTATTATGGATCCGTAACCTAATGAGCAGTATTGTGTACGTTACGGTTCCCTAGTGCAGTAATGACTGCATGCAGTTCATTCCACTGGATGTTGGGCTTTTAGAGTATGTTTGGTTCTTGCATTTTCTTTTTGCAGATAAACGTTTTCCCATTATGAAGACACATTTTCAAAATGTGTTGAGAACTCTACCAATCTGTGCAAATGACTTCTTTTTCCGTTGTGTTTTTGTGGCCTGACGTCCACCAAAAGGGTCTCCGTGGAAGGATGGGCAGATCACAGAGCTACGTTGCTGCTCACAAGGAGTCTTTGCAAAGTACAAGCCCTCCCTCCATCGTAACAACACTACTGCGAGACTTCATAGCGTGATCTCTTTGTAATCATATGGGGACCAAATATGACATTTCCCATGTGAATAATTTTGGCAGACCCTTTTCCTGCTGCAGCAACAACACCCTGTTATCGTTGGCACCTCCTGGGGGTGAGGTGGGGGGGGTGTCAATCAATTGCTCTGCTTACCTGCCAGTTCTCGCTGTTCTGGGCTCACTTTGCCAGCCGCCAGGATCATGGGGACGCTGCCGAAATATCCGTTGGTGATCCCCATGAGGAGGGAAAAGATGCAAGGCCAGGCAGGGTGGCTAAAAGTGGGCTTCCCGTTGGGATAAACACACATTATAAACAGGGGGATGAAGACCACTCGTAGGCAAGAGTAGATGAGAAGATGGGTTCCTCTCCAGTCATAAGGCAAGGCAGCTAGGATCTGGAAATACAGAGCAAGAGAGTGAGAGGGAGGTCTCGTTATTTCACAGAATCAAATTGAGCTTGTGTGTATTCATAAAAACATAAGAGGAGCCCTCCTGGATCAAATCAAGGGTTGGATCCAGATTTATGCTGGATCAACTAAGCTTGCAGAAGTGGATTTCCACACTCCCTCCTTCCCACGAAAGCCCTTCCATCCCCCTGAAAATGCTACACAGAGGGGCTGTTTGCACATAATGCTCAGCCATTGTGGATTAATTTCCCCATAGGGCTTAGCAGAGCATGCCAGCCGCCATTTTGAATATGCAAGCGGTGATGGCTCATAGCTTACTGTGTTGTAGGAACCTGGGACTGTGGGTATTTGAGGGGGTCAAAAACCTTCAAGTAACTCATAGCTTGTTTTAGGGTTATCCGAGGGTTGTCTACCACCACAAACACTCCACAATGCTGGGTTTGCACAACATAGCAAACCCTCATGTAGAGAAGAAACCTCACATGGAGAGATATCGCACAGGCAAAGAAAGAAAGAAAGAAAGAAAGAAAGAAAGAAAGAAAGAAAACTAGTTCTGGAGTTGGTTTGTAAACAGCCGCTCACATAATCTACCTGTGGTAAGGGGAATATTCTGCAAACTATAAAGGAGCCAGGTTATGTCAAATAAAAAATGTCAGGCTGTCTACGTGCCCCATAATGACTCCAGTGTGACCAGAAAGGTTGTGAAACAAACAGCTGGGGCTAGAAACATGTATACACTCATTTACAGTGTTGTTACAGAACAAAGAACTATAGATGATGATCAGGGGTCTGGAAACAAAGCCCTATGAGGAGAGACTGAAAGAACTGGGCCTGTTTAGCCTTGAGAAGAGAAGACTGAGGGGAGACTTGATAGCACTCTTCAAATACTTGAAAGGTTGTCACACAGAGGAGGGCCCAGGATCTCTTCTCGATCATCCCCAGAGTGCAGGACACGGAATAATGGGCTCAAGTTACAGGAAACCAGATTCCGGCTGGACATCTGGAAAAACTTCCTGTTAGAGCAGTACGACAATGGAACCAATTTCCTAGGGAGGTGGTGGGCTCTCCCACCCTAGAGGCATTCAGGAGGCAGCTGAACAACCACCTGTCAGGGATGTTTTAAAGTGGATTCCTGCATTGAGCAGGGTGTTGAACTTGATGGTCTTAGAGGCCTCTTACAACTCTACTATTCTATGATTCATGTAAGTGAACCAAGTTGTGTGCAGCAGAGAGAATGGCCAAAAGAAATCATTCCCCACCGCAATCACAAGTAAAATGTATTTCTGAATGGGGCAGCCCAATGCCAGGGGATTAGGCCAACCCCTACCTTGCCCACAAAGTCCGAGAGGTTGAAGATAGCCATGATAAGGATGGGAAGCCATTCTCCGAGAGTACAGTTCCGGATTTCGGATTCCAGCCCAGGAAAGAGGCACAGTGTGATGAAATAAGTCATCGCTATGGAGAGCATGTAGGCCCAGATCACCCTGGAGACGATATAGCGATGCAGCATCATATCTGTGGGACCAAAGGAGTCAGCATCAGGTTGCGATCACTCGTACAGGCAGACCATTCAGCCGACCTTCTGCATCCAAAGTTGGTGTGCTTTACCACGTGTTCCGCATCCCTGAACTACGAGCACTGTGGCACAGAATCTCAGCTTAACCACTGACTCACTGGGCCTGTTCACACAACATGCTAATCCATGCTCAGTGGTTGACTGTGGGTTGTTGTTGAACCATGGGTTAGCATGTTGTCTGAATGCAGCACATTTTATGCAGTGTGGCTCGTTAACCACCCTGAACAACCCAACAACAAACCATGGG
The DNA here is from genome assembly GCA_029215795.1 of Anniella stebbinsi. Lineage (NCBI taxonomy): Eukaryota > Metazoa > Chordata > Lepidosauria > Squamata > Anniellidae > Anniella > Anniella stebbinsi. The sequence continues at coordinate 56,378,504 of JARDYH010000007.1, forward strand.
TTCCCAAAGTGGCTTGCGTGAGAAAAATAAGCCACACTGCACGGTTAACAAGCCACCCTGTGGAAAATGTCCTGGGTTTGGACAACAGGCTAACCAGCTGAATATGGGTTAGGGTGTTGTGTGAACAGCCCCATTAGGATGCTCTCTTCAAATCACTCTCTCAGGTTCAGGCCCATGCTCCACCCTTGGACTTTAACATGGGGATAATAATAAATATCTACTTACCTTACAGGGTTGTTGTAGGAATGACTGAACATATGAAGATTGAACTTTTAAGAACTTGGCAATTAACATTGTGCCTTTTCCCTCAGTGTAGCATCATCATTACCTCTGAAGCTTGGCCAACTCCTTTTGATTTTGGAACGAGGGACGTCAAATCTCATGTAAGTACCGCTGCCGGCCAGCTCACCTTCCTGCCCGAAGGTGTCGGGAGGGCAGACCTCTTGCACACGAGGCCGATTCTCCTTGGGCAAGAGGGAAAGAAAACAACGAGCTTCAGGTATAGAGTTGCATGTGTATTGTGTGTGTGTGTATGTGTGTCTGCTTTATGCAATTGTCTATTACTTGCAAATTTTAAAAGAGAGATAGAGTCATAGGGTTAGAAGGGGCCATTTAGACCAACTCCCTGCTCAGTGCAGGAATCCAGTTTAAAGCATCCCTGACAGATGGCTGTCTAGGCTCTGCTTGGGCTTTCCCTTCTTGATTGCAAAGATGAAATGAAATAAAAATGAAATAATAATCACAATCATCATCATCATCATCATCATCATCATCATCAATAATTCAATTCCATACCATTTGAAAACATTTTTAACAAGGAAAAACTGTAGACAAACCTTTTGCTACATCTATATTAACATTTGGTAACACATCTAGGAATCAGAGACACTGGCCTCCTGGGGCCAGATTTGCGCCACAAGCGGCCAGTTGCCTGTCCCTGTCCTGGGCATCAGCCTTTGGCCAGCTTTCAGTCATATCTAATTATGTGCAAATCTATGGCATACATCTGAAGATGTGCATAGATGTACCAAAAGACCAGGAGCTGCACTACATAGTTCTGCAGTGTGGCAAGCCCGGCTTCTTTCCACGTTTGGAATAGGGATTGTGGACAAATCCATTTGCGGGGTTTGTGGAGTTCGACTGGTTTTCCTAGGCTTGCCCCCAAACTTTGTTTCAGTTCCTGCTGCAGCGCCCCACTCTGTCTGCAGTGAATCAGACCATTTCATGGATTTTCTGGGAATTCTGTGCCTTTTTCTTTTGGGTTCTGCAATTGCACAAATTCCTGAGCCATTTCTGCAGATTATAGCTGAGTCCGTGCAAATCACAGCCGAATATGCGCAAATGACACAAATTAAAACAATAAGTCATGAAAATTGCTCAGAAATGTGTGCAAATTGCAGAACCTTTTCCCCATTCCAAAAAAGTGCAAAAAAATAAAATAAAGGTTCCTGGAGTTTAGGGAACAGCCCACAGCTCTGCTTGCAAAGTGAGTCTGTACAGGCCACGGAACTCCGTCAAGCCAAAAAAAGAACTAGATTTCCCAGCGCAGGACATCCCTAATTTGGAATGCCAATGACAGGCATACTAATCTGCAAATCAAACAGGGATTCGGTCTTGACTCTCCCCCCCATGCTTCGGGCAGAACATTTGCCCCTTTCCAAAATATTGCTTAAGCGCAACATGTACGTCCATTCCTCTGTATATTTGTTTCTCTGTTTTAAAAACACATAGCGAAAGCAATGCGATCCATTTTAGGAAGTTGAAACACCCCTCTCATGATGTCATCTGGAGCCAGCCAATCCGCCCTGTGTGCAGCCAGTTTCAGCTGCCAAAGGAAGAATGGTTCCCCCCCACAAACACACACCCCTGAGCACGATCCTTAAGAGAAGACTGCACATCTGAACAAAACCAGCGATGTCTGTCTGGATTCGCCTTGACCTTTACTTGGCGGTGGAATTTCAGAGGGGCAAACGTCACAAACGCAGAAGTGTAAAGCTCAGCATGAACTGCATTACCAACGTGGACCGGGAGAGGGCATCACTGACCACATTCAAACAAGCACTTATATGTAGCCAAACCACAAGATTTTACCAAGCCTACACGGAGCCTCCAATTCCCCCTTCCCCCAAAAAAGATAGCCATGTAAGTCTATTTCAGAAAGAACAACAAAAAGGGTCTTGTGTCAAGATAAAGGATTAAAAAACAACACATTATATGTGTTTATTGTTTTACCTAATCCCAGAGTGCTTGTTATCTTTAACCAGAGCACTGCGAATGACTAATATTAATAATGTGATTGCCACTTTTTTCATTTGTTCTCCTTCTCACCTGACTGTTTGTAGTTCTCCCCCACATCATCCCAAATGTGTACTGTATATAAACCAGGAACTCTCCATAACAGTCACAAGAACATCATAAGAGCTGTGCTGCATCAGACCAAAGATCCATCTAGTCCAGCATTCTGTTCACACATTTGCCAACCAGCTGCTCACAAGAAATCCACAAGCAGGACACGAGTGCAGCAGCACCCTCCTGCCCATGGTCTCCAGCGACTGGTGTACATAGGCATAGTCCCTCTGATACTGGAGGTAGCATATAGCCATCAGGACTAGGTAAGATGTTACATGCATCTGAAGAAGTGGGCTCCTCCATCACACCTAATTTCCGCCCCTGGTTTGCCTCCACGTTTTTTTTACCAGCTCATCAAGCTGATGATCCCTTTCACCTGAATAGCTGCTCTTTTGCTCCTTCTCCACTCCACTCTACTCCACCCCTCCCCTTCTCTTTCTCCCTCCAGTCAGATGAGTACTTCAACTGGACTGCCTTTCTCCGACCCTTTAGTCTGGCTCTTTGGGGGCATTGAGGGAGTACAATCCTGTCTCTGCAGACATTCGGGCGTTGTATGGTTTTAACAAAGGCTTTCAAGCCTGGGATGCAAGGTTTGGGTTTTATATTGAGGCTTGGAGCTAACTGCTGGGAGAGATCGCTTTTCCCTGCCAGGACCTGATGCAATCTATTCAACCCCCAGTTCCTTTAAAACTACACGGAGGCTTAGGGTGCATTAAATGCGCTTAGGGAAAATAATCCAGACTTTTAGCGTTCTAGGAAAGGCTGGGGAAGAGGCGGGTTGCCAGCAGGACAGGCACGGCGTCATGCAAGTACCGTGCTGCAAATCCGCACGCCAGGCATGGTGAGAGTGCACTAAATCGCTGGTGTGATGGCGCTCATAGTCCACAAAAGCTTATGCTAGAATAATTTCGTTCGTCTTTAATGTGCCATAGGACACTGTTTAAAACATGAGAAGGAAGCAAGCAGTTTCGCTCTCTTGCCCCCGCCCCCAAAAGCAACGTACAAATCTGATGTCTTCTGCAGTGACGTCATGGTGGACTCTGTATCCGGTGCTGTTGTCCACAGCCCCTTTGAGGTCAGGTCCCCCGTCACGGGAGCGGGCAGTATAGTACTTCACAAAATGGGTCCGCTTTACCAAAAGGTGGAGGATGAAGCAGGTGAACTCCAGGCTGATGGAGATGAAAAAGAAAATGATGGTGTTCTGCTTCTCATCCGACAAGAGGAGTTTGGTGAAGATGCGGCTCAGAGAGATGATTACTCCAGCAGTGCCTGGAAGAGGGAGCAGAAAGGGTGACTCAGCAGCGGGCCCTGGGCCTTGCAATGATCATGTCCTACAGTAACTTCTCATTTCATGCTACAGCAGCCTTCCGCAATCTGGTGCCCTCCAGATGTTTTGGAATTCGGCACCCATCGGACCAAGGCAATGGTCAGGAATGCTGGGAGTTGTCGTTGAAAACAGCTGGAGGGCATCAGGTTGGGAAAAGCTGTGATGGAATCCGCGTGCAGCTGCCTCGTGTGGCAAACCGCTGAACTGCAGGTGGCCAGCCTTCTCAGTGAAGAACCTTCCGGACTAGTCCAGGATGGACTCCACCCACCCAGGCTGGCCATTGGATCCCTCCAGACAGGAAGGAGTATAAAAGACTTCCTGTTCAGCTCAGCTGTGCTTAAGCTCTGGTGTGTTCCTATATCCTTGGTTATTCTTCATGGTTTGTCTGCCTTATGTATTTGGTAGTTATTTATTAATAACTCAGCATTGGCAGTGATTCTCCAAGATGTCAGGTAGGATTCTTTCCTGGAGATGCACGGGATCGAATCTGGGACCTTCTTTATGCAAAGCAGGGTACCCCCGATCTACAGCTTCTTCCTGAGGGTGGATTGCAGAACAACAGTAGTTCAGAAATGAGAAGGCTCTCTGAAGATGACCTCCATTGGTCAGGAATGGGATTATTCTGCCCAGAAGCAAAATATACTATGCAAAATCTGCAAAACGACTTCTTTTCTTGATGCCAAACTCTGGGGTCACCCTGGTACTGGGTCGTATTATGTTTATGGTGAAGGATATAAACATTAGTAATCATGGATTTATGGCCTGGACCATAAACATCACAACGAGATCTGTCCCGCATTACAAAGAAACTGCAGATGTTTTAGTTGTAGGTTAGCGAACTCTAATCCCTTTTTCTGCTTTTCTGGAGTCGAGTTGATGCATCTTCCAATTAAAGCTTGCAGGCCTGTTATTAGTAAGAGTAATACTGCACTTCCCAAGAGCTTTTGCTGCCTTCAGAAATCAATCTGTAGGGTTACCCCAGCTTTGGGACTTCAATATTGGAAAGCAATTGATGAACCTGGGTTACATATCTGCAGACGCGGGGGCTATGAGAGACCTTTTGTAGAATCTCCTAGAACGTGAACTCTGCAAGGATATAATATCAAACAGGGCCAGTTACAGGTAGGAGACCCTCTGCAAAGTGCCCTCTGTCAGTTCCATCCTAGGCTAGTGGGGGGGGGGGGCTCCCCTGGCCACAGACCGACACCAGGGGCTATGTCATGTGCTCTGGGGCATTCTGAAAAATTTAAAAAGGCTGTTCAGCATAGAAGACATAGGGCAGGTGTCAGTGCTAGTGAGTCCAGTGGGGGGCTGAGATCCCGGCTGCTGCCCAGGAGTTCTGGCACCAGGTCTGGACCCAAACATGGTTAGATTTGGGCCTTGATCCGTTCTGCAAAAAAAAAGAATGGCAGAGAGATGCACGCCCCAGACGTTTTGAAGGCAAGGAACTCTCGACGGGCCCCTTGCTTAGTAAGTCTACACATGGTCACCAGCTGCTGTGGCTTCTCATCCTCTCTCTCATCATTGGTAGCACTTGCTGCCACTCAGAGCCAGGGAGCAAGTAGGCCGTGGCGTCTCCTGCTCCTCCTTCTCACCACCTCCGTTGTCTGGGCCAGGGCAAGAGGCAGGTCAACACCGCAGTGGTGAAGAGGAGGAGAAACTCCAGGGGGTCTGGTCAGCGCCCAACCAAGCCTACCTTTGATCCGGCCCTGGCTAGGAGCCGTCCATTTGGATCCTTCCCCCGTATTTTAGACGGCAGGTGAAGACCTTTTTTTACTTTCTCAGTATTTTAATGGGCCATCAGCTTAATTTTTAACTTTGCTGTTTCAACTTGCATTTGAAATCTGTATTAATTCCTGCACGGCTGCTCAGTTTTATCCTGGTTGTGCTTTTATGCAGTATTTTTTTATATTATGTTTTTGGTTGTTTTATATTTTGAATGGTTTTCATGGTTTTGATTTTTGTAAACCGCCCAGAGAGCTTCGGCTATTGGGCGGTATAGAAATGCAATCAATCAATAAAAATAAAATAAACTTTGAAGGAGGGGAAAAAATATAGCCAAGAGAAAGGGAAAATGTTAAAGGAAACTATATGAAATGTTGCCCATCGCATAAGAACATGGCGTGGGCTGTTCCTTTCGGCCCACATCTCTGCTGTATGAATGACTTCCTCTCTACCCCTGACTCTAGGCCAACAGAGCAGCCAACAGAACATATCTGCTAAATATCCATGAGTGTGCCAGGCTGGGTGCCAGGCAGAGTGTTATCGGGAGTGCCCCAGCTGTCAGCCGTTAGCCCCTCTGCCAGTCAACGAGTGGCCACCACGTAGGGCCATCTCTTGGGACCATCTGGCCCAACCACTCTGCCTACATGCTACGGAACCCAAAGCCTGTCGTTGGAGCCAACGGTTGTTGACTCTGATTAGTAGAAAGCTAACAAACGTCAGGGAAGCCGATAAAGCAGAAGAGACTCCATCTTGTAAAGCGGCTCTTCTGTATCAGATGTTGAAGGGCTGAGCCAGCACGCAGGTGAAAATGGACAATGCCTCACAGAAGACTTTCCCCCTTGGGCATGGCGATGAATCCCATCAAAGTGTGGGATTTGAGCTGGAGACGATCAATGATTTATGGGGGGTTGAGAAGTGGATACAGGGAGGCAGCATTTCCCATCGTGTGCCAGAGTACGTCTGTATTTCTTTTATCCTGCGGTCCACCTCTGTTTGAACAGTTTTGGGAGTTTCTTTTTTCTTTCTTTAATCAGCACAAAAAAACCATTAGCCAAAGGTGGAGGTAGGATGTGTATAAACGCCACAAGCAACAACCCTTCTACCTTTTTACACTACTTCTCCCATCTTTTTCTTTTAACCACAGAAAATCCATTGAGTAGGGAATGATGGAATAGGGGCACAATGTATTTAGGGTGAAATCCTATGCCTGTTTAGATAGACAAAAGTCCTACAACACCCAGCATTCCCTACTGCTGCCAGGTTGCCGTGACAGTGGGGCGAAGGGGTGGGGGGTGGGGAAGACTACTAACTTGACTACTAAGACCACGAAGACTACTGCAGAGTGGAATGCTTAACTCTTTCGCTCTATCCCGTTTTCCTGGTCTAAATTGCCCCCATCCAAGGTGTTATTTTATCCCAGGCACTTGTACTTTCCCATAGCAGGCTGGGATCAGGAAAACGGCATGGAGGGAAGCATTCCACTCCATACCGCCTGTGCTGTTTTCCCGGTCAAGTTAGCAACCCTCCATGCAGCTGCATGCAAATAATAACAGCCGGGAGATCAGTTACAGATCTCCTGGCACAATGTGTACGCTGGCCCCAAGCGGATGGGTTTAAGGCAATACTCACTCTCACCGGTCATCACTCCCTGGGTGTACCGCTTCGGCAACATCCCAGTGTAGCCATAGAAACTGGATTGCTGCACTTCAAAGGGGGAGACAGAGGGAAGAAAAGAAGGAGGGCAGTTATTACGCAACCATCAGCAAGCTCAAGTAAGAATTGAGATTCATTTGTATTCAAAAGCAACGACCTAATTCTTGCATTCAATCTGGGCTCAATACAGCCCTGGTTATTTATTATGAACGTTTATGTACGTCCTTATTGGCTAAAAAGCCAATAAGGCTTTTTTTTTTGCTTTTGCTTTAAATAAATAATCTGGATCATGCCATCAGTGGGAAACATAGCATGATCCAGCAGGGCTCTGTTTACCCTACTGTGTAATGCACCGCTCCAAGTTATTGCATGGAATGAATCCATGCGGCCATCGCTGCTCTGCTTAGTCAAGGAGGGAGGGAAAGGCTCAGGCCCTATTCATATGATCATGGGGGGTGGGGAGGATGGAGAGGGTTACAGGAACCATGACACGTGTGCCCCACCCCCGGCCATGATTGCAGAACCATGCAGGTCAGCAATGTTCCCTTACCCATCCCTGCAGCGTGGTTTCCTCGCCATCTTCCTGCCATTGCACTGCAGCAGGAATAGGATTGCGCCGACCACTCCAGCCATCACTAGGCAATCTCTACCATATAGATTGTCTATGCCGGCTAGAAGATTGCCGGAAGTTCTGGGCACTCTGGGTGGCAATCTTGGGGGTCGTGGAACAGCTGGATTTACCCACGGAGCTCCTGCCACATGACATGGTAAGCCACTCCCAGATGTGACCCATGGTGGGTTAGCATTGCATGTAAACCCGGCCTCATACTCTCAACTGAGCAAAGGTCTGATTGTCTATGACTTTTTCAGTGTTCGTTTCCAGTGAATTATTTTTCCTTGTAATTTATTTGCTCTTCTTTGGTTCTTCTATATTATTAACTTTTTTAGCTTCCGTTTTACTGCTGCCTTTGTATTTTTCATTTTATTATTGTTGTTTTAAATTTATTGACTTGACAGAACTCATTTTTTATTGATATGGTTGTTGCTTGATGTATATTGGTGTTTTATTGGTGCCACTTTGGACATTTCTATTTTGGAGGTGGAAAAAAGGAGGATATATAGGTTTCTTTAGGGTATATAAGTATACAAGTTGCTGGTAAAAGCAACACCATAAAGACACAGTCTATGAAAGTTTATACCAGAATAAATTTGTTAGTCTTTAAGGTGCCACAAGAGGCTTTGCTATTTTGGCTGCAACAGACTAACACGGCTACCCCTCTGGAAATTGTATACTGGTAAAGAAGAATACCCTAGCCGTATGGTAGTGGTGGTAAGGCTCCATTCGCCTTCTCCCAGACAATCTGCCCCGCACTCTCAGGTCCTCTGGGAAGAATTTACTTCAGTCGGCCTAGGCTGACAACCGTTACCCAGAGGACCTTCTCTTCTGCCGCTCCCAGACTGTGGAACGACCTGCCAGGAGAGATCCGCCAACTTACCAGTCTTCAAGAATTTAAGAGAGCTATAAAGACTGATCTCTTCTGGCAGGCACACCCAGTCGAATTTTAAGACTTGGTTGATTTTAATGATGTATTAATTTTATATGCTTTTAATTAGTTTATGTAATTTATATATATTTTTGCATTGATGTTGTTCCCCGCCTCGATCCGGAGGGAGAGGTGGGTAAGAAATAAATATTATTATTATTATTTATAACAAAGCTGAATAGCCACACCCAGGCTGCCCGTCTTCCCTCTCTATACCCTCTCTATACCCATCCCCACACATACCTGTGCAACCAAACGCCACTACGCCCACCGCAATGAGGTTGATGGCATAGGCTTGCCGCCGGGAGAAAAGATCCAGCCAGACATCGCAGATGCTGACAAAGAGAAGGGGCCCCAGTGCAAACAGGTACCCTGTAACCAACGAGAGGCAAAGAGAGAACACATCATTCAATTCTAAATAAGAGATGCCGGGGGATGAAAGCTGCCAGGAGAAGCCGCATTCTCTGGCAGGCAAGCCAATAAGCAAGCAGGCAGCAGCGTCTCCTCCTCCTCTTCCTCTTCCTCCTCCTCCCCCTCAGCACCACTGTTTTCTGGGCCAGAGCGAGAGGCAGGTGAGCCAGCAGGTTGTCATGGTGAAGAGGAGGAGGACCTCCATGGACCGCCTGCTTCCATCCCCTGCCTCTTTATTTTATTAATTATTAAGTAATTAATAGCAACAATGTAATTAATTAATTGCATTTCTATGCTGCCCAATAGCTGAAGCTCTCTGGGCGATTTACAATAATTAAAACCACAAAATATACCATAAGATACAGTAGGGTGTTCAAAGAGACGTGGCCAAATCCAGGACAGAAAAAGACTCAGCAGCAGGATACTGGACTAGGGTGACCCTATGGAAAGGAGAACAGGGCTCCTGTATCTTTAACATTTGTATTGAAAGGGGAATTTCAGCAGGTGTCATTTGTATGCATGCAGCACCCGGTGAAATTCCCTCTTCATCACAACAGTTAAAGCTGCAGGAGCCCTGCCCTCCTTTGTATCTGCTTACTCTAATATAGCTCCTGCAACTTTAACTGTTGTAACGAAGAGGGAATTTCACCAGGTGCTGCATGCATACAAATGAAACCTGCTGAAATTCCTCTTTCATTACAACTTTTAAAGATACAGGAGCCCTGTCCTCCTTTCCATATGGCCACCCGAAGTTACTGGACTTACCCACAGCAATCCTGGTGTGGAGACTGAGCATTTCTACCAGGGCATTGTTGAGGATGACAGCAACCAAGGCGACCAAGATGTAGGTAAGGCTCATATCAAACACGATAGAGGTCCCTGCAGACGGACACAGAGGAGAAGAATGAAGCTGAAGGCAGACAAACAAGGTAAAGCCATGAGAGGGACATTGCAGGCCCTAAATATCTTTTGTGCAGCATTTTCAAAATTTCAAAATATATTTAGAGCTAAATGTTTTGGCTTCCACCCTCATCAGCAGCAGTGATGTCAAATGGATACCAAGACTAGCAGTTTGGAATGCTGAGACACTCTTGCTATCCATTTAACATTGCAGCTACTGATAAAGGCGGAAGCCAAAACATGTAGCTCTAAATATATTTTAAAATTATTATATTGTTAGTCTGTCTTTCTTATATAGTTTGACTTAAGACTGTCTGCATCCACAATGGATCCGGAGCCTCCTTCTTGCTTTGCTGTTGTGCTGCTAGATACCTACCTTTCTGTCTCTCTGTATATATTCACATATATACAGTTTTAATGGTTTTAGTTTCAGAATCTTTAAACGAGTAGTGAATGACCTGTGGTATAATGACTGAGTCTAGCAAAAGAGCCTAAATCTTACAACTTTGGAGTGTTAAAACATTGAGAAATTATACCTGGGTACTTGCGATGAAGATAGTCCACATCTGTAATGAAGCTGTTGTAAGGCAAGAGGAACCCCACTCCTGCTAGCAGCATAGCGAAGTAAATCCCATGGTACCGATCCTGGGGCTCCGGTTCTTCACAGACTGTAGCCCAAAAGGAGAGAGCAAGGAGGAGTAAGGGTTTCAATCAAGGTGATGAGACAAGGCATCCTTTCATCCAGCAAGTGTTTTCAGGCAGCCTAGAAGATCCAGAGCTGCCCTGTGCTTAATAAGCAGCAGGTGTTTTCAGGTGACCCTCTGGGAGCCAGAATTTCCCCATGTTTAATATGCAGAGTCCAATCCCACAAAAATCCACTCCTGGTTCTTTGCCCCAAGCTTCCTTCCAGTTCTGCAGCCTAACTTAGATGTATCGCAAGACAGAAGTGGGAAGAAGCCACTGGCTGCATTCGGACAACACGATAGTCAATGGTGGGGTAATAATCAACTTTACAGTCGTTCAACTAGGGGGTACTCCCCACACAACATGGTAATAAATAATCAACTGTGGTGTGGATTAGGATCAGCGCTGAGTTGACTATAGCAGCATTCGGACGACACGATACTCAATACAACTTACAATTGTTTCCCCCCCCACCCCCAGTTGCTTATTGTGTCATCTGAACTCAGCCATTGTGTCATTGCTATTATTAAACAATTGGAAGTCAGAAAGAACTCATGGTGATCTGCTGTCTGCAAATGATCCAGAGATCTACTCAGAGACCCCAATCTACCTCTGCTCTAGGCAACTATTTCAGCATCCAACATGTTCCAGCTTCCAACATGTTCTCAGTTCTTTGGGGGAAATTATTTCAAACCAGCCAACAGGGTTTTAATTGATTAACTGATTTTTCAAATATGCAGCTTACCCACAAGTAACGTCCACTCTGTTCAATGGGATTTCACTCATGGAAGTGTTTATAAGATGGCAGCCCTCATGAGGAAGGTACAAACAGGGCAGACAAAATGAAAGCACAGATAGATAGATAGATAGATAGATAGATAGATAGATAGATAGATGATAGATAGATATCTGTTCATGCACTGCCACTTTACATAAATGGGTAAAACTGGAAAACGTTAAGGAGTGGCAACTAACCACCACTTCCTCATTCCAGCTGGAAATGGAGGGATTTAACCACCCTTTTTAGTTTTAATTTTTAAAGTTCTGGCATTAATGTTTGAAAACAGCAGGCGTTTGCAGGGTATCTAGTGCCTGAGGGGTTGATGCACACTGCACAATAAATACCAGTCTGATTAAATTCAGTTCGGCAAATTGCAACCTTTTAGCTGATACCCAGAAGTTGCTCAAATACCAGAGCTTTGTTGTACGACGTAGTCAAATAGCATAGTATGGAGCAAGAAAAGGCCAACAAATATGCAGAGAGATTAAGGGGTGGAGATACTGGATAGAGGTCTAATAGAAACTGTGCAAACACAAGACTTCTCTTGGTAGAGATCGCTCGAGAGTCATTCAACAGAATGATGGGAGACCCACGCTGGAGTGCACCTACCAAAACGAGTTTGTCACTGTGTAATATTTATTTATAATATTTATGAAATGAAGGGGACGAATATGTTATTGAGTTAAATTAGTCTAATTTAAGTATGACTAGATTTGGATCCACCCCCTTGTGCCATATCCAAGCTTGGTCAAGGTTTAGCTGAAGAACCTGAAACAGGATAATGCTAGCAATTCATATGAACAGCATTTTTAACAAAGCATCCCCTAAAGGCAAAACCAGGGACAGAATAAAGACAATTATTTTCTGAAGAGAGATAATGTTTGGGCATGGGGGAAATGGGAAATGTAGTGGGGAATGGAATGGAGTATCTCAGAAGAGGGCCTGGCTGGCTGGAACCCTGAACAGGAGCAATATTTGTTTGCAAATCCCACTCGTAGCTTCCTATGGTCCAAAGCTGCAGAGGTGTGTAAACGCAAACATTATCAAGGAAAGAAAACAATCTCGATAAATATCAGAGGAAAATGTAGTAGCTACTGCTAAAGACAACACCCTTTATGGGAACTACATCAAGAGATTTGAGAAAACCAGTTGCTGAACCCTCACCTGGCTCCATGAAGGTGAGAACTCCCTTAGCCTGACATCCTTTAGCCTGGAGCTCCTCTTCTTCCAGTTGGTAGCTGTCGAAGCTGAAGCTCATCACCACGTTGCCCTCAGGGGTCACCACGGGGCTGATGTCCTTGAAGTGGTCTCCCCCTACAGAACCCATGGCTGTTGACCTACGCATTGAAAGAAGAGGTCATAATCTAAAAAAATGTCCCACCACACTCTCCGGAGGCTAGAGATGTTTATTCTGAGAATACCAGTTCGTGCAATGATTGTTCTGTCACTGAAGTAAAGGGCATATACCAGGTGCATGGCAGTCTTCTAATATGTGTAACATAGGGCTCAAAACAGAAAAACACATCACTATTAGCAGATAGTCCGTCTGCAACCAGATCAGTTCACCAGCTCTTATAACAACACTTCTTTTGCTGGAGACAATGGGGATACCTTAGGTGCATATGCTGTATCACCAGACTTGTTAACATATAACATGAGGATTTTTTTAAAAAAGCATGTCACTAGTAGTAGATAATGAGTTCAAGCTGGCAGGATATGAATAGAAAAAAATAGCTCATAAAATACCCATTCTTAAGCTGAAGGCGATGGCACATGAGAGCATGTATACCATGAAATATGGGGCTCAAAAAGCAAATTGCTAGTGGAAGACGATGAGCTGTTGTTGTTTTTAAGGAAGGAAACAATCCAACTACTTTCTAGCCACTGCTGATTTATACCGGCTGCAGACAACAGGCTTCTTGATGTACAGTAAATAGAGATGTCAACCCTTTTCCTAGCTGGGGCGATATTCTATTTTGGATTTGCTCTTGTGCATTTCAGTGGTGGGTGGAGTTCATGGCAAAAAGCTTACCTTTATATGGAAAGTGTAGAAAAGGTTGTAGCATCTCCCCTAGGAGGGAAGGTTACAACAGCAAGGATTGTTCAGCTTGGGAAAAAGGGAGGTAAGGGGAGACACGATAGAGGTATACAAAACTATGCATGGTGTGGAGGAAGTGGAAAGGGAGACATTTTTCTCCCTCTCCTATAATACTAGAACCCAATGGGATCATCCCATGAAGCTGATTGGTGAGAGATTCAGATCAGAGGAAGGACTCCTTCACATAGCACATAGTTAAACTATGGAATTCACTACCATGAGATGTCGTGATAGCCACCAATTTGGATGGCTTTAAAAGGGGTTGGATAAATTCCTGGAGGAGAAGGCTGTCAATGGCTACTAGTCCTGATGGCTATGTGCTACCTCCAGTATCAGAGGCAGCAAGCCTATATACACCAGTTGCTGGGGAACATGGGTGGGAGGGTGCTGTTGCTCCATGTCCTGCTTGTGGGCCCCTGGTCAACAGCTGGTTGGCCACTGTGTGAACAGAGTGCTGGACTAGATGGACCCTTGATCTGATTCAGCATGGCTGTTCTTATGTTCTTAATTTTAACTTGTTTGAATGCTGAATACATGGAGCAGTGCAGCCTTACTGCTCCATTACTAAATGCTTTTTCATTTGCATGCCATAAAACAAGCATACCGTTTTTCTCATTGGAAAAAACATATCGGAAGGTCTATAGCTAGAGCTGCAAGCGGCATAATTTTTATCTGAGGTAGCATGCTTTGGTGTTCTCTACCTAAAGGACACCAGTATATATATATATATATATATATATATATATATAATAGCTTCAGCTGCCGTTAACAAGGAGTACAGATGTTCTCTGCATCATTGCTTAGCAGGATGAAGTCGTGCTTAATTAACCTTACTTTAACTCCCTTCATCAGAAGAATACAAGCAGATGAACAGCCAGTATTAAAAACAGACAAACACAGGAAAATATCTCTGCCTGCAAACCCACGATACTAAATGAAAAAGCTCAACCCAGATAAGGCCACGCAGGAAATGATTTCTATATACCAACTGTAAAAGATGTGTGGGCTGTTTACTTTTTAAAATAGCAATCCTATTTTAAAGCCTCTTATCTAACACTTGTCAATATTCAGCCAACAGACTTGGTACACATAGGGATGTTTTTTTAATTTATGTGGACACATTACACAAACTCCTTTTTGTTACACTAGATTTGATCTAGGACTGGTGCCAATTCTCATCTCCCCAAGTTGTTATTAGAAGTCCCAAATGAATGGTAAAAGAAAGATAGCATCGTATGTAGGAAACAGACATTTTTCATGGGCGACATCATTGAAAATAGCTGAAGCAGACAGGACTTCATCTCCAGTGATGTCTCTGCTTGTATGATCCACCAGGATTTTTTTTTTTACTACTCTTATCACAACTATTTTGTGCTTTCCAAATTTGCTTTGAAATTTCAAGTCAAGCTGTTCTGGAAGTGCCCTTAGTGTCCAAGGCTGAGCTCCAGAAAAAGCAAGCTGAAATAATAATAAAAGTAAAAACCTGCCATTTTGGCATATTTTAACCAACTCTTGGTATTCTCAGTTAGAGCTGCTTAACCCCACATCTTTCAGTCATGTCAAGATTATTGTGCTCAAATGCAAGTATGGGAGGGTGCGGAGGGGAGACACTTTAGACACAATTAAGTTCGCAAAGTACAACTTCAAACAAACGTGGTATGACAGTTTATCGTCGTTTATTCCCTAGTGCAACCTCCCTCAGTTATGTCTTAAGTCCTTCAGCTGCCAGGACAAACAAAGCAACCTTACCTGTTAAATATTTCCCCCCATCAGATACCAAATAAACTTTTCTGATATCGCGGCTCTGTTTTACAACAGGGAGCGTGATTATGGCAGCAAGGGATGGTGGCTATTTTCCAAAAACAAATTCATACACCCTTCCCCTTGCATCTGGATTTGCTCATCTAAGCAAGACGCAGGAGCCTGCTTCCTACCGCGTCTTGCAAGCCAATTCAATTCCTCTCTCTGCCTGAAGCTACTTACAGAGCATGTGGTAAGTCTGCTTCCCCCCCCCCCCCCCGATCTTGAAATGCATTTGTGGTGAACTAGTCAGGAGGGCACTTTGCCATGAAAAACAGGCTGTTGTTTTGTACATCACTGCTCAACTTCCCCCAGCCCTTCCCATTCAGTGGCATAACAAACAACCCGGGAAGACTGACCTTGAATGCATGTGCCCTTCAGGTCTATCCCATACTCCAGGGTTGGGGAAGGTGTGGCCTTCCAGACGTTGTTGGACTGCAAGTCTCATAATCTCTCAACATTGGCTATGCTAGCTAAGAGTGATGGAGTTCTAGTCCAGCAACATCTGGAGGGCCAAGGCTTCCCCACCCCTGTCATAATCCATCACATCCCTTCTTGTCCCAACCCTGAGAGCCAATGAGAGCCAGTGTGGTGTAGTGATTAGAGTACTGGACTGGGACTCAGTGGATGAGTTCTCATCCCCGCTTGGCTATGGAGCTCACTGGGTGACTTTGGGCCAGTCCCTGACTCTCAGCCTAAACTACCGCACAGGGTTGTTGTGAGGATAAAATGGAGAGAAGGATTGTCTAAATCACCTTGGGTTCCTTAGAGGAAAAACGGTGAGTTTAAAATATAATACTAAATAAAGAAATAAAGAAATCAGCCAACCTGTTGCTCCACATTTCTAAAATACGAGGTTCTGGGATTCAAGTCAGCTGAGAAATCATGTCCCTAGTCCCAGATATATGGAGTGTGGTTGTGGCAAGGGAAAGTCACTTTGCATATGCCTCAGAAGGAAGCTATTCACATATTCCAACAAGACAGATCCTTAGCATTCAAAAAACAAAACACAATCTGGGACTAAGCTCAGATGTGCCCCAGGCTCAAGTTAAGGCCTTCCCCAAACTGGTGCCTTCCAGATGTGTCAGACAGTGGCTTCCATCATTACCCATCCAGCATGGCCATTGGCTGCTTGGGCAGGGGTGTTAAGGTGCAATCCTATGCTTGCTTGGACAGAAAAAAGTCCTTCAGCTCTCAGAATTCCCCAGCCAGCCTGTCTAAACAAACATAGGATTGCACCGTTAAGCTCTTATGTTTCTGTCCTTTCATCACAATGTTGTTTTTCCTTAAGTAACCCAGGAGCCTTGTGGCTGTTTTAAAAATGTCTCTCCTGTGATCATCTTAAAATATATGGAATTCGGAAAGGGAGCTTCTTCCATGGAAGAAGAGATGCTATCTGAACCTGGGCACACTCACATATTGATATACAGACATATCACAACTCTTCCTATCTTCTGCCTTACTTGCAACACAGGAATGTTGTGTGGAGGTCCTCTTGCGGCACTCACACATCCTCGCAGGAGCTAGGAGCCATCAAGATCGAGAGGCGATCATCCAAGATGGCTATCTGGAGACCGCACCCCCCTGGCTACACAAGCAAAGGGTCTCCAGGAGGCTTTCAATACACACCGAGTAGTGTATTCAGGGTAGTGTAATAAGAGACTTAAGAGTCTGGAAGCAATATATTGGCGATGCCAATTAATTTGTTGTATCATTACCCTAATTAGTATAAATAAACCAAAAGAGTCTTCAGTGTCACCCAATGAAACAGGCCGACTTAATAGCAGTGCAGCTGTCTTTACACCTCACATGTAAACCTATCATTTGATTCTAGGGATGAATGAAACTGGTTTCTTCCAGTTTCTCATTTTTCCAGTCTTGAGTTCAGTTTGTCCTGAATTGTGAGAACGTTTTTTAATGTTTGTATGAAAATTCGTGTATGTTTGTGTGTGTGTGTCTCCCAATACATGTTTTTGTCCACAATTTTGCCTAATATACATATTTTTAAGCCATTTCCCCAATATGATGCATTTTTAACATTATTTTCACTCATGTTTGTGTGCGCTTTCCCCTAATATACACATTTTCCTATGCAATTTTGGATTCGAGAACTCCATAACGAAATTCTGAGAAGTGTGAATTTTGAAAGATAACTGAGTTTCAGCTCATGTATTGGTTGAAAGTGTGATATTAAGTGAGTTCCTGTTAAACTGGAAACCAAATGGACTTCTCCTCCATGCCTACCTGATTCCAAGGCAAATCTTTGGATACACAAAAGTAGATGCAGGCACAGGTTCAAAGGCCTTCCCACAATCAATGGGAAATAGCTGAACAGGCCTGAAGATGGAGCACATGGCTCCAATTTACCCTAAATAATCCCATCAAGCCAAGACTGGATGCCCTTGTGAACTAGGTGGAGGAGGACAAGGAGATGTTCTAGTTTTGGCTGTCACAAGACAACAAATGTTTACGAAACCCTGGAGTGGAGCAGTCATCAAGGGTAGACATAGGTGGGCACCTGCCAAGGGACCGCCCCTCAGCAGGGGCTCACTGACAAGAGACCCCTGGACTTGCTGACCTCTTCATCATTGCAATCTCTATCTTCTCCTGCCTCTCGATTTGGCCCAGACCAAGGTGGTGGTGAGAAGGAGGAGCAGGAGATGCCACGGCCTCCTTGCTCCCAGGCTCTCTGCCTGTCAAGCTAGCAAGTGGGCGAAATGATGTGGAAGAGGAGGAGGAGGAGGAAGAGCAGCTAGTGAAAATGATGGTGAGAAGGTCAATTCGCTGAGCGTCTTTAAACCCTTTAAAATGGACATAAGACATACATCTGATTTGCAAAACTGGCTGCATTCTCTGTACACACACATCTGTAAGCCATAGAAAAAGAAATGATGCAGCTTGATCCTGAGGAAGTGGCCATAGTATTGCAGCCCACCAAGGAGCCCAAGGTGGCATACACTGCCCCCTCCGTCCCCTGTTTTATCCTCATAACAATCCTGTGAGGTGGGTCAGGCTGAGAGGTAGTGACTTATCAAAGTTATCCAGTGAGCTGCATGGGCAAGCAGGGATTCAACAGCAGATCTTCCTAGTATTCTTCTTGAAGCTACCCTAAATCCACGATGCCACCTGATTCTGAGCACAGAAGTATACATATATTACACAGCACAGAGTATGTTGAGAATAATGGACGAGGGAGGCCTTACTTTTCCCTGTTTGTATGCTAGACTTTTGTAGGGAACTATATAAACTGCAGGAAAAAGGCTACCACAGCAGTGACAAATCTCCAGGCCTGGTAACTATGCTTGCCTGTGGCAGCAGAAAAAACCCAAGATCTTATTGCACCTTAAAGATAAACCTATTTATTGTGGCATAAGCTTTCGTGGACTAGAGTCCGTCACCTTTTTAGTGCTAACCTTCTAAATTCCCACTTCCTTTGTCACCTATGGCAAATAGGGATCACTTACTGGTGATCAGGGAAAGATGCTTTTTAAAACAGATTTGACATCTCTTTCTCCTCCTCCGCCATACATGGGCCACAAATAGCTAACACAGATCCAGGCAGCGGTGCAGCTAAGTAATTTTAGAGCCTGGACGTAACAATCTTATGGGAGGGATGTGTGCTTTAATGGCCATGAGTATTACTTCATTTGTGAAGTTCACAACTAACATTTATCTTCTCCACCCCACAACCGCCAATTCCATGCTTTACAACGCCTCCCACATCCCTGATATGCAAGTTCAAATCCCTCACTCGGCTGAAGCTCACTGGGTGACCTTGGAGCAGTCACATTTCCTCAGGCTAACCTACCTCACAGGGTTGTTGTGAGAAGAAAAATTGAGATAGGAGGACCATAGAAGGGTGGGATCAGCTGTAAATCATCTTTATTATCTTTACTAAGGAGCAAGCCCCATTGAGCTCACTAGGACTTACTTCTGACCAAACACACTCAAGACCTCACTGCTAGCTTTGCTTTTCCAATTTGCGTGTTGCTTGGATCAGAGCCGGGACCCCCCCCCCCCCCCGCTTCCCTTTGATGCCTTCTAGCAAACAATCCCTCCAAAAGGTTCCCTTTATCCTGTGATGGAGTTAGGTCATTTTATACATTGAACTCAGTGGTGCCAACCTTCCCTGTGCTAGTACTTCAGTTGTGAAACAGACGACTAACATTTTTCTTCCTCCCCCTTCACCCCAACCACCATTCCATGCCTTAACATGGCTTCTATACCCTATATAAGTTAGAACCACAACAAAACTGTTTGCCCACCCTGCTGATGTATATACACACACTCTGAGCATGTACAATTTTGCATTTTAAACTTGCTTCAATCACAGCACAGCATATTCAAGGAATCAAAGGAATTTGCTTCCATTTCACCAGACCCCTCTCTGGGTGGTCATCTCCCCCCTCCCCGAATTGTGGGCCCCTGGACTTTGCCCGCCCCCACTACCTTTAATCCATAAACCAAAACCAAAAAAAGAGCTAGGAATTAGAAGGCCCCTTTGCATTATGACGTAGTCCAAAAAAGATTTCACCTTTATTAAGGCCGGTGAGGGTGGGGTGTCTGCAGGGCCGGATTAAGGCCAGCTGATGCCCTGAGCACAGCCCAATAACGGGGGGGGGGGAGGGGGGCTTGGCCCTTCCATTGGCTTAGCCGCAAGACATTAAGACTCAATAAGTGCTGAAGGTGAAATAAGGCATTAAAAACTCATTTTCTTCAAGGCCGCCGTCCCCCACGCCAGAACACACATCTATATTAAATATAAACTGGTTTTTTTGGTTATATTTATATATTCCTTAAAAGTAGATGGCTGCAGCCATGGTACTGGTACTCTACGGTGCCCCCCCCCCCCTCCTTCCCTTGGTGCCCTAAGCACGTGCTTCTATGGCTTCATGGTTCATCCAGAGCTTGGTGTCTGTGTGAACCCCTGAGGTTGCACAGGCTACACATTGGGGCTGTGATTGGAGCGCTGCTTATGTGTGTTTTTGGGGGGAGGAGGAGGGGGGCGAGGAATAGAGACGTCCCAGCTCAACACCGGATTCGGCAGGCCACCGAGGGGCGCTGTGTAAACACACCACCCTCTAGTCAGAACAGGGGTTTGCAATTGTTTTTTCTTTTTCAACTCTATGTTATTTTTTGTTTGGTGTGGAATGACAATGAAGACCGAGCGGTGGGGAGGGGGGGAGAGGAGGAGTGTGGATAAACCCCTCCTCCATCACCCCTCTCCCCCCCCCCCCACATCGCTCCCTGAGGACTAGAGACCACCCACCCGCCCAGCTACCCACCAACCTGGGCTGTCGTTTGCAGGGGGAGACCCCAGGGCTTCAGAGGCTGCCTCTGCTCCTTCAGGAAGCAAAGGACCGACCCCCCACCCTCCAAACTCCTCCCCACCCTACTTGATCTCCATCTCCATCTCCCTCCCCCCAACCCCCACCTTCCAATTTACCAAAGCTGCCCCCTCTCTGAAGCCTCTTTGTCTCCCCCTCTTCCCTCCCCCCCCGCGAGCAAGGATGGAGGAAGAGGAAGAAGAGGAAGAGGGAAGCCATCGCCGGACAAAAGGCGAGACCCCCCCCCCACCGCCCTCCCCCCACGGTCGCTTGCAAGCCGCGGCCAACAGGTCTGCGCGCCGCGCTCCCTCGCTCGCCCAGGCGCGCCTCCCGTCCGCCTCCTCTGCAGCCGCCCTCGCCTCGCTTACCTCTTCTGCCCGGGCGAGCCGGCGGGTGGTGCCGCTGCCAAGCGCTGGCCGCCCTGTTCCCGGCAGCGATCGCCCGTTCAGTCTCGCCCTCGCCGGGGCTCCTTCAGCTGGGCAGCCTGAGCTCGCCTTGCGCGACTTCCCATGGCGCCTCCGCCTGCTCCGGCTGCTCCGTGCGAACTCGGGTCGCAGTTGGTTGCAGAGGGAGAAGATGCTGGGGGGGGGGGGGGGGAGAGGGAGAAAGATCAGGCTGTGTTCTGTGTGGGGGGGAGGGGAGGGGAGCGAGTCGTGGCCGAGGGACAGCCCACCAGCTCCCGCCTCCGCCCCTCCGGCTCCCCTCCTCCTCGTCCGCCCTTTTTCCTCCTTTCCTCCATCACCTCTTTTTTTTTCTTCCTCCCCTTTTCCTCCTTCCCTCCATCACCTTTTTTTTCTTCCTCCCCTTTTCTCTCCTTCCCTCCATCACCTCTTTTTTTTTCTTCCTCCCCTTTTCCTCCTTCCCTCCATCACCTTCTTTTTCTTCCTCCCCTTTTCCCTCCTTCCCTCCATCACCTCCTTTTTCTTCCTCCCCTTTTTCCTCCTTCCCTCCATCACTTCTTTTTTTCTTCCTCCCCTTTTCCTCCTTCCCTCCATCACCTCCTCTTTCTTCCTCCCCTTTTTCCTCCTTCCCTCCATCACCTCCTTTTTCCTCCTTCCCTCCATCACCTCTTTTTTCTTCCTCCCCTTTTTCTTCCTTCCCTCCATCACCTTCTTCCTCCTCCCCTTTTTCCTCCTCCCTCCATCGCCTCTTTTTTCTTCCTCCTATCACAAGCCATAGGAGCCATAGGAGTAGGCCACTACAAGTAAACCAAACCAAAAGAAGTACTACTTATCCAACTTTTTAAAACATCTGATGAATGGAATCTTCTTATATCTGGAATAACTACTACTACTACTACTATGGTTACTACCACTAATACTATAGAGTAAACCTCATGAGCATTTCTAGGAAGGCTGTAAAAAGCCACATTCTAAAAACCAATAGTTTTTACCTCATGAATTCAGATAAATACTACTTGGAGGAAAGCCTCCTCAAAGGTTTTAATGATGCATTTTTTTTTAACTGTTTGTGATTTTTGTATTTTACATTGTGTTCCCCGCCTCGATCCGAAGGGAGAGGCGGGTTATAAATAAATATTATTATTATTATTATTATTAACAGAGGGGTACATATGGGGAAATGCTCCAAGGAGCTGTCTCTGACGTAAAATCCGAGTGGCACGCCCACAATATAATAATGTTTTTATTATTTTTATTCATTCGTTTTATTTGTACCCTGCCTTTCTACCCAAAAATTGCACTCAAGGTGGCTTACAATGGCAATTTAAAATAGATTAAAACAATAAAATACATGAAAACAACGTATGGGATTTTATTATGTAAACTGCCTTGGGAAGGTTTTGCTCTTAAAGATGGCCTGGATTTAAAAATAAAATAAAGAATGAATACATAAAAGTAAATAACTGAAAATTTGCCACTTTTTAATGGCATCGAGGTGTCTGATGTATTTTGCCTCATAGTGGAGCAGGCCGTCTGTCTCTCTCTCTCTCTCTGTCTCTCTCTCTCTTAAATGTTGTTGGTATCTTATTGAGAAAATGGCTACCCCTGGCAGTGAGGTTGAGAGAGAGGACCTGAAGCGAAAACGGGAAGAGTAACATGTGTTAGGGACAAAAGAAGCCCATTTCTCCTCCTCACAAGCATTGGCTGTAAATGTGAAGAGCTAGGTTATGAATTGCAATCTTCCCGCAGTCAATAAATGCCACCCTCCATCTATCAGCTTGTAGGTCCTGTGGGGGCAACAGTATCGGCTTTGACGCCAGAAGAAATTAGGGAGACAAAGCAGTTTCCCCTTTCCTTTGCAGCGAGACTCAGGCTACGTTTTACCCCGCTTAATAAGTCTTAAGGAACCCTTTGAGGGTAACGTGCAACAGAGAGTGATTTCCCCTACATCATCATAATAGTTACAGGTGCCTAAAAAGAAATGGAACACGATCTGTTCAGTATTAAACAGACTCAAAGTGTTCCTAGTGCTAAAAGTCAAAAGACAGCTATGCTGGGCTTTTTTTTCTGCTTAAAAGATGGTTTTCCTGAGAAGAAAACAAGATGAAGTAGTGAGGAAGCATAGTAGGGCTACAAACTGGAGACAATGTCATCTGGCTCTCCTGTGAAATTCAGTGAACGTGGTAGCGCCATTGTACAATAAAAGCCTCGTCTGGAAGCAGCCTAAAAACAGAGCTCTGCCCGCAGGTTGGCAACCTAACGTTGCATTTGTCTCGTTCTTCTCAAACGGTCAGATATTTTGGTGTACATGATTAGGAGTGCAGTTTTCTGTTGCCTAATGGAAAAGGTGATTCTATTTGTGAAGGGACCGAATCCTGAGAAGGTGGAATCGACTGTGCGACTGAGTGCGGATATGAATTTTTTTTTTTTTTTTTACTGCTCCCCTATTTAAAAACAATAAACAAAGAATTCCATGCATTGCAGGGAGGAAGCTGGGTTGGATCCTTTCTCCCCAAGCTGAGCCTCAGCTGGAGTAGGGCCATTGATAGCTGTCTGATCATGCCTACCATAGATGACGAACCCGCTTAGGTGGCATAGGTTTCAGGCTGGAGGGATGGCTTTCAGGACAGACCAAACCCTGGCAGAAACTGCTGATGGGAGTAATATATATATATATATATATATTTAAAAAATTCATGGGATTGTATCAAGGAGAGAGAATGTTATCTGAGTTAATTTAATGCCAACCAAGGCTAGCTCCAGAGAATGGCCACAGCCAGGCACTATTACCCAGTATAGCTAGGTAATTTTAGACCCTGGCCTTAACAGTCTTGGGGGGGGGGGGCATTTAGACGGTCATGTGCATTATAATTTCAGCTGTGAAGCACAAAATTAATATTTCTTTCCTCCCCACTACCATCATTCCATGCTTTACACCTGCTTTTACATGGTTATGGAGACCACTTGTCCTCTTATTTTGGTGCTGCATTTCCCGTGTTTTGATTATTCCTAAATGGCTACTCTAGATGCCTGCCATCTTAATTCCCACAATGCCTCAGAGTCCCTTGCATGGCGTCATTCTGGAGCAATGTTATGCCCTGTTCCCAGAGGAATTGTGGGGGAATTAAAATGGTGGGTACCACTAACCGCAGATACCTCCAGTGTTGAGAGGAGAACCAGACCCGAGTGGCTGTAGCTGGTATCTTCAGTTGGTGGTAGGGAAAGCAGTGGGACCTCTTGAGGCCTTGGTCCATTGGCAACTTCCCCGTCATGTCAGCCTGATAATTAACAGGCTAATTGGTGCCAGTGGGGGATTTCCCATCAAAAGAAAATATCAGCTTCAGAAGAGGAATTTTCCTTTGTACTGCAGTATGGAGGGAAAGGGTATAGGCCTACTAATTATCAGCACTCCTTTCCAATTGATGCAATTTGCATTTTAAAAACTTAAAAATTAGGAGACACATTTAACATTATATCTTGTATGGCTTAGGTGGGTGTGAAGTACTTTACAGAGGAGAATCCTCTATTTCAAAGGCTGTCAGTGGACAGTCCTCTATTTGAAGGTATCTTCTGTTTGAATGGCTGTCCAGCCAAAATCCAGTTTAAAGAGAGTAGAAGCTGGTAGCTCTGATTTCGGTGGAGCTGTGCATCCATTCCTGGTTTCAGTCAGAAACAGCCAGAACTCTAAAAGATTAACCAAGGAGCTGAACTCTAGCCCCAAAATAGGTTCAACACCTTGGATAGCTCCTTTAGAGTTCTGGCTGATTCTGCCTTAGTGAATTAACAGCTCCACTGAAACCAGAGCCTCCAGCCTCCACTGTTTAAAGATAAAGAACTATAAGAAGAGAGAGCCTGGAAATTGCTCATCAAGCACTGAGCAGCCACACAGATTGCCTGGTTGCAGCCTTCCTCACTATGGGGAGATGTATTGTATTTCTATTTCAATTACAGTAATTATTTCTAGACTTGCAAATATGCAAATCTGTGTCTCCTTTTTCTCTCTTCTTTTTGATGATGTACATAAATGGCTACCCTAAGTTTGGCTGTCATACTAGTAACATTTGAACAAGGCATCCTCCAAAGTCAAACATAATGACAAATGAGTGGTTTACAAGGGACAGATCCAGCAAACAGGGACTGTGCCTGATACATAGAGGTATCTAGAATGCATGAGAGGATGCCTTCCTGAAGACCCCCACCCTGGAAAATCCTGGAGCCAATGATTAAACCCACCTTAACAAAGTGTTGAATTCCAGCCCTCCAGAAAGAATACTTGCTTGTTTTCCTCTTCCTTCCCAACCCTCTTTTCCTTGTGTGTTGTGTCTTTTTAGGTTGCAAGCTATGGGCAGAGATCTTGTTTGTTTGTAAGCTGCTCCTTTTTGGCAGAGGAGTGGGATAGAAATACCTTAAATGAATAAACTGAATGAATGAATGAACAAATAAACAAATAAAATAAAAGTTTCCCATATTCAGAGAAATATGTCGGTTGTCAATGAATATATGGTAAGAGAGGCACAGCCAACCTCTATTCTCTCTAGGATGTTTCCGGACAGTGAAGAAGGCCGATGAGAATTTTTTTAAAAGGCCATACTTCATGACCTTTGTAAAAAGCAAGGCCATCGGAACCTTGCTCACTCCAAGGCGATAGCCTCAACATGAGGTTCGGTTGTATCTCTCTCTTTCCTACTAACCTCTCTCTCTCTCTCTCTCTCTCTCTCTCTCTCAAATGCTGCCTGCCAGTGTGAAAAATGAAGCCAATTAGGAGCCAACAGACAGCACAGGCCAACAAGCAGTTCAGCATCTCCCAAGCTTGCGAGCAACAGCATCAGTCATTTATCCTATTCCTGGCTGCACGGCTTTTTTCCTTCTACGCCCCTGTGGCCTGTATCCAGTTGGGCAACAGGCACTGCTGTGGCGTAACAAACAGAAGCAGGAGCATCTGCCTCTCCGAACAGCTCGCAAGAGCAGGCCAGGAAATTAATTATGGGATTGATAAGTGCAGGCTCCTTCCTGCGCCAGCGGCTGTGTGTGTGTGGAGTCACTGCAATTTAGGGGATGGGAGAAGGCAGGGAAGATGGATGGCTGCCTTTCCCAGCAGCGGTACGGCAGGCAGAAATTCAAGTGCTAGATGGTGCAGCCGCTAGAAAAGGTAGCTTTGTATGTGGGAAATGCAGGCTTGAATCTCCATTCAGGACCAGTTACGCTCATGTTTGCCTCATGTACGTTGGGGTTGTCTATGTCTTGAACCAGGACCTCAAATCCTCAGAGAAACTTGACTCCTTTTCCTTTGAAGAAGAGCCTCCAGAGTTCAGGAAGAGTATTCAATCATGGAAATACATCATGAGGTTTCCTTCTAACCAGTTCTTTAGAAAGATCCTGAGGATCAGCTCCCCTGCACCCAGATGAGGTTGCCTTGCCATCGTTGGACTCTTGAGGACTCTGTCCATCTGCATGGCACAGTCACTCCCACCTCAACACAGCTTGAGGCTGCTAAAACAAGCCAGGCCCCTTTAAGAGACAAAGCCTCAGTCAGCATGGAGGCAGAGCCGACCAACCTAAATTCAGCCAAACTCTTATTGAAATCTCAGTCTCGGATCTGCTCCTTGTTGAAGCAACATACGGAAAATCCTGTCTGACCTCCAGCGCCACTTGGAAATTTCCGTGGTACTGATCTCTTCCCATCTTGCTTCTCTGAGAAACCTGGCCTAACCTGATCCCTGCTAAAGATCATCTGAACCACGCAGAATCTGCCACCCAGGCAACAGCGTAAAGTATCAATAGAATCTTCAGTCTGAAGTGGTGCTGTCCATGTAAAATACATAGACTGGGAAGGTTCTTCTTCAAATATGCGGTGGACATATGCCAGGGAGGTATGACCAATCATAGTTCTCCAAAACATTTCCCCCAAGTATTTGGGCATGCCTGTGTTATTTCAGGCCTGCACACTTGACTCACCAAGTTTGCGCAAGTCACCAGCCGCACATGGAGCTCAATAAAAAGGCTTATTTTTACATAAGCATTAACATATGCAAATGTTATGTAAATTGCTGCCCTCTTTTGTCCTCTTATTCTTGGTGATGCATTTCCTCTTTTTTGGCAATGTGTAAGTGTGGCCACCGTACAAACAGCATCGCAAACTCAGAAATTGTACAGATTTCTGACTGCAAATTTGGGTCTACGTTTGGTTCCAGTAAGTGTGAATCGGGTAATCTCACAGTAAAATGTGAACCCAACAATTTTCTCACCGGCCTCTAGTTATGACAGCATTTCTTCCTTTCTCAGTGATTGTGAATGGCACTTTCATTCTCAAGACCACAGGAGGAGACTGAAGGCCTTTTCCAAAACCAAGTGACAAACTCAAGATTCAGATTGGTCCTCATTGTCATGAGAGAATTGAATTCAGGATTCTGTTAGCAAGGCCCAGGTGTCTCATGCCCTGTGCTACTGGGGCAGCTTTTCAGACGAGGGAGTTATTGGGCCAATCATTGCTTCAGTAGCCAGAGACACTACTGTGGCTCATCACCCTAGTCAGACTAAAAGGGAGCCAGGAAGACTCCTGGTAACCACTGCTTCAAGCTTGGCTCATCAGTCTGAGCAACCTGTCGATGGGAGAAGCAGCTGCTGAATCTTCTTGCCTTACGTTGCCCTGCTACTTGGTTGCATAACCATCTTCAACTCTGCTGCCTACCTCTGGCCTTGCTGCACACTGACAGTTCTGCCTGATGAATGTCCAAGTGGCATTTCAAAGGCAGAGGTCATGACTCAATGGTAGAGCACATATTTTTGCATGCAAAGGGGTCTGCAGTTGCAGTCTCCACCATCTTCAGGTAGAGCTGGGAAAGAATCCTATCTGATACCATGGAGAACCCATGATGGTCTATAATACTGAACTAGATAGATCAAAGATCTGACCTGGTATCTAGCAGCTTCCTTCCAGTGTGCCATTGTGTCCCCTCACCACCCCCAGACATGGAGCATGCGCAAACATTGCAACGCCTGCTCTTCCCCTTCATCCTACACATCCAATACAGATGTAATAGCATATAAAATGGACGCAGGAGTCATTTCAGTCCACCTTCCATATGGTAATGGTTTATCGAAAAGAAGGGAAGTAGAACCATGGCCCAGAATATTAGTAGAGCACCATTGATAATAAAGAGGAACATCCGCCACAAATAAAAATAGAAACAGCCTGTTGCCTTGCAGAGTTTATAATGTTTTGACAAGAAAAGGACCAGAATAAAGGGGGACGATGCTTCAGCGTGGCCCATTGCTGTTTACTGTTCCACTCAGTAAGCCGTGTGCATGCCCATTCCCTCTGGCTGGTAAACTGATACAAGATGCTCACATCAGTGAGACTTCTTTCATTGACCTTTCAGGTTCCCAGAGAAACCTTTACAGCATCAAAGCCATGACAGAGAGTAAGAGAGCTACTCCTGTAAAAAAAAAAAAAAAACTCTGGCAGAAACAAGTTTGCAGAAACGTTGACATCATAGGCGTGCGCAGCACATTTCATTAGAGGGAGCACCCAGGGAATTTTTTTTAAAAAGGTGAACATCCATTCCCACTGTGTCTGGATCCCCCTCTGGATCCCTACTCAGCACCCCCCCTCCAATTCAGCACATTGATTAAGACATTAGGGTGCGCCTGGGCACACCTGGCACACCCCTTGCGCCCACCTATGAAATTTGACATTCTAAACAAGTTCTCATTAAATCTACTTACAACCCAGCCTTGCATGAAAATTATACAGATAAAATACAGCATGAAATGTAGCATTTATCATCTCTGCTTTTATTATTGCAACCTGCAGCATTCCAGATCTGTATTTTTTAAAAATTGATCTTTGTATTCTCTAGATCCTAGTCAGTCAGCCTGGGAATACATACTAGTGTACTGTGGGGATACTAGAACACTTTCTGAGATTTATTCAGTGGATTCATGAAACAGGGTCTACTCTGTTGTGGCACCCAGAATGTGAAACTCCCTGCTCTAGGAGATTCATTTGGTTCCTCCTCCCCCAATTTGTCATCACCCATTGAAGATTATTGTTTAAGCAAGTTTATGCTTCTGAAATTCATAATTTCCTTTTTTTGTTGTTGTTGTTGTCTGGATTATTTTTAGGCTGTTTACCATTTTTAAAAAACAAAATCATTGGTTGTTTTTACTATCTATGCTAACTGCCTTGTGCATTTCTTTAGAAGTGAAAAGGTAGGAACAGAAGTTCCTTCAATAGCAAACAAGCAAACAAAATGGTAACTCTTCCAACACAGTTCCTATCCTAGGTGCTGTCACCAGGGTCCACTCATTACTGGATTTCAGCAATCCGTTAATGGATACCAGTATTATCCATCAAAATATATCATCCAGCTATTCCATCTTTTCCTCCTCAACAGATTTTCTGTGGAAAGAAAAAAGATGAAAGAAGGAATGGGAAAAATTGGGAGGTTTACAAATGGGTGTTCTTGTTGTCTGGACCCCTTGTCCATCTAGTCCAGCATTCTGTTCACATACTGGCCAACTGCCTCTGATACTGGAGGTAGCATATAGCCATCATCTTATAGCCACTGAAAGCCTTATCCTCCATGAATTTGTCTAATCCCGCTTCAAAGCCATCCAAATTGGTGGCCATCATTACATTGTACGGCAGCAAATTCCATAGTTTAACTATGCTCTGTGTGAAGAAGTTCTTCCTTTTATGTGTTCTGAATTTCCCACCAGTCACTTTCAGGGGATGACCCTGGGACAGGAGAGAGGGAATAGAACGAGGGAGATAAAATTATGAGCAATAGAGGGAGAGAGAGGAAAATGTCTCTTTATCGACTTTCTTCACACCATGCCATGAATGAGGCAGAGCAATTGCACAATAAAAGCCTTGTCTGGAAGCACCCTAGGTAAGCAGTGTCTTTTTTTTTTTTAATCCTGAACCATTGCACATGATTGAGGCCCTCAGGAGCAAGAAGCAAAGGCAAATCACAAAAATAGCACCACTTCTTCAGTCAAAACATTCATTTTGCTCCTCTGAGGATGCTGCAATATAGATTGTGCGGTGGATTCCCTTGTAAATAAATAATAAGCCCAGCTCTAATGGACTGTGCTTTCCGTCCCAACGGCATCATGCCATCTGGCTCATGTGGGACTGAAACCTAATTTATCCTTACACTTATTAAGTTAAAATCTATTAGGCTCGTTTACATCGGTCTCTGCCCAGGACAAAGACCTGCCCCAATGGTGAAAAAAAGCAGAGAGAAGATGGTTCAGTGGGACACTCTGCGGTTGCCATAGCGATGACGTTGTCACCGTGAAAGCGCATGTCGCTGTCAGGAACATGTGAGGATGTGATTATGCAACACGGATGCTTTCTTCCTTGGCGACGCGCACTGCTCCTGAGCAAGGTCACAAAATGACAGTGCTCAAAAGCCAGGGAACGGAGCATACTTTAGCTGCACGGATGATGCGTCCAAGCCTCAAGTGACACCCAGGCTTAACTAAGAAGGCCCAGGTGGTTGCTAGGGGAAGCGGTTGCTAAGAGAGGCCTAGTAGCTACAAGACCTGTATGTGCTTTCCCTGTTGCGTCGTCAATGTTGTATTTATTGATAGTACATTATTTGACAAAAACAAAAGAGACAAAAGTATTTGCTTGAATAGTTATGATATACTGCAGTCTCTTGATTTTTTGGGTGGTATCTCAAGAGCATTTCTTCTTACGTGTGCCATGGGTGCTTTGGACGCCTCACTAAGCCTGGGGGAAAGAGAAATCTACCCTCCAATTCAGCACCTTTCACTTTAATGAACAAGAGCCAACGAAGCCAAGGTCTTACCAGTTTTTTTCATCTCTCTCTCTCTCTCTCTCTCTCTCTCTCTCTCTCTCTCTTTTATTTATTTTTAAAGTTGGCAGTATCCACGTTCTTGCTTTTAAATAAATTGGTCTGGCTGAAGGCACATTCCATTAACAGCTCAGCCAATGCTGCCATTATTAGAGGCTTGTAAATATTGATGGGGTCTTCTTGTCAGTCAGTTGCTAGGTTCGGCCAGGTTCACAGTTGGATGGATCATTTTGCAAAATTAACGAAGAGGAGAGCACCATGGCATGGCGGTGACACCAGGATGCCATAGATTCAAGGGCTTGGTGAAGGCTTCCACCATTCATGGATCAATATTAACGAAGTCTTACGGTTACCCCATTGCTTTAACTCTGCCTCAACATCTTTTAACTCCATGCATACCCCAGCCTTCTAGTCTGAGAACCAATTTGAAATGAAACACAGTTGTGTGCAGCTAAGTAATTTTAGATTTAATAGTCTTGTGGGCTTTAGATGGCTATGTGTATCACTTCAGCACACCATTAACATTTCCCTCCCTGCCACATCTACTGTTTAATTTTTACAACTGTTTCTACATTTGTGGTATGTTAGATCAGTTTGCCAACCTTGAGATTATATATATATATATATATATACACACACACACAGAGCATGTGCAGTTTCACTTTTTGAAGTCATTGAAATCATAGTACGGGAATAAAACAGAGTTTGCTTCCGCTGACCTGATGCCAAACACATTTGTTTAGGAAGAAGCGCCATTTTACTCAAAATAAGAAAATGAGCATCTGTAACATGCCTGGCTGGCTGCCCCTCACAGGTCCATGCTAGCCCAGCTGGTGATACTGGGACTCTTTGCTGCTGCTCCTAACAGACTGGGTGTGCTCTGGATGGTCATTTGCTCCCCCCTGGACTTTGGCCCTGAAGTCTAGTTCTAGCTGCATCACAGCTGGAACACCATTGGCACAGAAATGTCTTCCTCTCCCGTGTGTCACATAGGCAGGCCTAAGAGATCTTTCATACTTTATGGAAATGTCACGAGAGATGCCTTTCTGTAGTTTCATCCACACTGCTGCTGTAACGCTAAAGGACTGGCACTATAGGATCAGGACCAATCATTCCAGTAGTCCCTAGCGAATAATCGCCCAGGCAGGAATGCGGATGATGATTGAGTGGAACGGACTTATGTGATTGTCCCTTCCCATGTGGTCAAGCACATGCTTGGCATGCAGACAGTATGGCCAGATGTCCTACTTTACAGAGGACAGTCCTCTATTTTGGCAAGCGGTCAGAGGACAATCCTCTATTTGATGGGTAGACTAGTCTGGTTTCAAGATAAATCACCATAAGAAGAGAGAGCAAGGGCCTTGAATCTGCCCATCCAACATCAGCAAAAGATAGCAGGTTGAGCAGAAACACAAGTGACCCAGTCTGGATCTACACTGCTGCTTTATCCGGTATTGAAGTGCACTGAAAACTTTTGGGGCCTATGATACATCTACACCAATCAGGATATAACACTATGAAAGTGGTATGAATGCAGTATATGGCATGTGTCTATGGGCCCCCAACAGTTGTCAGAGCACTTCAATATCACTATAAAGCAGTAGTGTAGATCCTGCCTTTATATCCTGCTTTCATAGTGCTATATCCTGCTCGGTGTAGATCTGGCCCTGGTCACGGTCTTCTCCACTAGGGGGAGATGTATCATATTTCTATTTAAATGATAATGACGACTTCTAAATTTGCATCTATGCATATAAATCAGAACATGCAAATGTTATGCTTTTAAGGCAGTTCCTCTTTTAGGGGGATGTGTATGAGGCCATCCTACAGGGTTACCTCCTTGAGAGTTGTAGCTCATGTCTGGGAGTGTAAGATATCTTGGAGCTTTCAGCCGGATTTGGGCTGCTCTGAGGTGATCAAGACACATTGTGGGGGAAATTTAAATACTGTTTCTACAGTTTCACACTTCCCTGAGCCATGGGAAAATGCATGGAGTGTGTACTGGAGGCAAGCCTAGCATGACTGCATAGGCAAGTATCCAGACTTATTCTTTCAAAAAGCATAGCATACATTTACAGCCCTCTACCCCAAAAAAGGTTGTTTCTTTCCAGCCAGCTACAAAATTCAGACCTCTGTCTTCTCTTCTGCCTCCCATTGCGGATAGGTATGCTGTGTTCACTCACCAGTAACCACCAGCCGTTGATGCTAATTGAAACATTTTCTAGGCAATGATTCCTGTTAAAGAAACATCTTTTCAGCCATACAGAAATATACGGGTCCTTATCATTCCCGCTGCAATACCTGCTTGTTTCCTCATGCTATATCCGAGTTCCCATTTTCCTCCTCTCACTTAGCTGGCTGACATGTGGCACATGAGGTTTGAGAAAAGAATACCTATCAGCTGATTTTGAACTACAAGGTATTTGCAGCCCCGGCGATGCCATGACAACTTCCTTATTATTCTCAAAACCATGATTCTCGCGTTCTGCTTCAGCTATGGGAGCTATGGCAAACCTCCCCATTCGGCACTTCTGCTTGTTCACACTGTCAAGCTCGCTTTCTGAAGTCCAACGGAACTCCAGACATGCCTCTCTGCAGCTTCTCAAGGAACAAAGTTCTGACATAGCAGCTTGCATTCTAGAGCAACCCAATTATGGTACAGAGCGAATTTTGAACAGTGTGACGTGTGTGTACGAGAGAGACAGGGATAGCCGCGTACACATAGTTCCAGATGCACAGAATAAGCTTGCGAATAAGAGCTATTTTATTTAAGCAACGTTCCTCAGCTGAGGGCTTGCTAACCCACATGGCCTCCCAGGCTAGCTTCACCACAGAATAGTGCTGCTGCTGTATAAAGTCGCATGACAACATGAATTTTTAAGTGATCATAGCAGACTTAGCACCTGCTGCATGTCTCTGCCTTCAAGAGCAATGGCGCAAACTTACACTCCTGTGACGTGAACTCTAGATTGGCAAATTAATCAGCCCTTAGACTTGCCTCTTACTCATTCATCTGGTGGATTTTCTTAATTTTTATTTTAACTGAACAGGGATTTATTTGTATATTCAGCTCACCAATGCAAGGATGTCTGTGTTATCACCTAACAACTGTTTTGTGAAGGGCTACTGTCAAGGGAATTATCGCTGTCTGTACTTCGGCATTCCAATTCCCTTCGACCCCAGAGTTTACCATTGTTATTTTAATTACCTGTTGTATTTCTCTCCCCCCCCCCCCCCCGTTTATTACTTTTATTGTATTTTCTGGTGATTTAACCTGGAAACCAGTCACGGGCCAAAAGGCAGGGTAAAAAAAAATATCTGCAACAAGCAAATCAATCAATCATTGGCTGAACTTGAGCCCATGGCAAAACCCTGCGGGACCATTTTTTCAGTGCTCGCCTCAGGACTGAAAATAAAAGTGGGTGTGTTTTGAGAGTAGCAAGGATGCCATAAAATTGCCCCTGCCATTCGTAAAAATATTATGCTTGGTTTTACACTTTGAGGAATTGCAGTACTTCGAAGCATCCTGTGGGGATCCCAGCATGAATCCACCTTTACATTGTATATGAATTAAGCCCCAGAGGGAACACAGCGATAACAAGATTGTATCCTCAGCAGATCTTGGCCATTGGAGTTGAACAAATGGAGCAGGATCTTCAACAGCAAGCAAAGAGCACTCTACGTAGAGTATGAGCTTCCCTACGTGAGTGATTTATTGCACGCTCATGATTGGCCTCTTAGGGAAGTTTGTGGTTCCTTTACATGTTGCTGTCAACCTCCAGGACAGCTAGCTGAGGAACGCTGGGAGTTGTAAGACTTTTTTCTGCCCAAACATTCTCGCTCTACTTCCTCTCTTCCTCTCTTGCAGTGTATTTGTTCCCAGGCAATTCTGTTCTCTTGGTGTGCGTGTCTGTCTTTTTTTATTTTTAATGACAGAAGTTGACTTAATGAACATTAAAGAGCAACTGTTTGTCTCCGTCCGCTTCCTATCCCTGAAAGCTACTTCCCATTTATAGCAACATGTTCTGTTCCTCTTTAGACCAACTGTTTGTTCATTTTGCAGGATCCCAGAGCTGAGATGACATCAGTGAATGAATTTGGAGGGGGGGGGGGAAGCATCTCTCACCTTGGCTAGGGCTCCATGGCACTTGGTTGATGCTAAGCAGGCAGGAGATCCAGTTAGACTTTTTTAAAGAGAAAATGGGCAACTCAGATAATGTGCCTTGGCTTTTAACGGGTTGTGTAGGGAAGGGACATCTCTGCTCTTCTGCAAATGTCTGATTAGGGGGCATTCGTGGAACCACAGAACTTTAAATGCACATCATTTGGATTTGTGATGAAGAGAAGCCGTTATGCTGTGACTCACATCCTAATAATAAACACATCACTTTTCACCTCATTTTCAGGGTGTTTTTGAAGGCACGTTTGTGCCACCAAGAATTTAGGATACAGTAAACCCCTGAACTGTAGCACTTAAGACCTAGCAGTAAACGTTTAGGTGAAGAGTTGCCACTATAAATTAGGGTGGCCAGGTGTCCTCTTTTCCAGAGGGCAGTCCTCTATTTGAAGATGTCTGCTATTTGAAGCTTAGTTTAAAAATAAAGATCCGTAAAAATGGAGAGCAGAGGCTTGAAGTTGCCCATCCAAAGTTAGCACTTGGGCACAGAGTGGCCGGGTGTCCTCTTTTATGGAGGGGCCTTGGATATAGAGCGGGAGATTAAAAACTGATGGTTCAGAACAGATAAAAAGAAGGACTTCTTTATACAACCAATAGTTAAACTATGGAATTTGCTACTATGACATAATGATGGCCACCAATTTGGATGGCTTTAAAAGGGGGTTAGACAAATTCCTGGAGGAGAAGGCTATCAATGGCTACTAGTCCTGATGCCTATATGCCACTTCCAGTATCATGTGCTTTTGATGATTACTAAAAAAAAAAAAAAGTTTTCCGTGGCTTTTCCCAACTATTAACTTATCTAAATGCTGTTATACTTTTAATGCTGCATTGTTTTGTAAGATATCATGAACCACTTATAGGATGTCTAAAATGGGACGCAGCGTATAGTCTTACATAAATAAATAAAACTTGCCTCTACACATATAACGTACGCAACTGTTATGCAAATCACAGCCCCTTTTGCCTTCTTTTTTGGTGATTCATGGGTGGCCACTGGATAAGATATAAAAATGAACTGTCTCTGTGCATTAGAAACAGCTGGCATAATCCAGCATCTTGTACTATATGGCCATATATCTATATCTATATCTATAGATATATATATATCTGAAGTTATACTATCTTTCTATTGACAGCCTTGCACATGAAGCTCAAAGACCAAAAATTCAACCATCTCTCCACTGCTTCTAGATAGTATTGCCTTCACTTGATTTTCCACATGGGTCCACTACCAGTAATGGAATCCTGTTGGGCTCCCGCTGTAGCTTAGCAATCTTGGCTCCAAAGCAGCTGCTTCTTTAAATAAACATCCAGCGTTTTCCAAATGCATTCCCAGGGGTAACTTCCTCCAGGGCAGCTCAGGAGAGTAAGCAGAGCAAGAGAAGACAGTGATGAAGAAAAAGAAAGAAAAAAAAAGAGAGGCTTTGCCATAAAGCCAGTTTTCCAGAGCAAAGCTTAAGATGTGAAAAAGCCCAGTAGCTCGTACACAGCGGGGCTCAGTTATTCATGAATTACTGATGCTTGCAAGGAACACAAACGAGCCGAAGGATTTGACAAATACGGCTCACTTGCTTCCCATGGGTGCTGTCTGAGTTCAATTTAGAAGAGTCTAAAAACTAGGCCTGATGAAGCCTCAATTGCTCTTGGTTCCAGTGGTTTGTTGCTAAACAGCTTGGGCCTCTAACATACATTAAAAGACACAGCCGCCTCTTTTTTTCTGCTCATTGCGATATCTGAGAGCTGCCAAAGGCCGGCTTTTAATACTGCCACCTGTGCACCAGGTACAACCAGAGAGCATTGGTTGTTAGCAGAGTAGCCACCTATGAACGGCCCAAAAAGAGGGGATGCATCACCAAAAGAAAAGGACACACCTTTGCATGAAATTTGCACATGCTAATCTATATGTACAGATGCAAATTTAGACATTATATACAATTTTTAAAAAATAGACAGGGATTCTCATCATAGTGTGGAGGATTGCTATCAGGAAGGGTGGCCACTTATGGTTGCCAAATAAAAAGGAAATGCATCTTCAAAAAAGAAGGCAAATGAGGGCACCATTTGCACATGCTAATGTATGTTTGAATGAAAATTTGGAAATAATACCTGTAATTTAAATAGAAATGCAATATATCTCACCATACTCAGGAAAACTGACCAGGTGACCCATGTGCCTGTTCAATCTGCTGTCCAGGTGCTGACCGAAGAATTTCAAGGTGTAATTCTTCCCTCCCCAGTGGTGATCTTGACAAAAACCAATGCCCTAGCAGTGCTATGTATTCTGGGGGGAAAGCCCCCATTGGCATTCTGATGAAAAGCAAGGATGGGGGGTACTTTTTTTTTAACTGACCTGCTTCCCATTTATCTTAGGGATGAGGGAGAATTTCTTTGGTTCATATTTTAATGCAAACGTACCTAATTTTACACTTTTAAACCTGGAAATCTCTAATTAACCGTAATTTCGTGTTTCATCCAAGCTGAGAAAATACGCTTACCAGCTTCAGAACAAACCAGGTTCCCAAATCACAGTTTAAAGCTAGTTTGAGATTCTGGCTTGTTCCAAGATGGCAACCATTGTTTCCTGGTTTGAACAAAACAGGAAACTATGGTTGATCAGAGATGTCCAGGCTTGATTGTGGCTCATGTGAAAGGCAGAGTGAAGCAACTGTGTGTGCAAGCAAAGAGCTCATTTATATTTCAAATTATTAGGCCCAAATATGATCATTCCTGAAGCAGGTTTCTCTCCCCACTTCATCACCGGCTCCAGGTTCTTTGAGGGCCATTGACATTCTCAATGGGCCTCCTCCCTCAGTGAGTCTGCCTTCTCCCCACCTTTACCACCAGCTGCTCTTGCTCCTCCTCATCTTCCTCCTCATTGCTGATCATCATCAGAAGAGCAAGTAGGCCATGGTATCTCCTGCTCCTCCTTCTCACGACCACCATTGTCTGGGCCAGAGTGAGTGGCGGGTGAACCTGGAAGTTGCAATGGTGAAGAGGAGGAACCACTCTAGAGTCTCTTGTCAATGTGCCCGTGCTAGGGTGTGAGCCCTCAGCCGTTGCCCGACCGTGCCTACCTTTGATGCTGGCCCTATTTCACTTCACTGGCCTCTCAACTCATGTATAACCTCAGCTATAAACCAGATATTTTTTTTTGTCCTGTGTCCTTTGGCTGTTAATTTCCATCTCTCTCACTCTCTGTCACTTGGTCTATTTCACTCCTCATAACCAGTATGCATTATTTATCTTTGTGGGGGGAGCAACGGACACAGACAGGGTTCTACTCTAAACCATGCCAAACAGATTCTACGGTAGTCAAACTCCCTGAATGCACCCAGACAGAAACCTGCTGATACTAGTATCGGATCTCTGTGGGTAGATGGACAGCAAGACTGAAACCTAACAGGAAAACAGGTCCTACATGTGTTTTTAAAACTGGGCCAAGAAAGCAGTTGCTCATATCCTGCAGCACTTTTTTAAACAGTCAAATTCTTCCTGAGAAAAAGCTCTGAGATTTGAGCATTTTGCCCATTTCCACTCCTTCCTGATTTGTCTGGGTTTTCCCAAATTTGGAATCACTGTTTGTAATCAGTAGAAACTTATAGCAGTCTTATGACAGCCTGCCCCCTTTTGGGAGGAGGTCATAATAAGCATAAACTTTGTTCTGAAACAATCTTTAATATGGAATGATGGGCATGTCCTCCTAAACTACCTACCGGCTCCCTGGAAGTTAACCATGGTCTGCACAAATGGATTTTCAGAGCCCTTATGACAGTTAAAACACTTACACTATCACATTGGAAGGACAAAGGCTCACCTCCCATAATGCAATGGACTGAGGACTTAACAACACTATCAATATTTGAACAGGTATTACATAGGCACAACTTGCAAGTGGATAAATACATGGCTATATGGTCTACTTTTCTTGAAACCTATGCATAACTCTCCCCTCCTTTTTTAAAAAAATGAATGGTATACCTGATGGAAAAAAATGATGATATTCCTGTATATGCAATGTTTCTTTGTTTTTCCTTTTTCATTATGTATTTTTCCCAGTTTTGTTAATATTCACAATAAAAAATGGGGAAAAATAACAGCCTGGATTTGTCCATGTGTTTCTCGTCATTATCTCATAAGAAATGGAATCTCAATAAACAATCACAAGTTGCACATGAAACCACGGACACAATTAGTACACTATATACGGTTGCAACAACCAAACTGTAATTACAAAACAACTTATAAACTTATAAGGAAAACCACTAAATAAAAAGCAGAGGATAGAAGAAACAATGAAACATTGATAGATCCATTGATTGACTGAATAACTGACTGATTGATCGATTGAATTAAAACACACACACACACACACACACACACACTCACACACACACGAAAAGAATGTTGTTACCTTAGGCTGACCATATGAAAAGGAGGACAGGGCTCATGTAACTTTAACAGTTGCAGAGAAAAGGGAATTTCAGCCGGCGTCATTTGTATGCAATTAGTACCTGGTGAAATTCCCTCTTCATCACAACAGTTAAAGGTGCAGGCACTATACTAGAGTGACCAGATACAAAAGAAGGCAGGGCCCCTGCAGCTTTAACTATTGTAATGAAGAGGGAATCTTGCTTCTTAATTGGTTGCCTTTCTACAAAAAGAAAAAAGAAAAAAGCTTCATTAAGATGTCTCCTATAAATATATTTCAAAAATGCTCTGAATATTTTTGAAAAATGAAAACATTGTATGGAATGAACAACTCTCCATACTACAGACGACTATGATGGGTTGTCCTTTGTGCCTGCTGCCTGCTCAGCCTTCTATCCAGCTGCTATCTGTGGATGGGCAATAGTTCTTAGGTTTTTTTTAATGTTTAAATTAGATTGGGACAGGCAGCTCTTCAAGCAGAAGATGTCTTCAAATGGAGGACTTTCATTTAAAAACAAAAAAGGACACCTACCACAAAACCTACCATCAATTACACGTGGGCCCAGAGATACTCCAAGGTAACTATTTTTCCTCAAGACTAAGGCCGAGCAGAAATAATGGGGCATCTTGGTGGTAGGGGTGCCCAGCAAATGTTTGATAGGCACTCCCTGCAAGGCCTGTGTCTTGGGCAAATGCCCCATTTCCCCCAAGAGGTGGGCCAGTGCTAATCAAGGTTCCTCACTCAAAATACAAGGCTAGAGGAGTCAAGGAGGAGCTTGCGTTCTTTATGGAGAGGCCCGCACCATGTAAACTACCTCATCCTCACTATAACATACCACAAAAGAAGTACTGTTCTTTTTCCAGGGAAGAGTTTATTGAAAGAATGGAAGTGATGTGGAATCCCAAACTCAGAAGAAGGGAACCCAACCTATTTTCTGCCTCTCTGGCAATTCGCAAAGCAGGCCCCAGAGCTTTCTGGGAGTTCCAACTATGTTTATTAAACTGTTTTATCTGGAGGGGGCCTTGCTTTGTAAACATGCCACAAAAAGAGTTTCCTTCCTTCATTTCACACAGGGCTTCTTCCCATCCACCTCTTTTGGCTTACGATTTCCATCTGGGAGTGAGAAGCTGCCCGCCTCCAATCCGTTTTAATGCCATCCATACACCCAATGCGGACCTTTTGCTCTCTTCCCCGCAGCCGAGTGACAAACCAAGAAATCGATTCAGACAGGGCTGGCTCCAAATTCCTCATTCAAATTCCTCGATAAATCTGTAAGATTACAGTAGCGCTCTCAGAGAGACTTTTTGGCATTAGCCTTTGTGTCAAAAGAAAAGAAGTGACAAGCTGAGGGGGGGGGGAGGCGTCATCTTTAGGAGGAGTTCCAGCTATACAGAGTCTCTAGTGAAAGCAGCCAAACCTGAGCCAGAGAGGTCTCGCCTCACAGGGCTGAACCTTCTCTGGCAGTCCTAATCAGAGGAGGCATGTGTGGAAACCTTATTCTATAGCGTAGGAGCTCAGTGTAACCACGACAAACTCAACCCAATAAATGCCTTACTGAGGATTTGCATAATCTCAAGCAAGGGTGGAAAAAGGCCTGGAGAAAAAGGGTTTGACAATAACGAAAAGGAAAAAATAAAAGAGGGGGGTGGGGAAAGAATTAAATGCATTAAAAAGAGCTTAGCGGAGAAGGAGGGCAAAGCAATCTGATGAAAGAATAAACCAGTTAAGAGAATACATTCCTCAATGCACCCATCTATTTAAATCCCAACTTATGGGAAATCCTCTTAAGCCACCACCTGATTGGTGTTAAAAATTCCTAATTGAATAATGCAGTCATTATAAATATATACATCATCGAGTGTCACACACACACACACATGTACTTGCACAGAGAGATTTAGGTGGATGAGATGCAGACCGAGCGGGCCAGAAAAGACTAAGGCCTATCAGTTCCTGGCTTTGCTCTGGCATGGACCATCACTGGGAAAAAGACAAGAACTCAAAACATCTCAGCTGACGTTCCTCAGTTTCAGCAGGGGCCGAAACACTTGCCTGTTAGATTAAAGACCTATTGTTGGTGGGTGATCTGTAGTTTTAAGACATGTTTGCTGCTGCATTGTCTGCAAAAGTTGGGTCTCTCTCTCTCTCTCTCTCTACACACACACACGTATACACGCACTTGGGGACCAAATTGACTATTTTGAAATTGGTGAGTAAGGCCCTGTGAATAATCCAGGGCCCCCTCTACAAGGATTCGCTTTTGTGCCCGGTTAGGCGATTATGCGCATAATCGCTGAAGCGCATTTACACCTAATACCTCTGCACGAGAGGCGGCGAGAGGCAGCGAAGCGCATTAACGGATGACCAAAATGCGCTTTACAAGTAGTTAATGCGCATAAGCGTTTGTTCACATAGTCAAAATGCGCTTTAACTGCCGGAGCAAAATAAAACTCGCTGTTTAACGCGCATTCGATAATGCGCATAATTGGAGAGATAACGCGCCTCTACGCCCGATTTGCGCTCCGTTCTTGTAGAGGTAAATTTTTTTAAGCGCCTTGAAAGAGCTTTAAACCTCTCTTGTAGAGGCAGCCCAGGACTCGGAGCAGTAAATTGGCCACGGAGGAGCACAGAATGGCCCGAGTCAAGAGCACTTGAAGCCAGGGCCAGTGTTAAAGGCAGACATGGTTGTGCAACTTGCCGACGGCTCACACCCCAGCAGGAACCCACTGACAAGAGCTTTCTGGAGTTGCTCCTCCTCTTCACCGTTGCAACCTACCGGTTCACCTGCTTCTCACCCTGGTTGTGAGCAGGAGGAGCAGTCGCTTCCTCTGCTGGCCTGCTAACTGGCTCTCTGCCTGTCCAGCAAGTGGTCGCCATGATGAGAAAGAGGATGAAGAGCAAGAGCAGCTGGCGACAACCGTGTCTTGACTCTTGTCCAAGGGCCCTTAAAAACCTGCTCTAGGTAACTGATGCTGCTGAAAGCCTGCGTCTTGCAGTTACCTGAAAATAAATGCAACCCAGCCTGTTGTGTGATCAAGCATTACAGTAAACACTAGGATCTGGGTGTGGTCTAATAATTGCCATGTTTGAATCGCAGGGGCCAGTACGCTGCCTACCATGCCCACCCGCTTCAGAGTGTAGCCTCCAGTAGCCCATTGGCAAGTAAAAGTCCAGCTCTCAGGGTATGATGTAGAACACATCTTCTTTTCCCTCGTAGCCCCTGGGTGCTTGAGATTAGGAGATGGATGTTCTGTTTCCTAGCTGCTGTTATCTGTGGCCAGTGTTGCATCTTTTCTGTGACGTGATGCTGCTTTGTTGTTTTGGCAGCCTGTCAGTAGGTTGCTGCGTGGGCTTTTGTGTGTGTGCGTGTGTGTGTTAAGCTTGAGCAGCCATTTGATTTAGATCTATGTGCCTTTTTGCAAAATAACGGTTTGATTCTCCCCCCCCCCCCCCGCATAAGGCCATTTCATTTGCATTAATGACACACGGTGGGAGCTGCTGTTACAACAGGGAAAGCTTGTCAGTAGCGAGGCGACCTTTGGAAGTGCTTGTCAAGTCTGGCGTGGACCTTCCCTCGCCTTGCTAGCATCTCACAGGCCCATGGGGTCAGCGCCGGCTGAACAATCTCTGCAGAAGGGTGGAGGTGGGAACAGCTATGTTCCCTGTTCCTAAGGTGCCTCCATTTGCAGTGGAAAGGCTGGCTGTGCAGGATATCACCGTAGGAATGGTTGAGCTGCCAAATCTTGAGTTATTGGGGGGGGGGGGAGGGAGGAAGGGAAGGAAGGAAGGAAGGAATAGAAGAAAGGCCCTTAGCAATTATTCTAGTCGTAGTTTTGAAGGCATCCTCTCTTCAAAGAGAGGATGCCTTCAACATGGAGGACAGCTCTCTGGCTAGACTAGAGAACTCTGGGACAGGTGAGGTGGTGGCTGGCCAGCCAGCTGGGCACAGCAGTGATGTCCTGACACATTGGGTGGGCGGCCTGGTGTGGTCTAGCCTGGCACATCAATTGGTCAGGCAGCCTGGCCTGGGCGGGGAAGCCCAGCAACACAAGCAGGCGTGAGGGGGGAGGTCGCACATTTTCTGGCCTCTGGAAAATGTGTAGATCACCCATGCCATTTCTATGGCTGGGAGAATATGGTGGGATGGGACCTAGCCATGTGTCACATGACCTAGCCATGTGACAGCCCGCCACCCTTCAGATATTTCGAAAACCTCTTTTGTCATTCACCCTGCCCATCTTTGGCATTTGCACAAAAGAGAAGGCTCTCAAAATGCCCGAATGGGCCTGAGTGGTTGCACATCGTCACGTGGTGAGGTCATGTGACATCCCATGGCCACTAGTAAAGCAATTAATTAACACAAGTGAGATAAAACCCGATCAAGCCGCAGTCCTCAAGAGCAGAGAGGCGACAAATGAAAGTGACGATTCATCAAAGGGCTCAGTAAATGCTAATATTATTCATGAACGCAAAAAAAAATCCCAGTCTGGTGTGTGGTTCCGCTCTGTTTGAGAGCCTTTGTAATTATTTTGCCATTTGAAAGCATTCCCCCCACTCCATTTGCTCCAATTTTTATCCCCAATAGCTGTCATATACAAATGTCACACATGCAAGCAAGTTCAGAGAAGAGGTAGGCTGACCCGCCAGGGGTTTAGGTTCTGAGGGAGGCTGGATGGACGACACAGAGTAACTGCGCTTGAAGTCGGATGCATTCTCCCTGACTTTTGGTGCATGAGTGAGATCAAAAGTGTTCCCCCGGGCATGGTGGGACTGTTCCTGAAACACCCACATGCCCTATATAATGAATAAACGACGGAGTGGAGGTTTGTTTTTCGTTTTAAAGGAAAACTAGGCCCGATACCCCATTGACTCAAAGACAGTGCGAAGAGGCAACTGGTTTCATAGCACTTATCCCCATGGGGTTCGCTGCTTGACCTGTCAAAGCAAACATCCCCCAGCTTTCATGGATCGCCAGTGATGCAGTTTGGTCATTCTAGACTACCAACGTAATGATCTTACAGGGCCCTGACATTTTCTGGGAGTGTGTATCACTTCCACTTACTCAAAAATGTGATCAGCTAACCCTACTGGGTTTGCGCCCCCTGACTCATTCTGCTTGGTCGCACCACCTTGGTCGCACCACTATCGGTCACATCCCTCATTAGATGCTATGCCCGATACAGAATGTAGATTATATATATTTTTAGAATGCCAACTATACACGGTACTGCCTTCCAATCCTGCTTCCATCACACCCTTATGCCTTCCTTCCTATCGCATCCCTTGGCTATAA
Organism: Anniella stebbinsi; assembly: GCA_029215795.1. NCBI lineage: Eukaryota > Metazoa > Chordata > Lepidosauria > Squamata > Anniellidae > Anniella > Anniella stebbinsi. Next base: position 56,423,233 of record JARDYH010000007.1, read on the forward strand.
ATATGAATTCTCACCTGGACCAGCTCAAGAGGTGAGCAAAGCATACTCTGAAATATCCAGGCTGCTGCCGTAGTTCTGAAGAAATACAAAGAGCTAAGCATAACCACAAGCGTTCCTCCATTGCATCCCACCCCCCCTTTCTCTGAAGACAATTTTTTTTTTTACCAGGCTGGGGGTTCCATCAACCCTCCCCACCTTCGAAGATACCAAGCCGCAGATGGGCGATTATCTTCCCATCCCAAGCTTTGGTTGTTGCGTTTTGAAAGCAAATCAAACAGCTTCATTACTACAGCAACAGTTTTGCATTTCCATAGCGCACAGCAGGCAACTGAACAGTTTAGAGCGCATCTGCTAAAGCAGAGAGCTCTGCTGTTAGGAAAAGCCGGCGGTGGTGGAAAGATACAGACAAGCAGAAGTAGCTGTTTGGCTCTCAGCGAGGAGTAGTGGAGGAAAAATGCATGGATCGTGCCATTTGTACTCCCAGTACACCTGAAATATTCTATACACACACACACACACACACACACACACACACACACAATTTGAAGCCTCAAACTGCACTTCAGAGAAATTCATTCTGGATCCCAGGAGGAAGCAGCTAATCACTTAAGAATATATATATTTATTAGAACAGCTTTCCCCAGCCTGGTGTTCTGCAGATAGCTCGGTCTCCAACGCCTTTCTGCCCCAGCCAGAATGGCCAATAGTCAGGGATGCTAGGAGTTGTAGTCCAAAACATCTAGAGATCTTCAGGTTATTGAAGGCTGCATTAGAGTTACTAACAAAACAAATATTAAAATCTTGAAGCAAAACAGTTTGGCTTCTGCCTTTCTCTTGCTCCCATTTTTATTTGATCAGGTGACATTTCTATGGCAATAATTGATAAATCAATTGGTGATTTTCTGAATTGAAGAAAATGCAGTGGTTCTTGCTGAAAGATTTAATATTTCTCTTTTGTTATGCACTCATCTATCTATCTATCTATCTATCTATCTATCTATCTATCTATCGAGAGAGAGAGAGAGAGAGAGAGAGATGCACATGTAAAAAATATACATTTTGATAAATTTTCTGCTGTACATCAGCTATGTTTTTTAGGGTGAGAACACAAATTCAACATTTTAATGGTGATCATGCAGCATGTTCTTCTTAACTTGTGGTGTGAACCCGGTTTAGCAACTTACCTTGCTCACATGCATATTTTGAAAAGGGAAAGCTAGTTTAGACTTCACTCTTGACCCTCCACTGCCCCCATTATTCAAACAGGTGATCTGCTCTTTGGGGTTGGTTGGTTTTTTTTTCAAATAAGGTTGCATATGTATATAGTAATTGATTTATAAATCCTGATTAGACTACTGCAATTTGATGTACGTGGGGCTGTCCTTTGAAGACTGCTCAGAAACATCTGTTGGTTAAAAAAAGAGCTGGTAATGAGTCAGGTCAGACAAAACACACCTTGTTCAATTTTAAAACAATTGCATTGGCTTCCAAGCACACAATTCAACATGCCCTTAAGAGCTCCATCAAATTTGAATTAGGCTCTCAAGCCGAATTAAAGAGCCGAATTTGGCTCTTAAACTGAATTACAGACCTGTCTTCATGAGAGAAATCTGATAATGCCATAGGAGATGGGCTATTCAAATTGTAGGGAGATTTTTATTATTATTATTCTACCTTCTCAGAGTAAACTTTCTTGGGTGTAAGCATGAAGCAGAGAGCCTCCAATTTTAATTCAGGTAAACAACATTCTGCATTGCTTAGCAGAACCTTGGAACCATGCTGCCTTGTTACCGTCAAATGAAATAACACATACAGCCAAATACAAAGAGCATCCAAATCCAATGTATTTGCTAGGATTTGCTGTCATGTATACATGAAACACAGATCCAAACACAAAAACACAACACATGTCGCCCCAATTCAAAACAAGATCAGAAGTTAATTCAAGCATATAAAATAAGATTACAATTTAGGCTTCTCGGTTTCGCACAGCAAACATTCTAGAGCTGTATGGGAGGGAGAAAAGAATTCATCTAAAAACATAAGAAGGTCGCTTGAAATTCAGGAAGACGAACAATGTTAGCTAATTGAACAAAAGTAGCCATCGGCTATGCAAATCACATCTACATTACAGCATTAGCAAAAATCGTTATTTTTGTAATGTTCATCAGGCAACTTGAAAAGGCTGGCTGCTGAACACAGAATGGCTCAATTCGGACGACACAATAAACAACTGGTGTGGGGGAAACAATTGTCAGTTGTTTTGACTATTGTGTCATCCGAATGCTGCCATAGTCAACTCAGCGCTGATCCTCATCCACACCACAGTTGATTATCTATTACCATGTTGTGTGGGGAGTGCCCCCTAGGGTTAGCGTGAGGGTTAGGGTTAGTCAACCCACCATTGACTATCGTGTCGTCCGAATTGAGCCACTGAGTATGGTTTGTACCCACAAGTTTACAACCTAAGTAGCCGCTCAAGTGCTGGACTGGGAGTCAGAAAGTCCGGGTTCTAATCCCCACTCGGCCATGGAAACCCATTGGGTGGCTTTGGGCCAGTCACAGATTCTCAGCCCAACCTACCTCACAGGGTTGTTGTTGTGAGGATAAAATGGAGAGGAGAAGGATTATGTACACCGCCTTGGGTTCCTTGGAGGGAAAAAAGGAGGGATATAAATGCAATAATAAATGAAATAAATAAAAAATGTGGAAAGTACAAGAGGGAGAAGGAAACGGGAAACAAGGCATGGGGTGTAGACGCATAGAAATAGAAGTGGAGATGGCACCCCACAGGTCTGTGCTTGCTGGGTAAGATGCCCCTCATCCTACCTTCACCTTCAGTCAGCCGGGGAAGGCTGGCTGAGATGTCAGAGGCAGTAGGTAGACAGTAGCAGCTAGGCTACTGTTTCAGGACCTTGGATAGTTCCAAGCAGGCCACATGCTCCACGGTCCCCTCACCCCACCCCACGGTCCATCCTCTTCCTGATGAAGTAGGTAAACCAGAACAAACATCTCCTCCCATATGGACCAGCCCAGACCTTAAGATCATCTTCATTGGTCCTTCAGGTGTCCCTGCCACTTGAGATGAGGCAGGTCGCTACAAAGGAGAGGGGCTTTTCAGTGGAGGGACGCTGGTTGTGGTACACCCTTCCCAGAGAGGGTTCCCTAGGGTGCCTACTGTGATGTTCAGCTACTGTTGAGTTCCTTGTATGTAAAAGATTGTAAGTAGTTGTTTATAAAATGCCATAAAAGAAGTTAAATAGACTTACAGTTATGTTGTAACTGGGTAAGCATAAGGGGGGGGGAAGTTCATGTGTGAGTGCTGATTGGATGGTGGTGGGGGAGTGCCTGGATTGGCTGGCTGTGTGAGAGTGGCTGTGTAGATGTTTGGGAGCTGACAGGAGAGTGTGAGAAGAGTGTGAGGGGGGAGAGAGAGAGAGGATTGTTGTTGACTGAATTAGAAGCTAGGAAGGACCAACGTGTTTTATTATTTTGGGGGAACTAGATTGTGGGAAAGAGTGTAGTGTAGTTTAGAGTGGGTAGAGTAGGCAGGAGAAACATAGAACGTGAGAGTTTCTATATGAAATGTTATGAACAGAAAGTACTGAAACCATTAAGCATTGTGCCTGTAACCAATACGCTGTTGACCTGAGGAAACCATCAAGCTTGTGCTACATGAACAATCATCTTAATGTTAATAAATCTTGTTAATTATATCCAACTGGTGTGATCTTTGGAAGTGTACCTGAGGAAGGTACTGGTGGCAGCAGACAGAAGAAGGGGGATTTGAGGGCTAGGGTGCTGGGCTGTGGAGCCGTGGGGTCTAAAAGAATAAAGGTGGGACGGGAGCAGCAGCAGTAAGCCTAAACCCTCAATCACGTCATAAGCACAGGGGGGGTTGAAGTAAGCCCTGAGTGCGAGTGGCGTAGACAGCCCTGTGGTGTAGCCTGGTGAGTGTCACAGGTGCAGGCAGGGCGCCACACCCTACATTCTGTGTTTTTTGGCATCAGGGGAAGCTCTTTTCATCTCCTCAGGCCTTTTAGCCCCTGGGTTTTGTTTTTAAAAGCGTGCTTGTGTTTTTAGGCCTTTACGCAGTTGCTAGTTTTTACTCTGGTATTTACACGGGTTCTATCCTGTTGAAAACTTTGGAAGCTTTGATCTATTGTTTTATCATGGGTTTAATTTTTGTGAACAACCCAGAGAGCTTTGGCTGTGGAGTGGGATAGAAGGAGAAGAGCTTCTTTAAAGGGGTAACCCTCTGGACCGGGGCCCAAGTTTCCTGATGCTTCTCAGTCCCCTCTGCTTCATGCAACACACCCACCAGTATCAGACCTGGGTTTTAGAGGGCTCTTGGGTAGGACATCCTCCATGGGCCCCTCCCTTAGTGAGTCTACCTTCTTACTGCAGTGGCCACCAGCTGCTCTTGCTGCTGCTACTCTTGCTCCTCCTCCTCTTCCTCCTCATGGCTCCCCCTTGCTTGCTGGACAGGCAGAGAGCCAATGAGCAAGGAGGCCGTGGCATCTCCTGCTCCTCCTCCTTCTCACCAGCACCATTGTCTGGGCCATTCGAGAGGCAGGAGACGATAGAGATTGCAATGATGAAGAGGTCAGCAAGTCCACAGGACCTTTGACAATGGGTCCCTGTTGGGATGTGGGCAGGTGCCAACCGTGCCTACTCTCGATCCCAGTCCCAAGTCCCATCATCCCCAAGTTAGGGACGATGGGAGTCCTAGTCCTGCAAGGTCTTCATAAAACAACATCTGAAATGAGGCAAGGTAGTTTTTGTTCATATGGGAACACTTCTACTCCAAGGATGTTGCTTTTGGGCTCGTTTGTTTTCTTACAGGTGCCTAAAAATAACCAGCAATCAATCGAGCCTTTCTCCACTAATTAAACTGTAATCGTTCCCTAAGTAAGAGCTCCCATTATGCATAGAGGCAAAGCAAATTTGAAAACGCTCTAACATACTAAGCCATCTCAGGTGAAAAAGTCAGCCCTGGTCCATCTTGCCCAGGACTGACTGAGAGTATGGCCGCACCATGGTATCGCGCAGGTCACTTCCGGCCTCGTTGCCAGAGAACCTTTTTCCTTGGCCTGCTGGGGGCAGCAATGCAGGGCAGGCGCTATGGCTCTTTGTCTTCCTGCACAATATCAAACCAATAAGGAAGAAGCCGGCGGCTGTGGACGTCTACGAGGGCCAGAGCATTCAGAAAGGTTGCTGTGACATTTTGGAAACGAGGAGGAGAGAATCCAAAGCCTTCCCATGTCCCTGTGCTGACTTTACAGCTCTTCACCTCTGTAAGCGATTGATATAGTACAAGTGAGACCTGCAACAAAATGTTGTAGCATGGAATGATCTTGTTCAGGAATCCAGCTCCTCCATTCCATTCCATTCCCCTCCCCCATTTGCGGTCCAAACCCTCCTCAAACAGTCAATTAGCGTCTCTTGGTCACTAAGCATGCTGAGTCCTCATTGGGCTGTTTTAGGGGATTTTTCACCTACGTTAGAAGGGTCCTTCCCCCCCCCCCGCCCGCCCCAAGAGGGTTGTGTACTTCTGTAAACCTTAGGGTTGTGCAAGCCTGCCAATACCTTCCTCTTGTATATGGGTGCAGCTGTTCTGGCTATATAAACAATGACACTTACACCTGAAGATCAGAAATAGAAGGAATGGCGATTCTTTTCCCTTGAAGGTCCGATTGAAAAGAGAGGCTGCATCATTCTGAAGTCAATCAAAAAGTATTTGTTGCAGTGGGAAAGGTATAATACTGAGACATTTGTATAGTCCCGGCCCTTCACTCCGCCACGGTCTAAATTCCTGCTGGATTCACGGCTGGCTACCAAATTTTGGTGACAAACCACTATGAAGGCGTAAACAGGACAAATTAAACTTGCTTTCAAGCTAAATCTGTCCTGTTTACCTCTCTGTGGGGGTTTGCCACTAAAACCCAGTGGCAAATCACCTTTTTCTTTTGCCGCTGCCACAAAATTTAGCACCCAGCAGCCAGGAGGGGGTGAGGATTGTCTGCTCCTTCACTAGAGCATGACAATCCAGTAGCAGCAAGTCCCATACATTAATGATGCACCCTGCAATGAAGACCTTCCGTTTGTCTGTTCTGGATCTATTGATCCATCAGTGTCATTGGATGATCGCAAACTGAGTGAGTGAGGGGGGAAATCTCTCTCTTTTTCAGCTTCACTGGCTGCCGGTCCAGGTCCGGGCCTGATTCAAAGTGCTGGTATTAACTTTCAAAGCCCTAAACGGCTTGGGGCCAGGTTATCTAAAGGAACGCCTCCTCCCATATGTGCTTGTCCGGACCCTAAGATCATCCTCAGGGGTCCTTCTCTGGGAGCCCCTGCCAAAGGAAGTGAGACAGGTGGCTACAGGAGGTGGGCCTTCTCTGCTGTGGCACCCCAGCTGTGGAATGAGCTCCCTAAAGAAGTTCGCCTGGCACCTACATTATACTCTTTTAGATGCCAGGTGAAGAACTTTTTATTTTCTCAATATTTTAACAACTTATTAGCATTTTTAACTTTGCTATTTTAAATCTGTATTTTAAAACTGTATAGATCTCTATATCGTTGCTCAGTTTTACCCTGGTTGCGCTTTTATACTGTATTTTGTTATGTTTTTACACTGTTGTTTGTTTTACATTTTAAAACGGTTTTCATGGTTTTAATTTTTGTGTCCCGCCTGGAGAGCTTTGGCTATTGGGTGGTATAGAAATGCAATCAATCAATCAATCAATCAATCAATCAATCAATCAATCAATCAATCTCCACTTCCTCTGCACTGTGCATAATTTTATAAAGCTTTATTTTGTTTCCCTAAATGTAAATAGAGAAGATGGGCACTATAGACCAGGAGAGAAGTTAAATTTGAGGGTGAGGGGGAAGCATAAGGGATTTACCTAATTCAGTAACAAAAACCAAAAGGAGGAGAGCATCCACTTAGGTCAAAAACAGGGAGAGAAACAGGTTCTCGGAATGCTGAAATACTTTATTAATTCACGCCCACCGCATTTCAGCCTATGTGGTGTTTTTTTTAAAAAAAGGCCTTCTTCAGGGGGTTGGTAAAAGAAGTCTGCAGAAAACTCTTAACAGAATGATAGTCTCTTATGATATTCACTGGCGAAGGGATACGAATGTAAGATGGGGTTTCTGTGCACGGGGGATTGGAACTCGCTTCCTTTCCCTGTGTATGTTTTAATGGTTCTAAATATTGTTTTACATTTGAGGGATATATGAAAGCAAAGCGCTCCACGCTGACCTCTTGAAATGCAAATTGCTGCTCAGCCATGGGACACATGAAAGGGTGCTTCAAATGTGAATATTTAAAAGGCTTCCCAATTCCCCTCTCCTCTTTATTTTACGTGTTTTTTTTCATGGAAAGAAGGGAAATTGGGCAGGGAGATGAAGTCAATGCTGTTTGTCTTTGTTGTCGGTGAAGCAACCTTCTTATGGGTTTTGTTCCTCCATTGTCTCCGGTGCTTCCAAAAGAAGATCCTAAATGGGCTTATGCAGCAGGGTTTATTGCAGAAAGCCGGTTTGCTGTATGGGTTTATTAGCCAGCCTTCATCGCACCAAGCCACAAACCGTAAGCAACAGGGCATCTACCTTGAAAAACTGGCCCAGGGACAAAAGGTAATCATATAATAGTTGAGTAGGAAGGGCCTATGAGGCCATCGAGTCCAACCCCCTGCTCAGTGCAGGAATCCACCTTAAAGCATACCTGGCAGATGGCTGTCCATCTGCCTCTTGAATGCCTCTAGTGTGGGAGAACCCACCACCTCCCTAGGTCATGGGTTCCATTGTCATACTGCTCTAACAGTCAGGAGGTTTTTCCTGATGTCCAGCCGGAATCTGGCTTCCTGTAGCTTCAGCCCATTGTTCTATGTCCTGCGCACTGGGATGATCGAGAACAGATCCTGGCCTTCCTCTGTGTGACAACCTTTCAAGTATTTGAAGAGTGCATTCATGTCTCCCCTCAGTCTTTTCTTCTCAAGACTAAACAGGCCCAGTTCCTTCAGTCTCTCCTCATAGGGCTTTGTTTCCAGACCCCTGATCAACCTCGTCACCCTCCTCTGAACCCCCTCCGGCTTGTCTGCATCCTTCTTGAAGTGCGGTGCCCAAAACTGGACGCAATACTCATTGCCGAATAGAGGGGAACCAGTACCTCGTGCGATTTCGAAGATTTACGTCTATTAATGCAGCCCAAAATAGCATTTGCTTTTTTTTGCAGCCATATCACACTGCCCAAGGGGCATGCAAAAGGCACCAAGGACTTAGAAGAAGGAGTGCTGGGGCTGTGATCTAGGCCCCAGGCTGTGTGTGAACGCTGAGATTCCACAGAAGCAAGAAAAGGTATTAGGAGAGCCAATGGTCAGGAGATCATGGGAGTTGTGGTCCAACACATTTGGAGAGCTCCAGGCTGAGAGGTGGTGTTGTGGTGCTTAAATGCGATAGCTAGTGCAAGTGAGATTCAGGACAGAGATGTAAGCATGTGTTTAAACCTCTCCCACTGAGAAAAGTGCGTAACCGGCATTGGATCATGTCCTGAATTAGTAAAGAAGTGTGCAATGGAATGAATTCACCCTTAACGTTGTGGCATTTTTAGTTTGAATGGTAGCTTTTAAGAGTTATTTTTACTCTGCTCCTCCTGTAATGTGAATGTTAATCTTTCCCTTGACATGAAGCTGACCTCTTACAAAGCCTATTGTAATTAGCTTGCAGGAGAACTGAACATTTGCAAAGAGTTCTGCTTTTCCTCCGGAGCAACTTTGTTCTTGTAAAGTATGCTGGCAATTAACAGAAGCAAGGGCGCATGGGATCACTCGCCCTCCTACCCCCACGGTGAAAAATCCTAGGCCAACGCCGAAAGGGCACGTTTTGTTTTTGAAACTTCACTGTAGCGTTGTAATGTTGGCTTTATGGACACACGGAGCCTATTGGAAGCAAGAAAACCATTAAAAGCAGGCAGCAGAACGACAGAACCAGCAGCAGATTCCCAGAGAATTTCAATAGAGATTCCCAGAGACCCTCCATAATCTCAGCCAGCTCCAGAGCTAACTCTATTCCAAGTCCTTTCCTTTTCCCCTGCCTCTCTAAATTCAACAGTGGCTCCAAAACCGTTCCTTTGCCGCGAGTTGGAGGGTTTCACTTCCCTGGTGGGTGTTACATTCCAAAGGCTGGAAGGAGATTCCCAGCTATTAAGGGAACTCATTGGCTCAATTCGGACGACATATTAGGCAACGGGGGGGGGGGAAATAGCGTACTGACCGTGCGTTAGGCAGCCGGCGCTGCTCGGCACTGGCAAACGCCCCGGTTGCTACGAACGTGCGGCAGCTATTTTGGTTGCAGCTTCTCCTCCCTCCCCCTCCCTCAGTCCCCCAGCCATATCCCAGCATGCACCGTGAGTTCTGCTGGCTGTATAGAGCGGTCTGGGGTTTTGGGCTGCTCTAGCCAGCAGAACTCTATCCCCAAATGGGATAGTCCATGGAGAGAGGGGTGGCTGAATTCGGACGACACTTTAAGCAACGGGGCTTGGGGCTAAACAATGTGCAAGCCCGTTGTTTCCCTCCATTGTTTAAATTGCCTGATTAGCGTACCGTCAGTTGTGTGTGTGTTGTGTGTTACTCCCCACATGACACAATAAGCAACACAACTGACGATTGTTCCCCCCCTCCTCCGTTGCTTAATATGTTGTCCAAATCGAGCCATTGTTAATTTGCTGCAAGTGAAATTAAACAGGAAAAGAACAAGTTTCAAGCGTTCTGTGGTTTTAAACCCTTGGTCTACCACTTGCGGGTTGCTCCCTGAGCTAAGATGGATAGGTAGGATCATCATGTTTCATGTTTTTAAGAAAAGGAGAGAGAAGGGAGGGTGAACATCTGCAAGGCAAGCTAAGTCGGTGTTACCTTTAGGAATTGTGCAGAGCAGGGTGGTCAGAAGGTAAAGGAGAAGATTAAGAGGGGCTTCCGAGTCCTTATTGTTTAACCATACAATACAATACAATATTGTTTAACCATACAATACAACCATACAAGAATACAAAGAAGCCGTTCAGCCCTGCAGATGACGCAAGTGTAGATTGTACTTCTATAGCAGGGGTAGAGAACATCTTTCAGCCAGATGCTCATGGCAGTTATATTCCAGTAGTGGGTGGGACCAACAATACAAGGAGGCAGAGATAAACACCAGCATATTTTAGCCTAATGCTCTTCCTGCCCGTAACTAAGCCTTAGGGGCTTGGGGAAACCAAGACTGGCCCTACCATGAGGCAGAGTGAGGTAGTTGCTTCACGCCACAGATTTTGCCTATTTTATGCATTTACAATATTTATATACCTCTCCACATCAAAAAGGTTTCAGAGCGGCGAACAGCAGATAGAATAAAAGAATAAAAACACCATATTTAAAAACTACTAATTTTTAAAAGAAACAAGACTTCTGATCAAACCCGGGATTTGGTAAAACTACAGCCGGTCACTCAAGGAAAGCGGGGAGACAGCAGGAAATAGCAAGAGAACTGGGGGCCATCTGGCATGCCTTCCATCCCCTAAACTAGCCTGCTGCCGTCAGATGCAGAGAAGGAAGCTGTCCCATACCCAGTATTGCAGTACAATTCATCTAAACTGAGATGAGGGGCCGCCATCTTGTTCTTTGCCTCAGACAGCAATAAGTCTTGGGCCGGCAATGGGGAAAAACTGCACAAATGCTGGGAAGCCATCCAATGATAGTTGGTTGGAGGAAAGTGGGTCAGGTCAGGGGAAGGTGTATGGCCATTTGGAAGGGCTATATTTATCTCCAGGTGGACCAGATTCGGCATCCCTATTGTATAAACAAATCCTCCCAGTCAAGACCTCATGGGATGCAGTGGAGAATTGGCTCCTCCCCTTAGGCCACCATCTTGTATCTGGCACCATTCCTTTAACCAATACACTTGCCTCTGGATCTGGTTGTGAGACGATCATCCCATGCTGGTTTGAGATGATAGGAAAGGGCATTTCCTTTACACTCGTTAAAGGTCAACCTTCTCTTTCGATATTTGGGCTCTCAGAAACTACTTGAAAGAAACCACATGTTTATATTCAAACGTGGCTGTTGAGTTGACAGAAATGAATCCTGGGGACTGCCTCGTCCCCCTGTCTCCTGATTTATTCTGTGCCTTCCCACAGATCCATATTCATTAACTTGTTTCAAAATTAAGTTAGCTCGTTTAAAAAAAAATAGTAAAAAAATTACAATCCTGTCATCTACAAAAAGGAACAATTTACTTGACTGAATCCCCATGTTGATACCTTTGATGTTGAATTACTCCTAATTAAGATGGCAAGAAGTTAAACAGCTGCATCAAATGAGAACCGGGTGTGTGTGTGGGGGGGGGATGCTTTCTGGTCTGCTTCAGTTGCATTGGACTGGTTTTCTTTCAGCTTCGACATTTTTGCACATTAAATAGACCCCATTTTATTTATTCATTATGATGTTTATACCCCGCCTTTTTCCCACCTCTTGCAAGGAACCCGAAATGGGTGCGGCACCTTGGATAGCTCCTTTGGAGTTCTGGCTTGTGTTGACTGAAAACCAGAATGGATGCACAGCCCCAACGAAACCAGAGCCACCAGCCTCCGCTGACGCTGCTTCAACCCTGGGCACCTACTGCCAAAATGGGATCAGGCGGAAGCCCATATGGAAGAGCTCTGCCCGAGCCCCTGGAAAGCTGCTGCCAGTCAAAGCCTAGCAGGTATTCGGAGCAGGGCGCTCAGCGTAGCTGCGACTGCTGCATGGAATAATCTTCCCCTTGAGGTTAGACATGTGCCAACCTTTTTTATCTTCAGGTGTGCATTGAAGACAGTTCTGGTTAGGCAAACCTTCCCTGTGTAGTTTAGCCTTCCATTTTACGGCTACGGAGAGAAAACCTAGTCTATGGCTGGATTGTTGTTTGTTCTTATGAGGCGTCCAGTTTTGAAATCTGTAGATATGAAGTTTATACATACAAATAAAGAGCCTGACCTGGTACAGTACTGGTTCTAGGTTTGGGCGGGGTGCATTGGGCAAGACACCCTCCATGGGCTCCCTCCCTCAGTGAGGCTACTTTCTCACTGCTGCTGCTCACCTGGTGTCTCCTCATTTCTACCACTTGCTTGCTTGACAGGCATGGAGCCAGGAGGCCGTGGCTTCCGCTGCTCCTCCTTCTCACCACCTCTGTGGTCTGAGCCAGAGCGAGAGGCAGGTGACCAAGCAGGTTGTGATGGTGAAAACAAGAGCAACTCCAAGAGGCTTTTGTTAGTGGGCTTCTGCTCAGGGCCGTGCAGAGGGGGTGGGCAGTGCGGCCAATTGGCCCAGGGACCATGATTTTGAGAGGGCACTCTGATGAGGAGGTCCCCCCCAGCTTACGCTACTGCTTCCGTAGCGTAAGCAGCCCATGGAGAAGCAAGGAGCCTGCCTTGCGGAAACAGCGCAGAAGCCGTCTGTCGTGAATACCACGGTCAGACTACAAGCTCCAGAGGGCCATGCTGCATGCGGGGCGGGGATATATGTGCCTTGAGGTGTTGTAGGACAGGTTTAATATGAAGGTGTTATGTAGAACGGACATGTTGGTGGGCATGTCCCCTTGGGGCGGCCATGTTGTCCTCCTTTTTTGAAATGGGCGGGGCACACACTTCCCATCTGGCCTGGGCATATTACCAGCTCTGCACGGCCCTGCCCCTGCTCAGGTGTGGGCCCCCGGCAGGTGCCCAACCCCGTCCACCTCTGATGCCGTCCGTGGCCTCAAAAGCAGTTTTGAAATACAAAGCTAATTAAACCTCAGTCAAAAGTAGCAAGGACAGAGGTAGCAAGGCATAAGTCAATAGGGAGTTCCAGACATTTTGGGTCACCATTGAGAAGGCCCTGTCTCTTGCACCCACCAACCTAACCGATCTTAGCAGCGGGTATACGAGAAGGGCCCCTCCGGCAGATTTTCTCTCTCTTTTTAAATTATTATTACATTTTTATACTGCCCAATAACCAAGGCTGTCTGGGGCAGTTCACAGCCAACAGCCATAAAATAACAGCAGTTTGAAACATGTAAAAGTTTAAAAATGCCACCTAAAACCAAAATTAACCCAGCAGCAGGTACAGCCCAGGGAAAGCTTGTGCGAAAAGATGCCTTATCAGGAGGTGTTTCACGGATGTTACATTTTCCGCCTCCCGAATTGCATGACGGTTTTCCAAATGGTGGTTGTTACGGAGAAGGCTGCCTTCTCTTAAAGTATGGACTCTTAACATATGGGCAGGATCATGCTGGTGAAGGCAGTCTTTCAAATCACAGAAAAAGCCTAACCACACCCTACAACCCTTGATGCCGCCTCCAACATGATACAGGACAGCTTCCTACGTTCCTGCAACAGGGGTTCTAGGAGCCCTAGAATCATAGAAGTGTTGGAAGGGGCCTATAAGGCCATTGAGTCCAATCCCCTGCTCAGTGCAGGAATCCACCTGAAAGCATAGCTGACAGATGGCTGTCCACCTGCCTCTTGAATGTCTCTAATGTGGAAAAGCCCATGACCTCCCTAGGTCATTGGTTCCATTGTCACACTGCTCTAACAGTCAGGAAGTCTTTCCTGATGTCCAGCTGGAATCTGGCTTCCTGTCACTTGAGCCCATGATTCCGTGTCCTGCACTCTGGGTTGATCAAGAAGAGATCCTGGCCCTCCTCTGTGCGACAACCTTTCAAGTTCTTAAAGAGGCTATCATGTCTCCCCTCAGTCTTTTCTTCTCATGGCTAAAGATTCTTTCAGACTCTCCTCATAGGGCTTCGTTTCCAGATCTCCGATAATCCTCGTTGCCCTCCTCTGAACCCCCTCCAGCTTGTCTGCATCCTTCTTCAGGTGTGGTGTCCAGAACTGGATGCAATACTCTGGATGGGGCCTAACTAGTGCTGAATTGAGGGGAACCAGTACCTCACGCAATTTGGAAGCTAGACTTCTATTAATGCAGCTGTCAGAACAATGCTGGCCGTGTGACATCCTTGCCCTCAGCTGCTACAACTCCCACCCCCTCAAAAAAAATCTGCCCTAGACAGCTGCCTAGCAGTGGGTAAGGCTGGGCTACGCCCCCATCCTGTTTCTGTTGCACACAAGACTTGCCCATGTTTCGCTCACCATCCTCTTGAGAAACCTGCAGAGACAGAATGGGCCCGCTGGCTCCCTCCCTTTCTCTCAGAGACTTCCATCAGAGCAATGAGGCAAGGGAGAGGAGCGGTCTTCTCACATCACAATAACTGTAATACAGCTGCGAGGCTCTGGCTGGATTTGTAGGATGGAGGCAACTACGGGTTTCATTTTAAAAACCCGCCAACAAAACCAGGGGAGTATCACCATCTAGTGGCTACACTTGGCACTACAAGGCTGAGGCTCACAAACCCACACGATGAAAGCTGCAACCCTTTTACTTCATCATATGAATAAATTTAAAATGTTTGAAATGGAAGAAAAAGGGAGAGACTCCTTTGTACCAGGCAAGACATTTTTTTAAAAAATGTTAATTTCCAATATAAAAATTGGAGACTACCAGAAGGATTTCTGGTCAAACCCAGTTATAGTGTTGCTTCTGGGTAAAAAAAAAAAAAAAAAAGGAGGTGGGGGAGAAGAATTTTAAAAACTGAGGTCTTCTGGAAGGTTTAAGAGCACAATCTGTGGACACATGGGGGACCATGGTATGCCCTCCTCATGGTCCCCTCCCCACATAACCCCCTCCCTGGAGAGGTGCAATCACACACCCCAGGACTCTTCTTTAAGCTAACTTAAAGACCACCCATTTGTTCATCATTGTTTTTTAGTTGCTTCAGTGTGATAGCATGGTTTTCGGATTTATTGGTACTTGCTTTATTAATGTTTTAAGCCATTTGTGCTCCATTTGGAGGAAGGGCTCAGATCTCCAGAAAGACCCCCAGGTCTGAGGACTCTGGCCTTGAGAAAATTAGCATGCCACAGCCGTTCCCATGTTGTTGCAGCCTAGGAGTGTTAGAACAGGCCAGGCCCCTTTAAGAGATAAAGCCTGTCAGTATGGAGGCGGGGCTAACTAGACTAAATCCAGCAACACTTCTCTTTAAACCTCAATCTTGCTTTGATCCTTGTTGGAGCAACATACAAACCTGTCTCACTTCCAACTCTAACCCCACTTGGAGCTTTCCATGGTGCTGATTTCATTCCGTCTTCCTTCCTGAGCAACACGGAAAGACCCTGCTCAAGATTCTGATCCATAGCAGAACTTTGCAACCCATGCTACAGCACAGAGCATGCTATGACTAAAATGTAAGCTGAGGTTCTGGTATGGAAAACAAATTCCTGGGCTGAAATGTCCTCAATGGCATAGTTGTTCTTCAATTGTAAGAGTTTATTCCCCACCCAACCCCCAGCCACTATTTTGTGGATCCCACAAGCCTGAAATCTGCCTGCCCTTGCCCTAGAGGTTACTCCGTGTTCCACAGTAGCTGTGCACTGCAGACAAGATCAACAGTAGTGAGCAAGCAGGACTTGCTGGAAGCTTTCCTCCATGACTGATCCTTTCATTGGAAGCCCTCCAAGAAGCTTCCAACGTACACCACCCCCAAGAATGCAGTATAATGAACAAGCCCTTATAAAAAGCATCTTGTGTGCATTTTTCTCCTTCCCCTTGAAATTTGCCCGCTTTCCCTTTCTCAAAAATGCAACTGAATTGGATTTGACGACATTTTTTTTCCTGGAAGAGAATGCCACAAAAGAGGGAGAGTGAGTAATAATTTAATCAGGGGGGAAAAGTGGCTAACAATCCACGGAAAACAAGAGGTTCACACCCAGAGGGTTTACACATTATTGTTATTTTTTGCTCACTGAAACAAATCTAAAAAGGTTAAAACGAAAACTAAAAAGGCACATTACAGCTCTGTAAAAAGAGGGTGGCAGTTTCGCCCAACTTTGGTCACTCTTTCGCCAGAGTTCCAGACGGACCCGTCCTTTCCATGACACCAGAACTACCACTCAAGCTGTCGGAAGTGGGAGAATGCACAAGCTATGCCACGTAAGACCTCAGGAGAGGAGGTCAAGGAACTCTCTGAGATTGAGAGCCAATGGGACAAAGACCAAGACACGAATATGCCTTCAGTTCAGTCCTGTATGCAGACCGCTGAGAGAACACACTTGACCCCATCGGCGGAGGGTGGAGCTACGCAATACGACCGACCGACACAAGGCTGTCCCCAAGAACAGTCGTCCAACGCCAAGCCCTTTCCCCTGTGGAATGCACAGTAAACGTTGCTGTGCGTGTTGGGCCCTGCCATCAGGAGCGACGGCCAACGAGGCGTGGCAAGGGGTGGGGGAAACGCATGACCTGGCGGCACCAATGTTTGGGCTAAGCTTTACTGCAGGGGTGAGCAACTTGTAGCCTTCCGTTGTTTCTCCTGCAACTCCCATCAGCCCCCAGCCTGCAAAGCCAATGGTGAAGGATCATGGGAGTTATGGCCCTCCAGATGTTTTGGCCTACAAGTCACTGCGTGTTGCAGAGGGAGAGTGCCCAAGGCAGGGCTGCTCTCAACGGCAGTCCCAACCTCCTCATGCTGCATCATTCCACCCTGGGCGAACCAGAAGCAGGATGGAGTTTGGCCAACTACAATATAAGGAAACAAGAGCAAGAACTGTCAGACTCCAAAAGGTGCTCCGTCTAGTCCATCGCCAGAAGGACGTGAGCCTTTGAAGGATTAAAGCAAGATGGGCGGATGGTATTGATTGGACAAAAAGGACCAAAGGGAGAATGGGCTTTTGGCCTTAAACACCCAACACTTCTTAAACCCAACACATTGGCCATGTCCAGACCACACTGTTAAGCCAAGATTCCTGGCATAGTAAACCACGATGCCAGACTACGCAGCCTGTTCATTCAATAAACCAGGCTGGGGCAGCTTCAGGTTATGTCCAAAGCTGGGACTGCGGTTAAAGGCACCGAAACCAAGCCAGGATTGGAAGCCAGCTTCAACTGTGTGAAGGGAAAAATGAAGTGGGGCCAAACACGTTGCATGTTGCTGATTCACATCATGGTTTATTAAGCCAGGATTCCTGGCTTAATGTGGCATCTGAATATGGTCGCTGACTCAGCTTGTCGACAAAGAGACAAACAAAATGGGGAGATTTCCCTGCCTCTTAGCTCTTTCACTTCCAAAGTTCAACTAGGTCTGTATCAGTCACTGTCCCCGTTTCATCTTCTTGGGAAAAGGAGGGAGCAAAGTCTGGAGGCATCTCACCCCTCTTTAAGCAAACACAATAGTCCCACAAACGAGGCAGCATTCAGAAGGAGTTTAATTAACAAAATGGTCCAGGAGAAGAAAATGGGTGGATGGGGGAGGGGAGGAGGAGCAGGTTGTGAAGGAGAGCGGCAGTGGGAAAGAACCCGGGAGAAAGAACGCTGCACGTTTCTAAAAGTTGCATGTCAAGTCACCAGGCGTGCCTGCAAGCCCATGCGCAAGAAGAAACCACTTGGAATTTTTGCTCAAGCAGAACAAGCGAAAGCATCTGGAACCAAACGCCGCTCCTCCTCCCTCAGATATGCCAGGTGTTATATACAGGTATTTGTTTTCTTTAGAAAAAAACGGCAAACTTTGTTACAAAATGGATCTGCTCACCTATGCTCGCTTGGCACAAGAAGGCATGCAAAGCTAGAAGGTGCCGAAGGCTGCACGAATCGTTTTGGCAACAATAATACCAACAAAAAAGAGATATATCCTCACAGCTAAAAGATAGAGCAGGATTTCAAAGCCACGGAAGTGAAACTGTATGTCCCCCACCACACCCCTAATGGCACTGAGTTGGCACTACAGCTACGATGCGTGTTGCGTGTGTGGTTTTGTTTGAAAGCTACTTTGGAGTCCGCTGTCCTCTCTCTCGCCCTCAGCTCAGGTCAAGGTTCGTAGCAGCATCGACAGAAAGAATCCTGGAGAAATGTCAGGCCAGCGTTTGCGGCTTCAAGAGTGGAGTTCACAGGTGAAAGTTCAGTCCGTCCGGAGGATCATTGGGGGATGTTCACTGTCTTCGTCCAGCCGCAGGGCGCTGGTGTCGTCTTCTAGGCAGGCACCACCGACAGCGCCCAGGTCCTCCGCATAGGCTGAGGAAACAGAAAAGGAATGATGTTTCGGAGGAAAACGGGAAGGTGCAAATGTAACGGTCTCTTGCAATGCGGTCCCAACTAGATCAACTCCACGGAGGTCTTAGGGTTGTGCTCGCTAGCACACAAGCAGCCAATGAAACGGAGAAGCCACCTTGGCTAGAGCTGCCTTCCCCTCCAGGTCTAAGTACGTTACAGATGACTGATAAGTTGCAAATGAAGGTAAGGGGCCGTCAGCTCGCAAGACCACGCTATGCCACAAGGAAGGAGTCTCTTGTCAGCATTCTCTCGCGCCCTCGCCACCCTACGGCACCATGGCTGTTAGGCTGCTCTCGTCCGGCCCTTACCGTGTCTCGTAGGCGAAGAAGGCACATAAGTACCTTTAGTCACAGCGGCGCTGTACGTCTGTGCTACTAGTGGCCGGTCATGTGAGGCAGATTCCAGAATTTCATTGGCTGGCTCCATACTGCCATCCAGCCTGTAGAAAGAATCAAACCATGGAGACCAATGCTGATTGGTATAAAGCTGATCTGTACCAACACTACACAGGTGGCACCTTGGCCGGTAGTAGTAACACACACAGGGACTAACCACAGCAGCCAGATAGGTCAATGAGAAAAGCCACAAACAAGTGCATTAACCCACATGTATTAAAGTCTATGAGCACAATATACCCCTTAGTAGTGTACACTTATATTGAGACTGTCAACAATGCAGGGTACTGTAGACATTCATAACTCTAAATATTACAGTATGGTGGGATCTACTTTGCAAAGCAATAACAGAACAATAAATAATAAAGAGCAAAACCAAATGGTAACTCCGGATTTTTAACAAACACCGTTTCAAGAGAACTTTCATCAGTGGTTTGCTAATGATAAGGGATTTTTATAGTTGGTGGTCAATCTCTTCCGGCAATAATTGCAGTATCTATAGTATAGTACTTTTTCCTTGTGAAGGCTCCTCCTATTTTGTTTTGGCACCTTGGCCGGAACAGCCAAGCGCGGTTGCAGATATTCTGTGCTTGCGTTGGGGATCAAAAGCTGCACACCCAACTATGTTGAGAGAATCCAGTGACCGCATTTACGTAATCGTGGGGGCTTTGGCGCGCTCAACGGTTGATCATATTGGCTCAGTCGCAATGTCAGCCGAGGTAGGAAATGTTCCACAGGCTCAGGCACTCCCCCCCTTCATTGCATGCAACACCCCTCCCTCCAACCTTCATATTTGGAGCTAATACTCGTGTAACACAAAATGCTTTTTGCTTAGTGCATTGGCCAAATTGTTTGTGTGCCTGCTTCTAACCACAGCTGCCAACCTAGATTTGGAGCTAGCCGTGGCTAGCAGAGTCACCGGTACAGATGGAAAACTGCACTATGGAGCTTTGCAAATTGAACGGGAAGGGGGATATTTGAACACAGCCATGTTCTGCGCTAATATTTCCAAGTCAAAAACCCAAGAGCTCTTAAACTCAACACACTGGCCACATTCACACATAAAACAATAAGCCATGAATCCTGGCTTGATAAACCACAGTGTGAACGAGCTGCCTGCCTGTGCACACAGCCTGTTTTCCCACTTGTGCAAAGGTAAGCAAACAAACCAGGAAGGGAAGATCTTTATGACCTGCCCAAAGCTGGGATTATGGTTAACATGCTGCAACAACCATATGTATTGCATCTGATGAACTGGTCATTGTCCATGAAAGCTCATACCAAAACAAATTTGTTAGACTTTTTGGTGCCACAAGACTCTTCATTGTTTTTGTAGCTATTTCAAGCACAAACCTGCATCATGTGTATAGCACATTTTTGTCTTTATTTTAAAAGCAGCAGCTCATATACAAAAACGAGGCCACATCCCAAGGCTTGTAGAGAACAGCAGAGAAGGCTTACTTGTGCTGTTTCATCAGTGTGCATTCACCTCCTTCCTGGGGGTCCAAGTTATACATATAGAGATAGCCATCAGCTGCTCCCACCAGCAGCCGGGGAATCTTCTGAATACTACAAGCAATCACAAAATGCTCAAGTTAAAGACAGAACTTTTTAAAAATGTCTCAGAACATGTTTTTTTAATGGATTCCTCCCTCAGCTGTTAATTTAGCTATTATTCAGTGTACACATTGTAAAATAAAGAAATCTGTTGGATCACATCACAGGCCATTTAGTCCAGGGCTGCTTTTAACCCTGGCTAGCAAGATGCCTCTGAGACACTTGTAAGCAAAGCATGAAGGCAAAGGAAAATCTACAGAAAATTAAGAAATTTAAAATCAATTTGGTAAGTCCACCTGTGCCTCAAGTGACAGTTCTGGGTCCGGGAGTACCCCCAAACTATGAACCCAATCCTTTAGGGGGAGTGCAACCCCCTCCAGATCAAGGTGAACATCACCTAGCCAGGCAGACGAACCATCCACTAACAGTACCTCCGTCTTGTCTGGATTGAGTCTCAGTTTGTTAGCCCTCATCCAGTCCATTACTGTGCTCAGGCACTGATTCAGAACAGCCACTGCCTCACCTGGGTTTAATGAAATGGAGAGGTAGAGCTGGGTGTCATCCGCATATTGATGACACCTCAGCCCACATCTCTGGATAACCTCTCCCAGTGGTTTCATGTAGATGTTGAACAGCACAGAGGATAAAATAGAGCCCTGTGGAACCCCATGGCCTAGATGCCACGGCACAGAGCAATAATCCTCCAGCACCGCCAAGTAGGAGCGGAACCACTGCAACGCCATGCTTCCAACTCCTAGCTATGTTGTTTTAAAGCTGTTATTGTATTTTAAATCTCTGCACTGCGGCTAGTTTTTATTTGGGTTTGTTCTTTTATACTGTAGTTTTAAACTTTTACGTTTTATATTGTGTTTAAAGCTGTGAATTGCCCAGAGAGCTTCGACTATTGGGTGGTATAGAAATGTGATAGATAGAGAGATAGATAGATAGATAGATAGATAGATAGTCAGTCTGGCCTGGTAGAAGGCAGCTTCCTACGTTGCTATAAATTCTACAGCCTCTGCTTCTCTACAGCAACCTCTGCTATTCCCCCACATCACTTTGTGGCCAATCAGCAGCAATTGGGGCTCCTGGCCCCAGGCCTGCCACCAAACGTCCAGCCTCTGCCCTCAGGGAACACTGCTTTGGTGTAGAAACGGACCAAGGAAACTAACGACACAGCCCCGGAGTCCAATTACAGGCTTTGCACTGTGATCCGCAGCACGGCAGGCCTGAGGAGAAATCCAAGGCGGCTTCTACCATCTAACACGGGCCCGTCTTTCCGACGAGAAGGAAAGGTCGCTGGACGTTCTGCGCAGTTACCACTGAAGTCCAAGTGCAGCTGAACAAGCTGCGATGGGTTTTGCTAATTCATTCCCAAGGACTCGGCGTATGCCAAGCTGAGCTTACTGCTCCCGATGGCTGGCTCCAATGGGTGAGCCTGAGGAGCTTGCGCAGCCGGTCCATTGAAGAAAAACAACCACCCGGCCCTTCACCGTTGTTTTTATAGATGAAATTGAAATTTGGAAGTAGAAAGCTTTGGCTATTGGGCGGTATAGAAATGAAATAAATAAATCATCCAGGCAGGCAGTTGTAGCGCGGCTGCAAAAGTCAGGTATGTTTGAGCATCACCTGGCCGGCATTTCCACCTCTACTTACAGGGTGCTTGTGTCAGATAGGGTGCAGGGTGTGTGTGTGTGAAAGGCCACCCTCCCCCGACACCCAGACTCACGTGGCCAAAGCGCAGATGTTTTTGTGCCCGCAGAAGGGGAGGCGAACAGTGGCGAAGGCTCGGCCCTGGTTGAACATTTCCGTGACCTGAGCGGGCAGGTAGTTTGTGGAGTTCAGCAGGACTTTCCCAAAGTAGCCTGTCCAAGTCGTGGGCTCCTCCTGAGGTCTGGAACGAGAAAGGGGGGGGGCAGATGTTAGAGAGGGACCCCTGCCCGAATTGCACACAGCAAGAAGAGTTCATCTTTCGGGTGGGCGTTTTGGCTCACAGACACGGTGGAAGCTCAGACTCCCTTCCCCCACCACCTCCCAGCTGCAGTTTTGGGTGTGTCTCAGCAGGGAAGTTCTGATTTCGTGAAATCCATTCTGTCTGCGCTATCACACATTGTCAGATGTCTTTTATTCCACGGTCCCCTCTTGCGCAACCCCCGCGAAAAATGTTAAAGAAAACCATCTACTGCAGAATCCGTAGGCTGAAGTCACAGAAATCCGAACTGAACCGAATCCACTTCTCCGACATGCCTAGTCTCAAAGCTATATCTGCAAAGGTCTCCTGCTGCATTCATGAACCAGATTAACCTTTGCAAGAAGCTGGAGCCTTTTGTGTTCTATCTCAGGAAGATGTGGCTACGTCTTTACTTTCTTTCTGAAGGCAGGTTAACAAGAAAGAAAAAAGCCACCCACCACTTTGTCTATCCTGATCTGCCTTCACTACACAATCCGTTAGACCAGACCCTAACTGCTGCTGGACTACAACTTGTTTTCGCTTTTAGCAGATGTCACTTTAAGTGTTTCGAAAACTCTCCAGTTGTTTTTTTAAGTCGAAAAGCAGAATAAAGACGTTTCAAAATCAACGCGCTGCAGCTGGGGTGGTGTGTACACCACCCCAACTGCCCACCCCAATTCGACATCAAGGTAAATTTCGGAAAACATTTATATCTTGCCTTCCTATCAATTGATCTCCGTGGCTGCTCACAAATCGTTAAAAACAGTTCTTAACAATACATTAAAAAAAAAAAAGCACAGAAGTCAGAACTTTTAGTGGTGAGATACGAACAAATCCACAGATCCCACAGAAAATACGAGCTACGGTAATACAAAATCGCTCACAGAGGAAAGCTGAATTCTGCTACCTACGTAAACTAAGGTATTGCAGGGACAGGGACAAGTGTCCTGGTATGGGGAGATGGATAGCACTAAATAGATGCAGCTACACCTGGGACATTACCGGGGGGGGGGGGGGGAGGAGGCAAGAAAGAGATGCAGCAGGGTTTTCTTTCCCTTTCAAGCAATGCCCTGGGCAATTTGCCTGATGACAAAGCCAGATCCACCCTGTGTTCCATCAGCTTAAAACACCCTTCCTCTAAGCGGATTTCCCAGGCTCTCTCAAGAGGCTTACTTCTCTTTCACAGTCTCTAGCTTGAAAATGTGCACGGTCTCCGTGTTGCTGGACGCCGACAGAAACATGCCGTCCATGCTGAAGGCCAAAGAGGAGATGCTCACGCACCTGGAGGGGGAAAACACACACACCAAACATTGCAGATCCATCTGTACCCTTTTACTGTGCAGAAACGAGAGGCGGTAGGTAGTTACGGATGAGTCCCGCTGCTCCACGTCATTCAGCGGTCCTCTAAAGAGGAATCCAGCCAGCCTTCGCCATGGCTGTTCCAAGGCTCTGGAACTCCCTTCCCAGGGAAGCTAGACTGGCTCCCTCTTTGCTCTGCTTCCAGAGGCAGGCAAAAACATTTTTTTTTACTCCAGCAGGCCTTTGGGGAATAGCCTGGACCTCTGTTTATGTGTTGGATTTTTTTAAAGTTGCCCATGGTGAGAGAGGAGCTACATAAGCCCATGCAGACACGCAAAGCTTCAATAAGTCAGAGCTCTGCTTCATCTAAGCCACTGCGGTCTATTCCAAATGCCAGCAGTCCAGGGTCTAAAGCAGAGATTTTTCTTACTGTCTGGTCCCTGACCTTTTTTTTTTTCTTTTTAAAATGCTGGGGATTAAATCTGTGGTCATCTGCATGCAAAGCAGAAGCTCTGCCCTGGAGCTGTGGCCCCTCTTTGGGTCTACAGTTAAGCTGGATAAGTGCTGCGGACCACTGCACCGACACGTCCTTACCGATGGGCGATACGGATCTTGCCAGGAAGAGGTGCAGGACGACGCAACAGGGCAGAAGGCACTGCAGTAGCCCCGTGTCCGGCTCACTGCCAGAAGCCAACTTTAGGTGGTTGTGTCAGACAGTGACAGCAAGAATGGAAGCCTGGGGTCATGAAAAAGGGCTGGGTTGCGTCAAGAGTGTGGAGCACTTGGCTCCCATTCCATCGGTCTGTGGGATTCACACAGAAGTCTGCATTTTGCAAATTGAAATAAAATATATTACGCTGGGTTATCTTTGGGCTTCCAAGCAGTTGTTCTCCGTGTATTGTCACAGTAGGGTGATATTTTTTCTTAGGACAGCTAAAACGTCACGAAGTGGTGGAGAACTTGAGCTCCTGCTTCGTGACATTTTAATGGGTCCTAAGAAATGTATTCCCCTACTGTGGCTTCCGGATTTTTCCCCTCTCTAAGGGATGAACACAGCTACCTCTACTATTTCCCCATATGCAGTAATAATTCGTAGTGATTACACACAAGTCCCAACTTCTGGGGGCAGAGGAAATCTACTGCAAAAAACAATAGATGGAACAGTTCACTTCACCTCTTCATTCCCCTTCGGAATTCAAAGAGTTTCTGCCCCTCTGGAATGGAAAATACTCGGATCACTGTCCCCTGTTAGAAGAAAGAAGATTCCAATTAAGCAGCAAGTTCTTGTTTTAAACAAACAAACAAAAATAGCTGCAGTAGAGTTCTTTGAGTTATGGAGGAGGAAACAAAACTTCAGGCTCCAAAGAGCAGCTTTAGTTTTGTTGGAGGATCTTGGCCACGCCTACTGGGGCTTGAAAGCCCCTCTGCCCCTTAAGACACGAGATGCCCCCTCTCTCCATGTCATGTCACAAACTGCTTTTGAAGCAGTCCCCCACCCTATTTTCAAAGCAGTTTCCTATGTGGCTTGGGGCCAGGTAATCTGAAGGAATGCCTCCTCCCATATGTACCTGCCCCAGGTACAGTATCATATACATATGATACTCCTATATGTATCATCTCCAGAGGTCCTTCTTCGTAAGCCCCTGCCAAAGGAAGTGAGGCAGGTAGCTACCTGGAGGAGGGCCTTCTCTGCTGTGGCACCCCGGCTGTGGAATGAGCTCCCTAAAGAGGTTCGTCTGGCACCTACGTTATACTCCTTTCTAAGCAAGGCGAAGACATTTTTATTTTCTCAGTATTTTAACAGTTTACGTTCTTAGTCTTTTAACTTTGCTTTTCTTAAATCTGTATTTTAAATCTGTATTAATATCTGCATTGCTGCTCAGTTTTATCCTGGTTGTGTTGGTATATTGTACTTTTATATTGTGGTTGTTTTATACCTTGAATTGTATTTGAAGGTTTTAATTTTTGTGAACCGCCCAGAGAACTTTGGCTATTGGGCAGTATAGAAATGCATTAAACAAACAAACAAAATTTGGAGGGGGTTACTATTCCAGGAATGCTGGGAGTTGTAGGACTTTTTTTCTGTCTAAACATGCATAGGATTGCATCTTCATAGGGCTGCAATAGCCTTCCCGAAGGAGTTGCCCTCCAGATGTTTTGGACTACAACCCCCATCTGCCAGCTGCGCCCCTTCCTAGAGTTGGAATACCTAAAGATGGTAGTGCACGTGCTGGTAACTTAAGGCTCAACTTCTGCAAGGCGTTGTACATAGGGCCTAGTTACCTGTGGGATCGCCTTCTCCCGTACAATCCGCCCTGTACACTCAAGTCCTCTGGAAAGAATTTACTACGGTCAACAAAAACTAGGCTGACAACTGTTACCCAGAGGACCTTCTCTTCTGCTGCTCCCGGACTGTGAAATGGCCTGCCGGAAGAGATTAGTCAACTTAACAGTCTCCCGGAATTTAAGAAAGCTGTAAAGACTGATCTCTTCCGGCAGGCTTATTTAGTTGAATTTTAAGATGTCTTTTAATAATATATTTGTTTTATATGCTTTTAATTATATATATATATATATATATATATATATATATATAGTGTGTGTGTGTGTGTGTAATATAATGGTGTTTTGTATTTGTTGTTGCACCCCATCATTTGTTGTCAGGCAGGTCAGGACAGGACTGAAGTAGGAAACTCTTCCCAGGATTTGTAAGTAAGTATGTCAGCAATAACTCGACACGTGTCGCAATAAAAATCCTGACAACAAAGCTATACTTACACAACCTCCACTGGTAGAAGAGGCAAAAAGCACAGTTCGTTGTGACAGGGAAGTTATTCTTGGAATGGAAATTGTGAGAACCCAAGTCCAAATTCAGAGAGCGAAGACTCTGTGCCAATGTATGCATTGACAGACATTTTTTTCATTTACTGCAAAACTCTGGCAGCTGGGAAAACATTCCTCTTATTTTGACGTCTGTCATCATCCCACCTGTACCCTTCTACGTACAATTCAAGGTAACTTTTCAACAAATATTGCTGCTCTCCCTTTGAAAGTATAAATGCCTGTAGCTGTTCAGTTCTGTGCCTAGACAGAAGAGTCGTTTGTGTTTCAAAGCAAACTAAATTATACTCGTCAGTAGTTGTGCTGAACTCTTTCCCGCGGATGTTTAGGTTCGCTCCAAAAACAAAACACGGCAACGCAGCTTTGCTCTGCTCCAGACGGAAGCCGCCAAATCGGAAGCCTCACCTTTTCCGACGCGGTGGCCAGTTTTGTACCGCTGGCGTCGAAAGCCAATGCAGCCAAAGGACTGTCGTGAGCGGGGATCATATTAGCGGCTCTCTGCAAAAAAAGTTGACCGAAAGGACACAGGAGTTTAGCGCAGTGCTGCCGGCGCATGCGACAGAACCGTTTGGGAGTAAGAGCGTGGGAGACGTATGTAGAAGAACCTCACCAGATTGATGGTGTCGAAGACCTGCACTTCCCCAATGGTTGCACTCCCTGGGTAGGCCAGATAGCAGTTGTCGTTGTTTATGGACAGCGCACACAACCCTAGGAAAGGAAGGCATACTGCAAGGCATCAAGAAGCACTAGAAAGGGGAAGCAGCCGGCATTCAGGCTGCAACAGAGGGAGGGGAGAGCAAAGCTACTCCATCAGCTTGGCTGAGAAACCGGATCCATGAGGAGCTCTTTAGATTTTTGAATGTTTCTACGTTAATTTTTTTAGACTATTTTTATTACGTTGTATTTTGTATTTTTATGAATTGCTGGAAGCCGCCCAGAGGGCTTTGGCTATGGGGTGCTATAGAACTGAAATGGAATAAATAAATAAAAATAATAACAAAAACACAATTATGTTTCCAGTTGCTTTCCTAATAAATACAACACTAACCAGGACATCAAACTTGGGGGATATGCTTAAAATTTTTTTTTACTAGAAACTTAAGGTCCAACAACTAAAGTTGGGTGCAAAAAGGTGTATCTCCGCTCACCTGAGTCATTAAGAATTAAGGAACAGGGTGTCTCTGAGCACAGGCTCAGTCCAGGACCCCCACTCATAAGTCCTTTCATACAAAAATCCACTCTGGGTTTCCCCCCGCAAGCATTATTTTTCCAGCAACCTCATTTAAGCAAAAGAAGCTTTTTAGTTGTTGCTACTGTGAAGACAATTGGGAGTCAAAATCCTTGCTGATCTACTCAAACCCACCTAGAGACTAGCAGATCCTGATCTGCTGCCCCTGATTCAGATGCACTAGAGGCCCTCTTCACACGTTATGATTTTAGTTGCGCACCTATAAACACTGCTTGTGAAATGTGGCAGATATATGTATCATACTTCTGGTAGCTGTTCCTAACAGTAATGTCGTTCAATGTTGTTCTTTTCACAACTGGGAGATTCTTTCACTTTGTCAAAAATTGGAGCGGAAAGGAAATAAAAGATAGAGATATCTTTAAAATAAATAAATAAGATAAACGGCCGTCCTTACCTGCAGGGTTGGGAGGTGTCTCCCGGATTGTATGCAACACCTTCATGTCCCGTATGTTATGTATGTACAGAGACTCTTCTAAGCATACTATCAATCTCTGGAGGAGGGAAATGAAACAAAAGCGGGAGAGAGAAATGAAGACAAGATCCCGTAGCCGCATAGGCCTAAATAGCTGAGACTGTGCTATTGGCTTGTGAAAGCATTAAGTATTTTACCAAATGGACATTCCAACCCAACGAAGAGGCTAGTTTTAACTCTGCCAGCCTTTATTATAATCAGTTTAGAAGTACCATAGCTGACCTGAACCATTACTAACAGACAGGTTACTTTGGTAAGAGCAGCTATGGTCACATGGTATTTGGAGGCTGTACCAATCTCACTATTATTCTGACTCCTTTTCCCCTACAGTTGAGGCAGTTTGTGCTGTAAGGTTGAAGAAAGTGTAATTCCGGGAGTGGAGTGGCACAAAACAATTATCTTGTAATCAAAATAAATAAGGTGCCCACCACACGTTCTATGTTTAGAATTTATTCGAACAGACTACGAATCGGTCACTAGGTCTGGCCAGTTATGCATTAAACTCTTTGTGCGGTATTCCAGTTTGAGAACTCAACAACCTTAATGATGAAGCCTTGGATAGTATCAGCAAGTGAAAAGCTGCTTCCAGACAAGGACGACTGACCCAAATGGTCCCCTCTTGCACATTTTTTTTTATTTATTTATTTCATTTCTAACCCGCCTCTCCATCTATATGCTTTTAATGCCGCAAACGACTTAACGTATACATCGGCAACATGAGCGTATCCTGCCAGTGCTTAGCCAGCTCCGTGGGCTCCAAGTAAACCAATTCACAGCTGCAGGTGAACCAGCACACAACTGGATGCTCTTCCATACAGCTACATCCCCTGCACAAGGAAAACAAGCATTTCAGGGAGAAGGGATATAGCAAGGAATTTATGGGTAAGGAGGAGCATTCTGCTGCATGAACCTCCACCGGCAGCCTGAAGTGGTTCTGTCCAAAAACAAGTTTGCTTCCCTTGAACATAGAAAGCTAGTGCGTCAGGTGTAACACCCTTACACTCTGCGCGAGAATTTGAATTTCAGGCCCCATCGGCAGCATGAAAGGGCACAGCCCGGAAACAAATTTCTCTTGCTGTTTGTGAGAATAGGTGCTACGAAGGCGACCCATGCGTGGCCTCTACCCATATGCCTTGGCTACGGTCTCAAGCCTGGTCTCTAAAGCGGTCATGAATCAGAGGCCTTTTGAGATATCCTCAAAGTGCCGCCACTCACCTGCCTGTTGAGCTTGACAGCCAGGATCGTATTGGAATAGCTGTAGTTGCAAATCTCCGTCCCCTTCTTAAAGTGGCAGACCTTCAGCTTGCGGGGGGCCTTGAGGCTGACGATGGCCACCAAGCTGCTGGAGAAAAGCCTCTCCACGATACACACATCTTCTGTGTCCGCTGCGGGGCGATAACGGAGAAGGGGAGGGGTGGCATAGGAAGATGGAAGAACCGTTTGCATTAGTACAAGACAGGGAAAGAGGAGGGCAGAGAGGGGCCGGCACAGCGAACCGGAATTGCAAATCTGTTCCACAACTGTGGCCACCCCTCCAGCATCCAGCCTGGAGGACCACCAAAAGCGAAGGTAGGAAGCGATTAAAAAATAGTAATTCAGCTCATTCCCTTCCCTCAATAGGTCATGAGCCAGCCATTGTTGAAATAAGTGTTCTGGGGACCCTTATCATTCTTTGGAAGCTCACATGGAGTTCCTCCAGAAGAGGATTATAAGAGCAGACTAGGAAGTGTGCCCACTGGTATCAATACTGCAATCCACATTTGGTGGGGAGTGTTGAGCATGCCGTGGGCCGCACACTCAGTACTTAAAATACAATGGAGAGGCCCAATGCAGGCCTGGCCATTGCTTCATGCCGTAACCTCCCAGAATCCTCTGCAGCATAGTCCATTGCAAACACGCAGGGCTTGTTCGGCAGATGACTCGATATGGAAATGATTCCCCGAAGGAAGCATGAAAACAATTTGATGGGAGAGGGCCAAACTCGCAAGCTTATACCAGGTCCCTGGTATGTGTACTTGCAAAAAATCATGTTGGAAATCGAATGAGATTAATTCCCAAGGAAGTACGCGTGGGAGCAGAGTGTTAGAATTCTCCATGCAAGATATGGTCCCAGTTACCTGTTGTTGTTTTAAAAAAAGGACATACTCATGGGCTCAAGTGAAAGGGATGGGGTTCAAAATATGAGAGACACATGGGTTCAAGTGAAAGAGACCATTCTGAATTGGGCCAAAACACAAAGGCGCTCGACTAAACTGCAACCGGCAAGAGATCTGCTCCTCCCCGTGGATCAATAAATTGACATTTTCTAGGACTGCTGGCTGTAAATAGACTTTAATATTACAGCAGGAAGAGCAAAGCTGCTAAGTGGTGAAGACAACAGAACAGGAGGAGGGAGCAGCCTTCTGCTCAAGGAAGGTTTGAGAGCTGTAAATAAAAAGCTACTAAAAGCTTGTGCCATTAAACAGATTTCAGGCAGCGACTGAGGCTTCCTGGCCAGAACCATTAGTATAAATCTAACGTATCAAGCAGCGCAGCAGTCGATGGTTGCCAACTAGGAAAGCTGCCATGAAGTTAACAGCTTTAGGGGTCCTGCTTCATCTACTGGCCCTGTCAAACAAGAGACCCCGGCCTTCATTCCTGGAGCCTGGTACAAAACGTGAGCTTTAAAACAAGGAAACTTAAGATTGGGCATCGCCAACTGTCAGCAATGTGGCGTGCGTCTAAACTGGTGGATTTTCCCACGCTTAAAAATGTGAAGTTGGTTGCCCAATCATTTCCCGAAAATTGCTTGCCACCTGCGCAAGGGGAAACCTGGCCAGTTCACCCCACCTGAGCAAACCACAAACTGCACCCCACACAGGTATTTTGCCCATTGGGGATGCGTCACCCTTTGTGTGTCAAATTTTGTATTGCCAAAAAAGGAACATGCCATATAGCTCCTTATTTTGTAAAATAACAAAACCATGCGTACATTAAGCATGAAGGCTCTTCTCTGTGGAATGCCCTTACCGGGAAAATGTGTCTGGTATCAAGACCTTCCTCTTCCAGCAGGCATTTAATCTTTAATCTTTTACACTGATTATTACTTTTCTGCTGACTCTTATTTTTAATATTTTAATAATTTCATATTTTGACATTTTCATTGTTGTATTTATCATTTTGGTAGTTATTTTATTGCTGTTTCCGTTTACCAGTAGTGCAACTGCTTCTGGCATGATCCTGAGCTGAAAACTGGGTGCAGACAGCCACTGACATACTACTCAAGAGCTTAAGTGTGGCAGGTGTAGCTGCTGTTTTAGGTAGCACGCACACCTCTCCCCTCACCCCACTTCAGCCTTGAAGGCTACTGGAAGGAGTGATATGGATACAGCCAGGTGTGAAACCCAACATGGACTCATAATCAGGACTGAGGAATCGTCTTG
This sequence comes from Anniella stebbinsi, assembly GCA_029215795.1. Taxonomy (NCBI): domain Eukaryota; kingdom Metazoa; phylum Chordata; class Lepidosauria; order Squamata; family Anniellidae; genus Anniella; species Anniella stebbinsi. The sequence continues at coordinate 56,454,568 of JARDYH010000007.1, forward strand.
TCTGCCCAGCAACAGCTGGAAGCATAGTGATCAATGCAATTCTGCCATAGGGCTGCGAGAGCAGAGGAGGGAACCGGAGGAGTAGATGGGCTCCTCCCAGGAATGATCTGCAATATGATTTTAGGAAATGTCAGTGAAAAGTGTGAGGATATGAGGCTGAAAAGGAATGAAAATGAGCACTTACTGCATTCATAGATCTGCTCCAGCTTATCCACAGAAGAAAGGGAGAAGAATTTGTAACCTGATTTGCTGCCAACAGCTAAGGACCTGCAAAGCGAGACATGGGGTCAAACACGCACGGGAAACCAACCACACACCCCATTTGACATGGAACGAAGCAGAGTGCCCCAGCTCTCTCTTACATGGCACATTCTACTCCATAGTTTGCCCTGGGTCATCGCACAATCTCCAATTTCGTCATTCAAGTACATAGCCCCTTGCAAATCTAAATCAGCCATTCCATTCTTTAGCATGTCCTCCTTAGTGCTGAAATAACTTCAGATCAACGTTCAAAATATGCATGTCGCAAGGAGCGGAAAGAGTTCAAAACAGAACTGTCTTTATCTAGATAACCACCATGCAATTTGTTTGCACTCGGGAGATGGTGCTTTGTTTGAATACTGCATTCCTGGATTGAGGCAAATTGTTTCTATTTGAGTAGTTTTGGGGAAGGAGAGAAGCTGAGCACTTCCTCCAAACTTACTGGTAAGGCTGGCGCACTGTACGCCCTTTAGACAGAGTCAGATATTCATCAGATAAAATTGTTTCCGTCGCAGCATGAAGACAAATCAAAAGACAATTCATTTTCCCTTAAAACATCAAACTCTATAGGAAAGCTGAAATACTTAGCTCTGCTACGCCCCAAAGGGATAGCTTTTGTTTTTAAGCCAGTTACTGTGAAATTATTTGTGGGACTTGCACGGTCCACTATTCAGAAAACACTACCAATTGTAACACTAAATCATGTGACCAAATCTCACAGCAAGCCCTAGTGCCAACCAGTTAGCAAAATAGGCAGGGTTTTTGGAAATCAAAGTAGATTAATGATAATCCTGTCATTTGGCAGCCAGGCATCTCTCCAGGCAGAAGCAGCATCGTATCATCTTTGTTATGCTGGGGACATAATTCTATTCAACTTGATGCATATGCTTTTTCCTATACTGGACATCACAAAATAGACTTGTATCTTATGTTGGCAGTAATTCTAATAGTTTTAACAATCTGTGTTTTTGCAGTTAACAAGGGAAGAAGGTGGAATTCAACAGGTGTTGTGTACCTCACTGTGGCAAAACCCTGCTGCCTCAGTCCAACTCTGTGCATAATGTTAAAGGCAAACTATTGCGGGAGAAGGCTGGGCTGATCACAGATAATCACAGCAAGTTGTCTTGTGCCAAATTGGACCAATGGTCCTTCCATTTCAGTATGTTCCACGTCAACTGGTAGGACTCCCCAGAGTTCTAGCCAGGGATCTTTTTTTTTGTATTATTTTTTTATTGTGGATATAACATCAAGTAATGCAATTTCAATTATATACACACACACACACACACACACACACACATGGAATTTCGTAACAGTCCCAAACAAAACAGAATTATACATTTCAATTTATTATTTTCTATTTGGAGAGTGGAAAATAGTTATCCGGTATTGACAATCTACTATCTACTCCAGATATCTATATATTGTGAGGGAGGCTTTCTTCCCCCTTCCTCTTTATTTGTGAAATCAATAAATTTGCCCCAGATTTCCGTAAAATTCTCATCCCTTAGTTGTCCCCGCACTTTCCTCCCTTTCTCAGTCAATTTTTCCATAAGAGCAATTTGCCAAACCCTCTGGTACCAGTTTTTTACATGAAGCCCCTTGCCATCTTTCCAGTGTTTGGCAACCAGCCATCTAGCCGCTAATAATAGATGGCTGATTAAACCCTTATCAGAGAGTTTCCTATCCAATCTTTTGTTTAAGTTTAATAGTGCTAGGTGAGGAGTTGGATGTACCCATTGTCCAGTTATTAAACTGATCTCCTGGAATACCTCGTTCCAAAAAATATTTGCCTTTGGGCATGACCACCACATGTGAAAATAGGTTCCAACCCCAGAACAACCCCTCCAAAAATCTGGGGAAGTCCCTGGGTTCATTAAAGATATTTTTCTTGGTGTGAGATACCACCTATGAACTAATTTTAACATTAATTCCCTGTTGCTGCATGATACTGTATCAAATGGACTTCTATTACACAAAGCATTCCAATCTTTTTCCTCAATTTGAATTCCTAAGTTAGTTTCCCATACCATCTTAAGAGGGTCCTCAGTACCAATGTTCTGGGTCATTATCCAACTATAAAGTTCCGAACTCAATCCTTTAGTTACCCCTTTGTAGCCCAGCATCTCAAGTTCAAACACAGTGGAAGCCCTCATTGCTGCAGTTTGCAACTCTGGTTGTAAAAAGAGCGCATGAGCTTGTGCAATTCTTAACCATTGTCCTTTCTCTTGTCCTAATTTTTCTGCCATTTCTTCTTGCCTAATCAAGTGCCCCCTTTGGAAGAAATCCCTAAGGCGGAATAGACCTTTGGATTTCCAATTGAGTTTTTCTCTGGCAGTAAGTTTATCTGCAAACTCAGGGTGATAGTATATTGGGGTTAACGGTGAGAGTCCTGGTGACAATGACCCCCTCCTTATTTTCCAAACTTTCCAAGTAGTCAATGTGAATGGATTCTACATCTGCTCATCCTGTCTATACCTACATTTCCAGAGTAACTTTGAGCAGCCAGAAGTTCCCTCGCTCCCAAAACCTTCTATTTTCACCCACTGTTTTGACGTATCTTCTTCCATCAGAGGGACGATATGTTTAAGTTGATTGGCATCATAGTATCCACTTAAATTAGGGATACCCCATCCACCAGCCTCCCGATGTTTATATAATAATGATTTTCGTAACAGGGGCTCCATCACAAAGTCCTCCCTGTTTGTGCATAACTGGGCACCTAGCCAGCATTGCTGTGTTTGGTTTTCTGTTCAGCTATGGATATATACTTCTTCTACAAAAGGGGTGCATAACCTCAGTTCGGGGTGGGGGCAAATCCAGACCTCCTAGGATCCCAAACCAGCCTGCAAGGATTTCCCAGAGCTCCACACCCTCTTCCCCCCAAGCACTTACTGTTTGGTGGTTACCAAGCTTTTGTGCAGTGTTTTTCCCGCATTCCAAAAGGTTGAAATAACTCTCCTAAGACTTAGTTAATGTATGAGCATAGTTAACACAAGCTCAAATATGCTTGCATTTTTTGGCTCCAACCACCACTAGATTATGGCCTCTGGAAGCTTCTCTACAGTGGAATCCGGCCCTCGGTTCTGCACCCCTGTTCTACAAGCATACATTTAGCTGGATCGAGCAAATGTCTTGGGGCTGTCTGCGCTCCTCCTCTTTAAGGACAAGGGATGACGATGCCCACATAACATCCTGCCCTCCTTTGGTCTGTTTGAACCCCTCCTTGCTATCTCTGAGCTACCAATAGGGATGTCAGAAGAATGATTTGGGGATGGAGCTCAGCGGGTTTTCACCAGCTCAGCCCCCTCCCCTGATACCAGCTCACGAAGCTCTGAACTGGCCTGACTTGGTGTGCACCAAGTCAAGTAAGCTCGTGGTTTCCCTGCTTTTTATTTCATATAAGCTGCCATTTTGCGCAAAAATCATGGTTATAAATATTACAGGAATTGCACTTTTTGCACAAAATGGTGGCCATGAATAGCATCATTTGCACAAAATTAAAGGTGTCAGCGGTCTATTTAGACCATTTGCACTTGCCATTTTGCGCAAATCGCGACGTCCCCATTATTTATACCTGTGACTTTTGCACAAAATGGTAGCTTGCGGGGGTGGGGGAGTTGCTAGCTCTTGCTGGGCACCCGCGGACTGGCTGGTTACTTGTCCTGCATGCCCAACAGGTTCAGGCAGCCGGCGGGAGTCAGGCAAGCAGACCGTGAGCAGGATGCGCAGGAGCTGCCAATGCCATCGCACTGCCTCCATGAACGCCACCCACCAAGGAGAATCCCAAGAGGATTTATACATAGACAATGGAACAAGGAGGAAGGGGGAGGGTTTTCATGGAACACCCACCCTATCCCCATTTTTGAGGTCTGATCTGTAGAACTGCCTTGAAAGATAAACAGCCACTCCACACTTCTTGGCAATAAATACACCCTTATTACCCTTCCAAACAGCACCAGAGATCAATTACTAACATGCTGTGAGATATGAGCATAAATAATTAAGACTACACTTGTCAGAAGACGAAAACATATCGCGCTTGCAAAACGCTTGCTCCAAGCAACTGACACAACTTGAAGGCTCAGTCACTCACAGCAAGTGCTTTCTCCTTGCGTACGCCCCTCCCCCCAACAGTAATCTTTGGTTGTAGGTGGATGCAACAATTCTCAGGCATCCCAAGCAAAGCTCTGCAAATACGGCAAATACTCCTAACAAGATGATAGTCTCCTGGCCAATCACCAGTAATTATTGTAGGAGACTATCATCCTGTTAGGAGTATTTCTGCAGATATCTCTTATCAACCCCCTGAAGGTCTTAAAAAACAACACAGGCCAAAAGGCGTTGGGCTTTGAAAGAAAGTATTTTAGCACCCTGAGAACCTGCTTCTCCCCGTTTTTTTTGTCCTGATTTGGATGTTCTCCTTCTTTTGGTTTTTCCAAAAGCGTGGGGCCACTACAGAGAAGGCCCACCTAACTTGCTTTCAGTTAGCAGACACTGCTAGAGAATAACAAGAAAAAAACTGCAAATAGTGGGACTAGTGATATTTCTAGGCTGACTCCATTTGCAGACAAGATCAAAACAGGATACAGAACATGAACGAGAAACCACACATCTTCCCCCCAACATAACTATAACCTTCCACCATAGCTAAAAAGCATTTGTTCACAAAAAGTCATTTTTCAAAACATACTCACTGATGTGGATTTAATATCACTTACAGAAATCAATCCCTCTGCCACAGGAAGATTGCAAAACTTTTTTTTTTTTAGTATAATTTTTATTCGTTTTTCAACAAAACAAACAAACATACACATAATACATAATATATATAAACAAACTAACTCCCTCGACTACCCCCGTGCACCCCCCCCGAGACCTACTCCCATTCATTCATCTTCCTTCCAGAATTTTAATGACTCTTTTGAAGGCGACTGTCCCTTTCCCGATCTTAAAACATATTCCAAAAAGGGATTCCATATATCTCCAAAATCACTCTTACTGGACATTCCCCTCATTATTTTCATTTTACATGTCAACATATCATTCAATGCTATATCCCAAATTTCTTTATACCAATCTTCTATTTTATAACTTCGTTGCCCTTTCCAATTTTTAGCAATCATTATTCTAACGGGTGCCAGGAGGTTGTTTACCAATTCTCTATTAATTATATGCTTATTCCTGCTATCCCATATTGTTAGTAGAGCTAGCTTCGGGTTTAATTCCAATTTACTTCCAATTATATCACTTATTTCTTTAAAAACCTTTTCCCAGAATTTTTGTATTTGTTCACAGCTCCACCACATGTGAAAATAGGTCCCAACCTCCTGACATCCCCTCCAACAATTCTTGGACACTTTTTTATCAATCTGGTGAAATCTTACAGGTGTTAGATACCATCTCCAAACTATCTTATAATAGCTCTCCTTAATTCTAATCGACAATAATTTCAACATTCTTACATTCCACATCCTTCCCCACTTATCTTCATTAATTTTTTCCCTAATATCTTCTTCCCATACCTCTTTTATAATCTTAAGTGAGTCCTGAGATTCCCCCTCTATTAAAATTTTATATATCTCGCTAGTGAGTCCTTTTTTAGCTCTGGCTTCGTCTTTTTTTTCTATTTGTTCAATTAAATCTTCAAATCTGGTATTATTTCTACATTTCTTGTTTTTTTTCCTCCATTCCTCTGTCCATTTTACCAGTTGCAGAGACTTAAACCACGCTATCGTCTGTCCTTTAAACAACTCTTTAATATGCTCACTATCTTTCATCTTTCCCATCCAATTCCTTAGCTTAAAAATATCTTGTTCTTTCAGTCTCTCTTCCATCTCTAATTTTAATGCTCTTGGGAAGTTTCCCACTACTACAACTGGGGCTAGCGGAGAATCTCCTGGTATCAACTTCCCCCTATACTTCTCCCATATCGACATTATATTTTCCAATAATGGGTTGTCCAGTACCTTCCATTCTTTCTTCTGCATTTTGGTAAAAAACATATTTCGCAGTTTACATTCTATCTCTACTGTTTGCGATTCCAGCCATTCCAAATCTTGCTCCCCTAAAATAGCATGAATAACATATCTTAACTGATTAGCAATATAGTAATTCTTAATGTTAGGAAGTCCTAAACCTCCTTTCTTTTGAGTCTTATACCATAACCCCTTATTTATCCTAGCTCTTTTATCCCCGTTACAATATGCATTAATCATATTTTGCCAATTTTTAAGCTCAGCTGCTGAAATTCTAATAGGTAGCATTCTAAACAAAAAATTAACCTTAGGTAGTATCTTCATTTTAATAACCGCTATTCTACCAAACCAAGAATGTTTTAATTTTCTATAAATCTGTAATTTCTCCCCTACCTCCTTTCTTAAGCTTACAAAATTAAGTTCCTCTATTCTTTCTAATTCTTTATCTATATTAACTCCTAAATATCTTATTATATTTTTATGTCTTAATCCTAACTTAGCTTTACATTTCTCCATCTCTTCCTTGTTATAGTTATACAACATCATTTCTGACTTCCCCCAGTTAACTTGTAATCCTGTAATTTCCCCAAATTCTCTCAAATGTTTCTGAATCATCTCCCCACTTTCTAGGGGATCTTCTATTGTCAATAACGTATCATCCGCAAACATATTTACTTTAATCTTGTTTTTTCTTCCTATCCCCTTTAATCTTTAATCTTCCCTAATTACATTTGCTAAAATTTCTATAACTATTGCAAATAAAATCGGTGAAAGTGGACATCCTTGCCTAGTTCCTCGGGCTAGTATTATTTGTTGCGTTAACCCATCATTAACCATTATTTCCGCTTTATTATTTTTATACATCTGATTTATCACTCCCATAAATTTATGTCCAAACCCAAATGTTTTTAATATTATTTTTAACGCTGGCCATTCCACGCAATCAAAGGCTTTGAAAATATCCAGAGCTAATAATCCTGCTTTTAAGTTTCTTTTTTTTATTATATTTATTATATTTATAACTCTCCCAATTAAATTCGGCATTTTCCTACCTAAAATAAATCCGCATTGATCATTTTTAATATATTTAAATATAAATGTACCCATTCTTTTAGCCATAATTGCTGAAAATATTTTTGCATCCTGATTTATTAAAGATATTGGTCTATATGACGCTGGATCTGTCAAGTCCTTGCCTGGCTTCTGTATTAATACAACCAGGGACTGGTCCCACGATGGCGGGGTCATTCCTCCTTCTATTATATTATTGAATAATTTTTTTAATCTAGGTATTAAAATATCTTTAAATATTTTATAAAATTCCGGCCCCAGACCATCAATCCCCGGAGACTTACCTCCTTTTAGTTTTCCAATAATTCCCTCAATTTCTTTGTCCGTAACCAAGGCTTCCATACACTCCCTATCTTGATCATCCAGTCTTATTTTCCAATTCCTTTCTACATATTCCCGAATCTTTTCTTGTGAAAGCGCCTCTGAAGTATATAAATCTTTATAAAATTCCTGAAAAATCCTTAATTTATCTTTCATTACATTGCATCTATGTAATGTGAACTTTTTCAGTGTGAACCTGCAGCGAAGTTACACTTACAAAGCTTTGTACATTAATAGCAAGGTCTAGCGCCCTTCAACAAAAACGCAAGAGCCCAACCTAATGGCAGAAACCAAAGGTTCATGGATTTAACTAATCGTATACAATGCTGCTAAAAAACTCTATAGGCCTATCATATATGCTACTCTGCACATGACAGTAGTTATGAACAGAACTGACGAATATTTCAAATTCCAAGCCATGACCAGCAATGTTTTAAACACCCAAGCTCTTGAAGGTTTTCCACTGCTAGCTAGAGGATAATTCTGAGCAATGCGAGATTAACAGTATATTGAAACCACATTTTTCAGTTAACAGTATAGTAAAACAGCATTTTCTTTATGTTCAGCACGCCAGTCTTTAGGTGCAGCAGCCCAGAGAGGTAGAAAAATGGACACAACTATGGTACTATGCTAAACCAGGGGCGGATAACATGTGTCCCTCCAGATGTTGCTGGACTGCAAACCCCATCATTCCTCACCACTGGCCATGCTGACTAGGACTGATGGGAGTTGCAGCCCACCAACATCTGAAGAGGCACACATTGCCCATCCCTGTGCTAAACCATGAGTTACAAACATACCTCAAATCCATCTGCTCCATTCTGATTTTCCAATTCAGACATTGTTCCACAGCAAAACCTCCTCAACTTTTGTAGGGTCGGATGTCTAAACTGAGTCCTGATCTGGCTTAAATACTCTGGTTCATAGGCAGGCAATCTGGTGCTCCCCAGATGTTTCAAACTAAGGTCAGAGATTATGGGAGCTGTAGTTCAAAACATCTGGTGGGCACCAGGTTGCCTATCCCTGCTCTAGTCCATAGCGAGCCCCAGATCCAGAGACTAGGACATGAGAAAGAATCTTGCCTAAGGCTATATATGCTGTTATATTTAGGACAGAGCAGGGATTTGAACTTCAGTTTTTCTTGTTCGAGGTATCCAATGCCCAACTCTGGCTTGCTAATTAACCAGAAGAGATCCTACTTATTTCATCCTAAAGGAACAGGCTTTTAGAACGGCATGAGATTCAGAACCTTGGAAACTTTATTTGCTTGTTTTAAGCCTGGAAAGTAAAGCTCAATATAGTAAGCATCCAATCCTTTTCTTTTTCCTAGCTCCAATACAAAGTGTTATCTTTAAATGCTTTAGGCAAACACTCTGTGGTATTTCATATTGTGCATTTCAAGTATTCAACCCAATTAACATGTGTGATCCAGGGAGTCTTGCAACATCCCTCTGAAGTAAGCCATTTTGGCAGAGGCAAAATCAGAACTGTGGAGCTGTGAGCTCACATCCTTACCTGCTACACCAGCCTTCCCCACCTGGTGCCTTCCAGATGTTGCTGGGACTTTCCTTCCCATCAGCCCCAACCAGTATGGCCAATGGTCAGGAATATCTGGAGGGCATCAAGTTGGGGAAGGCTGTACTACACTATGCCAGCTAGTCCCCACTATTCCCTTCTCTTCAAGATCCCCTTCTACTGGCAATTCTTTCTTACACAGCAAGGGGTTTTTTATTACAGACACTGGCCAAATTATATAAATTGATTGGAGGAGGGGGAGAGAAGAGGGCTAGAGGGTTGAGGGTCAAGCTTTTGAGGAGATTAAACTATCTGGCCCTTTCAATATCAATGAGTCAGCAAGGAAGAGAACTATGTGCCCTTTGTACAGTATGTACACAAAGAAACAGTCATTCCAAAAACAGCCCGATTCACCCGGATCATTTCCTGTTATTCACTTCCGGTGGGTAATGCTCCTCCCTTCTTGAATAGGAACCACACGATTACCACAACGCCACCAATCACCTGTTCAGCATTTCAAACCACTTTGAATCTGGCTACATACTTTTCCTTCCCTTGCATTTCACTGTTAGCCCTGCTTTAAATTCATGAAGCAAGATCTCTGCAGCATTTGTTTTGTTCTATTCCTAGCTTGTAAAGTTACACATACACCACCATGGAATCTGGCAGAGGAAGCCACACATTTGGATATAAGGAGAGGGGAAGGGAGACCTGGTTATAGAAACGCACACATGGTAGCTGATTTAGAGGTGGTCAGTCCAAATGAACAACTAGCTTTCTTACTCTAACCTTGCCACTTACATGGGATTAAGCCCCTCTGAATATGGCAGGGTTTATATCTGAGTAAGCAATTGAGAGGACCCTTCCCTTACTACTGCTAAATGCATCAGGGCATTGAGTGTGATCCAGAGAAAATTTTGGGTGCTTACCGATTTCAACACACCTAACATTTGGGTGGCACCTACAGAGGAGAGCTGTGAAAATTCAGACATACGCACCTTTACATGCTTAAAAAGCAGGGGTGTGAATCCTGTGGCCCTCCATATGCTGTTGGACTTCAACTCCCATCAGCCCCAGCCAGCATGACCACTGGCCAAGAATGATGAGATTTGGAAGGCCACAGATTCCTTAACTTTGCCTAAAAAGAAGTAAGTATGATGCTGTTTATATCAATGTTTTCAAAGGGTGTTCTGGGGAATCCTGAAGCTTCTTAGAAGTTTAGCAGGAGCTCTCCAATGACAGGATTAGGGACAAAGAAGCTTCCCTGATAGAAAAAGTCCTGTCCTACCTCACCCCCTGCAGTTGCAGCAACAAGAGAGTACTGGGTGTGATCTAGGTCAGGGGTTGGCAGGTTGTTGTTGTTATTATTATTATTATTATTATTATTATTATTTCTTACCCGCTTCTCCCTCTGGATTGAGGCGGGGAACAACATTAAAAGCAAATGACATCAAATACATAAAACTGATTAAAAACACATAAAAGCTAATACATTATTAAAATACCAATAAAACTCTACTGGTGGATCGCCAAGCATTCTTCCCCAACCGGGCCTCCTCCAAATATGATTAACTACAACTGTCTTCATCTGCAACTAGCATGGCCAAGGTGGAGAAGGCTTGAATATGCCATGGCTGGCCTTGAGACAACTGCATCTCTCTCAGCCTCAGCGCTCCTCAGCTATAAAATAGGAGCGCTAATTGGTTGCATTTGATCAGGTTTGCTAGCCAGTTTTAGTCTGAACTGCAAGTCTGTTAGTGCAATCGCATACATATCAGAAGACCAGTTGAGTTCAATGGGATTTACTGCCAGGTAAATGGACATAGGATTGCAGTCCCCAAAGGATCTCCTCCTCATCCACATTTCTCTCCTCCGTGCCACAGTACTTGCCAACCAAATGAGCACTTCTCCTAGAGATACACTGATTTTCCGCTTGAACATCACGGGGTATAAATTCAGTACCACTGAACAAAGATTAGTTATATTCCTTTGCACTGTTCATTCATACTGTCATACCCACTGGTAGGCTGGATTAAACAGGGTAGAAAATTGAATGTTTGCGACACTTTCAATGACCTCTTACAAGAGAGGGACGGGGTTCCTAACTGATTGCGTACTGGGGGGGGGGATGAAAGTAGAATTATTCCAGATTAATGAATGAATGAGGAGAAGAGTGTAATCTCATGCATGCAGGGTCAGTCATATATCAGGGTGTCTATACAGAGTCAGACAAGTGACACATCGAGCCCAGGACTGTATATGCAGGAAGACAAAGCTTTCCTAGCAGTTGCTCTGCAACGTCCTTCTAAATTGGAGATACCAACGATTGAATAAGTAACATTTTACATGTAATGTGCTCCGTCACTACTTTATGAGCTCCCCTTGTTTCAAAAACTCCCCAAACTGCTGACCAGTAGCTGTTCTAGCTGGGGCAGAGGGGTGTTGAAATGCAAAACATCTGGAAGGCACCATGCTGGGGAAGGTTGGACTCTAAGGCAACAAACTTATGCACGTTTAATTGAAAGCAAGTCCCACGAAGCATGTCTGTGAGTCAGAGTAGATAATAATGCTGGACTAAGTGGACCAAAATTCCGACTTGGTCTAAAAAGCAGCTTCATATGATTACTCAGAAGCACGCCTGGAAATGCCTCCATGAGGCCATCTTAGCTACCGCAAATCCATCCTCAAAATCTTTTCTATGAAGTCTTTGACACTGCTTCTTAGTTCCCATACCATGGCTGTGTAAGTGCAATAACAGCATATTCTTCCCCTGTTTACCAATGCCTGCCTTTCCTGCCATCGTTACCATCATCTTCATCAATGTTCATATTCCAACTTGATTCAGAGGAGCTCAAGGCAGTGTACATAGCTCTCCCTCTTTCTTATACCCTCACAACAACCCTGTGAAGTAGATTAGGCTGAGAGGTAGTGCCCGAACCAAGGTTACCCAGTAAGATTTATGGCCAAGTAGAGATTTAAACCTCACTTTTCCCAGTCCTAGCTGAGCACTCTCAACGAAACACCACACTGGCTTTATTGCCTCCCTTTTATCATTTTCTAGATTGTAAGCTTTTGGGGCAGGGACCATTCCCTGTAGCGCCCCCCCCCCCATATTCTTTGAAAGCACTACATACACAGACAGTGCAACATAACACATTTATTTTATTCACTATTTCATTTATTTACAGCATTCATGTCCTGCCTCTCTTCCAAAGTTCTCAAAGTGGCATGCACGGTTCCTCATCCCGCATGTGGTAGGTAGGTCAGGCTGAGAGAGTATGACTAGCCCAAGATCATCCAGTGAGTCTTATGGCTGAGCAGGGATTTGAAACCCATGTCTTCACAGTCCAAGTGGAACACTCTAAGGCAGCTTTCCAGGAAATATTGGGAGTTGGAGTCCAACACATCTGGAGGGCACCAGTTTGGGAGAAGGCTGCTCTAAACACTGTTACTACTGTTCTCCTTTCTAACATAGTTTCCATTGTGCTCAACAGTATTTACTCCTGTCACAGCCATTAAAGTAAGAATTGCACTTTCTATTGGTGGGCAACTTGTGACTTCCCAGATGTCTTGGCCTACAACTCCCATCAGCCTTAGCTACCCTTGCCAATGATGAGAGACAATCAGAGTTGAACACCAAAATTCCTAGAGGACCGCAAGCTGCCCACCCCATTTTTAGACAGAGGCATACACCTCACCACCAATACCACATCTGCCCCTCAAACCTTGATTTTTCCCACCTTGCCTTTCTTAAGCCACCCCCAGTTAAGCCCTACCAGACATTTGCTCCTGAAGAAGCATACCTGAGATTGCAGCTATGGACCAAAGACCCAAACGCCTACGCATGGTTTACTCAAAAGTTAAGCCCCACCGTCCCAACCCCCACCCCAAGTAAAACATACGCAGGATCGCTGCCAGACAGCAGCACGCTCCAGACTAGGGAGAGAATCCCATGTTAGTCCTACGTAGAGTAGACCCATTGAAACGAATAGGCTTGCAACTAACTTCAGCCTAACTCGCTCCCATGGGTCTACTCCATGTAGGACTAACGTTGGATGGCCTCTAAGAAGCGCGCGCACACCCACCTGTGAGCACAGGTAAGGCATCCTGGCCACGCCCACGGCCCCACCTGGCCTTCGAATCTTGACGCTCTCCCTCGTCCCCCCTCCCTCCGCGCCGGCTCCCTCTGGCCACGCCCCCTTCTTACGTGTTGTCCTGGTTGAAGTTAGCGAAGAGCAGTTGGCCGGCGCCGGCCTCGCCGCTCTGACTGGCCAAGTTCATGACGCTCCCTGGGACGCCCCCCGTCCCCGGCCGACCGGCGGGCGGGGAAAGAGAGGCTCAGCCACGGCGGCTTCGGGCCCCTCTCGGCTCCGGTCGCCTCCTCATCCCTCACAGCAGCGCCTTGTTTACGCTCCGGTAGCGGCCGGAGTCTCGACGCGCCTGCGTCATCCCGCCCCTACCCCATAATGCTTTTCGTCGCTGCGCAGGCGTCCTGGCTCCAAAGAGGCTCTTGGCTGGCCTCCATAGCGCTAGTGCGCCTGCGCTACCCGAAACGCTGGCCCAGTCTTCTTTTTTTACGCATGCGTGATCTGATCCCTCTGTTTTGGCGCGCGAGCTTTTTATGAGGCGTCAGTTGGGGTGACTCTCCTCCGCCCCCCCCCCCACGTATTTAGAGCGCAATCCTCCTGTGCGTTGAGTCAGGCAAAAGTCCTACAACTCCCAGCATGCCCCAGCTGGGGCATGCTGGGAGTTGTGGGACTTTTGTCTGACTCAACGCACATAAGGATTGAGCCCTCATTTGTTGCAATGTCAGCAAAGGCTACGAGGAAAACCAACCAAACCCACCTCATACCTCACGACAGGAGGGTCAGTTTCAAAACCAAAAGGATGCCCGACATAAATGGCATTTTTTTTTTAAAAAAACTCAATTAAAACAATCAATTATTAATGAATACCAAGCAATTATTAATGTTTAATACAACAATCATTAAAGAGTTTTAAAGGAGAAGGGGGAAAGATCAATAATAATAATAATAACATATTTATTTATTACCCGCCTCTCCCTCCAGATCGAGGCGGGGAACAACATCATCATAAAACACACAAAACTGATTAAAAATACATAAAACCAATATATCATTAAAATACCAATAAAACACCAATAAAACACTTAAAATTCATCTGAGTAGGCCTGCCGGAAGAGCTCAGTCTTTATAGATCGTTTAAATTCCTGAAGACTGGTAAGTTCACGGATCTCTCCCGGCAGGTCAACAGCGAGCTTCTTCATTATTTATTATTTATTCATTATTTTATCAATAATAAATAACGGTGGGTGAGTGGTTCTCAGCTCTGGGAATAAGGGGAACTTTCATTTCGTCTCTTACATTGCTATATAGCCACAGCTCTCGGGTTGTTTATGAAGATCAAAACCTAAAAAATTCTGTAGAGTAACAACATTTTAAAAAAAATTACAGGCAAAAATGATAACAATGAACAATAACAAATCCCAAGATCCATTAAAAATCCTACCATCTTCTGTCAAATACCTGGTAGTTAATAGTTCTGGTTGGGGTTGTACTCCCTTTGAAGGAACAGGTTTGCAATTTGGAGGTTTTCCCTGGCTCCATGTGCTGCCATTGGAGGCCCAAGGGATTACTGTGGCTAGGAGTGCCTAGTACAAGCCTAAGAACATAAGAAGAGCCATGCTGGATCAGACCACAAGTCTATCTGATCCAGCATTCGGTTCCCACAGTGGCCCATGGCCATGTAAACCCCACAAGCAGGACATGAGTGCAACAGCACCCTCCTGCCCATGTTCCCCTTATCCGTTTACTTGGGTTTCCCCCCCAAGGAATGAGCTATCTTCGAACCAACATCATCATGATACTATTGTGGATATGTGTGTGGTTTTTGTTCGTTTCTTAGTCTTTTGTAAACTGCTTTGAGATTTGTTTCAAATGAGAAGTGGTATAGAAATATTGCCTATAAATAAACAAAATAAATCACCCTAAACAGAAAATGTTGAAGCAACTTATTCAAGAAATGTACAGTACTGGTGGATGACATATTTAGCGGGGCTACACAACCTGTGGTCCTGGATTTCGTGCAGCCCCGGGATGCCGGCTGCATTGCCCCTGTGCTCCCCCACCAATGGGTATTGCTGCTTTCATGCTGCTAATAGCACAGAAGCAGCGATGCCGGTTGTAGTTGCCGGGAACAGGAGGAAGCTAAAGCCTTTCAGCAACCCAGAAGCAGTCGGTATTACTTCCTCCGTGCTGCTAAGCAACAACACCAGCCGGGTTTGCTGGGGGTGGGAGGAAGCTAAAGGCTCTTGGAAGCAGCCTGTATCGTTGTTTCCGCACTGCTAAAGGTAGAGCAAAAAAGCAGTGCCTCTTATGGTGCTGGAGGGTGGGAAGAAGGGGCTTTAGCCTCCCCCTCCCTCTGCGAACACCAAAGCAGCCTCACATGTGCACATGCAGGTGTGGCCCCGAGGCCCACTCCCAGAGCGCAATCCGGCCCTTTGGCCGAAAAGGTCGTACACCCTTAGTTTACAACGTTCTCCGATAATTCCTGTTTTTCTATTGTTATTATTTTTTATTGTAAAATTTAAAAATACAATACAAAACAAAAGAGGAAAAAGTAACTAGATAAATTTGAATATATAAATTTCAAGGCATGCAGATCGCTTCCGCTGCTTCTCACGCTCTACATTGGATGGCTGTAAGCCTCCTGGTTCAGTGGCTTATGGCTATCCCCATAGGATTGTGCTTTTAGCTGTTAAAAGAACCCAGGGAATTTATTTGCACTGACCATGTGTTAACTTTTAGGAAGCAAGGTCATGTACACCAGCAAATATTAAAGAGTGTTCCAATACAAAGTGTAGCCGTATAATCACCTCCTTCCAAAAAGAGGCAACAATTGGACATTGGTAAAGAGAAGCTTTCGCTGTCTTACCCTTCCAGGAATTCCTCTGTGGTGAACGGGTTCCCAGACAAGTTTAATGTTCGTTTACAGAAAAACCAAGTGCGGAGTGGGAAGCTATTTTGTTCCTTCAGGCTGTTTCCGACTTCATCAACTCTTGAGCTGAATTGGATTATCAAGGAGATGGACAGACAGAAGATGAGGCTGGGCGACTGCGGTCTGATTAAAAACAGCCTCTCAATTTTGGCCCACAGAAAGGGTGCCTCTGTGGACTTCTTCATTAGCTGATAAGTAGAAAAGATCTGCTTACTCAAGAGCCTCTTCTGAGGATGCCAGGATTGGTTTGCATGAAGTATAACAGATGGCAGTGGAAGAGAATGGACATTAAAGAGCCACAAAATTGAATCAAGAGCCTTACTGGAGGAAGGGTTTGTTAATTTCCCAAGCTCTTAGTTGGACGTCATCGGTTGGATTTGACTGTGCCTAAAACTGTCATCCTAAACACACACACGAGTAAGCCCCATTGAAAAAAGTGGCACTTGCTTCTGAGTAAACACATATAGCATGGTACTGCACATCTGTATTTAAAAATAAATCGGTGTATCAAAAGAAGCAGATGGAAGCCAACTCTATCTATCTATCATCTATCTATCTATCTATCTATCTATCTATCTATCTATCTATCATCTATCTATCATCTCTATCTATATAGATATATATAACATTTAACCAGCTTCATGTTGAGGAGGTTCTGTCCCTTCTTGGACAGGGTTGACCGTGTCACACCAATCCATGCATTCCTAATTTCCAGTCTTGACTACGGCAATGTCCTTCATGTGGGGCTGCCCTCGAAGTCTACTCAGAAGCTTCAGCCCATTCAAAAATGTCATATGCAGGTTGTTGCTACACCAATTACACTGTGATTCCTGGCCCAATTCAAGGTCCTAGTTTTGACACCAAAAGATCTGCACAGACTGGGACCCACAGACCTACTTCTCTCTATATCAGGGATCATCAGCCGTCCTTACCTTGCATCCTGTATTACACCGCACTACCACCGCACTTTCAACACTTTTAGTTGTTGCTCCTGTAAGGTGGCCATGTGGCTTCTTTTACAGAAGACTGTCCTCTGTTTGAAGGGTGGACTGTCCATTATTTGAATGCAACTGGGAACTGTTGTCTGTCATTATCATTTTGCACCTGGGCAGCACACAGAAGAGGCAGGTAATAGGGATGTACAGATTTTGTGAAATCCATTCCATCTGCGTTTTGTGGATTGACGGCGCGAATTTCCTGAACGTGCGCAAATTCACACTTGCAAATGCCCGCAATGCCCGAATTCCCCCAATGTCCATTTTCATGCTTTCGCCTATGGAGGAAGTGCACATTTCAAACCAATTTTTTGTATTATTTTTATTTAATAATCTTTATTGCATTTTCATCCCCTAACAATTCCAAACTAACATCATACTTTATCATTACAAAACTCTTTATTAACCCAACTCCCCCCTTCCCCTGCTCCCCCGGCTTGGATTCCTTCTGCTGGTGTCATGAGTTCCGTAATTCTTCATATGCTTCAGGCATCATCTTTTTATTCTCGTCTTTCTTCATATATACTATATACATTTTCCATTCCGCCTTAAAGGTGTCCCTTTTCTTTTTCCTTTCATAGGTTTTCAGTTTCTGCGACACCTTTTCGTTTATCGCGATCTCCCATATATGTTTTTCCCACATCTTTATTGTCAGCATTTTTGCTGTTTTCCATTTAAAAGTGATCAGCTGTCTAGCTGCTGCTAGCATATATCCAATCAATGCCTTTTCTCTTAACTTTCTATTTCCGTTATGAAACATATTCAAAAGAGCCAACTCCGGCAATCTATTTATTTTTTGCTCCGTAATCTCTTCCATTTTTTTGGAACACTCTGGCCCACAGCTTTTTTAATTTAACGTATTTTTCTATGAGTAAATTTGCATAAAATTCCATTAAAAAAAAAAGTTCACAAGTTTGGAATCCATGCTACTTGGGAAAAGCTGGTTCACTACAGAATCCAGGCATCAGTTTCATAGATATCCAAACCCGGTCACAGTCTTTTGCATTATGGTGAAATTTGTTGTATTTCTAGTGAAATTATAATAATCATTTCTAAATAATTATGCCTGTAAGCCACCTTGAGGATCACTTTTTGGTAGAAAGGCAGGGTACAAATCAAACAAATAAATGTGCATCGATATATAAGCACACACATGATTTCTGAAATTGTGTGCCTTCTTTTGTCCTCTGTTTGGGTGATGTATTTGCTCCTTTTGGGTAGTTTTGTAAGTGGCCACTCTGAGTTTGAGGGGATCCTGGGCAAAATGCAATGTAGTAGGGGCCCCATTCTATCAGTGGCTCTTGGACAGCTTCCTTTGCAGAACCATAGACAACAGCAGTGACAACTGTGCCCTGAACAGGGCTCTAAGTATTGCTGGCCAGCTGGGTCCATTTTAATTTCCCATAATTCCTTGGAACGATGCTACGTTAGGTGCACTTTGGAAATTAAAAGGATGATGAGATCCAGATTGAAACACTGTTTTTAAAGGGGGCCACTACAGACTTCAGCAGTGGGCCCTGCCAGGACCTTGGGTCCATGGCTACTGCTGAAAGACACCAAGTGTTGACTTTGCTTCTGGAATGACATCAACACCTGCTCCTATCGCCCAAGCTGCTCACCGATCCCCTACGCTGTGAGAATTTCTTATTTTTTTGCAATTCTGATCGATACCATCAGAGGGAGCTCACGGCAAATGAAAGATTTACAACTAGCGGCACAGCCAACACACAAAATTGGTTCTCCTCCTCTACCTTTATGAGCTGGTTCTGTTACATGCCTCAGAATACCCCCCTTTCAACTTTATGCTATCCTGGTGTGTTGGACTGCACTCCCACCACACCCAACCAACTGGTTGTGGATGATTAGAGTTGTAGTCCAACACGTCTGGAGAGAATCCAATTTGGGGAGGCTTCCGTACTACCTTCTGCTGGGATTTGAAAACAATATATGGAATGTGTCCTGGGCCCGAACAGTTGTCAATACCATTATAAACCGTTATAAAGCTGTAGTGTAGATCCTGCCCTGGATTCATTCATTCTGGATAACTGCACTGGTTGAGTCTGCAAATCCTCTGATATGAATTGAGACATTTTCGTGTATGGCACTAATAGTGCAGTTCTACACATTTCTAATCAGAAGTAAGTCCCATGGATTTCAAGTGAACACATGGGTTTGCAGCCTTAACCAGCAATCCCATGCAAGCTTATTTGGGAGTACTTTAAGACCTCCATCAAACCTAATCCCTTCCCCCCGGTTTGCCTCCGCGTTTTTTTACCTCTGAGGCAGAAGCGCGTCAAGCTTATGCTCCCTTTCACCAGAATAGCTGCTCTTTCGCTCCTTCGCTCTTCCTCTCTACTCCACCCCTCCCCTTCTCTTTTTCCCTCCAGTCTGGTCCAGGCAGATGAGTACTTCAACAAGACTGCCTTTCTGCCGGGGGAAAATGGAACGACCCTTTAGTCTGGCTCTTTGGGGGCATCGAGGGAGTACAATCGTGTCTCTGCAGAGATTCAGGCCTTGTATGATTTTAAAAAAGGCTTTCGAGCCTGGGATATATTGAGGCTTGGAGGCAACTGCTGGGAGAGATCGCTTTTCCCTGCCAGGACCTGATGCAATCCATTTCGTTCCTTTAAAACTACACGGAGGCTTAGGGCGTATTAAATGTGCTTAGGGAAAATAATCCAGACTTTTAGCATTCTAGGAAAGGCTGGGGAAGAGGTGGGTTGCCAGCAGGACAGCTATGGCATCATGTGAGTACCATGCTGCAAATCTGCACACCAGGCATGGCGAGAGTGCATTAAATCGTTGGTGTGATGGAGCTCTAAGTAAATACTAGGGATGTGCACTGGATCGGACCCGATCCACGATCCGAGTCCGGTCCAGTGGGAAATCGGATAAATTATCCGATTTCCGATCCCGCAGCTGGATCGGCCGATCCAATCCGAACCGGTCCGAAAAAGCTCCGAACCGGTTCGGCGGATCGGCGGATCGGCGGGCGCCCACTGGCGCCCACCGCCGCTTCCATTGGCGGGCGCCAGCGGGCGCCCGCCGATGAAAGTGGACAGCGGGGGGGGGGAGGAGGGGGGCACTTACCTTCTCGGCCCGGTGGCTCCCGTCCGGCGCCGGCGCCTACTACTACTAGCAGGCTCCGCGGCCTGCTCTAGGGTGGCGCGCCGGGTGATGTCATCACCCGGCGCGCTACTCTAGAGCAGGCCGCGGAGCCTGCTGGTAGTAGTAGGCGCCGGCGCCGGACGGGAGCCACCGGGCCGGGAAGGTAAGGAGGGGGTGCGTGGAGGGGAGGAGGGGGCGCACGGAGGGGGGAGGGGGGCCCTTACCTTTCCGGCCCGGCGGCTCCCGTCCGGCGCCGGCGCCTACTACTCCCAGCAGGCTCCGCGGCCTGCTCTAGGATGGCGCGCCGGGTGATGTCATCACCCGGCACGCTACTCTAGAGCAGGCCGCGGAGCCTGCTGGAAGTAGTAGGCGCTGGCGCCGGACGGGAGCCGCCGGGCCGGAAAGGTAAGGAGGGGGTGCGTGGAGGGGAGGAGGGGGCGCGCGGAGGGGGGAGGGGGGCCCTTACCTTTCCGGCCCGGCGGCTCCCGTCCAGCGCCGGCGCCTACTACTCCCAGCAGGCTCCGCGGCCTGCTCTAGGATGGCGCGCCGGGTGATGTCATCACCCGGCGCGCTACTCTAGAGCAGGCCGCGGAGCCTGCTGGAAGTAGTAGGCGCCGGCGCCGGACGGGAGCCGTCGGGCCGGAAAGGTAAGGAGGGGGTGCGTGGAGGGGAGGAGGGGGCGCGCGGAGGGGGGAGGGGGGAGGGGGGCCCTTACCTGCCCGGCCCGGCGGCTCCCGTCCGGCGCCGGCGCCTACTACTCCCAGCAGGCTCCGCGGCCTGCTCCAGGGTGGCGCGCCGGGTGATGTCATCACCCGGCGCGCTACTCGAGAGTAGGCCGCGGAGCCCGCTGGTAGTAGCCGCCGGCGCCGGACGGGCCGAGAAGGTAAGTGGCGGGGAAGGGGGCTTACCCCCCCCCCCGGAGCCGTCCGCTTCTATCCGCTGGCGCCCGCGGGCGCCAGCGGATGGAAGCGGGCGGCCCCAGGGGGGGTAGGGAGCGCGGGGGAGGGGGTTTACCTGCCGGGGCCGTCCACAGCGGACGGCCCCGGGGGGGGGGAGGGAGTTAGGCCCCCCCTTACCCACCTGCCGCCATTTTTTCCTCATAGACTTGCATTGCAATGCAAGTCTATGGGGAAAAAAATGGCGGCCGATCCAAAAATGTACGATTTTTGGGTCGGGATCGGACTCGATCCGGTCCGGGGGGCCTCCGATTTTGTCCGAACCGGTCCGGGACAAAATTGGAGGTCCCGATCCGGGTCCCGATCCGATCCGGGGGGTCCGTGCACACCCCTAGTAAATACCTGCTGGATCAGACCAAAGGCTTAGCAAATCCATCATCCTGTTTCCTACAATGGGCAACCAGATGTCCATGGGAAGTCCCAAATGAGGCCATGAGATCAAGAACACCCTCTTGCTCTGTTGTTCCCCAATAACTGGTATCCCTAAGTGTGGGGCCTCTGATTCTGGAGGTAGTACATAGCCATCATGACTAGCAGTCATGGAGAGCCTCCTCCTTCTCCATGAAAAGCCTTCTGAGAACTTTGTCCTGACTACCTCATAATTTCACCCTTCTGTCTTTAAATGTATGAGACAGTCTTGACAGAGTTCTGGGTTTGTCTGTTTGTTTGTAAAAGAGATTTAAAAGTCAATTTCTGCGATGTGTATTATTTTATTATATTTGTGAAGTTTTATTTCTGACACATTCAATGAATCCATGTTCTCTTTTTAGAACCCCCTGAGGAATGCCGTAAATAATAAAATGGATCAAAATGCATTGGGCTTCTTAAAGAATAAAACTATTTTTTCAGCATCTTGAGGTGAGCTCTCGCTTTTTGGATCTACAAGTGCAATCCTATGCATGTTTAGACAGGAAAAAGTCCTACAACTCCCAGCATTCTTCAGCCAGCCTGGCTGCAGAATGCTGGGAGCTATCGGACTTTTTTTCAGTGACTTAAGTCAATTAATATCTGTTCTGTACTGTCTGTTCGAATCCAGCTTTTCACACTGAAGCCTGTCTACAGGAAAATGACAACAGGAAGAGCAATCCTATGGCCTCTAGACAGTGTCTGGGAGGCCATAGAATAGTTTGGATTCCTGGATCTGAGATCAGAGACAGTGCTCCAACCTTGTACCTGAGCTCCCCTCTCCCCCTCCCCTTGCAGCAGGTGCAGAGAGAAGGTAAAGGGGATGTTCCCATAGGCAGGGAGGGTAGGAAACTAGGTAGGGTGGCTTATGAGGAATCTTTTGTCTTCCCAAACCTCCCTCCTCTCCCTCCCTGACACCTCAGCTAGATGGGTAAAAACGCCTGTCTAGCTAAAATGCAGAGCAGGAGGAGCACAGAGACGAAGCTCACCTCCTCCTGCTCTGCATTGAATCGCTGTAACCTTCCGCGTTCAAAGGCTTATGGCCATCCCCATAGGACTGCACCATTAACTAACTTCTTTCTAAGCATATAAACACGTGTAGGATTGGACTGCAAGGCTGTTACTAGAGTCTATAGGTTGCTGTTTTTACATGACGTAACCGCTGAGGTTCGTTTTGAGCAGTCAACGATGTTTTGGAGGACAATCACCTCTTTTCTAGTTTATATTTGGCCTGAAGCAGACAGACCCCTCTTTGCTTTTAAATTAGCATGTACCAGGCTTCTGCAGGTAGCTTGCTGTAGGTATCATTGCTCCCATGTGGTGTACATTTCTCCAATGACATCGCAACCTCCATCAAGGAATGTGACTTTCAAAGAACGTTCTCTGCCGTTCTTCCCTCCTTCCTCTCAACCCCATCTTCGTTCAAGAAGGGGCCCATTTCCTTAACAGCATGCTAGAAATGTGTCCTTTTCCATTCCATGTTCTTAAATAGGAACAGAAATATTGCTGTTTAGGGGGGAAATGTCTTCTATTGTATGCATCTCCTGGTATCGATGGCCTACTTTTGTCTTGCACATCTAACTCCTTCCCTTTGCTGCAACCAATGTCCTCTGATTTGTATCCTACAGAGCTGTACAAAAACGACCCCACTGTGTGTCATGTATAAGAATAGTGAGTTACCAAAAGTCTCTGAGCCAATATTCCTCTTCTGATTATAATGGGAGTTCATGATACATTTTAACTGTCTGTTGCAGGTGGATTAGAGAAGAAGGTAGATTAGGATCTACTGCTGGAGCTCTGGATGATTTGTAGTGGATCTGCAGGGGTTTCTGGCTCCCAGTTGTTTCAAACGTTAAAATAAAGCAACGGCAAAAAGACTTTCTGACCCCCCCCCACCTCTAAATTGGAGTGCAGAAATGAAAAAAGCTTGGGGGGGTTGGGGGGGAACCAAGGGTGGATTTTTGTGTGAAAAGGCTGTGTGTGTACGTGGGAGGTTGAAGCACAATCCTTAGTGTGAGAAGGATGTTGAAAGTTCACAAGGGCGTCCATATTTTCGTATGTAAAATGGGTATTCTACCTTTGGGAATGGATGGAAGAAGTTAAACCATTGGAGCCAGGGTGGCATAAAGACCACAAAAAATGACCAAACATCCACGTGGGATGCCCACTAATCTCCTCCGTCAATTGGCTGCAGGAACCTTTCTCTGAAGATACAGCCCACCATTCAGTAGCACCGGTCTGCCGAGAGCATCCTAGGTCCCGATGGCCCTTCACTTCGTCTGCTGTCTGCTCCACGAGACATTCGTTGCCATAACAACCGCATCCAAGGTTTAAAAATAGTAACTTATTTTTCATTCAGCTCGTCTTCTGCCCTTAGGACTGATTCTATTTTTGTCCTGGTGGTTTATTTCAGGTCTTTCTCACTCTTTCTCTCATCCCTGATGAACTCCGTGGTCCCCGAAGCTGAGGAGATGGGTTCACCAGGGGATAGCATGTGCAATTCCTGACGCAGTCCTCGTCTAGGGTTTCCATTTGGCCAGTTTCTTTGCATATCTCTGTCTATTTACACAGAAGTAAGTCTGATGAAATCCAACAGGACATCTTTCAAGTACATCAGTCATCCATGGTCCTTATTGAAAGTTCACAAATTATGCTTTTGGAGAGATGGTAATGATGATGATGATATTTATTTATATCCCACCTTTTCCCCAATACTGGGACTCAAGGCGGTTTGCAAGATTAAAACATGTACAATTAAAGCGTGTGAATATAAACTGGCAAACATTAAAATAGAATTAAACCTGCAGTAAAATTAAAAGCATTTCAAACAATTTAAAACAGTAACAGATAAAAATAAATAAATCCAATGCATTAGCCCAGTTCCAGAGTAGTTCCAAAAGCCTGTCAGAAAAAAAAAAGTTTTTGTCTGCCTCCGAAAGTGTAGCAAACCGGGAACGGAGTTCCAGAGCCTTGGAGCAGCCACTGAGAAGGCCAAAAAATAAAGAACTCGCCGAAGTTTGAATGACGGATGGATTTTTATGTTTTTAAATCCTGCTGCTCAGGACTGGAAAAGAATTTTGCAAATGGAAATCCTCCTGAAAGTGTGGCACATTCCTAGCTGCAATGCTGTGTGATAAAGATGTTGTGCATCCTGTTTACAGTTGCATCCTGTTTACAGTGAAAAGGAAAATGTATATATCAGACCACTCAGTTGAAAAGTCCAATTTCTTGGGGCCATCGATGTGATACTGCTCCTGGGAGAAAATGTCATGTTGGTCCTTATGATTAATCCAATAAGTGCGTTCTGCTGGCTCATAATATAATAAAAGGCCAAAGAAAACTTTAAATGCATTATTTCTAGGGCTGGTCTGTCAACCAATTAAGGGCCCAATCCTATGCATGTTGAGACAGAAAAAAGTCCTACCATTCCCAGTATTTGCTAGGAGTTGTAAGACTTTTTTTCCCCTGTCTAAACGTGCATAGGATTGTGCCCTACGATTTTTTTTTGTTGGGTAGACAACCTGTTGCCTTCCAGATGTTTTAGAATATAATTCCCACCTGCCCCAGGAATTATGGGAGGTGTGATCCAAAACATCTGGAATGTACCAAGTTGCATATCCCTCATTAATCTAATTTATATCCACTGGCATGGACACCAAACCTCAATATTGGTGTGTGTGTGTGTGTTTTGGAGGTGTTAAAGTAACTGTTAAGATAACTTGCAATTCAGGGTACAGTCCTATGCATGTTTAGACAGAAATAAGTCCTACAACTCTCATGCTGAATGGGGAATGCATAAGATTGTGTCCTTTATTTTTAAAAGCCACAGTAATAGTTAGAAGGAAAGGCTGTCTTAATACTTTTTTAAAAAGAAGAAAGGATGATTGAGGACCCTCAATCAAAAATGGAACATAGGGTGCCCATGTGTCCTCTTTCACATAGGACAGTCCTCTATTTGATGGGCTGCCAGAGGACCGTACTCTATTAAAGCCATCCACTATTTGAAGAGCTGCCCTGTCCTATTCCCTTCCTTCCGTTTTTCTCTCTCTCTGACCTCCTCCATTGCTGGGAGTACATGTTTTTGCTCTCTCATTCCTGCCTGTGTAAAGTAACACAAAACAGACTGAACAAATGTCACTTTGCAACTCTACACTGTACCTGGATTTATATGCAAGATCATTTGTGAGTAAAACCATTTTACTCACCCTTTTCTTCACCAAAAAAGTGTATGGTCCCCTTTGGTTCTAAGATAGTTTTGTGTGCATGTGGGACTGGTAAAGGCTCATTCTGTTTTGCCTTTTTTGTTTTTTTCTATTAATTGCCTTTCTAACAAGAGGCACGATTACCAAATAACCCCATCAAGATTTACTATCTTTCTTTTTTAACCACAATAATTATTTCTAAATCTGCATCTATACCAATGAATTAGCATATGCACATTTTATGCCAATTTGTGCCCTCTTTCATCCTCTGTTTTGGCGATTCAGAAGTGGCTATCCGAAGCCTGGGACCGGAGGAGGCAGCATGACCTGGAAGAATGACCGCTCATGCAATGAACATGCTAACAAGATTTGAAGAAGGCATCTCCGACAGGAAAATGATGAATAAGGGACAGTAGCAACAAAATATGGACTGTGCCATTAAATAAAAATAAAATAGGGTCTGTCCCGGTAAAACAGTTTGAGCATGTGTTTTTGGTTTTCGAGGGGACGGGAGCAGATGTCATTACTTTACCCTCACAGAGATCAACCGGGCCGGCTTTCACTTGCCTGGGAAAGTCTCCGTTGTCGCATGTGCCAAGAGAAAGCTGACCCGTTTTTTGGCTGAATGAATGGGAATGGCCTTCTTCTCCCCCTCACCCGCCTGTTCTCAGCCCTCGGCCCATTCTGTTTTGTTCTGTTTTCCAGGCTGGATTGCCCATTTCTGAGCAAAGCTGGAAGGGGGGAGAGAGAGAGAGAGAGAGAGAGAGAGAGAGAGAGAGAGAGGCATAGCTGCGCCAGATGCAAGGGCGGGGAGGAAGAGACCAGCGTTGTTCCCAGAAGAGATGGGTCCAATCAAAGAAGAGAAAGAGGGTGCTTTCTAAGACTCGTACTTTGAATCCTTCTCACTCCTCCGTGCAAAGGGTACTGAAGTGGAAAGGAGAGAGACAGAATGCAAAACCCCCGGTGGATTTGGTCTGTATGCATCCACCGGTGTGCACTTATATAAGGATGGCATCTATGCTGGCTGGAAAAGTAGAGGAGACATTGCACAAAACTCTGAGCATTCTGCACCCCGGTACTTGCTCCAGGGTTTTTGTTGGGAGAGGGGGCTGGGTAATAGGCCATCCTTGGACCCCTTCCTTCCTTCCTGAAAGGGCCCACCTCTTCCCTGCCACCGTCATGGCTGCCTGTTCGCAGGGCCATCCCCAGATGTTTCGCTGCTCGAGGCAGAGCTGCACATTTAATTCCCCTCATTGTTTGACATTTTCATACCGCCCAACAGCTGAAGCTCTCTTGGCGGTTTACAAAGACTAAAAATCTTAAACGTACAATATTGCACATAGTATAAAAAACAGTGTACATACAAACATAGACAACACAGAGGGGGAGAGAGAGAGAGAGAGCAATTTTAAACAATTTTAAAGTAATTTTAAAAGTAACCTCAGGACCTGCCAAAAGCCTGAAGGTAGAGGAAGGTCTTAAAACAATAACAGTGTTGATGTTAGGCGGGCTTTGTGGGGGAGATCATTCCATAAGGGCACGAGCGGAACAAGTTACTCAATCCTGCTCTAACCACTACTCCATTTTGACTCTCACCATGTCCTTTTGGTTCTCTGTATTCACCCTGACCGCACTACATAAAGTCAGGCACCTGTGTACGAAAGTCAGTGGGTGCTTCCAGATGGAGCTTTTATTATGCAATCGTTCTGCCTCATTCACGAAATTTTGCAAGTGGTCCAGACACTGTCCTCTTCTATTTGTAACTCTCCCAGGACTTCTCACTGCTTTTTCTATCATTTTTTAAATCGGCAAACACACACACACACAATCTTTAAGGTGAAAAAGCTGCCATATATTCCCCGCTACAATATATTGAGCTCCATCGCACCGGCGATTTAGTGCAATCTCGCCATGCCTGGTGTGTGGATTTGCAGCACGGAACTCACATGACGCTGTGCCTGTCCTGCTGACACCCTGCCTCTTCCCCAGCCTCTCCTAGAATGCTAAAAGTCTGGAGTACTTTCCCTAAGCGCATTTAATGTGTCTTAAAGGAACTGGGGGCATGAATGGATTGCATCAGGTCCTGGCAGGGAAAAGCGATCTCTCCCAGCAGCTGGCTCCAAGCTTCAATATAAAACCCAAACCTTGCATCCTAGACTCGGCAGCGTTTTTTAAAAATCATACAAGACCTGAATCTCTGCAGCGAGACAGAATTGTATTCCCTCGATGCCCCCAAAGAGCCAGACTAAAGGGTCATTCCATTTTTGCCCGGCACACAGGCAGTCTGGTTGAAGTACCCATCTGCCAGGACCTGACTGGAGGGAGAAAGAGAAGGGGAGGGGTGGAGTGGAGTGGAGTGGAAGAGTGAAGGAATGAAAGAGCAGCTATTCAGGCGAAAGGGATCATAAACTTGATGTGCTTTTGCCTCAGAGGTAAAACAAATGCAGAGGCAAAGGGAGGGGATTAGGTGTGATGGAGTTCATTGTTGTGAGTCATCTTTGTGATAATGCAGAGTATTTTGGATTGGCCTGATCTTGAATGGGTAATTAATACCCATTAACGTTATAGATGTATTTATTTACTTATTTAAGCGATCTGTAACCCGACTTTCAGACCCTGCTGCCTTCACAGGGCGGCTCACAATACCATCAAAACATGAACAGACAATGACAATTAAACACACACACATCAGTAGCAGCAGGAGCTCATGACTAATGATTTTAAAGCAAGAAACGCGGACTGGAACCAAAGAGTCTTCAGTTTGTTGTTTCTTCTTAAGCCAGCAGAGACAAAGCCATACATACCTCTCTGGTGCCAGAGTTCCGAATGTCTGGGGCCACCACTGAGAAGGCCCTGCCCCTAGCACTCACCAACCTATGGCTCTTGTTGGTGGGTCAGAAAATAGGGCTTCTGACACAGTTCTTAATGTATGGGCAGGGTGTATAAAACCTACAAAACACAAATAGAACACACAGGTGGATCAACCCATCAGCCTGTGTTTTTAGTCTCTCCTTGGGGTCATGCTGTGGGATGCTGGGAGTTGTAGGACCTCTTTTTTCAGTCTAATCGAATCTTGCATAAGATTGCACCTTTCATTTATAAGGCAAAGGATTCCATCTCCTACACACACTTCCCTAGGAGCAATAATTCCCCATTGAATTCTGTGGGCTTTACTTCTAAACAGACATGCAGGGGCTTCTGTTCCAAGGCAGCATTGTTACTTGGGCTGAGACCGTGCGTTCCCACAGATATCTGCTCAGAAGTAGGTCCCGTTGAGTTCAATGGTGACTTACTCCTCAGCAAGCGCATATAATGGGGCTGGTGCTCTTACCAGGGAGGAAGTCCCACTAAAGCAAGCAGGACTTCTGAATGAGCATGCATAGGTGTACATTGGGTGGGGAGGAGGAAGTCGCAGGCAGGTGTCCTCACAGTACTTCCACATTCGGATTAAATGGGGTGGGGGCCGCTCTCTGAGAATCTCGATTTGCACCTCCTTGCCTCTCTCGCTCCGAATTCACTTCCAGTCCCAATCCCAAATTCCAACCCGCTGCTATTTGATCCGCGTGTGTCTGTGTGAGTGTTATATTTATAGCCCAAGCTGCCTGATCCACCAACAGATTGGACGGGTTGTTTTTGGCCACTTGGAGCACAGTGGGGATTTTCTCTTGCTAGCTCCCTCTCTCTCTCTCTCTCCCTCTCTCTCCGTCTCTCATTTTTGTCCTCCCCCCACCTCTCTCTCATTACCCCCCTCCCTCCCTCCTCCGGATGGTTAATCATCTTGTTATTTCAAGATCACGACACAAGCACAGGTTCCACTCCCCGCCTTTCTTACACCGTGTGCATGTGAGATATCCCTCTTTTTATTTTATTATTATTATTATTCTCTTCTCCAACCCCCGCCCCCTGTGCCACAGGGTGTGGAGGAGAGGGACATCAAGACTGGCCTTAACTTTTCCTGATTCCCTAAAAATAATATATATATTTTTTAAAAATCTCTTTCTCTCTTCCTTCACCCCCACTTTTTACCCTCCCAATCGCACCCCATTTTTTTTTCCTTTTGGGGGAATTTGGCTTTCTTTTCAAGCCCCCTCCGCCTCTCGATCGCGGCTCCTGGACAAGCGAGCGAGGAAAGACGGCGGCGCCACCTGATCCAGCTGCTGCTGCTGCTGCCTCCGCCGCCTCCACCTCGGTACATGCCTGGATCGGGGCGGGAGGAGCGGATGAAGTTCATTCAGGCGCAGGAGGGGAGGCGAAGGCTGCAGCCTCGTGGGTGGCTGGGGGGAGGGGGGGGCCGGCCGGGATCCGCCAGCCAGAGAGGGTGGGGTGGGGGGAGAGACGTCCTCCCTCCAGAGCGACCCCCTTGGCTGACCCCGAGGAGCTGAGAGCGCGGCCGCTCCTCCTTCTTAACTCCTCTGTCTACCCCGCTGTTGCTACTCCGACTTGGCCACCCTCTTCCTCCGACCCCACCGGAGCTGGATTCTAATGGAACGACCAAGATGTTCGTATCCAGTTTCCTGGACTTTCAGAAGACCAGATATGCAAGGTAAAAGGGGGGTCGGTTTTGGGTGTGCGTGTGTCTGTGTGTGGGTTTGGTGTATTTTGGACTGCAGTCCTGTCTAGCCATAACACCCCCCCCCTCCCCTTGAACTGGCCGAGGCTTGCTTCCGAGTAGACATGTCTATTCTCATTACGTTTTTATACCACCTTTTTGTTCCCCTTGCGGCTTGCGCGGTCCTTCTCTGCTCCGATTCATCCTCACCACAACCCTGTGAGGTAGGTCAGGCGGACAGCCAGCGACTGGACCAAAGTCGTCCGGGGAGCTTTTTCCGTGGCTGAGGCGGGGGAAAGCTGGGTCTCCCGAGTCCCTGTCCAGCACTCTAACCACTACACCACACCGCCCCTCCATCTACTCCTAGCCTTCTTCTTCCCTTCGTCAAAGGAAGGACTTCTTCGCACAGCGCATAGTGAAGCTATGGAATTCGCTGCCACATGATGCAGCGATGGCCACCAATTTGGATGGCATTAAAAAGGGGTTGGATAAATTCCTGGAGGAGAAGGCTGTCAATGGCTACTAGTCCTGATGGCTATGTGCTACCTCCAGTATCAGAGGCAGTCTGCCTATGTACACCAGTTGCTGGGGAACATGGGTGGGAGGGTGCTGTTGCACCATGTCCTGCTTGTGAGTCCGTGGTCGACAGTTGGTTGGCCCCTGTGTGAACAGAATACTAGACTAGATGGACCGTTAGTCTGATCCAGCAGGGCTCTTCTTATGTTCTTATCCCTCCCTCCATTTCATTTTAGGGAGCAGAGTCCTGTCTAGCTCTTAAGTTGGGAGTAAGCCCCCTTGAACGGCTTGCAACGTTAAGAGTATGGTGGTGGTGGAAGTAACCAGGAAGGTGTCGCAATGTAACGCTAAGCATTTCGTTATTTCTCTAAAGCACACTCCTTGGCCCGGAAAGGCTCCCAGAACAGCTTACAAGCGATCAGTAAAACAGAGATGGTCTCTGCCCGCAGGCTTACAATTTAAAAAGGGGGGGGGGGGAAGCCAGTGGAATATTTCCTTGGAAACGAGTCCCCCTGAATTCGATGGGGCTGTCATATAACTGTGTTTAGGATTGCAGCCTTCAGACAGCTTCGAGTTAACTTGTTGGTGGCGGTTGTTAGCCTTAAAACAATCTTGTAAGGTAGGTTGGTGCTGTATACTGCAGATGAGGGAGGCGACGCCTGAACAGAGACAAGGACTGCACAGGACCCAGGGTAGGGGCAGTTAACCCTTCCCTCCCCAACTGTGATCCCCTTGGAAATCCACCCACATGGCAACCAACCTCAGGAACAACCTCCAATGGAAATATTCCAACCCAAGCTGAAAGTAACTGTTCTACCACTGAGCAATGGCTCTTCCCAATGGATGCATATTCCCCGCTCTCCATCTTCCAAACCACCATTTTCTTTCAACACTTTGTGGGAATGTCTTGGAACCATGACAGGGAGGCGTCACCCTTCATTTCTCCTGCACTGGCCGTCATTGGGAATCCTAGTGTTGACCCCAGAGTCCGAAGGATGTGAGGCAAGGTGGCCTCTCTAGCGCTCTCCCCTCCTTGCTGCTGTCACCGAGACCCACTTGCTTGCTTTCTCCTAGGCTAGGTCCCAGATCGCACCCAGAAGAAGAAGGCACACAGAGTAGGGATGCACGGATTTAGTTGAATCAGTTCTGTCCATTTTTGACCAATTGTTGGGTATCTTTCGTTCCGTTATCCGCTCATTGACAAAATCGGAATTTTTTAAAAGCAGAATTTTGTTCCGCTTGCGGTAATTCGCATTCATACGAATGCACACTTGTGATGACGAACAGTATTTAATCTGTTTTAGCAGAAATCCCTCTTAATAATGGAAAACTATGCTGCAAGTCCGTGGAATCTGTGAGACTCGGGAAAGCTGATCTTTTGCAGAATCCAGAGGCCGGATTTGAAACCATTGTGGATTTCTCTACTGTCCCTTCTCCTGGCTCTTGTGTGCCTGGTCAGAGGAAGTCCTCTTTAGTATACCATTTGCTGGGGAACATGGGCAGGAGGGTGCTGTTGCGCTCATGCCCTGCTTGTAGGTTTCCCGTGGGCATCTGGTTATCCACTGTGTGACCAAAATGTTGGACTAGATAGACCCTTGGCCTGATCCAGCAGGGCTTACAATTTATGTTCTTAGGGTACAATCAGAGAGGTTTGCCCCAGAATTTCCTTCCTGAACTGGCTTCCTTCCCAACATGTTTGAACTGCAACCTCCATCATTCTCATGATGGGACTTGTAGTCTAACACACCCGGAAGGCACCTACTTGAGCAAGGCTACTCTATCACTTGGCAGACGTGGATGCTGTGCATAGCCAATTCACCCCGCCCGCACTCCACACTGTCTGTAAATATATAACATCGCTTTCCCCAACCTAGCGCCTTCCAGATACGTTGGACTATAAAAATGTCATCTGGACATTGCAAAATGAAAGCCTCATCTGGAAATGCCCTAGGTCCCATGATCAAGAAGGACACTTCTAGTTTGCAAGTTGAGAGCATGGTGGCAAAGACATCTCATAGAATCATAGACTAGAATCATAGAATAGTAGATTTGGAAGGGGTCTGTAAGGCCACCGAGTCCAAGGAATCCACCTTAAAGCATCCCTGACAGATGGCTCTAGTGCGGGATAGCCCACAACCTCCCTAGGTAATGGGTTCCGTTGTCAAAGAATCATCTTGACAGAGTTGGGGATAGGACTGTGTCAGCGAGACACCATCCGTGGGTCCCCTCTCTCAGTGAGTCTCTCTTCTCCCCGCCATTGTGACCAGCTGTCATAGCTCCTCATCCATTTTCTCATCATTTCTGCTGCTTGCTTGCTTGAGATGGAGAGCAAACACGCCGTGGCATCTCCTTCTCCTTCTCCCCACCACCATTATCTGGGGCAGAGAGAGAGGCAGGCAAACAAGCAGCTTTATTTATTTATTTTATTATTCCATTAGATCTCACCTTTTTCCCCCACTTGGAAGGAACCCAAGATGTCTTACATGGTCCTCCTCCTCTCACAACAACCCTGAGAGGTAGGTCAGGCTGAAAGTCAGTGACTGTCCCAAAGTGGGCCAGTGAGCTTTTTGGCCAAGTAGGAGACTAGAGCACCAGGCAAATGAAGCCAGGAACAGTGAAGTTGAAGGAGATGGATGTAGTGGTGGAATGGGGATAAAAAGGGGGTGCTTAGAAGAAATGATATGGTGCCCAAAAAACCCCCAATGATCCAAAATGACATTGCCCACACACATACACGGAATGAGGCTCCGCTCCATCCCTAAACATTGCTCAGCTTCTGTGCTGCCTTTCGCTCCGTTCATAACTGGATGATGTTGCAGCATTCTTTACCAGGGATTACGGATTACCTCCTGTACTGTGGGCCCAAATTCAGCCATGACGTAAATAGAAGAGCAGCAGTATCGATTACGTGCCAGGCATGAATAGATCAGGTTCCTGGGGCTTTATCTTATCACCTCTAGTTGGTCGTTTTTCCAGCTGCTTCCTCCTCCTGGTCTTGCCACCTTGGAGGTATAAATTACAGTTGTTTTGCACGACCTGCAAACGCCCGATCAGGTGTCAGTTACACCGTTTTGCCACTTGCACACTTGTTGGGTGTAAGTGGGTCATGGAAGTGTGTAAACAACGCTATTTGTTCACATCGCTACGGCAGCAGGCTTGGGGGTTTATAAAATAAAAATTAAAAATCTTCTCTTGCTTTAGGGATCTGAGAATGACAAAGGGACTAGTAACTTCATCATTTTATATTTAAGTTGCTATTTTTTTAAAAAGCTATACAAAACAACATGTGATCAATGGCTTTAGTCTTCTACAAGAGAACTTGAAAGGCAGAGCTTTGGGAAACTGGATTCCTTCTCACCTGTTGCCAACTTTTGTTTTAAACATCTGTGTTTTTGTTCACTGGTATTCTTACCTGAGTGCTTCTAAGCATCTGCAGAGTGTTTCCATGGGGATCAAAGGCTGAGGGGTGTGTGTTTGTGTGTGTGTGTGTGTGTGTGTGTGTGTGAGAGAGAGAGAGAGAGAGAGAGAGAGAAAGACAGACAGATAGACAGAGATAAAGGACCTGATTATGATCAGAGTAGCTTTTCTTTGAGAAAAGAATCCATTTCCATTTTTAAAAATGCAAAGTGATTCTCCCTTCTAGAAAGGAAAGTTGTTTTTAATATAAAATTGATGTAGGAAGAGTACCCCTGAGCAAGTGCAAAGAGAACTATTTATTTTATTTTCCTTTTAAAAAATATGCCTTGGAAATTAGAGAAATAACGATACTCAACACATAGCTTATTTCTGACTTTGTATTCTCCTGTTCTGGCCAGGCGCATAATTCTGATTTGTCAGTAAAATACTGGCCTCTTGGCAAACCTAGATAACTACTAATTGTAGGTTAACTGTGGGTTGTTTAACCCATGATTGACCCATCGTTTTCTGGGTTCGGGCAGCACAACACATTCTAAAGGAGCCATCCAAGGTGCTGAAACATAGCCCCAAGGTGGGTTCAGCACCTTGGACAGCTCCTTTAGAGTTCTGGCTGATTGTGACTGACACTCAGAGCGGACATGGGAGCTGCCAGCCTCTCCTGGATACATGCCCTCACCCTAACCACTTGGGTTTGACAACCCTGCTCCATAGGAAACGAATGGATCTGCCATCCATTGGTTGTGTGAGCAAGCGTCCCACGGGTTTGGGGCTGTGTTTCTTCGAGAAGGGAGAGGGAGGAGGGGAGCCCCATGAAAGACAGAGACTGCGTGGAGCCGATTTCTGAAAACCTGGAGCTCCATCTGGGCGTGTAGGAGCCAGGATGCAAATTCAGCCGCTGTGAGGCAGTTGGTCGTTCCAAAACAGGGTACAGCGCGTGCCTTTGAGTGTGTGTGTGTGTGTGTAGGTGTCTTGGCAGGACCCCTGTAAACCAACAGATTATTCCATTAGTCATTTTTGCTGGAAATTCTCTCTGGTTTGATTTAAAAAACACACACAACCCCACAGATTCTGAAGCAAGCCTAGATAACTACTAATTGTAGGTTAACTATGGGTTGTTTAACCCAGGATTAACCCATAGTTTCTGGGTTTTTATGTCACAAAGCCTTGGTTTCTGTTGCTTAAGATAAATAGAAGCTGCCTTACATCAGGCTGTTTTGTCTATTTAGTCCAATACAGCCTGCTTCTCCCACTGGCCACCCATTCCCTCCTGCAGACATCTTTGTGGCGATCTCCTACCTGGCCCTTTTAATTGGGGATGCCAACAGCGGAGCCTCGAATCTTCTACTGGCAAAGCAGGTGCTCTTCCATTGCACTATGGCCTAGACCAGCACTGGGCTTGAGGGGTCCCTTGGCATCACACCCTCTGGGGTCCCCCTTCTATGCCAGGGACCTCCAGTACTCCCCCAGTGGACTCTGGGAGGCATTGCTTGGCATGTAGGCAAGCCCAGGTTTGACCATTATTATTATTATTATTATTATTATTATTATTATTATTATTACATTTATATACCGCCCCATAGCCTAAGCTCTCTGGGCAGTTTACAAAAGATTGAACATTAA
Source organism: Anniella stebbinsi (assembly GCA_029215795.1). Classification (NCBI taxonomy): domain Eukaryota; kingdom Metazoa; phylum Chordata; class Lepidosauria; order Squamata; family Anniellidae; genus Anniella; species Anniella stebbinsi. The sequence continues at coordinate 56,490,499 of JARDYH010000007.1, forward strand.
AAAAATCAATATACAAAATTTAAAAACATAAAACATAAAAACAGCCAATATTTAAAATATTTTAAACTTTAAGCCTGGCCAAAAATTCAGTTCAAAACCTCAACTTAAGTTGTTAAAAGGCCCGGGAGAAAAGAAAAGTTCTGACCTGGTTGCTGAGAAGGTAACAGTGTTGGCGCCAGGTGGGCCTCATCTGGGAGATCATTCCATAATTGGGGGGCCACCACAGAGAAGGCCCTCTCCCTTGTTGCCAAGCTTCCCTCGGAGTAGGCACCAGGAGGAGGACCTTAGGTGTCATGAAGACTGTCCTCTTCCGACAGGCCTATCCAGATGAATTTTAGGATGTTTTTAATGTTGTATTGTTCTCTTGTTTTTTAAAAATTTAACTGTTGTGAATTTTTGTGTTTATATTGTTGTTGTTCCCCGCCTCGATCCGGAGGGAGAGGCAGGTTACAAATAATAATAATAATTATTATTATTATTATTATTACAGGTAGGTTAATGTCTGGTTAAAGGGGTCAGGTGTAAGGATGTTGAAGAAATCAGCAACAGAATCAAATGAGTTCAGATATTTATGAATCCAACCCATGGATTCCACAGCAGACCGGGTTTTCCTGAGTTGCACAGATTCCATGGACTTGAGGCCAATTTTTTTAAGGATGCAAAAGGATTTATTTGTATGGAGCCCAACACGTTTCGGCTTGTGTCCTATTCAAGGCCTCCTTCAGGGGGTTGTTAGAAGACGTCTGCAGATTTTCCTCTAGAAATACAATGTCTCCTCTAATAATTCGTTGGCGACTGAGACATTGGCTGAATTCAGACAGCACATTAAGCAACTGGGGGGGGGGGGAAACAATCGTCAGTTGTATTGACTATCGTGTCCTCCGAATGCTGCCATACAGCGCTGATCCTAATCCATACCACAGTTGATTATTTATTACCATGTTGTGTGGGGAGTACCCCCTAGATGAACAACTTTAAAGTTGATTATTACCCCACCATTGACCATCGTGTTGTCCAAATTCAGCCATTGTATTGCTAGAGGAAAATCTGCAGACATCTTCTAACAACCCCTCGAAGAAGGCCTTTAATAGGACACAAGCCGAAACGCATTGGGCTCCATACAAATACATCCTTTTACATCCAGAGGACCTGTTTCTCTCTTCTTTTGATTTGATTTGGATGCTTTCCTCCTTTTGGCTTTGGCTATCCATTTTCTCCACACCATGCATAATTTTATACACCTCCATCCTGTCCAATCTTACTCGCCTTTCTTTCTAAGCAAAAATGCCCCAAATTTTGCAACCTTTCCACACAGGAGAGTTACTCCAGGCTCTTGATTCTTTGGGTTACTCTTCTCTGCACCTTCCCCAGCTCTGCAATAACCTTTTTGAATGGGACAAAAAGGATAGCGTGAACGGGATCGGGTTTTTCTTGAAACCTGCTTCATGGGCCTGTAGCGTGGTTGCGTGGCATGTGTTTTCTGTCGGCTTATGTAATTTCCTGTCAAGAAGTGGCCTGTCTTTCAGTGCAGGAGGGAAAGAGGACAGAAATCCTATTACTAGGGCTTGCAGCGAGAGCATTATAAGATTACAGGTCAAAAGGATAAAGAACAGCAGGCTTTGGTTGAGCGGAAGCCGCAAAGGACAACCTGCTGGCTGTATGCAAATAAACAAAAGACCAAAGGCCTCTTCTCTGCAGTGAAGGTTCCATTAGCTGGAGCGGGTTGTTGAGGGGAGTTTGGGAACAAAAGGTGCAAACCTAGTTGCCTGTTTCCGATGTCAAGCGAGAAGGTGCTTCCACCAACCTGAATGCGCTCTAACAACCTGCAGTGACTTTAAAGGTACCTGAAGGTACTTATTTACCTCTTCTTCTTTTTTAATGAATGGATTTTACTGCGCTTTAATCACCGTGCTCCAACTTAAATGCATGGTAAGAGGGATGGCTTCCATCAACCATTCAAAGCCAAGTGGAATAAGATTTTTTTCCCCATTGCCTGCCTAAGCAGCAGCAGGGATGAGGCTAGTCTCACTCACCTCCTTTGGGAGGGGATTCCAATGTTACGGTGCTACCACAGTAAAAGACCTGTCTCATGTACCTGCCAATCGGACTTAGTTATGTACATAGAACGCTGCCTTATGAAAGGGCAGACAGTTTTCAGCTCAGTATTTCCTGCTCCAACCATAAGAACATAAGAAGAACCCTGCTTGATCAGACCAAGGGCCCATCTATTCCAGCGCTCAGTTCAGACAGTGGCCAACCAGCTGTCAACCAGGAACCCACAAGTAGGACATGGGTGCTATGGCCCCCTCCTGCCCATGTTTCCCAGCAACTGGTGTATATAGGCTGACTGCCTCATTCAGGGCAGGGCTCCCCAACATTTTTGGGGCAGTGACCTTATTTGGAATTTTGACAGTGTGTTGTGAGCACGCTCACAAAATGGTTGCCATGAGCCCACCCACTTGCCTGTGCATACAATGGCTGCGGTGGTACTCATGTCATGCTGGTGGGAGTCCCGTTGAGAGCTGGTTGGCCACTGTGTGAACTGAGTGCTGGACTGGATGGACCCTTGGTCTGACCCAGCAGGACTTTTCTTATGTTCTTCTGGCTGATCACAAAACATTTATTGCCCAGAAGGCAAATTAGGGGAAGCTAAGAGAAAAATCACTTGCCCAAGAAATGAAGTACAAGGCAGATGCGGGGATGGAGCTCCAAAACGCCAAAGCTCTTCTTTTTAATCCAAATAAGGGTGAAGAGCAGCATCCCAGTTTAAAACATTAATTCAAGTAAATCGTAAGAAATGCAATGTCCCGACCTGAACCTACCTGGACACTACGATCAGCATCTGCCCCCCCCCCCTATTCCGAGTGCCACCTCCAAGAGAGGCTTGGAAGGTGGCAACAAGGAAGAGGGCCTTCTCAGTGGTGGCCCCCCAACTGTGGAAGGAGCTCTCCACAGAGGCCTGCCTGGTGCCAACATTGTCATCCTCTTGGCGCCAGGTTAAGACTGCCTTCTCCTTCTAGGCGTTCAATAACATATAATGGGGCATTTATAACAGTTGTCTAAACAGGTCTAGTAGTTTATCAAAGCTCTGTTCAGCCATCTAATTTTTTTAAAAAAAAAATTGGATCTTTTTATGCCACGTTTTATGCAGTATTTTCCGTACTGTATTTCATTGCCTTATGAATTGTTGTAAACCGCCCAGAGAGCTTTGACTATTGGGAGGTATAGAAATGAAATAAGAAGAAGAATTAAAATCAGGAGTGGCAGGGAGCCTGGCAGGGCGTGAGAGAGGCGTCTGTGAGGCACGTTGGGAGCCTCAACTGCGATGGAAGCCCTGGGACCACAGCCTCGGGCAAAGGCCTGTCCCAGCTCCTGCTTCCAGATCTGTTTTCTACTTGGAGGTGGTCGAGACTGAACCTGGGTCCTTGAACATGCAAGCCCAGGCTCTAACCATTGCACTGTGTTGTCCTGCCAAGAGGACCTAACAGCTGAAAAAGAAAGCCCCATCCCACCGGCCTGCCTGGGATTCAGCGCCCCAGCTTCCTTTGCGAATCAAAGTCAGCGAAATACACACACACACACAAAGGAAGGGAATGCTGGAGTCCGGCTTTGGATTTCTCTTTGATTCTGTGGGACAAACCTCTCTTTGTTTCTGAGCCCAGAGAACTGGAAGCACAAGGTAATTTTTTCTAAATCCCTTGCTCTCCCTCTCTCGCTGGGAAACGCTGGGAAAAGGCAAGCACAGGGCGGGTTTGGGAGAAGCCCTTCGGCGGCTGCGAATAACAACCTGTGCATATTAATCCCAGCAGGGCTGAAAAGAAAAGAAAAGAAAAAAAAGCCGGCCCTTTTGATATCTTTGACATGGATACGGTTGCCAACTTTTCAGCTGGCCAGCTGTAGTTGCTGCTCTCAACCGTGGGTCAGACGCCCAGGCTAAATTAGGCAGGAGACCGTGTTCCTCTCTGTCTTGTGAAGAGCTTCACCTGTATGTTATCTCTGTGTGTGTGTGTGTGCATCAAGCTACTGCTTAAAAGGACAAGAGACAGCGTAGTGTCGCGGTTAGATCAGCCTTTCCGGTGTCCTTTAGATGTGGTGTTCTACAATACCCATCTAGGCAATGAGCATAGCCAACGGTCAATGCTGGCATGGCCAAAGTTGGATCACAATTCCCATCATGCCCAGCCAGCATGGCAGCCAATGGCCAATGTTGGTATACGCAAAGATGAATCCCAATTCCCATCATATCCAACCAACATGGCCAATGGCCAGTGTTGGCCAATGGACAAAGTTGGATTACAATTCCCACCCCAAATCCAGGCTGACTGTGGATGATGGGAGTTGTAGTCCAACACATCTGGAGGGTGCCATGTTGGGAATACCCGGGTGAGTGTGTCATACCAGACCCTCACGTAGCCACAAAGCTCACTGTGTGATCTTGAACCAGTCACTCTTTGGATGAATTCGGACAACACGATTATCAATGGTGGGGTAATAATCAACTTTATAGTTGTTCATCTAGGGAGTACTCCCCACACAACATGGTAATAAATAATCAACTGTGGTGTGGATTAGGATCAGTGCTGAGTTGACTATGGCAGCATTCGAACGACACGATAGTCAATACAATTGACGATTGTTCCCCCCCCCCCCCCAGTTGCTTATTGTGTCGTCCGAATTCAGCCTTTCTCTCGTCCTAACCTCCCTCACAGGGTTGTTTTGAGGATGAAACGGGGGGGGGGGGAGAGGAAGAGGTCGTGTAATGCTGCTGAGATTGGAGCTGGCCCTACCATTAAGCAGAGTGAGGCAGCTACCTCATGTGGCAGGTGATGGGCAGTGCCCAATTGCCGTGAGGTTTTGGAGGGCAAAGTGATGCCGTAAGCCAGACAACCGGCCACATGCCTCGCTCCCAAGTTAGCCTGCTCTGTCTTCACTGGTGTTGAGACAAGATTCAGCCCCCATTCCGGTCAGCTGCTGCACCTAGGAGGTGGGAACAGGAGGGGGAAAGGGCTTCATCTTGCCCTTTGCAGCACACAGCAAAAATAATAAATAAATAAATAAATAAATAAAATCATGTCAGTCAATTAGATTGCCTGACAGCAGGTGTAGCATGCATGCGAAGGGAACCAACAACCTCGACTAATAATCATAAGAACAGCATTCATCTCCTACCCTACCTCCAAGACATTTTGCGGTCAGCTTTCGATCCTCACAACAACTCCGTGAGGTAGGTTAGGCTGAGCGTCGCTGCCTGGCCCGAAGTCACCCAGTGAGCTTCGTGGCTGAGCGGGGACTAGAACCTGGATCTCCTGAGTCCCAGTTCGACACTCTCACCGCTCTACCATACTCGCACCTCTGCTTTCCACCAAGTTCCAGTTGGTGGATCACAGGGTCCTAGTAAAACACAGAGCCGCCTTCGAGAGGCTGGAGTCTGCTCACCCACATCATAGGTTGTGGGTTTCTGCCACGTAGTGGACTTTTGTGTGTGTGTGTGTGTGTGTGTGTGCGAGAGAGAGAGAGAGAAATGCAAGTCTTTTTGTCATTGCTGCTCCACGACTCTTCTTGGTCTCATTTTAAGTCTCTCCGGAGATCAACTGGAAATAGGGCCAGACAATCTTTTAATGTATTGTATTTTAAATGACTCCCGTGTGTTTCTGTGGAAACCGTGACATCATTTTGGGAGCTCTGAACGCCCAGGATGTTCGGAAAGGGTCCCACCCCCTTTCTCCAACAACAGATGAAAAGCACCCAAATTGGGGGGGGGGGGTGTTTCTAGTGAGAGACCGGTTGGTTGCTGAGCAACCATTACGGCAAAATAATGTGCTGTTGTTTGTGAGATATTTGTTGCGCTGCGTTGAGGAGAAATGTGCAAATCCAACCTCGGGGGGGGGGGGAAGGAGAGTGAGCCAAAGGTCTCATTGTTAGCTTGGATTGGATTTGAGGAGAAGAAGGGGGGAGTTAGCAGGATTAATAAATAGGCATTGAGTTTCGTCAATGTAAATTCATTGACTCTTTCGCCCATATCTCCATAGCTTCGGGGTGTAATTCACCGGGAAGTGTATTTATTAATTTATTATGTAGGCCCCACAAGGTGGTTAATGCTCAATCGATCATAAACACACCCACACACCCACACACCCACACACCCACACACCTACACGAGAAGCTAATAAAATACTTCCATCCTAATTATGAATGAAATGCCAGTCTGCAAAATTCAGGAGGAAACAAGGCCACTAGAGAGATTCAAAACCGACGAATCCATTTCCACCCAAGTCAAAGGCATGTCGAAACTGTAATGCCTTGTCCTGAGATCGGAAGGCAGGCAGGAGCAGCAACGGTGTCTTTTTAGGGAAAAGGGTCTCCATCTTATTTTTCCCTGTCTTGAGAGTTGGCAGGTGTGGATCCCGTGGGAGGTAGCGGAAAGTCTGACACTGTCATGCCAATTTCACAGTCTAATGCTGCAGGGTTAACTCAATGACGCTGCGGTTTTTAAATTGACGTGTGATGATTATTGTGATCGTTGTATCGGATAGTTGCATTTTTGATGGTTTCTGCGAGCTACCTCGTGAGAGCTTTGCTCTGAAAGGCGGCCTAAAAATATTTCAATTAATCCGTCAGTAAAACAAAGGTGGCCTGATGGATACTCAAGAGGCAAGAGTGGCGCAATGAGAGGGGCCACTTGTGAGAAGACCCTGCCCTGCAGAATCACCTGTTGTATCTCAGCTGGTGGTGCAATACCAAGCAGGACTTCTGTTGAGGGTTTATGTACGTGTGCATGTCCGTAGGAGAGCGTTACACATTCCCTCACTCTCTGACCTCTTGCCAGGCACACCTGTAGCTGGATACCGTAGCCAAAGGAGTGTGCAATTCTCCTGCACAGGACTGGATCTACCTTGCTTTCCTTTGTCTCTGGAAACAGTCTCATCTTTCCCGGTATCACATGTCTGGACCCTTGCTTGATTATTATTCTTGCTAGAATAGACAAAGCAGAACAGACCAGCTGGACATGGTAGATCTTGTCCCTGCCACGGACATCCGCTTGCTGACCCTTTCTCTCTCTCTCTCTCTCTCTTCTCCTGCCTCCCGTTCAAGGTTTATGAACCACAGGGTTCCGCCCAACCAGAGGTACCAGCCGACAGAGTACGAACATGCAGCCAACTGTGCCACCCACGCAGTGAGTTTTATCAGCATTTCTCTGGAGATTGGAAGGAGGGGTGGGTGTTCTGGTGGAAGGAACAGGAAGGTGGTGTGATGCTTCATTCTTGTGATAAGAAGTTACAGGAAGTTACAGGAAGCTGGATTCCGGCTGGACATCAGAAAAAACTTCCTGACTGTTAGAGCAGTGTGACAATGGAGCCAATGACCTAGGGAGGTCGTGGGCTCTCCCACACTAAAGGCCTTCAAGAGGCAGCTGGACAACCATCTGTCAAGCATGCTTTAAGGTGGATTCCTGCATTGAGCAGGGGGTTGGACTCATGGCCTTATAGGCCCTGTCCAACTCTACTATTCTATGATTCTATGATAGGGAATTGCATTAGATCCGCCTTCCCCAATTTTGTGCATTGAGAGGCACTAAAGGAGCAAACCGATGGTCCGTGGGCGAGCGTCTCGGGGAACATAGGATTGTTTGGATTCCCCCTTCCGATGTCAGAGATAGCACTCCAACCACAGGAGGGGGAGCTGGAAATCCGTCCCCCCTCCCTCCTTCTCCTTGCAGCATCCCACAGGACATAGGATTGTTTGGATTTCTCCTTCCAAAGTTGGAAAAAGCTCTCTGACCTCAGAAGGGAGAGTCAGACACTCCATTGCAGTTGGTGCAGAAAGAACCATGCCAGCTGCCCTCTGAGATCAGAAAAGCAATTTCAGAGGAGGAGGAAAGAAGGAGGGTTCTAGTGGGCAGAGAGGGGAGGAGACCAGAGAAGCAGGATACGAATTATCCTCAGCCTCCTTCCATCCTCCCCCTCCAAGGCATCCCCGCTAGATGGACTAAAAAGTGAAATCTGCAGGGTGGGAGGACAGGAAGGGGAAGTCTACGCCACCGCTCTTACAGCCCTGCACTGGATGATTGGATGCCTCCGAGTTCAGGGGCTTCCGATCACCTGTGCAGCAAGACTGAGCAGGAGGCACACAACTCATCTGGTTGGTCTTCCACGCAACGTCGAGAAGTTTAATTTCTACTGAAATGACAGTGATTTCTAAACTTTCATTTATACATAGACATCAGCATATTCATTTTATGCATCTAAAATACGTCTTGGCTGTCTTTCAGGGCAGGAGCCCTCTCAGGGTGGCGTCCAATAATAAAACGCAGAATAAAAATGGATACGGTCTTACAAAGCGATAAAAACGGCAATAAAAAGCAACCATAAAAACAGTAATGAAAACAGCAAGGACAGCGAACCTATTAGGGCAGGGAAGGAAGACCAAAGTAAAATTGAATGTTTTCGGGGACTTCTTAAAAGCCTGCAATGATGGGGCCTGGTGGACCCTCCGACCCCCAAAAGGCAACTTTTATGCAAATGTTATGCAAATTGGTGTCTGCTTTTCATCCTTTTTTTTTTTTTTTTTGGCAATGGATAAGAGGCCCCCTAGGCAGAGCTCAAACTCAGCAATGTGTGTGTCTTTTGTCTTTCTCAACCTGTCTCTCTGGACAGTCTCTCTTCGCGCACAGAATCCTTAGCTGGGGGGTGGTGATGGTGGTGGGGCATGGCTCCTTCTTTTGCCCCCTTTCAGGTATTTCCTAGCCCTTCAAGAAACTGGTTTAAACATCAGTTCCCATGGAAACACCTTGGCAGGCTATTAATACTCTTTTTGTGTCTGTGTGTGCCAAGTCCAGGTATTGCCTCAGAGCAACCCATACCGAATCAGATGGGAAATCCATAACCACCTATTCTCCCTGGCTAATGAGGAACTGGTACATGCTAACTATCATGTCAGTAATTCCAGAGGGGTAGCCATGTTAATCTGCTCCAGCAGCAGCAGAGAATCTTGTAGTCTCTTAAGGAATAGCTAATTTATTTTGGCATAAGGTATTTGTGGGTCCGACTTACGGGTTTCCCACAAGGCAACTGGTCGGCCACCATGTGACCAGAATGCTGGCCAGGATGGACACTTCTCATGGACAAGATGGGCCCTTCTCCAGCAGAGCTTTTCTTATGCTTTAACCTTTTGTGGACACTGTCCAATTCATCACTTGAAGTCCATCCTCCTGCATCGGATGAAGTGGACAGTGACCACAAAAGCTTACGCCTGAATGAATTGATGAGTCTTTTAAGGTACCACAAGATTCTTTCTCATCATGTAAGTGGGCAAGGGTGTCATTTGCCGGTCGTAACTGAGATGCACACCAGTTTCTGAGGAACATGAGAAAGGGGGTGCTATTGGACTCATGGCCTACTTGTGGGTTTCCCACGGGCAGCTGGTTGGCCACTGGGGGCCCAGAACGCTGGTCTAGAAGGACTCTGGGTCTGATCCAGCAGGGCTTTTCTTGTGTTCTTAGCTGTGACTGACCTACTGAATACAGTCAGCAATGAGAAAGCATTTAAAAGCACACTAGCAGGGAAAGATGATATGGGATCTACCTGCCAAAGTTGTGCCAAATCAGGTAGATCAAAAAATGCATATTTTCCCATCTCTCTTCTAGTTCTGGATCATTCCAAGCATCTTGGGCAGTTCGATCCTTCACATCCTCTCTGACAACCAATGGGAGACTATCTCTGCATGGATCTATGGCTTTGGGCTATCTGGACTATTTATTGTCTCCACCATATTCCACACCATTTCTTGGAAGAAAAGGCATTTAAGGTAACTGTGCCGTCAGCTACGAGTGTGGACAAATATGGCAGGTCTCCACCATTCACCATGAGTGTAAGAACTGGTATTTTGCACTGGGAAAGAGTAAACTGACTTATACCAGATCAAATGATTTGTCCATCTGGACCACAGTTATCTGCTCTGATTGGCTTCGATGGCCTATGGCAATATTACTGTATTGCTTATTTTAGTTCATCAATTGTTAGACCGCTTACCAAATCTAAGAATTATTTCTAAGTGGTTTACAAATTCAAAAATTAGAATCCATCATCATAAATGCAAGAACTCATCAGTTTAAAAGTGTCAAAGGGTGCATGCAATCCAATGCGTATTTAGATAGAACCCCCCCCCCCCTACAGTTATGAGCATTCCCCAGCTAGCATGGCTGTCTGGGGAATGTTGGGAGATATAGGACTTTTTCTGGCTAAACTTACATGGGATTGCCCCCTAAAACATTTAAAACCAACATGAAAAATACAATAATTTCTAAATTCATTGTGACCTTTGCTGTGGTCTTTTCAGCACCGGCTTAAGTCCTCCTTATTTCCCGAGGCTTTTTTAGCCCATTGTAATAATATTATTTTCCACATTCAAGGCTGTACAAATACACAATACCAATATCCCAAACATGTTTTGACCCATCTGGTCCTTTTCAGTGGGAGAAAACATAAAGATATAAAGATCAACAATCATTACAGCCATTAGTGAAACAAAACATACATGATGCTTGAATTCCTATGTGAAACAGTAATGCAAAAACGGAGATCCACGCCAGGCAACTGGTAACTGTATACAAGAGAAGGGAAGAAAAGACATTACCGCCTATGTTCAGAAATGACTAATTCTTTCCACCTGAAGCAGCCATTTCACATAACCAGAATAAAAATAAATATATTATTCTAAACAGTTTTTTTTTTAAAGTAATACACTTACTATGTCCTGGGGATGGGTTAGATGCTGCCCTCCTGCAGGAAATAAAGGTGCTAGAACTGGTCTGTTGATAGATCAAAACAGCTGCCTGAACTTTTGGACTCTCCTTGGGGGTGTGGCTATGGGAATTGTTATGATGAGCACCTGCACCCCCAAATTTTCCACCATTGTTTGCCATTCAGTGGGCTGCCAGGGAAAGGACTGAGATTGCTCTTGTCAGAGGTCTGAACTGATCATACACAGGGCCTGTTCAAACAACACACTAAGCCATGGTTAGGCTGCTAACCCTTTCGCAGCAAGTGGTTAGTGAGCTTGTTTAAACCATGATTATGTAGCCACCATGGCTAGGAATGGTTCATACAACACGCTAAGCTGTAATGGGCCTGTTCAGATGACACTTCAGGCTCTGCAGTTAGTGAAACTGTGGTTCTCTGGGGTTAGCACTAACCACAAGCTGTGCAGTCACACACAACACTTTAAGCCACGGTTAGAGCCGCTAACCCTGCTGCAGACGGTCCAACTGTGGTTATTGAGTGAGCCGGGTTTAGCAAAACACATCGCACAAGACACCTTAAATCCTACTGCTTAACCAAAAGCCTTAACAAGCAGGGTTTAAGGTGTCTCCTGAACAGGCCCATTGTTAGCTCAAAATGCTTAACCACCATGGCTTAGCGTGTCGTCTAAACAGGGTCAAAGAGCACTTTCAAAATTAGGCTGTTGGCAGGATAAAGCTTTACAGCCACAAGTTACCCACCCCTGTTATATATGGAGCCAGTTTGTACGCTAGGCTGCTGATTAATCAAATAGCGAGTAATGTATATATTTGCATGTATGAATCAGAACTCAGTGGCTGAATTCGGACGACACAATAAGCAACTGGGGGGGGGGACAATCATCAGTTGTATTGACTATCGTGTCGTTCGAATGCTGCTATAGTCAACTCAGCACTGATCCTAATCCATGATTATTTATTACCATGTTACAGATGAACAACTGTAAAGTTGATTATTACCCCACCATTGACGATCGTGTTGTCTGAATTCAGCCAGTCTCTCTCTCTCGTTCTCTCTCTCTGCAGGACTGTAGAACATTGCCTACACATGTTTGACAGAATGGTAATCTACTTCTTTATAGCAGCATCCTATGCCCCTTGGTGAGTTCACACAATCACCATGCAGCCCATCTCTTTTCAGAGACTCAAAGATGATGTTGCAAAAGTGCCACCGCTCACCGTACACTTGCTCGTTTTTTGCGTCTCTGGTGAAACCGGTTTCTCAGCATTTGGGAGCATTTGATCAAGTAGCATCAGGGGAAAGCTACACCAACACAGCCGCAATAGACTCGGTTTTTGTCGTGACTGTTGCAAATGCTTGTTGAGCAGTCCCCACGATCAATATCATCCAGTTTTGTTGCTGTTGTTCGGGTTTTCAAAAGTAAAGTTGTGGATCCACACATTTGCAGAAGTAGTCCTTGCAAAAGAAGAAAAGTGCAGAGATGTCCTTCTGAGTGAAACCCATTCATCCAAAAGATGCCTGATGTCAATTTCAATGCTGGTCAATTTCAGCACGCCTTTTCAGTGATGGGGGACTAGGGAAAGTGGTTCCAAACTTGGGCTGATAGAGAAGCACCCATTTCCTTCTCTATGGTTTTTTTAAAAAACAAAAACCAAATCTTGCCACCTCAGGGCCCAAATTTTGTTCATGTTCGCGTCATGAAGCGCTGATGGTAGGGAGTGACCAAAGCAGTGATATCTTGTCTAAGGTGGTCTACACTATAGTATCAAGGTCAGGCCCATTCTCCCTAGTGTGAAGGATGGGCTTTTGGAGCCTTGCTGTCCTTGTTCCCGGCTGCTCTTGCTCCTCATCTTCTTCCTCATCCTTGCCGCCACTTCCTTGCTTGACAGGCAGAGAGCTGGTGAGGAAGGAGGCCGCGGCATCTCCTGCCCCTCCATCTCAGCACCACCGTCATCTGAGCGAGAGGCTGGAGAACAAACAGGTTGCGATGGTGAAGAGGAGGAGCAACGTCAGGGGGCTCTTGTCAGTCGGCCCCTCCTGGGGTGTGGGCCCTGACGGTTTCCCAACAATGCCTACCCTTGGCGCCAATCCTGCAATCTACTTCTGAAAACCAGGCGTTGGTGGGGAGAGGGTACTGCCATCAAGCCCTGCTTGGGTGGCTTCCTGGGAGCATTTGGTTGGCCACAGTGGGACATCGAATGAGGTGGACCCCTCTTCCCCATCCCCAGCAGAGATCTTCTTACATTTCTGCTAAGCTCTTTCAGCATTTTTCAGCATGAGCCGAGTTGCACCGAAGCATTTTTCAGCCGGCTTTTCTTCTCCGGCTTTGCATGAAGCCCGCGACCCCCACAGGATCCATCGGGGCCATTTGATCGGCATGAACTGTCCCCCCCCCATGGGCGTGTTTCCGATGTGTGAGCCTAACCACCCGTTGCAGCTTTGGAAATCGTTCTGTTTCTGTTTCTGTTTCTGTTTCTTGTTTCTCGCTCGATTTCCAGGCCTCGTTTCCCAGCTGCTGTTTCTCTCAATGGACTCAATGCTGGTCTCTGTTGTTCTCCCAGGCTGAACCTGCGGGAATTGGGCCCATGGGCTTCCCACATGCGCTGGATCATTTGGATCATGGCCTCCGTCGGGACCGTCTATGTTTTCTTTTTCCATGAACGGTGAGTGCAGGGAGGGAGCATCGTTCGGCGCAAGAGCACGTGCTTTGCAGGGTCGTTTCACGGACCACACAGCCATCAACTGAGATTCTGCGCCGGGCGTTCTGGATAAAGTAGGCCTCGTGCAGAGGGATGGCGTCAAGGGTAGGCATGGCTGGGCACCTGCCGAGGGCCCACACATTGCAGGGGCCAACCGACAGGAGCCCCTGGAGCTGCTCCTCCTCCTCACCATGGCAACCTGCTTGGTCACCTGCCTCTTGCTCTGGCCCAGACCATGGTGGTGGTGTGAAGGAGGAGCAGGAGATGCCGCAGCTTCCTTGATCACTGGCTCTCTGCCTCTCAAGCAAGCAATTGGTATGAAAGTGGTATATAAAAGGCAGGAGCCACACCACTTTATAGTGGTACTGAAGTGCACTGACAACTGTTGGGGCCCATAGACATATTCCATATCCTGCTTTCACACTGCTACATCCTGCTTGGTGTGGCTCCTGCCTTTTATATACCACTTTCATACCACCTTCGTAGTGCAACATCCTGCGTGGTGTAGATGGAAGTTATGGAGGAGGCCCGTCGAGGGTATCTTTCCCAAGGGTCCTGAAAAACCTGGCGCTGGCATGGTGTATGCATTAAAATTCCTAAATGGGGCATCATTTATTCCCTCTCTTCCCAACGTGCAGGTTGTGAGTGCTGTTGCCTACGTAGCCAAAATGGCAACACCCGCGCATGAGTGGGAAGGTATCAGCAAGCTTAAGGGAACCCCATGTTGCAGGTTGTACAAAACATCTTTAGAAAATATTCCAAAGGGGCAAATCACCCCCAAAGATCAATGAGGACTAAAGCAGGCTGGGAGGCCATGGAATGCTGACTGGCTGTTGGGGAGCGGGAGGGAATGGAAAGACTGGAGACAGAGAAAAAGAGAGAAAGAGCTCTCCATGCTGCAACATTTTGTTGCAGGTCTTACCTGTTCTGGGTTCTTCCAGACAAAGCTTGTAATGTACAATTGTGCTGTCTCGTTCACGGATTTTGACAAGGGCCCCAGAAGTTATCTTCCATTGTAACTCTCCTGTGTTTTCCCACTGCATCTTCTGCCCTTTTCCCCCCTTACTGCTGAAAATCCAGGAGAGAAAAGATGGGGAAAGCTGCACCATGTCTTTTGACTGGTAGCACCAAGAGCCCTCTGCCTTGAAGCATCCTCTATCTCTAAACCCATGTAGCTGTTCACAATTGTTTCTAGCTGGCACAAAAGTGGCATAGAACGCCCCCTTGTGGAACGAAACATTTCACAGACACATTTATATATATTTTTATCCTCTCTGCCTCTTGCTTTGAAAAGGCTGAAAATGTGACTTTTGCAAGGAGTTTGTGCCTTATGGAATGGCAAATAAATCAGCAGATTACAACCATGCTCTTCATTCGTAGATCAAATACTCTGTGAAAGGAGTAAAAGACTTTCTCCGTACCTGTAACACCCCTGTTTGAGTTGGACTTTTGTCTTTCTGTCCACACCACAAACTTAAATTCGTTTCAAACCATCCATCCTATTTCCCAGTAAAAGGACCCTGAGAGTGGTGGTACTGTGTTGTCTCACAAAGAAATGAGGATTCCTCTAAAAAATACACCCTGAGGCTGCAATTCTATTTCTCAGATGTGGGCAACAGCTGTATAATTTACCTGCTTTACCTAGAAATAAGCCCCATCAAACTCAATGGGACTTATTTCTGAGTAGATATGAACCTACCCGAACACTACGTTCAATATCTAAGGCCCTCCTCTGGGTGCCTACTCCGAGGGAAGCTCGGAGGATGGCAACAAGGGAGAGGGCCTTCTCAGTGGTGGACCCCCAACTTTGGAATGATCACGCCGACAAGGCTCGCCTGGCACCAACATTGTTATCTTTTTGGCGTCAGGTCAAGACTTTCCTCCCAGGCATTTAACAGCATATACTGAGTTTTTAATTGATCCCAGAACTATATTTAGGCCTAGCTGAGAGTTCGCAGCTGTTTTAAATGTACACTGTTTTTATATGTTGTCTGTTTTTATGTTTTTAAATTTTGTATACCGATTTTTAATGTCCAAAGTTTTAATTTTTGTAAACCGCCCAGAGAGCTTCGGCTGTGGGGCGGTATAGAAATGTAATTAATAATAATAATAATAATAATAATAATAATAGACATGTACAGGCTTGCAATGTAAAATTCTCTGTTTCTTTGGAGAGCAAGCCATTACACTTAATTTGGATTTGAAACAGTTTAAATTTACAGCATAGGCACAGAGCCTATATTATTATTATTATTATTATTATTATTATTATTATTATTGCATTTATATACCACCCCATAGCTGAAGCTCTCTGGGCGGTTTACAAAAATTAAAAACATTGAACATTAAAAAAATGATATACAAAATTTAAAAAGCATAAAAACAGATTATAAATACAATATCCATTTAAAACAACTATACTGGGTCAAACAACAACAACCCCCCCAACATATGCTTTTAAATGCCTGGGAGGGCAAATTTTAATGGATGCAACTTTGAGCAAAGAGCACAGCTGTTCATTTTGGAGTATTTCAGTGTTACTCTAAAAGGGAAAGAAAGAGAACATCTTAAAAACAACCTTTCCTTCCAATAGCAAGCCACAGTTTCTGTTTGATGAAATTCTACATTATCTTACACTTCCTTCGAGGGCTCATAAAGGCACTTCCTTGGGAATATATGTAACTTTATTTAAATTCATCTGATGTCTTCTAAAGGACAAATGTTTCATCAACAAAAATGTCTTTAATTGGTTGAATTTCCTAATCTAAAATTAGAACATTTATTTTTATTTTAACGGCCGGCCTTCAGTTTCATTTCCTTATTAGCAAAACATCCGTTGCTATGTTGAATGTGACATATCTCCATCTGAGAACTTCTATCTATGTTTATTGGTGTTATCTCTCTGGATGGGATGGAGCAAAATCGGTTGCTGAGTTCCCTATTCCTCACCTTCAACAGGGCCTACATGTGTACAGTTTTGTGTGTGTTCACACGCAGGGCTTTCTTTGCACAAGTGGGAAGAGTGTGTAAGCTCTCTCCGGAGCATAGTAGGGCCAGACAGACTGAGTGGGGACCAGGACAGCTCGCACATTGACTTTAAATAGCTGGAGGCATGTCTCAGTGGTAAAGTAGGGTTAATCCTCAGGTTAGGGCTAGAGCTGAGGAGGCAGTGGAAGAGGTTAGCAGGGTCAGACAGACTGAGAGGGCCATTATGACAGCTTGCATACAGACTTTGGGTGGCTGGAGGGAAATCTCAGTGGTACGTTAGGGTTAATCCTCAAATTAGGGTTAGGGTTGAGGTGGCATGGCTCCTGGGGCAGGAACTGGGGCCACGGAAGGGCTGATCAGAGACAGACAGACTGAGCGGGCCACCAAGATGACTTCCAGGCTGATGTTCAGTGGCTGGAGGCGTGTCTCAGTGGTAAATTAGGGTTAGAGTTAATCCCCAGGTTAGGGTTGAGGTGGCATGGCTCCAGGGCAAGTACCAGTGCCACAGAACAGCCTAGCAGGGCCAAACAGTGGGCCACCAGGATGGCTTGCATACTGAGTTTTAGTGGCTGGCTGGCTGGAAGTCTCAAGTGGTACATTGGGGTTATGCTGCTTCTCAAAACACGTTGACTTGCTTTCTCCCAGGTACAAGCTGGTGGAACTGATGTGCTATGTGATCATGGGCATCTTCCCTGCAATGGTCATTCTTTTCATGGTAAGTCATCCAGCCCGAAGGCGTTGAGGAGCGCTTCTGAGCTTAGTGGTATTGTCCTTGCATCTTGAAGAAGAAGAAGAAGAAGAAGAAGAAGAAGAAGAAGAAGAAGAAGAAGAAGGGGTTCAGTTGTGGTCCTGCAAGTGCTCTGGGAGCCACCTCATGCTGCAGCCTTGCTGAAACTAAGCAGGTGTGTGGATCTAATTAGCAACCTGGATGGAAACCTCATGGAAGAGCAGGATGTGAAGCCCTGTTAGGAGTTGCCCGGTCTGTGTGTGGCTGCCCCATGCTGTGAGCCATTTAACTGAAGGTGGCAGTTTCTCAATGAAGTACCCTCAGGCCCTGGACTGGAGCAACATGCAGGCAAGCTTGCCTGGCTTCCAGCCCCAGCATCACTTGGAGCTCTCCACGGTGCTGCTCTACTTTTCCTGCCTCTCTGGGAAACCTGATACCTGCATGGTTAGAACCCGCTGAACCTAACTTGCCACAAGTCCTTGCTGTGCCCAACAATGTGAGGTCCCCACTGTTGCCGAGCTTGCTGGCTGAAACAGAATCACTCGCCCCATGACTCTTGGCTCCTTGCCCATCTCAGACTCCTACCCTTGACCCAGCCCTGATATGTCCAAACTGCACATCAACTCCCACATCTCTCCAGACAATGTGCGGCTGAAACCTCCAACACGCTGTGATATCACTCTCTTAACATTTCCCCATCCCCCACAAGCAGGAGCCAATGAAATGGGGGGAAACACACATAATAGTGACCTTATTTCATTAGCATCTCCCTGTGTGTCCCCTGCTCTGTTTCATTGACCGTTAACTTGTAGGGCGATGGGAGGGTGGAGAGAAATGCTCACGCAGTGACAACATGACATCATGGAGATATGAAGAGATTTCTGCTATTGTTGCCAACACACCCTGTATTTGCCACCTGATATGAATGCGTTTTTCAGGGAGAACAGCGGGCAGGAGGCAGAAGATGTGTGCTTAACCCTCTTCCCACCACTCCTCTCCCAGGCTGCTTTTCTCCATCCAGGGCTTCTCTCCTTTTCTTCATTCCCAGTCCTGCATTCACATGAAGTGGCCAAAAGGGGGTTGGGAATCTCATGTTTGCCCTGTAACACAGTGTTGTTGAACCTCAGGTCCGTGGGCTGAATTTGGCCTACCTAGGGTCCCAATCCGACCTCCCCCGGTTCTACGGATGGCCAAAGCCACCTTTCCCTGGCCACTGACCATTTGGTGGATTCCCAGATCTTGCATGTTTCCCCCCTCCCATTCTGAAAGGTTGGAATGCTTCTCCTAAGGCTGAATTGCTGGCGGCAAGTGCATTGAGCTGGAATAGGTTGCTATTTTTGCTATTTTGGCCATGTCTCTTTTGCCTTTGGTCTACCACTTGATTACGTCCCCTAATGGAATTCAGCTGAAAGAGGTTTAACACCCCTGCTATGACCTCTAGTTCCTGCCTAGGACTGATGATTGTCTGTGCTGTGCCTGCTGACCAGCCCTTTATGTCTCCTTCTTGCAGCCCAACACAGATGGCCTCTCAGAGCTGGTAGCCGGTGGGTTTTTCTACTGCCTGGGCACCGTCTTCTTCAAGAGTGACGGACGCATCCCCTTTGCTCATGCCATCTGGCACCTCTTTGTGGCGCTTGGAGCTGGTACCCATTATTATGCCATTTGGAGGTACCTCTATCGGCCGGACACTGTTGAGGCGAAAACCTCCAGGTAGACAGTTGCCTTAAGGATTCAGAGACACGGAGATCTGGGAAGCTCTTCTCATGAACTCACTCCCTTTCATCCTTACCGGGAGGTTGTCCCTGTTTTGCATCGTCCTTCTCTGGATCCTCCAATGGGAGATGGTGGTGTTTAGTACTGGTTCCTTGGCCAATCCTCCATAGGCCTCAAGGTTTGCTTTTATCTCATTTTTATTTTACATACAAAAGAACTTAACAGTGTTTATGTTTAGGCAAAGGTTTTGTAATGCAATGAACAATTGCTAGGTGTGATTGAAAGTGGGAATCATTGATGACTTCTTTCCTATGAAACTTGGAAGTGTCCAGTTCTGAGGATTCATTGACGTGAACTGATTAGTCCATTTAGGGCTCATCAGTATACCTGGTTGTCTTATCATTCTCTCTACCATCACCCTATTCAGATCTTCTCTTAGTTGGCTGATCAGCTCACCGAGAAGCTTGGCTCCTCTGGCTGCTATTGGCTGAGCTGCTGTGATGTCACAGTCTGGGCCATCAAGGAACAGACAGCCGAGTGCTTAGGATGGGTTTTGGGAGGCTGCAGACTACGAATCCTCCATCTTTGTCTGGACAGTGTGATCTTTCAAATGATACATTGGTGGTATAGTCAAGTTGTTTCCAGGTCTTTTGATAAAGGAAGGCAATTTTCCCTTGGTGTTGAGGAACTTGACAAAATAAGAACAGGATAAGATGCGAAGGTCTAAGAATCTGTAGTCTATAAATTGTGGGATATAGTTACAAAATAGTCTGCTGCGTTCCAGAGAGCCCTCAGTTCATAAGCCTAGGAGATGAGATGGTACACCGATTTCTCAACTGTGCCACTTTAGATGGCAGGTGAGGACTGAGATGATGGAATGGTTCTACAATTTTATTTTAAAAATCTCTGAACGTAGTTCAATGGAAGCAAGTGTAAAGGGAAGTAAAAAAACAAAAATCCTCACTGCACAGATAGGAGCTGAGCTGACAGTGATGGACTGGAAAAGGAATCCTGGGGTTGTGGAGGGCAACTACTCTGAAAAGGGCAAATTGGGAAAGTAATGCAAAAACAAAATTGCCAATCTCATCATGCCTTTATAGAAATCTATGGTACAGCCACACTGTACCTACTGGATACGGTTCTGACCACCCCAACTCAAGAAAGAGAATGTAGATTGGAGAAGTTGCCGAAAAGGACAAGAAATATGATCCCGGGTCTGAGCCGACTCCCCTACGAAGAACAGTTTAAAAGTTTGGGGCATTTTGGCTTAGGAAAAGGGGGGTTATGACAGAGGTTGACAAAATGCATGCGTCATGTGGGAAAAGTGGATGGGGTTAAATTTTCCTTCTCTCCTCATACTAAAACCTGGTGTCATCCAACGAAGCTGAATGTTGGGAAATTCAGGCCAGGTAAAAGGAAGGGTTTCTTCATACGGAACATTGACAAGACTATGGAATTCACTACTAGCAACTTGGACAGCTTTAAAGGGGACTAGACAAACTCATGGAGGATCCAGCTGTCAATGGCTACTAGCCTTGATGGCCATGTATTACCTCCAAGATCAGAGGCACTATGTCTCTGCATGCCAGTTGTGAAGAACACGGGCAGGAAGGTGCTATTGTTCTCATGTCCTGCTTGTGGGCTTCCCATTTATTTGGGGTCGGGGATGTGGTTGGCCCCTGCGGGAAGGGAATGCTGGACTTGGCGGGCTTTGGCCTGATCCAGCAGGATTCTTCTTATTTTTGCTAGGAGGAAAATTGTCTAGCTTAACCTCCTAACTTATATGCTTGTTTTCTACATGCAGGGACATGGAGAGGCATTCAGTCATTTGAGCCCCCACCTGTTGTCTGAAGTGGCGCAGCCTAGATGCAAGTTTGCCACCTCAGTGAGAAATGGGTCTTAGTTTCATTTAAAACCAACAACACCCAACACCCTTCCATCTATAATCTTTATGTTTACACTGCAGAACCTGAGGCAGGGCCATAGCTCAGAGGCAGAGCAACTGCTTTGCATGAGAAGGTCCCAGGTTCAATACCTGGCCTTCTCAGTTAGAAAAAGGGACCATATGAGTAGATGACGGGGGGAAATTCTGACCAAAACCCTGTAGAACCACTGCCAGCCAGAAGAGACAGGACTGGCCGAGCTCGGAAAAATAATCTGACAGCTTCTTCTCCGCAGGTTCTACAAAAGGCTGATAAACAAATCTACCTGGGGCACATCCTGTACGTAGTGAAACTGAGCAATGTAGGTCTTGGTTGAATAGCTGTCAAAACCACCTAAAGTGTACCATTAGTTCTTAGCAGCTGGCGGGAAGCGATCCAGGACCAAGCCACCGCACAACACTTTGCATTATAACCAGGAATAACGTGTTCTTGTTGGGCAAATTCGTTCCACAGCTGCTGTGAGAAGTGCAGCTAAGCTCAGCAGGAACAGAATTTGGAAGGAGGTGGCAGATGACGTCAGCAACCCTGCTAATAAAAACGTGCCGGCGCTCATCCCTGCAGGCTTGGTTCCACTACACCATGGCGTAGTGGGCCTGTTTGGTGGAATGGAGCAGCTTTGGAGCCAGTAGATTCAACTCTACCCACAGAATTTCCCCTGTCGGGTCTATATGCCTGCTACTTCTGGTGGAAGAACTGGTGGCAGGAGCTTTTTGCCCACTGAGGCACAGCAGGAGCTCTGCTGCCGCAGAACCCTCCCCACTGGCAGCATCTCTCTGTGTGGGCCGAGAGGCACCAATACACCAGCTTTTCATTGGACCATTGCCATTCCGTTCATTAGAGTATTCCTTGTGGAAGAGATTAGAAAACCACTGACAGTTAAAGAAAGGATAGGATGCACTCCAATGCACTTTAGTGCTGTTCACTGAACTGCAACGCACTTTGAATCAAGCCATGTCTACTTTTTAGGTAATGTGTTAAAAGCTACGGCATCCAGAAGGGACCTGTGCCCTTTATTAACCGCAAAAAGCAGGGTGATTGTCCCATGTTTGTCCCAGCTAATTATTAATGCCCTTCTCCCGATCTTAAATGGATAGCACCGAAATCCAGCAAAATGTGCCGTTTTCAATGTTCTTGAATTTCAGACATTTTCAGATTCCCTTTTCAAAATAGGACTTAGAGGGATACCATTAAAAAAAATGTCAGTACCTCAAGAAATTGCATGCAGATAAGGATAGACGTGCTGAAACTTACTAGGGTAGGGTCCACACATGAATGGATTGGGGACTCCATGCCTTACTCATTACGGAAACTTGAATCTTTCCCAGGACAGAGTTTGAGTACGCTGGGAAAACCTTCTCTTTCTCTCTCTCAGCCAGTGTTCATTAAACAAGTCTGTACATTCCTTGTAGAGGGGCCCTCAAAGGCCTCCCAACATTTTTTCCCTGTCTAAAGGTGCATTTCAGTTTTCTTCTTTGTGCTCCGTCTCCCAGCTGGAGTTTCAAAAGGTGTCCCCACCTCAGCTCTGTCCAAGGCATCTGCTTGTCATCTGTCTTTGCCCAGCAAAGGTTGAAAATATGAATCCTCTTCCCTATGGGAATTAGGTAGAGTGTCCCCTTATGCATCAGCCCGTTCCCCCCAAAAGAGGAAATGCATCACTTGAAAAGAGGACACCAATTTGCATAATATTTGCATATGCTAATGTATATGCATAGGGTGACCATATGAAAAGGAGGACAGGGTTCTTGCAGCTTTAACTGTTGTGATGACGAGGGGATTTCACCAGGTGCTGCATGCATACAAATGACACCTGCTGAAATTCCCTTTTCAGTGCAACTGTTAAAGATACAGGAGCCCTGTCCTCCTTTTCATATGGTCACCCTATATATGCAGGAATGAGCATTTATAAACAATCTCTATAATTCAAATAGAAATAAAAACAAGATATGTAACTGTCACGTGGAAGACTGACAAGGTAAGGCTACTTGCCTGCCTGTTGAGTCTGCTAGCCAGGTGCTGCTGATGGGTAGCTTCTAGGCTGCCACTGCTCTCCCTTCATGGAGGGCTTTTATCTTTAAATCCCAACTTGGACTGGACCAGCCCTCCAAGTAGGGGATGCCATCCAGCAGAGGACTGTCCCCTGACAGCTCTTCAAATAGAGGACTCTCCTTGTCAAGAAGGACACCTGGCCAACCTTGAATAAGGTCCAGTTATTGTGGTCAAAGACTACCAGTTAAAACCGTTTCCATGTGGTCAAGGCATCAGCGGACCGGCCAAAGGTATTTGTCCGCCTTAAAGAGCTGCATTGTGCAATCATGCAAGTCTTCCGTGGAGTTGCTTTTAAGTGTCACAGAAGGAAGCCCATAGCTCTGTGGTAGCATCCATGGTTTGCATGCTGGAGATCTCAAGTTTCATCCCACCCCATTTGAAAGGTGGTAGGTCTGGGAAGCACCCTGTAATAAGAAATCCCTTCCTGTTAAAACCTGGAAATTCCAGCCCAGAGTAGCCAATACTGGGCTATGCTGACCAGTGGCCTGCATGAGTATAAAGCAAGGCTCCGGTGTTAATATAAGAAGTTTGTTTCCTGACAGACCAACTCTTCACAACGGGGGCCTGCTTGGTACCATTAGGCAGAGTGTGTGACCCACCTAGGCAGGAGATTTGGGAGTACCATAAGGGCTGCAAATGGGTAAATTCTGAGCTTGTTTATATTTGTACCACCGTGCGGCCGCCATTTTGATTTTCAGGCCTCTCTCTGGGCCAACCAGCATCTGCCTGCAGAATTAGGCACTGTGGGACTTGTGGAATCAGGCTAAATCATACCCTCTAAGTATGTTGGCTATGTGTCCTCTGAACAGTTCTCTATTTGATGGGCTGCCAAAAGACCATCCTCTGTTTGGAAGCGTCCTCGATTTGAAGGGTTGGCCAGACCAATTCCCGTTAAAGAACCTTAAAAAGTGTTACCTGTCCTCCTTTGTCACCTAAACAGCAGACTGAACATGCAGGCACACAGGTTACCTGGTCAAGCTCTTCCACACTATGGTGGGATTTACTGTATTTCTCTTTAAAATAAAATAATTAGAGATATAAATATGCATTTGCAGATTCATACCCTCTTTTGTCCTCTTTTTTGGTGAGGGGTTTCCTCTTCTTTTGGTGTTTCACAAGCAATCACCCTATTTAGTTGACAGAAGGGTCATAATGAAGTAACAGAATTCAGAGCCAACTTTCTTTGTTGGATAATTTCCCCCTACTAATAAAGGTTGGGAAATGACATTTTGAACAACTGAAATTTGGGGAGCAAATCAAACCGGGGGGGGGGGGGGATTCACATTTGGGATGTCACAATCGAGCAAAAGTTTCTGACTTTTTCATATGTGCTTTATATGGTGTTTGCTTATTTTTCTGCTTCTGGTCCTTAAATGCCATCCACCTTTACCCACGTTGGTCAGAAATCCAAGGATTTTTCACAGCTATTTTTGATCTAGTTCCTTGCAGTTTCTCATGCTGGTGATTCTTCAGTTGGTGGCCATGGACTATTCAAGATCTCTAATGCTCTTTTAGGTGGTCCCTGAAGCCATAGCACCCCCAAATACGGGGGGGAAATGCTGAGATCATGTAACTGTGATAACTGACACCTGGATTTACACATGCAGAAGGATGTGGTGGTAGAATTCTGAAGTGGTGGAACTTCAAACCGCGGGTGAGGAAACACAGTTTTGAATGCTCCCCCGTGAAACATTCCCTGTAAATGGAAAACTAGCACAAGCTAGGGTAAGCAACTTCCTCTCTCTCTGATTTTTAATTGCTTTTACATAGGGGGAAAGGATTAAAACTGATGCCTCTATCCATAGTCCGAAATGGTAATGTGCACAATTCCAGAGGAGGGCAACGAGGATGATCAGGGGTCTGGAAACAAAGCCCTAGGAGGAGAGACTGAAAGACCTGGGCATGTTTAGCCTGGAGAAGAGGGAGACAGGATAGCATGCTTCAAATACTTGAAAGGTTGTCACACAGAGGAGGGCCAGGATCTCTTCTCGATCACCCCAGAGTGCAGGACATGGAATAATGGGCTCAAGTTACAGGAAGCCAGATTCCGGCTGGACATCAGGAAAAACGTCCTGACTGTTAGAGCAGTACGACAATGGAACCAATGACCTAGGGAGGTCGTGGGCTCTCCCACACTAGAGACCTTCGAGATGCAGCTGGACAGCCACCTGTCAGGTATGCTTTCAGGTGGACTCCTGCATTGAACAGGAGGTTGGACTCGATGGACTTATAGGCCCTTTCCAACTTTACTATTCTATGTTTCGATTATTTCAGGGTTCTTACTACCGCATTCTAGCTGCATGCATAGACTAGGCTTAAAACTCAGCTCCTCTGACATTCTGAGGCTGATGTACTGAATGTGAAAGGAAAGAGGATGCGTCCGTAGGGAATGAGTACATGCTTTTAGGTTTGCACATTCTCTGTGTTGCTGAGGCATTTGTCCATCGATTCAAGATACGACTCTCCAGGACTAAACTGAATCCACTTTCCCATCACTCAGTCCAACTGCATTGGAGTGTGGACGGAATGTACCTCTGGCCTTTATTCCCAACACTTTTTATTTTTAGTCTTGTCTAATCATTCAAATCTCTCTTTAAAATGAATGGCATTTGGAATGTAGTCAATTCTTCTGCATTATAACAAGTATATTTAATATGTAACGCACACCATAGTCACAAGCCACAATTATTTCCATTTTCTGCAAAGTGCTTTTTCTGTAGCCCTAGTCAGGTGTTCTTCTATTCCTCTCCACAATCTAGAAGGCAAACTGTGGATGTAGAACCCTGATTTTTCCATCTTGCCCCATCACACATGGGCCTTATAGTGACAGAAAAGACTCCATGCTGCAGAAGTTCATTCTCAATATGAGGAGGGTGGCAAAAACGGCAACGGATCGGGTGTTTATTTGTTCTGGTAGCAAAAACACCTGAATAGGGCTTAATTCTTCAATGTTTTGGGAATCTCCAAATCTTTGCGCTCTGTGCTTGTCTTAGTGGCAAGGTCGGGTGGAATGGATAACCGACACGCCACAGTCATCACCGCCACTGTGCCCTGCGTGGATTTCGCCGTCACTTTTCCAATGCTTGCCGTGATGGGAAATGCTGGCAGACATGATCTGCAGTTGCCCCTTTTGCACGGTGCACTGGTCCATGTGAATGGGTTTCCCTGAGAGTGCTTGAATCTTCTCATGCGGAGAAGGGTTATTGTGTGAACCGACTTTAAGTGAGGTTGGCTCTACACCTGCAGCAGAGTCCTGAAGTAGTAGACCGTTCTGTATTACTTCAGACTGCAGAGTCTCTCTCTCCCACCTGTATTTTTGAATGATTCCTTGCAGTTAGAAAACTAGCACAGCAGGGAGAGGGCTGGGCTTGAACCTTTCCTCTCCTGATGTGCGCACTTTCTACTTGTAGGGATTTGTTTTCATTTTTAACGTTGGGCTGCTTTTGGAAAGTGATATTCCCGCCAGTTCTCCGCTCTCCTGTGTCGTGATTCTACTACCTCATACAGCTGCTTGTCTCAGCCAGCGTGTGTATCTATGAAGCAGATAAATTGTAACAATTGCATTGAAGCCTTTTTGATCCGTTTCTTCAACGTTAAGTCCTGCTACGTTCAATGGGACTGGGAAATATGATCAGGACTAGCAGGACCTGCAACAAAATCTTGCGGCGTGGAATGCTGCTGTTGAGGATCCCAGGTACTTCATTCCATTCCTCCACCCTACTGGATTTCCTCCCCCCTCCATGGCCATTGAGCAATTTCGGGGTTTCCCCCATGAGGAATGCTTTTCCTAAGCGGCGTTTTTCTACTTCTGCAAACTTAGCCATTCTCCAGGCCTGCCTTCTTGGGTGTGCTTGGTGTAATTTTGGCAACATAAGGACTGGCACACATGTCTGAAGAAAAGAAGAGAGAAACAGGTCCTCAGGATGCCAAAGGATTCATTTGAATGAAGCCCAGTTATTTTCTATCAACCCCCTGAAGAAGGCCTTTAATAGCACACAGGCCGAAACGTGTTGGGCTCCATACAAATACATCCTTTTCCATCCTGAGGACCTGTTTCTCTCTTCCTTTGATTTGATTTGGATGTTTTCCTCCTTTTGGCTTTGGTTTTACGAATACCTGAATGTCAGAAATAGAAGGAGGGGGGAGGATAGTAGCTATTATAGGTGTTAATGATAATATAAGCTGGTTGAAATCCAGGTCCATAATTTACACATTTTCCACCCCTGAAAACCTTCCCCTTATACTATATAGCATCCAGACAACCTTGGATTTCCTGAAATCTTGATTTTTGGCTATTTCTGGATATTTGTAAGATCCTTTCTATCATGTAATCAGGGGCGAGGAGAGGTCATTATGATCGTCCTATTGTTTTCTACTAACTTTTCTTGAATTTGTAAACTTTAGAAGAATGTCTGTGAATAAAACTTTCTGAATGATTAAAAAACAAACTACACAGAAAAACAAAATGTCTTGTATTTTAAATCATGTGTCTCTTGTTAAAAAAACTATTTTATATTTAACACAGTATTATTTAATACAAATTGTAATACAAAATCATGTTAGTGGACATTGTTTCTTGTGGAATAAGATTTAAATAATAATAAAAAAGTTGCCTTCTTAGCGTCTGTATCTTCGTCATGACATATGGGGCAGGAAGTGGGGTTGTCCCGGGCTGAAGGATAGGGAATTGGGTTTTCTTAGCACTTTCTGGACATGGGAAGAGTCTGCAACAAATTAAAGAAAGCTTAATGATGCCACACACACAGCACAACAAGGTGGTAGAGTCCTGGTGAGGCAGGCTGGACTGTACCACTTCAAATTGCAAATGGAGATGGTATTTTTGAATGATTACCTCTCCCATCTCAAAAAAACAGTTGCATCCTAAAACTTCTATCTGGCTGGGATGATGGGAGTTGCAGTCCAAGACATCCGACGGGGACAAGGCTTGGGCTAGGGAGACCTGGGTTCAAGTCCTTACTTAGCCATGAAGCTCACTAGGTGAACCTGATCCAGTTTCTCTCTCTCTCAGGCTAACCTACCTCACAGGGTTGTTTTAGAGTGGCCACTTACAAATCAGTAAAGAAGAAAGTGAAAGTTGTCCTCTTTTAGATGTACCCCCAACTGGGAGCTGGTTCACACTTGCACGTTCATCACTCAATGTTGGTAACATGAAGCGACAGCTTGAATGTACGAATGGGATATAACACTAGACAGGACTTTCATATCTACTGTTTTTCTACTGTCATGCCTGAAGAAGAACTATAGAGATCTTGAAAGCTTGCATATTTTGGGGGGTGCAGTTTGAATCGGCCTAGTAAAAGGCATATTGATTTTGGTTTCTCCCCCCAATCATTTTCATTCCTTTATTATATTTCTATACCACCCCATAGGTGAAGCTATCTGAGCGGTTCACAATGATTTAAAATGATTAAAAATACATTATACAAATTGTGAAACTATATGCTTTTATGTTAATAGTTTCTCAGTTTGTATAATGTATTTTTAATCAGACAGCACACACAGAGACAACACATATCCAAAACGAATTTTTAATCAACGTTTAAACATTTTTTGTGCTGAACCAGTGCCTGGCTGCGACAATGGACTGGATGAGGGCTAATAAACTGAAACTCAATCCAGACAAGACTGAGACGCTGTTAGTGGGTGGTTCCGCTGACTGGATGGAGGGTGTTCAACCTGTTCTGGATGGGGTTGCACTCCCCTTGAAGGAGCGGGTTCGTAGCTTGGGGGTTCTCCTAAAACCATCTTTGTCACTTGAGACGCAGGTGGCCTCAGTGGCACGGAGTGCCTTCTACCAACTTTGGTTGGTGGCCCAGCTACGTCCCTATCTGGACAGGGATAACCTGGCTTCAGTTGTCCATGCTCTGGTAACCTCCAAGTTAGATTACTGCAATGCACTCTACATGGGGCTGCCTTTGAAGGTGGTTCGGAAGCTGCAGCTTGTGCAAAATGCAGCGGCCAGATTGATAACTGGAACCAGTAGGTTTGAACATATAAGACCTACTCTGGCCCGCTTGCATTGGCTGCCTGTATGTTTCCAAGCCCGGTTCAAGGTGCTGGTTTTAACCTATAAAGCCTTACACGGCTTGGGACCACAATACCTGATGGAACGCCTTTCCCGACATGAACCTACCCAAACACTACGTTCAACATCTAAGGCCCTCCTCCGAGTGCCTCCTCCGAGGGAAGCTCGGAGGTCAGCAACAAGAGAGAGGGCCTTCTCTGTGGTGGCTCCCCAATTGTGGAATGATCTCCCCGACGAGGCCCGCCTGGCGCCAACATTGTTATCTTTTCGGCGCCAGGTCAAGACTTTCCTCTTCTCTCAGGCATTTGGCAATATCTGAGGAGCCTGGGTTTGGTTTGTTTTGTTTTCTTTTTGTAGCTTTTTGAAGTGTTGAAGTGGTTTTTAAATGTACAGATTGTGTGTATGTTGTATGTTTTTGCTGTTTAAATTTTTGTATATTGTTTTTAATTGTTTTTAATCCTATGTAAACCGCCCAGAGAGCTTCGGCTATGGGGCGGTATACAAATGTAATAAATAAATAAATAAATAAGTTTTTAAACAATTACCTTAAGCATAGTTCTCCGCCCTCTTGCTGGAGTCCACTTAAACGTTTTGGAGGCGCTGCCAAAACAGTAAAAGGGGGTGTGTGTCATCTGATTGGCAGGCCTTTTCATGACAACATTGTAAACTGTTGTTTAAAATTATTTGTAAAAGAAAAAAAATAGAGATGAGGCAAAGAAAATTCAGGGGGTGGGGGAGCCCCCAGCCTTGCCCCCAGCTCACACATTTTATTGTTTATTTATTTTATTTTTATACCGCCCAATAGCCGAAGCTCTCTGGGTGGTTTGCAAAAATTAAAACCATGACAAGTATTCAGAATATAAAACAACAGTATAAAAACGTAGCATAAAAACACAATATAAGAGCACAAGCAGGATAAAGCCAAACAGTCATGCAAAAATTAATACAGTTTAAATTACAAATTTTAACCAGCAAAGTTAAAAATTAGACTGATAAACATTAAAATACTGAGAAAATAAAAAGGTCTTCACCTGACATCTAAAAGGGTATAATGAAGGTGCCAGGCGAACCTCTCTAGGGAGCTCATTCTATAGCCCGGGTGCCACAGCGGAGAAGGCCCTCCTCCTGGTAGCCATCTGCTTCACTTCCTTTTCCAGGCCTTAAAGGTAATAATCAAGTGCAGATCATCAAGTGATACACATCTCTGCGCGTAGCAGGCTTGGGTGACCTTAACTGAGGGCGACCCCCCCCCGCCTGCGTTCACACGTGCTAGCAAACACGCATTCTCCGCTGCGTAACGTCTGAAAGCGCCCCACAAGAACATTGGCGTTTCTTGCGAGGGTTGTGGCGCTCCGCGGCCACGAGGTGGCGCCCCCGGAGCCCCTTCGCTCCCGCCTCCGCTCCGGGAACGTCTCCTCCGCCCCAGCTGCCGGGACGTGCCGGAGGAGGGAAGAGAGACTCGGCTTGGCTCCGACCTCGGCTTGCCTGGAGAGTCCTGGACGAGAGGAGCTGCGAGGGCGCAAAACGCTGACGATGCCCCAGGTGCCGCCGGAAAGACCCCGGGGGAGGTGAGTGGGGACTTGTTACACTTTGCAAAGCGATCCGGATTCGCAGGTGGCCGCGGGCGCAATCGGAGCGGCGCCAGCCAAGTGCGCCAGCCCCTACTCCAAAGTCGAGGTTTGGTTGGGCTTGGTTGTTTGTGGGTCTGGATGCGATTTGGAGAGAGGGAAAAGCAGGGAGGGGGGCTGGTCAATCCCCCCTCCCTCTCCGATCGGTAGGAGAAATGGATGCAAAGACATTTAGGACACGCGGGTATGCAGGGAAAATATGCCATCCAGCGCATGGACTGGCCCAAAACTGGGACGGGTTGACAAGGAGACGGAGGGAGCACCTGCAAACAAATACAGATACACACACACACACACAGAGAGAGAGAGAGAGAGAGAGAGAGAGAGAGAGAGAGAGAGATTGCACCAAAATCCAGCAAGCAAGGGTGGTACTTAAACCCCCCCAAAGCTAAAAGGACGACCCCCAACTGATCCTGAGATGCCGGTGAGAAACCGGGACGGGATAAGGACTTCCACTCCTTGAGATCGCTTAACGCTGATTTATAATAGATTAGCTCCTCCGTAATACACTTTCGTGCGTAAGGGCTGGTGGCAAAAGAGTAGACCCCCCCCCCCCCACACACACTTATGCTTTCCATAAATTGAAGGTTTCGTTACCCAGGAGGCTTGAGTGTGAGTGTGGAATTGGAAAGGGGTGGTTATTATTCTGGATGAATGAAGTGGCTAAAGACGCCGGAGTGAGACGCTCGGTTTGGACAGGCGGTGAGTGTAGCCAATGTGAGACGGAGCCGCGCATCCGGACGTGGTCAATGCACCTCCGAGGGTGGCACCTCTGTGGTACAGATGCCACGGCCTAGGTTGAATGTCGGTGACTCGCCTTGATGAAACCCCCTGTAAGGTTGCATCAAGGCTCTTCAGTGGACTCACGCTGTAGGTGAGGGACATTGTTTTTCTGGAGCTCAGTCATGTTTAGTCGGTGGTCTGTATGTTGCCAGTGTTCAGCCCCAGCGCCCTGGGGCTCAAATGACTGCTATTTTTCCTCTATTTTGTGTTTAGCTTTTCACTCTCTTCTCAAGGTGATCTGTGCAGAACTGTTAAGGGCTGTACATGTTGAGAACCTTTCGGAGCTTCCAGTTCTTTCCACGTGAACCCTGTTGTCCAGTGATTAAAAGCCCCTTTCTTATTTTACTGGAGTGAGGTGTTTGCCGCTTCATGGTGGCTACATCCAGTGTCCCTCGCTAATGTTTGTATGGGGGAAATCGCGTGGGATGAGCCCGGGATGTGGTTACTCTCAAGCCAAGGCTTTCCAGCCCCAGAGAGGGGTGGTGCTCATGTGCAGAGAAACACATAGCCTTTGGGTAGAGCACATGTTTTGCATGCGGAAGGGCCTAAGTTCAGTTCAGGCCTCCCCAGTTAGAAGGATTTGGTAGCACCTGATGTGGAAAAACCTCTCTACCTGAGAACATGAATGACTTGGTTCACACGATTAAAAAACCCACTGTGGGTTGTTCAACACATGGTGTGTCAGCCACCATTGTTATCTTTTTGGCGCCAGGTCAAGACTTTCCTCTTCTCCCAGGCATTTAACAGCATATGATGAGGGTTTTGTGTTTTTGTCTTTTTGTTGTGCTTTGACCCAGAAGGATATTATAATTTAAACTTGTTTTTATGCTTTATGGTTTTAAATTTTGTATATCGGTGTTTTTAATGTTCAATGTTTTTAATTTTTGTAAACCGCCCAGAGAGCTTCGGCTATGGGGTGGTATATAAATGAAATAAAATAAATAAATAAATAAATATTCAGCCCCTGACGAGGGTTATTGCATCGTGCAAATCCACCACTGAGGGTTTTGTGAGGCTTAAACAGCCCTCGCATAATCCTACAACAGATCATGGATTATGCAAGGCTTGTTTAAACCTCGCATCACCCACAGTGTCTGGGTTTGCATGACACGACAGTCCCTGGTCAGGGGTTGAATATGCAAAATGGTGTCTGTCCATCAGGATGCCACAGACTCACCGAGGGTTAAATAACCCAAAGTGGGTTGTGTTGTGCAAACCAGCCCACTGCCAGTCAGTAACCAAGCTGTCCTCAACTTAAAATTTTGTAAACTGCCCAGAGATCTTTGGCTATTGGGCGATATATAAATGTAATAAATAATAATAATAATAATAATAATAATAATAATAATAGGCGCCCTCTAGAAATGTCAAACACATCCTGAGGGCACCAGATTGGAGAAGGCTTCACTAGACAATAGTGCCTAGAAATCCAAATATTCTGACTTTGTGCAAGGCAGATTCCCATGTTCCCATTCCATATGGGTTCTATAGTTGCTAAAACATGTTGCCATGGATAAGTAGGAAACACATCTGGGTAACATAAGATCAAGCCCTAAAGCCTCAGTGACCCTGTTCAGACAACATGCTAAACCGTGATGTTTAAGCATTTTGAGGTAAACATTATGGCTTAGAATGTCATGTGAACCATGATTTGGTGCGTTATGTGAATCATTCCTAACCATGGTGGCTACATAACCGTGGTTTAAACTTGCTCACTGACCACTTACTGCAAAAGGTTAGCGGCCTAACCATGGTTTAGTGTGTTGTCTGAACAGGCCCAGTATTACCACACACATATGAAAATGAAAAGCACACAAAAGCAACAGAGGGGCTGACGGAAGT
The DNA here is from genome assembly GCA_029215795.1 of Anniella stebbinsi. Taxonomy (NCBI): domain Eukaryota; kingdom Metazoa; phylum Chordata; class Lepidosauria; order Squamata; family Anniellidae; genus Anniella; species Anniella stebbinsi. The sequence goes on from JARDYH010000007.1 coordinate 56,523,671, forward strand.
ACCTGGACACATATGTCCCACGGACCTGCGAGAGAGAGATCCCAAATGGGACAAACGGGGCCCAGGAACCCTGGCTGATGGGTATTGAAGTATACAAGAACTATGACACTGAAACCGACTGACTTTGAGACTCGCATCAAGACAGGTTGAGACCGATACAGGCCGGCAGGAAAGGTGGGCAACGGCGTTTCGACAGGCCAAGAGATCCGACGTGAAGACAGTGAGCCAGGCTGGCGTTAAGACACTGAAGCGTGGCGAAACCAACGGTGTAGAAGCCGACTAAAGAGAGCAGACAGCACACACACACACACACAGACGCACAAATGAATAGTTATAGCTTCTAGGTAGAGGTGCATCAGTGCGCATAACAGTGGAGAAAAAGAGGACGAGACAAAACCCAGGGAGAGAATTCCCTTGCGGGCATCAGAGGGGAAAAAACAGCAGCGGGGAATGTGCATTTCTTTCTCCCACCCCTGTGCGATACACAGGAGCACCGGCGCAATGCAAGAAGCGACGCGGGAGCTGTAGCCAAGCTGCAGTATTTATTTTTCATGCCCTCGGAAAGTGCGGCCGGGGAAAAAGAGAGCGAGCGGCTGCGTGGAGGCTTGTCTGGTTGCCATGGGTGACCAAACCGGGCCTAGCTGCAGTAGGCAGGCCTGCTCCCAAGTGGACTGGGTGGTTAATGAGAGCCTTTTTCTGCCACGCGTGGGATCTAAATTGCGCCCAGCGACGGCCAACTGGATTTGGCCTCCCAAGATGCTTTTTCCCAGCCTCTGAAGGGAGCCTCCATCAAGCCGACGAACGGACCGGAGAGAGGATTGCAACTAAAAGGTTTGTGCGTGTCCTCCATATATAAAAAGTGGGATTGCCACCTTTTTAAGAAGATGGTCATTTTATTTTATTTATTTCATTTGTTACATTGCTGTACCGCCCAGTAGCCGAAGCTTTCTGGGTGGTTCACAAAAATGGAAGCCATCAAGTACAATTCAAGGCATCAAACAAACCACGATATAAAAGCACAGCCAGGATAAAACCCAAATGTGGCCCAGATGTCTAGGTAAGGACATTTGGGCCGCAGCTGGGCAGAAATTCAACAGGTGAAGGTCCAGCCAGTGCAACGCTGGCTTCACCTGCTGAATTTCTGCCTAGCTGAGGTGCAGACACCCTGACTGCTCAGAACATGACCCCACCGCCTAAACCAAATGTCTTTTTTGCCCTTTGGACTCTCTACATTCTGAGGCCTTCCAAGAGTACAGTTTGTATGTATTTTTATTTATTAATTCCATTTCTATACTGCCCAATAGCTAAAGTTGGTCATTTGAGAAAAGTGAGAGCAGAGGAAAGGTAGAATCTGCATTTACCCAATACTTTGCTTCATTTATTTATTACCCAATACTTTGCTCAGAAGGGATAGTCGCCCTTCTGAGAATGTCTGGATTTCTCAGGGATATGTTTGCAAGATTTGGTTATTTCTTCTAGCGAGTGCAGTCTCTTTGGCAAATCCTGGAAAAGTGAAGGGTGCTTAGTTGCCTCCCTTAGTTGCAAGAGAGCATCCATTTCCAAAGCTCTGTGTGATTAGCTAATTACTGCAAAGACATTATTGCTATAATAAAACCTTCATTAGGTGGCCTAGGGAGACCTCTGCGCCTTGGAACACCAGCAAATAACCACACGTGATTTTATTTGTTTTCATCCGTGTTGTTTGAGCAAAACAACATAGCTTACTCCTGGGCTGGAAAAGCGTTTAAAATTCCTGCGCGCCGGCACATGTTTTTTAGGAGCCAACTTTATATTTCAAGCATCAGCCCCGTATGGAATTTTTTTTTTTTTCAAATTCCTAGATGCCTGCATCCGGTTTTAAGGCACGCAGGTCACTGACTGGATTTTTCTGCCCTGATTTATTGGTTATATCGGATTGGATGTCATTCCTGCCATAGTTACCACCTTTTTTTAAATGATTGGCGTTGCTCCTATGCTTATTTATTTATTTATTTATTTAATTATTGCATTTATATCCCACCTTTTTTCCTCCAAGGAACCCAAGGTGGTATACATAATCTTCCTCCTCTCCATTTTATCCTCACAACAGCAACCCTGTGAGATAGGTTGGGCTGAGAGTCTGTGACTGGCCCAAAGTCACCCAGTGAGCTTCTATGGCTGAGTGGGGATTAGAACCTGGATCTCCCGACTACCAGTCCAACACTTTAGCCACTACACCACACTGGCTCTTTATACAGTAGCCCGGTTTGGAGAAATGAAGCCGGCCATGTGTTTTCCATTACTTTATCTCCATGCAGGAAAATCTTCACCATTTCAATTTCTGTGGCCTAGGCTACTGCTGAAGTTAGAAGATAAGATCCTCTGGCACTTTCTTTTCATTATTTTTTACAGGAAAACAGCAGAACCAGAATATCTTATAGTACGCTCAACTTATAATTTTAAAATTTGTCATTGCCAATTTAACCTGACCCCACCAATTAGTCCACTCAGATGTTAGTTGATTAATCTGTCAACTAAACCTTGCATCCCTAAAGGAAACCAGCCCTAATTCACATTTTCTGAGTCTCTGGGTGTTTCGCAGGCTATTGATGATTCTGTTCATTCGGGACGTTCAGCACTGCATCCTCCGTTGGCAGTTAAACAGGAGCAATTTGCTGAACTAAGCCCAAGAAATTTCCATCAAAAACCTCATTGCAAAAGCATCTGATGAATCTTCGCCTCGCTCAACTTTCCATTTGTACCACCCTTGGCTTGAAATTGCACCAGCCTGCAGGAAGCTAATCGTGTCCTCCTTTTACAACGGAGGCCTTTCCATTCTATAACTTGCCACATTTATCCAGCCTTGCATGATGATCAGGGTGGGGATGGAAGGCAGAGATCCGAGACAGGGAGATTTTCAGTGGCCATTTTGCCAGAGCAAAATGTTTACACTCAGTCACAATTTGGATTGCAGAAAGAGCAGGACATTTAAACTGAATGGCTTACAGGAAAGCTTTGCTTTAGATTCACATTTTTAAAAAAAAATCCTTTGCTCTTCTGGAGTTATAATCTTTTCCACATTGCAGTATCGGAACTGCGGTTGTCCCTCCTCTCATCGTCTTCTCTGTTTGCCTTTCTGTTACATTTAGATAGTAAAAGTTTATGTAGAACTATCTGAAGTTGGCATGCAAAAATAGAACAATCGAAAAATATACAAATACAAATTAGCAATACACAAATACACCATAAAATACTATAAACACATTATAGAAACAGATAATACCAACAAAACTTGCAGCCAGCAGTTCATACAAAGGCCAGCTAAAACAATTCAGTCTCCATAGCCTTCTTGAAGACCTGCAAAAAATGGGCCCAACGAACCCTATGGAAGCTGAATCCAGAGGTGTGGGGCTACCACAGAAAAGGCCTTCTCCCTTACACTCACCAACTTAACTGCACTTGATGGTGGCCGAACGAGAAGAGAGGTTTAATTGTTTTCCATAGACGGGGAAATTTAGGCACCTGAAAGATGCCCAAAATATAAATTAATAAAATAAAACTTTAAATAAGGATCTGACAGGGGAAGGAGATATGAACCACATACACAGCAATTCCAAATATAACCTCCGTCTCTGCCACTGTAGTATTTCTTTGCATAGCTCATACCATCAGAACACAATTGCTCCCAGGTGGCAAACAGAGGCCTTCAAATAGAGGATGCTTTCAAGATAGAGGACTGTCCTCAGGCTGCCCTTCAAATAGCAGACTATCTGCTGCAAAAGAGGCTACCAGGCCGCCCTACCTCTGGTTGCAAAGCATGTACTCTCCCACAGAGCTATAAAGGTATATGCTGAGCATGTTTGAGCAGGTGGAATTGACACACACCAGCCAAACCCTGAATATGGAAAGCTGAACATGTAATGTCATTTAATTGTATTGAAACAATAAAATTACTGCTGCAATTCCTGTAATTATTAATTCCTGTAATTAATGTCACACTAGTTAAATAGAGGATTCTAATGCTTGTCACTGGAAGGTGGAGGCACGTTTATTATTCACTGTGCAATTCTAGGCATGACTACTCAGGAGTAAATCCCATTGAGTTCAGTGGGACTTATTCCTGGGTAAGCGGGTATAGCATTGCAGCATTGGTGATCCATTGGGTAGGATGCAACATCATGCAAGTAAATGGCTAGAGACTTTGTGAAGAGATAAAATAACTCCTGAAAATGCAAGGAATGGGCCTGGAGTCTCCTGAGCTGTACGTGTGAGGTCCTCCGTGTGGCTATGTGCGATGCCCATTTGAAGATCTCCTTTACGGAGGATGATGTGGGCCCCCAAGGAGGAGCTACCTGTGTTGAGAGACCTTGGGGCAGTTGAGAGGGACTCCAGGGCCTTGGGGAAGATGGCGGTTGGCCCTTCCCCTCAAACACAGCTAGCCACTTCTTGGACTTGAAGGCCGGAGCCAAGTTGCCAACTAGCCCCAGGGAGCGAAAGCAGATGGAGAAGTGCTCACTCAATGAGGAAGGACTCCTCGTGAGTAAAAGTATACTTGTGGGGAAGGCTCTACTCATGGATAGGCCGCTCCTCAGGTGGCACAGATGGCCTGCAGCTGTGTTCTGGGTGTCTCTGAAGTAGCAGTTTTAGGGCACAATCCTATGCATGTTTAGACAGAAGGTGGTCCTACAGTTCCCAGCATGGCTGGCTGGGGAATGCTGGGAGTTGTAGGCATTTTTGTTTGTCTAAACACGCCTGTAATTAAACCCTTAAAAGCGCTGGAACAACATCTCTGCATCGTCTCTCAGACTCCTGTCTCGAATTTCCCTGATCGCCTTTGCTCTTTGGTGGGAGTCCCTGTGTGTGGACTGCGTACCAGCCTTGCCTTTGGAACTCAGCCTGACTAATCTGGGGGCTCTGTCCTCACATCACTGCAAGTAGGACACCATGGCCCTGTTGCTTGTGTGAACAAGCCTCATTAGAGAATGAGGGAAGAAGAGGTGATTGCTGTGAGCCCACCGGAATATATATATATATATATATATATATATATATATATATACTTAGACTGGGATTGGAGTCAGTCGAGCTATAAATGGATGACGTTCTATTCCAGGGCTTGGAACAGAAAAAAATGCATGAAGGGTTTTCTTTCTAGGTTAGAAGGTGACCTTGTGTGGTAGCTGCACAGGCACTTCAGGGAGCTGGCTTTGGAGCTTTTCCAGCCTCGAGATAGGAAAGCTCTTTCTAATAGCATTAGAGGAGGAGGAGGAGGTTCCCAGTGCTGTGATGGAGAAAGCCAGGAGTCCTTTTAGCAGCAGGCAGAGTGACCTTGCAGGTGTCCGCTGGGCGGCTCTGTACTGTGTCTGGCTGACCCAGAAACAACTCGGGTCCAATGGGAAGTGTGGACTAGATAGGGGGGTGATTCTGCACCCTGTGTTCTGTTCTGACCCAGGCTACCTGCATTCAGCCAGCGCTGGAGCCTATCGCTGATCACGCCAACAGGCTTTCGGTGGCCACGTGTCCTCTTTTACAGAGGACTGCCCCCTGTTTGAAGGGCTATCCCGGCCATGTCCAGTTTAAAAATAAAGAAGATTTTAGATCGATAGAGAGCAGCCAGGCTGTTAGGAACGTAGAAAGTGAGTTGGGCTACCCGATTATCAGTGGCTCTGTTGCGCTTCAGGTAGGGAGGTACCAGTGATTGAATCTGTGACCTCCTGCATGCTAATCAGGGGCTCTACCACTGAGCTACGGCCCAGTTGTTGTGCAAACTACACACCCTGGCCAGTCCTCTCGGGTGTCTCCTTAACCTTGTGCGGCATGAAGGCATCAAATCTCTCCAGAGGTGTGAGGCATCAACCAACTTGCAGCAAAACTGATAATTCAATAGTGCAAATGCAAATCATATATTGACAGCATGGTGGATAAGAAGCTTATCTGTGAGCCAGAAAGTCATCCATTGATTATAAATGACAATTTTAGTCCAAATCTTGCCATTTCTATGAACTCACTGAGCGCCCTTAAGCTAGCTAGGCTTTCTCAGTCTCAGCAACTCAAACCTGTGATTTCGGAATAACAGTACTGACCTACCTTACAGGGTTGTTGTGAAGATTATTGAGACGACCCTTTCCCTTCCTGCCTAACGTAGCTTCCCTTTCTAAGTCTGCAAGCAAGGTCTGTGTTGTTTTGTTTTTAAGGGTACGGCACCTAGCGCTTTGCTAAACCGCATGAAAACACTTCAGTCATTCGGCTTGCTCAGTCCCGTGCGACGAACTAGTTTTAGCCTCCCTTCCTATTCTTCTTCGTTTAGGCGTTGGAGAGTAATGTCATACCATGCATCCAGCAGTATACGCAGGAGCAAAAACAGGCTGCTGCCTCTGGTTGTTGAAAATGGCTGTTTCTATCCCAACTGCCCCGGTAATATTCTGCTTGGCTGGGCAAGGCATTCCTAATATGGGGGAATCATTTCAGAAAGGTCCCCGATGGATTGCATACTGTACGTTGATTCATAAAAGTGTCCAGAATTGCCGATCCCGCCTGTCTGCCTTTGGCTCTGAAAAAGCTGCAGGAGGTGCTGCGGATTTGATTGCCTAGTCTAGCACATAGGACTTATTCTTCCAAAGTTATACGGAGAATGTGAGTTTAGGACTGGTTCAGGGAAGATGCACACATACATACACACACACAAATGCACACAAACACACACACTGCAATGGGAAAGCTCTGCCCAAGACTGAGAAACCAGAATGAAAGTCAGGGTGTGTGTTTCTGTGTTTAGGATACAATTCTGTATTTTAATTTCAAATTATAAGGGGGTTCAGATGACACCTCTTGCACCAGGGGTGTTCAACCTCAGGCCCATGGGCCTGCTTAGAGTCTCAATCTGCTCCACTTAGTTCCTCGGGTGGCCACACCCCCTTCCCCTGGTCCCACCTCTTTTCCTCCGACCACCAATCATGGCTTTCCTGGCTTTTGCACAGTTTTCCCCCACCTTCAAAAACGTTGAAATGTTTTTCCTAAAGCTTCGTTCAGGGCTAGGCAACCTTTTGGGGCTGAATGACTCCTTTGAAGCCACAATTTTCAGCAGCAACAGAAACTTATTTCATAGCTGCTGTTTTTTTTTTAAAAAAAGGTTAATTAAAAAAAGTGAGAGGGGTGGGGGCACCTTGGAGAGTGTTAAGAAAGGTATCTGGGGGGTGCATTGGTACCCGTGGGAATTAGATTTTGTGAGCCACCCAGAGAGCTTCGGCTATTGGGTGGTATAGAAATGAAATAAATAAATAAATAAAAATAAGTTACCTAGTTACTGGCAATAAGAGCTTTAAGTTCAACTTTGCTGGTATTTTTGGTATTTTGGTCCTGGCCTTTTTGTCCCACCCTTTTTTCAGGGGGTCAGGTTAAATTGGCAAATGGCAAATTTTAAAATTATAAGTTGAGCGTACTGTAGGATATTCTGGTTCTGCTGTCTTCCTGTAAAAATGAATGAAAAAGAAAGTTCCAAAGGATCTTATCTTCTAACTTCAGCAGTAGCCTAGGCCACAGAAATTGAGATGGTGAAGATTTTCCTGCATGGAGATAAAGTAATGGAAAACACATGACCGGCTTTATTTCTCCAAACCCGGCTACTGTATAAAGAGCCAGTGTGGCGTAGTGGCTAAAGGGGTTAGACTGGGAGTCGGGAGATCCAGGTTCTAGTCCCCACTTGGCCATGGAAGCCCACTGGGTGACTTTGGGCCAGTCAATGGCTCAATTCGGATGACACGATAGTCAATGGTGGGTTGACTAACCCTAACCCTAACCCTAGGAGATACTCCCCACACAACATGGTAATAAATAATCAACTGTGGTGTGGATGAGGATCAGCGCTGAGTTGACTATGGCAGCATTCGGATGACACAATAGTCAAAACAACTGACAATTGTTTCCCCCACACCAGTTGTTTATTGTGTCGTCCGAATTGAGCCATAGACTCTCAGCCCAACCTACCTCACGGGGTTGTTGTTATGAGGATAAAATGGAGAGGAGGAGGATTATGTATGCCACCTTGGGTTCCTTGGAGGAAAAAAGGCGGGCTATAAATGCAATAAATAAAATAATAATAATAAATACATTAATAGAACCCCTATCTGCACAGTCAAATGTGTGAAGAGTGAGTGGGGTGGCAACAATGCTCATTGGGGGGGGTCCCCTTAGCTCCTTCTGGTGTTCTTTGAACATATGGGGGTTGTCCGAAACCCCCAATTTCAGAAGGCCTGGTCCTATTGAGTAGCAAATTGTGTGGTGCACATGAGCTGTTGCATAAATCAAACCCCCACCAACTGAGCTTACGTATCGTCTTGCGTAGGCTAAAAAAAAAGGGGGGTTCCAGTGGGGGTCCATTCTTCCCCAACCTTCTGCCCTTTAGGTACAACACCCAGAATCCCGCAGCCAGCTCTTCAGGTAATCAAAATATTGTAGATAAAAAAATAAATGAATAAACTGCATGCGAACTGGCCCAAAGATGGTGCAGAGATGGCACCTTGCTCTCTGAGTGAGAGGAGTGTAAGCGAAAGTGTGACACACCCACCCACCCTCCCATGCACACTTCCCCTGGAGTTTTATTTCTTTTGTGCTTGGAGGCTTTAGGGTTCTCATTTGGGATTTGTCCGGGCAACCACAGGGGACAGAAATGGGTGTCTCTCCTTTTGTAAAAATAGAAACGGAGATTTTTTGGATGTAATTGCATGTCGCTGCAGGCTGTGGCTTTACTGAGTAAGGCAGAGTCATGATAAAGCGGCAGGTGTTGGCAGGCAGCTGACACACCGCGGATATAATTAACCTCCCGATTGTGTCTGGGGAGAGGATGTCCGTGACGTCCATGGGTGATGCCTTTCTGGAACGTCCTTGGTGCGCCGAGGCTGGGAAATGATTGATTGGAGGGAGGACAAAAATACGTATTTTTAGAAAGGCTTGGGAAAAACCTGTTTGCGCTCAGTGGCTCGGAGTACCAGATCAGACGGCATGGTAAATGTACGCTTGGCACATGTGTATGATGCGCTCTGAGATGTCAAACATTCTGCACCTGGCCAGTCCAAATGGATACTGGACCAAGGGACAGCTGGATTCGGCAACCTGCATAAATTGGTCAAATGAGATGTTCAGATTTTCTTCAGTCGTGCAATTTTTCCAGGTTGCAGAATCCATCTTCTCTTGGTGCAGAATTTGGCAACTTTCTCAATGGGGTGGGGAAGTGAACTACATAGGATGCTAAAATGTTACCTCCCAGTTGCTGGAAATCATGTTACTCCTTCCTTGAATAAGGGAAGATAGTAAGACAAGTTCCGTAGCTCAGTAGAAGAGCATATGATTGCAGGCAGAAGGTCTCAAATTCAATCCCTGGCATTTCTGGTTAAAGCAGCCTTCCGCAGCCTGGTTCTTTCCAAACTTGGTAGATTACACATCCCATCATCCCCAGCCAGCACGGCCAGTGGTCTGTGTGTAGCCTCTCTGGCTTCCGTGATGTCACCAGGAATTGCTCACATCCTTTGAAGCAAATCTTTGCACCCACAGGGACTAGAAACTTGCTTTTAAAAATCAAGCAAAAGAAAGCAGCGATTCTCAGGATGCTGAATCGTGCCCAGCGCCACATTCTTCACTTGCATGACACCACAACATTACACACAGCCCTGTATATGTAGGCCAGATCATATCTTCTGGACATCTCAGTCTGCCGTTCGTCTAGAGTGAAGCTTTATCATGTTTTCATGTGGCCAAGGGAAGGGGGTGTGGCCATTTGGAGAAATCTGGAAGGATGGATTTGGCCCCTGGTCGGAGTTTTGACAACGCCATTTTAAAGACAGTAGAAATACCCCATCAGTCTCCAGAAGTCAACAAATGATTTATGTATTAGAATTCTATACTGCCTAATAGCCAAAGCTCTCTGGGTGGTTCAGAAAAATGGAAACCATCAAAACACCAAGATGATCATGTTGACATCTCGCTATTCTTGCTGAAGAAGAGACGTCTTGCTTCTTAGGAAAGGGGGAACTCAGCAAAATGTATTTGGCCGCCAGCTGTGATCCCGCGGCACCTCCTCTAGTCCTTCTCGTACAGTTCCAAAAATGTCAGCAACTTTTGTCTGGGACTAGCCAAATTTGGGATCTTGAAGCCACCTGTGCTCCGGTATTCCCCCATCTCACCCCATCCTTTCTCTGACATTTGTAACTGCATGCTGATTTTAATGATAGCTGTTTTATGTTTAATAATAGCTGTTTTATGTTTATGGTTTTAAATTTTGTATATTGTCTTTTTAATGCTCTATCTTTTTAATTTTTGTAAACCACCCAGAGAGCTTCGGCTATGGGATGGTATATAAGTGTAATTAATAATAATAATAATAATAATAATAATAATAATAATAATAATATCCAGGGTTTCTTCTTTTGGCCTTCTGCAAATCCTAACCGCTGCTCTCCCTCCTTTCTCCCTCCTCTCCAGCCACCGTCCATGACAGCCTCCAGCGCGATGTTCTACAGGTCGCCCTCGGCCATGTCCCCGCCTTCGAAGAGCAGGTTCAAGCGGCAGAGCCGGATCTTCTCTCAGGTCCTGTACCGGACGCTGAGCTACAAGGACCGCAGCTCAGTGGCCGCCTACCCGGCGGAGGGCAAGGATGACCCCTCGGAGCTTTCCACTCAGATCTCGGCCCCCGGGGTGCTCAAGATATTTGGGTGCCACATCTGCGTGGGCACCCACTACAAGAGCGTCCTGGCAATGGCCAGCTCGAGCGCCCGGGAGCTGGTGAAAGAAGCGCTCGAGCGTTACGGGCTCAGCAAGGTGAACGCTGGGCGCTACGTCCTCTGTGACGTTATCGGGAAGTTTGTGGGTTCTGAGAAGCAGTGGCAGACCGAAGGTCTGCGGGTCCTCCGGGACCATGAGAAACCTCTTCTGATCCAGGAGCTTTGGAAGCCGCGGGAAGGTTTCTCCAGGAGGTTCGAGCTCCGGAAGCGATCTGACGTGGAGGAACTGGCCGCCAAGGACAAGGACACCATCACGGCAGGTGAGAGGCCAGAGGTTGAAATGCCTCTCCTAAAGCTTGATTACTGGGAGGAAGAGCTTTAAGCTAAAATAGGATGTTTTTTTAAAACCCCACCCCTTTGGCCCCGCCTCCTTTGCCTTTGGCCCCACCTACCACTGGAATGCAGCCCCCGAGAGCTTCTCTGAAATGGAATTCGGTCCCCGGCTTGTAAGAGGTTCCCCACCTGCATGATGGAAGACTGCAGTAGGACTGGACAGAATGGTCTGTTTTCAGTCTATGTCACTTCTGCTCGTAGGTTAGTTCTGCCCCATTTCTGCATTAATCTGCATTTTTTTAAAAAAAAAGAACCTTGTAGAAAAACACACATTTTAACATACATTTTCTCTCAAATGGTGCATTTCTAAGCGGTTTTCTTTGTAAATAGCCATTTCTAAACACATTGTCTCTCCAAGTATGCTTTTTTAAAGTGTGTATGGATATGTTTTTTGAGCTAATAACTTTATCGGGACTTTCAGGATGCGGGAAAGCTGGTGGATAAATGATTTCCAAATGGCTCGTTAACTTGGAACTGGTTAATTCGAATTCACACAAACCTTAATTTATCAAGCTTCCCTGTTCTGTAGCAGACTCTGGTCATTCCTTAGTCTCTGGCAGATTGCACATTTTCGAGCATTTTTTCTCCCACAGCTATCATACACACCACTGAGGGCGAAGGGACGGTCTCCAAATAAACCTTGACCGCTTTCCATACCCAGAATGAAAACATCACCTGTTCATTTTTTCCGCTAAGCGCCCTCCCTCTCTGCCACCGGTTAGGTCATAAAGACCATCAACGTATTTTCAGGAAACGAGCCTGAATAAACGTGACTCTCGTCTGTTTTTATTTCTCCAGCAGGTTTTGTTGACGTCGCCAAATTCTCTTTGGCCATGTGAGTTTTGTTTCTGCTGCAGCGGGAACCGTGGTCATGTTGGCTCTGGCTGGGGCATACACAGAAATTAGAACGTCTGTTTCGCGTTAGGCAAACGAGGGAGTAAGATAGCTCTTGGGTAAGAAGAAGGGAAGTGCTGGGGGTCAGGCAGTTTTGGGAGCCGCACTCTCCCTTAGGTCAGGGGGCTGGAGCAACCCCCCCAACAAGGAAAGGTGACAGTGTCTTACTTCTGAGTAGATGTGTGAAGGATTGCTGTATTAGCCACTGCTCAAGATAATCTGTCCCAAAAAGAGGAAAGAAACAACCGAAAATACTGGGTTTCTTTAACTTTTAGGTCCCAAGTAGAAGCTAGTGTCAGACTAGGCCTGGGACTTGGGGAGACCTGGGTTCGAATCCCCACTCGGCCATGAGTCACCTTGTCCAGCTACTGCCTGTCATCTCCTGTAAAGATAAAACTTGCTCAACCCTACATTCCAGGGGAGCAGGGCCTTTTTCAGCCCGAGGGTGAAAAATGCCATTACGAGGGCTGCTTTCCAGGGGTGGGCGGGGCCGAAGGCAAAAGAGAAGAGGGCCAAACATCCCAACGTAGCTTCACTTAAAGCTCTTACTACCAGTAAGGAAACCTTAGGAGAGGCATTTCAACTTTTTAGAATGGGAAAGAAATGGCGTAACAGCAGGGAAACGACCGAACAATCAGTGGTTAGTGGAAAGGGGTCGGGGGCCATCTGGGGAACTTGGGAGGGCCGCATTTGGCCCTCGGGCCCTTGGTTCTGCACCCCTGCTATATACACCATCCCGAGCTCCTGGGGGGCGGGGAAGGGATGGATACAAATGCGATAGGCATTTGTTCCCTTGCAGAAGCAGCCTTTTCAAAGCTGAGGAACACATTGCACAGTCCGTTGTTTGGTTCCTAAGGCTGTTGCCATGCAGCGGCAACCAGATCCTCCCTTTCCCCCCCACTGTCCCATTGCTCCCTGCCTCCCTAATGTGGGAGGCGTGTTGGCGGGAGGGAGCTGGGGGGCTGCTTCCATTTCTTGCCGGGTGGTAAAATGTTGAGATGCCACGGCATGCCGAGAGGGCTGCGCTAGCCATTCCCACCGCTGAGATAAAGGGCAGGATCGATCGCGGAGGCTGCCAGAACAAGCGTCCGGGAAGGCCCGTGTGCGGGGGCAGCACCGCCTTTCCGTCCGCACGGGAGACCGGGCGTCGAGGCGACTATGTTGCAGGTTCATCGCAAGGAGGCGGATCCAATGCAGCTCCCTTTGCACGAAGAGAAGCAAACGTGTGATGCGCTCGTAGCATTATGTGCTCCGCTCATCTGCCCCTGGCAACATCAGCAGAATCTGTCCCACAAAAGGTCACGCCATAAGAAATGGGTTAGTCTTTCAGGCGCCGCAAAGACAGTTCCTTGGTTTTTGCTGCGATGGGCTAATGGAGTGACTCCCTCCCACCCCGCAACATGTTCAAGGGGTGCCGCTGTGATTGGGTTCAGTTTCCTTTGGCTGAGGGGGGGGGGCGCTGGAGACGGCTGCAAGGCTGGTGGCTCCGGCGTTGGGGCGTGTGTGGGTGGGTGGGTGGGTGTGTCAATCCGCTCCAGGTTTTCATCAGAACTGGTTGAAGTCTAAAGGAGCCATCTAAGGACCTATCCAGGCCTCCTCTATTGTTCTGTTTGTTTCTGCGGATTCACCGCCACACTGACATCAGAGACATCAGCCTCTACTGCAAGCAGGAGCTAAATCGAATGCCTACGTAGTCCTGTGCGCGTGTATGAAATGCAAGAAGAACATAAAACCATCAGAAGATCCCTGCAGAATCAGACCAAAGGCCTGATGAGTCCAGCATTCTGTCCCGTCCCCCGTCCCCCCGCAGTGGCCAACCAGCTGCCTGTTTCCCCAGCAACTGGTGTACAGCTCAGCTACCACCTGAAAATGACCCTCTTGCAGGTCCACGTACATGATAGCAAAGAGTCTTGTGGCAGCTGAAAGGCTCGCCAATTCATTCAGGAATAAGCTTTTGTGGACACTGTCTACTTCATCTGATGCATGAGAATGCAACCTCCAGTATCAGAGGCAGTAAGCCTGTATGCACTCGCTGTTGGGGAACATGGGTGGGAGGGTGCTGCTTTGTTGACAGCTGGTTGGCCACTGTGTGAACAGAGTGTTGGACTAGATGTTGGTCTGATTCAGCAGGGCACTTCTGATGTTCTTATGTTCTTAATGTACTTTAGGCAGCTGATGGACGGTGTACACAAAAGGTTCGAACATTGGAAGAGCCCTGCTGGACCAGACCTAGGGTCCATCTTCTCCAGCCTTCCGTTCACATGGCGGCCAACTGTGTGAACGGAATGCCAAAATAAATTATTATGCCAAAATAAATTGGTTAGTCCGTAAGAGGCCTTAAGACTCTCTGTTGCTGGTGCTACAACAGACTAACACACAGCTACCCCTCTGGAATTACCTACGTGCTAGTTAGCAAGTAGCAGTTTCTGATTAGCCAGGGATAATAGCCGGTTATGAGCTACCTTATACCAGAATAAATTAGGCAGTCCTTAAGGGGCCACAAGTCTCTTTGATGTTGCTGCTGCTGCAACAGATAAACGTGGCTGCCCTTCCCCGCCCACGTTCCCCAGCAACTGCTGTATACAGGCATACTGCCTCTGATGCAGGAAGTAACATATAGCCATCTTGACTAGTAGCCATCGTGGCTACTAACCAATCGTGCGCAGGTCATATTGCGTTCTAGGATCGCAGCACTGGCTGTAGCCGGCATGTCGAAGGAACCATTTCGTCAACAGGTCATCAGCAGTGAAGGAGAAGACTTTCTCACCCGCACGCACACAGAGGGGATTCCTCCCTAGCAGGCTAATTGCTCCTTTGAAGGCTGAATGACTTAATCTCATCCTTTCTCCAGGCTCTGCAAGCAGGTGGGTGGATGGAGGGCAGCAGAAGGGAGCAGGGGAGGGGGAGGGGGAGAGGTAGCTAATCAGCTGAGTGGAATCATAGTGATTGGGACACTGGATGTGCTTGGTGAAAGGTCACAGATGGGGACGGGTCGCTCAGCCGTGTTTTCATAGCCCTGTAGAGGGGACCCGATTATTAGGTTCAACCTGGGGAAAGAAGCTTTTTTTTTTTAAAATGCATTTAAAAGTGTTTTTTTTAAACCCTCCTTTCAGGGCACGCTGTCCTCACAAGGCGGCTGACAAGACGATAAAGCACGTGAAAACACAGTTACGGTTTTTAAAACATAGCGACAGCAGCAAACGGAGCAAATGCAGACTAGAATAAATGTGTCTTCAAAGGGTTTTTAAAAAATGCTAGCAGTGGTGGGGTCGAACCCGGCTTGGCAGCAGTTCATGTGAAAAGGACCTTGGCGTCTTAGGGAGCAATCCTGTGGCCCCCTAGACAGAGTCTGGGAGGCCATAGGATAATTGGGATTCCTGGATTCAAGATCAGGGATGGCTCTCCAACAGAGGGTCCAGGAATCTGAGCTCTCCGTCCCCTCGCAGCTGGCTACTCCTTTTGGCTAGGTGGCTCTTTTTCTTTGCCGGTGTAGCTGGAACGCTTCGGAGTGGGAGGGAAGGAAGCTGTGAAGGCTTCGGGATAGGTCATATCCCAGCCTCACCAATCTCCTCTCCTCCCGTCCCACCATCACACCCCCTTTATCCCCTCTCCAAGGTCGCCTTTGCAACCTCAGAAAGGGCAGCTGGCATGGTTCTCTGACCTCAATGCTTGGGGAGGCTCACACAGAAGATGCAACATACCCAGAGATAATAGCTGAGTCAAAGTAAGACCTATTCCACTAATATTGACAATGGTGAGTGCTTTGGAGGCCTCTCAAGGCCCTGCTACGAGACTGTAGGGAACTAGTCTTTGATGGTGGAGCATTCGGTATGTGGCGTTGAAGGATTTTAGGGCTTCTGGTTGCCTTGTGTCCTTTGCTCGTACTTCTTTACTCCGTCCGGCCCAGAAGGGAGAGCAACAACCAGCAGATGTTCAAATCTAATATCACTGATGCATCACACGAGCTGAAAACTGAAAGCCGGATAATTATTCAAGCAAGAAGCAGATGTCAGCCGGGCAGTCTGGTGCTCTTCAGCGACAACATCCTGACAGCCACCAGCTCAGAACCATGTCCCAGCTGAAAATGGTTGGGCGTAGTCCTTGCGCTGTTGACTACCCGCATCTGGGACTACCTAGTCATTGTACGATGCTTTCAGTTACCAAGTTTCTAACGTTGGGGACAATCGCAGGCTCAGCACAATATCCATCGTGCCTTGACACTTCAGGATTTCTGGCTGACCTCACAGAATGCTCAGGTCTTTAGGTCCTCTCGGACTAAAGAAAGTTCTGCATAAAAGTTACTCCTGTTCTGCAACAAGAAGAGCAGAATTCTTGAATTCAAAATAAGCAAACGGTTCACAGTTTCTATTTTGCACAATTCTTGCAAAACCTTTACTGTTTGATGTAATTTATTCCGAAGGGTAGGCAGAAAGTAGATCTCCAGATGTTTTGGACTTCAGCACTCAGAAGACCTTGCCAGCGAGAACTTGTTTGTCAAGCAGCAAAAAGAAAAACAACAGAAGAAGACAAGCTGAGTAGCCCCTCAAATTCGGAGGGTCCTCCAAAGACCTTCTGCTTACTGCCTCAGCACAACGTGAGAAGGGGTGGAGCAACCTTCCTCAATTCCGGTGCCAGTGTCAAAAAGGCCCTGCCATGGTCTAAGGTTCTGCTGTCCACTGATATTAGAAGGATCTGGACCAGGCCTTTAGAGAAAGATCACGAGGTAGAGATAGGTTCATACGGGAGCAGCAGCTGGTCCTGAAGGACAGAACCCCAACTAAATAGCAGCCCTATATGCTATACAGAGTCAGACCAAAGACCAGCATCTTGACCTGTGTCTCGCTCTTTGAGTTCTCCAGAAGAAACT
The DNA here is from genome assembly GCA_029215795.1 of Anniella stebbinsi. Classification (NCBI taxonomy): domain Eukaryota; kingdom Metazoa; phylum Chordata; class Lepidosauria; order Squamata; family Anniellidae; genus Anniella; species Anniella stebbinsi. Next base: position 56,540,516 of record JARDYH010000007.1, read on the forward strand.
ACCTCAGAACCTTTGAATTGGAAGTGCTGAGATTTATCAGCCTGGGGACTGAACCCTTACTGCTAAGCTAAAATGTTTGCATTACGAAAACTGGTAAAGGCATCCAACCATCAGGTTATTTTTTACAGGGTTCTGCTTCTTTTGTGAGCCTCTCCAACCATTCTCTCCACCCCCCCCCCCATTGCCTTTTTCATCACGCAAATGTGAAATGTCAAACGCAGCTCCCCCGGAATGTGTGAATGGGATCCGTGGGCGGAATCAGGGCATGTGTGTGAAGCTTGCAGGAGGGATTGCATTTCTGTTGGACTCCTGCTGAATTTCTAAGAACAGCTGCTTTCCCAGATCTTACAAATCACAACGTCAGGTTGTATCGTGAAAGGGCTGACGCGGTGAACTAGACTAAAAGCTGTACTGTTGGCATTAGGAAGGGTGATGTGGAAGCGAAAAGCCATCCTATTTTAATATGACTCCTGCTACTCAAATATGGTAGTTATTAGCAGCCTCTATCTATCATCAATCTATCTATCTATCTTAGGCTGACCAGATAAAATCCAGGTCAGGGCTCATGTAACTTTAACAGTTGTAGAGAAAAGGGAATTTCAGCCAGTGTCATTTGTATGCAATTAGTTCCTGGTGAAATTCCCTCTTCATCACAACAGTTAAAGGTGCAGGCACTATACTAGAGTGACCATATACAAAAGAAGGCAGGGCCCCTGCAACTTTAACAGTTGTGATGAAGAGGGAATTTCACCAGGAACTAATTGCATACAAATGACACTGGCTGAAATTCCCTTTTCTCTACAACTGTTAAAGTTACATGAGCCCTGACCTGGATTTTATCTGGTCACCCTAATCTGTCTGTCTGTCTGTCTGTCTGTCTGTCTGTCTGTCTGTCTGTCTATCATATCTATCAATCTATCTATCATTTATCTATCTATCTATCCATCCACCTACACACACACACACAGAAGGGCTGTTCACACAACACACAAACTCACACTCAGTGGTTGAGTGTAGGCTATTGTTGAACCGTGGGTTGTTCGTTGAACCATATGGGTTGGTGTTGTCTGTGGCTTGATTACCACCTAAACAACCCAGCAACAACCCATGGTTCTTCTTCGTGGTCTCTGTGCATCACACACATGGGCTCGCGCCGGCGCCGAGCCTCATTCGGGAAACTTCCATAGCTAGCTTAGGTTTTCGGCGGGAAACCCCTCCCCCCACCATCGTAACGCGCATGCTCAGGGCTCCCGCCTACCTCAGTTCTTCTTCGACCGCTTCGCTAGTAGCCTCGCGGGAGACTTCGTCCGACAAAATCGTTCGTACAACCTTTGGATTTAAAAGATATTTTCAGATAGTTAGCTTAGTGTAGTAAGAAATAGTTATAGATAAAAAATAAAATAAAATATATATATATATATATATAGTAGAAGTAGTGTTAGGTACGTTAGTCAGGCCGTTGCCTGCCTCAAGATGGCTCAGTCAGCACTTTTTAAACATTGCTCTCAATGTAGGGCCAAATTAACACTGACTGACGGCCATTCTTTATGTCTTTTATGTCTGGGGGAGAGCCATGTTGTAGACTCGTGCAGGCATTGCATGGCTTTCTCGCGACAGACCAGACGGATTAGGGCAGACAGACTCCGCAGCTTACTTTGGAGTAGAGCCCTTTCTGCAGTTGACCGCCCTCGTTCGGAGCCCCTCGAAGCTCATCCTGATCGTCATAGGGACCGGTCAACCTCTGGGGAGCGACAACAATCGCGCTCGAACCCAGCATCGCTTCGTTCCTCCCCAAATTGGGAGGCAACTCAGGAGACGATGGAGCCTCGTCAAGAGGGATCTTCTTCGCAGCCTACAAGGGTTACAACAACTACAAAGGCAAAAAAACTGAAAGAGAAGCCTTCAAAGTTGAAGAAAAAACCGTCGCATTCGAAGTCGAAAACTTCGACATCGACGGTACCGAAGCGAGCGCCGACATCGAAGTCGGCAGCTAGGTCTTCGGCGTCGACACCGAGACCAAAACCAACTACGCCACCCTCGACTTCGTCGTTGCCGGCGCAACTGTTTTCGACGCCTCCACCTCGAGCGTCTCCAAGCCCACCGGCATTGGTACCGCAAGGCTCGAAGCGCTCGACCTCGTCGGCTAGGGCAAAGTCCCTGCCACCTCGCTCCCTTCTCTCACAGGAGGAAGAAGACCTGACTGATACTCTTCCAATGGAAACTATAGTCGTCGACACCGACAGTCAAGCTGGTTTCGGTACCGAGCCGGCAAGTCCACCAGTTTCGGTTCCACCGACTTCTCCGGTGTCGAGAGCCTCTACTTCTCGCACCTACCGATCTCGATCTCGATCCCGTTCATGTTCACGTTCCCAAACCTGGGATGTTCGCTCGGATCGATCTCGTGCAACTACTTCTCGACAACATCTGCGTCCGAAATTTGACCAGTATACAGGAGAAAGGTTGCCTCGAGTCTCTACTCGCGACACTGCGGCTCGTTCCACTCAACACCGTAGTTCGGCATCGACATCGAAACAACTGGCGATACCGGATCGACGTCGAGCTTCACCTTCTTCAATGGACGATTACGCTTCTGACTCGTCCTCGATAATTTCTCCAGCCCCATCGGTACCGTCGCCTCTTGATGGCGTGGGAACGACGGATAGGGCGTCCCCGTCCTTAGAGTTAGGTTCCTTTTCGGACCAAATGCAACGGATGGCGCAATCCTTAGGTTTGGACTTACATCAGCCACAGGAAGCTTTACCGGATAAGATCTATGACGTGATGTACGAGGATCCAGTGCCGCAGTTAACACTTCCCATAGTGCCAACACTGCTTAAAACCTGCCAGCAGTCCTGGAGTAATCCAGCTACCATTGGACCGATTTCCAAACGTCTAGATGCACTGTACAAAGTGAAGGAGGCGGATGCTCCCTTTCTGTTTTCACATCCTAAGCCAAACTCAGTGGTAGTCGAGTCTTCGCAAGGTAGAGCAACGAGAAGTCATGCAGCACCCACGGACAAGGAAGGCCGAAAATTAGATTCTGTCGGCCGTCGAATTTACTCGTCTGCGTCGTTGGGATTCAAGGTGGCCAATTACCAGGCTACTATGGCCAGGTATCAGTTGTTCCTTTGGGACAAGATAGCTGCGTTGATGGATTACCTGCCCGACGAGCAGCGTGAATTGGCTCGAGTGTTTCAGGCTGAGGCGAATAGACTATCTAAACAACAGTTAGCCACTGCAAATCATCAGACTGATTGCACGGCAAAAGCTATGGTGTGTGCAATTGCGCTACGTCGCCATGCCTGGCTTCGCTCTTCAAACTTACCTGCAGAGACCAAGTCGCGTATTGAGGACTTACCATTTGATGGTGAGGGCCTATTTCATTCGACGACCGATAATGCCATGGATGTAATCCATAAGGCAAAGATGACGGCACGAAAGATGAGCCTTCCAGGCCAACATCAACAGCATCAACAGCAGACTAGCCGTCAGCGCCGCTGGTATCGCCCGGTGCCATACCAGCCTAGGCAGCAACTGGATCGCGCTCAGCGTTATCAAACGCAACAGCCTGCCTCCTCTTATCAATCTCGTCGCCCGGCCTCGCGGTTTAACAAGGCTCGCCGTCCAGAGGGTGGAGCCAAGCGGCGTCTTTGACTTTTATCGCCATCTCAGTCTACCACAGGACCCAGCCAACAGGTTGCGTCCATTCCTTCCGGCTTGGTACGCGATTACCACAGACCGGTGGGTACTATCGACAGTAACACGTGGCTATCACATAGAGTTCGAAGTCCTCCCTCCTCTAGGTACCGTGAGATCAACCACGCCGTCCTTAGCCATCCTTCAAGAAACAGCAACTCTGCTTCAAAAGCGGGCAATTTCACGCGTATTTACTCGGCATGCTCCAGCGGGGTATTATTCCCGTTATTTCACGGTGCCAAAGAAGGACGGAGGACTCCGTCCTATTATGGATCTCAGGCGGCTCAACAAGTATATCAAGCAAAAGAAGTTCCGCATGGTAACTTTAGCTCAAATATTACCGCTCCTACGCAAACACAGTTGGTTTACGCTGGTGGACCTGAAAGATGCGTATTTCCATATCCCAATACACCCTTCGCATCGCAAGTACCTAAGGTTTCAAGTCGGAAGCAAGTCCTACCAGTTTTCAGTGCTGCCCTTTGGCCTCCGGACAGCACCGAGAGTGTTTACAAAATGTATGGCAGCAGTCTGTGCCCATCTAAGATCCAACGACGTCGAATTGTACCCTTACCTGGACGATTGGCTAATCGTCTCTCCGTCTCATCATCAGGCACATTGCGATGTCCGCTACGTAACATCCTGTCTCAAGAATCTAGGCCTGCAAATAAACACAGAAAAGTCTGTTTTAGCACCGACACAGAAAATTCAATTCATAGGCGTTCGTCTAGACTCCACAGTGGGGCGAGCGTACTTACCGCGGGAACGCAAACAGGCTATTCGAGCTCTGGCTTCGCGTCTTTGCCGTTCGCCATCAACGACAGCGTTTACTGTGCTCCGACTACTTGGCCTTATGGCAGCAGCAGTTTTTGTTGTGAAGTGGGCACGTCTACACATGCGACCTTTGCAGCAAGTATTGCTCCGACGCTTCCGACCGTGGCACAATCCTCGCAGAGTGATACTTGCCATCCCTCGTTCGGTAGTCCGGTCTCTCAGATGGTGGGCCGACGTGTCAAATCTGTCAAATGGCCTTCCTTTTCACCAACGCGGGCCGGAATGCGTCCTGACAACAGATGCTTCCCTCGAAGGATGGGGCGCTCATCTGCAGGACCTAAAAATTCAAGGAAGATGGTCTCGTTCAGAGGCACGGTTACACATCAATCTTCTAGAACTCCTAGCAGTCAAACGCTCTCTACATGCGTTCCTGCCCTGCCTACAAGGACGCCACGTTCGCGTCGTTTGCGACAACACCACGGTCGTGTGGTATATAAACAAAGAGGGAGGGACGCGCTCACCGCCTCTGCTACGTCTGGCGCTAAACATATTGCACTGGGCCATCAAGCACCACATCCACCTGTCTGCACTTCATATCGCAGGAGCAGACAACACGATAGCAGATACCCTCAGCAGACAATTCTCCAACTCCCACGAATGGGAGCTATCCAGAGAGGTGCTGTCGCAGATCTTTGCAAGGTGGGGAATTCCCACAATAGACCTTTTTGCAACGGTAGCCAACACTGCGTGCCAACGATATTGTTCGCGAGCGGGGATTGGACCTGCATCGCTAGGAGATGCATTCCTTTGGGATTGGTCCAGCGGCTTCCTGTATATGTTCCCGCCTTTCCCGCTGATAGGCCACACAGTGGCCAGACTCAACAGGTCGCCGGTGGACGCCATTTTAGTAACCCCATGGTGGCCGAGACAGCCATGGTTCACTCCCCTGTGCAGAATTGCCAATCGCCAATGGTGGCACCTTCCATCAATTCCCAATCTGCTGTCAAGGGAAGAAGGTCGAGTGTTTCACCCAGACCTCAGGTCTCTACGTCTAACGGCCTGGAGGATCCGACGGATTGGAGATCATTGAACGTACCACAAAACATACGTTCCATATTTGAATCATCTACTAAACCATCCACTCGACTATCGTACGCTCGGAAGTGGAAACGTTTCCAGTTGTTTGCAGCAGACCACACGTTCAACGCTGTCGACTGCCCAATTTCGAACGTTATAGACTTCTTGTATTACTTGCATTCGCAAGGCTTAAAGTTCAGCTCGTTAAAAGTGTATTTATCAGCTATCTCCGTCAACCATAAGAAAATCGACGGTTTTTCGGTGTTTACCCATCCGGTCTCGAAGGCGTTTTTAAAGGGTTTTCGTAATTTGTTTCCAATTTTGCGCACAATAGTGCCACAGTGGAGCTTGTCCTTAGTTTTGACAGCTCTAACCTCAAAACCGTTTGAGCCTCTGGCCACTATAAACTATCGCCTGCTCACTTTCAAAACAGTTTTCTTGGTTGCCATTACTTCGGCTCGACGGGCCTCTGAGTTAGCGGCCTTGATGGTGGATCCGCCGTATACACAGTTTTTTCCAGATAAAGTGGTGCTGAGGACTGGCCCGTCCTTTCGCCCTAAAGTTTCTTCTACGTTTCATTTAAATCAGGATATCGTTCTACCCACGTTCTTCAAGGCCGCCACTGATCCGCTATCCTCCACGTTACACGCGTTGGATGTTCGACGTGCACTTGCTTTTTATAAGGAGAGATCTTCTGTATACCGCAAATCGGATAAGCTTTTTGTTTGCTATGGGGGAAAAACAAAGGGCCAAGCGGTTTCGCCTCAACGTCTTTCACACTGGATTGTGGACACCATAGTTTTGGCCTATCGAGTCCTAGGCAAACAGCCGCCTTCGTCATTTACAGCGCATTCTACTAGAGGTCTCGCTGTATCGTCGGCTTTGGCGCATGGGTCCTCTCTCCCTGATATCTGCAAGGCAGCTACCTGGTCGAATGCTTCTACCTTCATCAAGCATTACAGACTAGATGTTCGAGCAGCAAGGGATGCGTCCTTTGGTAGAGCGGTTCTATCCTCCATCTGCCAGTAGATATCAGCGTGCATCCCACCTTCCGGTAAGTCTTGCTCGTTAATCGCCCATGTGTGTGATGCACAGAGACCACGAAGAAGAAATGCAGGTTGCTTACCTGTAACTGTAGTTCTTCGAGTGGTCATCTGTGCAGTCACACAACCCTCCCACCATCCCCTCTCTGCAACGCTGTTATGTATGCAGAAGGTGTCATAAGCGTGTGCTTCTGAGCTGTATACCTTAGTGCGAGGCTAGTTGGTCTCAGAGAACTGAGGTAGGCGGGAGCCCTGAGCATGCGCGTTACGATGGTGGGGGGAGGGGTTTCCCGCCGAAAACCTAAGCTAGCTATGGAAGTTTCCCGAATGAGGCTCGGCGCCGGCGCGAGCCCATGTGTGTGACTGCACAGATGACCACTCGAAGAACTACAGTTACAGGTAAGCAACCTGCATATACTCAAAGTGGCTTGTTCAATAAAATTAAACCACACTTAGCACGGGTTAGTGTGTCCTGCGAAACCAGCCACACACTCTACACGTACACAAATAAAACTTCCATTTGTCTGTATCCCTGAATCAGAAAACACGAGGTGGGTCTCCCACCCTGGGGTGGTGCTCAGGAGGCGTGAACTCTCATAAAGCACATCTGGTTTGCAAGCTGTAATTTCACCATCATTGCCCTAACAGTGCAGTCTTCTGCCTGTTAACTCAGAAGTAAGCCTCACTGTACTCAATGGGGGTCCCTCCCTAACAAGTGTGTCCAGGATTGTAGCTGTAATCCATTTCTCCTGCATCTTATGATGGAGGATGAATGGAGCCCTGTATAGATCCCCAGATATTTTGGACTCTCATACACCCTTGCTAGTTTGGCCAGTGGTCAGGGATGCTGGGAGGTGAAGTCTAAAGCATCGAGAGAGAGAGAGAGAGAGGGAGGGAGAGAGAGAGAGAGAGAGAGAGAAAGGTTACCCAGTGAGCTTTAAGGTGAGCAGGGATTTGAACCCAGTTCTTCCTGGTCTTATTCTAACCACTGCACCAATCTGCCATTTCCCACGTTTCATTTACTGCAGTCTACTACGAACGGCAATAGGGCACTGTCAGTCCATTACATTTTCCAGATATTTCCTAATATACGTTTAGCGAAAAAGCAAAATAAAGCCCGTCTTGGCTTTTAAATCTGCAGAGGACTGGTTGTCATGAAGTAAATAAATGCAACGAACAACAGATCGAGTAAAATCTTCAGCCATGCGGCTCGGACAGTGATCTTTGGTATGTTAGGATGAGCGTTGCACCCCCCCCCCCCTTGCGACGTTTCAGGTCTGTAGAAGGCTGGAAGGGAAATCGCTACCAAAAGCCTTCGACAAAAAGAGGTATAGAAGGAGTTTATTACGTTCCGGGAAAGTTCTGTGTTTATTTTTCCAGCGCGGCATGGCGAGTTTTCACGGTGTCTGAAACCAGAGCTCTAACTAGCGTAACAAACTCTCCCAGACCTCTGTGGGTTGTTGTTCTTTTCCCTACTTGGAGTTTGCTATGAAAAGTAAATACAGAAGCTTTCCGACCGATAAGGAAACCCAAATGTTCAGGGTTTCTCCGGCGGGAAAGCACCGGAGAGTACACTGAAACCGATCTTTTAACCGTCGCTTTAGACTTTCCTTTCCTTGGTCGGTTTTCATAGGGGAGGCAGAGCCGGCTTCAAGATTTTGGGCCGCCTTCACTGGAAAAGTGGTGGAGAGGAAGGGAAGGGGGGGGCACCTGCCTTCAACCGGGGTTAATATGGATTCGATCTTCTCTTTCCTCGCCCAGAGAGCTTAGGCTATGGGGCGGTATATAAGTGTAATAAATAATAATAATAATAATAATAATAATAATAATATTTATTGCAATGGTGTTTTCTTTTTTCACACGTATTGCATTTTTTTTTAAAAAATTGGGTTGTTCTAAATTTGTCTGTAAGCCACTTTGAATTTATTTATAAAGAAAAGCGGGGAAAAAATGTTTAAACAAACAAACATGTTCAGTTCTGGAATTCCAGTTTGCCGGGACCATGAGAGCAACGTAACATCAGCTGCGAAATATCCTGGGCCTGGAGGAAACGGGCAAATTAGTTTGTGTATAACAGTTTTGGTGGCACTGTGTTTTCAATCTGTCTTTGCAACATGCTGGGTGGAAACCGTGAAGACAGCTTGGCTTGAGAAGAAGGGGCAATGCCAGGTTTTGGCAGTCCCAGGGCAAAAAATCCAGCACCCTTACTGGGGCTTCTTCTTCCGGAGTCTTTGTGGGATTACAATCAGCATAATACATGTGCTGCCCCCCTTTTGGGGAGGGCGTTTGATTGTTGGGCAAGTTCCATATGTTCCATTTATACAGTCAGTTCATGGCACTGCAATATTGTGCGATTCCGGAAATATTACTGCATTTTCGGCGAGTTAAGGAGTGGCGGAATAAAGCGTCAAAACAACGAGAGAGGCACTGGAGGTTGACGACATCGTGAAAAAGATCTGCGAACCTGCCCATGACCGACCACGTGTGCACGATAAAAGCCTCATGTGATGAGGGTCTTGATGGGCTGCCACCCTCAGTAACCAGTAGCTCTTACCCTCTTTCTCTGCCGCTTGCTTGCTTGATAGGCAGAGAGCCAGGGAGCAAACAGGCCGTGGCATCTCCTGCTCCTCCCCAGCACCATTTTTGGGGTGAGAGAAAGAGGCCAGAGCAAGTCCGGGGGGGGGGGTTGTCAGTGGGTCCTTGCTGGGGCGTAGGCCCTTGGCAAGAGCCCAACCATGCCTGCCTTTGGCAGTGGCCCTGAGAAAGGGTGATGCAAGCAACGAAGGCACCCCTGGCTCCTTCGGCTGCGTCTGTTTCCTGCCTCGCTGGCCTCCTAGTCCGTTACTTTGCGGTACATTCCTGCCTGTCCCAGGCCTCATTCTTCCTCCTTGCCAGAAATAACTTGGCAGCTGCATCCTCCATTCATGTAGGATGTGATTTCCCCTTGCCCTGCTCAGCACTTTCTGCCTCGCTGGCAGGCAAGCTCCCAGCCTGGGCCTTTCTGGAGAACCAGAGAGAATGATCCCAACGGCGGCGGTTGCTTCCCTCAGTGAGACTCTTCTTTTTGCCTCAGACCCGTGTTCGCAGTGTGAAACGCCGTCCTCACATAACCATTTTCCAGGAGGCTCTTTCCTTGGCTTACGCTTCACTCATGATCATAGCAGGAAACTCCTGACAGGAATTCCCAGGTTTTTTATTTTAGGTTGAAGGTGTGTGTGTGTGGGGGGGGGGCACTGAAAGAGGAGGTGTTAAACTTCCACGCTCCTGTACAGTTTTCACATTTTAAGTTCTCCCCACTTGCTCTTATCCCCTCTTGGGAAAAATACAGGTAAGGGCTTATATTCCCTGCCCCACCTGGAGCTAATATTAGGGATGGGGGGCATTTAGATTTGGGAAATGGTGGAGGAGGAAAGGATAAAAGACCCCCCCCTCCCCAATGCTACTGCTATCAAAATGGAAGCATCTCTCCACACGGACAACAACCTGTGCTGCGCTAAAGTTTTGCTGTTTTTATAAGGTGTGATGTCGGGTTAGTGGCCAGGTGTCCATTTTTACAGAGGAGAGACCGCTATTTGAAGGGCTGTCAGAGGACTGCTCTCTATTTTAATGGCTGTCCAATCCAATTCCAATTTAAAGGTAGTGGCTGACCATCACCAGTCAGCACCTGGGCAGCAGACTGAAGAGGCAGGCAAACTGCTGGTCACAGCCCCCTGCGCTAAGGTGAGAGTGACTGGTTTCACACACAGCACGACAACCCACACTCAAGGATTAAGTATGGGTTGAGTGTGGGTTGTCACTGAACCATGGGTTGTTGAAATGTGGGTTATTGTGTTGTCTGAACTCAGCCATGCTAACAAACCATGGTTTTTTTAACCACAAACAACCGAAAATTCACAACCCAACAACAAACCATGAGGTCTCTTCATCGACTGTTTGTGGTTAACAAACCATGGTTTGTTAGTGCAGCTGGGTTCAGACCACACAATAATAGTCACTGATAGCCTTCTCCTCCATGAATTTGTCCAGTCCCCTTTTTAAGCCATCCAAAACGGTGGTTATCACTATGTCTTGTAGTAATGAATATCATAGTTTAATTCTGCCCTGTGTGAGGAAATTATTTCTCTTAACTATGCTGAATCTCCACCAATCAGCTTCCTGGGATGACCCCATTGGTTTTTCATATGATTTCTAACTATACACCACCAGGGAGATATGGCCAAGTGGGGATTAGAACTTCTCAGGTGGGGAAGTTGTTAGTCAACAACAGTGGTTAGAGTGTTGGAGACCTGGGTTCTAATCTCCTAATCTAATCTCTCAGCCTAACCTACCTCACAGGGTTGTAGTGAGGATAAAACAGAGAGAAAGAAGATCATGCCTGTCTACCCTGAGCTCCTTGGAAGAAAGGCAGGGTACAGATGTGACTCTTGTGCGTGATCAGCATGGTATGTACAGCAACTGAATTCCTCTTGCGTATGCCAGCCTAGCCTGGGGACTTCTGCGGCCATATCTTGGCCCGCAGGACTCCAGCTTGGCTCGAAATGGCTGCAGCCCCTTGCATGAGAACGCTCTGCTCTGTCTGGCCACCTCTTCTAACCCTGAGGCATGTGAATGATAGGCACAACCCCCCCTTGCCCTCCTCTGGCCACCTCTTTCGTTTTCCCAGCGAAGGAAGGATGGATTTTAAAACAAACAACCCAAAAAGTATTTCAGAACCCAGAGGCCGTTCCGCACCAAATAAGGTACGTTGCCTGATGGGACGTAAGCTGGGACCGTCTACGCAGCTGGCTTGGAGGTTTTTTTCTGATCGATACAAGGCGCTGCTCTTCCGTGAAAAGGGACGGCTGGGTTCCTTCTTCCTCCCTGCAAATCCTGCAGAGGAAGAGATCTCCGCTCCTAGATTCCACATTCTGCATACGTCCGGACTGCAGTTTTTAACACCCAGTGGGAAATTGTGGAAAGAAGCCAAGAAAAGGACTTAAAAAACAACAACAACCAATAATTAAAGTCATGGGAAAGAAAAACCATGGCATTCGTCAAGCAAAGATTCATGCGACATAAGCGACTTTCCCTCTAGAGAAAACAGTGAATCAAAGGTATGAGGATTGCCCAACAGGGCCGTCTGTACCATTGGGCAGGGTGCAGCAAGCAGGTTCGTGGACAAAATATTAACCTTTTCATTTATTATTGCACTTGGAGAGGATAGTAAATTTGGATTCTCTGCCTCCGGCGCCGAAACTACCTTGGATTTTCCTTTGCGGCCAAGAGCATCCCTAACTTTGCCTCAACTTCACATCTAGCTTGACAGGTCTGCAGCACAAAGGCAAAGATTTTAGTACGGAGGATCGTTCCACTTTGGGGGGGGGAGAGGACTCTACCACTGGGCTTAGGAGCAGGGATTCAATTTGGGCTTTTGAGCCTGTGTTCCCAAGCTGTTCAGAGCTCCACATTGGTCTTCCTGGCAGCCTCTCTCTCCTTCTCCCTCCCTCTCTCCCTCTCTTTGAAGAGACAGTGTGGAGAAGTCAATTATTTCTTGCCTCTGCAGCAAGCGAGTTGAGCTCTTACTGCAGTCTGCAGGTCCCGCCAGTCAGCCATCACACTGGCAGGTGCCCTTAGCCCATGTCAGAGGGTCCGGGACGCTCTGCAGACAAGCCCTGCTTCACGGTAAGGAATTGAGCCTATCTGCCCCTCCCGGCCAGCAGGTTGGTCATTCTCTGCGTTCTGGCTTTGGCTTGTCATTTCGGTTATATTTCTAGGAAAACACATCTCCGCGTTCAGCCAGCTGGGAAGGATGGCTGCACAAGATCTGAGATGGATTGTTTTGGGTGCTACGGAGAAGGAACGTGGGGGGATTTGGAGAGGGTTAGGGTAACCGGAGAGAGCTGATGCCAGGAAAAGGGGAAATAAGACATTGTTTTGAACGGCTGAGCTTGGGTGAAAAAGGTTTTGTGTTTTTGTACCCCAGATGCCGGGCTTTGAATGGACTTTTCCCTTCCTCTCCTTTATTGTTTTGGTGCATGTTTTGGAAAGGCATGAAACCGGGACCGGAGGGTGTGTGTATGCGAACGTTGGTACTGTTTGATTTTGATGGGAATAGGTTCTTCCCCTGTAGAGTTCACTGGGTTTTTGCAAACCTAAGGAACAAGGTGCTACTATTGACTTGCAGCCAGAGTGATAGAAAAGGCTCAGAAGTCCTGAGAATGCTCCTATTGAAATCGGTTTGATTTGACTTCCAATAAATAATAATAATAATAATAATAATAATAATAATAATAATATTCTTAGATGACTTTCTCAAAAAAGAAGAAGATAAGGCAACTTACAATGGAATTAAAACGTATAAAATTTTAAACAGCTACAACAATTATCGTTTAAAATACAACCACCTAATAAAATAATTAAACCATCAGTGAGAACCATAAACAATTTGACTGATGCATTAAATTGATCAGCCATCAAATGTGCCAGGAGCCTCCATCTGGAAACACCCATTCTTGTGTTCCAGCATTTTTTTTTATCTTGTACTCCTTTTCCCCACACTTGATTTGTGGTGATTCTTTTGCGATGAACAGTGCTATTTCACTATGAATGAAAGTATCTTAGAAAGAAAGAAACTGAAAGGAAACTGGTATTTGAAATAACATAACCACCCCATCACAGGAAACAGAATTTGATTAATGAACGGGCAATTAGGGGGCGATTCACCACTAATCCCCTAGCCATGCTGAATAGGAAACAATAAACAGGGCAGAACATGCAAGTAGGAAACTACCAATTAACATTGCAGAAGATCTTTACTGAGAATAAACATGGGGAAACATGTTTGTTTTGGCCATGGGGAAAGGCTGCTGAATTAAGTACTGTGTGGAACCTGTTTTAATTCCCTGTCCAGCTGATTGTGAGAAAGCGTTCCAAAGTTGGGGTGCTACCACAAGGAAGGCCCTTTCCTTTGTAAATGCATAATGTGTATTTCCCACTGATGGTATTCAGCCCTCTTATGTTCTCCATTAAATAGAAGTGTGGTTTTGATGGATGGCATTGAATGCCTCTCGTTTGTCCCCAGGTATCAATGCCCAGGCCCGAAAGCTCCAGCGGAACCGGGCCAAAGGCACCATGACCCTCTTGACGGCATGCAAGGGACACTCCACGCCGCCCACCCTCCGGCGTACGGTCAGCGAGGCCAGCCTCAGCCAGGTGGGCACGCAGGACAACGGAGAAGAGGAACACCTGAAAAGGCACTACTCCACCTTGCCTGAGACCCTTCGATGTCTGGAGACCACGAGCGATGGGCGGCTGGTTCCCGCAGAGGAGCAGAATTGCAACAGTATGCGGCACTCGCTTTACCAGTCTCCACATCTCCTGCTCCTCCAAGGCTACAGCCAGCAGCATGTAAGCACTGGAGCCCTTGAATCTCTTGGTCCCTCTTCTACCAACCAACCAATAAAGACCACAGTTAGAAATGGCGGAGAAATCCATTTGGCAGGTGGCGTTTGACGAATTTTCCTAGTCTCGGCTCCCTCGGCTTTGTTTCGGTTCCCGCTGCAGCCCCACAATCAATCTGCAGTGAGTTGGGCCAGTTCATGGATTTTCTGGGAAATTTGTGGATTTTGGGGGGAAGGTTCTGCAATTTGCACAAATTTCTGAGCTGTTTGCACACGTGATGGCCGAATTTGCACAAATGGCGGGCGAATTTGTGCGAATTAGGGTCGAAGTTGCACATATTGTGACCAAGATTTCTGCAAATGGGTTAAATTTTTTTGTAAATTGCAGAATTTTCTCTCTCCACTCCCCCCCCCCCCCAACAAAATGTGCCCCAAAGTTCTTGGAATTTGCAGTTTGGCTTGCAGATGCAAAGTGTGCTGTACACAACATTGGACTCAGTTGAGCCAAAAAGAAATTGATTTTCCAGTGACGGACACCCCTAACCACAGTTAAGGAGAATAGATAGGTGGATTGATACTCTGTTCAGGATTCTAACAACAAATGTAATAACACAAAAGATGAAAGTCCATAGCTAAAAAAAGAATAATCTAAAAACTAACAATTTTGGCCAAAAGTGTTTGGGGTATATGATTTTCATTAACAGGTCATGGCCTTCCACTTTGTATGGGTGTTCTTTCTTTCTTTCTTTCTTTCTTTCTTTCTTTCTTTCTTTCTTTCAAGCATCTTTATCTCTCTCCTCAGCCCAAAAGATGCGACTTATGTATAACTGTAAAACACAACAGTCCCTGCCTCATGATCTAAAAAAGACACGGCACACAAGGAAAATGGAATGGGGAGGGAAGAGGGGAAAAAGAATTACATCTTCCAACAGGGCTGGTAGAATGGCCCTGCTGCGCTTCTCACCTGCCTCCGTCGAGCCGGCTGGAATGACTGCTCGTAGTGGATTTTGTTGGATCTGGTATTCAGTGCCCCCACCTTTCCATTAGGCCATTCACGCCTTGTGGTGCCCCCTTCTAACTCTGTGTGTGTCTGTGTGTTTATAATGCAGGACAGTTTGGTTTACTTGTTGAACCGCGATCAGCACACCGTCGGCCAAAGGACCCAATCCAGCAAGCCCAGCATTAGCCTTTCGGCCCCGGACATCCTCCCCCTCCACTGCACCATTCGGCGGGTCAAGGTGTCTGGCCACTCCCGCCACCACTCAGAAGAGAGGCTCGTCCTTGAGCCGATCCCAGGGGCCAACGTCTCCATCAACTTCTCCGAGGCGGGGCAGACGGCGGTGCTCCATCACGGAGACCTCATCTCCCTCGGCCTCTACTACTTGTTCCTCTACAAGGACCCGTTGAAAACCCAGCCGCTGCCAGCTCAGACCTTGATGCGACTCCGGGCCGTGCGCCGAGCATCGGAGCCAGAGCTGCCTTCGGCTTGCAAGATGTGCGGCGGCCGGGCCAAAGACAAGGCCGCCGGGTCCAAGAAGCAAGGGGTGCAGCCGCCCTCTGGCCGCAGGGGGAGCCGGAGGAAGCTGCAGCTGGAGTTCGACAAGGTCAACGAAGACCTGCTGCTGCGGAGAATTGTCACGCTCCTTGAGCCCACCGGCGATGACCACAAGCTGACCCCCGCCTTCCTCCTGTGTCTCTGCATCCAGCACTCCGCCAGCCACTTCAAGCCGGGAGACTTCGGGCAGTTGCTTCTCAAGTCAGTGAAGATGATCCAAAGAGCCGTATGGGTCAGTAGCGGGTTGGGATGGGGAGGGAGGATGGGCAGATTGCAGGTGGGGGGTTACAGGTGAGCCAGCTGGGATAAGAAGGCGGGCGGCCTGGACTGCCAGTTGGCTGGGGACTGACAGGCCCATCTGTTTCTGAGAAATGCAGCTAGCCAAATTAGGACTGATGGTGTCGATTTGTGCGTTTTCTCTTTCCCGCCCTATGTTGGTGGCATTTATTCACTTCAGTGGTTTATTTTCCTGGTTCTAGGAGAAAACCAACGAGCTTGCTGAGAAGCAGTCCCAACAGTAAGTCTTTCACATCTAGAGTTAATGCTGCTTTTATTCTCTATTATGTTATTCATTTATTAGATTCCTATGCTGCCCAATAGCCGAAGCTCTTCTTTCGACACACCGAAGTGGTCATCTAGCTTACTCCCACATGCTCTATGTGGGACTGCCCTTGAAGAGTGTCCGGACGCTGCAGCTAGTGCAAAATGCGGCAGCCAGATTGCTTTTCTGGTGTACGTATTTCAGGCTGTATTATACTGCTCTCACAGCAATTGCAGGGACTTCCTATTTGTTTCCAGGCCCAAAATAAGGGTCTGGGGCTTACCTATACAGCCCTAATTGACTTAGGGTCAGGATATCTGAAAGACCACCTCCTCCCATATGAACCTGTCCCTGGATTAGGATAATAGTCAGGTGCTCTGTGGTATGTTCCACCACCAAAAGAGGTTTGGTTGGTGGAAACACAGGACAGGGCCTTTTCTGTGACAGCACCCTGGTTATGGAATTCCCTCACCACGGAGGTTAGACTAGCCTCATCCCTGATGTCTTTTAGGCAGGCAGCTTAGCTTTTAACGGTTTTTAATTTGAGATCAAAGGCATACCCTGTGTGCCGCTTGGTTTTAATACTGTTTTAATTCTGTTGTTTAAATTGGCGTTGATTCTTTTGCTTTTTAAGCTGCCAGATTAAAAGGTAGCATAGAATCTTCATAAAATAAAGCAATAAATAAAATTCTACAACGTTACCTGGGAATAAGCCCCATTGATTACAGTGGGACTTACTTCTGAGTAATCATGTATAGGATCGCACATCACCCAAACTGAGGTCTGAAATGGAATTTGACCTTCAGGCTGAAAGCAGGTGTCCCCCCAGGAATATTTAAGTGTGGATGAACAGGAAGAAAAACATTGGCATAGTTGCCCATCCCATCATACGTGAGTCCTGGCATTCAAGGGTGAGCCGAACGTAAGAAGAGCCCTGCTAGATCAGACCAAGGGTCTATCTAGTCCAGCCCTCAGTTCACACAGTGGCCAACCATCTGTTGACCAGGAACCCACAAGCAGGACACGGGTGCAACAGCTCCCTCCCGCCCATGTTCCCCAGTAACTAGTGTATACAGGCGTACTGACTGTGATACTTTCTGATGCAGTGTGGGAATCTGTCCTTAGTAGTAGCAACCAGTTACCAATTGTAGTCCCAGAGAGGCAGCTGTCCACGTTGAAGCCAGCGGAGTATAAATAGAGCACGCAGGGACCGTTTTCATGTCAGCCGTTAGACTGGAAGGAGGCCTCGTTCTCCCTCCTTTATGGGCCTTAGGTCTCGAGTTCTTCTGTATTGTACGCCGCCGTCACTCTGAATGGATTCGTGGCTTCTTTTCAGCTATTTGTTTTCATCCTCTTCCACTCCGTCCTGCAAGGATCTGTTTTGTTCTTTGTTCCCCCTGCCCTCCAGCTTCAAAGAAGCCACATTTACGGTCCTATGCCTGTGTACTCAGAAGTAAGCCCCGCTGAGTTCAAGGGACTTACTCCCAGGTAAGTGGGTATAGGTTTGCAGCCTTAGTGAATTGATGTTCCGAGGTCTCTGATTTTATTTCTCACCATTTCCTCCCCCCTCCTCTCATGCTCGGAATTGCTTTGTGGTGCGTCTCTCTTTCTTTCTTCCTTTCACTGCGTTTCTATGCCGCCCAGTCGCAGTTCGCAAAACGTAGGTTAAACCCATCAGATGCATAAATGCCATAAAACAATGTCAAATCCAAAACCTGTGAAAACAGCCACGTAATAACATCGAAGCGAAAGTAACAGCGGCAGGCGCCGGGAACTAAAACGCAGCAGCACTTTTAAAAAAAAAAACACGGAAAGATCAAAAAGAAAAGAGAGAGAATTGTTGTTGTTGATAATAAAATTCGAAGCGTTTTCATCTTGCTCGACATTCAACAAAAGGCTCCCGGAGTCAATAATCAGACAGTCGCCTGCTTTACGATTTAAAAAGGCACAAGACGAAAAGAAACAGATTGGGAGGGAAGAGGGGAAAATTATGATGATGCTTGACTCAATTGCCCAGATGGATGGAAATATGATTATTCTGGAACCAGTTGTATTCAGCTTTGCACTGCATCTATTGCCCTTCAGGGCTGGCCCGTTCCTCTTTCCTTTCTTATCTTCTGGAATCTCTCTTTATTTTGGGCTCAGGGTTACTCTTGTTTCTTCGCCCATCCCACCAGGGCATGGTGTTCTTTCAGAAGGCCTTTTGGTGGTATTTGTGGCCATCCCTGGGAGCTAGATGGTGGCAGCTTATCCAGTTGTTTGCGAGGGTCAACTCACCTCTTCATCAAGCCGGCTGCGGAACTGATACGTTTGATATAGAAACGTGGTGTTGGCAGTTCTTTTGTTTTTCTTGATTTGATGTAACTGTGCTGGTTGTCTTTGCTTTTTTTAAGCCGAAGTCAAAATTGCAAGAAGCATATTAATTAAAACTGCAACAGGTAACCTCCATTTTCAGTTTGAGGGTGTCATGGCTCCCTTGAACCTTGCAGCCTTGCAGAAGAACCTTGCAGAAGATTCTGATGAGGATGAGGCTCAGGCTACTTCCTAGGGGTGGGACATTCAGGGCCCTCCTGACCAGAGAACACGATCCTGCCATTGTCTCCTTTCTCAAAGGATGAGTCCCCAGCAGAAACTCCATCTCTCCAGCTTTACAGGAGACTCAGGCTACAAAATCAGTCCCCTTTAACAATCCAGTCAGCTGCTCCAAGAGGGGTGGAGGTGACGACACTACAGATCTTGGTTTTAGCTCCCTTCTGAGACAACATCCCCCTATTGTTTTAGTAAGAGAGAGTTCCAGCCAGCAGGACCCACATGGAGCTATCCAAGGTCCTGCTTTCTTCCTACCTTGGCCTAACTGCCATCAGAGGCTACCAGCTTCCCCTGAAAGCCTCAAAGAACCACAGAATGGGAGAGACAGATTATACTTTTGTGTACCAGATCGTGGGGATGACTAACATGGAGCTGCTACTGTGTTCATGCCCTAATTTTACAGAGGCAAGAAGCTGCTGCCTGCCGTGGGACAAAGAATGCCAGATGAGATGGACCACGATTTGATCCAGCAAAGCAAATTGTGGACTCTGGTCTGCTGAAAATCTTGGCCAGAGGTGCATCCACAGGGCATCTCAGGATGGAGTCCAGCGTGCATCTTACGCTAAGGCAGCATCCAAATTCTGCTACAGTGACAGTGTCCTGCGGCACCTCTTTACCCCCACTCCTGAGTAGCAGAAGTGCAATAGATTAAGCCGTCAGAAGAAGCTATTATGTCAGCCTGTCTGGTCTGGGGCCCAGCCTGGGCTCACTCGACTCAACCGCCCATCCCCTTCCCCCAGCTTGAAGCTTCTGATGACAATCCTGGTGTCCATGCGATGCGCTGTATGCAAACATCCTTCATTTGCATATTTAATGTAGATTGCAGAAAGCTGCTGGCATCGGCACAGCATTTGGGAGAGAATTTTGCTTGGGTTTTCGTTCTTGCTTTGTGCATAAGCCTGTATACACTAGTTGTTGGGGAACATGGGTGGGAGGGTGCTGTTGCACCATGTCCTGTTTAAGGTTCCATGGCCGACGGCTGGTTGGCCACTGTGCGAACAGAGCGCTGGGCTAGATGGACCCTTGGTCTGGTCCAGCAGGGCTCTTCTGATGTTCTTTTAT
Organism: Anniella stebbinsi; assembly: GCA_029215795.1. Classification (NCBI taxonomy): domain Eukaryota; kingdom Metazoa; phylum Chordata; class Lepidosauria; order Squamata; family Anniellidae; genus Anniella; species Anniella stebbinsi. The sequence continues at coordinate 56,560,229 of JARDYH010000007.1, forward strand.
TGAACTCTGAGGCCCAACAGCCACGGCTCGGAGGGGGGAAGCGCGAAAAAGACCAACGGATCCGTCGTCTGATCACAGCTGCATTACTCTGCTTCTCTCCTCATGCACCTTATTGCCTTATCGTGGCTGTACATACGCGACTGACGATGTGCTGACCTTTTGCTCCTCTCCCTCACTCCTCTCGTCGTTTGATGGCAGTGCCCAGAAACGTGTGTCGTCACGAAGGGGTCTCTTGTGCGGATTCGGAGAGATTTGATTAAGGCAATCCGTTCGAGAAGGCTTGCGTTGTTATTGCAGCAGGCTTCGGTACGGGTGTGGTGGGAATTTGAGTCCCCCAGGGAGGCCTATGACTCCCTCTTATGAGAAAGGGGTCATTTATTGTCACAGATCTCTTATGAGATAGATCTTTACTCTAATTATTTATAATGCTTTGATACAGTAACTGGCCTAAATGTAGACTAGGGATGAATAACCCTAAGATGGGAAGGGACCTCCCATAGATCAGTGACATCCCACCCAATAACTTCAAAGGAGTTATATTCATGCAAGCAACTAGACTCAGTTTACAGTGGAGACCAAAGATACTCACGTATGGTTTCTTAAAGGTAGGTTTATTGAAGAAGACACATCAGCTGAGGGAGCCAGAGATAGACCTCTGACTGAATTAAGTATATAGGGTATCACTCTTATATAGGAAACTGGAAACATCAGAATTAGCATATCTAGCCTTTTGTACTGAATCACCTTTGTACTAAGGGGAAGTTTACAATAATACAGGGCAGCACATAGGAATGATGTAACTTGTCTCTAGGTCAAAACAGAGAAAGGCACCACATATGAATGATGGAGGTCAAGATAAACTAAAACAATACAGAATGCATATAGTTGCTAGTGGACCAAAGTTCATTATGGTGAGGCTTAACACATCTAGCTAGTACATTGCTGGCTCTATTTTACAGGAGAACAGATACATGTGTTTATTAGAAGCATGAAATCAATATTAGTTTCTCAAGTTATTTGAATGTTCTTATTACAAGCTATTGGTATGATCATATCTGAAATATTCCCGCAACAACAGGGTGGGGGGGAAACCAAATCCAGACATTTGATTTCTTGTCCTCTTTAGAGAACTGGAACCATCTCAGTTTAAGGGGGGAAGAAAGTGGCGCAGGCCGTGACTAGGGGGGCCTGTCCCTTTGGCAAACGTCGCTGAAAGAGAGAAATGTGTCCACATGCTTTTATTTATTCGTTTGAGCAAACGCTTGGCTGGCGGTCGCCAATTGAGAAGACGGGTTCCTCAGCGTAGGGCTGGGGGCAGTGGAGGCTGGAGGTTCTGATGCCAGTGGGGTGGTGAATCTGATCCAGGTTTCAGTCAGAACCTGGATCAGTCAGAACTCTGTCCAAGGTGCAAACCACTCTGGAAAGCTCTTTCAGAGTTCAGACTGGACCTGACTAAAATCCGGAGCGGATTCACCGCCCCGCTGACCTCGGATAGCTCCTTTAGGGTGCTGGCTGCAGCCGACGAGTGAGGCTACGCTGGTCTTCCCCTTGCCATGGTGTTGTTTCTGGCGGGCAGAGATTGCAACCTTCCAGTAGCCTTTGGTCTCTTCAGCTCCGCAGTCCCCTGGGCAACGGACAGCTGGAGCTAAGTGTTCTTCCCGGCAGGATTGGGGGAAGCAAGCCCCCCTGCGGCCGCTGTTTCTCTGGCCGATGGATGGGGCCATGTTGAACTTTTCGCGGAAGGCAGAGGGATGCAGCCTTCCAGTGGCCCTGGGTTTCCTGGTGCCAGAATTCGCTTCCCGCCTGCTCTGCAGTTCCAGGGCTTCGTGCCATCTGGCCCAGCACTGTTGGCTGTCTCGAATCTCAGGTGAAAGGCCGCCGTGGCCCAGCTAGCTGAGAAGAACTTTGGGACGCGCTCAAACGCAGGCAAAAAGAAACGAACACACTGTCAATAATAGATGCCCAATGGAAAGAGAGAGCTTAGGTGGTCATTTTTTCCTTTTTAAAAATATATATATTTAAAAAAAATTTTTTAGAAAGTCCCAAGAATTTGGCACCAAAAAGGACAAAAATTCCAAACCAAAGTCCTACATGCAGGCAATGCTGCACCAAGAAAATGAAAAGTGAGCTTTGTTCACAGCACGGAAGTGGCAGCTGAGGGTTTAGTTCGACTTGATTTGTATGCCTGCGTGCACGAGGGGAAAAACAATCAGGTTTGAGTTGGATGACGCTGAGCAAAAGCCCTGCGTCTTCCCTTGGGCCAGCCCTGCGTGGCAAATTTGCAATTCGCTGCTTGCCTGGGGCGAGCGGACATGACCTCCTGCGAACGGGCAGGCAGCCTAGGAGATAGAGCAAAGATGAAAGGCACTAGGATTGGTTGAAGACGATTTGGATAGGGGCCACAGCTCAGTTGGTGGGGCAGCCACTTTGTGTACGGGAGGTCCCAGGTTCCACTCTGACATCACCTGTGAAAAGGATTGGGAAGAAGGTGGTGGAAACACCCCTGCTCTGCCCGAGACCGTGGTGCTTGAATTGCAGGGAGACCTCCCTCCCCCTTTGTTTTCTCAATAGCCACCTCAACCCTCCTCTGGGTGCCCCCACCAAATGAGATGATCCAGGTGGCTACAAAGGGAGACCTCCCTGCCCCCTTGTTTTCCCAATAGCCCCCTCAACCCTCCTCTGGGTGCCCCCATGAAATGAGATGATCCGGGTGGCTATGAAGGCTATGAAGGAGAAGGCCTTTTCAGTGGTGGCCCCCCCACTTATGGAATGCCTTCCCCGGAGAGGGTCACCTGGCGCCTACGTTGAGGTCTTTTGGCGCCAGGTGAAGACCCTTTTATCTTCCCAGGCTCTTTAGCCCGTTGGTTTTTTTTAATTATTATTTTATGTGTTACCGTGTTTTTCCTGGATTTTACTCTGTTCTTTATTATTCTGGTTTTAAACTTCTAAAAGTTTTATATATGATGTTTGATCATGTTGTCTTTTTAGGGTCTTCTTAATTTTTGTGAATCGTCCATAGAGCTTTGGCTATTGGGCAGTAGAGAAATTAGTAAATAAAATAAATAAGTTTAAGCTTTTTTAGAAGGCTACAATCCAGATCTTAAAAGCCTTCGCTAACCCCGCCATGCTAGGGTCTCAATCTGGATTCCCCCCACCAGCTCCTAGTCTAGAGTAAAAATGAAGGGGAGGAGGGGAAGGCATTGCTGTTAGATGTGGATTTAAAGTAATGCTTGATTTGACCTTCAAGGTGAATCTTAGTATATATGGATTTGGGGATGGGCAGTGTATATGAGTGTGTGTGTGTGTGTGTGAGAGAGAGAGAGAGGGGGGGAGGGGCGTTGGGGAGCGGCCGCACAGAATTTTGTTTTGCATGTGAGCCTCAGACAGTATATCCATTAGCGCAATGATCAAAATATTCCCAGAGAGGCTATCTTTTGCAGCTATGCAGGCTGAGGGGCAAAGATCCCATTTGGAGGCTGGAGTCCAGTGGGAGGAATGTTGTGTGTGTGAAAGAGAGAGGATGCAAACATCTTTGTCCTTGCTGGGATGTCTTTTAACTCTTCACTTGTCTCGTCAGCCAGGATCCAGCATCCCTCTCCCGTTTCACCCTCGCAGATCTGCTGCCCGATTTGCAGCACGTTCTGTTCTGGATGTCCAACTCCATCGAGATCCTGTACTTCGTCCAGCAGAAATCCCCGGTTTACATCCAGAACATGGAGGAGGAATTAGATATCAAAGGTAAGGCCCTGTACTCTCTTCACGGCTGGGCCATCCATTGGGTAAGTGAGAGATTTGAACTGCCCTGTGGTCACATTATCAACAGCTTTATAATTTATAGAATTTATCATGGTGGATAAGACCAGGGGTGCGCAGTTTCGGAACGTCTTATTTCCAGAAGTGGCAAATGTGATGCATCAAACCATACACGTGACACCAGCGTTGGCCTTATTAACGATACGGGAAGAACAAAATGCAGAATGACATCTAAGGACTTCATTGAGTTCATGCTGACGGCTGCCCAAAGGCTCACAGCCAAAAGTTGGAAAACTGCAGAACTGCTAATGTTGAAATCACGGTACATGGAATTATGTCAAACAGCCGCGGCAGAAAAATCGACAGACCGACTAAAATGAGCCAAAGGCAAAGTCAAAACATCTGACTTGGATAAAACCTGGCTGGATTTTATTCTATATACTGATCGGGGACGTGCAGATGTCAAAGCCTTTCCTCAGATTATGGAAAAGCGACTCAATACGAGTTCGATATAGAGAAGAATTCTAAAAAAATCCTTCTAAGCAACCCGTGAACTCCACATATATTTTGGTCAGTAAAGCGAAGTGGAAAAATACAAATAGAGGTTAGATGTAATGTATCACCTCCAGTCAATGAGTTGATTCCAATTCACTATATTTCTTTTTATTTACTTATTTTCTTTTTCATTCTTTCGGTTGACTTTCTGTAGTGGATTCAGGCCTTGCAAGCAAAGGGGCTTTTTGATTCTGGATTCCCTGATCCCTCTGCGCTTAGCTACAGCGTAGCTGGGGAAGAAACGGATTTTCCTAGCAGCAAATATATCCACACACACATCAATATAGCTGCCTGCATTTTTACGCTCTCCTTGGTCGTGTGCCTGTCGTCAAGAGTGCCTTTATTCAGTGGGGGCTGGTGACTCCAGGTTTCAGTGGGGCTTTGATTCCATTCTGGGTTTCAGTCAGAACCAGCCAGAACTCTAAAAGAAGCTATCCAAGGCACTGAACCCTAGCCCCAAAGTGGGTTCCTTCACTTGGATAGCTCTTTAGAGTCTGGGCTGGTTCTGAACCCACCCACCCTCCAGTATGGATTCATAGCCCCGCTGAAATCGGAGTCATCCACTTCCACCGCCTGCACTGTGACACCGTTGGCTGAGTCTTGGATTTTATCCAGTACAGCCAGCTGTCCACATCAGCCAGACCACGGAACGACTGTTCTGAGTGAAACAGTGGCACTGTTCCCCCTTTGTTCTTTCGCTCAGTGTCCCCCAGCTTCTTTGAAAAACACCCCTGCCCCCCCACCCCCCAGAAAACAGACCATTGCCTCCTGGTGGCCTTGTGAAGAGAAGGGATTCTCCTTCTCAAGCGAACAGAGACACCTCCCAGCACAGTGGGTGAAGCCCGGCTCATTCCTCATTCACGCAGCCCCACTTCCTCGCCTTTCCTTCCTATCCCCCCCCCGCCCCCACTCCAGCATCCTATCTGGGAAAAATAATGGGAGCAAAGCAAGCTGAGTCCTGGATGCTCTCCATGTTCCAGCCTATCTCGGTTCCCAGGCTGATAGCCCAGCGGGAAGGTCAAAGCGGGGTTGGGGACAACAGGAAAATCCGTACTCTGCCAAGTTTCCCATCATCTCTCTCTCTCTCTCTCTCTTTCTCTCTCTCTCTCTCTCTGTGGTCCTGAATGGCCGTCCTGGCAAAGGGACAGGCAGGTGCAGAGCTGCACCTGTACCATACCTGACGGGTGGCCAACCAGCTTCTGCTTAAATCCTTCCAGCAAAAAAGAAACCCGCCACTACAGGTTGAGCTCTAAACATGCCGTTTATCGAGAAACAAGAGTTCCACTTCAGCTCCGCCCTATGCTTTCTTTTCCCTCCTTTTAGGTTCCAAGGAGTCTCTCTTTTCCCTGACCATCACTGCCAGTGAAGAAGCCATGGCAGTCCTCGAGGAAGTCATCATGTATACCTTTCAGCAGTGCGTCTACTACATCTCCAAGGTACATCTGCCAGGGCCAGTTCCGGACAGTGAGGAGGTTGGGCACTTGCCGAGGCCCCAAGGTTGGCACATCCCTGCTGCCCCGGTAGACTGCAAGTGAGGGTTACCTGTTTGAATGCTCTCCCGGTGTAAAACGGCAATGACAATAAACCTCCCTTGCCTTGCAGGTAGAAAACAAGCACACCAGGGAGAAGGTTTTCTCCCTGCTATGCTAGCTTTCTACTTGCAGGATTATTATTTTTTATATAGGGGAACCTTTAAAAAATGGTAACCCTCACCTATGCTCTGCAGTGGTAGATTCCCCTCTACCTGCCACATGTGTAGAATCAATCTCACCCTTGATTTTTCACCACCCCTTCTAGAGGAGGCAGGAGGTGGTGACAGGGGGTGATATAGCTTTATGTCACTTAACATCCTGCACGTGGTAAACTAGAACATGTAAGGGTTTAGAAATGTGATCTCCGTCCGAAGCGGCGCAGTCTAGAATTCTCCCATATCGTTTTACGTAATGTGTAGAATAGCTCACATCGGGGTCGTGACACCGGCGCTGCCTGCCTGCGAAGAGCGACTGAGCGAGAGCAAGGCGGGCCAGGGCAGAGAAGAGAAAAGGCTGCGTCAGCAGACTTGAACTTCACTGCACAGATGGATGCACCATGCGAGAGAAAGCCATTCTTTGCGAGGGTCACGACCGCTGCAGCTTTGCGCGTCCTGAACTGCGCCACGGCCGCAGCCAGCTGTGCATGGCCGCAGCAACTGTCACGGATAGTGACGATCGAGAGAGCTGGGGGCAGTGGGAGAAGGAGAAAGAAGCTCCTTGCAACCTACAGACAGCTGGGCTGCATTTTCCGAACAATGAGAAGTTAGTGGGAGAAACGGAGGCAGGCATCCGTCAAATGGCTGGCTGGGGAATGCTGGGAATTGTAGGACTTTTTTTCTGTCTAGGATTGCACCTTGAAATGACAGGTAGTAGAAGTTTAAATAGAAGTACAGTACACTTCACCCTATGGGCCAGGTGCTAACTGAGGACGGGCAAACACAGTTCTTAGAGCACTTTACCTTTAAACTGGAATTGGGCAGGGCTGCCCTCGAAACAGAGGACTGTCCTTTGGCAACCCTTCTGACGTAAAAACAAAGGACACCCAGCCTCCCTCCTGGCACATGGATGCCACATGGGTAACAACTTTAAAATCACTTCGCTGGCTGCCAATTAGTTTCCGGGCAAAGTACAAAGTGTTGGTCATTACCTTTAAAGCCCTACATGGTTTGGGTCCAGGTTACCTGCGGGATCGCCTTTGCCCATACAATCTGCCCCGCACGCTCAGGTCCTCAGACTGTGGAATGGACTGCCTGGAGCGATTCGTCAACTTGACAGTCTCTCTGACTTTATGAAAGCCATAAAGACTGATCTCTTCCAACAGGCCTACCCAGATGAATTTTGAGGGTTTTATTGTCATTTTAATAATGTGTTAGTTTTTAAATGTTTTAATCAGTTTTATGTATTTGTATTTGATGTTGTTCCCCGCCTCGATCCAGAGGGAGAGGCGGGTAAGAAAAATATATTTTTATTATTAATTATTATTAGGGGTGTGCACGGACCCCCCGGATTGGATCGGGACCCGGATCGGGACCTCCAATTTTGTCATGGATCGGTTTGGACAAAATCGGAGGCCCCCCGGACTGGATCGAGTCCGATCCCGATCCAAAAATCGTAAATTTTTGGATCGGCCGCCATTTTTTTCCCCATAGACTTGCATTGCAATGCAAGTCTATGAGGAAAAAATGGCGGCGGGTGGGTGAGGGGGGGCCTAACTCCCTCCCCCCCGGGGCCGTCCGCTGTGGACGGCCCCGGCAGGTAAGCCCCCTCCCCCGCGCTCCCTACCCCTCCTGGGGCCGTCCACTTCCATCCGCTGCCGCCCGCGGGCGCACGTAATAGAAGCGGACGGCTCCGGGGGGGGGGGTAAGCCCCCTTCCCCGCCACTGCTTACCTTTTAGGGCCGTTCGCTCCCGTCCGGCGCCGGCGGCTACTGCCAGCAGGCTTTGCGGCTTGCTCTAGAGTAGGGCGCTGGGTGATCACCCGGCGCGCCACCCTAGAGCAGGCCGCGGAGCCCGCTGGTAGTAGCCGCCGGCGCCGGACGGGCGTCCCTGAAAGGTAAGCACCCCCCCTCCCCTCCGCACGCCCCCTCCTCACCTTTCCGGGCCGTTCCCTACTGTCTGGCGCCGGCGGCTATCGCCAGCCGGCTTTGCGGCTTGCTCTAGAGTAGCGCGCCGGGTGATCACCCTGGAGCAGGCCACCCTGGAGCAGGCCGCGGAGCCCGCTGGTAGTAGCCGCCGGCGCCGGACGGGAGCGGACGGGCCGGAAAGGTAAGGGGCCCCCTCCTCCCCTCCGCGCGCCCCTTGCTTACCTTCCCGGCCCATCCGCTCCCGTCTGGCGCCGGCGGCTACTACCAGCGGGCTCCGCGGCCTGCTCTAGAGTAGCGCGCCGGGTGATGCCATCACCCGGCGCGCCACCCTGGAGCAGGCCGCGGAGCCCGCTGGTAGTAGCCGCCGGCGCCGGACGGGAGCAGACGGGCCAGAAAGGTAAGGGCCCCCCTCCTCCCCTCCGCGCACCCCCTCCTCCCCTCCGCGCGCCCCCTGCTTACCTTCCCGGCCCGTCCGCTCCCGTCCGGCGCTGGCGGCTACTACCAGCGGGCTCCGCGGCCTGCTCTAGAGTAGCGTGCCGGGTGATGACATCACCTGGCGCGCCACCCTGGAGCAGGCCGCGGAGCCCGCTGGTAGTAGCCGCCGGCGCCGGACGGGAGGGGACGGGCCGGAAAGGTAAGCGCCCCCCTCCTCCCCCCCCTGCTGTCCACTTTCATCGGCGGGCGCCCGCTGGCGCCCACCAATGGAAGCGGCGGTGGGCGCCAGTGGGCGCCCGCCGATCCGCCGAACCGGTTCAGAGCCTTTTCGGACCGGTTCGGACTGGATCGGCGGATCCAGCTGTTGGATCGGAAATCGGATAATTTATCCGATTTCCCACTGGACCGGACTCGGTTATTATTGCACAATGCCCTCTTGAGTCAAAGGAACCTCTTGCTGCCATTCTAGCAAAACCAGACAGAGCACACAGTGTGCAAGTGGAAAGAAAGAGCATTTGTCTTGGAAGGGTGGAGACCGTTTTCCACCGGAGAAAGAGCTATAACTGGCACAATCGCTCTGCCTTTTGCCCAGAGCCTTTTGCCAACTCTGGCCTGTGGAAGGACTCGTGCTTGGAGGCTGCCTGGTTGTTTCCCCCTCCCTTCTCTCTGGTTCTCCTCCGCCCCACCCCGTCCGGCTTGCGCCTCCCTCCTCTGTGGAAAAATTGTTCCCATATTCCGACGTGCTCTCCCCCTGCTCTCCGATTGGACTTGGTCTACGCATGCGGCAGGATGAAGTGGTCAGGATCCCAGCAGGGCATCATGGGCTGTACCATTTTAAGACCACAGGTGGGGGGGGGATGCTCCCCCGTGTAAACAAACAAATGATTCCCAACAGTGAAAACTGCATCTTGGAGAAAAGGGTTCTGGCATAGTTTATTGCCTGTTGTGCTGGTTTTCTGTTTGCTGCGACGGTTGTTTTTAACATAGGATAACTTTTTTTTTTTTTTAATGGTACTCCCCACCTGCAGGCTGACGTGGTACGGTCCATTCTACCACCTCCGCCTTCTCTGTCACCTTGTTCTGCTGCCATGGGGTGACCAGACCTCTTGGGGGGTAGGAACTGTAACTGGGTAACACCTTTTGCCTTTCAGTTGGAATACCGTGTACAGTTCAGGACACGGCATCTCCACAAGGATATCTTAGAGCTGGTAAAAGTGCAGGAAAGGGCAACCAAAATGATCAAGAGCTGGAACAATTCCCCTATGAGGAACGGTTACATTGTTTGAGGCTGTTTAGCTTAGGAAAAAAGGCGAGTGTGGGGGACAGGAGTACAAAACTGTGCATTGTGTGGAGAAAGTGGATAGGGAGGACTTTTTTTGCCCTCTCTCATAATACTAGGACCCAAAGGGGTCATCCCAGGAAACGGATTGGTGAGAGATTCAGGGCAGATCAAAGGAAGGATTTTTTCACACAGTGCAGAGTAGGGGTGTGCACGGACCCCCCGGATTGGATCGGGACCGGATCGAGACCAGATTGGGACCTCCAATTTTGTTCCGGATCAGATCGGAACAAAATTGGAGGTCCCCTGGATTGGATCGGATCCGATCCCGATCCGAAAATCGGATGTCCGATTTTCGGATTGGCCGCCATTTTCCCCCATAGACTTGCATTGGGGGAAAGAAAGCTTTCCCCCAATGCAAGTCTATGGGGAAAAATGGTGGCGGGGGTGAGTGGGGGCCTAACTCCCCGCTCCCTGTCCCTCCCCCCCTCGCGCTTCTTACTTGCCGGGGTCGTCCGCTGGCGCGTGTGGGCGCCAGCAGATGGCCCCGGCAGGTAAGTGGGGGGGGGCCTCCCTCCTCACGATCCCCCTTACCTGCTGGGCCTGTCCGCTGCCATCCGCTGCCGCCCAGGTGGCAGTGGACAGGCCCTAGCAGGTAAGCCCCATCCCCGGCGTGCCTTATCTGCATGGGATGTCCGCTCTCCTTCGCTCCTGGCCGCTACTGTGAAGTAGGCTTCACGGCCTGCCCTAAGTAGCGCACCAGGTCCTCCGATTTTTCCCGAACTGGATCGGGTCCTTCCGGACCAGTTCAGAAAATATTGGACGATCCAGAGGGGGGATTGGAAATCGGATAATTGTATCCGATTTTCCCTGGATTGGCTCCAGATCGTGGATCGGAGCCGATCCAGTGCACACCCCTAGTGCAGAGTTAAACTATGGGATTCACTACCCCAAGATGTAGCGAGGTCCACCAATTTGGATGGCTTTAAAAGAGGATTGGAGATATTCCTGGAGGACAAGGCTGTCGATGGCTACTAGTCCATATGGCACTATGCTACCTCCAGCATCAGAGGTAGCATGCTGGGGAACATGGGCGGGAGGGTGCTGTTGCATTCATGTGGAAACTGTGGGTCTCCCTCAGCTAGCTGCCTGGCCATCGTGGGAACAGAACACTGGGCAAGAGATCTGATCTGGCTTGATGCGTTCTGCATATGTCTTGTATCTAGCATGCAGGTTTTATAGCATTGCCTATTTTGCATAATTAATTTCTCCCCTAATTGTCAGTTGAGGGAAGAGCAACTGAGCACTGAAATCCTACTGGCGTTCCTCCATTCCAGCACCATTCACATACGTCAGGCTACAATTCCCATAACCCCGCTTGCTGGGGATTACGGGGCTTATAGTTTGACACATCTGGAGGGCATCAGGCTGGGGGAGGCTGTAAATTAAGTTAAGCCCTCCTCTCTCTGCCTCTCCCCCAGACACCTGAGATTTCATCAGAGGTGGCCGGCATACTTCTCTCAGCTTTGCCTACCTCACCGGGTTGTTGTGACATAAAACCAGAAGATGCCCCATTACAGCCACCTGCAAACTGCTCTCAGCTTCTCAGAGCTTGCAGGAAGGGCGGGATTCAAACATGTTTGGAAAAAAGTAAAACTCTGCTTTTCCACCTTGTCTCCCTCATGCAGTCTCTGTATGTCTCTTTGCCCCCGCTGCTGGAATGCAACCCATTCCAAAGCGAAGGGCGGGACGGCTGGCTCACCTCCCCGCCACTGCCCGAGGAAATCCGCAAAGTGGTGCTGATCTACCAGGCCACCCTGGACCTCCTCCATCAGTACGACGTGCACCTGGAAATCGCCTCCCAGATGTTCGCCTACCTGTTCTTCTTCTCCAACACCTTGCTCTTCAACCAGCTCATGGAGAAAGGTGAGTGAGCTCGGTGCCTTCCTTGATTGCGGATTCTTGTCCTTCTCTGCTAGTCTACATCTAGCTGATAAAATGCGGCCCAACGGCTGGTTTTGTGGCCCCTGCTGCCTCATGTTGTGCGGCAGAATTTGCTGCCGAAATTTGGTGGTTTGACAGAGGCAGGGAAAAAGCCTCCGAATTCCAAGGCGCATCCAGGGAGCATGATTTTGGTTTGGTGATGGCAGGGAAACCCTTCCGAGTTACCTTCAAAACAAGGTGCCCGGGAAGCATCCAGGGAATGTGTACTTTCAAATAAGGTGCTCGCATCCCAAGCGCTATGTTTTAAAGGGAAATCGTCCTTTTTTTGCTGCAAATTTGATGACTCAGTGGTGAGGTGTAACCCCATGGTGGGTTTGGTTTGGAAGTGGGGATTCATTCACTCATTCATTTTTTTGCATTTATATCCCACCCTTTTTCCTCCAAGGAACCCAAGGTGGCATACATAATCCTCCGCCTCTACATTTTATCCTTACAACAACCTTGTGAGGTAGGTTAGGCTGAGGTCTGTGACTGGCCCAGAGTTACCCAGTGAGCTTCCATGACCAAGTGGGGACGAGAACCCAGATCTCCCAACTCCCAATCCACCACGCTAACCACTACACCACAAGAATTGGCCTCTGGACCTCTGGAAATTGCCCACCTCTGGCTTAAAGGTTTTTGGAGACAGGAATCTGCCTTGTGCCCCTTGTATCTTGTGCTTCTTGTACTCCGCTGAACCCTACGTACGCCGGTAGCAATGCGCTGCATCCATCGCGAAGCCAACGAGACGACGTGGCGCTCCTTCTGTTCTCTTCCTCTCGTCCCCAGGCTCCTCCCTGGGCTGCTTCCATTGGTCAAGAGGAGTGAAAGTCCGAGCCTCCCTGCGGCTTCTCCTGGAATGGGCCCAGAGCGTGGGCTTCGGGCAGCTGGCGGATCAGTTCTTCGGCAAGCTCTCCAGCGTGGTGAGCCTGTTGGCCATGCCGAATTCCCAGCTGGTGCAGGTGAGGGCCACTTGTGCCCGGGTCGGAAGGGCAGGGCCGGCTCAGGACATTTTGCTGCCTGAGGCAAAGAACAAGATGGCACTCCCTTCTCATCCTCTGTATAAAAGTTGACTGCGCTCGTGGTGGAATCTTTCTTCAGTACTAGGAATGTTACACCTGAAAGGAGCAGACTTGTTTAGGAGGCACAGGGCAGGCTGTTTGGCAGACAGCTCTTTCCTATGACACCTCCCAGCACCTACTGCCTAAGGAGAGTGCCTCACTCTGCGTAATGGTAGGGCCGGCCTGAGGGAAGGAGCTTCTTGTCCTGAGGTAGCTGGCCCATTTGAGGGGTCTGCGACCAAGCAAGGGGGGAATGAACTTTATGTACACAGCCACTATCTTGTGGGCCACATAGTCAAAGCCACCAATCAGCTGGCCACATAGGATATCTATGGGTTGAGTCACACGACCAAATGTTTTAGGGTAATTGGGGTGGGGGTTGGTATGCCACCATTTCTGTGGCCTGGTAGAACATCAGCCATCCTTTGAACATTTTAAGGCTTTGGGTATGTGGTTAGATGAACCCACTTTGCAAGTTCAGAACTCACTCTCTTATCTTTATCACAGACAGGCCTCATGGGAGGGCTTCTGGTTGGAATCCTCCATGCTGTCCCAGAATGCAACGGGACCAAATATGGAGGTCAACAGGTGATGCTCTATCCTGCTGTCTCTCTGACCCAGGAGGATCGTCCCAGCCCATGTTACCATTTGAGCCTTCGCTCAGGTTTTTCAGGATCCAGTCCCACAACCCGACAGACGGTGGCATACCATAGCGGACAGCGGCGTTAGCTGAAATCTGTTTTCTGTGTGTGCCAGGCTAAGCTGTCCGATCCATTTCTGCACCAGTTCAATGACCGTCGCCACGCAGAGACGATCGCACTGGGGAGCCCACAGTCATTCTAAGCTGCTCTTTATATAAAACTTGAAATCGATCATAAACGGAGCTTCATCCTGGCCCTTTCTTGCTTTGCTCAGATGACATGGCCCATGCTGAGAGCGGAATTCCCAGCCCTGACTGCTGCCCAGCTGCACCACATCCTAACCCAATACCAGGCCTCACCTGACGTGGGGTGCATCCATGTCTGGCAGCCTGCCAAGGAGGATAGTCTTGCCGCCTTCAGGACAGGTAAGGTGTGAAATTGTAGCATGGCTGAGTTACCCTGCACAGACCTTGTTGGAATCTTGCAGGAATTTCTGCGATTTTATTCCGTTGGTTTCCCCCACAAACCTACTGAGTACGAAGGGACCTTGAGGGTTGTTCGTCCATCAACATACACATCTGCGAGGAGAGGGGGGCCATCCTGAGAATGCAGACATTTACTATGCTTGATTTAAAGGTTTATTATATCTGAGGTAGGCCACTGCTGCTGCCTGTGTGCTACCAGGCCAGATTTAAGGTATTGGTATTAGTGTATAAAGCCCTAAATAACATGGGACCAAGAGAGCACCTTCTCCCTTATCAACCTGCCCAGTCACTGAGGTCATTAGAAGGCATGCTCCTGATGGTTCCACTGGACCCATGGCCCGACTGGAGTCCAACCGGAGAAGAGCCTGAAGTGTGGTGGCCCCTTTTCTGTGCCACTCTTTGCCTCTGGAGGTCAGGCAGGCCCCAACACTGTGTTGTTTCCGGCACTTCTTGAAAACTTCTTTATTTTAGGAAGCTTTCCTTGACTGACCAGCCACAATTTTTTTCTGTACTCTCTTTTTAATAATGATAATGATTTTAATATGGCATTTATTCTTTTATCTTATCTTTCGACGATCTGAGGGATCTAGTATAAAACAACAACCCAAAGTAGACCCAATAGGTCTGCCCACCATAATTTACAGGGGATCAGGTTTACATGGAGAGAAAGGGATTTGGGCTTCTTTACAACTGTAATTAAACTTTTTTTAAAAAAGAGGAAGATCAAATCGCCTAGTTTGGCTCTCAGAAGTCTTAAAGCAATTTCTTGTTTCAGACTAACTTCTATTGGTGTCATGTCAGCTTTTCTGTCCAGCGAGGAGTTCTGTTTAACTTGGAACTGCAGATTTGAATACCAAACGATGGGACCAATAATGGATATAAACTTCTGCTCAGTGGTTTTTGTGAACTCCTTCTCAGAGTGTGAATTCTTATATAGCCACAACTGTACCATCTAGGCACATGAGGGAGACTTCAGGGGATACCCCGGGGTTTGCAGATGTACAAAAACTCTCCAGAAAAAAAAACTTTAGAGAGGGGAAATGCACCCCAAACCAGACCAATTAGGGCTGAGCATGCTTAGTGGCACGGAATCCTGAGGTGGTGGGGATTGGAGTGGAAAACTGGAATGGAATATTCTGGGAAAGGGTATGGCTGGCTAACCAAAAGCCTTAACAGAAGTATTCCACACGACAATGTCCCGTTTCTATTTTCGTATTTTGTAGGTGAAAACTGTATTTCTGCAGCACAGCAGTCAGACGGTCCTTCTCGACTCTCGCTGGCCAATCCGCTAGATTATTTCCTTCCCCCTCCGCTCACATTTTGATTAATGTGAGGCGTTTGGGGGCGCACTGGAAGCCCGAGGCGTGTGATGTATGAAATGTCGCACAAATTCCACCCAAGGGAAAAAGTAACAGCCACAGTCTTGTGCGTTCGCCGTCTCAGCGTACGAATGCCAATTGTTCCCCATGGAGCTTTTAGGCTGTGGGAAGAGTGAGCATGGGCGGCTACCGAAATACCAGTGCAATGGGGGAGGGGGAGCATCTCCCAGTAGGGAAACGCATTTGCTAGGAATGGTTTTGTGTCAAATCCCCAAGCCCCAGCGCGCAGAGGACAAAACACAGAGTCCAACCGTCCCCAAAAATATTATACCGAAATACAGAGCGAATTGGGGGGGGGGATTGCTGCTCTGGGTGGGGGGAGCTGTGGTGTGGAGGGGGCACCCCGTGCAGATGCTGAGCATGTGTCAGAGAAACACTTGCTGTGGCTCAGTGGGTGCAGAAGGTCCCAGGTTCGATCCCCGACATCTCCAGGTAGGGCTGGAAAAGAGCATTGCCTGAAACCCTGGAGAGCCGTTTCTGCCAGTCAGTGTCAACAATACTGGGCTAGATGGGCCATAGAATCATAGAGTTCGAAGGGACCTCCAAGTTCATCTAGTCCAACCCTCTACTCAGTTCAGGATCTAGGATGCAGGATGCAGCTACAGCATCCACATGCTGCCTCTGCTTAAATACCTCCAGCAAAGGAGAGCCCATCATCAGGTCAGGCTGTCAAACAGCTCTTGCCATTAGGATAAATTCCTGGAGGAGAAGGCTATCCATGGCTACTAGTCCTGATGGCTATGTGCTACCTCCAGTAAGCCTGTGTACACCAGTTGTTGGGGAACATGGGTGGGAGGGTGCTGTTGCACTCTGTCCTGCTCGGCAGCTGGTGGGCCCCTGTGTGAACAGAGTGCTGGGCTAGATGGACCCTCGGTCTGATCCAGCAGGGCTCTTCTTATGTTCTTATCATCCACTGTAAGAGTCTTCTGAGAGCAAATGTACCAGCCGCTTCTTTTGATGGAGTCTTCAATCGAGCGAAGGTTGAACCACAGTTGTCTGTCCTGCAGATGACATCCTGGAGTCTTTCGACAACCACCCCCCTATCATGCTGCCCAGTGGAGGGTTCAAGGTGGACCTGGAAGTGGAGCATCTGGACGATAATATCTATCAGCACCTCCTCTACATCCGTCACTTCCTCTGGAGCCTGCACAGCAAAAGCCCCCATCCCGGCGATTTGCCCAAAGATGAATCCCCGAAGGTAACACCTGTCGCCATCCTGGCCCCTCTCACTGTATTTATTTGTTTGTTTTATTTACAGGATTTCTACCCCCACCTTCAGCCAAAAAAAGGCCCCAATAGCAGCTTACAGTGATTAGTAATGAGATAGTCCCTGTCCTCAGTCTTACAAACTAAAAGAAACGTCACAAAAGGAGAAGAGTTTGGGACGGAGGAGGAAAAATGCAAAACTCAGGCACTCCATCTTAGTTTCAAAGTTCTTATGGGTAATGTTTCGCCCTTCCCTGCAGCTTTCCCTTCTCTCCCCGATGTCTAGGGCCAGGCTGGTCTCCCCCTTGCCATGATGTTCTTCCTGGGTGGCAGTGGGTGGGGATGCAGTCCCCCAGCGGTCCTTGGTTGTCTGGCCAATGGACCTGACCTTTGTCTCTCTCTCTCTCTCTCTCTCTGAGTGAGCTCCGTAACTGCCACCTTGTCCCCCAGGGTTCCCATGATCCCATTTGGCCAGGGCAGAAAAAGACTTTGCGGACTAAATGGCCTGATGGGAGGGGGTTGCATCACTAAGGAGGGCAAAGGGGTGCAGGGGAGGAAGAAAGATCCATTTATCCACAAACGTTGGTGAGGGCAGATGCATCAGAGTGCTGGCATGGCCAGAACTCCGGTTCGAGACCAGAGGGTTCACTGCCGTGGACTGCCCTAGCAAATTATTATTGTTATATTTCTTTCTTGCTCGTGGCGGTTTTTCTAGACGGACATGACGGGCTTTGCCAAGTCATGCTGTCTTTTACAGATTCAGGAATTTCCTGACGATTGAGCATGTTTTAAGTAGGACTGCTTTCTGGATGTTGGTGTGGATGTATTCTGGTAGGCCCAGTTTCTGGAGGTTTTCTGTATAGTTTTTTGATGTGATGCCGGTGACTGATGTGATTAACGGGATAATTGTGACCTTTTCCTGTTGCCATAGTTCTTTGACTTCCATGGCCAGTGGTGTATATTTTCCTCTCTTTTCCTCTTCCTTTCCTACAACATTGTTGTCATTTGGTATTGCTCCATCGATGAGGTATGTGTGTTTTTCATTTTTTGTCTATGACCGTTATGTTTGGTCAGTTGCAGGGTATTGTCTTGTTGGTATGAATTGTTCTGTCCCAGTATATTTTATGATCTGCATTTTCCAAGATTGTTTCGGGTGAGTATGTATAGTATGGAGTAGGTTGTTTGATAAGGTTGAATTTGATGGCCAACTGTTGGTGAATTATTTTTGCAGCTGTATTGTGTGTGTCTGTCTGTTTAGTCCATTCCTGCCAGAATTATTATTATTATTATTGCTATTATTGTTATTATTATTATCATCTGTCTTTCATTGATTCAGGAATTTCCTGACGATTGAGCATGTTTTAAGTATAACTGTTTTCTGGATGGTGGTGTGGATGTATTTTAGTAGGCCCAATTTCTGAAGGTTTTCTGTATAGTTTTATGATGTGATACCGGTGACTGACGTGACTAGCGGGATAATTGTGACCTTTTCCACCGCCTTATAGCCGAAGCTCTCTGGGTGGTTTACAAAAGATTAAAACATTCAAAACGATGTCCAAAATTTAAAACCATACAAACGTACGAGAGACAGTATACAGAAAGACAACATACATCTCAAAACGACTTTAAGGAACCAGCCAAACCTAAAAAACAGATCCAGGGAACAATTTATTATTTAAAATATCATGAGCCCTGCCTCTCCCATCATAGGAGGGCTCAACCCTAATAAGACAACCGGATGCAGGTGCAACCCCCGTTTGAAATACGGCAGCAAGTACAAATAATTTAAAAATGCAGTCCCATTTCCTGGGGGGGGGGGGTGCCCTGACAGCCCCCTCTCCACCCACACAGATGTGCTTGTTGCCTTCCCTTTAGCCCCGGCGGTTTCTGCTGAGCGCCTGCTAAGGAACCCAAATAGGATCTGGGTAGAAAAGGGCAAAGCTGACACCCACATTCCCCCCGGGAGGACGACTGAATACATAACCTGAAGGGTGAAAAGCAGCAGGGAGCTCAAAGAAAGAAAGAAAGAAAGAAAAACAAGACTGCAGAGAGATGGTTGTGTTCATCTATTGCAACAGAGTTTTAGGACGCAACCCTATGCACATTTAGACAGAAAAAAGTCCTACAGCTCCAGGTGTTCCCCGGCAAGCCCTGCTGGGAGCTGTAGGACTTTTTTTCTGTCTGAACATGTGTAGGATTGTGCCCTTAGCATTCCGTTAGTCTTATTTGGGGTGCCAGACATGCCCTCTTTAGGATACAACATTCCATCCTCCCCATGCAGGCATTTAGCATTTCATGCCCACTGATCACATTGTCATCTCTGGGCTCTCCGGGGGGGGGGGCTTTGGGGTCCCCCCTTAAAGTTTTGTTGCACTTCTTCAAACCGTGGGTCTCCCCCCAAGTCTGCCGGTCCGTCCCTGTCGTTTCTCAGTTGTTTTCTTTGGGCTCCCAACTGACCTGTGTTCAGCAGCTGCGTTCACTGTTAGGAGTCCGGGTTTTGGAGGGCTCTTTGGGCAACGCACCCCCAATGCCCCACTCCCTCGGTGAGCCTCCCTCTGTTCTGCCACGATCGCCAGCTGCTCTTGCTCTTCCATCTCCTCCTCTTTCCCATCATGGCTCCCACTCGCTTGCTCGAGAGGCAGAGAGCCAGGGCACAAGCAGGCTGTGGCATCTCCTCCTTCGCCTTACCGCCGCGGTCTGGGCCAGAGCGAGAGGCAGGGGAACGTGCAGGTTGCAGTGATGAAGAGCAAGCCCAGGGGGCTCTTGTCAGTTGGCCATCGCTGGGATCTGGGCCCTACCCTTCATGGCAGCCCTGTACTGAATGAGCCCTGATGCAAAGTGATGAGCCACGCAGAGAATGGGCACAGTGCCGATTCCATGTTTTGGAAGGCCCGTGGGCAGGGCACCCTCCACGAGTGCCCCTCCCTCAGTGAATCTACCTTCTCACCTCCATGGTCACCACCGGCTCTTGCTCCTCACCCTCTTTCTCATCATGGCCGCCAGTTCCTTGCTTGATGGAAGGAGCAACTCTCTAATCGGTGGGCCTGCACTGCTCAACCATACCGGCCCCTATTTATCATAGAATCATAGAATAGTAAAGTTGGAAGGGGCCTATAAGGCCATCAAGTCCAACCCCCTGCTCAATGTAGGAATCCACCTTAAAACATCCCTGACACATGGCTGCCCAGCTGCCTCTTGAAGGCCTCTAGTGTGGGAGAGCCCACGACCTCCCTACGTCATTGGTTCCATTGTCATACCACTCTAACAGTCAGGAAATTTTTCCTGATGTCCGGAATCTGGCTTCCTGTCACTTGAGCCCATTATTCTGCATCCTGCACTCTGGGGTGATCGAGAAGAGATCCTGGCCCTCCTCTGTGTGACAACCTTCCAAGTCCTTGAAGGGTGCTATCCTGTCTTCCTTCAATCTCCTCTTCCCCAGGCTAAACATGCCCAGTTCTTTCAGTCTCTCCTCACTCCTGATGTATATAAAAAACCATACATATGTGGAGAAGCCAGCCTCTTCAAAAGCAAACTCGCTTTTAGGAACAGCTCGCATCTCACGGGCTTTGGAAAACGGGAGCCTTTGCTTTCTCCGCCAGATGGTGCTCGCTGCTACAGTCCAATCTCATTAACAGGGATTTGAGCTATAGATATACTTTTCATTTTCTGAGCCACGCCATGCTGTGGCTGAGCCAAGAGGGCATGACAAGCTACTCAATCTTTTCCTCTGGTTCATTTTGCCGTAGCACTTCACATTGAGGCGTCCTTTCTGCTGTCCCTCCGACAGAGTCTCCTAAGGTATTTTGCTACGGTTTGCTGGATTTTCTCTGTATTCATTCTCCTCTCCGCTCCACCCTCTTTACAAAAAGGTCACCAAGGCGTTTGCCAAATTAAAACAGGATACGAAGCAGTGCAAAACACTTTATAAAAATGACCAAAAATAAAGCTAAATGCCAAACAGCAAAATCAGCCTCAAATTCATTTGAGATAAGTGATAAAACCATAGATCGGTGACATTCCATAAAGGCACCGTGTGACTGGTGCCTGAAACTGAAGAAAGGAGAAGCCAGGTGAGCCTCTTTGGGAAGTTGCAAACCTACAGCACCACCACAGAGAAGGCCCTGCGGCTACCGCCCTGATGGCCAGGACAGTCAGAGAAGGACCTCTCAAGGAAATCTTAATGGCCAGACAGGGTCATATCGGAGCGAGCGATCCTTGAGAAATGCAGGTCCCAAGCCACAAAGGCCTGTAAAAAGCTAAGACTAGCCTTTGGAAATGAACAGAAAGCCAGTGGTGATGTTTTGATAGTGTTCTTAACAATCCGGGAGACCTAGGTGCCATCATACTTTATATTGTAAAATTCTCAAAAATCATAGAATCGTGAAGTTGGAAGTGGCCATTTAGGCCACCCCGCTGCTCAGCACAGGAATCCAGTTTAAAGCCCTCCTGATACGCAGCTGTCCAGTTTCTGCTTGAATATCTCCAGGGATGGAAAGCCCATCACCTCCCATTGGTTCCGTTGTCTGACTGCTCCGTTAGGACGTTTTTCCTGATGTTCAAATGAAATCTGTCTTCCTGAAACTGAAGCCCGTTATTTCATGTTCTAGTCTTGGATGACAGAGAACAGGTTGCTGTCCTCTTTTGTACGGCATTCCTTCAGGTACTTGAAAAATGCTATCCTATCCCTCCTCTCCACTCCAGTCTCCTCAAGAGTAAACATACCTAGTTTCTTCCATCTTTCCTCATAGGACTTAGTTTTTAGAATTTGATCACTGAATTATTTCGTGTGCATAAGTCGCTTTAAGGCTGCTTTTTGTGGCGGGATGTCTTGTGGTTGTAGGCTGCAATCAGGGACTTCCTACATCAATGCGCCATGTTCTCTGTCTATGTCACAAATCCATGGGGGCAGAGTGAAGTTGCAGAATATTCCACTAGTCACCCCCCCCCCCATCACCCCAAGTTTGTATCCTGAACATTCCAGCTTTCATTATTACTACTTCTTTTAAAATATCAAGTTGCTATCCCTTATGATTGCAAAGATATGTTTGGGTGCATATGAGCAGCGCCTGCAGAGATCTCCGAAACCACAACAAGATTTCTGAATGGATTCTCTTCCCCCGTGAATGGTGGGAGGCAGATAAAAGATGCTAAAAGCAATGCATTATCATGCAAAGCTGCTTAGTCTGTAAAAATTATACAGGGTTATCACATTTCTGCTTTTCTTCTTGCAGAATTTCAGTGACCCCGGTTGCGGAATTTTGATTGTTTTTCTCAGTGCAGAGTTGTTGCTGCACTCCTTAGGGAGTAGTATAACCCCCCCCCCCCCAAGTAGAAGGGTCTTTCTCCAACTGCTGGTGTAGCTCGTCTCCTCTGTGGGCCTGTGCTGGTGGCTGATTTGCGCCTGCCGGGAGCCACGAAGGACAGGGACCCGCTGGCTTTCCCTTATCTTAATGTGCAGCTCCTCCTGGCCTGTGTCCAAATGCCTCCGTGGACTGAAGCTTCATATGGGAGAAGATAGGAAGCCAGTGTGAGAGATTAGCGCTGTACTAATCCCCCTAACCTGAAAGCGAGGGGCTGGAGAGGCTCCGACAATCTCCTTATCTGGGCGAAGGTGGGGAAGGGAAGGTGGGGCAGCTCACTCGGGGGTGGGGCGGCTCACTCGGTAGCACCCAGAGCCAGAGCAGTGTGGCAGCTCAGCTATCGGAATGCGGAGACCCCGGTTGAAATCCCTGCTCCACCGTGAAGCTCGAAGGGTGACCCTTGAGACAACACCCACCCACCCCAGTCTCTGAAATGGCTTACAGGGAAAACAAAAATGGGATAGCACCATGTATATCAAACTGACCTCCTTGGTGAAAGGATAAAAACAGATAGGTTGGCAAGCAGGCCGGTAGGCCATCACATATACCATATGATGACCCTGTTCAGACGATACACTAATCCATGCTGGTTAACCATTTTGGGCTAACCATGAAGGCTTAGCGTGTTGTGTGTAAGGCGTTTTCTCTAACCATGGTTGCTACATAATCCGTGGCCGCCAATGTGGAAGCACCACACTGCAAAACCTCGAGGGTATTGTCTCATTCTGTGTGGGAAGGGCACCTGCCAAGTTCTTTGAGTGTGTGTGCGTGTGTGTGTGTACACCCATAGCCGTTATGATACGGTAGGGCAGGAGACATTTCACATCATTGCCAGGGGAGAGAAATGGGCTGCTCCTTGCAGAAAGGGATGAACTGATCCTCAAAGGGATGAACTGATCCTCCGAAGGAAGAGAGACCAGCAGTAACTGCTCCTGTTTCTATGCCCTCCAAGACAGAAGCGATCGGCTGCCAAACCACCCCCCAGATGGAGTCGGAGATGGTGGCTGGGCGGCCAACGGCTAGAAGCTCTTTCGCCCAGGCGAACTGCAGGCGACCGGTGAGCTGTGCGGAGGCGAGGACGGAAGGGGGGCTTCCCCCAATCCTGGGCACCAACGGATCCACCCGGGATTCCTGCGAGATGCAGCTCCCGGAGAGCCTCCCACCGCTCCAGCTGCAGGGGTCACAGGGAAAGAGCAGCGCCAAGATGGCCCCAGCGGATCCCTCTTGCCTGATGACCCCACCGAACACGCCCCTGACTTTGGACCCGAGCCTCGAGCTGACCCTGGAGACCGCTCCCGGGAAAGGCATCACAGACCCTCGGAGGAACGGGCTTAACGATGCCAAGCCCACAGTCGCTGATGGTAAGGAGGGCCCTTCCTGGGGTTGGCACTGGATCGTCAGTTGGGGGGAATTGCCCAAAGGGATCATCCTTGGCTCCTGTTTGGGGCATCAGCCAGGCTACCTAGCTCCTGTCTTGGGCAGGAAGGCCCTGCCGCAGCGTCAAAACAGCCATTAATTTCAATCCATATCTACTGGCTATGTCTCCTTCCCCTCTTCATTTTTACTCTAGGGTAGGTCCCTCCCCAATCCAGATTGGACCCATGCCAGGAGAGGGGAAGGTTCAAGTAGACCAAATAGGAATGGGCCAAACCTCAGTGTGGGTCCTGACTGATTCTGGTTCAGCGTATCGGTGCCGTTGCAGCAGCCTCTCGCTTGTGACTGCAGCTGGCGTTTCACGCAGAAACGTTTCACATTTTAAAATGCATTTAGGCACGTGTATGTTCAAAAAAATGCAAAGCTGTCAAGTTTTACACTGAACATTTTTAAATCTATAAACATTTCTACACTGGATGCGCCACTAGCGGCCGTTTTTTGTTTTTGGAGTGCAGCGTCGTGCGCAGCGCATGGTCTGCACGCAGCGCATGGTTCGGAAGGGAGTGTTCAAAACTGGCATTCCCCCCCCCCCTTTCCAGTTTGCCGTCCACTCTGCTCCCTCAGAACTCTCCCATTTTGCTGCATGTGCCCTGGGTGTGGCGCCTAGTGGCCGAGATGCATGACGAAGGGGAATGCTCCCTGGCCAGGAAGGGATGTGCTTCAGGCCTTGGCTTGTGAGGCGGCACACCAGGCGGCAGGAAAATGGCGGGTCCCTGGGGCCGCCAGACATTCTTGCTGCCTTGCCGTGGCTGGTTCCTCTCCGCTAGTGGGGGAGGCCCAACCTCACCAGCCCATCAGGTCTTCTTCGGTTGGAAATGCAGCCCAGGGGAAGAATAAGCTGCCAACCAAGAGGCTGTTTGGGCTGCCAAATGCTCGCTGGGCCTTCGATGCTGCGGCTGCGAAATGCAAAGCGTTTCAGCCCTCTTCGCTCGCAGCCCTGAGTCACTGGATGAAAGCAGCTGGGCGGCGCTCCTGCCAAGTTCATTTGGAGCGGCGTGAAGCCAGCCTCGCAACACAGAGCTGGCCTCAGTGGCTTTTGACATTCCTCCAAGCTGCCCTTTGAAAATCTGTTTTTAAAAATAAAATTAAAAAACAGAGTTGGTTTGGCAGCTGGTCCCTGCTCCTCCTACTCTGCCCATGGCCAGAGAGCCGGTGTGGTGTAGTGGCTAGAGGGTTGGACTGGGAATCGGGAGGTCCGAGTTCTAGGAATCAAACGGCCATGGAAACTCATGGCGTGACTTTGGGCCAGCCACAGACCTTCCTCACAAGGTTGTTGTTGCAAGGATAAAATGGAGAGGAGAAGGATAAAGTACACTGCCTTGCGTTCCTTGAAGGAAGAAAAAGGCGGGATTATAAATGCAATAATCAAATAGCTAGTAGGGTGACCCTATGGAGAGGAGGACAGGGCTCCTGTATCTTTAACAGGTGCATAGAAAAGAAAATTTCAGCAGGTGTCATTGTTATGCATGCAGCACCTGGTGAAATTCCCTCTTCATCACAACAGTTGAAGCTGCAGGAACCCTGCCTAGCATGGCCAGATACAAAAGAGGGCAGGGCTCCTGCAGCTTTAACTGTTGTGATGAAGAGGGAAATTCACCAGGTGCTGCATGCATACAAATGACACCTGCTGAAATTCCCTTTTCTATACAACTGTTAAAGATACAGGAGCCCTGTCCTCCTTTTCGTATGGTCATCCTAATGGCCGGGGATCCAACTGACTGACCATGTCCTGGGCTGGAGGCGTGAACTCGTCCAAACTTCCTCCCGGTTTGAGAATAAGGGGGGTTTGCACAATGCCAGGCCCAGCTCTAAATTGGGACCAGTGAATGGCTTGATCATTTGGGTGCATCCAGACATGCAGAGCTGTGCTGGCTGCTCAGGATGTTTCACTTCTCCAGTTTTATGGCGTTGGCACCTGGCGTTCTTAGGCAGTTGCCTGGGACTTAGCACCCTGGAGGGGCCCATTGCTAGCCTCGTTTTGTGCCTTCCTTATTAATTTGTGCCTTCCTTATTAATTTTTTTCCCAACCCTAGCACTCCCAAGTAGGGCCAAGTGGCTGGCTTGAACCGCCATTTAAATGTCCCACCATGCTCTCCTTGCTGTGGGGCATTCTGGGAAATCTAAATGGCAGCCTCCAGCATCCAGTGCTGCTCAGAGCAATACTGCTGCCTGCCATCTCTATTAGGTAAGCCCGCCAGGGCCTACAAAGAGAGGAAGGGCTCACTGGAAGATACTTTGTCCAAAGCTCCTCAAAAATAGAGCCAGCCCTGCATGGAGGATCAAAGCAGGTGACCCAAGACCTCTGTTCTACTCCCGAGTCCCTCCCTTGAGGTCAGGGGTGTTGAACATCGTTCAGCCTGAGGCCTGAATTCCATTTCCAGGGTTGCTCCTGGGGGCCATGTTCCAGTGGTGGGCAGAGCCAAACCACCAGCAGATTTTGGGGTAAAGCTCTTACTGATTGCAGCTAAGCCTTAGGGGAGGCATGTCAACCTTTTAGGATGGGGAAAGAACTGCATAAAAGCCGGGAAACCCCCAAACCGTGGGGAGTTGGAGGAATGGGCAGCTGGCCTTCTGGATTTGGCCCCAGGCTTGGGGTTGCGCACACCTGCATTAGATGGCGAAAACGGGCGAACTCCACTAGGACATGCCAGTTCTATAAACACGCAGGCCGTTGTGCGCTGGCTGACACATCCTCCCTCTTTTCGTCTCGGACCCAGGCTCTTCGCCAACCCCGTACGACTTCCCAACGCCCGCTTCTTCCAGTCGCAGCTCAGCCACGGATGATTTCTGCTACGTCTTCGTGGTGGAGCTGGAGAAGGGACCCTTCGGCTTGGGGATGGGGCTGATCGACGGCCTGGTAAGCAGCAGCGCCTCTGACCCACCCCCTTTCGAACTGTTGGTCTGCAGTTTTCTCCGTTTTGATCTATTTGTCCACAACCCCCCACCCCAAAATGCACATTTTCATATTTTTGAGCCTACGGGGGAAACGTGCATTTTCGGCTGTAAAAATCTTTGCGTATTTTTTTATTACTAAATTTGCACAAAATTCCAGAAAGTTAGGGGGGAAAGTCCACAAGTACACCCGACTGGGGAAAACCCAGTCTGTTGCAGAATCTGCCAGTGGGATTCATAAAAATCCAGACTCGGTTGATTCTGCTGTGGATTTCTCCAACATCCCTAGACAGCATATGATGAGGCTTTTTAAACGTGCCCTTTTTAGTTTGTTGAAACGGTATGTACGTGGGTCTATAGTTTTAGATTATGTTACTGTATTGCATTTTTAAGGTTTGTAAAACTGTCCATGGAGCTGTGATTCTTGGGCACTATGGAAATGTAATAAATGAAACTGCATTCCAGGACCTAGGTTGAAGGAAGCAGGTTTAGCCATTTTATTTTATTTAAAATATTTTTTAGGATGACTGTCAGGGTGCAAAACGCTGTCCCAAAGGGGCTCACAATTTAAAAAACAGTACAACAAAACCTTAAGAGACCAGTTGCTCGAGAACACAAGCGGGACAGTGCCGTTGAGCTTGGGTCCTGCTTGGCCCCTGTGGGAACAAAATCCTGGACTAGATGGGGCCTTGATCTGATCCAGCAGAGCTCATTCTCAGGCCATCACACCTCTTCGCTTCCCAGAACAGAACAGCACGGTTAGGACAGTAGCCTTGCAACTTACACAAACAAGAAACAAGTGCCAGAGAAATGTTATCTGAAGGTATGGAGCCTCCATAGCAATCCTTTCTCTTGCGCCACGGATTAGATTATGCAGTGGGAGAAATCCCATCTGCGGAAATGGTCTCTCTGGGGAAGACCTTAAGAACCGGTGCTTGCTGAATTCAGCACCGTCTGCCTAACCCTGTCTTCGTTTTAGGGCAACTGTGATGGGGTTTATTTGGCATTGCTGCCTCCCGTTAAAAAGGCAGTTAGCAGAGAAAAACAACGGGCGAGATGGAATGATCGTTTACCAGTCCCACGTGTGCACACAAGGCTATCCCCGTTAAAAAGGAGACCATGCTTTTTAGAGAAGAAAGAAAACAGTTTTACTGACAAGTATTCTTGCAAATTAGATGCAGGTATCTGCCCCAAACCTTGAGCCATTTTTTCTTGAACCTCCTCTTTTTCTTTTCTTTTTTTGCTTCTGCAATGCCAAAACTTTGCCGCTGACTCCTCTTTTGCTTCCCCCCACAACCTGCCCCACAGCACACCCCCTTGAATTCTCCCGGGATCTACATTCGGACTCTGATCCAGGACAGCCCCGCAGCAGCCGACGGGAGACTCTCCATCGGGGACCGCATCCTGGCTGTCAACGGAACGAGCCTTATTGGTTCGGATTACCAGAGGTAGGGGAGGAACAGTGCCAACAGGTTTCAAAGTAGCCAAGAGGATTTTGGGCAACGGATTTTAGCGTCAGGGACGGTTCCAAGCTCAGTAGCCTACACCTGCCGGGCAAGGTGGTAGTTTGTCCCCTTTCAAACTCCTTCCGCTGCAGAATATTGAATGCCCTGGAAGCGGTTCTGATTTTAGACCATTACCATTACTCCCAGGGCTGCATACACCCCGTATTACAGAAATTAAAATTCTGCACCCAGAAAATATGAAGTACACAACCTTTATACAGGGACGGGGAACTTCAGGCCCAGGGGCCGAATGGGGCTCTTTTGGGAACAAAATGTGGTCCTGCTGAGGGCCAGAAGTGTCCTTCTGATGCCCCCCAAATGACTAGGCTCTCTTTGCTGGTCACCCCCCCTCTATTGAGCAGTTTCCCGGCTTTTGTGCAGTTCTGTCTCTTTTCCAAATTGTTGAAATGTTTCTCCTAAAGCTAGTTACGGGTGGTAAGAGGTTCAAGCGAAACTATGGTGTTCCAGTTTGTCTTTTTGGCCCCTCCCCTTTTGCCTTTGGCCCCGCCCACTACTGGACCGCGGCCCCCGAGAGCTTCTCTGAAATGGAATCCGGCTCTTGGGTTGAAAGAGGTTCCGCACGCCTGGTCTGTACACTCTGCAATAGGGAAAGTTTGCACAATTGATCCTGGCATGAGCAGGGGGCAAAAGGCTTTTGCCAGGCATTTCTGTCCCACTCCTGAAATCTTATTTCAGCCTTCCTTCTAGCTTGGGAGAATTTAGCATTGCCCATATGTTTTCAAGCATACTTTGGCATCCGTATGGACTAGAAACTTGATTTTAAAAAAAGAAAAGAAAGCTGGGACTTTTAGGAAGCCCAATTCCACACCTTAAACTCTGTTTTGGTGCTGCTGCAGAATCACAGCAAGGTTGGTGGGTGGCGAATGTCTGGGCAGCCTGGATCCAGCCAGACTTCAGCAGATGTTGGAAGGCTGGGGAAACGCTTTCTGCCCCCCACGCCCTGGCCGCAACTCACAGCGTATCAAGTACATTACTTCAAGGCACTATGTCCGTATTCTACCACACCTTGAGTCCAGGGCCCGGTTCATACATGCACGTTCGCCTGATAACCGTGGCATCAGGGAAAGGCCTGCATGTGTGAACAGGTCATTGCAGCTCTACCAACGCAGAAAGAACTTTCCTGTCGGCATCAGCTGCCGTGCTTTTCAGTGGAGCTGGTTTGCACGTTCAGCTGATGGAGAAATCAAGCGACGCAGGTGCACGTGTGAATCGGCTCGAGGTTTCTCTCACCCACTTCTGGCCTTCCCCACCCTTTCTTCCTTCCTTCCTTCCCCTTTAGTGCTGTCGACCTCATCCGATCAGGGGGAAAGAAGCTGCGGTTTCTGGTGGCCAAGTCCGACCTGGAAGTCGCCAAGAAAATCAGCTACAGCTCTTCTCCTTCCCCGTAAAAACCACCCGCTCCGAAGATCCCCTCCGTGTTCTCCTCCGTCAAGGATGCTGCCTCAAGGGCAACGAAGCCGGCCAGCGCCATGGGCGGACGACAGTCCTGGAACGGCACCTGGTCAGAGCAGGGGATGGGCAGGGGAGGGGCATATGGGCTCTTGTGTCTTGCAACAAGAGGAGCACCAGCGCATGTCTCCAAAGGCTTTCCAAGAAGGGGGCAGAAAGCGTGACCTTCCATCAACTTGTCATGAGCGCACAGGCTTAGAACAAGCCAAGCCAGGTTCCATCTCAAACTTGCAAGCTGTCTGTGCCACACAGAGCCCTTTAAATCCCAGGGTCGCCCTTCCTGTGTCACGCAGGCTGCTCCTCCTCTTTGCTCCCTGCACTCTGGACGGTCCTAAATTTGTTGGAACTGTCGGGGTCAACAATCCCGTGGCTCAAGCAAGCGAACTTCAAGGGCCTGTCTGGTCGGCAGGTTCTGCCACTCCTCGTCGGAAGCTGGAGCATTTAACGACGGCTGCGGTCTTGCGTTTTCTGCTGATCTCCTCTGTACTCGGCTCAAAGGGCCTCTTCGCTGCCTCCCACCGTGGGGTGCAGAAAGGAAAAACTGCATTGGGGGGGGGGGGATGTAGGAAAGACCCCCCTCCCTTTTAAGTCACAAGGGACTATACTGATACATGGGGGAAGGTGGGTTACTAAAACAAACAAAGAAAGTTGTGGGCTATTCAGTTATAGCAGTCAGTTTGCAAGTTGAGCTTTAAAGGGCTGCCAGGATCGCTGCCTCTGATCTTAAATAGAGAGAGGCTCTGTGCTTTTATGCCCACAGCATAACAGGCAGAAACCATCAGACGTAGCATATGGAAGTAACTTTACAAGTCTGCAGAGTTAGAATATCAGATGAGGATACAGGGTGGTACGGGTTCAAATCCCCAGCCAGCCAGGAAATATATTCATGCCAGTCACACACACTCAACCTAGCCTTACTCACAGGGTTGTTGTGATGTTAAAGTAGAGCAGGGGAAGGAGAGAGAGAGAGAGACCATTTTTGGCATCCCAATCCCCTTGGGAGGTAGAAATGCAATCTATCAACAACACGAGTGAGTGGTTTTAAGTACTTCTAAATACTGTTTCTCAGCATGGAGGTGATGGGTGAGAAATTCACCAGCCGATTTCTGCCTGTCATGCAGCTCTTAAAGGAGCAGAGCCCCTTTCCATAAAAGCCTTTAGGAGATTGTCTGTTCCCCTGCCGCTCTCTGGGCTCCATATCCCAAGGAGTCTCCCATCATTGAGCGCCACCAGCAGCACCCAGAAGTACACGTTGCCGCCTCATAGGGAGGTGATGACACTGAAATATGCCTGGCCTCAAACCCAAACATTCTCCCTTATGGAACGTCAGATGGTTTGAATTGCTGAGGTCCCGTAGCCAAAAAGAGCGGCTCAGCTCCTCCGCTTCTCTCACGCCAACACTAACACTGTTCGAGTGAGGCAACACTGCCCCTCCGTGGCCGCCTCCTCTCGCTACAAGCCAGAGAGGACTTCTGGAGGATTTCCAGATCAGCCGTTTGCACAGCCAAACCCGATGGACGGACGGACAGACGGGCATTTGTTCCCCGGGCTTCACCCAACCGCAATCGACTCCGACACGGCTACATTCCCCTCTGGTAACAGTGCTGCAGAAAGAACGTCCGGGGGGAGGGGGGGAACATGAGTTTCAGATACTTCGCCGTCACCAATGCATTCCCCCAGCTACCATGGGCCCAGGCGGATCAGGCTAAGACTAAGGGGGAGCCACTGCGTTGACAAGATCCGAGAGAGGAAACTTACGCGCATGGCAAAGCGGGGAGAGGCAGGAGGTTACAGGCCTGTGTCAACAGCCCCTAAACCTTCAGCTGTC
Source organism: Anniella stebbinsi (assembly GCA_029215795.1). NCBI lineage: Eukaryota > Metazoa > Chordata > Lepidosauria > Squamata > Anniellidae > Anniella > Anniella stebbinsi. The sequence continues at coordinate 56,591,110 of JARDYH010000007.1, forward strand.
AGTCATTCCAAACGCACACAGCCAAATTGTAGAGAATGGTTATCTTTGTTGAGCCGCCTAAAGCCCAACACTGGCTACTTTAGGGGCTGGATTAAAAAAAAACACCTTCCCAACACGCTGGGTTGTTTCAGCTGCTTTCTAATTCTCTGCTAGGTGGAGAGGGCTGAGCCCCGCCGGATCAGGCCAAGGTGCCACCTAGCTCCAGCGGCCTCCAAGAGGCTTTGAAGGCAACTGCCCTCCTCTGTTCTTTGCCCCCAAGCGGCGGCTTCTGGACCCGACAGCTCCATTTAGCGGGCTTTGGCTCACAGCGCTGGGCTCGACAGGCCGGGGGTCTGATGCAGTAGCAGGCTGCTCCCTTGGCCACATCATAAGGCAGCAGAGTCTTATGATCCCCAGAGTCTCAATCTACCAAGCGGTCGGAAGCAGGCAGGGCCTCAGATCTACCAGCGCTAAGAACAAAATTTCTTCCTCCCCCTCCACGATCCCGTTCAGGGAACTCGTTTATTAGCTTGCATATAATACCGCCTCCCAACGACCTCCCCGTGAATGGGAGAAGCTACCTTTTTCTAGGCAAAACAGTATGTGACTGGCATTTACCTAAAACGGAAACGCCGACCAGTATTTTCAAACCCTTTCTCACGGAATGAGCATCCACTACGCGTTTCGCCGAAGGATGCCCGTTCGTTCTCAGCAGCCAGGAGGCGCAATGGCCTTCCAACTGTTTTGTTTGTTAATATTGTGCGTCTTCTTTTTAAAAAAATGTATATAGTTATAATATTGCAGAGGATGTTATACGGAACAAGGCCAGGGCAGGTGGGCTCAAACGGCTGCCCTCACTATTCAAGGAAAAAAATGGATGCAATAAAATTAGCAAATGTTCAAATGTCCAGCGACCGTCGTGTCTCATTCGAAGATTCGTTCCATTTATGCAAAATAAATAACTAAAAGATGGGCAGAGGAACACCGGGAAGGGGAGTGCCGACGTTTGCATCGAGCTGGAAGCGAGAACGAATGCCGTTGTAGCAGCCGCTTCCTTTTTCGATCGCGGCGTAAGCTGCACTTCTGAAGCCAGGAGTTGGCAGCTTGTGGTCCTACAACTACCATGAGCCCTCACCATTGCTAGGACTGATGGGAGATGCAGGCCAAAGTGTTTGGAGCGGCGCAGCCTTCTTCTAAGCCACCTTACAAGCCCTGCGTATTTCCTGCTCGCTCTTCCGGAGCAACCAGACCACTGGCTTGCAATCCTGCATGCAGAACCACAAGCCAAGGCAGGTTCTGCAGCAGCCTTCCCCAGCCGGGTGCACTCTAGAGGTTTCGGACTACAACTCCAATATTCCGGACTGCTGGCTGGGCCTGATGGGAATTGAAGTCCAAACCTCTGGGGCTGGCGAAGGTTGTCGTGAAGCCTGGCCAGATCTGGTCTACAACTGCAGTGGAATGAGATGGAAGAGGTACTGCCTTTGCGCCATGGAATGGAACATTCCCCAACTTGGTGTCCTCAGATGTCTGGAACTACAACTCTCAGCATTCCCAACTAGTAGCCATACTGGCTGGGGCTGATGGGAGTTGATGTCCAAAACATATGGAGGGCACCAGGTTGGGGAAGGGTGCCCTCTATATTACAAAGGATGACCGGCTTTGCTCAACATGCTAACACTCAGTGGTTGAGTGTAGGTTACGCCACGGCTACGCATGTTGTCTGAACCCAGTGCATTTTCCACAGAGTGGCTTATTTTTCTCAACAAGCTACCTCAAGAACCCATGGTTTGTTCTTGGGTTGTTCAGTGTGGTTGACAAGCCACCCTGGCTGCGTTCAGGCAACACGCTAACCCACAGTTCAACACAACCACTGAGTGTGGGTTAGCGCATTGTGCGAACAGCTCCAATGTTTTATTTATAGGAGAGTTTGGATCCAGCACGCCTCGTGCCTTCACTGTACTAGGACACAATCTATGGCGATGGGGAAAGAAGTCTGTAAACTGCGTGACCAGTTAAAGAATAAGGGACACCCAAGTACCTGGGAAGTCAGTAAGGACAGGGTGGAATGATACAAAATGACCAGAGAAGGCAAAAATCAATCCAGTTTGGGAGAGGAAGGATGTCAAGTTTGGTCGATTTTACTGCTCTGCATCATCCACAAATCATTTCTCTTCCTAGGGAGTCTCCCACGTGGTAGGGTAACCCTGCCCTATATCTTCCCCCCAACTCTGCCTAATCCCCAAGTCCCAAACGGAAACCACTAAGACCTACCCGCCCTTCAGATCAGAGCTCTGCCCAAAGGACTCAGGTGCCATCACCTCAGCTAGGGGCAGAGCCAGAACCTCCTTCCAACAGCCGGCTGGTCGTCTTCATGGCAAGAGGCAGGGAAACGTGGGTGTCCTGGTGAAAGCGGGGGCTCAAGACCTCCAGCGGGGGGCTCAGCACAAACTGAGCCACGTTGGGCATCTTCAGCAGGCTCATCAGCTCGGTGGCCCGTGTCAGGATCGCATCCGCATCCTCGGCACTGTAGACGGAGGAAATGGCCGGGCTTTGGACGAATGTCCTCATCTTGGACAGGAACAGGGAAACCCTGGGCAGAGACACAAACGGGTTGAAACGAACGAGCAGGGAGCAGGCAAGGAAGGATGCGGGCGAAAAGGTGCCGTTAGAAGCTGCCTCATGCTAAATCGGAATGAAACAATACAGAAGGCAGCAGTTGTAATTACCAAAATAGAATCGTGCTAACCAGCACACAACCGCTAGAATATTAACAAATATCACAAGAACTGGGGTAAACCAACAATATACGTTAACGTATTAATTGTGCCATATCACATTTCAAGCATAGGAATACAATAATAGTATACAGAAACTGAACAAACTGTTTACAATAACCAAGCATAAATAGTTTACAAGAACTAAATAGATAATATACAATGACCTGAACGAAGATAGTTTCCAATGATAACAGAATAGTTTGCAATATTTATTAATATTTATTAATATTCTAGCAGTTGTGTGCTGGTTAGCATTATTCTATCATGCTAAATCGGGTCATTGGTCCATCTAGGCTAGGGATGGGGAACCAGATATTGTTTGTTCATTTATCTACAGTTTTTATAGTCCTGCGTCAAAAAAAATCCCAAGCAGCAGACAATAAAAATACCAAAATGCAAAAGATAAAGAATACCCGAAATATTACAATAGTAGCAATAAAACCCATGGTTGGGCATGCAAGCAGGGAAAGCTGGTTTAAATAAGAGTGTTTTTAGCAGATGCCAAAAACAGAGAAACATCGGCGCATGCCGAACTTTGGTTGGCAAGGAATTCCACAGAGAGGGAGCGAATCCTCTAAAAGCTCCCCTCCAAGTGATCTCATCTTCAGGTCCACGCAGAACCACCCGGAGCCTCATCCGGTGAGCTCAGGGAGCAAACGGTTGATGAGGGAGCAGGCCTGCTCTCAAACATCCTGGTCCCAAGTTTCATAGGTGAGGCGCTCTTCAACTCCCATCAACCCAAACCACACGGCCAACGGTCATCCCTGATCTAGTGTAATATGGACTGTGTGATGAAATGGTGGGTTTTGTAAACATCACAGCCCTTTTCCAGGCCCTGTTATCCGATATCCTGGAGTATATGAACCTTAGAGCTTCTACACCTGGAGCGGGCAACATGCGCCCCCCTCATGGCCTTGAGTGCAGCCGGGCACACGAACAAAACACACATACCGCTGCTATCCCTGCACTGCTGAGATGTGGAGGTGCAGAGGCAAAAGAATTGAAAGGAATTTTTTTTGCTGATATTCAGTGGCAAACATTGAGCTTGTTTTCAAACTAAATGTGTCCCTTGCGTGTCTCTCTAGTGGCTGGCCACCATTTGGGGGGCGGGAGGGGTTGCTGCTGCAAGCAGTGCAGCTCCCAGGGGAATCGGGGGGTTGAAAATTGACCCCCAGAATACCCAAAGTTGCCCACTCCTATTCTACACCCAAAGCACATGTTCGACCTCAAAGTAATACCACCTCCGAACCGAAAGACGGAAAACCAAGTACTGCATGAAGAAACCAGACTGAAGATCCGATCGTGTCCCTCTCTCCCAGGTCCCCGTTTCATACCTTGGGATCAAGTCCTGGCTGCGCGACGCTAGCTTGGTCAGTGCAGTCATGAGGACGGCAACGACGCGGGGCGAGGACTTGGGGATGCTGGCCGAGGGCCGCAGCTGGGTGATCTCAAACAGCATAGCTTCTAGGACGTCGAAGAACTTGTTGATCTGCTCTACCGTGCACCTTTTATCGTGCGACACCGACACGTATTCGCCAATAGCCCACACCTGTTGGCAGACCGGGCCGTTCAGGGAGGGTGGGGGCAGGCATTTCCACACCTACCTTCACAGCCCTAATAGCTAGAAACTTGATAAGGAAGCAACGGATGGGTTTTCTCAATGATAATCCAAAGTAGGGATGTGCACAGCCCTGAAAATCGTATCGGAATCGGAATTAGGACCTGTACCGTATCAGATAAAATCGGACGTCCCTCGAATCGCTTCGGATCCGATTCCGATATGAAAATCGGACATCCGATGCGAGCATCGGATGCCTATTTTCCTCTAAAGGCTTGCGTTGGGGGAAAGAAACAGCTATAACTTCTTTATTTTAAAAGTTAGAGATATGAAACTTGGTGACATTGCAGATGGGATGTTGCTAGTCATGTGTGCCAAATTCCAGAAAAATCTGTGCAAGCATGTCATGGCTATGAAGATTTGAAAGATCGTGTTTCTGGCTTTGACAGCTGTCAAACTGTGATTGATTGATTGATTGAGTCCCTATTGTAAGGCAACTTACAATTCAAAAACTTCCAAAATAAAATGCTTTACAAATGTTGTGTCTGTGTGTGTCTGTAAGTTCACTACATTTCATCTAAGCAGAACAAGAAACAAAAATAACTTAGGGCGCAACCCTATGCATGTTTAGACAGGAAAAAAGTCCTACAACTCCCAGCATTCCCCAGGCAGCATGGGGCATGCTGGGAAATGTAGGATATTTTTCTGTCTAAACGTGCATAGGATTTGCACCCTGAGGGAACATTCCCAGGATCCCCCCATGGAAACCCGGGGAGGGGAAGCGTCCCGCCTTCCGAGGTGCACAGGTTTGTCCTTACCACGTGGGTGAAGATGTCCTCTTTGCTCTGGATATTGGTGACTGTTCCCGAGAACTCCGAAAGCTGCTTGGACAGCTCCACAACCAACGAAGGGTGCCGCCTGCACAGGAACGGCAGCTGGGAGCTCATCACTCTGCCAGGCAAGGAAGACACACGGATGCATTGCGCACAGCACAGAGCGAGGGTTCCAAAACGGCTCTGGGCTCAGGCCTCTCTTTCTGAATACCCTTTCAGAAGAAGAGGTTTCGGGATGACCTGTGCGAGGCTCTCGTGCCAACCGAAGCCTCGCTACGACGCTCAGAACTTTTTCTCCAAACCTTGGACACCCTTTTGCTGCTCTGCATCCTACTGCACTCTTCAAATACTTGAAAGGTTGTTATCACACAGAGGAGGGCCAGAATCTCTTCTCGATCATCCCAGAGTGCAGGACGTCGAATAATGAGCTCAAGTTACAGGAAGCCAGATTCTGGCTGGACATCAGGAGAAACTTCCTGACTGTTAGAGTGGTACGACAATGGAACCAATGACCTAGGGAGGTCATGGGCTCTCCCACACTAGAGGCATTCAAGAGACAGCTGGACATCCATTTGTCAGGGATTCTTCAAGGTGGATTCCTGCATTGAGCAGGGGGTTGGACTCGATGGCCTTATAGGCCCCTTCCAACTCTACTATTCTATGATTCTATGATAACTCTATTTTGCACTGTCCAAATGAATGGAAATACAATCATCACGGTATTGATCACACTGTTCGGATGCATTTACTAGGGCTGCTTTCCCCGTTCTGGGGGTGAAAATTTCTGCTGTCTCGTCCTCTGTCTCTCCCCACTTCAGGTGGGTCTGCACTCACCTGAACACCTCTGCCTTGAAAGCTGGGAGCTCGTAAATTTGGTCGCTCCTCTCCAGCACTGCCAAGACCAGCTTGTTTGCAAGATCCCCATCTGCAAACTGGAGAAGGAGGGAGAATATCCTCTATTCCGGAGTCACAAGCTCTGTGCTCATCCTGTGAACGACTAAAACAAAGATCTACAGGGCAGCTCTACCACCATTTTGGCTTGGTGGCACACAAACCATTTCGCTGCGGTTGACGCTAACCCTGGTTTATTGCTGTAACCTTAGTTAAGATCCCAAATGTACACTGAAATGTTGGCTCAGCTTGCTGCGTTGAACCTTGCATCTGGAAGGCTAGTCACCGGGCGATACCTGTGACAACTGCCTATCGTGCAAGCAACAAGGCTGGAGAAGCACAGAAACTGCTTTAACCATGGTTTGCTTTGGGCACATATACCACAGACCATAGTTTGCAAACATAAGAAGAGCCCAGCTGGATCAGACCAAGGTCCATCTAGGCCAGCATTCTGGGAAATCTACCAGCAGGACATGAGCGCAACAGCACCCTCCCATCCATGTTCCCCAGCAACTTTTTCCAACTCTACAATATCCTTTTTTAGGTGCGGTGACCAGACCTGCACGCAGTAGTCTAAGTGTCGTCGCACCGCAGATTTGTATGAGGGCAGGATGCTATTAGCAGCTTTATTTTCAATTCCCAATTATGCCTAACATGGAGTTTGCTTTTTTCACAACAGCTGCACGCTGGGTCGACATTTTCATTGAGCGGCCCAAAGTTCTCTTTCTTGGTCGGGTCACCCCCAGCTCTGATCCCACCCGTTGGGGAGGGGCTGGAGCTCAGTGGTAGAGCCCCTGCTTGGCATGCAGGAGGTCCCAGGTTCGATCCCCGGCATCTCCAGGTAGGGCTGGGAAAACTCCTGCCTGAAACCCTGGAGAGCCATTCCTGCCCTGGTCTGACTCAATGGGCCTGTTCAGACGGCACACTAAGCCATGGTTAGCCCGCTAACCTTTTTGCAGTAAACGATTAGTGAGTGTGTTTAAACCATGGTTATGCGGCCACCATGGTTAGGAACGGTTCACCCGACATGCTAAACCATGGTTCACATGACACACTAAGCCATAATGTTTAGCACAAAATGTTTAACCACTGTGGCTTAGCGTGTCGTCTGAACGGGATCAATATAAGGCAGCTTCCCACATTCCTATATGTGAAGTCGGGACATTTTGCCTCAATGTGTATCAGTTTACACTTGCTTACGATGAAACCGCATTTACCAGTTTGATGCCCCAAATGGGTAACAGAGCAATACTATGAAGTAAGTCCCAATGTGTTCAATGGCCTTACAGGTAAGCGTAATTCCTGCAGACCTACCTCAGCTACTACCCCAAAGAAGAGATGCAGTAAGACAGGGACGCTCTCGGCACACTGCACGACACGAGGGGAGCTGGCCATGGATCCCAGGAGTCGACGGAGGGGAGCCAAACTGTTGGGAATAAACCAACAAGAGCTGTCAGCTTTGGGGGCACCCTAGCCACTCCCCAAAGCTCTTCCCCTCCATGAAAGTTCTGAGAAACGTTCCTCACTCATTGGAAAAATTAAGGTCAATGACTCCAGGTAGCAGAGCTGGACTTAACTCTGCAAGAGCTGGGATTCCCCTGTTGAAATCTCATCCCTGCTTTGAACTCACTGGATGGATGAGCCACTCATGGCCTCTTCTCTGTAGTAGGAGAATAATTATACATTTAGAGCCCTAAATGGCTTAGGACCTAGCTATCTATGGGACCGCCTGTCTAGTTATCAACCTGCCAGAGTATTTGGTTCTGCAGGAGAGGCCCCTCTCAGGGCACCATTACCCACAGAGGCCCGTTCGTCAGGCACGTATGAAAGGGGTTTCTCTCGTGTAGCTCCCAAACTGTGGAATGGGCTCTCTAAAGGACTACAATTCCCACCCACTTCTCATGGCTTTTAGAAGGGTGTAAAGACTCCTCTCTTTAATTTAGCCTGCAATCCCATCCACGCCTTCCTGAGAGTAACTGAATTCAACAGGGCTGACGTCCAAGTAGACGCGCCTAGGATTGCAACGTCCGCCTTTTGAATTATTTCATCGTTTTAACGCCATTATTATTATTATTATTTACACTTATATACCACCCCATAGCCGAAGCTCTCTGGGCGGTTTACAAAAATGCTTCGCTGGCTTTGATGTTCTTTTTTTCTTTTCTTTGGAAGGCTTTCATGTTTAAATTGCTGTGCAATACCTCGACGGCTTTTTTTGCAAACGAGGCGGTATGTAAATGGTAGCAACAAATAAATGAAATAATACATTTCAAAGATATTGTAAGACTGCCTCAAGAACAGAAATTGGTAGGCGAGTATAAATCCTCCCAACGAAACCAAGCAAATTAGGGAAAAGAGGACTTCATCTCAGCAATACCGTCCTACCTGGCGGGGTCTCCAGGAGCAGACTCGACACGGAGGAGATACTGGAAGAGGCCCCTGTACTCCGGGTGGCGGAGGGCTTCCAGGCAGGTGGCCGGCTTCAGGGCAGCATCCAAGGCAGTCCGCTCAGACATGGGGGTCTGGGCAGACCTAGAGGCAGATTGGAGACACACAGAGACTTGTTAACATCCAGGGCCCAGAAGGGGTTCGGGCGAAGGCAGCCTCCCTTCCCCAACCCTTAAAGCCTGTAAATCAGTACAGGCTGGTGGTTCCAGCATCAGTAGGGTGGTGGATCCGCTCTGGGTTTCAGTCAGAACCAGTCAGAGCTCCAAAGCCTCGCACCTTAAAGAGCTTCTTTAGAGTTCTGGCTAGTTCTGACTGAAACCCAGAGCGGATCCACTTCCCCGAGTCACCAGCCTCCACTGCTGTAAATGCATATTCTCTCGTCCCGTCTAATGTAAATCTTTGCCGCCATGAAATCCACCAATCTGAAGGTGCAGAACAACAGTCCCGGAGGCCCAAATCCAGCCCCCCAGATGGCCTCACACCCCCTTCCCCCCGGCTATGTGAGAGTTTCCCAGCTTTTGTGCAGCTTTTTCCCCGTCGGAAAAGGCCGAAATGCTGCTCATAGGGCTTAGGGACTGGCAGGCAGGAAGAGCTTTAAGCTAAACCACACTGGTATCTTGGCCTCGCCCCTTTTACTTTTGGCCCCGCCCACCACTGGAATGCGGCCCCTGAGAGCTTCTCTGAAAGCGAATCCGGCCCTCGGGCTGCCAGGGGTTTAACACCCCTGCACTAACCCCTGGTCTAGACCTCAAAAGAAAGTGTTCCTATTTGAACAACACATGAACTGCTCCGCCTAGAGGTCCGAAGGCCTAGAAAAGAACATGTTATTTCTGCCGCCCCTTTACTCCTGGACCTCCGCTTCCCGGTCTACACCGTTCTGGCTGGGGCGGCGGGCGCCATAGTTCAAAACCAGAGGCGCCACCCACTGCACGGTGAAGGGAAGTGGCTCGGGCGGAGTTGTGGGGAAGGGCGCCGTTACCTCAGCTGGACATCCAGTGCAGCCGCTAAACATGGCAGGTCGAGCAGCAGGTGAAAGGCCTCCATGGCGGTGTCGGCCCCTAGCAGGGCGGGTAAAAGGTCCCTATACTCCGCGATCAGGGCTGGGCTGTTCCACGCCAGGAACTGAAAGGGGGAAGCGAGATGAACGGGAAGGACTGGGATTGCCCTCCCCGTGTGTCCTGAGAAGGTTCTCGCATGGTGGGCAGAAAGCAGAGCGGATCCAAGGGTCGGGACTGGGGGGAAACCAAAGGCACTCAGCTCTTCCCCATAAGACGCAACTGGTCTTCCTACAGCACTGTCTACACTAGCCTCCTCCAAGCTGGTAGCTTCCAGATGTGTTGGACTCCCACTCCCACTCTCCCCAGCCAGGGTGGCCGAACGGCAGTGGTTCTCCGAGGTCACAAGCCCACCTTAAACCCCGCTGGTTAAGGCTTTTGGTTAAGCAGCAGGGTTCAAGGCGTCCTGTGCGATGCGCTTTGCTAAACCCGGCTCACTCAGACCAGCTGCAGCAGGGTTAACGGCTCTCACCATGGCTTAAAGCGTTGTGTGCGACAGCACGGCTTGTGGTTAGTGCTAACCCCAGAGGACTGCAGTTTCGCTAAGCGCAGAGCCTGAAGTGTTGTCTGAACAGGCCCGATATAAGGCAGCTTCTTACGTCGCCTTCACAGAAGAGAATATGGCTACTGGTCACAATGGCAAAGGTGACCTCCTGTATCAGAAGCAGTTGCCTGGGACAGTGAGCAGGAGGGTGCTGTTGTGCTCCTGTCCTACTTGTGGGCTTCCCACTGGGAGAACAGAACGCCGGACCAGATAAGCCTGATCCAATTGGCTCTTCTCTTACTCTCCTTCAAGCACCAAAGCACGTTTGGGACGACGGGGAAATGCTGCCCGAGACAGTCACCCACACCCAATGACAGATCTGACCCAAGGCAGAGGACACCGGGGCTCCCCTGCTCCCAGGAGCCGCGCAAGTAGTCCTTTGGGCCAGAAACTCCCTCCAGGACCCTCACGCAAGGCCCAGTGCAGCCTCGGCGCACCGTACCTTGAACAGGTTTGGGGTGCTCTGCCGGAAGATGCTGAGGTTCTCGGTGAAAAACAGGACGTTGCGCCTACAGAACTGGACGAACTCGTAGGCCAGCGTGGGGCTGTGGAAAAGCTGAGCGGGGACTTTGGTGAACAGGTGCTTGTAAACCGCTTCGGAGTCCACGGCTGCCGTCTCGCCTGGGTGGTGGGGACAGAGCACAAATACGTGGACTAAGGAACAACTGAAAGGCACAGGCAGCTTCAGGCCCATCGATGAATGGTCCAGCCGTTGGACCATTCGCTGATGGGTGGCACAGCATCCATCGAGGCTGCGCCCCGAGATGGGGAACGTCTGGCCCACGGAGGTGACCCATCCGGCCTGCGGAGCCTCCTTGAATTCCAGCAGAGGGTGGGGCTTCCCTCTCCCTCACCATCCTAAAGACATTCCCCACCCCTGGCCTAGATAGGAAGAAGGAATCGTCCTGGGGAAGTGGAACGCCAACAACCTCTCCTTACTGTGATTCAAGAAGAACTGGGCAATGGGAAGGAGCACCCTGGCGTAGGAGAGATCCCCGCTGACCCGGCCGTGCAAGTTCTTCAGGCAGGAGAGCGAGCGGTAGACATAGGAGGAGTCCTGCCTGCAAACAATGTCCATGATGGTGATGGCTTCGACGAGGCACTGCGTGGAAAAGGAAGGGAATGCCTTGTCAGGAGCTCCCAGGACGGTTCCAAACTCCTGCTAAATCCCAAGACAGGCTCTCCTCTGATGATACTTACAGCTTTTTGCAGCTCCCCATCCACTTTCTTCAGAGTGCCTGGCAGACAAAACAAATCAAACTCAGACTCTTTACGGCTGGGGTGGGAAACTCTCAGCCCAGAGGCCGCGTGTGGCCCTCAGAGCCAGCATGCAGCCCCCAGTAGACTGCCCCCACAAAAGATAATCTCTGAAAGGAGGAGGCATAGGTCAGGCGAGAGAGCCCCTGCTTTGCATGCAGAAGGTCCCAGGTTCAATCCCCAGGCTTCTCCAGAAAGGGCTAGGGAAGAATCCTATCTGAAATCCCGGAGAGACGATGCTGCCAGCAGTGTCGACAATACTGGGATAGATGGGAGCCATGGTCTGCCTCAGCTTCCTATGACCCCAGTGTAACTTTCAACAAGTTGTTGTTGTGGTGTCCATTTCCACATCTGGGAGTTAAAGTTCAACACGCCTAGAATTCACCGGGTTGGGGAAGACTGACAAAGTCCTTCTCACGCACAAACGGCTCCTTTTGTCAGCGGCCTCCAAATGGTCGCGTCTGCTCGTTCCTTTAAGCCAGACATCCCCATCCCGGTGCCCTCCAGACATTTTGGACTTCAATTTCCATCAGCCCCGGCAAGCATGGCCAAGGACCATGGCCGTGCAAGTTGCGGCGTGGGGAAGGCTATAAATATGGGAGGGAGAAGGAATAAAAAGAGAATGCAGCCACCCCAGATTCTGACCACAAGACGGGTCGAATTCCCCCAACCCCAAATAAATGACTCGAAGACTCACGGCGGTTGCTCTGCTCTATAAGTCGCTGGCAGTATTCAAAGGCCTTCTCCCTCAAGCGCTCCTTCGGAGGAAGCAGACGACTGGAAGTGGAGGTGACGGAGACCATAGACACAATAGAGCCGTCCACCTCCGACTTGTCATCTGCAAGGAGAGAGAGAGAGAGACGAGATGGGACAGGCAGAACAAGCCATGTTTCCCAAACACCTGACGGGTGGGAGACACGTTCCTTCTGAACTCAAATCGAAAGCACCGTTCGCCCTCATTGAGCCCCCTCCCCACAAAAACACCACAATGTGGTGGAAAAAAAACCTGACTTCAGAGGAGCTGATCCACCACACTCCCTGCAGGGCTGTTCAGACAGTACACTAACCCACACCCAGTGGTTGAGTGTGGGTTGTTTTGAACCATGGGTTAGCGTGTTGTCTGAATGCAGCACGTTTTTCACAGGGTGGGTTATCATGCTGTCTGAATGCAGCCAGGGTGGCTTTTTAACCACACAGTGGCTCAATTCGGACGGCACGATAGTCAATGGTGGGGTAATAATCAACTTTACAATTGTTCATCTAGGGGGTACTCCCCACACAACATGGTAATAAATAATCAACTGTGGTGTGGATTAGGATCAGCGCTGAGTTGACTATGGCAGTTGTTTTGACACGATAGTCAAAACAACTGATGATTGTTTCCCCCACCCCAGTGGTTTATTGTGTCATCCGAATTGAGCCACAGTGGTTTGTTAACCACCCGAATCAACCCAGCAACAAACCATGGGTTCTCAAGGTGGCTTGATCGAGAAAAAAAGTGGTCAACAAGCCACCTTGGCTGTGTTCGGACAACAAGCTAAACCATGGTTCAACAAACAAGCCATGGTTCAAAAGAACCCACTAACTGTGGGTTAGCGTGTTGCATGAATAGCCCCTGCATGAGTCCTTGGTATGTTCTTGGGAGGCAACTCTACTGCTTCTCTGTATTGACAGCGACTGAACGAGTCAACCACACTGAACGCAGGAATATGGAGGAACGTTTCTGCTCCCAGGTGAGGCTGGTTGGGAAAGGGTAAGGCCAGAAAAGCCAATCGTCCAGAGAGGCAACAGTCAGCCTCCTCTTGAGTCTTATGGGAGTCACACTTTCACTCATTTCACTTACGTTTCGCTCCTGGTGCCCAGTTTGCGAAACTACCAGCTTATGGAGTGTGAATATCGCACCTTATTCAGGCCCCGCAAATTGCACCTAGGTCTTGAAAGGAGGCCCACAAGGCACATCATCACTGATTTATGAATAACAGATACATAAATAAATAACTCCCTATCTTGTCACAGAGTGCACAGTTCAAATCCTTGTTCAGCCAAAGCGATTGAAAAGTCACGCTTCTGCTACTTTGAGTCCCCCCACCCACCCCCATCCAAGACCTCACCTGAATTTGGAGTGGTTGTTCCATCGCTTCCATAACACAGGAGCCACTTCTGCAGCATGGAGAATGCCTGCATGTTGAGCCACTGGTCCTCGGTGTAATAGTGGCCGACAGAGAGCACGGTGAAGAAGTCAGTGGTGACCGTGCCATCCACTTCTGTGATGGGACCAGGCTGCGGGGAAGGGGAAAAGGCCAGTCAAGCTGCAGAATTTTCCAAGCCACAATTCGGCTGAAAGCCAAGAAGCAGCATCCCCCAGTCCAGGTTTAAATGCAGGGAGTCTTTTACTCTTGGGTGCTGACATCAGACTGAAGCTCCATCCCATCCAACAGCCTAATTCACACGGCAGCTAACCAGATGCCTCTAGGAAGGCCACGAGCACCTCTCGTTGATGCATAGAGGTTAGGCAAATGTACATCAAAATGGACTGCATTGGTTTGGGAAAAGGAGTTATTATAGGGATAAACTTTGCATTGGAATACTCTTTAATATTTACTGATGTACATGTTCTTTTAAATTATCTTCCTGCTTCCTGGAAGTTAATGCACAGTCGTCATAGGATTCTCCGTGCCCCTTTAACAGCTAAAAGACTGACGTTACCACACTGGAAGGATGAATCCTCATCTCCTATAATGCAATAGACTGAGGCCTTAATGTCGCTTTCAACTTTTGAACGGGTGGTATATAGGCAACCACTTGCAGATGGATACTTATATGGACGTTTGGTCTGTCTTCGTTAAAGCTTATGTATAATCTCTTTTATTCTTTTTAGAAAGCTGTCTTTTCATTCATATATACAGATATACACATATACATTTTACAATTTCACATGTATTAACTGAAATTGATATATTCAATCACATCAAGCTATTTTGCTCTTTTCCTTTGTTCTATTGAAATTTACAATAAAAAAAATAGCTTTTTTTTTAAAAAATGGACTGCATCGTTCGTTCTGGACACTTTATTTTCCCACATGGAATGTGGACCAATGTCAAAGGAAATGTCCAAACATTAACAGGGGAAAAGAGAAATAGATTGTCACCAAAACATGATCTCCTCCAAATGCCCCCATGTACTGCACCCATGGAATGACTGGGTCTCAGCTCCTGTGACTGCAGTTCCACACCTGTCTTGCTCTGGGGTTGAAGAAGCCTCCCGAGGACTGGGGAACTCCCTGCTGGACGCTGGCATACCTGAGCCAGTCCACCATCCTCTTGCTGAGTAGATTGATCTGATCTGTGGATCCAAAGCAATCAGGAAGACAACAAAGAGAACATCCATCCGTGAATCCTGCAAGTCCTGGACCCTGCTCCTCTGCCTGGCTCTCTTCCACCTGGCCTGTAGCTAGGGGCAGGGAATGCATTTTCCCAGCAATAATACGGTGCTCCTTGCTGTAATGCAAAGCATTTTGGGGCAGCTTGGTTTTGAATGGGCAATGAAGACCCATTTGCTTTACGAAAGGCCTTCTCCTGGCGGAGATGGTCAATATGTTGATATGGATCAACACAGCTGCTTGGAACTCTCCTTTCAGGTCATGACAAGTGTGTGACCCCCACAGCCCCAGCAGGCCGCCAACTTGGCCTACAAGGCCAAAAACGTTGTGCGCATCACAGTCATAGAATCATAGAATAGTAGAGTTGGAAGGGGCCTAATAAGGTCATCGAGTCCAACCCCCTGCTCAATGCAGGAATCCACCTTAATGTAGGAATCCACCTAAAATGTTCAGGGCTTCGTAAGCATTCCCTCATGTAGCTTCTAGGATTTCGTGCATTTACCTTCGTTGAGGCTTGTTGGTGCAAGGCTGATGGCCTTTGACAGGAGGGGGAGAAGGTGCCGCGCATTCTGACCTTCAGGAAGTCTGCCTTCAAGGACTTTCACCACGCGCTGCACCACAGCTTCTACGTCCGTCTTTTTATTGCCCTTGGGATTAAAGCAAACAGGTGAACGCTCAAGATCAGAACTCTAGGAAGCTTACCAGAAAGTCATTTGAGTTCTGGCAATGTATTTTGCAGCCTGTGTGTACACCTAAAAAATACCTAATGAGCTGGTTTGGGCATCATGGCAATTCCACTTTCTATCAACAATCCAGGAGTGCTCCATTCCTGGATTGTTATCGTGAACATCCGAACTCAGAACTCTAGGTAGTTTAGGAGTTAAACAACCCAAAGTTAATGCAACAACAAACCATGGGTGAGTCTTCAGTTAACTCTGGGATATTTAACCCTAAACAGCACAGAGTTTCTAGGTTTAGACGTCACAATAACAATCCAGGAACGGGTATCTCTGGGTTGTTGATTACAGTTGAGCGGAAGCGATGAGCGTGCAGGAGGCAAAGCATTCACTTGCTGTGGCCCCACCAATTTCTGGGTTAAACAGCCCAGGAATTGGCCATGACCTGCAATCCAGGTTAATGTGTAAAGGGGCCCTTTAGTTTTCAGTGGATTTCCAGAATTTGGTAAATTCTAGATTTCACCACATGGGGGAGCCTTTTAAAAAAAAATTGCAAAGAAGGAAAGTCATTCAACAGTGACTTCACTGTGTACAAATTCTAAGTGTGTAATGGGCCATAACAGAAAGGAAACTACAAAAACAAAGAATCGAATTACAGACGTTCCAAGAATACAGCTCACTTACCTGGGCTAGTGCGATAGAGAATGTTAGACTCAAGAGCTTGGTGTCTTGGATCTTATCCCAAGACAGAGATAAATTGTTGCAAAGAGACATCTCTCTCAAGATGGCAGCACAAAGGATCTGGACCTGCTCTGGGGACTTTGGTAAATGTAGCACTGCCTGTAGAAGTTCCACAAATTTGCCATCCAACCTGCAAAAAAGTAATCACGCTAATCAGCAGGATTGTGGCCTTAATTTAGTAAACAAAAAAGTATGGAATACTCCTTTTATGTGCTGTATATATGTCTGAAAATCTTTTCTCCTTTCCTCTACTGCCCCTACAGAAGCCATAAAGAGATGAAATGAAATATTTGATTAGGAAAAGGAATGAAATAAAGTGCAGTTTGAATGCTATGGTGAAACAATTTCAAAGCTTCACTTCTACATTGTTTTTATTAGAATACTTGAACATATTTAAAATGTGATTACTCAGTAGCATACAATTCCTTTAACACACGAATATAAGAACAGCCATGCTGGATCAGACCAACAATCCAGCTAGTCCAGCATTCTGTTCACATAGTGGCCAACCAGCTGTTAACCAGGAACCCTCAAATTCACATTATTTTGATTTTAAGAAAAAAGATCAAAGTCACTGAAAAGGATGGACAGACCCTTTAAAAGCTCCATCATATGTACTTTGTATTCTGTAAAGGCAGAAACATTCATGTTCACATAATATTCCCAGGTGGTTTAAGACATAGACCCTTCTGCTTAAAAAAAGATGGAAGATTTTTTCCCCTAAAGCCAAGAAATCCAATATCTATAACCTAAAAGGAAACAAGCCCATTACAAATTGCATCTTTGCAGAATCACCCATGTCATTTTGTTAACTGAGCTATAAAAATACCACCAGCATCTGCTTGGACCAGACAAGATCAGCATTTTTGCTTTCACTCACTTCTGACTATACTTAGTGGCTGAGACAATAAGGAAGAGCCTTTGCAAGCAAGCAATAGTTTCGGTCCCCAAGTCTTGATTTTGCAGGTAGCCCATGATTCGAGAAGTGAATTGTTTCAGTTCTTCATCCTGGATCTCCCTAAAAGGAAAGAAGAATGCTCAAGAAACCCCAATTTTGTGCAGAATTCCAAGCTGGATCTTTGTCAACCAACCACAACTGGGTTCTTTTGTCACAGGCTCCATGGCAAAGTACATGGTTTGTATATATAAGGCTCCAATCCCTGGCTGTTCCACTCAATGGATTTTATGTAGCAGGGTGAGGAAAGACTTTGTCATAGCCCTGAAGATACACTGTCAATCAGGTCAGGTAGCACAGGGCTAGATGAATCAATGGTCAAACTCGGGACATGTTATAGTCTTATAATTCAGTTATGAAAGACCAGCAGTGAGGGGGCAATAAAAATATCAGATCCTAATTTTGAAGGTACCTCAGTAAAGTGGAAATTTCCAAGTTTCTCAGTTAAAAGATTGGGATGGGGGGGCACAGATTTATTTTTAAAGGTCCATCAACATAAATTTGATACATCACACACCCCAACACAAAATTAGCTTCCTGAAATTATAAGTGTTTCCAGCAACACAACATTGAAGGAGGGGAAGGGGGGGACAGGAATTGGAAGCCAAATGTTGAGAAATCTAATGGAAGAAATACAATAATGGAAATGATCTTAAAACTAGGATCATTCCAACATCAGTTGAAACCTACAAACCTCTAATTCTGGACCTGTAGTCATGTTACCCTGTTACAGAAAACACAAAAGAGTCTTGCGGCATTTTAAAGGTAAATAATAGATATTGTGGCTTAAGTTTTTATTATCTTCGTCTGTGTGCACACACAGAGAGAGAGATCATCTGCACTGTCTGGCAGCAAATCACAGGTTAATTAGGAACTAAATCATAGGGTTAATGTGGGTTGTTTAACCCATGATTAACCCGTTGTATCTGGGTTCGCATATCATGAAATAGCCTGATTGAGCCAACCGGAGGTTGCATATTCAAAATTGTGGCAGAGGTCTAGGTGGGTTTGTGATCACTTTGAACGTTTTGGCATTATTGCTTCACAGTAAGCAAACACTTTGGGAATCAACAGCACAATCCTATAAATGCTTGCTCCAAAATTAGCCCCACTGGGGCTTACTCCTTGAGAAGCGATCCTTCTCTGGGAGCCCCCGCCAATGGAAGTGAGGTGGGTGGATGCTAAGAAGAGGGCCTTCTCTGTTGTGGCACCCCAGGTGTGGAATGAGCTTCCCAAAGAGGCTCGCTTTGCGCCTACAGTGTGTGCTCTTTCCGGCGCCAGGTGAAGACTTTCCTATTTTCCCAGCTATTCTAGCCTTTCAGTTTCTCTTGTTTTACATCTGTTAATGCATTTTAAATCCTTGCGCTGTTGCTGGGTTTTATGCGGTTATTATTTGGCATTTTATACCGTGGCTTTAAAGGTTTATATTACACATTATCATGCTGCATTTTATGGTTTCAATTGTTGTGAATCTCCCTGAGAGCTTCAGCCATTGGATGGCATAGAAAGGTAATACATACATAAATAAATAAATAGAAAGATACAGAATTGCAGCCTAAGATTTTTTTAAAAAACAAACACACACCAGTGTGCAACTCTCCCGTGGCCTTTTCTGCTTGGCAAGCATCAGTTCCAGTTTCCCTCATCCCACCCAACTCTCTGCTCAGCGCCTGCCAAAAAGGAGATGGGCAGAAAATCTCATATATTCATGTTTATCCTCCTCCTCCTACCTGGCCTGGCGCAGGAAGCTTTCCGTCCCCGCTGTGTACATCCTGTCACTGCCTCCCTCCCCACAGCCAAAGCTTCACTCGAGAGAAAAGCAGAACGAGAGAACTAAACTAGCCCAAAACATCACTTGACGCTCTTCCTCCTTCTATTCGCCGTCCATTTTCCCCACGGGTCACTTCTGAGCATGCGCGTAGGTCCCTTCCTCAAAGCCGCCCGTGTAGAAACCGCCTCCCTAAACACCGAAGTTCCGGCGGCGCATTGAGGCATTCGCGTAAGGGTGTTTGTTATAGAAGGAGGGGGGACATCCCATAATTACCAGTAGGGACGTTGTTGGTTGAGTGACGGCAGTTAAGCTTATCAACCTGGGTTGGTGGGGGAGAAATAAAATGAAGGGATGAGGAGAGTTGACACAGAGGACTAGGAGTTTGAGCCTTCTCCAACCTGGTGCCCTCCACGTGTCTTGTACTACAACTCCCATCAGACCTTGCCAGCATGGTCAGTGGTGGGGGAGTGGGGGAACTGTAGTCCAAAACATTTGGATGGCAGCAGGGTGGGGAAGGCAGCTATAAACATTTACCTGGAAGTAAGTCCCATTGAACTCTGCAGGGTGCATGCATGTATGAATTCAGGTTGTTAGGCTTTCTTCTCTCTTTTAGGGCACAATCCTATGCATGTTTAGATGGGGGGGGGAAGTATCCAGCTGGCTGGGGAATGCTGAGAGTTATAGGACTGTTTTTTTCTGTCTAAACATGCATAGGATTGCCCCCTTTGTTATTTATTTGCCACATGTGAGCGCTGTGTGTGTGCTCTTTTCTGTTCAAAGGGTTTCTTGAGATGTTCCTTTGCAGATTTCCACCTTTGTGAAATATTGAGAAACGAATCGTAAAGGAAATAAGTTATTTATCATCATCATTACAATACCTTGTGTTCCATTCCCCCCCCCCTTCTTTTTTTAAAGGAAGAATTTCAAAACACTGGTAATGTGCCCTATAGAACAATGCCTTGAGAAGATTAAGGGCATTTAAAAAAAAATGGCTGCATGGTATGCATTCCTACTTGAGAAGAAAAGTCATTAATGTCTCCACATCAGAGCTGCTCTGACTGCTAACAAGCCCCAAACGTCTTGTGGTGATAGGTAGCAGAAAGATTTCATCAAGAAGGCATGCTATCAAAGTTAAGTTTGCTGGCATTTCCCTGAGGTGTGCAAGCATTTGTCAGCTATTAGCATGAAGAAATTGGGAGGAAGTCATTACAAGGAAGCAAAGCTGTCTGTTCTCCACTGAACTGGATAATACCTCTACCCCATTTCCAGTCAGAAATTCATCACCCATCAGGTAGAAACTGACAGGTGTCTGAGCAAAGATAAATCTGTACATAGGTTTGGGAAATGCATAATAGATTCAAATGTTCCTAAAATAATAGGGAAGAATGATTAGCTGCAGATAAATAAATAAATAAATGTCCCTATTGCTTCACCCTTTAATTGATGCAATTGCTTTGTTCTGTTTTTTGTTTTTTAATTAGAAAGACATGAAAGTTGAAAGCCAGAATAGTGTAGCTATTAAGAGCTCTGAGTCACAAAGTGAGGACTATAGGCAGTGTAGCCTCTTACACATCACCCCAAAAAGAGGAAATGGCTCACCAAAATGAAGGCACAGATTTGCATATAATGTGTGTGTGCTAATATAGATGTGTAGATGCCAATTTGGAACTAATTTTGATAATGTAATCAGATATGCAATACACCTCATCCTAGTGGTGCTGAGACCACGTGACCTGTGGGCCTGCTCTGTCTGCTGTCCAGGTGCTACCTGTGGGTGGGCAATTTCAAGGCACCTGGGCTCTCCTTATGTCTTTTTATCTCGAATGGCTGGCTGGGGCATGCTGGGTTTGTAGGTCTTTTTCTGTCTAAACATGCATAGGATTGCACTATAAGGGCCCTACTCCTGGTGGTTTCCAAGTGGATCTCTGACTTGGGTTGCACCATCAAGTGAACCTCATCCTGCACCTCAGTGGTAAGGCATGAGAAGGGAGAAGGTGTGTCCTCAAGTTTCCTGGTCCCACGTTGTCCAGGGCTTTGTAGATCAATAGAAAAATGTTAAACATGGGCCGATAGCAGACGGGCAACCAGAGCAGAACTTCAGCGAACTTCAGGTGCCGGTATGGAGTGGCACCTGACAACAGCTAGGATCTGTTTTATATCGTTATCGTCTTTGCCGCTCACCTCCTCCTCCTCCTCCTCCTCCTCAATCAAACAGGTTCAGAGACTTAACCTTTTCTGTTTCTTCATATTATGACCAGGGCTCTCTGTCGCCTCAGTTGATGCTTCTTACAGCAAATTGCCTTTTTAAAAGATTGTAGAAGGATTTGATCTGCTAGTACTCGATTAATGAGATTTCATGATTCTCACAGAGCAGTTGTTTTTTAATCAACCTGCCCGAACGCAGCAGGCATCAAGTGACATGCCCTCCTCTCTTTGGCCTGCGGAGTCTCTAGGACGCGGATCTCGCCTACGAGCCAAGAGCACTCCGTTAGGAGTCCAAATGGCATCTCAATTACGGGGCTGAATTAGGTAGCTTGGCTACCTCTAACCTAACGCGACTCGTGATTTTGGAAATATCGGGACACTGAAATCACAAAGGGGGGGGGAAGGAAACCCACTTGCTATTAACATCCTTCTGGGTGAGCTAAAATCAATGTACCCAGTGAGGATGGCAATGACTAAAAGGGAAATCGCTCTGTAGTTATGGTGCCCACTCCCGCATCGCCCCAAAAAGAAGACATGCATTACCTCCCCTCCAAAAATGACACTAATTTGCATAAAATGTATGTATTATCCTTTCTGCAAGGAGCTCAGCATACATGGATCTTCCCCCTTACCCAAAGACTTTTCTCCTCACAACAACCTTGTGACGTAGTTCAGGCTGAGAGAGAGTGGATAGCCCAGGTTCTGTAAGCTTTGCAGACTACCGGAGATTTGAGCCTTGGTCTCCACCGGTTAAGTGCCATACTTTAAACACTGCATGACATTGGCTTTCGTACACCATTGTAAACAAAAAAGAAAATGAAAAACCTGTGCATTGAATGCTGAAGTCACGTTTCAATTAGAACCAGTCCTATGAATTGACAATGTTTACCAGCTACACTGCACTGCAGCAACACACTTTGTTTAATGGTTTGTAAATTTCATCCAGAGAGGGGTGAAAATCACTCATTATATTGTACCATAGATTCTAAATTAACAATTGTCCTGCCCTATATAATATATATTAAATTAACACAGGGAGATATTCCTGTACTAGAGAGTTTATATTTTGTTCAAGATTTCAAATCACACTCCTATGTCTTGTGGACCACGATGGCGAACTAGGGTAGGGGGAGAAAGACTAATACTATATAGAACTAGCTTTGCGGCATCTGATTGCGTCTTCAGCCATCCTCTCTGTCAGGAATTTAAAGTTCATATAAATGCAAAGCATGTTTGCTAGGGATGGTTTTATTTCAGTGTCTTGACACTTGTAAAAAATTTACAGCTGGATTTCTCACACCGCCAGGCAGAAAACTTTCACACATTGTCATAGCTCATCAACTAGAGACTAGAAAGAATGTTGTCTAAAAACTACTATCCAGTGTTTTATAACATCAGAAAATGACTGACAGCTTTTAAATCCCTTCATGTTAATCTCCTTTCGATTGGAAGATAGAATTGTATACAAAATTTTTATTGTATCTCTGAGACAGATGTAACACCAAACCATGCTTTGGTGTTGCATGAATGAGCAGTTCAACTTCAGGATCGCATGTTTTCTCCTTCCCTGGCAGTGCGTGATTCTGTCTTTTTCCCTGATCTTGGTTTGCAGCAAACAGAAGTTGGCCATTTAATCCAAACTAACAAACTGTGGTCCACTGTGCACTTTCCCCCTTGCAAACTGGTATCAAGGCCTGTTTTGTAATCCTGGTTTGTAAGGGCAAGCACACATGATCACGGCAGCCCACCGGGCTGGGCAGTTTTTGAATACGCTGCAGCTTGACGTGTTGTCCAAACCAGAGAGCACGGGTTGTGCAAGGGTTAAACAACCCTCACATAACCCTAGAACAAGCCATGGGTCATGCAAAGGTTGTTTATAACCCCAACCACACAGGTTCCGACAGCACAATAAGCCACGGCTTGTATTTTCAAAATGGATGAACGAATGCCGCAGACTACCATGGCTTAAATAAGCCATGGTGGGCTGTTTGATCATGCAAACTGTCCCTCTGCTTGTTGCAAATTTGAAAGGCGGAATCAGCATGCGATCCCAAGTCTCTAACTTAGCCTTCCTCAACCTGGTGCACTCACGAGGTTTTGGACATCAGCCTCAGCAGGCATAGCCAAAAGTCAGGGATACTGAGAGTTGTAGTAGCCCAAAACATCTGGAAGGCACCAGCTTGAGGAAGGTGGCTTTAAACTTTCAGTAAAACATAGTTAAGCCTAACCACAGTTTGCCCAGCTTCTGATGTAATGCTAAACTGTGGTTAGTTAAAAACAGAAGCAAAACATGGATTCAATGGGTCTACTTCAAATATGACTGAATCTGGATCCATCCCTATGTGCTCATTTAACCCAGCATCTCTCCAAGGACTCAAGCAGAGAACAGTTTTCCCCATTCCTAGACCCTTTTATACCAGAGGTACTGAATTTCATTTTGGAGAAGCTCTGGGTGGCCACATTCCAGTGGTGGGTGGAGCTAATGGCAAAAGGGGTGTGGCCAAAGGCAAAAGAGGCAGGGCCAAAATAGCAGCCTATTGTAGCTTAAAGCACTCACTGCCAGTATTTAACCCTTCGGAGTGCATTTGAGCCTTTTTAGAATGAGGGGGAAAGCTACACACAGCCCAGGAAAGCATCAAGTGATTGGTGAGCTGAAGAAAGGGGGTGAAATGCCATCTGGAGGGCTGGATTTGCCCCCCCCCCAGACTTGCCCCCCTGTTTTAAGCAGATGGACGTAGAAAGGGGTAGAGCAGGTGGAGTAAATACTGTCCACTAAACTCACATGTTTTTCTATTAGCCTCACTTTTTAGCAACTGCTCCCACTTCAAAAGAAACAAGAACTGCTGGCTTTCTCTCTCTCTCTCTCTCTCTCTCTCTCTCTCTTCCCCCCCTCCCCAGTTGGTTTGCAACACTATTTTTGACTCTTATTCCATTTATAACCTGCCTTTCCTCCAAAGTGCTCAAGTTGGCCTACATGGTCTTTCACCCAGCCCCCCATTTTGTCCCCTCAATTACCCTGTGAGGTAGGTTAGAGATAGCAAAGTCACCCCATGAGCTCGATGGCTGAGTGGGTTTGAACCCACCTCTCCTCAGCCCTCGCCTGACATTTTAACCTCTACAGCCCACGGAATGAAATGTAACCCATCCAAATGGGCCCTGTTTCCACCCACCCTCCCGCCGTTCGGTAATCCTCTCATTTTATCTGCACGCTTAACAGATTTTAATTAACCGCAAAACATCTCTCCGGACGGGTCTACAGTCCGGAAATCCTTAATTTTTTTTAAAAAAAAAATAAGCTGAGAAGCCGCACGGACACGCAAAATCCAATCCAACCCGGCACCGACCTCCGGTAAACTCAAAGAGTTTGTTCTGCAAACTTCATGCAAATTGAGGTCAGCAAGTTCTCGCCTGTTAGATTCGTGCCCTGATGTTATTAAAAATGTTGTGTTTTTGATATGGAAATTGCAAGGAGGGGGAGAGAGGAAAATGCTTGTACAAGCAGGTTCGAAACTGCAACCGTGCCCTTGGGTCAATTGTTTGCTGCACTCGGATGATAGAAATTTAACTGGGGTAAATGTTCCATTATACGAACACATTACTCTCTGAGTGCAGCTGTCGATCATAACTTAAGAGCGCGGGCATTTGCATCTTTGTTCAAATCGACTGTGTCATTAATACAAGAATGATGACCCCGGACATTTTTTGCAATTAAAAATGGAAGAGGGTTTATAACCTGTGTTGCAGGGGGCTCATGAACACAATTAAAACTAAGATGGCAGGTGTTCAAAATCCAAAAAAGTTATCCCTCCCCATATGTTTTTCATAGTACATTTGTGAGTGTGTGAGAGAGATGGATGGTTGATAGGGTACCAAGGAATGTGCTATCAAAGCCATGAAGATTTCACTGTCAGTAGGATTTCATGATTTCCAAAGATGCTCTCTCATAACCAAATATTCATTTCTAATATGCTGATTTAAAAACTGTTCCCAAAGTTAGCGCCACTTGATTTCTCATCTGATCCTCAAAGTGCATGAATGGGAAAGGAAAGCAACCGTTGTTCAAGTCCTACAATTTAGGTGGGGGGTGGGCAAAGAACCTCCCAGAGATTTTGAGGTGATGGAGGCAACAACAAGGACATCCAGATAGCACATCCCTTTACCCCTAACTACTGATCATTGGGTGGATTCCCAGCTTTTGTGCAGGTCCCCCCCAAATTTGAAATGCCTTCCTTGTGGTGGCCCCCTTCCTATGGAATCCCCTGCCTTTGGAGGTCAAGCAGGCGCAGACATAGTATTGCTTCCGGCGCCTCCTGAAAGTGTTGTTCCAGGAAGATTTTCTTGAATGACCGTCCATGGTTTTCTAAGAACTTCGTTCTTTTTAAACATATAATTTTTGATAATGGTGGTTTTATTTTCTTATTCCACTAATTGTTCACCACTCCAAAATCTTTTGGATGGGGAACGGTATATTAATATTGTAAATAATTAATAAATAAATAAGAGCGTTAAGCTAAGTTCGGTGGCCTTTTGGCTCCGCCCCTTTGCCTTTGACCCCCACCTACCATTAGAGTGCGGCCCCCCCCAAGAACTTTTCAAAAATGGAATTCAGCCCTTGGGTTGAAAGAGGTTAAACATGCCTGGACTTAGATGGACCTTTGGTCCAGTCCAGCAGGGATCAAATTGTAATGATTCTTTCTAGTCAAGTTAATACTCTAGCTCAGGGATGGGAGACCGATGTCCCTCCAGATGTTGCCACACTCCAACTTCCATTAGCCCCAGTCAGCAGGGGATGGTGGGAATTTGAGGCCCGCAACATCCAAAGGAACACAGGTTCCCCAACCCTTGGGTTCTTTGTCCCAAGCGACGATGATTAATTTGGTGTCTTTAGCGATGGCACCAGAAGTTATATATTGAACACCACGTCGTAAAGGGAGGTGGTGGAATAGCCTGCAGAAGTTCATTTGGGTGGGACAGACTTGTTCTCTGAGGTTTCAGAGGTCAGGATGAGAAATAATGGGTGGAATCCTGCATTATAGATCAAGCATTAAGCCCGACTTTAAAACTCTGCGATTCTATCGGTGTAGAAAGGTAACAACAGCCATGCATCTCGTGCGAGACTGGAAAAGCAGTAGTGAGCTATGGGCCCGGGAGATCATCTCCCATATCTTTTGAGGTCGCAAAATGAACCAAATCTTGCTGGTTTGTCCTATCGGAACACAAAGGGAATCTGCTTCAGCAATAAGGTGCCACATGACCATGAAGGCCAATATTCAGGATCACTTCCTGGCCTATCAGGTTTGTGTGGGTCAGAGAAGACGTTGATCTCTACACTTGCACGCCGTTAGGAAATGGTAGGAGCAATGCCATCTCCATGAACTGCTTGTCTTCCGTGGCCTATGAGATGAAGTCCATTTAATAGCCGAGTTGTCTAGAAAACAGCCATCCCAATCTGCCACCTTTGCCAAGACTGCCAAAGAAGTGTTAAAATATAAACAGGTGCCAGAGGTTTCAGAAGAAAGCTTATTTAATTTTGGTTTCGAAGTTTAAAATTTAAACACATTTTCCCCTGTTATCATATAACAACTGGGGCATTTTAAAAAGAGGCAGACATATTATTGTTTTTTGCAGTTTCTTATTGTTGGAGAATTCTTCCCACCCCCACAAAGAGAAAACGATGGGCGAAAATTACCTTAATTTCAGGTCAGCTACTAACATACTTTAGGTATTGACAATGACAGGCCAGTTTGGAAGATGGATTTGAAGCACAACAGCAAAGCAGAAAAGGGATACGGAAGCGGGGGGAGGGGGCAAGGACTGCTAATTTGGCATCTGTAACGCTCTCTGGACTGTCCACCAAAGGATGCAGAGATGGAACAGCCTCCTCATCTAAAACCAGGTCAATTGAGATGCAAAGTGCACACAGTTGAACAGTCATCAGCCCGATAGACAAATTCTGCATAAAATGAGAGTATCTGTTGATTTTTGGTAACACACTGGCCAATTTATTCAATTCCAAGAAACTAAAGAAGCTCAAGAATCTGGGAACCAGGATCTTTTCTCGATCCTCCCGGAGTGCAGGACGCAGAATAATGGGCTCAAGTTACAGGAAGCTGGCCGGACATCAGGAAAAACTTCCTGACTGTTAGAGTAGCATGGCAATGGAACTGATGACTTAGGGAGGTGGTGGGCTCTCCCACACTAGAGGCATTCAAGAGGCAGCTGGACATCTGTCAGGTATGCTTCAAGGTGGATTCCTGCATTGAGCAGGGGGTTGGACTGGATGGCCTTAAAGGCCCCTTCCAACTCTATTCTATACTTCTATGATGAGCCCAAATGCCAGCTTCTCTACGCAATGGGTTTCAGATCAAGAACACCAGCCCAGTTGTAAAAACCAGTGCGCCGGAAAGACCAACATATTTATTAGGCAAAAACTTTCACGGAAAATTTGCGCCAAAATAAATATTGTTGTAAAGCTCTGTTGTTTTTGCTTTAATGGACTAAACATAGCTACCCCTCTGGAAATTGTTAACATTCTTGTAAGGGTCCTTCCCCTGCCTCCATTTTAAAAACCAATCCATCACATTCGGTACAATGCATGCTGAGATAAATATGTTCCTTGATGCACCAAGAAAGTTTATGGCTGAAGAGATGGTGCACCACTAGATGTTTAAAGAAAAGATTAACAATAGCTGCAAAATCTTCATAAAGTTGTCCATTTAAGGGTAAAAAGGAGTTGATTCGTCCCAAGGATTGTGTGAACTTTCCACTAAAAACAAACAAACCCTCCCCCCGAAAGTTGCCCCAAAGCAAACTAAATTTTATCACAACTTAAGCTGAATTCTCCAAATTATTTCAAGTTAAGCATGTTTTGCAGGATTTCCTTTAATTTTACATTCTGCATTTGGGGCTGCAGCCCTATGCAAGCTCATCTGAAAGTTCACTGAACACAGTGGGACTTACTTCAGAGTAAACCTGCATTGGATTGTGCCGTTTTGGTAGTCACAGGGAGGGGCAAGAGAAATGCTCAAGCCCTATGCTATCCAACCACTGAATTTCATCTCCAGCAACTTCTCTGGCTTCTAGAGGTGTTTTTTTTTTTTTTAGCAGCCATTGACAAAACACACTTCCAAGCCTATCTTTGCAGGTTGCAAGCACATCTTTTCAACTGTAAAGCCCAGAAGCTTTATTAATTTTTTTAAAAAGAAAGGCAACCCTAGTTCTGCTGCAATCACTACATTCTTTGACTTTCCTGTGCTTTTGAGGAATCACAGGCCTGTTACGGAGTTGGACCATCTAGTCCAGTGTTGTCTCTGTTCTGAATTGCAAGTCCTCTGGGGTCTTGGTGGCAGTGCTCACTCAGTCCAGCTTGAGATCCTTTCAACATCTGGAGGCGGTAGATAGTACACTGATAGTTCTATACTACTAGTCAAGATGACAACATGGCACCTCCATGAGGCTGAATACCAGTTGCTGGGACACAACAGAAGGTCCCCTTGTGGGTTTTCCATGGAATTTAATTTGGCCATACAGGCAACAATGCACAGCCCTTAATCGTCCTATCAATTAATGCCAGCAATTTTGTAGGATGAGAAATACGTCTCAAGGGATCAGTCTCTCTCTCTCTCTCTCTCTCTCTCTCTCTCTCTCTCTCTCTCTCTCCACACACACACAGATATCTTTGCCATCCTAAATAAATTACGTGACCAGAAGGGTCTTTAAGAAGATTGCACCCCTCTCGTTATTCATGCCCAGTTAAAACTTAATACACAACCATTTTCATAGTGTTTCGTTACAACCAGCCATTCTTCCATTTAGTTTTCTTTGAACTATGCTAGCAAATTCTGCCTGGATGCCTGACAGTTGATGCACAGGGTAGATCTTCTGAGCCTCTTGTGGCTGAGTAGCACTGTGGACCAGACCAGAAGCAAAGGAGGCCAATTCTGTAGTGCAAGAGCTTTTGGCACACAGGAGAACCACTCATATTTGCCAAAAAAGAGAGGCACTGCATGACCTGGCTGAGGAATATGCAGATGAAGGAAAGGAAAATTGGTGTCTTGGGGTAGAATCAATCACTCAGGAATTAGTTTTGTCAGATGGTCATGTTGAGAAGGGAGTAAAAGTTGGCAGGCCAAAACTCACACTCCCCTCCACATCCTGACGGCTTGCAATCAAGCCTGGCAACTTGACATTAAGTTTCACTATCCTTGTTTGTGAGTTTCCCGTGTGTAGCTGGTTGGCCACTATGTGAACAGAATGCTGGATTAGATGGACCTTGGTCTGATCCAGCAGGGCTCTTCTGATGTTCTCTCTTTTGCCTCCCTGTGAGCAATGGGGGGGGGGAGGGGGGAATGGGACCAAACTGCAATCCCCATGGGTCCAGATGTGGCTACTGAACCTTTCATTTTATAGATTAGATGTAGATGCTGTGTTTTCCTTGTCTACCATTAATGAAGCGTTGGCTTAAGAGACTGGTTGTTAAGTAAGGCGTTTCAACCTCTCAACAGGAGTCACTCTACATCACGGGGTGGGCAACCTGCGCCCTCCAGATGTCTTGCATGGCCAGTGGTGAGGGATGGTGGGAGTTGTAGGCCAAAACATTTGTCGGGCCACAAACGTTCTGCACCCCTGCAGAGGTATATTAACATGGAAACACCATTCACCCATGATTCCAATGGTTTTCCTGCACTTTCACAGCAATATATATATATATATATATATATATATATATATATATATATCAGCAGCTTCTATCAAATCATAGCTCCAAGGAAAACCAAGGATTTCTGAGCTACAGCTAATCCTCATGCTTTTAAGATACAAGGCTGGGCCCAACTGGGAGAACAAAGGCCGCCAAAGACTACGATCATTACTTTTGTCTGAAGGCTCGTAGGCAAAACGTGCTCTAAAACCCATGCATTCTGTTGATGGCACCAGAACAGCACATAGTCTTTGATGCAAAGCGAACACTGAGTTGGAAGCAAGACCTGATTTAAGATAATGCTGGGTGGCCACGCGGTGCTTCAGAAACACCGGCATACTCATTTCAGCCAGGCCCTTAGGTGTTATAATTCAATGTTCGCATGCCATGTACCACCCACCCGGTGTCTTATGGATCTGTTGTAACTCTGCACATGAAGGAAAAGTGAGCCAGTTTAAATGAGATGCCAAGCATGTTCAGTGCTCCTGTCCCCACCTAGTATCACATTTAAATCAGCTTATGATTGCTGAAAAATGCATGGATCTTATGGCTAAGAAAACTTGCTGAAACATTAAGAGGAGAATCTGCTTGTGTTGTCCAGGATCTCAATTCTGTATGTCTCCAGCATGTGTCATGGCTGAAGATACATATCCTAGAGATTCGTTGTTGATTTCAAAATTAACCTGAAGGCAGCATAGCCATGCTATGCTCAAACTAAACAGGCCAGAAGAATAACCAATGGCGGACTTGCAAATAAGCCCATAAAAATCACTAGACTGCAACCATTTTTATTACCGGGCTTCTCCACGCAACCCTGTATGTCAGTCACTTATAGTCTAGAACAATATGAAAACCAAGCTTCGCTGCCTAGTTGCCTGGGATTCTTAACTCGCCCCAGGTGAGCAGGCACGAATGCCCCTTTGCAAGCTTGATCCATATGCCAGCATTGCTGGATAAGTCAGCTTGACACTCAGCAAGCCGTCAAAACTCCAGGAGAACTGAAGTGACTGCGTACGTGAGGAGCACAATAGTTTCAACCCAAGTACATAAGGCTTCACTGCTTTCTGGATAGCACACATACATATTAATTGACCCACAGGAAAGCAAGGCTTGAAATGCAAGAATCCCACTGTGACAAGATCAGTAATGACAAGCAAGCTTCCCTGACAGCTATCCATATTCCCCTGCAACGTGGAGCCATGGGAGAGCACTGGTATAGCCTACGGTAGCCTTCTCCAATCTGGTACCTCCAATCTGGTACCATTTCATGGCTGGAAATGATCGGAGTTGCAGTTCAACAGATCGGGTTGAGGAAGCCACGCCCCAGGTTGGCTTCCGAGTTCCAGGGCCATTTCAAGACCCACTTTGATGCTTGAGGTGGGGAAGGATTCAAACAACAGCCCCTCCCACTGAATTCACATGAGCACAAACCGCCAGGCCGTTCTTGCTGGAAGGTCTAGTGCTAAAGGGGGCTTGTGCAGGAGAAACTCCCAATGGATTGTGTTCCCTGATCCATCTTCTCGTGGCCTTCATGACAATACCACCACTTTCACTCACAGCTGCCTCATCTTGCCTGAAGGAGAGGCATCCTCTAATCAGGCAATGCTGAAGCCTGGACAGTTCTTGGCTAGTGCTGGACACGCGATACGGGTTGGGTCGCGGCATCCCAGGATCCTTTGCAACACAGAGCCACCTCCGCTACCAAAGACAAATCATTATGGAGAGGGCATGCCATATGTAGAAAGCTCAAGAGCCGCTACTGTAGGCAACAGGGGAATTCCACCCACCTCTTTACAGCAGCCTTCCTCTAACCTGGCGCCCCCCAGTTGCTTTGGACTTCCAACTTTCATCATCTTCAGCCAGCAAGGCCAATTGTTTAGGAATTTGGGTATTTGTAGTCCAAAACATCTCCTGGGCATCAGGTGGGGGAAGGCTACTTTACATCACCCCAACAACAGGACACCCACCGGGGACACCGTAACCTTGTGGTAAGTAACCCCTGTATTCAGAAAATACTCAACATACACAGAGTCTGAAGTCGGTCCTGCACTTGCAGCAGTAACGCCTTTGCCGAGCCCAAGAGCAGTCACTTGCTTCAAAGGGACATGCCTCGATTCAGTCGAGACCGTTAAAAATCGTGTTTCGTTTTTCAAAAGTGGCTTTAAATAACTGGTGGGGCAGAAGTGCTTAAAAGGGAGCTTTTGAAACTTTTTAACCTGGGCTCTCAAATTTAGTCCAGTGCAGGGAAAAAAACAGAAAGCCACACCCAGGAAAGGATGAAAGCCCATGGTTTGCTCATAACACAAGGATTGCTTTTCTTCTCCCTGATAATGGTCAGAATTTTTTTAAACAACAACAACAACAACAGCGCTGTGTCCTGCTTTATGACCCACAAACGGCCAAGGTAGCAGCTTCGCCTAGAGTTCCTCAGGAGAGTCCCAAGTCCACATTCCCGATGCTGAGAGGGTTCATCCCTTCTCCACATGTTGGGCATTGCAAAGACAAGAGAACAAACGCCGACAATTTAGCTCAGTTTACGCTGGGCAAGAGTCCTCCACGAAAGAGGCCAGCTCATTTTTGCTGTAACCGAAGTGGCCAGCTGGATTGGGAGTTTTTAAACAAAAGCCCCTCAGTGTTTGCGAAGGAGGTATGCAGGCTGGCAGGTTGACGTTGACTCTGGAGACAAAGGTCCATCCTGTTTCCTCGCTCATGCCGAGTTGCGTTCAAAAACGATGCGAGAGGCAGATGTCTGCAGTTGTTCCTCACGCGTTTGCTGTTTCCTGCCCAGGAACTGGGGACTGGGCGCTTGCCTCTGGAAGCGAAGGCATATGTGGCGCACAGCCAGATGGAACGCGCGTATGCTTCTGGGAACACATTGTGGAGGTACACATGCTCTCTCCCCTTCCCCTAAACATGGGAATAATTATTGCTTGCATAGCAAAAATGGAACATATTGAACTGTCCGCAAAAAGTAGTTAAGTACTAAACATTTTTTTAAAAAAGGAGGCTGGGAAAGAACTCACTTTAACCAAACTATAATTAAATCTCTGGTGCTATTCCTTTACTCCAATTATATTGGTATTTGGTGGGATGGGTGGAGATTTTAGCACCAAAATGCTTTGAACTTCATGGGGGAGGGAGGGATTTTTTTTTTTTAAAAAAATGGAAACTTTTTCATGCAGAGAATGGGGGTGTCTTTCTTCGCCTTTCCTTCTGTACTCAAATATTTTTATTTCTGTTTTTCCGCACCTACAGAGTTTTGTCATCGTGGGACTCCAACTCTGACTCTCCTTCAAAAGAAGATCAGCAATTCAACGTTACAGAAGGCCAAAAACCAAACAATCAACCCTCCCCTACGACTGAGAGATTGACTAGAACCAGTTTCATGAACAAACAAAAAACATTTACTGCCTTACAAACGAGAAGGAAAATATGAATGACCCCCACCTGCTGCCCCAATATCTATGAAAAAGTTCAAAGGGTTCCTTGCGTGGACAACGACTGGACTTCGAGGAAACACAAACAGGGCAAAATCTTAAGTTTGGCTATGCACAGGTAACTGCTTAACCGCAATGAAGGAACGGAAGCTGGACATGGAATCGTGTGCTACCGGACACCTCTGATGCAAATTACCTTCCCTCCCACTTCCAAACTCAGTCCTCAACAAGATTTGTTATTAATCTGGAGTTTGAAAACCCTTTCAAAACCTCGGTTGCTAAAGAACCCCTATGCGCATTAAATGGTTGATGTTGTAACCTTCAACCGTGGGATGCGGGGGGAGGGATCAGGCACCACAGTGGAGAATATCTGGCCCTCCAGATGTTGTTGGACTGGTCAGCACAGCAAATGGGGAGGGAGGGTGGGCCTTCCAGTCCAACACCTGGAGGACCACACATCTCCCATCCCTGCCTTAAACTACAGTGGTTGCATTTTCATTCTGCGATTGCTCCAAGGAGCTCAAGGTGGCACACAAAGTTCTCCTCGTCCTCATTTTATCCTCACAACAGCCCTGTGAGGTAGGTTAAGCGGAGAGAGACAGTGATTGGCCCAAGGTAATCCAATGAGCTTCATGGCTGAGTAGAGAATTTGAACCCAGGTCTCTCTAGACTTAGTCCAACACTCTGATGCAGGAGTGGGGAATGTCTGGGCCTCCCGATTGGGATGGAGAACTAATGCTGTCACCCCTGACTATTAACCACGCCGGCTGGGATTGATGGGAGTTGGAGTCTAACGATACCTGGGGGGCCCAACAGGTTCCCCGCTCCTGCTTTTCCCAACATTGGCTCTTAAGGTATCTGGAGTCTTACGGCTGCCTCAGGCCAAAAGGTTAAAAGTAATTCTACTTCCATCTATCTCAGTCTCTCTCATTCTCCCTCTCTTTCAAACTCAATCAACAGGAATGATGCCGAAGATCCCAGCTGGTTGCTCTACAAATCCCCATATAAGAGTTTATAGAAACACACCGAAACTCTTGTCTTTACTTGTTGACGATCAGAAGCTGCGCTCCGAAGACTAAAACCAGGCACATGTCAAGTTCAGCCCGCTTTCCAAAACCAGTGCTCTCTAGTCCAACATACCAGTATCCTGGCATCGTGGTGTTTCAGGTTTCTTCACCCCTGCTTGATGGTATGGGTAGATTTGGGGGGGGGGGGGGAAGAGAGTGAACACCGCAATGTCAGGACACAGATACGTTGGATTAGGTATGACAGGTGATAGGAAGGAGAACTAGACACACGCGGCTGCCATTTTTGGTGGCAGCCACATGCGTATCGCAATGTCTACTCCCAGGCTAACGTTTTGCAAAGGGCGTTCATAGATAGGGTTCCTCTAGACGTTAGGCATAAGAGCTCTGAGAGGTGAATGGCTGTGTGATTGTGTGTTTGAGTAAAAGAGAGAGAGACGTTGTCTTTGGAGAACAGAAATCCCCCCTCCCCAAGAGTACATGCCTCCGTCCAGCATTTTTAAAAAATATGTTCACATACAACAACCATGCTTTGAGGGGAAAAGAAAATTAATTGGGGGGAGGGGGGAATCCCAGCAGTCATACAATCAACTTGTCTCTGTGTTGTTGTTTTTTAATCTAAAAAAAAAAAGGGGGGGGGAGGAATCTCCGAAGTTAAAAGGCAGAACAGACTTCTGGGTACAGGTAGGTGGAAGTTTTGCCTGTTCATTTGGCACCTTGAGATTCTAAGAACTGCTGGCCCATCCTTTAAAATCTTATTTTGAAAGGAGCTTTTTATTATTAAAAAAAATATTTTTGAAAACGTCAAGGTTGTAGTTCTTCTTTTGTTTTTTAAAAAAAGCCTCTTCAAAGCCTATGCCGCCCTTTCGGAACATCCCGGTTCCTCATTCACTGGCAGCCTGTCCTTGAGGGGCTGTTGAAGTGATAACGCCCGTCTGCAATGCCACCGGCCCTCTCGCTTCCTCCATCCGAGACCTTTTGACATCTGGTTCGCTCGGAGGCTCTTCGGCATCTCGACTCCCTGCCTCTCCTGCCTGCTGGCTGACGACCACCGGAGTGGATGAACTGGCTTGGGCGGCAAGAAGCTGCAGCGGATTTGTCAGGGCTGGGGAAGACAGGGAGAAGCAAACGGGTATTTTAAAAAGTACATGTAGTTGCAAAGCTAACGCACACAAGGGTCACGGTAAGAACAGAAGAGGAGCCCTGCGGGATCAGACCAAGGGTCCATCGAGTCCAGCACTCTGTTCACACACTGTCTGACCAACAAGCAGGACACGGGTTCAACAGCACCCTCCCACCCATGTTCCCAAGCAACTGGTATACATAGGCATACTGCCTCGGATACTGGAGGTAGCTCTTAGCCATCAGGACTAGTAGTCATGGACAGCCTTCTCCTGTTCCAGGAATTTATCCAACCTCCTTTTAAAGCCATCCAAACTGGTGGCCATCGCTACGTCTTGTGGTAGCAAATTCCACAGATTAACGACGCGCTGTATTTTTATGAGCATCTTTCCGGTTTCCCCATCCCTGATCGAAGCAGAGTGCAGTACAAAATGTTCTAAAGTGTAATGCGATACAAACAAAAGCCAAAAGGGCAGGCAACGTACAGCAAAATACACATACCCAAGTACATCTTAAGCTCTAAGCACACTTGAAAATAACGAGTTTCATTCTATTTGTTTAGGGCTCAATCCAGACCAGGGTTCTCTCTCCCACCGCAAGCATTAAGGTAGCACAGCAGAGCCAGGGGACCTCTTTTATTCTCAATGACTGTTGAAGTAAGGGTCTAGGGATGTACGCCAAAAAATGTGTGTATTAGAGAAATTTGTCTCCAAAATGCATATATTTGTAACCAAAAATAAAAGTGCATTTTCACACGTTTCTTTTCAAAAATGTGCGGACTGAGGAGGAAACTGAATGGATACATGTAGAACTGACACGAACTGGATACATACTGGTTCATCCATCCATAGGTAGGAGCCCTCCTGATGAGTGGAGTTAAATGAAGCAAGATTACTAGCCTCCAATTAATGTGTTTGTTTGTTTGCTTAATTTATGACTCGACCTACAGAGGAAGCTCTCAGAAGTGCAATCTTCTTGCACAGATATGCAGACATCCAACAGTTTTAAAAACACTTATCTGCCAGCAAGACCAGTCACTTAAACCATCAGTGGGACTTGCTTCTGAGGAAACGTTGTTAGGGTTGTACTGTTGAGAGGTAAAATGAAGTTTCCGCCGGTGTAAAGGGAGCAGAAACATCCTCTATCTTTAGCCCAGAAAATCACCCTCCACCTAAAGGAGAAGTGATGCGTTTGCAGGAGGTTTAGTGACCATCATCACTTCCTGCTTAGAAAGTGGTTTAAGGTAAATTCCAGGTGATTTTTAGAAGGCCTCAAGTACAATGGGCAATTATCTAATGTCCAACACTCTATCAGACTTCGTTGAGTGGCTGTCTGTAGGTTTTATTTTAAGAATCTTATTATTAATACATGTTACGCAATTAAGACATCAATATAATTAACCAGCTTCGCTGTACTATGAAAACAAAAAGAGATGCTGGTTAATTATATTGATGCCTTAATTGCGTAACATGTATTAATCATAAGATTCGTAAAAGAAACCTACAGACAGTACTAGGAAAACAGAAAGGGAATACCCCAAGGACAAAAAAGCACACTGGAACTCCCAAGTCAAATCCATCACGTTAACATTACCTTTGGAGACTTTGTTGAGATTGAAAGAGAGTACGGGATCTTTTTATTTTTTATTATTACATTTCTATCCTGCCTTTTTTACCTCTTGCAAGGAACCCCAGGTGGTGTATATGATCCCCCGCCCTCTCCATGTTATCCTCACAGCAACCCTGTGAGGTAGGTTGGGCTGAGAGTCTGTGACCGGCCCAAAGTCACCCAGTGAGCTTCATGGCTGAGTGAGGACTAGAACCCGGATCTCCTGAGTCCCAGTCCAATACTCTAGCCATTACACCACACTGGCTCTCTTTCCCAAACCAGTCATCACTGTGTGAAGTAATTTTCTACCCCTTAAGACATAAGACAACAATCTGAATCTGTGCTGAGAACCTACGCTGAGCAGGATTTGGTGATCAAGGTGCAAATAACTTCCATGTAGTACACAACCCTTAGTTATTCAGAATAGCAGTCGTGTAACATGAGTAAATGTATATGCATATTTTGATTGACGAGGACTGCAATCTCTTATTTGGGTGCAAAACCTAGGTTACACCCAGACACGTTTTTTGGGGGGTGCGAAACGAAAGGGGAAGCAAAGAGTCCCATCGTCCTCTGCTTCCGTGGCTGCAGAAGGCAGCGTTTTCACAGGCCTCAAAGACTGAAGCCAGGCGCAAAGTGACAAGTCCCTTGTCCTAGGTATTCCACATGGGTGCCCTTCAATCCAAAAGGCAACCAGAGCATGGAAACGGTGAGCCTCACGTACTATAGGTGCCGCCAGATATGCTGTTGGTGGAGATGGTGTGCTTTCCGTTTTGCGTCACTGCTCGGACAGGGAGCTGGTGCTGTCCAATGGTCATGGGCGCGGCTTGCTGGAGGATGGTAACTGTTTGTCCCGGGACGCTCTGAGCCATCTGACTGGCCACCGTCTGAATGACCCGGCTGGCAGTGGGTATCGCGGCGAACGCAATGGTCGGCTTCTCATCCATCCCTACAGAAAAAGAAGCAATTGTCACCTCACAACCTGGCAGCCTTGGGAGCCTTCTTTTATTACCCATTCATTCGAGGCCAAGTTGGAGAACCGTGTTGAATGATCGTTGTGATTGCACCCAAGCATACACACACGTGACACAGGACTGCTCTCTTTAACCTTGCTACGGGCAAGACAGGGGAGCTGGATGCACCCGGGGCTATCGGGCAAAGGAACAGAAGCGGCTGCTGCCTCCCCAGTTTTTTCAAAGTATAACGTATCTGAGCGTCTGGTCGACCAAAAAAGCCTTAGCAGGCGTGCAGAAATTTGGTTATTTGTTTTATTTGAATCCCGCCTTTCTTTGCATTTCTATACTGCCCAATAGCTGAAGCAAGACGGCTTATATAGAGCGACGGCGGGGGGGGGGGGGGCAAGCCACTCCTTCTCGCGCCCGTACGCTACCTCGAGGCTCACCAGCCAAGTCCAAGACGGTCCCGGCTGCTTCGTGGGCGCTGCCTGCGGGCCCCTGATTGGTCAGTATGTATCCATTAGCTGAGTTGGCCGAGCTGGTCACAACCCTGACCATGGTCACGGTGGGGGCTTGCTGAACCACGTGAATGGCGTGACCCGAAGGCTGCTGAGAGGTCACTATGGAGGCTGGCATGTAGGCCACTGGCTTGGCCATGAGGGCGGATGGTCGAGGAGGGATCGCCATGATCACTGGCTGGGCGCTCACAGGCGAGCCTGGAGAAGAGGGAAAACAAGGGAACCATCAGTCAGGAGAGGGGAATCATACCCAAGGGATTCAGCATTCACTTAAAAGCAGAAATAGGTTCCAGGCACCCATGGTTATAGAGAAAACTCTGTAAAGTTTGAGGCGCCAGCAGGGCAGGCTTAGCGCTTTGGCTAACATCGCCAACAATTGCTTATTCCTTTCCCAATCGCAGTAACTTCCTTTTATTTACTGAATTGTTATCCCATCATTGCTCCAATACAGAATACGTGGTTCCTTGCCTGCTCATATTATCCTCACGACAACAAGTCAGTGACCCGGGTAAGGCAGAGAGGTAGTGACTGAGCCCCAAACACCCGGTAAAACTTTGCAACTGAGTGGGGATTTGAATCGGGGTTTCATTGCACAATATGGGCTCTCATCGCCTTCCCACCCAATCGGATGATTGAAAACAGCCCCAATTATGAAAAGTAAAGGGCCTTTGTAGTGGCTGCACCCAGACTTTGGAATTCCTTGCTCAGAGAGGTCTGCTTCGACCCTTCCCTGATGGTCTTCTGCTGCTTTGTTTGATGCACTGAAAGCCCACAATCCTAGGAACGCGAGAGAGGATTCTGAGCGCCTCAGTGGAGTTCGCCGACACATTCCTCCTGCCCAGAAATGCCACGTGCCACTTACCAGGTGCACTTTGTGAATACCGGTACTCTGGAACAGAGGCTAACTTTGAGCCGAAGTCATGGTCGTGTGGAATCGGCGAGCCCTCCCTCGACAGGCACTCTGGGGTCTGTAGGCCACTAGTATGAGGAGACAGCAGGCCTGGATGAGTAGGGGAGGCAGGGGCACTCCTGGAAGGCAAGAGCACAGGGCCAAGGGAGAAGACAGAGTGGTTTACCAAAGATAAGGGAATAAAGAGATCCAAAATTTCTTAGGGTCGCATGAATAATCTAATCAGGATTTCAGTGTGGAACCTACTGCATTCGTCTGATTTCTGAGAACCTCCCCTTTTGACAAAGCCAAGTGTCTAGTCCTCATTACACCCTAAAGTTTACACTGGTCTGGTTTGCACATAATGCTAACCCATGTTTTATTTAACACACGGGTTGCTGAATTCTGGGTTGTCATGATGTGCTATCCTGGCCATGCTAACAACCTAGAAAGAGAACCTATGGTTTTTTTGTTGGGTTGTGAACTCTAGGTTGTTTAAACCATGGGTTGTCGTTATGTGCGAATCCAGAACCGTGGGTTGTTTGTGGGATATTTCAGCAGGCTACAGAGGCATCAGGCAAGAGTGGTAAAAAAACAACAACAACCCAGCTGCTCTACACACGAATACTACAGCCTCACAAAGGCATTTGGGATACCGGGAGGGAGCAGGTGAAAGAGAAGAGAAATAACCAAACTAGAGATTGAGAAAATAAACCAGAGTTTATTCAATCATCTGTCAGACTTCCCCTGAATAGTGCAATAAACCATGGCTTAGTATTATATACGAACCAGGTCTCTGTCTTATAACTTAGAATCATAGAATCATAAAATAGCAGAGGTGGAGGGGGCTTATAAGGCCACCGAGTCCAACCCCCTGCTCAATGCAGGAATCCACCTTAAAACATCCCTGACAAATGGCTGTCTAGCTGCCTCTTGAATGCCTCTAGCGTGGGAGAGCCCACGAGCTTCCTAGGTCATGGGTTCCATTGTCATACTGCCCTAACAGTCAGGAAGTTGTTCCTGATGTCCAGCCGGAATCTGCCTTCCTGTCACTTGAGCCCATGATTCCACGTCTTGCACTCTGGGATGATCGAGAAGAGATCCTGGCCCCATTCTGCGTGCTTAAAATTCTTCATCTTCTCTGCCGAACTCAGCTACAGTAATATTAAATGCTTAGACCCTAAGCTGTTATTGGCCTCTAGTTTGATCTATTAACATGTTAAATCCCCTCAAAAAGGGGAAGCTGGAATGTTGCAATTGAAAACGGCTTTCCTCTGAACTCTGTCGATATTGCTGTGCGGATGTAATTTTGCCATAATGATTTAAGCAATACATCTGCAAGTGCTGCTTAGCCATGGCTAATTGCCTATCAGGTTCCTCCTTGAACAGGGCTTGCAAATCTACTTCAAAACCCTGGTTGAAAAGGCAACCCCGGTTAAGGTTTGCCATGGTTCGGGTTGACAGAGATGCAGTGCCAAAATCATGTTAAGGCTGACCAAGGAAGGGAATTCGGCCATCCTTCCTCGTGGCCAAGCCAGTGGCCTCCGTGCCGGCCTCCATGGTGACTTCTCAAGCAGCCTTTGGGTCATGCATTCAAAGCTAGCTACTGCTTTTCAAGCCACAGTGCAAACAAGCTGCAGCTTGTGCAAAATGCAGTGGCCAGATTGTTATCAGGAACCAGAAGGTTCAAGCATATCAGACAGACTCTGGCCTGCTGGCATTGGCTGTACGTTTTCGAGCCCGATTCAAGGTGCTGGTTTTAACCTATAAAGCCTTACACGGCTTGGGACCACAATACCTGACGGAACGCCTCTCCCAACACGAACCTACCCATACACTACAATCAACATCTAAGGTCCTCCTCTGGGTGCCTACTCCGAGAGAAGCTCAGAGGATGGCAACAAGAGAAAGGGCCTTCTCTGTGGTGGCCCCACAATTATGGAACGATCTCCCCGATGAGGCTCGCCTGGCGCCAACATTGTTATCTTTTCGGCGCCAGGTCAAGACTTTTCTCTTCTCCCGGGCATTTAGCAGCGTATGTTGAGCTTTTTTAACTGACCCCTGGACAGTTTTAAATGATACGTAGTTTGTTTTTAGGCTTTTCTGGTTTTAATATTTGTCTATTGGTATTTCAATGTTCAATGTTTTTAATTTTTGTAAACTGCCCAGAGAGCTTTGGCTATTGGGGCAGTATATGAATGTACTAACTAACTAAAAATAAATAGCTTTGCCCCAGGTTCATACCAATATTCTAACCGTTCCTCCTCTACTTCCCTTCCCACAATCCCTGACCGCACATTACAGAAGCTGAAACTCACCCCCAATCGAGTCTTTGGGCAACATCTGGAACATGGACTTAGAATTCCATTTGCAGCTACAAACGGGTGGCTTCCCCCACCCCCTACCCCCACCCCCATCCCGTTTTGGTTCTACTGAACTTACCTGGAAGATAGAGGCCCAAAAGGGGTTCGGAAGCAAGACACGCCCCTCTGCCTCCGTTTGCGGAATGCCTGCTCCACCAGCTTGCTTTCCGACGGAGGGTCTATCCGCCAAAAGGAGCCCTTCCCAGGCTCCTCTTGGGAACGCGGGACTTTAATAAAATAACGGTTCAAAGAAAGGTTGTGTCGAATAGAATTCTGCAGGGAGCAGAGGAGGGAAGCGGTTATTCCAAAGGGAAGATGTTCTGAA
The DNA here is from genome assembly GCA_029215795.1 of Anniella stebbinsi. NCBI lineage: Eukaryota > Metazoa > Chordata > Lepidosauria > Squamata > Anniellidae > Anniella > Anniella stebbinsi. The sequence goes on from JARDYH010000007.1 coordinate 56,633,121, forward strand.
TGAATGAATGACCGAACGAATGAACGAGAGCTGTCTCGCCACAGATCTGCGTGTGGGCACTCACCTGCCAGCCTTTATCAGCTGTCCTGTAATACGGATAATGCTTGGTGATGTGGGCATAGATCCCACTTAGTGTTAATTGCTTGTCCTGAGCTGACGAGATAGCTTGAACAATTAGCTGGGCGTACGAATATGGCGGCTTGGACTCGTCCTGCAGGCAAGCGATACAAACACAGACGCACAAGAGGGAGTTTTTAGCAGCTTCACAGTTCATTAATAATTTAGGCTAGAGATTGTCTAATAAGTCAGAGGCCAGCCAGGCAGACACACACACACACACAACCCAGAAAACTGGTTTTCCCGTGGAAATTCCCCCACTGATCTCCACTTGGAAGGCTAAATCATAATTTCCTTTAGCTCCAAACAGATGACCATACAGCCACTGGTACAGCAAGTGTCTCTCTCTTATTATTAATAAGCGGCTATTATTATTATTATTATTATTATTATTATTATTGTTATTAACAACATCATCACCACCACCATCTCCTTTTTTCTCGCTCGTGGCGGTTTTTGTAGATGGACAAGACAGGCTTTGCCAAATCATGCTGTCTTTTATTGATTTGGACTATTGAAGATGTTTTGAGTATGACTGCTTTCTGGATGTTGGTGTGGATGTATTTTGGTAGGCCCAGTTACTGGAGGCTTTCTGGATGTTGGTGTGGATGTAGTTTGGTAGGCCCAGTTTCTGGAGGCTTTCTGGATGTTGGTGTGGATGTATTTTGGTAGGCCCAGTTTCTGGAGGCTTTCTGGATGTTGGTGTGGATGTATTTTGGTAGCCCCAGTTCCTGAAGGCTTTCTGGATGTTGGTGTGGATGTATTTTCCTGAAGGTTTTCTGTGTAGTTTGTTGATGTGATGCTGGTGACTGATGTGACTAATGGAATAATTGTGACCTTTTCGTTGCCTTAGTTCTTTAACACTATTATTGTTGTTGTTGTTGTTATTAGACATTACATAAAACACTTTTACTGATTTTAAACTTGTATTTCATAGAATGTGTATTTTTTACTTTCAATAGGAATTGAGCTCCTACTTAGGCCATTTAATTGTAAATGTTCCATAAAAATATCAGTTACAGACTAAGATTTATAATGAGTGAATTCCTTTTTTTTTTTTTTAGTGATTGTGATTAATTTTTATGTACGTTCTTCTTTCTGTTGCCTTTATTTTGTTAAACTTATTTCAAAATAAAATAAAATTTCACGAGAAAGTTTAGCAGCGTGAGCTTAGGAGAGCCTTGGGCTCCGTACTCTTCCGGTGTAGCCGCTCGGAGTTTGGAAGCTTTCATTTATTTATTTGTTTATTACATTTATATCCCACCTTTTTTCCTCCAAGGAACCCAAAGCGGCGTACATAATCCCCCTCCTCTCCATTTCTATCCTCGCAACAACAACCCTGTGAGGTAGGTTGGGCTGAGAGGCTGTGACTGGCCCAAAGTCATCCGGTGAGCTTCCATGGCTGAGTGGGGACTAGAACCTGGATCTCCGGACTCCCAGTCCAACACTCGCCTATGCTAATTCTTGTCATGCTCAACAATGGTCTGGCATGATATCTGAACATGGCAAGAAGCAGCAAGCTGTTCTTGCTTGACACTTTGGGGAAATCCTTTAGTAAGAATCATTCTCTGCAATTTACTCAACGGCTTGGGAAGAGCGCCAGAGAGACAGCGCCCCTCCTCCCATTTCTTGTACAAAAACCAATCAGACTGGTATTTGAATCTGCCTTCAATTTGGTGATGCGACAGTACCTCCATTCCACCTGAAGGCACCTGGCTAATTTCAGATGCACAGAGCAGGTCCTATGCCACAGCAACCCTCCAACAGCTTCCTGCTGCCTCCCAATGTCAACCGCCTGAGGCAACCGCTTCACTGTGCCAAATGGTAGGGCCAGCCTTGCCAACCCGCCACCAGATACTGGAGAAAGCGCCACCAGACCCATCTATGTAGAATGAGCAGCGCACAACGCACTGCCAGGCACCACGGCCTTTGCAAGGGGGCAGATAAATAGCTAAAGTTTCTCGGAACCTTTGGGCTGTCTCCGCCAGACGCATCCGCCTGCTGCTCTGATGTAGCCTTCGCCGCATATTCTGCCACTAGCTGCAGCTCCGAGGTAATATTCTGAGGAAAACGGTATCCTGAGGAGCCAGCACCGCGAGGACTGGCCGGGCAGGAGTTGGGAACACTGCAGGAGGAGTGACAAGAGGGGGGGGGGGGGAAGAGAGAGAGAGAGAGAGATTTGTCAGTTGTGTGTCAGTGTCTGCAACAAGAATACACCAAGTGAAAAGGAGCTTTGCACATTCTGTTTTCTAGTTATAGTCACATAATTTCAGGCATATACTTAAAAACGTAAAGTCGGAGTGCAGTAAAGTACAAATAGGCTCTTCTTCAAGCACACTGCGATCAGCTGCAGCTCCTGGTTGAAATCTACAGGTTCTTTGCTTGTTTATTTACAGCATTTTTACTTCAACCCCCCAAAGGTCCCCAGAGTGGCCTATTGTTCATTTACCGTATTTCACCGAATGTAAGACGCCATCAATTCTAAGACGCACCTTAATTTCAGCACCCCTTCCTCCCTCCCCACTCACCTCCATCACCCGTCCTCGCTACCGCCGCTGCTCTGTCCCGCTGCCAGCGCTCGCCTCGGCCTGGCAAGGTGTCGTTCCCAGTAACGAGGCGAGCGTTGCCAGCGGCACGGAGCAGTGGCGGTGGCAGCGAGGATGGGTGACGGCGATGGAGGGGAGAGGGGAGGGCTAGGGCTAGGGCCCCGCAAGTCCCCGTCCCCCCTTACCTTGATCGCTGCTGCCTTGGCCTGGGAAGGCTTCAGTACTGGGAAGGAGGCTGTGATCACGGCCTCCTTCCCAGTACTGAAGCCTTCCCAGGCCGAGACAGCAGTGATCAAGGTAAGGGGGGACGGGGGACTTCTGACCGGCCTTGTGGGGTCCCTTGGGACCTGCTAGGGTGAGTCACGGGGGGGGGGGGGGTATGCAGAGCCCTAGTGCCTTCTGCAAAACGTGGGAGAAATCTGGCGATTCTAAGTCGCCATTGATTCTAAGATGCACCCCATTTTTACAGATGTAAACATGGGAGAAAAAGTGTGTCTTAGAATCGATGAAATACGGTATTTCTTCACGGAAGGAGGCTGTTTTATCAAAGATCCATTCTTTGGTGTGTGTGTTTTTTCCAACACAGCTACTTATGTTTAACAGCACTTGTGTAAAATATGAAAGCAAACACGGGATTCGGGATATTGGTAAATGGAGAACGTTCACTCTCCTTCATTTTGTCTGCTCTTGTTTGGTTCATGGCTTGCGTATTTTGAACCTGAAGGACAAGGCTCTTTATTTCAATTTATGCCCAAATACAGAATAGGCCTTTTATTTATTTATTTTGGCTACGTATAGAAGATTATTTCCAAAAAGTTCTGCTCGTGCAAAGACCCTGTCCTTGTAATTCAGGTGCAACTGCAACTTCTGCATATAATTTTTATGAAGGACCAAAGGGAACACTTGCTCTTTCGTTAAAATGGACACTTCTGGGCGGGTGGATTTCTGCTTGCTTTTGTCTGATGCGGTCAACGTCAATACTGCTTTGTTAGTAGCCAAATTCTTAAATGTTGCTATGAATACTAGATCTTTAATGCATGACAATTAGAATTGGCCCCAACAGACTAGACTACCTATTTTCCTTTTGGCTTGTTCCCTGTTTGGTATGTCTTATGGTTGATTGACTGATAAATTCAGAACGATCATTTGATTTAAAATAGTATTGTCACTGTTTCACAACAGTGACGGATTTGATTTTAACAGTTAGCGTTAAGTACCAAACCGGTTGATGATTAAATTATGTTTTTTAGTTAATGGTTTAACGAACACTTAACCATTATTTGACAATATTTGACCAGTTCGTTGACCACATCTTTTGTGACTGGCCAAATGCTCAATTCCCTTCTTCCAACCCTGCACCAAAGGGTCCTAAGAATGTAAGAGCCATGCTGGCCTCATCTACACCAAGCGGGATATTGCACTATGAAAGTGGTATGAAAGTGGTATATAAAAGGTAAAAGCCACACCACTGCTTTATAGCGGTACTGAAGTGCACTGACAACTGTTGGGGCCCATTGACACATTCCACATACCGCTTTCATACCGCTATATCCTGCTTGGTGTGGCTCCTGCCTTCTATATACCGCTTTCATAGTGCAATATCCTGCTTGGTGTAGATGAGGCCCAAGCGTCCATCTAGTCTAGTATTATGTCCACACCGTGGCCAACCAGCTGCCCATGGAAACCCACAAGCAGGACACGAATGCAACAACACCTTCATGCTTACTACCGTTGATTCTAGTCAAAGAACCCAGCACAGAGGATGTGTGCTAGGCGGTCAGGTTGCATGGCAGACATATGGAAAAGAGTTCTCTTTATAAAGTTTGAAAGCCCCTGGGCAAAACAGATGATTATCTTCCTATCCTACAGCACACATCAGTGTTTCGGTAGCTTCTCGCAGAGAGGATGGGGGGGAAAATTCACAGTTAGAAGTGCCACAAGATGGCGCTCATGGCACAAGCTGTAAACCGGGGGTGATGGGGTGGGGGTAGAGGGAGAGCACATGCCAAGGAACAAAACACAAAATAATGAATGCTTGTTTAAACTACTGCATCTCTCAGACAGAACAGGAGCGGCTATGCTGTAGAAAGATTAATAAGCGAGTCAAGACCAGCGATCAAACAGTTTTTTGGAGGTCAGGGTGGTTGATCTGCAATGGGACAAGTCAAAAAAGGGGGGGGGGTCGCATGTGTTTTTGCTGGCCCTTCCCTTGCAAGGTGCACATGCCAAGAGCGTCGCAGCTGAAGCAACATGCAAAGTCCTCTGAACATAACTCCGTTATGGCCGCGCATGCTGCATATCCGCACTCCTTATATGCGCGCAAAACATGATCGGGAAATCAAATTGCATCGCTGCGGAAAGCACCCACGTTGTATACAGTTTTGCGCAGCGTGCGCAAAACTGTACACAAGAATCCTCTCTCCCTCCACAAATCTCAGGTTTTTCCAGCTTGGGAAGGCGAACAAGAATCCCACCAGCTCCTCGTGGGATTTGGATCAACACATTTTTAAGGGCATGCACTTCAAGGAAAAGAGATATGCCCCTCTTTGAAACTGGACCAGTTTCCAGCCCCATAACGTATTGTGCACCCACAAAAAAGAAATGTTTGCTGTACAAGTTTGGGTCCTTATGAGAACTGGGAACGTCCCGGTTCCCGGTTTAGTTCCTCAACTATTACCTCACCTTAAAACTGTCTTGACACTTTGCTCCCACTCACACAGACTGGACCCAACCAAAATTTCACACTTAACTTGAACCCTGAACTTTATTCCCATGTATGATGAATAACAAATGATGGCTATCGCTGTTTTCTCTTCTGAAGCAGAGAAGGCAAAAATGCAGAACAAATTGACTACATGTCATGTTTCCAAAATTCCCCTTTCTGAAAGTCTTCCTCTTGTCTCTCGTTTTCGGTGCTACTGGAGCACATAAGAACTGAATTAATCTGCGCAAAGCAGGTGACAATGTGCCCTGAATGAAACAGAATTGTCTCACAACAGGCTAAATGAACATGCAGTTCATTTTGCAGGGAGCAATGCTGGCAAGAATATGGCCATTAGGTAACCAGTGCGGTGTAGTGGCGGTGGACTTGGACTCGAGAGATCCGGGTTCTAATCCCCGCTCCAGCATAAAGCTCACTGGGTGACTTTGGGTCAATCAGTGACTCTCAGCCTACCCTACCTCACAGGGTTGTTGTGAGGATAAAATGGTGAGCAGAAGGAGCATGTAAGCTGCTTTGGGTTTCTTGCAAGAGGGGGGGAAAAAGGCAAGATATAAATGTAATTATAAATAAATAAAATAAAAAATAAAACCACCTCTCTCTCTCTCTCTCTGTTCTTCTTAATTAAAAGCTGGAAAAAATACACTCAGGAGATTACTGAAAAGTTGCAAATATAAATCACACTACTACTCTGGGGTGGCGAAGTGAAATTTGAGCGTTGTGAATGGGAGGGAGCCACACCCGCACAACGCTTCCTCCACCATTAACAGCCCACGAACTGTGGCAGGGTTGAACTTGGGACATCCATTTCTGCAGCTCCACCCACTGCCCATGAGGATGTCACAGGATTGTGTAGGCAGGGGTGAGCAAAAGCACATCATGGGCTCTTCCCCCAAATAGCTCGTGCCTATTTAGAGAGGTTTTTTTTTAAAAAAAAAATGTGTGGAGGTGGGGAAAAAGATTATTTTGCAGGGGTTGCTAAATCTGTTCTACTGCTATACGCATGAGCAAAGCCAGTAGCTCAGCGGTAAAGCAACTGTTTTGCATGCAGAAGCTTCCAGGTTTGACACCTGGCTTTTCCAAGTAGGGCTGGAAAAACTGCTGCTAGAAACCCTGGAGAGCTGCTACCACAGCAGATGGACCAAGGGTCTGACTCAGATAGGCCAAGGACAGATGGATGGACCAAGGGTCAGTATAAGCAGCTTTTTATGTTCCCGTGGCAGTTCAAGACATTATAAGGCACAATCCTATGCAAGTTTAGACAGAAAAACCTCCTACAACTCCCAGCTAGCTGGGGAATGCTGGGAGCTGTAGAACTTTTTTCTGTCTAAGCATGAAAAGGATTGTGCCGTGAATGCCGGAAGGAGAGACAAAATGGCGGTCTTCTTGCCATCCCAAGCCCAATACTTTTTTTTTTTTTAAAGAAGTCATACTGCACCAGACACTAGTTGCTGCCTTCATCTAAGATCAGAAAGAGAGGCCCTTCTCATTTGCCCACCGGTGAGAGCAATTAGGTGGGTGAGCACACGGGAGAGGGCCTTCTCTGCAGTGGCCCCACGCCTTTGGAACAAACTCCCACCGGAGGTCCGCCATGCACTATCCTTGCAGGCTTTTAAGAAGGCCTTGAAATCATGTTGATTTTACCATAGCCTTCTCATGATGAGTACTGTTATTGCTGCTCCTGCCATTGTTGGTCTTGCTGATTTTATGGTTGGCTGTTATCGTTTTTCATTGCTGTGGTGCTTATGTTTTTTATTGCTTTCAAGATCTTAACTGTTTTTATGTATTTTATTGTTGTAAATAAATAGTCATTGCTATGCATCGATCCGAGGACATGGCACGCTAAAACGCACTGCATAAAAACAAAGCTTTAGTCCAGAGATGAGGCTGGAACATGTCACAGGGGACAGCCTCCCAGTGTTAGGGGTGTACGATTTTGGCTAACTCAGAGCTTATTCCGGGATGCAGAGGTGTGAAAACATCAGTTCCTTATTTAGGCTGCTTCTTCACCTCTGTTCTCAGACTCATGACTGGGAGGGGAAGGACCTTATTTCAGAGGTTAAACACATGCTTTGCATAGAGAAGGTTCCAGGTTCAATCCTCAGCATGTCCACCTAACAGGATCAGGTAACAAAAGAACAGTTGCCAGTCAACATATATTGGGCTAGGTGGACAAATAGCCTCACCTGGTATAAGCAGTTTCCTATGTTTCTATGACACTATGTGTGTACTCCTAGTATTCTCACAAAGAGCAGATGCGACTTATCTGGGTGAAGTCTCAGCAAGCAACACCTGAAGGTCAGATAATCAAAGTTAATCTGAACGGTGTGCATGAACCATCTGTCATTGCAGGCTTTTAAGAAGGCCTTGAAAACATGTTATTTTACCATGATACAACTACTGTTGTTGCAGCTGGTTTTATTGTTGGCTATTTTTGATATTTTTATTGCTATTTTTGTGTGTTTATCTTTTTATTGCTTTTAATGTTTTAACTGTTTTTATGTATTTTATTGCTGTAAGCCGCCTTCGGTGGACTTCTACCCTGAAAGGCGGGCCAAGAAATGTTTTAAATAAAATAAATAAAACCAGCAAGCTTCTAACAGCAGAAGAGGGCTGTGCCCTCATTCACTAGTTTCCTCAAACCAGGAAAATTGAGATACATCGGATAGATCGAGCTCTGCAAGAACAGCATGTACCATGCGCGGGAATACTTGTGCAAACTGCAAACTCCAGATCCTCCCACCTAGAACTTGCAAAAGCCATAGAGATAAGAAGGAAATATGTATAGTAACACAGAGTCTGAGCTTCAAACTACCATCAACCATGATTCTCTATGATCACACGTGGGGCGTTGCTCTATCCCTGCCTCTCTATAGCGAGGGCCCTTCATGCCTAGAGTGGCTACTAGTTCGGTTTAGTACTGGAAGGGCCAATAAGGGCTGCTTTGGGACATGGCATGAACCTGCCCCCTCTCTCACCGTCCTTGGCTCTCATTTCCTTGTTCCTCCATCTCTTCCAACACAGGGACTTCATCTCTTCTTGGAGCATTGAGTTTTCCAAAACTTGAGGCGGTGAGCACAGAGCAGCATCAGCCCTTATGAGCACCCAGAATGTGAGGAAACAACAGCCCCCTACCAGACTGACTACTACCATCCCTGTAAGAAGAAGCTACACCTTTCTTCTGGCTCCATCAGCTATGTGGCCTGGGGGAAGCTTCCCAGACTGCCCAGGCCTGAGTAGGAGAATCAGTGGGAAAGCATTATTGCTCACAGTCAAGACATGATTTCCTGGAATCTGTACTGTCAGAAAAACAACAACTATTTCACCAGGAGACGTTGAGCACACAATTAGGCAGCTGTGGTTTTTTCTCCATGTGTGTGTGTGTGTGAATTTGTCCTAGATCAAGAACTGTGTATGTATACACATCATGCCTTTTTCCTAGCAGACACATAAACAGAGGTGCTTATAAAAGCAAATGAACTCTATTTTTTGACCTTGACGCACACGGTACTTTTGCATTTGCTTCATAAAACAAGAAAACCAATGCATCAAAAGAAAACGAAATCAAGAGCCACGTGGCTGCGGGTAATGCAGAAAAGGAGAATGGAGTTTATTATAATCCAGTCAGGATTTCCTTGATAAATCCTACAGATAACAGGCTTGCCATACAAATGATACCACATCAGAGAAAGTTACCAATGGATTGGGGTGGGGGGGGGAAGAGAAAGGAAGAGAGGAAGGAAGGAAGGAAGGAAGGAAGGAAGGAAGGAAAGAACAATGTATCTTTGATCATCATATAAACCAGGGATGATCAAAGTTCCTATCCCCAGGGCCCTCTTGAGAGAGCTGAAAAGAATGGAGCCCGAAATTGTAGTGTAGGGACTGAGCCAGTCACAAAATGGAGGCAGATGGAAATGGAGTTTGGCATTATCAGTTGGTAATTAATGAAATAATTTTGTACTGATGCCTAATCCCTCTTTGGGAATGGCAACCTTTTCTCTCCATAAGAACCGAAGAAGAGCCCTGCCGGATCAGACCAAAGGTCCACCTAGTCCAGCATTCTGTTCACACTGTAGCCATCCAGCTGTTGCCCAGGAACCCACAAGCAGGACACGAGAGCACGGGCGGGCTGGAATTCTGAAAGGAACACTCCACACTGCAGTATTTTAGGCAGATTCCACTTCAAGTAATAATAAGGCTTACTGAAACATTTTTTAAAAAAGAATACAGGACAGAACATTTTTAGTGCATCTAGAGTAAGGCTGAATTCGGACGACACAATAAGCAACTGGGGGGGGGGGGGAAACAATCGTCAGTTGTTTTGACTATCGTGTCGTCCGAATGCTGCCATAGTCAACTCAGCGCTGATCCTAATCCACACCACAGTTGATTATTTATTACCATGTTGTGTGGGGAGTACCCCCTAGATGAACAACTGTAAAGTTGATTATTACCCCACCATTGACTATCGTGTTGTCCGAATTCAGCCTAAGTCTCTGAAAACCACTGTACATTCCCTTCGCGGGAATGTGGCCAAGGAAACAAAAGCAGGATTCCTATTCTTGAATGCGATGACCTGAACGCATTGCACACAAACAGAATCTGTAAGTTTGGACGCCTTTCATTAAAAGCACACACAAAAAATTAATACTGCCACAGAACCTCAAAAAGGATATTGGATACTGCCGCTCACACCCAGGCAGAGATAACTAGGGTTCCCAGCTCCTTCCCAGGATGCAACGCCAGTTAGTTACCTTCACAGCTCGAGGCTAACAAGATATTATACAGGAATAGTGTCTCCACCGACCTGGTGCTGCTGCATTCCATTCCCCACCAACACCCCACCCTTCTTCTGCCAGTTGGTAAGCATAATTGTGCGCTATAGCCAGAAAGATGCGACATTGGGGAACGTACCCAGTTTCAGACTTCTACTCACAGGGGCTTTCCAGCCCCTCACAAAGACGGCTCTCTAACGGAGCCTGCGTGGTGACTAGAATGCTGACTTGGATCGGGTTGACCTCGCTTCAAATCATTACTTTCGACTAATCGTAGACTCACCAGCTTGACTGGGTTCAGATAACTCACTAATTGACAGTTAATCTAAAGCAGAAGCTGATTAATCTAAAACAGGAGGAGAGAGGGAAAGTCATTCTCAAAACACTGGACGCCATTTTGTAGGCTGCGTTCAGACAAAGGGGCAAACCATGCTTTAGCATTCCAAAAGAATGCTAGCCGTGCAGCTTTTGTGCGCGTAACAACAAATCAGGGTTTCCCAAGATGTCTGAATTCAGGCTACTGGGAATATAGTGCAGATAGATTAACACTGCTCACAGCATACCAGATTTATATGTAGAGTACCATAAAACCATCAACCTGCTGGTCCTTTAATTGTCCGCATCTTAAATTCACCATGTTGTAATGGTTTTATGACAGTAACTTGTGGTGCTCCAGATCTTTTGGACTACCACTCCCATCATCCTTAGGCAGCATAGCCAATGGTGAAGGCTGATGGGTGTTGCCCAGCTCTGCTCCAGAGGATCGGCTTTATTTACATGGCACACATCAAGAAACTTGAGATAAATGGGTTGATGATACTTGAAAATAGTGTGTAAGTGCATTATTATTACCACATTCATTGCCACAATGAACTCTGTGAAGAATCCCCTTATTCCCATTTTAGAGCTGCAAAATTGAGGGAGATAGACAACAGCCACAATCCAGTGCGGATGTAAGCACGCTTGAGGCTACAGAAGCTGACTGGTTTAAAGGTACATGACTATGGCGAAGGGCCCACCCATGGCCACCAGCAAGTCTAAGCAGGGACATGAGCCTGGATGCATGAGATTGAAATGCGACACACCAGCCACAGAACCGCAGTGTCTCTCCGGAGCCTTTGCCAATGCTAAATGAATTTGAAAAAGCAGTGAAGATAATCCGAGCAATTCCAGTCCCATGCTTCTTCCATAAAAACATGCTGTTACCAATCAGGGCAGCATTCAATTTAGACACGCATTATGAAAAGCAACGTACATACACCCAAGACTGCAAACAACCGTTGGATAACCCATTTGAAAAAGTACACAAATCCCTGAAAATAAAGCAACGCCGTTTATATATTATTTAAAAACGTATTTTCGAACATGAGAAACCAGTATTTGCTTTGCTAGTCAGATCTGAGATTGAATCTGAACCGTCCACTGACAACCATTTATGTTCTACCTCCCTGAAAGTGAACATATTTAAACCCTTTCATGCTCTACGCCTGTGTCACTCTTTTCTGTTTATAGTGAGCCTCTGCAGAGTTTCATTTTTCTATTTCTCATGTGCCAGCAGTGCAATCATCCTTTGCGGACCACATAGGGAACTTCCAGATGTTCAGCACAGCTGCTGTTACAACACCGGCAAAGTACCTTTGTGGGATCCCAGCCCATAATCATCGCTGCTACCTGCACTTCAGAGTTTCTAAGTAATTCTGCAGGTAAAAATGTTCGATGTGACGCAGAATCCAGATATCGCTGGATTAATGTAATGATAAAAGCACAAGCATTTACAATGAATGGATCGGGACGTTCAGGAACCTTTCATGCACAAGTGGTTTGGAGGCAGCAACAAAATTATGTTCTGGGTCTGTAAACGGACTCCTATGAATACACAGACAGATCAAGGCATTTATTGAGAACGGGTTATCCGTATATCCTGCTCAAAGGCAATCCTGTGAAATGGAACACGGTTTTTTGTTTGTTATGCAACAAACTATATGAGGACTGAATCTTGGGCAACCAGGGCCTAACCTACGTTTAGTTAATTGCACACAAAACAACAAAGCTAGGAATCTTGGCTTATTAAACCACAATGCAAATAAGCTGCATGCTACTGTGCAGCGCCTGGTCATTCCCACTTCGCTCCTAAAGGCTTGATCGGCACACACATATCCCACAACCTTTATACCCAACACTTCTACTTTACAGTTTCTATAAAACCTGGCTGCTTGCTGTTTTAAGCCGTTCTCACTAACCATGATCTCATAGACAGGATGTTTCTACTGGCTTTCTACACATGGCCACAACCCATCTTTCTTCCACATTATGCAAGAAGGCAAACAGTTTTCTTTTTTAAAAAAAAAAAATAGTAACAACAAAACTCTCTTTATTGAAAATCTGAATTCGAAACAAAGCCAAAACAGGACTAAACGTTTACATCGCGTCTTCTAGCTAACTCTAGCATGAGCGGAGTATTATTTCCCGCCCACCCCCCTGCTTCAAACCCTGAAAACAGCAATGGAAGGTTTGATAAATGTCTCCTAGAGGCAAAGCAATTGACGAAGCAAAAAAGGAAAAAGGAAAAAAAAAAGGAAAAAGAGAGGCTTGGGAGGAGGAGGCGGAAAAAGGAGGCTAATAATTTCTAAAAGCAAAAGTGTTTTTGTACATTTCACGCTGCGGAACTGCTGAAGTGGGCAGGTTTTGTTTGGTTTAGTTAAAGCTCAACCCTTCTCCAGGTAGTGAAGTTTTCTGAGAAAATAAACAAATGGAGAAGGAGGGGGAGAAAGAGAGAGAGAATATAAGAAAAGAAACTAAAACAGCTTTCAAAGCAGAGGAGAAGCTGGCAGGAAAACAAGCTAGAAAGTAAACACAGAGAGGCAGGCTGTGAGAAGCCCAGGGTCAAAGGAGGCAGAGCTGGGGACTGTTTGTTTTCAGCAGCCTGTGTGTTGCGTTGGTGTTCCTGTTCGCACAGCCAAACCTGTGGCGGGGAGGGGCAGGCTCCCATTTCCAAAAAGGAAACTAACTTAGGATCTGTCTAAAAGCTACAGGAAAGATTCCCAAGGGCCAATCAGGGGACAGAAAGGCAAACACGCACCAAATTAGGCAAGTGAAAGCTACCAAAGGGAGCGGGGAGTGGGGGGAGAGAGAGAGAGAAACAGAGAGACAGAAGAAGAGGAAAGCTGAGCTGATGTGAACAGCTTCCCAGTAAACGGGGGGGGGGGGGGGAGAAGGGAAAGGTTCCAAACCCCTCTCCCGTCCCTCTGCCTTTTTTACAAGGATTGTTGACATTCCTCGGCAGCAAAGAGCCACGTTTTGGAAATCTGGTTATCCCCGAAGCAAGGAAGGCCCCTGTGCTACAGTGGACAAGGGCTGCCTGACGGGATTCAGCGTTCTGCTTCCAAACAGTGGTCAGCCAGAAGCATCTGGGAGACTCACAAGCAGGGCATGAAGGCAACAACTCTTCCTCTCCTGTTGGCAACCCGCATCTGATACGCAGAGGGGCACAGTGCCTCTGAACTCCTGCTACGAATTTGTTTAATCCACAGTAGCCGAAGCTAGTGGCCATCACCAGTTCTGCAAATTCATTATGCAGTGCAAGAAAATGTAGCACCCACGCCCCCTCCTCTCTGGGCTCCTTTCTCCCTGTGTTATCCCTCTCAATCACCCTGCGAGGTAGGTCTGGCTGAGAGGCTGGCCAGCCCAAAGCCATCTGGCAAGCTTCGCGGAGGACAGGAGCGACTGCGGAGGACTCCGCACGTTGTTGGTTTTTTTGCTTTTGAAGAAGTGCCACATAAATATTGCATTATTCAACTATTCCGAAAGCGACAGATTTCATCCACGTCCAGATTAGAGACAGCAGAGCAGAAAAGGGGTGTTTATAAACACAGCAGCCCCTTCCCCTGCAAGGAAGAACTGAGAATGGAAAAGGCTGGGCAAAAAAAAAGAACAAAACCTCAAAAGCCTTTTGAGGGTTGGTTTTTTTTTTTCAAGAAATACAGATAGATGTGCTGATGCTGAGCCCCAACGGATGTCAAAGCGTTGCAGCTTCTCGTAAAACATTATTCTGCAGGATTGGGCAGGAGAATTCAAGTGTCGTTATTTCACACTTTCTCTTCAAGCTAAAGCAGCTTTCGGAGAAAGTGTGTGTGTGTGTGTAAAATCTAGTATTAGTGGTGGATAGAGGGCAGCGTCACAAATGAAGGTCAGATGCGGGGTTGGTTTGCCTCCAATTACTCTAAGTTAGCAAGGTGTAGCTATTTTCATCAAAGGAGGATGTTAAAAGATAAAACCACAAATGCTGCTGCTAAAGACACACTGAAAATAGAAGCTGCTTCCTTTTTTCCTCCTGTTTTTAATGAACACCCCTGCGATCTTTGAAACAACGGCTCAGCAGTTGTTCTTTCTCGCTCACCTCTTCAGACTCCCTAAGCTCTCATCCGTCAGCCTTATATTGAGCTGCCTTATACTGTGAAATCACTGGTCCATCTAGCCCAGTATTGTTGACACTGGTTGGCAGCATCTCTCCAGCATTTCAGGAAGGATTCTTGCCTAGTCTTACCTGGAGCTGCCGGGGATCGAACCTGGGACCTTTTGAAGAATGCCAAGCAAGTGCTCTACCACTGAGCTATGTCCCTAGCCAGAAAAACAGGCCAGATTATTTGTCCATCTATAGCTCAATGTTGTGTATTCTGACTGGCAGGAGCTTCCCATGGCTCTAAAGCAGAGAAGGGTTCCCCTCACCCCCCGCTACCTGATACTTCTAACTGGAGAACCCAGGGATTGAACTGAAGAACATAAGAAGAGCCCTGCTGACTCAGACTAAGGGTTCATTTAGTCCGGCATTCTGTTCACACAGAGTGGCCAACCAGCTGTTGACCAAGAACCCACAAGCAGGGCACGGGTGCAACAGCACCCTCCCACCCATGTTCCCCAGCAACTGGTGTGCATAGGCATGCTTCCTCTGACGCTAGCGGTAGCATATAGAAACTAGGGATAGCATGGTGGGTGGGTTGGCGTGTTGTTTTTAGGATGTTTTTAGGATGTTTTAGGATTTTTATGCAGTTTTAATAATATGTGTCATGTTTTAATCAGTTTTATGTATTTTATCATGTTGTTGTTCCCCGCCTCGATCCAGACGAAGAGGCGGGTAAGAAATAAATTATTATTATTATTATTATGTGAACTCGTCATCCTGAGATGAAATCGGGGAGGTGTGACACAGACTGAATTCAGAAGGACCAAGGGAGAGCAGCCATGCTTTTCTGTCACTGAAGCCTTTGGTAGAACCCCAGATTTTTTTTAGTTTTGCCCCCATTACAGCCTCACCCACTTCAGGCTGCAACCCTACCTGGGGCGTAAGTCTCAATGAATCACCCTGAGGGCAACTGCTAGTTGGATGGCCTATTAAATTAGTTCATTAATTAATCAATTCATTGACTGGTTAATAATGGACCTCCATTTTTTCCCCTGCTGAGCAGGAAGGGGCTTTCACCTCTCTTACAAGTACTCACATTTCCTTAGAGACAGTCAAAGACTAGAGAAATATATGTCACTGTATGTGTTACACAGGTTGGTAAATAAATACACAGGCACAGGAGTAGCTATTTCCTGGTTTGTTTTTTTTGCCTGAGTCACTGTGGTTAAAGCCATGGTTTAAGGTGTCTTCTGAACACGGCCCGGCTTGCTGGCTGAACCACCATGGTTAAAACCGCGGTTTAAGGTGTCTTCTGAACGGGGCCCCAATGAGAACTTACCCCTTGGCCCAGGAGGCCCAACCTCCACTAAAAATGAGCGCCAAGAGGCAGAGAGAAAAATGGGCTTTGCTCCCCATCCCACCCCACCTCCATGCAACATATGCTGTTTCTCTGCTGTCCCTCCAATCTAAAACAGGCATTTTGCAAGTAGGACATATCAAACACAGCGAAGGAACGATGGAAGCCTGGGACGCATTTGTTTTTCTGAAATGGGGTTTGTCAGCTGCAGCAGCGCCTACAGATAGGCCATGATAGCAATGCACTGAAGAATAAGGCCCCTTCCTTACCTGATGGTGCCAGTAGGGGAAGGCAGGGGGCTGCCCAAGATCCGGAGATCCGGCTCCGGAATGTGGATCTTAAGAGGCGATATTTGAGGGTAGAGCGGCCGAAATGGAGGCGACGAGGCCTCCTCCTTCACCTCCTCTTTATGGTAGAGCGACGTGAACTGGATCTTGATGACTGTGCTGGGGAATCGGAACGTACATCTGAGGAAAAGGGAGGAAGAGAAGGATTCAGCCCACTGCAGAGCATCGATGCCCTCGGCTGGTACATACAACAAGGCAGGTTTTCCTAAACCGTCGCATTTTAACACCAACTTTTCCAGCATGGCTGGAAATATCTCAGGTGTTTAACAAAATTAAATGGGGCCAGACTGGCAAGTGGAGCATCTGGGTCGTGAGGTTTCAAGCCACCATTACTGAAATACACCCCACCCCCAAACCCTCTTCATTTGCACATCTTTCCCAAACTCACTCCTCTCATACAACATATTTGACCATTCTCCCCAATGAACTCTCCTCCTTCCTGTAATCGCTATTGCTGTAGCAACTCCTAAACCGTCTCTGACTTATTATTATCGGAAGTATTGTTGTGCCTCTCCTCAGCTGCCTAGAGCGGCTTACATATAATCCATTAAGCAAGACAGTCCTGCTCACAGGCTTACAATCTAAAAAGTCACGGCACACGAGGAACAAGGAACGGGGAGGGAAGAGGAAAAAATTAAGTAGCCTTTCAGCAGGGCTGGTGGAATGGCCCTACTTTCCCTCCCCCCCCATCTCCCTCCGTACAACCTGCTGGAATAGTTGCAATGATAAATGGGCAAGGCACCCCTCTTCCACCTACAAGTGCAGCTGCCCCACACCCAATACTACATAGATCCCAATCAGGTCCCAATTTATCTCCATTCACAGCAAAAGCTTCTCCTTTCTGAACGCATAGGGACTAGGAAGCTGCCTTAATTCAGACCATTGTCTAGCAGCTCTCCAGAGTTTGAGACAAGACTCTTTCCTAGCCCTAGCTGTAGTTGTCAGGGCCTGATGGCTTCTCTAAACGAGTGATCTATTGCATGCTTATGATCGGCCACTCACAGAAGTTTGCGGGTCCATCTCCCGCGCTATCCCCTGGCGATTTCGCTTTTAAAAAGATCAGAGCTAATGCAGTATTTAAAGTTATCGTTGGGATATTGTGGGATCTCCCCAGTGTGTAAAGTCAGCATTGCACTATAATTCTGCCACTAGATGGCGGTGTTTCATTAAACACAATGGAGCCTTGCCAAGAAGGGAAGTTTTCAATTCAAAAATCACACGCGGAAAGACTGCGGAAGATGAAAAACCCCGGTAAGAAGGCGGGATTTTTCCTTTGTGTAGAGAAGCTCTGAACCCGGGTCTTTCTGCATGATACTGAACCATGGTCCCTTCTGAATGCAACATGCCCCAGGAAAAGGCTTTTCTCCCGCCTTTTCCTGTACAGATTGCTTCGCCCATGCTGACTGTTCAAGTCCTCTTGGCTGCAAAGGAGGCCCTCTCATAAGACCACCATGGGCTGTACCACATGTCCTGCATTGTTTGCAGCAATAAGATACACTCTATTTGCACATCAACATCCTGAAATACATCTATGAGGACACGTTCATCACTGCAGCATTACGATGGTACAAAATTCACTGGCAGGCCAGCAATTAGAAGCTGGCTTTGCCCAATGCTACATCAGCAGCAGGACCCGGAAGACGCGGACAAGACTGATGCCTCCTCTGATGCTAGTGTTGTGGAAGAAGAGCCGAAGCAGCTCTCTTCTCTCTTTTTCCTGTTGAGGGCTGCATTCCCTTGCGGGTGATCTGTGAGGGGTTATATGCTGGCTGTGGACAGAGCGAAACATGGCCACCATTTGCTCTTCTCCTCCAACCTTCCTCCCTGCACAGCAAGCAGTTGTAGGGCAGACAGCTTGCGTTTGCCAGAACTTGCAGAGGGGCTTTTGAAACAGGGCGCAGGTTGCCCTTCCTGGTCTACAGCAAGCCACTGGCGGTGGCCCACTTCTGTCAGCACAGTGGAGCAATCAGTAAAGGGATCGTTGCCCTTTGAGCCTAACGCGGAGCCGTCATTCTGCGAAACGGCCCCTGCTTCCCAATTTATCTCGAGGAAGCTGGCTCAGCAGCCTGGAGGCCGAGCGTGGCAGGCATGTTCCAAAATTACTTCGAGAAGGCCCAAGCGGAAAATAGGCCTACTCCGCGCGGTCACCTGGCCACTTTCAGCTATCCTTCAGAGATATAGCCCCACACCCCGCGAGTGGATTCGTTCATTGCTTCTGAGCTCCAGGCAAAATATTGTTAGCGTCACTTGCTTGCCTGGGGGTATAAAAGACAGAGCTCTGGGATCAACCCTTGCAATCAGGAGCAGGCTGTGGAGAACTCGCACGCAGCAGCGCAAGTTTCTGATGAGTTGACACACTTATTTTTGAGCTTTTACACACTCCACGGCTTCTCTCCCGGAAAGCTTTATAATCCGTCCTGAGCTTCACAGACTAAGGTTCTAAACCAGGAATCACGACATTGGTTTGTATGCAACTGAGCCTTCTTATGACAGATTGTGTCACAATATTACAAAGCAAGGATGGAGCTGCTCTTTCTCCAGCCTGGCAGAAGCCTAGATCCGCCTCTCCATTTTAGATGTTGAAGAAATCAACACTCTATGAGCTTTTTGGCATTTCTAGGCGTTTTCCAGAAGCAAAGCAAGTTTTCAACCTGCACCTCGGGAGCAATACATCACTGCGCTGTAAGATCTAGGTGTCCTGCAAAATGCAGACTGCCTACCAAAAAAACCTGTGCTGTTTTGTTCAAGGAAATGCCCATACCTACTCCATTTTCTCTGACATTTTCCCCATCAGCAGTTAAATCCGTCTGCAACTGGCCGCACAGATATCATGCTACAAGTACAGACAGTTACGATGGACATCGTATCATACAAGTCAATTTTCTGCTGGTGCATTTTTCTTGCTAGGACTGGGAAGCACATCTTGCCAAGGTTATTCTTACCCCGCTACATCTCTCCAATAGCAATCTTTTTTCTTCTTTTTTCTAAATGTGAGATTGCTACTCCAGTTTTGAGAGATTCTACAGAAAAGAGAATTATTTACTGGAAACAGAAGTGCCGAGAGCGAAACTTACATTTGGGGGGCATGCAACTATTTCTGTTAAGCATCCTCAGTTAATGATTCTAAATAATCATTTAGTAGTGTGTTTCTCCAGCATACAGGGGGGAAATACTAAGGTTTTGTAGATGCACACGCCAAACTAGAGAATATAATTTTCTCCAGTAACAAGGAATGCCTAATTAGGAATGGGCAGATCAGCTGATTTCCAGACCATCTCCATTTCACCCGTGTTACTCCCAAGTCTTTTCTGCCATATTTCTGGTTATACTAAAATTTACATTTATTGATATTGGTACTAAGCGGAGTTCAAAGGCAGCCTTTGAAGAACTGGGCATGTTTAGCTTGAAGAGAAGACTGAGGGGAGAGATGATAGCACTCTTCAAATACTTGAAAGGTTGTCACACGGAGGAGGGCCAGGATCTCTTCTCAATCATCCCAGAGTGCAGGACATGGAATAATGGGCTCAAGTGACAGGAAGCCAGATTCCAGCTGGACATCAGGAAAATCTTCCTGTTAGAGCAGTATGACAATGGAACCCATGACCTAGGGAGGTCATGGGCTCTCCCACACTAGAGGCATTCAAGAGGCAGCTGGACAACCACTTGTCAGGGATGCATTAAGGTGGATTCCTGCATTGACAAGGGGGTTGGACTCGATGGCCTTATATTCCCCTTCCAACTCTACTATTCTATGATTCTATGATTCTATGAAGTGTTTGTGTTTGATTTATAAGTAATAGCAAAGGCTAACGAAAGGCTGCTACCACAACAAGTGTGGGGCTGCAAACACCCCAGGAAAGATTTAAAGTGATGCTGTGTTTCCTCTTCTAGGGACAAATGACTGCCCTATTGCATTAATGTCCACCCTGTAATAATGACCCAGTTCACCTCAGGCATAATTCCTGGGTTGGTTTGTAATGTGCAAACCTGAAAATGCTCATAAAAATATCGGACAGAGTTAAACTATTGAATTTACTGCCACAAGATGGGAGTGATGGCCACCAGTTTGGACGGCCTTAAAAGGGGTTGGATAAATTCCTGGAACAGGAGAAGGCTATCAATGGCTACTAGTCCTGATGGCTACATGCAATTTCCAGGATCAGAGGCAGTATGCCTATGTACAGCTGTTGCTGGGGAACATGGGCAGCAGGGTGCTGTTGCACTCTTGCGGGTTTCTGGTTGGCCGCTCTGTGAACAGCATGCTGGACTAGATGAACCCTAGGCCTGATCCAGCAGGGCTCTTATGTTCTTAGCAGAAAGTCCTGTGACGCTACTACACCACAGGACAGAGTAAAACCGAAGTGGCTGAGATGCCACCTTGGTGTCACTTTTGCTGACCTCAGAGCCCCCCAACCCCACTGTGAACCTGTGTCCTCCCCCCTCTCACTATATTTCCATAAGCAGCAGGGCATGCCTTTTCAACCTTATGTATAAAACAATGAAAAAAACCCTCTATGTGATGAAAACTACTTTTTTTTTAATGACGTCTGATTTTTAAAATGCACAAGATGTTACTACATAAGCCCCCACATCAAAGCGGCATCATAAGGAATTATTAGATGGAAATGTAATAAAGATATATTTTTTAAAACTAGTGTTGTTGTTTTTTAAAATTCAAAAGGAATATATTTTCACCCAAAACGCCATTCATTCTCAGTTGGTATACTGGATACAACATTGTATCCCAAATAATAGCAGTGAAAGAGAATAACAAATATGGATTTCTTTGTGAATCCTTTCTGTGCGGCATTCAAAATTCACAACCGCTGCTAGGAATGCATGCAAAATACAAACGAGAAGGAGTATAAAGGAGAAAAAAGCAGTATCTGAAAGCCAAGAATCAGAAGGAATAGAAGAAAGTGATATTTTTTAAATTAAGCATGACAGAAAAACAGAAAGAAAAGAAAGCTGAAAGCAAACCGAATGGAAAAAGACCCACGGCTTCATTTGTTTTTTGTTTTTTAACGCACACCTTTTTTTTACAGTTCACTGGCTACTAGGAACTGTAAACAAGACTGTATAAATAGGAAGATGGCTATAAATCATGGTGGAACTGTAAATTCTACAGACAACTTACATAACTCAATCCTTGAAAATATTTGCACTGTAAGAGCTTGTTTATACGCTCAAAGATCTAGAAACCATTTCAGAGATGGCTATCTCAGCTATGTTATCGCAAGACAATAATCCTTGTTTATTTATTTATTGCATTTTTATACCGCCCAATAGCCGAAGCTCTCCGTTTTTTGTTTTTTGTTTTACAAAAATTAAAACCATAAAAGCCATTCAAAACAGAAAACAGCAACAGTATAAAAATACAATATAAGAACACCAGCAGGATAAAACCAAGCGCTGAGATGCTCAAAAGTCACACCTGTTCTGACTGTCTCTGGTCACTCACACCATAAGTCACTGCGTTTGCAGTTTAGTTAACTCCTGCCATTTCACAGCAAAATCATGAACGAAGCTGTTGAATGAACACAGGGGTTCAAGAATGACCCCTGTGAAATCTCACTAGGCAATCCAGTTTAGTCAAGGTTGCTGTGGAACAGGTAAAGTAAACCAGATGCAAAAATTTGGATATGCATTATTTGGTACCTTATACTGAATCAGACCCTTGGTCCATCTAACCCAGCATTGTCGACACTGATTGGCAGCAATGGAACTCCAGAGTTTCAGGCAGGATTCTTTCCTAGACCTACCTGGAGGATTAAACCTGGAAACACATGCTCTACCCACAGAGCTATGGTCCCACCCTTTATATTATATTATCTTTACATTACAGATTGTCAGGTGATATCCGCAAAGTGAAACATCGGCACCAGGTTGTCTCCATCCCCAACAAAAGCACCCAACAGTTGTTTTCCCAAGACAATCTGGGGAGTGTAGGAGAGATGGTTTGGAAGGGACCTCTTTCGTATGGATGCACAAACTAAAACTGCAGTATTAAACAATAATATTTGGTCTGGTCTTGCAAATGATTCCATTAAAAATGTGCCTGGCTACAAACTCTATTTATTAACTTGTAATTGATGTGGTTTAAAAAGAACACACACATCGCAAACGTTTTGGACCAGGTAGTGACCAGGTAGCTTTACAAAGCTTGTTTTCATTGCAGAATAGAATATATCGAAAAAGTAAAGCGAAAGGAACCTTGTCTCGGGAAAGACTGGCAGACAGAATAGTGTGGGTACTAGGATGTATGGATAAAACCCCTCTCTTAACTGGCCACTGGAAACATCTTATATATTTTGTATATTGATTTTAAATGTTTAATGGTTTAATCTTTGTAAACCGCCCAGAGAGCTTCGGCTATGGGGCAGTATATAAATGTATATATTATTATTATTATTATTATTATTATTAGGTCTTTAGGAGACAGTTATTTCACTCAGTTCAAATCAAGTTTATTTCTATATTAGCCATAAGCCACAACAGAAAATGGAAGGCACTATACTATTATATAAGGCAATAACAGAATGCTTCATACAAGTTCTGAACTGGCCGAAGCATTATTATTACAGCAGTTGTGATGGTACGTGACTCGGTAAAAGCATAAATTGCTGACTTAAACAACACTGATACTTAAGTGATTAACAGAATGTGAATAAACTCTAAGAAGCTGGCTAGTTTTACTTTCTTTACCTATCAGAAGCTGAGAAAGAAATCTGACTCAAAATGATGCATATATGGGGACGTTTTAAAAGAAAACGTACAAGGTCTAGTTACTTTGCTGAGAATCCCAGTTTTCACTGCCAAAGGCCTCTCCCACTTGCAAGAATTAGGGTTGGAGATAATTTGAGGATGGTTTTGACTATTACAGACAAGAGTGAACGTATCCAGTGCTGTAGCATTTATATACGCTCTTGTTTGTTTGTGAGAGTTATCTGTCAAATATTTAGGCTAGCTGCATGGGCAATCACAGCCAGAATCCATTAATCCAAGCAAAAGGGTAGATGCAACTGACTAGGAGTTTACTGAAAAGGGCAGACTCTGAAAACTAAATTCATAGCCCTAGTTTAGGAGGATTACTATGGAGTAGATTAACTCTGCCAAAGTCCACAACAAACCACATCAACTAATTCATTTCCGCTTTGAACCAAGTCAAATTATCGTATTAATTTTAATCAAACTGGAAGTGAGTTATGCGTACTCCAATGCCTCGGCTTGCAGATTAAATCCATCCCATTTTATTTTCTAGAATGATGCAAAATATATGTGGCCTTGATAAAGGCACGTGACATCCAAGTGCATTCAACAGCACAAAGCTAGTTTTGTCTCATCTGAGCCTGAAGAAAAAAACACAGAAAAATAGAAACGCACACAGCGCGGTGCAAAGCTGTTTGCTTTCTGCATTCCAGTTACAATATTTTGTCCAATCTGGCAAAACAATATTTGCTCTTGGCCTGAAACGACGCATGGAAAGCTCTCTGGCTGGCTAAAAGGATTATTTCAGCCAAACGGCCTGAAATAGCAAGGCCCCTTCTTAGCCTTAAAGGAAGCTTTTGTACCTGGATGCTACAATGGTGTTAGCAGACAAACCAACGTAAGCAATATATGCCAAAGATCTGAGCAGAAAGCACTACTGCTTGTTAGCTAGGATTTTTATATATTTAAGTAGCTCCTTAATACATGTTGCCACTAGACAAGCTTCCTTGAATCTGACCTCAAAAAACCACTTTTTTTTCTGTGAATCCTTTGAATGCTCCTTAGTCTTCCACATGAGGCCTGAACATATAGATCTGTATTTGCTCATATTTGTTGTTTCTTACCCTGGGGACTCTTCCTTTCCTCTCCTATGCTGTCCAAATATAGACTGTAAGCTCTTTAGGGCAGGGACTTTTTTTTTTTTGCTTAGGTACCTCTATGACGTACTATACACATAGAGGATAATTCCTTGCTTGTCAGTAGATACTTTCCCATTCCAAATTTTGCCTGGAGTTCAAAAGACAATTTTTTTCAGCAGTGCTGGGAATCTCCAAACTCATTAAGTTCTCAAACCTTGGTGTGACTCAGGCAGCCTTGAACTCAACCTTGAACTCTGAGCAGCATATATTACCTAGGTGCACACTAAGCGACGGGTGAATGTAGCCCAACCACCAAATTAAATTTTGGAGAGGCTCTTGGTGACCACATTCCGGGGTTGGGGGCAAAAAAGTCAGTATATGTTAGTTTAACTTCTGCCATTAACTAAGCCTTAGGAGAGGCATTACTATTATTAATTATTATTAATTAATAATAGTAATTATTTATTATTATTATTATTATTATTATTGATTATTAATAATAATAATCAACTTGCCCTCTCGATCCCTGTCCTTCCTGGCTGGTCGTCCAGGGAGGAGATGCAGTTAGATCACATCTACAGCATATCATTAATGCATCTCTCAGGAAGGGGAGCTTTCCATCATGTTTAAAAGAGGCGGTGGTAAGGCCGCTTCTAAAAAAGCCCTCCCTGGATCCCCTGGACCTTAATAACTACAGGCCTGTATCAAATCTTCCGTTTTTGGGCAAGGTGATCGAGAGGGCAGTTGCTTTTCAACTCCAGGTAGTCTTGGATGACACCGATTTTCTAGACCCATTTCAAACTGGCTTCAGGGCGGGATACGGAGTTGAGACCGCTTTGGTCGCCTTAGTGGATGATCTACGCCTTAGTATCGACAGGGGGAGTGTGTCCCTGCTGGTACTTCGGGACCTCTCAGCGGCTTTCAATACCATTGACCATGGTATCCTTCTGGAGCGCCTGGGGGAATTGGGGATCGGGGGCACTGTGCTTCAGTGGTTCCGGTCCTATCTCTCGGGCAGGTTCCAGATGGTGATGCTTGGGGATAGCTGCTCTTCAAAAAAGGAGTTGCTATGTGGTGTACCACAAGGTGCCATCCTTTCCCCAATGCTGTTTAACATTTACATGAAACTGCTGGATCATCCGGAGGCATGGGGCGGGGTGCTATCAATACGCTGATGACACCCAAATATATTTCTCTATGCCTTCGACAACATCATCAGCTAAGGATAGTGTGTCTCCTCTGAATGAATGCTTGGAGGCGGTAATGGGCTGGATGAGGAAAAACAAACTGAAGCTGAATCCAGACAAGACGGAGGTGCTTGCTGTCAAAGGCCCCAACCTGGGTCTGGAGGTGTGTCAACCAATTCTGGATGGGGTTACATCCCCCCTGAAAGATTGTGTTCGCAGCTTGGGGGTACTCCTGGATCCGTCGCTCCAGATGACAGCCCAGATTGATGCGACGGCCAGGAGTGCCTACTATCAGCTTCGGCTGATACGCCAGCTGCGCCCCTTCCTAGAGTTGGAAGACCTAAAGACAGTAGTGCACGCGCTGGTAACTTCGAGGCTCGACTTCTGCAATGCGCTGTACATAGGGCTACCTTTGTGCCTAGTCCAAAAACTTCAACTTGTTCAAAATATGGCAGCCAGGTTGGTCACCGGTACACCTAGGGGTGATCACATCACACCAGTTTTAAAATCGCTTCACTGGCTGCCAATCAGTTTCCAGGCGAAGTATAAAGTGTTGGTTATTATCTTTAAAGCCCTACATGGTTTGGGTCCCGGTTACCTGCGGGATCACCTTCTCCCGTACAATCCGCCCCGCACACTTAGGTCCTCTGGGAAGAACTTACTCAAGCCAGCCAGAACTAGGCTGGCGAGTGTTACCCAGAGGACCTTTTCTTCCATCACTCCCAGACTATGGAATGGTCTGTCGGAGGAAGTTAGACAAATTGACAGTCTTCATGAATTTAAGAGAGTCATGAGGACTGTCCTCTTCCGACAGGCCTATCCAGATGAATTTTAAGATGTTTTTAATGTTGTATTGTTCTCTTGCTTTTTAAAAATTTTAACTGTTGTTATTTTTATGTTTATATTGTTGTTGTTCCCCGCCTCAATCCAGAGGGAGAGGCGGGTTACAAATAATAATAATAATAATAATAATTATTATTATTATTATTATTATTATTATTATTATTTATATACCGCCTCATAGCCGAAGCTCTCTGGGCGGCCTACAAAAATTAAAAACATTGAACATTAAAAACCGATATACAAAATTTAAACCCCCCCCTCAAAAAAGCATAAAAACAGATTACAAATACAATATCCATTCAAAACAACTATTTCAATCTTTTAGGAGGGGAAAGAACTGCACCAAAGCCGAGAAAACACCAAATTATCAATGGTTGGGGAAAAGGGCCATGGCTACCCGGAAGGCTGGACTGGGACCCCAGGAGGGCCAAATCTGGCCTCCAAGCCTGAGGTTCCGCACCCTACACTAAGCACATTCAAAATCATACACGCAGGATTCATACAGTGGGAAGACCAAGAGAAAAATCATACATCCTAAGTATTCTAAACACCATGTCACCCAGTATTCTAAACACCATGTCACTCAATGGAAGAGACACCTCATAAGAGCGAGGGAAGCAGACTCCCACATTTCAGTCCATACTGATGAACAATATGGAAATCTTCTCATAGCTGCTGCCTTTCAGGTTCTTGAACTACAAAGTCCAGCTGGATGAGGGCTAGTATACCTGAGCCCTGCTGCCATGGACATCCCCTGGCAGCATGAGGTCAGTGCACATGCGTAATCCTTGGTCCCTGCCCGTTTGGTGATGGGTAAGGGGTCATTTTCCTGCAAGGGTAGGGCTACCCCTCCTCTCAATTAGGTATAGTGAATGTCTGCATGCAGCCACACCGCTTTGCAAATATTGGGTTGGATAACACTGTATGTGTGTTTTATTACTGTGATAGTCAAAAGCTGGTGAGAGTCAACATTCACCAGCTGCAAAGTTTCAGCCAACATGGGGAGTTTAAAAAACAAACTCTAGGGAACAGCTCCCCGCAACACACAAAATAATCTGCTAAAACCGCTTAACGTGTCAACATTGGCCCAGGGGGATCAGAGGAAAGCAGCCTAAAAGGATCTTACACCTGGGTTATATCTCTGGTTTGTTTCTTCCTGAACAACTCAGAGTTCCAGGTTCAGACGTAGCAGAGCACAACCCAGGGTTGCGGCATCGCTGAATTGCTTAGCACACTGGAAGCAGCAAGTGGTTGGGAGCCACCATGCTTCTTCCCCAAACAACCCACAGTTTGTTAACCGTGGATTGTTTGGTGCATGCGAACCAGGTCATATAGTATGTGGCATTGCGTACATTTAATATTCCTTAAATACAGACATTCAACTTTCCAAAGTAAGGAGATACCTCTACGCTTTATGCATTCATTGTATTTTAGTACTTTCTCTCTGAACTGCCTTAATTAATATTGTTTATAGATCATTCTACATCTGAAGTTCTCTCGTTGCCTAACAGAGATGAAACCAAACAAAACTATAACAACATAAACCAAAAACACCAGCATGAAATCACAATTCACTTTAAAACAAAAGAAAATAAATTTTGCAGGAACAATCCATTTTAAACAGAGGGCAGAGGAACAAAATACGAAGAGGCAAAACAGTATAAAATCATAACGTAATTTTAAAGGCCTGGGAATTTTGTTTTGAAATCTTTGCCTGGCACTGAAAGCTGTTAAAAGGCAGGTCTCTCTAGAAAGGACCTTCCACTACAACCGAGGGAGACATAGTAGGGTATGAATGGTAAAGCAATTTTTTTTAAAAAAATTAAATCTTCACTCTGTCCATAAATCATGTCATTTCATACCTCCTCTCCAAAAATTAAAAAAAAATCCATCAGAAAGCATACTTAAGGAGCACAGTGATAAGCAAGTGAGTGTGAAACCCCTTGTCCCATAACGACAGTCCCCATAAAATATCCTAAAGCGTCTCCTATTAAGCTAGTCTAGGTGCAGCTATTCTTGCAGTACCTGATTGTAAACTGCATTCCTGTGCCATTAGGTAAAGAAAGAAAACTGAAAGGGTAGAAGAGGTTGCGAGGGGGAAAAAAAAAGGAAAGTTGCAATTTCATATTTGGCTGTAGGCGTGCACCAAGTCCTCCTCTCCCAGTTTTTGGAAATGTTAGATATGTGAGGAAAGGTATTTAATAATATTACCTTCCTGAAATGTGGCATATGATCATTCCAGCTTCAGTTTACTGTTTAACCAAACAAGTCATAACAATGTTGTATGGCCAACATTTTTGCTTTTTGTTTAGATAGTAGCCAGCAACATTTTAGTGTCAGCGTTTTAAAAAATAGTAAAGTTTATCAAAACAAAAATCTGTGCTTTCCAGAAAAGAGATAAGGTAGCTAAAACCACGGCAATGATCTACGGCCTACAACACTGACTTCCACAACAAACCTTCTCCTCTTGTGTTGGGTTGCGATGGGAAAATTTAGCAACCCGAATACATTTCAACTCTGAATGATCGGCTTTGTTTTGAATGACCCGGTTTGCACATTACACTAAGCCAGGATTTATCATTGTGCGCAAAACGAGCCTTATATTCGTACACGCCCCCCCTCCCCTCAACAGCAACCAAACGGAAAAAGATCTTTAAATCATTTAAGCGTAAGCCTGGGAAAGTAGATAGTCTTCACCTGGCACCTAAAGGATAATATATATATATATATATATATATATAATGTCCCAAGCAGAGAATGCTATGACAGAAACGCTACAGAAAAGGATCTATCCTCGGTTTCCATCCATCCAGCAAATGAAGTCAGAAACACCCAGATTAGGGCTAAAGATGATCTGGGTAAACAGATTACTAAGACAATGAGGACAGGCTGACAGAAGTTGGGATGTTCAGTCTGGAGAAAAGAAGACTTAGGGGAGACACGTTCGCAGTGTTCAGGTACATAAAAGGGTGCCACGGGGATGGTCAAGAACTATTTTCCATGGCCACACAAAATAGGACCCGAAATAATTGGTACAAGTTACAGCTATATAGATTTCGATTAAATATACAGAAAAACTTCCTGACGGTAAGATATGTACAACAGTGGAAAAGTCTCCCTACGGAGGTTGTGGGTTCTCCACCTCTGGAGGTTTTTAAGAGGCTGGACAGCCACCTCTCATGGATGGCTGAATTGGTTTTCCTGCACGTTGCAGAGGGTTGGCCTAGATGATCCTTACAGTTCCTTCCAACTACAATTCTAGTACAACTCTGCTTCTACTCTTTGATTAATATGCCTTCCCAAACCTCTCCCTTATTCGGACTCGTTTACACTTGAGATCTCTTTATACATTATATATTTAAGTACCTACTTACCAAAACAGCTTCACCACGTATTTGAAAAACACATTCATCATACAGGTACACTCATGAGGTAACTGGAATTACTCCCTTTCGAGATTACAGGCGGTGGCAAACCTGAGTTTGTTGCTGTGGGTTGACTGAATGGTCCTTTGAGGTGGCTTACATAGATTTTATTCAGCCCGGGGACACAAAATGGGATGAGGTTTGAGAACCTCTGACCTAAACAGACCGAGAGCTTGACACATTCGGAACATCAAAGGTTCTGAATATGAATATATATATACACACACACACACACACTCATATTGCCACAGGCCAATTCAAATTGAATCAGCATCATTTCCAACTTGAACATGTATTATATTCCATGCATCATTTCTTCCTCGCCCGGTTACATCCCACCCTCTCCAAGCAGCAGAGAGAGAACGCATAAGTATACTCTGCATTCCATTGGGTGTTTCCAAATTACCTTGTCCCCTTGGTAATCCTACCATAGCAACCCACAATTGTGTTCACAAGGAATTTTAGTGCTGTAATGCGCAGCTCCAACTGGGAGGCTGTGATCCTTCAAGCATAAGCACTTTCAACAAGCCAGGGGAAGGGGAGAAGAGAAGTGGGGAACACATTTTGCTTTCGAAGGATAAATTTGCCAAGTACCATTAGTTGTTTTAACTCAAACACTTTACCGATGTCTCTCACCACAGGGGACACACACATACAAGCAGGCATACAGCACAAGGCTCAATCGCACAAAATAAACCTGACAAACAACATAGCACAGGATGTTATTGCCTAAATATGTACAGCAATGTACATATTTAGGCAAAGTGAGTGCACCCTTGGAATATTATCTTCAAAAGCTCTAATTACGCACTACATTTTCTCTTTCATGAACACCAATTAAGTTAGAGGCAACGAACATTTCCCACTCAGGCTTGTGGAAAAGCATTCTGCGATATTTCAATGCTCAAGTGCTTCTCAGGAGCATTTTATAATAAACCTACTGCTTTGGGTCTAAGATGCAACTACATGAAATGGTGGTTGGATGTGCTAGCAAACCTTGACTGTTGTTGGTACTGGGGGACAGTAAGTGATCAAGCTCTGGAGCAGGCCCCCCAGAAGTGCAAAATGAGATTTGTGGTTTCACTCAGAAGTGTTTGGGGGAACTTGCAGTCTAGCATTCAGAGAGATACGTTAGGCTGGGTTCACACACAACGCTAACCCACACTAAGTGCTTGAACCATGGGTTATCGTGTTGCCTGAACGTAATGAGTTTCCCACGAGGTGGCTTGTTAATCATACAGTGTGGTTTATTTTTCTCGAACAAACCACCTTGAGAACCCAGAGTTTGTTGTTGGGTTGTTCAGCGTCATTAACAAGCTACCCTGTGGAAAACGTGCTGTGTTCAGATAACACACTAACCCACAGTTCAACAACACCAACCCACACTCAACCACTGAGTGTGGATTAGTGTGTCGTGTGAACTGAGCCTTAGAGACTTCCTGCTGCCCTGTGTCCATTGTGGTCTCCTAGCTCACCATGGGTAACCTCTGCACCATATCTTAAATGTTTTGGGTTCTAGCAGGAAGAGACGCTCCCTTCTCTTATGGGCTTACCTCCCACTTTACATTCCCAAGTTTAAGGGTGCTTCCAGACAAAACCCTTGTTCACAGAATTTTACTAGGAAGGTGTAAGCATCCAAAAGTCATCAGCTTCCACTTGTAATCTTCCCATGCTTTCCTACCACTTGTTCAATCTTTTATCTTCACACACAAATCTTTAAGGAGGGAAAGACAGAATAGCTGCACAATATCTTTTGACAGGTAGCAGGAGGAGCTTTCTATCTGGAAGTAACCCAAGTCTCTATTGAGGCTCAGTGTAAGGTTAGGAAACAATGAGGCCATTTCAGTTAATTTTGTTAAATTCTATTCTGTTTTGCCTGGGGATACTTTTGCTTTCGTTTATCCACCTCACATACACATATCGTCACCTGTTTTGATGATCTGCTCAAAACCACAAGGGCATCCTTTCCAAGCCCTGTCTGCAATATCACAACTCTGTACGAGTGAGCTATAATTTCTTGACACATTAGCCACAAGAGAAAAGAGCCAATAAGTAAGATCAAACAGAACAGGAGGGCTGCAATCTTCAAAGGGTTTAATTAATCAATAAATTAGTAGCTTTAGAAGTTGATTTAATGGCACATTTGTTTCTTGCTCGATGGCTATTTTGGTTCTGGGGTGTAAGCATAGCAGGGAATGCAAACAAAACATTAAAAAGGACAATTTTTTTCTAGTGGCAGCTCTTTAAATTGTCTAAAAAAGGCACCTAAAGTTAGGTTTTAATGATAGGGCTCATTTGATCAGTTAAAAGGAAGACAATGGGCCAGTATTGTAAGCAGTGGCCATCTTTACACAGGATGTAGCCTTATATGGAATCAGAACATTGGTCCATTGAAACTCAGTGTTGCTAGTTAGTGGCAATGGCTCTCCAAGATTTCAGATATTTATTATTGCATTTATATCCCGCCCTTTTTCCTCCAAGGAACCCAAGGGGGTGTACATAATCCTCCTCCTCTCTATTTTATTCTCACTACAACAATCCTGTGAGGTAGGTTGGGCTGAGAGTCTATGACTGGCCCAAAGACACCCAGTGGATTTCCATGGCCGAGTGGGGACTAGAACCCAGATCTCCAGGCTCCCAGTCCAACACTTTAGCCACTACTAAAGCTCAGGACAATACCAGACGGAGCATCTCTCCTGGTATGAACCGACCAGTACATTACTATCAACTTCTAATGCCCTCCTTAGAAAGCCTCCTCTGAAGGAGGTATGGAAGACAGCAACAAGGAAGAAAGTCTTTTCAGTGGTAGCCCCCTGACCGTGAAATGCTCTCCCCAGTGTGAACCTCTAAGAGATTTTATTGTATCCAGCGGTATACTAATGCCACAAATAAATAAACGATAATTTTATTCTATATACTGATTAGGGACATAGACAGCAGCATATGTCAAAGCCTTTCCTCAGATTATGGAAAAGTGTTTAAATATAAGTGTGATATAGACAAGAATTAAAAAGAAAATGTCTAAGCAGCCCACGAACTCCATATATATTTTGATCTGTGAAGTAGAAAGAAAAATATGAATTGAGATTAAATATACTGCTCTCTGTAAATAATTTGATTTAAATGCAATGTATTTCTTTTTAAATTATTCAATTCTTTGCTTTTATTTTTTCATTCTTTAGGCTTATTTTGTTTTGGAAAATTATTAAAATTAATTTTAAATAAACAAATGCCACAAATAAATAAATAAATCATCTTGGTTTTTTTTAAAAAAAGAAAATCATCATCATCATCATCCCACCTAGACATACCGGGGATCAAACCTGGGGCCTTTTGCATGCAAAGCAAGGACTCTACCACTGAGCTATAGCCCCTTCCTGTGTACAAAAGAAGAGTGCAAAAATGAAGCAGATTTGCTGGCAGTCTGACTTACCTTGGATAAGTCATGGAGGAAATGCTAGAAAATACCCTGAAGAAGAACAAAAATTTAATTTTGCATTGAAGAAAGTTTCATTTCTTCTTGTAAACTGCACTGGGAGTATGATTGAAGGGCAGTATAAAAAAACACAACAGAATGAAATTTAATAGGGATAAATGCCAAGTTCTGCACCTAGGAAAAAGAAACCAAATGCACAGTTACAAGATGGGGGACACTTGGCTCAACAATACGACAAGCAAGAAGGATCTTGGAATTGTTGTAGATCACAAGCTGAATATGAGCCAACAGTGTGATGTGGCTGCAAAAAAAGCAAATGCTATTTTGGGTTGCATTAATAGAAGTATAGCTTCCAAATTGCACGAGGTACTGGTTCCCCTCTATTCGGCACTGGTTAGGCCCCATCTTGAGTACTGTGTCCAGTTCTGGGCACCACACTTCAAGAAGGGTGCAGACAAGCTGGAAGAGGTTCACAGGAGGGCAATGAGGATGATCAAGGTCTGGAAACAAAGCCCTATGAGGAGAGAATGAAAGACCTGGAGAAGAGAAGACTGAGGGGAGACATGATAGCACTCTTCAAATACTTGAAAGGTTGTCACACAGAGGAGGGCCAGGATCTCTTCTCCATCATCCCAGAGTGCAGGACATGGAATAATGGGCTCAAATTACAGGAAACCAGATTCCGGCTGGACATCAGGAAAAACTTCCTGACGGTTAGAGCAGTACAACAATGGAACCAATTACCTAGGGAGGTCGAGGGTTCTCCCACGCTAGAGGCCTTAAGAGGCAGCTGGACGACCACCTGTCAGGGATGCTTTAAGGTGGTGGATTCGTGCATTGAACAGGGGGTTGGACTTGATGGCCCTATAGGCCCCTTCCAACTCTACTAATCTATGAATCTATGAGTATAGATATAAAGTCTGGGTTTCTCAGTCTGTGTGACAGAACCCTTTAGGCCCCTTCCAACTCTACTATTCTATGATTCTATGATAATAAATAAAGAACATTACAACATGGACATTTCTCACCCCGCCCGCCCCACACCTGGAAAAAACCAAATAGTAAAGAGGATGAAGCCTGGAGCTAATTTTCAATCACAGTTCCCAAAGCAAATAATTAAGAGGCAGGAACATCCATCAGATATCAGCAGTTCTTAAGATGAAACATTCGCACTGTGGTCTGATGAGTCAGTGAAGACCGTTTACAAGAACCACTTTGAAAAGACAAACAGCGTCACAATTTGACAGCTATTTGGTGCCAGTCCATCGATAGCAATACAGGGGGAACAAAAGAGGAAGTGCTATAATTGCATCACATAGTTGTGTCCGATTTCAAAATACCAGAGTCAGTTTCATAATATTTCATTCATTCAGAACTTGCTGTAGACACGAATTGTACCTACTGGACAGACGTCAGGTCCTATGATTCTTCAGTGTTGAAGGTGATGGAGAGGAGAATGCATGTATCGTAACTCAGCATCTGCGCATGCATGCTAAATATTTTCAGTATTTTCCGTGTGGCTCCTCCCACTTCCTCAATGCTAAGGACAGCAAATGAGCCTTGAAGAACACCCTGGAGGATGATCGACTATGGCAATTTCAGACCCCTGAGAAGAGGAGTTCCTCAATTAAACAGTCCTACTTGGCTACACCCTAACAGCTGCTTTCAATCCTTACAACAGCACTTTACGGTCATGTTAGGGTGTGTTTGTTGGAGTGGGTTAAAAATATAACTAGGGCTGTCTCAAAGAAATCTTAGATCAATCATATGGGTTTTAGATGATCCATTAAATTTGAATAGGAACAGTTCCGGAGCAAGAAACATACCTTGCACTTAGACAATGCAAGTGTAGGTTGTAGCATTTTAAAAGAGGTATTTCCTCCTGTTTCAGAACGGAAAATGCCTCTTTTAAGAGCCTAAGAACTACAAGGGAGGTTTTACGCAAATTATCTTCTACATGCCTTACAGAAACTCGGGAAGAGCCAACTCTGTTATGTTGCTCTGATTGTGGGGCACTCCCCCTAAAGAGGTACAACTGGTTCCAATTCTGCTTTTCTGTTGTCCAGGCATTTTAAGTCAATTAATCTGTTCTGCTTCATTTTTACGGCCTTTTAAAATGTTGTTTTATGGTTGCATTTTTGGGTTGTATTTATTGTTCACTGTCCTGATACCTATTCAGTGAAGGATGGCTTGTAAATATTTTAATAACTATAATAAAAATAAATAAGACAGTGTATGCCATAAAGTTTTGAAAGTATACATATTAAAAATAGGTTTTGTTGTTGTTTTTAAAATCTACTGATCCATTTATTGGTGACTGTTTTTTTTTAATCTACTGATCCATTTATTGTAGCCTCTTTTTAGTTATCATAGTGTCTGCTGAAGTCCTTGATACCAGGGAGGATCATGCATTATATTTACATGACTTATCTACACTACCAGCTTAACCGTCACACTTAATCCACGGCAGGGGTAAGGCAACCTGGAACCCTTCAGATGTTTTGGAACACAATATTAAATATTTGTGCAACACTTTCCTGAAATTCTCAAAGCACTCAGATACAGAGAGAATCAAACATCTGCTAGATTTTAAGCCATCCTTTCTTTCTCCAGGTAGCCTTTGGTACAACCTGAACTCTGTTGTGCAGCTAATACCATCTAATTGAGATAAGTCTGCGTAACACCTTCCTCATTCCAGCTTCTGAATTGCAGACTGGGGCTTCCTGCCATTCCTAGAAACTAGGGTTTGTATGCTCTACAGTTGATCTCATATTCTGTGGCCATGGTCAAATCTTGAAAAATCATTCCATAAAGCCATGATGCTATTGATGCTTGAAGAATTGACCTACTGCCGCCTTCTTAGCACAACTGCCTTTAAAAGCTGCCTTTTAAAAATAGTTGCTGTGACTTGGCTTTATTTCCATTTTAATTTCAATTGGAAAAATAATAATAAATGCAGGCTGACCCTGTTGTTCCAGGATAAAAGCCAATGAGAAGAACCGCTCAGTGGATTGTTCACATTTTGCATTGCTAAAGGTTATTGTCATTCATTACATTTTCTAAGTAAGTTAATTTTCATTCCCCTCACAGTAACCAAGGTTCACAATTCTCCTGTCCTCTGTTAGGGGTGATGAACCTCCGTTTCCTCTCATCCATGGAGCTACCGGGAAGAAAACCGGCTGTTGCTCCACAGTTCTGAGGTGCTCCAAGGATCTTAGAAACATAAACAACAAACACCTGCCTCGGCCCTCATCTTGACCTTGCAGCTAGAGTGGGGTAGGAGAAGTCCCAGAAGTTGCATGGTGCTTTGGAGGCACTTGGAAGGTAATCCAACCACCTCCCATCCACCAGTTCCCCCTCACACCAAGTGACCTCGCAAAGCATCTTGGAGGCCCAAGCAATCACGTGGTCGCTTTTGAAGACCTCGCAGCGGTGCTTTGCAGTGCAACTGTCTCCCTTGCCCTAAGGCAAGCCTGACCACTGAGGATGAAAAACAACCTGCACCGAGCCAGACATTTCAGCTTTTAGTACGTTGTTTCTTACACAAGGATTGTTATCTCAAAAGTTAATTGCTTTTGCAATTATTTTAAATTTGCATGTATTTTTCACTCTCTTTACTGGCTATTAAGGTGGAAGGAGTTCCCCCTAGAGATGTGAAGGCCCGGAAAAAAACCGGGAAAATTGGGGGGGGGGGACTTCCCCCCCCCGAAGCCTTTTCGGGGGGGGGGGGGTGTCCCAAAAATTGAAAAAGTGAAAAAAACCCGGATTATGGAATGTTTTATTTTAGCATGATGAATAAAATGTTTAAGACAAGATGTTCGTGTATTTATTTCTCCAAACGAGTTCTATTTTTTTTTCATGGGAATGGATGCTTTATTTCTGCTTGACACTGTGGAGGACTAGCAGAGACATAAACAATTTTCTTTGTTACTAATGTTGATGGTTTCTTCCGGGTTTTTTTTTAATGTTTTTTGCCTGCTTCTCATAAACTAGCAAAACCAAAGAGGTTCCTTACCAAAGAGGTTCCTTACAGTTCAGGAGCTTGTAGCTGCATTTGTTACAAAAGAAGAAGAAGAAAGAAAAGTAAATTCAATTCGTAATAATTATTTGAATACACTGTACTTTTAATATACCAAATGTGATAATTTTATGCCAAACCAACTTGTACATAATTACATTTTATGTTCCTAAAGTAACAAAGTGACTTTCTAGATCTAAAAAAGTACTAATATTGCATTTTTTTAAATTTTTCTGAAAATTTTCGTCCCCACCCCCGCCCAAAAAAACCCTGTGTTTTTTTCCATGGCTTCAAATTTTCTGGAAATATTACATCTCTAGTTCTAGTTCCCCCAATGGCCCCACATGGCTACCTGACTTTTTTTTGTATATATATCTCAGTTATTCTTATAGCAGCTCTAGTAATGCATAAGCCCCACATTTTGGAGGCTAGGAGATATTTTCTTGCCTGCCATTGATTGCAGGGATTAGCAAAAGGTAGATTGGGATCTACTGGTTAAGACTGTAGTAGATCACAAGGATTTCAGATTTCTTTTATCCAACAACAGGATCTAAAAAGCTTTCCACTCTAAATTAATCACTGAAAAAGTGACAAATTTAGAGGGTGGGAAATAATTTTCCCCACTAAAAACCACTGAAAAAAGAATGATTTGAGGAAAACCAGAAGTGTTTGTGTGTGTTGTGTGTGAAAGGGCTTGTGAGCTTGGTACTGGTACAAATCCCAAATTCCCAGTGTGAACACATTCTCAAAGCCACCCTGTTCCTTAATGCTTAGCATAGGTCTGCCCACCTGAGGCAATATTTTGCACCTGGCTCTGGTTGGTAGGCTTCAGGATTCTAGTGTAACACAAAGTAGATCCCACAAGCCTGGAGTCTGATCATCCCTGATCTATTGGGTTCACACCTAAACTGAGATTTGAAACTGGGGGCTTCCAGTCCCTGCTGTTAACCATTACGCTACACTAGCCCTCAAGTGAGCCAACAAATATCTGATCATCCGGAAACAAGTAATGGCGTGCTTGGACAATCGCTTTCTGTACTCTGCCTCCCAACCTTCCTGTGTCAATACATCTTAACATGGCTGTTTGAACAATGTTTAATAATAAACAGATTTCAACAAGCCCAAGAATAAGAACAGAGGAATAGCTCTCACTGAAGACCAATACATGAGGTTTAAACGAAGGATCATTTTCCATCCCTCTTCCAAGCTGCAATTTTTTTATTTAGTACATTTTTATCCCATTTTCCTTCCATTATAGAACTTGGGCGGTTTCCCAGGTGTCCTCTTATCAAGGCGCTGAGCAGACCCAGACCTGCTAAGATTTGGCAAGGTGGACACACCATGTGCCCTCAGACCCTTGCACAATCAGGAGGAGGAAGTGTGCGCATGTGTGTTTCGTGGACATACGAAGGACAGTGTTTGCATCGAAAAACAAAACAGACACCCCTGGTCCTTCAAACGCTTAGCAGAATCTCCTGGTCTTCCACGTTCGTTGCACGTTCTCCATGCAGTCTACATCAAATATCTGCCTGTCAGAGAGCCCGGAAACCAGTCTGCTCATCTCATATAAGGCATATGTGCTTTACATAAACTTTCACCAACCTGGTGCCCTCCAGATGTTTGGGCAGCATCTCCGAGTCATATCACTGGTCCATCGAGCCCAGTGTTGTCAATACTGACTGGTAGCAACTGTCCAGGGTTTCGGATAGGAATGTTTCCTAGTCTACCTGAAGGTGCCAGGGATTGAACCTTGACATTCTGCATGTGCTCTTATCAAGGAGCTACGGCTCATGTTTGCGTGAATTGTAGAGAACCCACCGTATTTTGTGTGTGGAATAAAAGGGTGATAGTGCCTATCTATTGTCCTAGAACCAACCAAAAAATGAATGGGATTCATACAGTCTTCCCTACTTGCATAACAAAGATTAGTTGGATATATTGCATCTAATGATTTGGATGGGGGCATAGGGGTGTTGGATCTTCTACTGCTATAGCCTCCCCCAGTCCTCAGGCATTTTCATACTCTGAAGTAGCAAAATGCAACCCTTTAAAGAGTCCAATTCATGAAGCAGCTTAATAGCAAAATCTCTAAGGGAGAGGCATTGTGTTAGCATCTTTGCTGGATACACCAGACTGGTTTAATTGTTATGTAAATTGCACTTGCTATGCCATCAACTTTCTCTTAATGGGCCATTCATCATTGCAAACTTTTCTTTGAAGGAACCAGCTGCTCTCCCTCAGAGGTCTCCCAAAACATCTTAGGTTTCAAAAAATGGTGGAATTACCCTGAAGTAAAATTAGAGATAGAGAAATCTCAAATTCACAAACTCATTTCACTCCCGCCATGCATGGAAGGAAGTTAACTAACCGTTAAATAGATAAAGGTTTCTAACAGACTGATTCAGGAGTCAGTTAATCCAAACTACCTGGACAACCCTATGCCAAGGCTCTATATATTCTGCACTTAAACACACACACACACACAATTCTTAAGAAGTCAAATTCGGAATCCAGTACAAATTACGCAAATTAAACAGACCTGCATATATTTGCTGGTGTGTGTACATGTGTGTAATTTTCTCTCCAAAGACCTGGTTTACAGAACACGCTGGGCTCACCTTGGGTTGTTTAACCCATGATAAGTAGCATGCGGCTGCCATTATGAATATACATGTCATCCAAACCCAGCCACCGTGGTTTATTCAAGGGTTAAACAACACAAAAGCATGAAATTTGGAACTGGGCCTCAGATCTCCATTTTGTTTTTATTTATTTTTAAAAGCAAAGTGAATTTGGGGAACTATATTGAGGGGTCTGTACAGTTTACACAGAGCATACATTTCATGAAAAATTAACAACCACAAGGTATGTACAAACACACAACAGTGAACTTCTCCAAAGGCAGTCTTTAAAAAGGAGATCAACGTGAAGAAATGTTTACGGATAATAGAAAATGAAAAACCATAAAAGCTTAGCCTGTGTCTGAATGGACACTTTTAAGCCAACGTTTCCTTGCAGCAATTGACATGAACGTACAGATTCAAATTCAAATAGGAAATACTTTTGCATGCGATGTTAATTTACAGGATCATAATGGTTTCTTGAATCTAGTGAAGCAGACACAAACTGAAATTTGCCAACTGTGTTAAAGTCCACTCTACTAAGACTGTAAAACCTCAAGACAACAAGTGCTCAAATTTTTTACTTGTTGCCATGCAATCCCTGCACATTGGATGCTTACGCATTTTATAGATGGTTCTCTCAGGGCCAAGATGAACTGAATATTCCCTAAACCCGACTTGAGACTAGAATATACCCAATATTCCCATTGTGACTGCACATTGTAGGGAAAAGTCAATAGCAGTAGGCAAGCTGTCTTTCAGGGATACTTGAACGCCATTATTTACCTTCTCACCAGTGACTGGTAATGATTCATAAGAACATAAGAAGAGCCATGCTGGATCAGACCAAGGGTTCCTCTTGTCCAATTGCCCAAAGGAAGAAAAAGAAGCCCTGTCCCAATTATAAGTCTTGAAAAATATGCCCCCACCCCACATCCTCCCAAGTCATTTGCTTTTATGGCACAAGCAACTCATTCAGCCAATGGACCTTCTTTCAAAAAACACAACCAGTCCTGACTGTTTTTGATTGCAGGTTCTCCCATTTCTGGTATACTCTGAAGAGATGTGGGAGGGATACACTTTAGCCATCCATTTTGCAAGTAGAACCAAACCCATTAAGGGAGCCATCCTATGGCCCACAGTCAGCATCTGGGGGGCTATAGGATAGTACAGATTCCTGGATCCAAGGTTGGAGATAGCGATCCGACTATGGACCCAGGAGTCAGAGTTCTACACTAGCTGCCTCTTAGAGATCACAAAGGCGAACTTGGAGAGGACAGAAAGTGGGCATGCCAGTGAGCGTGGATACAAGATAACTCCAGCCTTCCCCAGGCTCCAGCCTTCCCTCTCCCCGACACCTCAGCTAGATGGGCGAAAACACCCATTTAGCTGAAATATAAAATAGGAGGAGTGCGAAGGCCAAGATCCATGCCTTCCCTAGGCTCCAGCCTTCCCCCTCCCCGACACCTCAGCTAGATGGGCGAAAACACCCAATTAGCTGAAATGCAGAGTGAGAAGAGTGCGGAGGCCGAGATCCGTGCTCCTCCCACTCTGCATAGGATGCGCATCAGTCTCCGAGGGCAGAGGCAGACAGGCATTCAGATGGGATTTGTGACCTAAAGGTCGTTGTTAAAGGATTACTAACCTGTATTCGGCCACCTTGAATATGCACCCTAATATATACCTGGCCAGAGCTACATATTTGTAAGAAGGGAAGCTGATCTATAAGAGCCCATTTTTAACGGGCAACTTAAAAAAATTTTTTTAAAAAAAGTTGAAAAAAGATACTGAAGGGGCTATTTGCCAATAGCTCACATTGTGCAAAACCACTGATTTAAATAGGGCTTCAGTAGGGGCTGCCTGAAGCTGTATTCCTTAATATGCAAGGCGTAGGGGGAAAACTCCCAAACGCTCAAGGCACGCTCTCAACCACAGATGCCACATTTCCACTCGGAACTGGAGACAGGAAACTGGCTCCTCTTGCATTTGTGCCGCTCTAAGCCAAACAGTGACTGGCTCTGTTATGAATTTCAGGATATAGCGCCCTTTGGCTCCACAAACACAGAACACACAGGCACTGCTGGCTCAGAGACGCTGAGCCAGAAGCAACTCCAGAGCTAGATTAGCACACACATCAGGTGGTATGATGCGGTGCTGAGTACTTGGAATGGTCCACCCCAGAACAAAGCCAGCTAGAGACAGCTGCCCAAATCCCAAAAACGATTTAACCACTCTCTAAGGGCTCCCTCTCCCCCCACCCTAGAATACATGCCAAACTTGGCTTCCGCAATCCTTGTAGTTTCCAAAAACTGCAAACAGAAGAACATAACAAGAGCCCCTGCTGGATTGGACCAAAGGTTTCTTTCACTCAAAACGTTATTTCCTGGCTGGAGACCCAAGCCAGAGACTACTGGGAAGTTTACAAGCAGCGCATGAAGGAACCCTTTCCCTATTGCAAGGGTAGCAGATATTAGGCCAAGGGGCCAAATCCAGCCCTCTTGGGGTGGGATCTGGCCCTCCAGATGGCCACACCTTCTTCCCTGGCCCCACCCCTTTTTTTTCTCCCAACCACCAATCGTTTTGTGGCTTCCCTGCTTTTGGCAGGATTTTCCCCCATTCTAAAAGGCAGAAATGCCTCATCTAAGGTTACGGGCAGTTAAGTTAAATTGGCTAGTCTTCCTGGCTCTCTGCTTTAGGTTCTACTCACCAATGGAATGTAGCCCCTGAAAGCTTCTCCAAAGTGGAATTTGTTAGTCGGGCTGAAAGTTGTTCTTCAATTGTTTGTCCGTCTGCTATTCAGAGATATACTGCATTCAAACATGGAGCCTTACATTTAGCCATCATAGCTAATAGCAATTGACAGACATGTTCATAATGAATTTGTGGAAGACGGGGAATTTAACTTGGACCTTCTGCATGCAAAGCCTGTGTTCTATCATGGAGCTATTGTCCCTCTCATGATGTTGCTTATGTTGCTTTGAAAAACACCAGCATATTAATGAAATAATAAATTATAACAGATACAGCTCAACACACACACACACAAAGAAAGACCGAAACACGATGTATCTTTTAAGAACATGAGCATAATCCCACCAACGTTAAGGGGCATTTTGTCCTGTTGATGTTATGGTTGTGATTTAAACAGATGCTTAAATCTCTTGAAATCAACAGAACAAAAGTGTGACTAGCTAAATCATGGACATAAACACTGAATGCAGAGTAATCGTAAGAGGAAAGGGGTCATGATTTGATTTTTTTTCTAGTTGAGTTTATATTGTGCAGTAAATAGGAAACAGAATATCAGAAGAAAATGATTAGAAAATAGGTATGTACTTCAGAAACAGTTCTGGTTTTGCACTGGTGGTTATGTGGTCAAAGTAGTTTCTCAGAGAACAGAGCTTGCTGTTCTCTCTTACTCTGGGCACATGCACACATATATATATGGATCCTGATAACATCGATTTTAACCACAAGAATGAACCATTCAGGAGGCCTGCGAGGTCATTAAAACACAAAAAAGCGAAATCATGACGTGCTGTACTTTTTAGCAACAATGCTCGCTGCTTAAAAGGTTGCAGGTGGTCATTTCTAGTTTCCCCAACTATATACTTTTTAAAGTCAAGCTATAAGGAAAAGGCATACGAGAAATAATATCCACACCCATTCTGGTTTGCAAACTGGACTTAACACGCCTCCTATATCATCGGGGTCTTTTCGGAATGGGACTTTCCGCTTAATCATGAGTGTTAAAATAAACTTTCAACTTCTACTTCAAACCCTGCTTTCAGTGACCTCTAGGAAACTGCCTCCTTTTTTTTTAAATCATTGCGCTTTAATTATTTTGTCTCTCTTTTAGTATCTGTGCTTTAATTGTTTTTCACGGTTATGTCGTTGTATGTGTATACTTCACAGATTAGACGATAACATAGCCGTGGAAGATGACCGTACTGATCAGCGTGGCATTTTATCTGAAGCAGAGAATAAACACACATGGCTTCCGGCAGCAGCAGCAAACCCTGCTAAGGTTCCATCAAGCTACGTAAATTCCGCTAAATCCAGAGAGACGCTGTTTATAATACAGAAAGATAATGGAACCGAAAAACAAATGGCATTTTTTCTAATGAAGCCAATGTAAATTTTAAACACAACAAGGCAGAACTGAGGGATATTTGATGCGAATTTCCCAATTGTTTTGCAAATATTTATATAGGAATTTCAAATGTTTCCTCATAGTATGAATCATATTTGATACAGGGATTGCCTGTTGCATATCAGTTTGGCAAGCCCGCATACAATTCACAGTACCTTTCCAGTAACAATAAAGTTTCTAATATTTTGAAAACATACCTTTCGTACCATATTCCACCACTATGAGCCTGTTGGCATGATCACGGTAGCTTATTTCCCCCTCCACGATTGTGCGAAACTGGTCAGTACAACCAGCCAGTTTGCAAAACAGACTAAGACCACATTTGCACAAAACGTTAAGCCAGAACTGCTGAGAATTCTAGCTTA
Source organism: Anniella stebbinsi (assembly GCA_029215795.1). Lineage (NCBI taxonomy): Eukaryota > Metazoa > Chordata > Lepidosauria > Squamata > Anniellidae > Anniella > Anniella stebbinsi. The sequence goes on from JARDYH010000007.1 coordinate 56,677,276, forward strand.
GCGGTAACATGCAAGGGTGCTCCCCAGTTGCTGTTTGGACACTCCTCCAAGGGAGAACAGTTGCAGTAAGCAGAAATTTACCAGCCACAGAAAGCTTAGAGTTACTTCCAAACCTGGATTGTGGCTTGTCGTTCCTCTAACAAGCCAGGATCTAGAAGCCAACTACAAACTCTGGTTTGTAAAAGGATAGACAAGGCAAGAGTCAGGGTTCAGACATAAAACCAAGTCTTCTATGGCTGGCAAATTTCCTATAGCATTGAGCAGCATACACTAAGCACACTTGCTCATTGCCAATAAGCCAGAATTCTCAGCAATTTTGGCTTACTGTTTTGTGTGAATGTGGCTAAAATTTTAAAATCACTTTGCTGGCTGCTAATTAGTTTCCGGGTGAAGTTTAAAGTGTTGGTTATTACCTTTAAAGCCCTACATGGTTTGGGTCCAGGTTACCTGCGGGTTCGCCTTCTCCTGTACAATCCTCCCTGCACACTGACGTCCTCTGGGAAGAATTTACTCCAGTCAGCCCCAGAGGACCTTCTCTTCTGCTACTCCCAGACTGTGGAATGGCCTGCCGGGAGAGATCCGTCAACTTAACTGTCTCTCCGAATTTAAGGAAGCCACAAAGACTGATCTCTTCCGGCAGGCCTACCCAGTTGAATTTTAAGATGTTTATTATTTTAATAATGTATTAGTTTTATATATTTTTAATCAGTTGTAAGTATTTTATAGTATTTTTGTATTCAATGTTGTTCCCAGCCTCGATCCAGAGGGAGAGACGGGTAAGAAATAAACAAACACATTATTATTATTAGGGAGACCAGAAGTTAGTACCAAAATGTTTGGCTGATTTTCAAATCCCTCCTCCATCACAGAGACAGAAAATGACTACAGTGACATACAGCCAGAACTTCTGGTACAAATAGGAAGATACCAATAGCCATATTCTCTTTGGGCACAGTGTGGTGCCTCTCTAGCCCTTGGCGTTTCCTATGCTGAAAACCATGGAATAGGAAATCATTTCCATTTTAGACAAGAAGTGAAGATAAGGATTATGAAGATGGTCAATGTAGTCTTAGTCTACCGCCCATAGCTGCCATCTCTCAATGCCAACTTCGCATCTGTAAAACAGGAATGGCCACCTACTTCACAGAGTTGTATCGAGGACAAAACAACATGAAAAATAAAAAAAAACCATTTTGCACATGCCAAATGAGCCTTGTTTTCAACCATTTGATTCAATTGCTGCTCAGTCAGTAAGTGACGGGTTTCAAACACAGGAAGAGCCCTGCTGGATCAGACCATGAATATACTTAGTCTGGTATCCTGTTTCCCACAGCAGCTAGCCAAATACTTCTGGAAACAGGGCATGAAGGCAACAGCCCTCTCTGTCCTGCCAGAATTGCAAGGCATTAAGGTGAATGGCACTTCCAACAAAATCACACATAGGAAGGTATACGATGAACCTATATTACAGAAATTAATTCCCCCCCATTTTTCCCTTAGTATTTTCTACATTTTTCCTTCTACTATTTGTTAGCAGCAACAGATATATGTACAGCCCATTACAAGAACAAGCAATTATACTCCATGCATTTCCCTTCTCCAGTAGAACACAAACCAACTTCATTTTTTATGCATCCTCCATGGCTGAGTGAAACAACAGCCAGCAAGAACCATTTCTATATTTGAGGCCAGAACCCTGCTATGCCCTATGGAACAGGGGAAGGAATGAAACTGTTTACCTTCAAGAAATTAGAGGGCAAATTCCATTCAGGAAAAAAGGGGAAGTTGCATCATCTGTTTTACAACTCAGAAAGGGAGGGGCATGAAGTCTATTTACTCTGATCATAAACAGTGGTTGGGAAGGCATTTTATTGTTCAGGGCTCCTAGCTGCATAGAAATCAGTAAATAAACCCCTCCCCATTAAGGATTTGAAAGGAGAAAGGCTCTCTCCCACCTCAAAACAGAGTAGAGGCTGCTTGCTTCACCCTCTTTTAATTCAGCACAAAGTTTACGACTCAGTAAAGGAAGTAACAAGGCTGAGAACAAATGTACACAAGTAAACCAAGAGCTTATAGGAGACGTACAAGAATGCCGCTGGCTTCAAGAAAAAAGGGGGGGGGGGAGTCAGCTTGTTTTACAAGGAGAAATTAATTACATTGACATAAGTCCAAGGGTTATCGCCTTCTAAAAAGAAACATTTCAAAGCCCAAATGCCTCAGAGAAAGCAAGTGGCTGAGGATTTATAACTAAATTACTAAACACAAGAAAACAGCCTGCAGAGAAAGTAACTTACTGGTGAGAAAAAGAGTCAACCTTTAGGCCTCTGGTGATGGAAGACGCATTGTATGATGTCCGCCACCCACCTCTCCAAACGTGAAGTTTTAAGATACTCGGAATATGGCATATCTAAACAACATTGTGTATATTGTTAAACGGTGTTAAAAATAAATATGCTGGAGGATGTCACCTCATACCAATATGCCCGCGATTTCCAAAACGTTCTGCCTTCGGGGGCTGCCTTTTCACTTTGATCGGTCAGAGAAGAAATCACTGCTTTCTGCTGGCCCGTAACAGCGGCACCCCCAGGAAGCATAAAAGCTTCTTGGACACGTCCTCAAGTGTACACTCCGTTCACGTGGAGCATTGGCCACATCTATTGGGTCTCACGATTGCCCCTGCATGAACTGAGAGTGCTTTCTCGGACGTACCCAACACTACTTTGGAGCCAAGCATTGCAGGGGAAGATCATTAATGGTTGGCAAGCTATCTTTCACGGAAGCATGTCCGCCATTACTGATCTTCAAATTGCTTTCAAGGAAGCCCCTCCAGGCTCCCTGGAATAATAATAATAATAATAATAATTATTATTATTTATAATACTGTTTGAAAACCACTGCAATATGCTACCGCTGTTGGAAGTGGAAAACAACATTGACTCTCAATACTGCCAAGAGAGCATGTAATTGTTGCACTGGAGGAAGCCAAGAGAGAACCTGTTTGTAGCCCAGTGCTTAGCGGAGAACCTCCTACTAGTAGGGTTGCCAGATTATCCTGCCCCAGGGAAAGAGGAGGCAGCTGCAGCTTCTCCTGCCCTACTCTTCCCCTCCAACCAGTCCCTTTGCCCATTCTCTCCTCCAACCAGCTTGAGGAAGCAAGGCCCTTGTTATGCTCCTTAGCAGGCAAGGAGACCAGGGTAGGAGCAAGAGAAGACACAGCTATGTAGCTTTTTCATAGCCTATCTTACTGGAAAAACAAGGGACAGCATATTCTTGGATCATAAATTTACTTTCTCCATAGGATCTGAGAAAGTAGCCCTTGATACCCACAGATAATTTGTCCATTCTTTATGAACCGAAGTATTTCCTTTTCCCTTTATCCTATACAAAGTGTATCCCTGGGATAGATACACAGCTGTTGCTTCTTTTCCATCTGTGGAATTTTTCCCCACCCCCACAAACCAACATCCCTCAGGAATCTCTCTCTTCCTACATCAACTACCTATTCCCCAAGGGGCAGAGATATCCAATGCCACTAGACTTGCCCTGGGGAATTTCTATTCTGGCTATTTAACGTTTAATTAGCACCAGCTATGCTCTTTAGGATCAAGGAATAATTGCCTTCTCCCACACCTTCCACAGTAATCTTATGATCCTGTTGCCTAAGATAACATTCTTTTCCTCCTACAACTTTCTTCTCATTCAAAAAATTAATTTCCTACTTGCATATTTCCTTCACAGATTACTTTTCTCCAAGACATGTTCCATTGGATTAAAAACTGCATTTCCATCATCAGAATCATCAATTTTCATAACTATACTCTCTTCCAAGGGAACCCCGTTTCTACACATCTGCTTCAGGGGCTCCTGTCTCCCTCAAATAGGGAGTCTCCAAACTTAGGACATCAGGCCTAGTATTTCCCCCCCAAACACACCTTATTTGACAGATGGCATCATCTCAAGTTAAGAACTTCCCCCGTTTGCTTGAGATGCCTCACCTCAAGATGGGAAACTCTTCTCCTACAATTTCCACCTCACATATTTTCACCTTCCTCTCAGGTTGGGATCCCCCCAAATCCCTGTTTCCTTCACTATGCCTGGGTTCATGGGGGGGGGGGGTAAAGGGGGGGGGGTAAAGAGGCAATAATCGGTTGTGTTGATTATTGTGTCGTCTGGGGGCACACAACCCACGGTACATTATTTTCTGGAATTAAACAATGAGGAAAAACAACGGGCTGCTCCATTGCTTATCCGGAGATCCGTTGATTAACATGTTGTGTGGTGGTCTCCGTTGTGTAATCTCCCCCATCGAATACACTATTCCAGAAGGTCATAGAGTTCTCCGGCAAGAGCAGCCGAGAGCACCTGGGCCACTCCTATACAGCCGGCAGAAATTGCAATGCATGATGGGATAGAGCCAGGAGGACTGAGGGAGGAGGGAGGAGCACCAGCTGCCCAGAAGGACACTGGGACTTTCAGCCGTGCGACGGGGGGAGGGGCAACATGTAGTGTGGAGAGTACCTCTGAAATAAGGTACTGGGCGTTGCCTATTCCCTCCTCCGTTGCCTAAAGTGTCGTCCGAACGCGGCCATATTAGTTCCTCTACTGACATGTCATAATTTGATCCAAGCTTCACCTCTAAAACAGTTTTAAGCACCTGGGACTTGGCCATGAAACATGAGTTAGCGATGCAAGTGAACTTCGCGAGACCGGGATTCATTCCCAACCTTTCTCTCGGTATAGAATAACCGCAAGCAGCCCCTCGTGAATCAGGCATGGGGGGGTTGGGAAGCCCTAATCAAAGCAAGCTTGAATCCAAATATCCCTTAAAAGTTAACCACTGCCTAGCCAAAAATAAAAAAAGGGGGGGGATTCACACAGGCTTAATTTGAGCCAGTTCCCCTCTCTCCGCACTCAACAAAATAAATGAATTAATTCCAAGGGGACAACCCGGAAATACCTGAGGTGGCTATAAAGAAGTATGCCTCGTATTCCGAGTAACCAAAAATTGGTTCTCAACACATGCAGCATTTGTGTGGGATTCGTGCTCCTCTCCATTTCCCTTACAGACGAAATTTTCCTTGCATTTGTCAGCTATCCCTCCTCTCTCAACCAAGGCATTGAACACTGTGAGGTAACACAGGGGAAAAAAGTGCTTTCAAGAGCACATGCAGAAAGCAGGTCCCCCACAGGACGGAATCACACCTGAGGTTAGGAAGGTAAGACTGCTGAAGCCTTAGAACCATTTGAAAAAAAAAAAAAACAATTCAGTGATCAATATGGTCCGTTTCCTTCTCACACACATACCGAAATCCATTTCTCCCCCATTGAATAAGAACACCTAGCACATTTCCCAGACGATGGGCAGACCACCTATTTATTGCTCTTCATAGATCTACCTATCTAACTGAGATGGCCAAGGGTGGGGGAAGAGTAGTGAAGAAAAACTGAGCTCATGGGTAGGCAGGTTGAAGCTCTGATACCTCTTTTGTTCTGTTAATTAATGGCTCTGGGAGAAATTAGCCATAAACAGGAGATGCTCTAAGTGATGCTCACCAGTTCATTTGTAGAAAGGGAGAATCTTTTTTCCCATACTACACCCTCCCCGTTCCAAAGATACTCCAAGTAATGCTCCTCCCCAAGATCCATCAACCCACACTTGGGGTTTCCGCCCTTCTGGAGTCAGAAACCCACGGCCAAGTCCTCCCCTCAGCATGGACCGGTCTTTCTTTCTCTTCCCCACCTCCATTTGCAAGAACAACCAACCCACCTGTTGTCTTGCACAGTGGGTGTGAGTTTCCCCTGCAAAATTACGCACACAAGTGCGTGGGTTTCCCTTCAGAGTGGGACTCTTAAAACTCAAATATGGGTTTCCCCCATCAAAATAGGGATCTTTTCACACACACCGCACCCTAGACACAAACACACCTGTGTGGCTTTCCACCTCAAAGAGGGCACCCCTTTCTTGAAATCTACTGCATCTACACATGACTTCCCCCCCAAACTGGGGCTCTCCTTCCTTCTCACCCAGTCCCAAGACCCATAAACCCATATGTGGATCCTCGCTCAAAGAAGTGGTAGTTTTCACTGCCACAGATACACAAACCACAAGTATGGGCTCAGGCTAGACACCTGCAGTTGTTGCTGTTGTTGTTATAGCAATTCTTAAATGTACATGTTTAAGCTCCCCAAATTCTGATTTGGGTGCTCCCCCCATTCTCAAAACCCACAAACCCACACAATGTTCCCCTCCCCTTATAGTAAATATGAGTTTCCACTCAACACAGGCCGGCGGTGCTCAACTTCCTTAAGACACAACTATAAACACACATGCGAGTTTCAAACCCTTTCCCTGGACCCATTAACTCATACTTGAGTTTCCCCTTTCAAGACAACACACACACACACACACACGTGTGGGCTTCCTCTCGGGACGGTAAACTATTTCTCAAGACCCCTTAAACTCACCCTATTTGAAGGCCTCACCCCAAAGCCTCTGCTTCCTTCTACCCCCTTACCCCCTTTCCCAAAACCCTTACACCTATGCCTGAGTTTTCCCTCTGAAGATACATTCCCACATGTCAGTTCCCCTTAGGACTGTTCCCCATTTCCCAAGGCTCCTTAAACCCACCACACCTGAGCCTCCCCATAAATCCTCAGAGTCGCCCCTTCCTCCTCCTCCTCCAACCCCTATTCCAATACCTATAAGCCCTTGCCTAGGCTTTCCTTCCCAAGACACATAAACACATTCACACAGGTCAGTTTCCCCCTAGAATGGTCCCCCATTTCCAAAGGCCCCTTAAACCCACCACACATGTGAGCCTCCCCATGAATCCTCGGAGTCTCCCCTTCTTCTTCCTCTTCCTCCTCCTCCTCCTCCTCCTCTCCCCAAGACCCATAAACCCTGCCTAGGCTTTCTTTCCCACGACACATAAACACAGGGATTCCCCTAGGGCGTCCCCACATTCCCCAAGACCCCTTAAACCCACCCCATACGCGAGCCTCCCCACACCCCCTTCTTTCTCCCCCCCCTCCTCCAATCCCTCTTCCCAAGACCCGTAAACCCACCCCTCAGTCCGCCTCCTCTTGCTCCAGGCACACACACGTGCGTGGGTTCCCCCCTCGTTCCCCAAGACCCCCTCCACGGCAGGGAGCCTCCACCCACCCACCGACCCCCAGGGCCCTCCGAGCCGCCCTTCTCCCTCCCGCCGCCGCCGCCCTGCACTCACTGCGGGGGCAGCTGCAGGGCCGGGCCGCCCCGCCGCTGGAAGGCGCCGTCGACGAAGACGCCGTTCTTGCCCAGGCAGCGCAGGTAGAAGTGGGGCGCGCGGAAGGCCAGCTCGAGGTGGCGGCGCGAGATGAAGCTCGAGTGGCCCATGTTGACGTCCACCGAGCCCTGCGACGAGTTGCGGCCTACGGTCACGGCCGCCTGCCGCATGAGGAACTCGAAGTCGCGGCCCTGCAGCCGGGCCAGCGGCGCCGGCGAGGCCGCGGACGGCGACGGCGCCATCAGCGAGGCCGCCGCGGACGCCGGTAGCAGCAGCAGCGGCGGCGGCGGCGGCGGCTGAGGAGCGGGCGGCGGCGCGGCCAGCCCGGCGCCGGCCGCGGGGCTGCAAGGCGCCGAGCGCAGCGCCAGCAAGGCCCGGGCGCCGTTGCTATCGTCCCCGACTTCAGCCATGTTCCCAGCCAGCGTGCAGCAGCCGACACCGCCGGCCTCCGGGGCGGGGCCGCAGGGGGTGGGGAGCGGCCCTGCTGCGGAGACGCCTCGCCTGGCTCGGCTCGGCGGCCTCGGCTGCGCCCTGCCCCGCTGGCGGCTTCCCCTTCCTTTTGGGGGCAGGGGCGGGCTTGGGGGGCAGGGGCACTGCTAGGCCGGGGCAAGGGCGGCTTCGCATTGTTCCCTTTTCCTTCTCTTCCTGCCCCCCCCCCAACACAGCAATGGCATACGCGTGTAGACGCACACAGAGACACGCGTGCAAAGGGCGGAAACCGCGTGGCACGGAACAACAAACAAGTAAACGGACACATGCATCTCTCTGTCTTTTTCCAACCCCCCGTTCTAATTTTGCCGCTCTTCGCTTTATTTTCCTCCTCTTCCCCCCACCGCACAGCAGCGGGTGCGACACACGCGTGTATACAGTTAGAGACACGCGTACAAAAGGCGGAAACCGGGCGGGCGCTCGCGCTGCAACCGCGTGGCACGGAAAAACAAACAAGTAAACAAACTCATCTATCTATCTCCCCACCCCAACCCCTAATTTTGCCACTCTTAAATTTATTTTATTTTCCTTCCCTTCCCCAGTCCCCACAGCAATGGCAACGTGGGTCTCACAGACACGTGTGTACGGATACAGACACGCGTGCAAAAGGTGGAAACTGGGCAGGCGCTCGCGCTGCAACCGCGTGTCGCGGAAAAACAAACAAGTAAATAAACGTATCTCTCTCCCCCTCCCCCTCTCCTTTTGCCTCTCCTTCATTAGAGAGAAAAGGGGGGAGGGGGAGCAATTCCAGAAATGGGTGTGTGTTTGTGTATGTCGGTGCAACGTCAGCTGCCTTGCTTGGGTGTGTGACACGGAACAAACACGCACTTCGAAAGAGGGGGAAGGATGCACTTATGGAACCGCGTGGCAATGGGAGGGGAGAAGCACATGCCTCCCCCCGTGCCTGACACACACACACACACACTCTCGACTAAAAGGGACTTTACCAACCTGGTGCCCTCTATATGTGTTGGACTACAATCCCCAGAATTCCTCAGCCTGGAGGATTTGGGGAATTGTAGTCCAACAAATATGGACTATTTGGTTCCTTCCAGATATGTTGGTCTACAATTCCCAGAATCCCCAGCCTGGAAAATTCTGGGACTTGCAGTCCAATCTCATCTGGAGGGTGTTGTGTTGGATTACATTCCCCAGAATTCCCTAGCCTGGGGATTCCTGGGAGTTGTAGTCCAACACATCTGGAGGGCACCCGGTTTGTTGGACTACAACTCCCCGAATCCCCCATCCTGGTAGGGCACTATGTGGGCGAAGTCTTTTAGCCGAGGGGCGGTGTGTATATGCGCGCTAGGAAAAGCAGGAAAAACAGGGAGATCTATGCACACACGAACCACTCTAAAACACTGAGTACGGCGTGGGCCGCACACGGCTGCAGACGCTACGATGCACACGTGCGTGCTTGTCAGGAAGGGCGGGCAAGGGTGCAGCTGCGCGGCCACATAGGGGAAAGAAAGCTTCGAGCTCCCGCGGGGAAAACAATTGCAAAATGTGCGTGGGTCGCAGGGGAAAAGACCGCGCTACATCAAACCCCCCCCACCCCCCACCCCCGGGACACGAAGGCGGGGCGTGCAACGAAGCAACAGAGGAGGTTACGTTCGTGCAGCCGCGTGACACGATAAACAAACGCGGCCCGTTTGCCCCCCCCCCCCCGGTCGGGGCCAATTGCAAAAGGGGGCGGGTATGTTTTGCGCATCGACCGTGGGTGCGCCTCTCCCCAAGTCACAGCAGTGCGGTGCGCGATACCCATTTGTGCAGGCAGGAGGGAAAGGGGAGAAACGAACTGCACCCACGTGGCGGGGCGGGGGTTAAAATGCATGTGCCCTGATTGGCAGCAAGCGGTTTATGCCCAGAGGCACTTTCTAGACCGGGAATGCTGTGCATGTTTTAATAAGGGAGTGGATCTCATTGGGCCCAGTGTCGGATGTTTTGTTTATGTAGCAGCAGCGTCGTCGATGTGCAGGGATGTTGACGTTCTACCACAGGCAAGGAAAGCAACGAGGAGTCTTGTGGCACCACAAAGGCTGCAACAGGCTAGCACAGCTACCCATTCTGGAAATAAGCCACGAAAAGCAAAGGTCTTTGCCCTAGAGGAGCTTACGCCATAAGTATCAGCAGTAGTGTAAACAAGGGCAAAGACAGAAAGGCCAGGTTAATATGGGGTGGATCTGTGCAAATGCAATCGCTACATATGCGCAGCCTGACTCAGCCTGCCTTTCTTTAGAAGGTAGCTCCGCTCATTTTAACTGGACTTTCTCCCAAACCAGTCTGGGATTGCAACTTTATGTGTTCTTTCAGTAGGCGCGGGGGCATTCACAGCTCCCCCCCCCCACACCCACCCACCCTTGTTTCAGTTTTTAAAAGTTAATAATGTAAATAGATGTGCCATTTGTAATGGGGTTCTACACCTAATGGTCACAATGACATGAGATCTCTAATCATTATACTTGTAATTCTTATTAACTAGATTCATTATATGTTCATCGTGCTTACATGCAACCGTACAGTATGGGTTCATCATTTTCAAAAGTTGAAGCCTTATCAACCGGAGCCTATAAAATCTTTCATAATAGGTCATACATATATAAATTATCCACCTGGCTAAACAATCCGTTCACAAAATCAGCTCAGAGCTCAAGGAAATTTCACCTAAGAAAATAAGGATACAAATTAGAACAGATTTTACCTTTTGAACCCAAGTTGCTGGGTTCTGCAGGATTTCAATATCTTTTCCTTGTTTCAGAAATCAAACATCTAACCGCTCCCACTTCAAACAACTCAAATAACACACTTGTCAAATCACTATCAATCAGTTTTTCATACAACCATTTTTAAAGCAGGATGAGCTGCGGCTATGGGGCGGTATATAAATGTAAATAATAATAATAATAATAATAATAATAATAATAATGTATACACTTGGAGCTACGTATGTCCATGAAGGTGATCTAAATTTAGCCCCCAAGGCGAAAGCTACATTTTGTTACCCATATTAATTATGCACATTAAGCAAAAGTGCATCTGTTTGCATGTTTTATTCAGTCAGTTATGGGAGGGGTGTGGCACGGAATCCCAACCCTCTAATAGCAGTACATGCTACCTGGTACCACCCACCTTGCATCCTCTCCAGCGTCAACCTAAGATTTTACCCACACACTTTTAAGTATGCAAGATTCTTCATTCAAGTCCATCCTAGATTCTCACCAAGAATGACCACTCCTACACGGGCATTTAACCCGAACTTATTACTGGACAACAATATCTACCTAAATTCTCAGTGCTACCTTTCTCACACAGACAATGTTCATAGATGATGCATCCCAGACAAAAAGTTGTTCTTGTAGACAGGTACCAACACATGGCTGGTAAATTTGGGAGTGCAGGTGCTCAGCATGTCAGTCCCCATGACAGACTGGGACATTGGGACCCATGAGCAGCTACCCATGTTCTAGCATCACTGCTATACCAATGCCTGTCCTGGACCTTCCATACTGAGAGCTGAGGCACCATTTAAATTTCCTGCAATGCCCCAGGGTGATGCTATGTAGAGGGGCATTGTGGGGAATTTAAATGGCTGCTCAGACCCAGTTTCATAGAGTTGATTGCAGCTTTGATGTTGCCACCGGGGAAGTCCTACCAGTGTCTAGCAGCATGTGTCTACCCAGGGGTCTCCTCAAACCTAGAGCCAGCCCTGCTTAGAGAAACCACTTTTAGAGGCATCGAATTGGTTTGAATGGGGCTTACACTCGAGAAAGCTGTTTCAGGATCTCAGGAAATATGTACTCAGCTGGATCACTGCAATGAGCTATCTGTTGAAAGGGATGGAGAGTGCCATGTTGACTTGGTCTCCCGTGCCTCTGTATCAGAGCGTTATGCAAACAGGAGGGCTTTGCAGAAAGAGCGATGAAAAGATATATTTCTCTTCTGCTCTTCCATAGGGGTGTGTGTATGGTTAAGTCAAATAAGACACATTCCCACTGGCATGAGATAAACTGCCCCAGTGAGGTTAGATGTGTCGCTCATTTCTAATGCTCATTCTGGCAAACAGGGCCGATTACATGTATTTTTATTTTTAAGAACCCTTTGAGCATTACCAATAAAAACAAAGCCTGACTTCTGCAATGAGAGAAAACTCAATTCAATAGCAAGATGCATCCCTCCCACTAGATAAACAACACCTTTGGGGCAGACAAGGAAAGCTCTACTCCTAAAAAACATCGCCTGACCCAGCGAAAGAGAGCAGCTAAGTTATTGTGGGAAGAAAAGCTATTGCTTTAATATAAAAAGATGCGACTGCCTTTAGTCTACATCAGCCATTGCCAATCAAATTCTCTCCCGATTAGCCAAGATGGTACTTCTTCAAAGGGCAAGTCGAACATGCCGCTGAAAATGGGCGGGGGGGATGAAATCTTTACTATTTTTTTGCTGATCCCGGCAATCCAAAGACTCTTTTGAAATGCCTGATGCTATTCCAAAACTTGCCATGCTATTAAGAAATCTACTACATTTTTTTATTTTTGTTCCACTTACAGCAACAAGCATGATGAGTTTGTCCGTAGCTACATTTTTGCAATATCTCATAAAGCTCCTGTAATCTCACCAAACCCTGTAACATCTCTTAAATATCTAGGTGCATTCTAAAGTGATATACACACATGTACAAATGCATGGGTTGTTTTAGGATTGGGGGGAGGGTGTTAACCATGGCAACAATCCACCATGGCCGGGTTTGCACGATATGACAAGCTGCAGTGTTGGCTAACGTGCAATGACGGGCCCCACAGGTAAATTAACCAACGGTGGCTTGTCATGACGTGCTAACAGTAGGCTGACCATATGAAAAGGAGGACAGGGCTCATGTAACTTTAACTGTTGTAGAGGAAAGGGAATTTCAGCCAGTGTCATTTGTATGCAATTAGTTCCTGGTGAAATTCCCTCTTCATCACAACAGTTAAAGCTGCAGGGGCCCTGCCTTCTTTTGTATATGGTCACTCTAGTATAGTGCCTGCAACTTTAACTGTTGTGATGAAGAGGGAATTTCACCAGGAACTAATTGCATACAAATGACACTGGCTGAAATTCCCTTTTCTCTACAACTGTTAAAGTTACATGAACCCTGTCCTCCTTTTCATATGGTCAGCCTAGCTAACAGGCCTATTGTTTTTTTTGCAGCTTTAAGACAATCTAATCCAGTGCAATTTAAAGTGAAATATGCATGTCTAAGAACCCCTAACACACAGAGTGTGAACAAAAGTGCTCACATGAAAATCAATATATGTATATGCAGCCATGAGATAGGTTGACCATATCTGGGAAACCAAAGAAGAGGACACCCTGTGTGGAGGGTGGGTGGAAGGGGAAAGTGGTTTTCTAGCGCCTCTGGAAAGCACATCATTCGCCCACCACCACCTTAAAGGACCCAATTGGAGCAGTGGAGGGGAAAGCATGTCATTCCCCACCCCCAATGCTCCAATCGGGGCCTTTTCTATAATGTCCAGGAATGACACGTTTTCCTGTTTAAGGCCCTGATTGGAGAAGTGGGAGGGAAATGACGTGCCTCCAGAAAGCATGTAACTCCCTCCCACCATGCTAATAGCAGCTTTAAAGGGGAAAGTGTGTCTTTCCAGGACATTACAGAAAATTACAGAAAATCCCCCCCCTGACACTCAGGATAGAATGAAAACCAGGGCAAATCCTGACAGTTGATCACCCTACATGAGATAACAAATCCTTTTTTTTTAAGAGTGCTATACTTTATAACTACTTGTTCTGATTTTGTGACTTTATTTTCAAATAGTTTCTGGTGTGTGTGTGCGTGTGTTTTATGAAGTCGAGTGTCTCCAGGGGGAATTCTATCTCTGTTTAGGTTTTACTGCTTGGATTGTTACAACTTTTTTTTTAAAAAAACTAACTTGCATCAGGAATATATTATCTCAGTAAATTCTCTTTTTCTAAAAAATGGACAGAAGCCAGTGCATTCAGAACTTGGAATGCTGCTGAGACATGCTTCTGTTGCCAACATTTTTTCACAGTTTCTTGTTTGGCTTCTTAATGCAAATAATGGGGGTGGGTAGACATTATCCTCCTAACAGAAGCCAAACAGCAAAGCGTACTGGTGGGGGGAGACATAGAAAATGTGGTGATGGGGAAAACAATCCTTTTTACCATTCCTGATCCATTCTAATTGGGTGAAAGAAAAGTGTATTAAAATGTGTGAAACTAATCTGCCTTAAAAGATCTTGCGAACTCTCCCTGCAAAAAAAATCAAAGCCAGCCGCATTTCTTACAACAGCTGTGAAGCAGTATTAGAGCTGTAGGGGCGATGCACCATATGAACGGCATAGTGCCAGCTGCAAAAATCATATGCTGCCAACAGATTTATTTACCTAAATTATATATATAATATATATATGCAAGCAAAAGCATGTTGTTGTGTTTAAATCCAAATTTGTGCATCTCTTTTTTGGCTCTGTTGTCCATGCTGCCTTATGCAATTGAACCCCCAGCCAAAGAACAGAGGAAAAGAGCTGTGACATCACCAGTCCAGAAGAGAGGTTGAAGGTCAGTGATAGACCACTCGCTTTTAAACGCCTTTTTCACTGGAGATATTAAACAGAGACCTGGTAGCCATCCGTCAGGGATGCTATAGCCCTAGGGTAGCCACTTGCGCATCACTAGGGGACGCAAATTTGCCCGAAATATGCATATGCGAATGTACATGTATAGCTGCATTTGGAATCAGTTAACTATAATTTAAATAGAAATACAATACACCTCAACAAGTGACCTGTATGCCTGCCTGTTCAGTCCGCTTGTCCAGGTGCTAACTGTGGTGTATGGGGAACTTCAAGCTCGCTTATACATAGCGATGGCCACCACTTTGGATGGCTTTAACAGGGGATTAGACAAATTCCTGGAGGAGTTATCAGGCTACTAGTCCTGATGACTATGAACTCCATCACCATAGCGAAGAAAAAAAAAGGAAAAAAACACCATACAGCGTGGGTGTAAAAGAGATAAACTCTGGTGCTGTATAAATTCTTATAAACTCTGTTTATTGTTGTTACTACTCGAATATCCACAATGCTCAACGTTTCGGAAAACAATCCTTTGTCAGGAGCTGAATATATAAATTTAAAATAAAACACATACAACATAATCATTATAAATCTGGCATGAAACCCTTATATTAAATTTTGTTTACTACACATAGCATTCTTAGTCCCCTCCACATTACAAATTCTCCTTAAAAAACCAGCACATATTTGGGATCACATTATAAAATTATATAATCTCCTTAAAAACCAGCATGTATTCAGGAACACGTTGTGCCCCATTTTTTCAAAAAACCTCACTTTCTACATGCATATCATTCTTGGTCTAAAAAAAATCATAATATTCTTGTTTATTCTTAAGGCGCCCTTCTGGTACTTACATTACTGTTGTTATCCATTTCTAATCCTTTCTAAATTCATTATTTTACATTACTCCATCACAAAAATAATGCATAAGCCAGTACTTGCTCTTAAAAGCCTCAAACTAACCTGGATATTTCACGGTATACTGCTCTCTGGCCAGTTACGGGTTGGTAGAGGGTTGGTTTAATGTGGTCTGATTTACTGGTCCCAGACAAAACTTTGGCGGACATAGAGCTCCATCACACCAGCGGTTTAACACACTCTCACCACATCTGGTATCTGGTTTTGCAGCGCGGGATTCACATGATGTCGGCCCTGTCCTGCACCCATCTCGCCTCTTTTCCTCTGTTTTGCGTATCAGTTTGGTGTGGGAAAAGTCTGGATTATCTCCCCCAAGTGGATTTAATGCACCCTTAAGCCTCTGGTTAGTGCTGTCGTCTCGCTTTTTCCTTTGTTGGAGGCGTGTGCTTTGAATGGAGTCTTGCTGACGAAAGGGGAGGGCGAGGCGGTTCTCCTCCTCCAGCACACTGTGTTGAATTAACAGACTTGTGTTTATTTGATTGAATGGACTTTTTACTGCTCCAACCCCACCCTCACTGCCCGCAGAAACAGAGCCCAGCCGATGAAATGTTAAATCAGTAAATCACAAAGCCAGAGCGGGGAGAGGTGAAGGAGCCCACGCCCATCAGAGTACCACAAGCAATGAACTGGAGGCAGAAGGAGAAGGGGCGGGGTGGAGTGGAGTGGAAGAGCAAACAAGCGAAAGGGAGGTTTTACGGTGCAGCGCAATATCATGTGACAGGGACCATTAGCTTGACGCGCTTGTGAAATGGAGGTAAAGAATGCGGAGGCAAACCAGGGGGAAAAACAGGTGTGATGGAGCCCTATGTGCTATCTCTAGTATCAGAGGCAGTATGTTTATGTACATGGGTTGCTGGGGAACATGGCCAGGAGAGTGCTGTTGCACTCGTGTCCTGCTTGTGGGTTCCTGTCGAGAGCTGGTTGGCCAATGTGTGAACAGAATGCTGCACTAGAGGGACCTTGGGTCTGATCCAGCAGGGCTCTTCTGATGTTCTTACGTTCTCTGCTCTCCCATTTTACAGTTCTTTTATGTGTAAACTGGACAGCTATTCAAACAGAGGATGCCTTCGAACAGAGGATTATTCTCTTGACAGCCTTTCAAATGGAGGGTTGTTCTCTGTAAAGTAGGGCACATGGCCTCCCAGCGTAGTTGCAAGATGCCTTCACTGAACAGGGGGTTGGAGGAGATGAGCTCTAAGTTCACTTCCGACTCGAAAATTCTACGATTCTGTGTACATGGTCCTGGATCTAATCCCTTCCGTCTTCAGCTGCATCAGCCTTTCAAATATTTAGGGAGGTGGCGACTGAAATGATCCATCATTTGGCCCCGATCTCCTGCCTCCACATCGGAGCGTCCATTTCCTCATCTTAACGTCTCAGTTAAAATGGGGGCTCTAATCTCCATTTAAAGCATCTCAGGGAACAGGGCTCCCAAAGCAGGAGTACACACATGGCCGGGAGCAGCAGAGGCTAAAAAGACTGAAGCTCACATATTGATTTGAAATAACCAGCTGAAACTTT
Source organism: Anniella stebbinsi (assembly GCA_029215795.1). Classification (NCBI taxonomy): domain Eukaryota; kingdom Metazoa; phylum Chordata; class Lepidosauria; order Squamata; family Anniellidae; genus Anniella; species Anniella stebbinsi. Next base: position 56,694,065 of record JARDYH010000007.1, read on the forward strand.
GGCTGCAGGGGGTTCTTGTTGTGTCTAATTTACTGCAAAAGACAAGCTCTTCCTCCGAGCATTGTTTTCCACCACGGCTTCATGTAAATATGCTGCTGATTGGCAAAGCCATTATGCACACCCCACAAGCAATTGCCCCAGACTCTTTGCCTTGAATTATTAATTCCTTCCTAAGCCATTACGCCCACGATCTCCTTTTAGCAAGATTTTTTTTAAAAAACAAAAAAATTAAAAGAAAATCCATTTCATTCAAAACTTGCAGGGCAAATGCCAAATGCTGAATATCAAGTATTCATTGGGTCACTTCAATCAAATCTGCCTGCTTTTGTTTGGAATTTATTTTCTGAACCTCAAAGCATTTGCAAATATTTGTTGGGGCAGTTTTTTGTTTTGTTTTTTTTGGGGGGGGGGAGAAATGGGGATTGGAGTTGCTAGCATTTCTGTTAGCTCCCAGAAATCCAATTTGCAGGCTTTGTTGTTGTATGTCCATCATTATTATTTCACATTTTATTTCTTGCTGTTCCAAGGACCAGTGCGGATTGATGTTGTATTATCGGAGGTCCTCTCTTTCCTATCCACCTCTACAGCATCCAGGTGGAATTATAGGTTGGTGAAACTGGCTGTTGGAATAGAGTCTTGCCCGATATTGCTAGGCAACTTCAGTGTTTCAGAAATGGGAGAGAGGTTGAGGTGAGTATATCAAACCAGGCCAAGGAGAAAGGAGGAGGAAGAGGGTTGATTATGTACAGTTCCAAGCTATTTCTTCACAACCACCTTTCCTAAATTCTCATCAGCAAATTCAGATAGTGAACACTTTCTAAATATTCTTTGGGTGGGCAAATATCCAGTGAATACTTGATATTCAACATTTGACTGCTGCTGCTGCTTTGTTCTAGTCGTCAAGTATGATAGGATCTGATACGAGGCATGAAGCAACAGTCAGTATATGGCAGGATCTGAGGCTTGGAGTTAGACCTGAAGCAGAATGAGGTGGAGAACAAATGGCCAAGGCCTGACGTGGTGGAAGTATAATTTCAAACCAGGGCCGACCCAAGACATTTTGCTGCCTGAGGGGAAGAGCAAGATGGCACCCTCTCCAATTTCGTGTACAAAAGCAGACTAGACTGTTTCTTCAACACCGGTGATGGAACAGTACCCTCCGTTGAATCTGAAAACAGCAGGCCAGCTAGGGCTAATATTATATTTTGTTTAATTTATTTGTCATATTTATATCCCGCCTCTCCTCCAAGGAGCCCAAAGCGGTGTACATGAACCTCATTTTCATTATATCATCACAACAACCCTGTGAAGTAGGTTAGGCTGAGAGTCCAAAATCGCCCAATCAGCTTCATGGCCGAGTGGGACTAGAACCCGGATCTCCCAAGTCCCAGTCCAACACTCTAAACATGATACCACACCAGCTCTGTCCTGTCCTCTATGAAGCAGAGGCCTGCTCTCTTCGAAGTGGTCTAATCCAACGCACAACGACTTACAACCAAGTTTAAGTGGAGGAGAAGGATCGTAGCTCAGTGGTGGAGCAACAGCTTTGCATTCAGAAGGTTACAGGTTCAATCCCCGGCTTCTCCAGGTTGACAATGCTGGGCTAGATGTACCCAGTTGAAGGCAGCTTCCTGTGTCCATTATACCAGTGGTGCCACAGCGCTGGCGTTAACTGTCCAGCAGCCAAATTCAGTTCTCAGCTTTAATCAGATCCTTATAACTTTTCACAAATGCTTGCGTACCCTCCACAACCAGCTCTCCTTTGTACCACAATCTCTCATGCCTGTTCTCAGCCCGAAGGTAATTTTTAAAAAAATGTGCAAGGAGATTGAAGAAAATCCGTTCAGCTGTTTCTGAGTTATCAGAGCATGAAAATAACATCTGGTTCAGAGAGGGAAAGAAAAGACTTTCCTCCCCCCTCTTTCATTCTTTGCTCATCAGATTCAGGAGGGGGGGAAATGAATGTGATTTAATGCATTTAATTTGGCATGTACACATCCTCGCCTGGAGAATGGAAGGCAACGCTTTCATTGATTCATCGGGGATGGACTTTGATTATGAAGTAACAAGATGAGATGCCTGCGATGGTGCCCATGTGCATTCGGGCATGTTCGGTTGCTGTTAGAAACGTTGGACGTCAAGGGATCAAAGCCTACAAGGGGACGAGGGGTTAAGAAAGGACGAAAAATAGCGAGCAAGCTTGACGCAGGGCCGGTTCAAGGTTCGGTGGGCATTCGGCTAGGGCAGAGAATGGGTTGGTAACATCAGAATATAGGAAGCAGCCTTATTAAGGGTGAACTGTTCTGCTAGCTCTGCCCCGCCCAGCTGTCTGGACACCTTGTAAAGACTGGAGCTGCAAAATGGGAAATTCTGCTCCAGGAAAGAGACAGTTGTTCCATCAAAGACATCTGCACTGTCTCACCCTCCAACTTGGGAAATCTCTAAGATGCTGGGAGTGGCTCCAGGTCTCCTTGGGATTTTTTGCAGGTGTCTTTTGGACACGAGGAACCGTGGTGCAGATAGGGCTCCACTACAGCCAAAGGCTGCGGCCTACGGGCCTCTCTTGCCCCCAAATGAGCACTCCAGGAGCAGCAGGTAATGCGGTCAGGAGAAGCAAACTCCATTTTTTCCTGTAGTCACAATGATGCCCACATGTGCAGCTTAGCATATTAAATGGGGTTAATATGACAAGCTGCACATGCTCAGAGTATTTTTTTTTTAAAAAAATCAGGGTTGACCAATTTTGTTCTCATTCGAGCGTATCTGGAATATAGAAGACATTGTGAAGCATGAATGAACGTTGAGATGGGGGAAAGAGAAATGTTAGTTGTCTAATACACATGGCCATCAAATCCCCCCCCCCCCATCATTAAATTTAGATTCTAAAATTACCTACCTGCACCACTAATGAGGAAGTTTGGTTGGGCTTTTGGTTGTTGTTTGTTTTTTAGTTTTAAATGGGCATTGTGATAATGTTGCTCTAAAGTTGCATTTTATTGGGCCTGTTCAGACGACACACTAAACCATGGTTAGGGCACTAACCCTTTTGCAGCAAATGGTTAGTGAGAGTGTTTAAAGCGTGGTTATGTAGCCACCATGGTTAGGAATGGTTCACATGACACACTAAGCCATAATGTTCAGCTCAAAATGCTTAAACACTGTGGATTAGCGTGTCATCTGAACAGAGTCTATGGCCCCATCCAGAAGATGCCTTAAACCACAGTTTTCACAGTGGTTAAGCCAGAAAGCCGGGCTGTGTTCAGAAGACACCTTAATCCACAGCTTTAACCACAGTGACTAAGGCAAAAAGCCATAGTCACCGTGGTTAAAGCCGTGGTTTAAGGCGTCTTCTGACCATGGCCTGGCTTTCTGGCTTAACCACCATGGTTAAAGCCATGGTTTAAGGTGTCTTCTGAATGGGGCCATTGTGTTTTTTAATTGTAGTTGTATATTTCTTTGAGCTGCTTTGGGGGCTTTTTGGGCTGAAAGGTGTCATAAAAATGTACAACAACATGACACCAAGGATGCTTCCAAACCGAGGTCTTGTAGCACTACCCACTCAAAGTCATTTTAGCACGATTCCACCTTTTCTTCCTTAACAGATTTTCAGCTGAAAGTAAAAAAAAAAGGCAGAAGCAACAGTGGGAAAACACCGATGGGTTACAGGTGGAAGACAATGTTGTCTAGACACACAGTCTTTTAGCAGGAGAGGGGAAATCTATTCACGCCGACTATTTGTCAATTTCCATGAAGCAGGTAAAGAAGTTAAAAGGGCGTGTACATCAGTGAATATCGAAGACTGTTCCACTATAATATTCACCTGTGTATTCACCTCTTCCCAAAAAGAAGCAGAAACGTTGCCAAAGGATATGTTTACAAGAAGCATTGGCTGATTTGCGGTGTCCAATAGACATGAATACCAAAACAAAAAAGAATGCTAACGAAACCAACCCACAGCAGTTTCTCAAATTCCCAATTATACCCACAGAGACCCCTGCCTTAGAGTGTTCAAAGCACCACCAATGCATTTTCTCCTTGTAACCCTTCCAACGACATTACAAGATAGGGCAGTATTATATCCACAATATGGGGGCAGCGGCTGAGATAAAGTCAGCTTGCATGATGTTACTTAGGCTATTTGTCTAAATGCGTTAGGAAATTGTTTGAGGGGCAGAGTAGTCATCCCCCCCAAATAAGTAATGTGTCAAATAACTTGTGCGTTTATGTGAGACTTGAGCGAGTTCACAGCTTCCTAAATCGCGAAGCTTTTCTGCCTTTCTAGCATACAGATACAACTTTGGACCTTTCTGTTACTCAGAGCGTTGGCCCATAGATGGCAGTAGAGGATCCAAATGGCAGACCTCCCGTGAGGAATAACCACACCTATTTGTGCAGGCGTATACGAAAAAGGTGTGTATAGCAACAGTCTGAAACTGGTTGGTTGCAATCGAATCCGTCTGGAGTCTTTGCTTCATCTTACTGAGCCAATAAAGGGCTCCATTCAGGTCGTACTTCCAAGCAGTTTGAAGCTTACGCACCAAAGTCTTAGTTTTAATTTTCAGTGCCCTAAATTGCTTAGGATCCGGATACCTCTTTCTACGCAAACCAGTCTGGGTATTAAGACCCTCATCAAAGAGGGTACTCTGCAGATCCCTGTACAGGTGTGATGTGTGTATAAATAGGAAAGAATGAAGAGAGAGAAAGAGAGAGGACAACCGAAGTTTAAGGCATTTTCTGTTGGGGCAACCTGATTCACTCCTTAGGGAAACTTGGCTGGCACCATCTCTGTTATTTCATCTTTTGATTCACCCCAGAATTTTTTTTTTAAAAATAGGATGTTTAACCTGGTTTAATCCAGATTTTTAAAGAAGCCTTTCCTTTGTAGTCTCCTTCTGTTGTGTTGTATTCATCTTTGATACCAAATTGTATTTTACATAAGAAGAGCCCTGATGCTGGATCAGGTCAAGGTTCCATTTAGTTCAGCATTCTGTTTTCACAGGGGTAAACCAGCTGTCAACCCATAAGCAGGACACAGGTGCAACAGTACCCTCCCACCCATGCTCCCCAGCAACGAGTGTATACAGGCTTATGCACAAAGCAAGAATGAAAACCCAAGCAAAATTCTCTCCCAAATGCTGTGCCGGATTCCACATAGCCATCAGGACTCGTAGCCATTGATGGCTTTCTCCTCCAGAAATCTCTGGCTTGTTGAAATTGCTGGTGCATGCCAGTGCATGCCGGACGCCATTACCCTAATTACCTGCCCTGGTGTGGGTTGTGTCATGTGAAGCTGGGTGGCATGGCTTGTTTGAAGGAGAAACCCCCCCTCAAATAACCGTACAACAAACCATGGCTTATTTGAGCATTGTCTAACCCTCAAACAGCCCTAAACAAACCATGGCTTATTTGAGCATGGTCTAACCCTCAAACAGCCCTAAACAAACCATGGCTTATTTGAGCATGGTCTAACCCTCAAACAGCCCTAAACGCAACAGCCCCTGGGGGTACTAACCACAGTGGGCTGTCATGCGGTGAGAACCAGGTCAATAAGGAAATGCAACACTAGTCCTCAATGTTACACACTGCAGGTTGCCTTTGATGATGAAATAGGGAAGCTGCCCTGCTTCACAAGTGTTGTCTTTGCTAAGCATAAAGTTTTGCGTAACTAGAAAGAAGGGTATACATACTCCCTTCCCCACACTCTATTTTTTAATTATTATTATTCACCTTGAACAAATAGCTGATTAACAGCGCCGTCTCCACCTCCCGGATTCCTGAGTTGGATGGATGAACTGGAGGAGCTGTCTCTGACAAGGAGACATGCCAAGCCCCTCTGCTACAGGATTCTAATGCAATCTTACACATCAAGAGGATTCGAACGCCAAGAATGAATGGCAGGGGCCAACCATGTGCCTTGATGTTCTGAGGAATTGATGGCCCAGCACATCCATCACCCTGTCCTGCTGTCAAGAGAACTCCCAGATCTGGAAGATGAGTGTGTTTTTCTTCTATGGTGTTCTATAGGAAAGAGAGAGAGAGAGAGCGAGAGAGAGAGAGAGAGAGAAATGTAAATCCAAAAAAAAGGCTAACCTCATGGTGTGTAACCAAGGAAGCAGGACCCCATAGTGCTGCTCCCAATCTCCGAGACACCTTCAGAAATAATTTGCATAAGGGGCTGTATTCAGCTTGCATGCACATGCGGCTGCATGTTAGCGCACACATCATTGTTTCAGCGGATTGGCCGTATTTGTCTATTTACTTATTTTATAGCATTGTTATCACGCCCTTTAGCCTACAAGGCTCCCAAGGTAGCTCAGAAAGCAAAATAATAAGTCAGTTCCTGCCCACAGGTTGACAATCTAAAAGTCACAGCACAAAAGGAAAGAGGGTTGGGAGGGAGGAGGAAGAGAGCACATTCAGGCACTAAATTCTCAGTTATCCTTAGGTCACCATAGTCAGCTGCTTAGAACAGCACTGAAAACACTTGCTTAGTGCTCCTCCCATTACAGCAGGGGTTTGGGCAAATGTCTAGGACGCCACGCAGCAGACATCTGTGAGGCATACAATAGCTGCATCCTACCTTGTGGATCCTGCATTGACTAGGGAAGTGGAACAGATGACTCTAAAATGCTATAGTTCTATATCAGCCTTCTTCAACCTGGAAGGATGTGGTGGAGTCAGTGGAGGCTGCTGGCTCCGATTCCAGTGGGGCTGTGAATCCATTCTGGGTTTTAATCAGAATCAGGCAAAACTCTAAAGAAGCTATCCAAGGTGCTGAAATCTAGCCCCAAAGTAGATTCAGCACCTTGGATAGCTCCATCAGCTGGTTCTGACTGAAACCCTATGTTGTGGTTTTTCCTGCACTGGATCACTTTTTATTTTCCATTCTAATCTGTTAGCTACACTGTATTAAATCCATTACTGTATTTTAAATCTTTGTATCACTGCAAGGTTTTATTCCTGGTTGCATTTTTATACTGTAGTTTTAAGCTTCTGTATTTTATACTGTTTTTATGCTGTATTTTGTGGGTTTAATTTTTCTTTTTTTTTGGTTTTTTTTCCCTTTTGTTTTTTAAATTTTTAAATTTTTTTTATTGTGGATATAACATCAAGTAATACAATTTCAATTATATATAATTTTTGTGAACCACCAGGAGAGCTTTGGCTATTGGGCAGTATAGAAATGCAATAAATAAATAAAACCAGAAGAGATTTGTAGTGCTGGTATTAACATTCAAAGCCCTAAACGGCTTGGGGCCAGGTTATCTGAAGGGACACCTCCTCCCATATGGACCTGCCCAGACCCTAAGATCATCCTCGGGGGTCCTTCTCCATGGGCCCCTGCCAAAGTAAGTGAGGCAGGTGGCTACCAGGAGGAGGGCCTTCTCTGCTGTGGCACCCCGGCTGTGAAATGTGCTCCCCAGAGAGATGTTCACCTGGTACCTACATTATATTCCTTTAGACGCCAGGTGAGGACCTTTTTATTTTCACAGTATTTTAACCGTTCTTCAGTTTGATCTTTAACCTTTCTGTTTAAATTTGTATTTTAAATCCATATTAATTTCTGCACGGCTGCTTGTTTTTTATCCTGGGTGTGCTTTTATCCTGTATTTTAAATTATGTTTTTATACCGCTGTCATTTTATATTTTGAATGGGTTTTATGGTTTTAAGTTTTGTTACCACCCAGAGAGCTTCAGCTATTGGGCGGTATAGAAATGCAGTAAATGAATAAATAAAAAGCTCATCTGAATTTGGAGCAACCAGCCAGTCATGCTGGCTCGGGAGGCAAAAAGTTGCAGTCCAAAACATCAGGGGGGGCAGCAGGTGGGGGGCTATTCAAAATAGAGGGAGACAAAGGAAAGGGAAATAGTTGCTCGACCCCCAATCCAGTAATAAGAGAGAGTTGAATAGTAGCCCAGTGTACCATGGGAACTTCATGCCATGCGGGCAAAAGCAACCAACCTCCAAGTCCTCACTTCTGTATGCAAACATAGCAGCACAAAATGGCTCCCACTCACAGACAACCATTCCAAGTCCCGAAACCAGAATTATAGATTGGAGGAGGCACTCCCATCATTGGCACCCCCAATTATGAAATTATCTCCCCGACGAGGCTCACCTGGCACCAACATTGTTATCTTTTCGGTGCCAGGTCAAGATTTCCCTGTTCTCCCAGGCATTTAACAGCATACGATGAGGGTTTTTGTGTTGTTGTTGCTGTGCTTTGACCCAGAATTGTTGTTTTAAAGGATATTGTAATTATAACTTGTTTTTATGCTTTATGGTGTATATCGGTGTTTTTAATGTTCAATGTTTTTAATTTTTGTAAACCGCCCAGAGAGCTTTGGTTATGGGGCGGTATATAAATGGAATAAAATAAATAAATAAATTTTAGATGGCGCCCTGATGTTCTAGAACCGAGGGCATCTTTTACGTTAACAAGGTACCTCTTGACATCCTTGTTCCCGCCGTCATGGTAATCAGCCCCTTCTGAAGGCTCGTGGTTTAAAATGCAAAGTTTAGCCAATAGCTAATGGCTTTCATCTCCAGATGGCACAGCGGGAGTTAATAACGCTCAGAACTCAAAAAAACAAAACAGAAAAAAAAAATACACCCTTCAGAGCTATTCCAAAGCATATGGAATCAAAGGATAGGAGACTGTGGGGCCAAACAACGCTTAGGAGAAACCGTACCTGCACAAAGCAAAACTATGGGGATTCGGAAGGAACGCTGATGAAATCCGCGTGGCGCTAAACTTCCAGTTAGGTGGAAAGAACGATTCCTCTCTTTCTTTGTCTCTCTCTGCCGGGGCTCCTTCGTTTCAAGTGAGGGTGTGACAGGCAGAAATTCAACACGTGGCACTACCGTCGGGTCCAGGTTTGGGGGTTGGGATTGAGCCGCTCTGGCTCCTCCTCGTCTTTCCCATCATCGATAGCGCTTGCTTGCTTGCTTGCTTGACAGGTGGAGAAGCAAGGAGACCGTGGCATCTCCGGCTTGTCCTGGTCACCACCACCATTATTTGGGCCAGAGCAAGCGGCGGGTGAACGAGCAGGTTGCAACGGTGAAAGGGAGGAGTGAGTCCAAGGAACTCTTGCCGGTGGAACCCTAGTGGGGTGTGGGCCCCATGGCATACGCCCAACCAGGCCTACTCTTGACGCCAGCCCCATGTAGCACCATCTCCCATGATTCCACCTCTGTGCCATGAAAACTACACCTTGCCACAGCTGTTAAGGACACAGGAGGCCCTGTCAGTAAAAGAGAACACTATGAATGAAGCAACTTGATGCTCACAACCTTTCACCAGGCTTTTTAATTTTATTCATTTCTTTCTTGCGTTTCTGTCCCGCCCAATAGCCAAAGCTCCCTGGGCCGGTTCACAAAAGAAACGTCAAACCGTAAAAGAGAATGACGTCGTAAAACATAATATAAAAAACCTTAAGTCTAAAACAGAATAAAACCGAAGTTAAAAACAAAACAAAACCAGAATAAAAGCCAGCAGGTGTGCAAAAAGCTAATAACGCCCAGGGAAAATAAAAAAGTCTTCGAAGGGCACCGAAAAGATCACAGCGTAGGTAACCTGGTGAGCCTCTCCGGAGAGGGCATATCACTACCACGTTGCCACCACTGGTAAGGCCCTCTCATCTCATTCAGCGGACCTGGAGAAGGGTCTCTGAAGATGATTTTGGGGTCTGGGCAGATATATCTGGAAGGAGACGATCCTTCAGGTAATCACGTTTTGCTTTTGGAGGCCCCACGCTGCTGTTTATCCTATCCATGCTCCACACTGTGTTTCAGTTTTGTTTTGCTTTCACTTGATTGCTGGCCATATATGGAGATTTGGACGGCGGAGTGCCAGTAAGATTTGGGGTGACCTCCAGATTTTGTGGAGGCACTCCCTTAGCGAGCCCCCTTAACCTGGAAGAGGCAGGGTGTTGAGCTGTTGATCTTTCGGGATGCCCTATGTGAAGTGAGTTGGAAGGCTCTGGTGCTGGGATACATCCTTGGCTGCTCTCAGGATCTGCCCCAACCTCACTGCCCTTGGAAGCTGGCAGGACCAATGTCAGTGGTAGGATGGCTGGCCGCTTGCTGAGGGCCCACACCCTAGCAGGGCCCCAGACAAGCACCCCCTGGATTTGCTCCTCTTCACCATGGCAACCTGCTTGTCTACCTGCCTCTCGCTCTGGACCAGACAACAACGGTGATGAGACGGAGGAGCAGGAGATGCCCCGGCCTCCTTGCTCCCTGGCTCTCTGCATGTCAAGAAGCAAGCGGCAGCCATGATGAGGAAGAGGAGGAGGAGCAAGAGCAGCTAATGGCCATGGAAGTGAGAAGGTAGACTCGTGGCGGGACGGGTCCCATGGAAGATGTCTTCCTCAAAGTCCGTCAACGCCAGCGCTAGGCAGGTTCCTCCACCTTCCACCTGTCACAGGAGGGTTGCTTCTTTTGCTGCAAGAGTTGCTTCTTTTTCATTGCCCAGCAGGGGGCAATGCATACCTTTGCTAGACCTGGTCTGCCTGCAGCAGATTTCTCAAAGGGCGTCCACACTATTTCAGAATAAAGTCAAGGTGAATATGGAAGGACTTGCTCGACCATAACATCTGTGGAGATAGAGGGAAGTCAGAAGAGTTTAAGCAAACACACCGGTGCTTCTGAGCACTAAGGAAGCTAAATTGCATCTGGATCGTGGGCATCATATCATGAAACCGGCCTGCAGTTCTGACCACGTCAAATCACACGCTCTTCTAAGATTGCCAAGCAGCTAGTATTTCACAGACAGGGGGAATAAATCCATGTGCTCCAGCTGTCCCAGTTTACCAGGGATAGTCCCCTGTTTCTGGGCCTGTCTCCCTGCTTAAAAAAAACCCCTGCCTTAATTTTTCCTTCATGTTTATGTGGGTGAGGGAGGAGATGTTTAGAGTCCCTTTTAAAAATGGGTGTGTGTGTGTGTTTTACTTTCCAGAATTTTATGCAAATTTAGTCATAGAAAAATACATTAAAAAAAATATCTCTGGACGAAAATTTGCATTTTCCCCAGAGGCTAAAGCGTAAAAACATGAATTTTGGGGGGAGGGGGATTTGTGCATTTTTGCAAATGCAAATTTGCACCAATGCAAATTTGGGAAATGGGGAAAAATCCAAATCCATCAATTAGAGGACAATGAAACAAAAGGCACTTGAAAATAATAATAATAATAATAATAATAATAATAACAACAACAATTTATTTCTTACCTGCCTCTCCGTCTGGATCGAGGTGGGGAACAACAACATGATAAAATACATAAAACTAATTAAAAACATGACAATTATTATTAAAACTGCATTAAAACATCCTAAAACATCCTAAAAACATTCTAAAAATTACACTGGATATGCCTGCCGGAAGAGAACAGTCTTTATAGCTTTCTTAAATTCTAAAAGACTGTTAAGTTGACGAGTCTCCTCCGGCAGGTCATTCCACAGTCTGGGAGCGGCAGAAGAGAAGGTCCTCTGGGTAACGGTTGTCAGCCTAGTCTTGGCCGACCGCAGTAAGTTCTTCCCAGAGGACCTGAGCGTGCGGGGCGGACGGGAGAAGGCGATCCCGCAGGTAACCTGGACCCAAATCATGACCAACACTTTATACTTCGCCCGGAAACTAATTGGCAGCCAGTGGAGCGATTTTAAAGCTGGCGTAATATGGTCACTCCTAGATGTACCAGTCACCAACCTGGCTGCCATATTTTGAACTAGTTGAAGTTTCCGGACTAGGCACAGAGGTAGCCCTATGTACAGCGCATTGCAGAAGTCAAGCCTCGAAGTTACCAGCGCGTGCACTACCATCTTTAGGTCTTCCAACTCTAGGAAGGGGTGCAGCTGGCGTATCAGCCGAAGCTGATAGTAGGCACTCCTGGCCGTCGCATCTATCTGGGCTGTCATTTGGAGCAACAGATCCAGGAGCACCCCCAAGCTGCGAACACAGTCTTTCAGGGGGAGTGTAACCCCATCCAGAACCGGTTGACACACCTCCAAACCCAGGTTGCGGCCTTTGACAGCAAGCACCTCCATCTTGTCTGGATTCAGCTTCAGTTTGTTTTTCCTCATCCAGCCCATTACCGCCTCAAAGCATTCATTCAGAGGAGACACACTATCCTTAGCAGACGCTGTTATCGAAGGCATAGAGAAATACATTTGGGTGTCATCAGCATACTGATAGCACCCCGCCCCATGCCTCCGGATGATCTCTCCCAATGGTTTCATATAAATGTTAAACAGCATTGGGGAAAGGATGGCACCTTGCGGTACGCCACACAGCAGCTCCTTCTTTGCAGAGCAGCTATCCCCAAGCATCACCATCTGGAACCTGCCCGAGAGGTAGGACCGGAACCACTGAAGCACAGTGCCCCCGATTCCCAATCCCCTCAGGCGTTCCAGAAGGATACCATGGTCGATGGTATCGAATGCCGCTGAGAGGTCCAAAAGTACCAGCAGGGACACACTCCCCCTGTCAATACTAAGGCGTAGATCATCCGCTAAGGTGACCGTAGCAGTCTCAACTCTGTATCCTGCCCTGAAGCCAGTTTGAAATGGGTCTAGAAAATCAGTGTCATCCAAGACTACCTGGAGTTGAAAGGCAACCGCCCTCTCGATCACCTTGCCCAAGAATGGAAGGTTTGATACCGGTCTGTAGTTATTAAAGTCCAGGGGATCCAGGGAGAGCTTCTTTAGAAGCGGCCGTACTACCGCTTCTTTTAAACATGATGGAAAACTCCCCTGCCTGAGAGATGCATTAATAATATATTGTAATTGCGATCTAACCACATCTCCCTGGACGACCAGCAATGAAGGACAGGGATCGAGAGGGCAAGTCGTCCCCCTCATTTGTCCAAGCAGCTTGTCCACGTCCTCGGTACTCACCAACTGAAACTGATCCAGTATAATTCTACTCGCGGAGTCACTGGACACTCCATCGTCAGCCTCTGCTATAACGACGGCATCTAAGTCAGCTCTTATCCGAGAGATTTTATCTGCGAAATGATCATTAAAGGCATCGCAGCGAACAGCCGAAGGCTCTAAAATCGGATTCAGGGGGGAAGGTGCCCGGGTTAGACCCCTCACCACCCTGAACAGTTCCGCTGGACGCGAATTCGCAGACGCAATGCGCGCAGAGAAGAAAGCTTTCTTCGCTGCACGTATTGCCACCCCATAGGAACGAAGATGTTCTCTATGCCGTGTCTTGTCGGATAGAAGTCGAGTTTTCCGCCATCGGCGCTCCAGTCATCGTCCTTTCTGCTTCAACTCCCTGAGGTCTTCCGTATACCAGGGTGCCCTGTTAGAAGCGGGTCGGAGAGGACGTTTGGGGGCGATCGTGTCGATAGCCCTAGTTAGGTCTTGATTCCATCTATCAACCAGGGCTTCTACAGGATCGTCGACGATACCAGCCATAAAACCCTCCAAGTCTTTCTGGAATCCAGCAGGGTCCATCAGCCTTCGAGGGCGGACCATCTTAATAGGTCCACCACCCCTGCAGGGGCGGGTGGTAGCCGTGATACTAACCCTAACCAGAAAATGGTCTGTCCATGACAACACGGAGGTATTCGTTACCTCCGCCCACAGATCCGTCTGTTCGGAACTGAAAACAGCATCGAGGGTATGACCCGCTGAATGTGTGGGTCCAGAGACCAATTGGGATAGGCCCATGGTTGTCATGGATGCCATGAACTCCCGAGCTCCACCTGACAAACCAGTCTCAAATGGGATGTTGAAATCGCCTAGGACCAAAAGCCTGGGCGAATCCAACACCAGCTCCGAGACCAGTTCCGTGAGCTCAGCCAGGGAGTCTGATAGGCAGCGGGGTGGCTGGTACACCAACAGAATCCCTAGTCTATCCCTGGTCTTCAGACTCAGGTACACACACTCGATGTAATTCAGTTCACGAACAGGAAGTCTGGTCAGGTTAAGATTATCCCTGTAGACCACAGCTACTCCGCCCCCCCCGCCCACTTTCCCTCACCTGCTCACTAACACAGTACCCAGCTGGGAGGGCCTGCGCCCATGTCGGTCCACTATCATCTCCCAACCAGGTCTCAGTGAAGCATGCCAGGTCAGCCTCCTCATCCGAAAGAAGGTCATGGATGACATGTGTTTTATTTTTAACTGACCTGGCATTACATAGGAGCAAGGAGAGGTTCTGTGGGTGGCCTGGTTTGTTCTCCAAGTTCCCCGGTATAGCAGAGCAATCGGAAGGTAAGATGGGTGTTAGATAACTAGATAACCTGCGAAAGATAGATGAAATGGAATTGATAAAATCTGTACATCCCTACGTTGTGCTGTGACTCTGTTCAGATGACACACTAAGTAGTTAAGTGTTTTGAGCTAAACATTATGGCTTAGTGTGTCGTTTGAACCATGACTTAGCATGTCATGTGAAACATTCCTAACCCTGGTGGCTACATAACCATGGTTTAAACATGCTCACTAACCACTTGCTGCAAAAGGGTTTGCGGCCTAACCGTGGTTTAGTGTGTTGTCCAAATAGGCCCTATCACTGTCAGCTGATTCTAATGACTTCAGTGTTGGGCTGTGTACCACAGCTTGTTGTTGTTTGGGTGTGTGTATACATGTGCATGCACACACAAACACATCAATCAACGCAGCTGCCTGTATTTTGAACTCTCCTTGGGGGTGCAGCTATAGGGATAGTTATGATGAGCAGCTGCGCTTGAAAATCCCCCCTCTGGTACTGTGAAAATTGCAGCTAAGCTCAGAGGGAACATGTGACGGGGGTGGCTGAGCATGTCATCGCTACTGCAAATCAAAAAGTCCTGGGCTTTTCACCCTACGAGTCCCAGCTCCACTTCGTCGCTGTAATGCTGTGACTGGAGGAAGCTTTGCCTGCTGGATTTCTGTCCGTCATGCCCTGGCAGACACAAAAACCCTGCAAAGAAAAAGGTGGCAACTCTAAGCCCTGGATGAAGATATGTTTTCTGGAGGATCCAGCATTGGTCTGTGAGAATGTCAACTCTTGTCAACCCGGTGTATGCGCCATCCCACGAGACCGCTGCCTGACACCAAGCTTGCAGTCTGACTCTGCCGAGAGCAACGGGAGGTAGCTGAGCTGGGAAGTGGCAAGAATGTTATTAATGTACTGGTACAAATTCAATTACGCAACAATTACTCTGGTTAATTATATACCCGTGCGTCGGGTTCACGGGATACTGGCATTAGATTTGCCTGTGTGTTGGTCGCAAAAAGAACCTAGGCAACAAGGCAGATGGATGTCTCGGCACAAGGAAGAGTGGTATAGTGGTTAAAGCTTCAGATTAGGACTGGGGGGAGTTGAGCTCAACCTTCGACTCAGCGACCTGGACGGTCCATGGACTAAGAGAGCTGAGCGATCTACTGGGAGTGTCTTGTTTTTCCGAGGCTCAGGATTGAGCAACAGACCAAGGTGAATAAGCAGAAGGTCCTTGGGAGTTTCAGACCGATTAGAAAGAAGCAGAGAGCAAAGGCAAGGCAGAGCAAAGGCAAGGCAGAGCAAAGGCAAGGCAGTGAAGCCAGCAAGAGAACCAAGCAAGCAAAGTTCAGGCAAGAAAAGTGGTCAGTAGGCAGTCCCCAAAAGCTACTCAGGAGAGATTCAGTCCAAGGGGGTGTTGGACAAGACACCACAGCCAACATGGTTCAGGCAGTCAAAAGCATAGTTAAAAGGCAGCCCAGCGATATTCATAAGGGGTTTAGTCCATGGAAAGCTAAGGATCCCAGCGCAAGAGGACAGACTTTGTTTCTACAAACTCTTCCAACTCTCAACGGCTGTTCTAAAGCAGAGCTCCACCCAGGATCCAGCTGCAGCTTGTTATAGCTTCTGGAAGGAGTCTCCTCATGAGGAGAGCCCCCTTACTCCTGAGAGGTCCTCTACTTCCGGGTACGTCTAGGCTCAAGGAGTCTGCCCTGCCTCTTCATTCTACATCACACCTAGGGACTTGAGGTGTGTGTATCTCTCCTCTTCCAAAATGAAATGGACCGTCTCAGGACACTTTCCCAAAATGAAATGGACCTTCTCAGGATACTGAATTTTGGTCCCTAACCCCAAATCATTTTGACCTTGAGGCCTAGAAACATCTTTTCCAAAATGAAATGGACCTTCTCAGGATACTGAATTTTGGCTCCTCAAATCCTAGGCTTGCGCGTCATTCTAAAGTAACCACCTTTCTGAATAAGATACTGAAATAACTGCAATGTAACAAAAGGCCAACTCTGGGCATGTGTGCATAACACATTCAGCATGCTGTTACTCTTTCTCATCCTTCTGTTTCCTTGTCACGATTGTTGCATTGTTCATCGTGTGAAGAAATTGTATTATGGGATAATAATATCAAAGCTTGTTAGCTGTAACCCCGGAAGGTAAGATCTGTAATAATGGACCTGCAGTACTGTGTGTTTATTGCCCCATGAAGACTCCCTCCCTCTCTCTTTCACACACACCACGAGGAAATGTCGATGTGCGCAGCCGGTTTAGAGATGACTCATACGTTACAGTTGTGATGTGGTCACCGTTTCCACACTTCATCCCACATACATAACATTCGCGTACTGGAAACAAAACCGGGTGGCCTGATGAGTTTCCATGCCGGTGCCACTGACCATGGGCAGAGCAGGGGATCGCTGGCGTGGGATCGTTTCACCTGTCTTTCTCCCAGTGATTCCTGCCTTCCAGGGGCAGGGAACCTCTTTCAGCCCGGGGCCCAAAATTCAGTTTCGGAGAAACTCTCAGGAGTGCGTTCCAGTAGTGAGCGGAGTCAAAGACAAAGGGGGTGGAGCCAAAATAAAAAAAATACCACTGGTTATTTAAGTATATTGTAGCCTAAAGCTATTCCTTTTAGAATGGGGGGGGGGAAGCTGCACCAAGTGGGGGGGTGGCCATCTGGGAACCCTGAGAGAGCTGGATTGGGACTCCAGGAGTGCCAGATTGGGACCCGAGGCCTGTTGGGTTCGGATATTAACAGTTCAGGGCTCAGCCGCAGGGCCGGCCCCAGCTCCATGGGAGAGATGATCACAACAGAGCGACTAACTTATGAATCCCTCTTCCTGCACATCGTAACCACCAGGTGTTTCATTACAGTCTCACGTGATATCCCAACACCAAGAATCATTATTTCCCCCTGCAAAGAACCGCTCTGGCTTTTGACCGATCGATTTGGTTTGTACCCTGCCTTTCTACCAAGAAAACGTTAGGCAAGGCGGCTTACAGTCACAAGCAATGTAATTTTTAAAAAAATGAAAGGTGGATTAAAACAATAATAAAGCAATTAAACAGGGTCAAAGCAGCATCCAACAGACGAGCCTTCAAAGGCCGCCTTGAATAGAAATGCCTTCATCCGCAGTCCGTCTTTTCATCTAAAACCCCGGATTGCGTAGATATGTTTTCACCACCTCCAATGTGGATGAGTGCTTTCATAGGAAGAAGATCTAATTCTTCACTTTTTGAGCATATCCTGATGAGCAAAAGGAGGCAAAAAGCCAACTTCTTCCCTTCTGCAAACATTAATTTCCAGCAGACAGCTGAAAAGGAAGTTGATTTTTCTGTCCCCTGCACATTCTAAGTCATGACAAGACCAGGCACAAAGCGTCTGTAGAGGGCCGCGGCGAGGTGATGGTTCATATTTTAATTGGTCCGTTTCTAAAAAGACAAAGCCCAGCAGAAATATCCACAAGCCCTGAACTGGGCATCAGTTCCAAGAAAGCCTGTCTATTAGCAGAATCACCTGTCCCGATTATCAGCAAGTAGTCCGTGGGTCATCAATTGCCTTGACCCCAAGCTTGCATCTGGGGAGATCCTTGTATCAAATGCAACAGAGACTGAAGCCAAATCATGTTCTGTAGAAATCGAGTGAGCACACCATAGCTATCAATCTGCAATGTCACCTCAGGCAAGATGGCATGAGGATTTATTTGCAGCATTAGAAGTTATTTATCTATTTGTTGAAACAATATTTATGAATAGCTTCTATTAAGGGCATTTCTAATATCCTACTTTATAGTTCTTGTTTTATACTGTCAGCATGAACTCCTTACTAGTTAAGAACATCAGAAAAGCCCTGCTGGATCAGACTAAAGGTCCATCTAGTCCAGCACTCTGTTCACACAGTGGCCAACCATAAACAGGACATGGATGCAATAGCACTCTCCTGCCCATGTTCCCCAGCAACTGGTGTATATAGCCTTACTGCCTCTGATACTGGAGTTAGCACGTAGCCATAAGGACAAGTAGCCATGGATAGCCTTCTCCTCCAGGAATTTATCCAGCCCCCTTTTAGAGCCATCCAAACTGGGGTCCCTCACTACGTCTGGTGGTAGTGAGTTCCGTAGTTCAATAGAATAAAGATGTTTCCAGATGGTTTTATCACACCATTGCCCTGCGTAATTCATGGAATTTGACAGGGTCCTAGGCGACTACATCTTCCACTTGAAATCCTCCTGTGTTTCCCAACCATTTATATCGTCTTCTTTTTAAAGAGAGAAGATGCGTTAAGGGGGGGGGGAAACACTCGCTGAGCCATGCATTTTAATTTGTAGTGCTAGGGGCTCTCCTCCTGGAAGCATGCTAAGAATAACTTCCCTTGAGGCAGGCTTTTGTCTTGCATGGATATGGTTAGGGGTGTGTGTCTAGGAGCGGGGAGGCATTCACCATTTTTGGCCCTTTGCTTTATAGAATTCCTTTCCAAATTTTGAAACAGAAAGATCCATCTTATTCAGCACTTCAAGTCCCCCATGCTCCAACATGCTGGTTAATTTGTAGCATGGTTACAACGGGAACTCGCGGCTATCGATTTCTGCGAAAAGAAAACGGGAACGAATACCAGGGCTTTTTTGACGCTCGCATCTCCTTTTGAAACACATTTCCAGGCCCAAGTCTCGCGAACGTCGCTGTCCGCTCTACTTTTGCTTCTTTTGAATAGAAATATCCAGTCAACATTCATCCTGGTCCCCAAACTACCCTACTCCTAGCACATCGAAACAGGGGAAACGGAGGTTACTCATCCTCACACAGGACTGCTGGGTTGTTTAATCAAGCTTACGGTTTCAATAGGATTTTACCCAGAGCCTATCTACGCTACTACTTTAAAACGGTCTAAAACGGTTTATTACAGTAGTGAGCCTATCCACACTACTGCTTTAAAACGGTTTAACACGGTTTATAACAGTAGTGACAACTGTTGGGGCCCAAGACACCCTCCATATACAGTTTTCAAAGCGTTTTCAAAGTGTTGTAACCTGCTTGGTGTAGATCGGTCCCCAGTCCTATGGAGTTGTGCTTTGCGCCCGTAGCTCTAAGAATTCATTGCCACGTCCTCCTCCTAAATGAACGAGGCACAAACGTGTATGTACGTGTGTGTTGTAGTAGTAATAGCTGAGGCGGGGGACCTGAATCTTGGGCAGGGCATAGCTGAAGCCGCAGGCAGCCAGGAGTTCGCAGCGCTGTAGTGAAACTGCGGCGAGGTGTTTTCTAAAGGAATACTTCACTTCAAATTATCTGAACAGCAGGAAAAGTCTTTGAACCCACGGGGCGAGGCGGGGGGTGGGTGGGCGCTAGCACAAAACACAATTTTGCAGAGACAAATTCTTTGTTCTTCACATAAGCTTCCCCGCCCCCCCCCAAAACAAACTGGAGGCTTTATTTTGTTCTGTGCGTGACAGTGATTGTGGAGGGGGGGGCAAGATATTTTGCTGCCTGAGGCAAAGACTGCACCCCTTTTTAATTTCTACATGCAGAAGCTGACTGGTTTTGTGTCAAGAAGACAGCATCTTCTGCTGCATCTGAGGGCAGCAAGCAGGCCCTATGGCATCCATGCGCCCCCCTGTCCACCAACACCTCACTGCCACTCTCTGCCCACAAGCATCTGCCCCCAACCGCTCCTCCCATCTTTTTTCTTACAGCAGAAAATCAGTCGAAAAAGGGGGGGGGGAACTGGTACAGCTGCACAACGGGTAGCACTAGGAGCCCTTCATCCGGAAGCATCCTATATTTTTCACAAGGAGTGAATGATGTGGCGTAAGCAGCGACATGAGGAAAAGCGATATAGAGGTTTTATTTTTATGTAAATAAATGATTTATTTAGGGTGGCTTAAGAGTAGAAGAACCCAACAGAGAATAGGATGCTTTCTGCTTGTGAGACACCCGCTGTACATCTGAGTCGACAATGAGAGTGTTTGCTCCCTGAAGGAGACAGCCAAAGCTATCTGGTCAAGCCGGGGCCTGCCAAAGACACGGGGCAGAGTGGCAACTGACACTCCCCAAACCAAAGTGCATAGCCACAGAGAAGGCCAATCAAGAGCCTTCCTACACAAGGCTTTTATGGTACGCTTTTGATTGCTCACTCATGGTCGTTTGCAGGTCCTTTACATGATCACATCATCCTTCGCCACCTCTCCCGTGCTTTGCAACCATTATTGAGGGGTTTTTTCCCCCCTAAGGAGGAAAATCTGGTATTATTTAGAAATGGTGGAACGACAGCCTCATGTAATTGTCCAATTCTGTTATGTCGCAGTGCCATCTGGTGGTTGTACAGTAAAACATATAGAAGGGCAGAGAAAGAAAACCCCTGGGACAAAAAGCACGTGTAAAGGAGCTGATCTTAATGCCGCAAGGAATCCGAAAACAAAAGCCCCACTAAAGGTGTGGGATAAAAGCCTGTAGAAATTCCCCCAAATTATTCTTGCATTCAAGGCAGAACATCCCACAAGTGTTTCACCCCATCTCTCCATCCCAGCAGGAAAAATACAATATTCTTAAATGAAAGGGTTAATGATATGCTGCCCTTGCATGACATCTAAAATAAGCTGTCTGAGGAACCTACGTCAGTGCCTAACGGTAGGGCCGGTCCTGCATCCAGCCTACATCCTGCTGTGCTAAACTGCACTTTATGTGTATTTCTGCGATGGTTTATCCGCCATAGCTCCAATACACAAAGGCAGCTATGGATGGTTTTGGATTGCCCAGAAGATCGCCAAGGAGAGGAGAAATGTGCTATTTAACCCCTTCCTTGCTAGCTGTTGGTCTGCTCAACGCCCCACCCACCCCGTTCATTCCCTCCTCAAAAGGAAAAAAAAAAAGATATATAATCCCCATGAAATTCTGTGCATTTGCTCCCTCCCTCTCTAAGCAGTTAATCGTATTTGAAAACAGGAGCAGCAATTCAGAGGGACGTTCTGCCTGGCTGCTTAGGGAAATGGGGAGGGCTTGCTTTCCACTTCCCTCATTTAAAATAGGTTTACTTTTGCCAATGAAAAGTAGGGCTTGACATGATTTCGTGCTCCTGCAAGCCCCCCCCCCCCCCCGTGGCACTACGAATGTGAGATTTCATCCCCACGTAACTGGGCGAGGTGGCGGCAACTGAGAAAAGGGGGAAAGAAGTTTTGCTATAGAGGATTGACCTGCTATTTCCTTTTTTTTAAAAAAATGGAGAGATTTGCTCTAGTACAGAGAGAAAATGTGTAGCGCCTTGGGGTGGGTGGGGGTGGAAGGATCAAATAGTCCCCCAATTAATTTCTTGCAACTGTTTAAGAAACAGAAGAGTGCAGCCACTAAACGCTCATGAAACAACTCAGGCATGAGCAGTGGTAGGGTGACCATATTTGGGAAACCCAAAAAGAGGATACCCTGTGGGGTGGTGGTGCAGGAAAGCACACTTTCCAGGGCCTCCGGAAAGCACATCAGTCCCCCGCCACGCTATTGGCAGCTGCCATTAGCATGGCGGTTGTGAATGACATGCTTTCCAGAGGCCCCAGAAAGCACGCTTTCCCCTTCTCCACTCCAATCGGGGCCTCCAATTCTTGTCCCCACTGCTCCGACAGGGGCCTCCGGAAAGCACATCATCCCACCTCGCTACACTAACGGCGGTCTTGAAGGGGAACGTGTGTCATTCCAGGATATTATAGAAACTTACAGAAAATCCCCCTGATGCCCAGGATAGAACAAAAACGAGGACGAATCCGGGGAAGTCCTGACAGTTGGTCACCCTGAGCGATGGGCAGGAGTTGCTTTGCTAATCACTGACGGACATGTGAAGCTGCCTTAAATCGGATCGTTGGTCCATTTAAGTAGGGTGACCGTATGAATAGGAGGACAGAGCGTCTGCATCGTTTAACAGTTATATTGAAAAGGGAATTTCAGCAGGTGTCATTTGCAGCACCTCTTTTGTATCTGGTCCCGCTACGCAGGGCTCCTGCCCCTTTAACTGTGGTGAGGAAGAGGGAATTTCACCAGGTGCTGCATGCATAGAAATAACACCTGCTAAAATTCCATTTTCTGCACAACTGTTAAACTCCTTTTCATGTGGTCACCCTAATTTAAGATGTCACATGGCTCTGTTGGTTTGGCTGCCACAGACTAGCAGGGCATCCCCTCTGTAAATTTCATCCCATTCACCCTCACAACAAACCTGTAGGGTAGGCCAGACGGCTTACAGAGAGGGAACGGAAATTGAAAGACGTTCATTTCCTCCTCAAGGGAAATTATTTCTCCTGAGTTACAGGCGGATGAGAAGGACCCCCGATGTAGCAGAACTGCTCTGCTTTCTTTGCCGGGCGTGATATCTGCAAAGCAGCAGGGATGAAACCGTCAGAAAGAGGGGGAAAAGTGTTGTTGTTTTGAAGACTGGCGAGGGGAAAAAAACACCCAACCAACTACCAGAATCTGCAATGTTTGAAAGTTAATTCTGAGCTGTACTGCACCATTTTGAGTCTCGCAGCTTATAACAATGCCATCATTTCAACGAGGCACGATTTCTGCATTTTCATATTCAGAAACTCATCTGCAGTATTTCCATCTGTTCTGGCATTTCTATTTAGCAAAAAAATAAAATAAAAAAGGAGGCAATTTTACCCTCACCCTACCCCCTTGCTCGCTTTTGTGTTCTTTGGAGGAGTCTCTCCCCAGCTCCAATGAACAACCAGTTAAATGTTAGATGAAGAAATCACAAAGCGGAGCCAATCTGACAGCAGAGAAAGCGCTTATCGCGAAGAGAGTGGGCTCGATTGCAGCATTTGCCTGAAACACAATGCAGCAAGAGCGTAAACCTCCGTGACCCATAGCAATAAACTCCAGGCACCCCACTGAATCTGCCCTCTGGCGCAAATGCCTCCAGACAAATACACAAACTGACTTGAACTCACAAACACTTGCATAAATCAGTGCTGCCAAGAAACAAACAGATTTTTTTTTTTTAATCCTCTCCTTTGAAAAAGAGGAAGGTTATTTCAGGAACTGAGAAGACCAGACTCAGCAATGTTTGAAAGTTAATTCTGAGCTTTACCCCACAAACCTCCATGACACCTAGCAATAAACTCTAATCATCTTTCACATGAACTCCCCTAGATGCTAATGACCCTGACCAGCTAGGAGCAGTTCACACAATACACTAACCCACACTCAGTGGTTGAGTGTGGGTTGTTGCTGAGCCGTGGGTTGTTTTTTGAGCCGTGGGTTAGCATGTTGTCTGAACACAGGACATTTCCTGCGGGATGGCTTGTTAACCATGCAGCAAGGCTTGTTAACCACTTTGAAGAACCCAACGACAAACCATGGGTTCTCAAGATGGCTTGTTCAAGACAAATTTTTAGTCCCAAAACCTCCAGTTCAATTTATAGCATGCAATGAAGTGGGTTGTAACTCACGGAAATGCATGCTAATTTATGAAAACATCTGAACAAATAAAAGTTATTGAACTAATAAATAGCGCTGCAGGGCAACTATCAAGTATTGTCAAATACAACAAACAACTGTATGGCAATTGTCAAATATAGCCAAATAGTAAATACCCTTACTTATCAATTGTCAAATACTGAATACCACTACAGGTCAACTATCAACCATTGCATGCCAATTATCAAATATCAAGGGCAAGTCAAGAAACCATTGCAGAGTCAATGATGAAATGTCAATGCAGTAAAATACTAAAGATGTGTCAAATATTTGCATGATATTCAGAAAATATCTGCTGGATATTTTGGTCAAGGGAAGATCTGATAAACTCTTTCTTTCGGCTGCAGTGGTAGTAAGTTGCGGCATGAACAGTTTGTACTCATCTTGCCTTTTTGGACCTCCATTTTCTCCATCTCGTGTGGTTTATGTGAAATGTTCCTTCGCAGAAAAGTCTTTCCCCTCGGCCGCTGCTGGCCCCTCCCTGCCTCTGAAATGTTTCCTGAACTCGGGAACTCTCTTCTTGCTCAAGACGGACAGCGATGCATTTACTGCAGTGGAGAGGCCGTGTTTTCAAGCCTCGATTTACATAGTAATTGTGCATCTTCTCTGCAGCGTATGAATTTTTAAAATCATGCCAATAATTGAGAAATTCCATGTAACGGTTTCATCGCTTGTGGGCAAATTGCACAGAGCAGCGGAAGGGATACATGGGCAGCTATCAGCACCAGAACACACCACAGCCCTTGACTGCCAGGCTGTAAAAGAGACAACCTCTGTGGCCATTCGGTACCTTTATGGCTTATTCCCTCCCACCCCCCGCCCCAGCTAACTGGTGAGTCGATCAGTAAGCCTCCTTCCATCCAGGAGGGGGCAGCATTCATTCACAGCTACGGCATTACCAGAAGGACCCTGATGCTTTGAGAGCCAAGAAAGGCGAGATATTGCAAGGGTGTTACTATTTGTAAGAGCTCAAAGAGATAACTCCTTAGCTATCTGGGGCCACTCCCCATTGCTGCAGGCTCCGGTTGTCCCAGAGGTGGGGCTACAGAGACCGCTGAGGGGGATTGGCCAACGGGATCATATCGTAGTGCAGAAAAAAGCAACTGAAATGATCAAGGGACTGAATGGAGCACCTCCCCTAGGAGGGAAAGTTACAACAGGTGGAATTGTTCCGCCTGGAAAAAAAAAAAAGGAGGCTACAGGGAGACATAATGGAGGTGTACAAAATCATGCATAGTATGGAGAATGTGGATAGGGAGGTATTTTTCTCCCTCTCCCATAATACTGGAACCCAATGGGGTCGTCCCATGAAGTGGATTGGTAGGAGATTCAGGACAGATGAAAGGAAGGACTTCTTCACACAGCGCAGTGTTAAACTATGGAATTCGCTGCCACAAGATGTAGTGATGGCCAGTTGGCCACCAATTTGGATGGCTTTAAAAGGGGGCTGGATAAATTCCTGGAGGAGAAGGCGATCCATGGCTACTAGTCATGATGGCTAAGTGGAACCTCCAGGATCAAAGGCATCAATCCTATAAACACCAGTTGCTGGGGAACACGGGTGGGAGGGTGCTGTTGCACTCATGTACTGCTCGCGGGTCCCTGGTCGACAGCTGGGTGGCCTTTGTGTGAACAGAGTGCTGGACTAGATGGACCCTGGGTCTGATCCAGCAGGGCTCTTCTGATGTTCTTGTGTTCACTGATTCTTGTTTAAGCGATGTCAAAAGTCCGAGAAATTCAGTATCTGACATTGATGGGGTTGGGAGCTAGGGAATTGTTGCTGACTGATGAATTGCATAGCAGGCTCCGGTGAGCATCGTGATTTATCGCAGGTGACCTTATCCCAGCAGGAGCCGCTTGCGCTCTTCACCTTCTCCCGGCCTTTGCTGTGACCTTCAGGTACAAATCAATCAGGAGATTAGTATAGAATAGCAATGATCTTCTTCACGATACTGTCACACACGTTGATGGCAAAGGTTAGGCCACTGCTACATCTCAGCGTTTCTTCAGTCGTAGTCGCTGAAAACACAGCAGGGAAATTGGGGTAGGGCCGTGGCTCAGTGGCGGAATGCCTACTCTGCGTGCAGAAGGCCCCAGGTTCAATTGTTAAAAGAGGGATCCAGTTACAAGGGAGGCAGAGGAATTCTTCCAAAGACTCTGCAGAGCTGCTAGACAAAACATTTGTCTGATTTAGCTCCTTTGACTGGGTTCACACAACTTGCTAACCCACATTCAGTGGTTGAGTGTGGGCTGTTTGTTCAACCATGGGTTGTTTGTTGAACCGTGGGGTTAATGTGTTGTCTGAAGCCAGGATGTTTTCCATGGGGCGGCTTGTTAACCATGTAGCATGGCTTATTCTTCTTGAACAAGCCTCCTTGAGAACCCATGGTTTGTTGTTGGGTTGTTCAGGGTGGTTAACAAGCCATGCTGCATGGTTAACAAGCCACCTTGAAGAAAATGTCTTGGATGCTAGCTATACAATTCCCTCCCAAATAAGAGTTATATTGCTTGGAATTTTAATAATTCTCACTGAAAGCAATTAATTCTACTGGATTCTAATGCCCAGATGCTAAGCCTTTGCACAGCCTTTATCAGTTGTTTTTGCAGCCGATCAAGTCATAACCCTGAAATTCGCAAGCTTCTTTCATCTTATTCAGCAGTATATAAATACATTCCCTTATTCTTTTCTTTTCTTTCCTTTTTTTCTTAAGGCCATAGTATCTCTAGATAATTCCATATCCTGAAGTGGCTCATTTCACTGACTGATCCAGCACAGAGAATATATCAAAGTCCATAGGTTTAACCTAAAAAGTTTCAAGAGCTCAAGAAAGAAAACTATTTCTGAGTCTCCTTCTTGTAGGATTTCTTCCCAGCCCTTAACGATTCCTGGTGCAATCGTATGCGCAGGACAGCAAATATTGCATGTCCAACTTCTGCTTCAATCAAGGATTGGGAAATACCCCCAAAGAGAGAATATTCTGATGCAAGAAGGAATCATCATAGGCACAATTAGACTGCAAATTCTGACAGCTCCTTCACACGGGGCTTATGTAGTGTAATCAAGATCAGTTACTGAAGTTTGCAGGTCTTTTTCATGACATTGTCATGCTGAATCTATTTTGGGGATTAGGTAGCTCCTTTAGAGTTACACGGCAGGAGGAAGCGCAGGCTATCTGACCAGGAAAAACCTCAGTGTTAGCAACCATTCAGCATATCAAGCCCGTCTCTGCCCTGCATTCCCACTGACCCTGCATTTGGATCCTCCCCTAGCAATGTCCACTTGCTTAACCCAAACGGAGGCCATTGCTGACAGATGAAGAAACAATGTGGTGTCCTTGGAGCAACTGAAAAAAATCATGGTAAAACGAAATCCTGAAAAAGTGCAATTTCGGGGGGGGGGGGGAAGCCCAATGTGGCTGCGAGTTAGCAGCTGCGTCATATAAACAATGCAGTGCCACTGCACAGCCACAACAGGATATACAGGGTATATAGACAAGTTCTTAGCGGGGATGCCTCAATTCACGAGGGTTGATGGTAAGGCCAGACAGGCCTGCCTAGGATCCTGTATCGACTGTGTGCACTGTGAAATACCTCCCAGAACCCTCTGCAATGCACTGTGGTCCCTCAGTAAATAAATCAACACACAAATGAGCCCGGGATGGTAGAACATTTGGGAACCTCTGTGCTGTAGTCGTTCACGGTTGTGTGTGTTTTATTAAGGGGAAAAAGACACACAACTGTACATTACGTACCCACAAAGGAAGCTGGTATCAGATGCTCCTTCACAAGGACAGTAACACAACTTTCCCTTGCTGGTCTGTTTCAGTAGGTGGACTTTTGACTCCTCCACTTTCCCCATTAAATAGACCAAACAAAAGAAAACTCTGCCTGAGTTCAGCCTTCCAGCTAGGAGCAAAGGCAAAGGCATCATGAAATTGTGAAATTCTTGCCCTTTGCTCCAAAACCATCCAAGCCTAAAGAGAACAGAAAACGCAGCAACTGAACAGTGAAAGTCAACGAAAGAAACGACTGCCGGAGAAGTCAAGGGCCGAGATGGATCTCCTTCCTAGTTTTTCGTTTGAGACGTGGTCACTTCTCATTGCCCTCCTGGGACTTGTAATGCTGTATGTATTATTCTGGATGTGTTGTTTTTTTATCCTCTCGTCTTCTTGTGCTGTTTTCTAGCTGTAAAAGGAAAACAGGGGTATATTAAGGCAGGCTTCTCCAACCGGCCTTGCAGATATGTTGGATTGCAACTTCTGTGTTGTGTCAACACATCTGGAGGATACCAGGTTGGTTAAGGGTGTATTGAGGCAATTTCTTGTTCGGAAAGCAACAGGAGATAACAGCCTCTGAACAAGATCACTCTTGAGCAAGAGCCTCCAAAAGGGAGCCGATCTACACCAAGCAGGATATAGCGGTATGAAAGTTGTATGAAAGCAGCATATAAAAGGCAGGAGCCACACTGCTGCTTTATAGTGGTATTGTATTGCACTGACAACTGTTGGGGCCAATTGACAATAGGATGACCCTATGGAAAGGAGGACAGGGATCCTGTATCTTTAACAGTTGCACTGAAAAGGAAATTTCAGCAGCTGTCACTCGTATGCATACAGCAGCTGGTGAAATTCCCTGTTCATCACAACAGTTAAAGCTGCAGGAGCTATACTAGAGTGACCAGATACAAAAGAGGGCAGGGCTCCTGCAGCTTTAACTGTTGTGATGAAGAGGGAATTTCACCAGCTGCTGCATGCCTACAAATGACACCTGCTGAAATTCCCTTTTCTATGCAACTGTTAAAGATACAGGAGCCCTGTTCTCCTGTTCATATGGTCACCCTACCATATACTGCTTTCATAGCACTATATCCTGCTTGGTGTGGCTCCTGCCTTTTATATACTGCTTTCATACCACTATATTCTGCTTGGTGTAGATCTGGCCAGGGTCCTTGGCTTGAGGGAAGTAACCCCCTCCCCTTTTTTATCCAGAAAGGTTTCCAAACAGAGCTCACTGTCTGTAACCAGAATACAAAGGGTAAGATGAAAACAAACCCTTTATGATACATGAAAGACACAGGTCTGAGTTTGCCAAACAAACAAAGGATATTTATGCATACTGCCGTAGAAGCAGGGCTGACCCTACCATTAGGGAAAGTGAAGCAGCTGCCAAAGGCAGGAAATTGTAGGGGGGCGTCAAAGGGCAGAAACATGGTGAGTTGTTTACTTGGAGCCTATCTACACTACTGCTTTAGTGTAGATAGGCTCTTGGTCATTGTTAGACTTTTACTGCCAGGGAGAGGAGAAAGGTGCTTGTGGGATTTTCTGCCTCGTGTGCCAAAATAACTTGGCAGGTTTTGGGGACTGTGCACCTTGATTTGGGGTGGAGATGATGGGTAAAATCCAACATAAGTTCTATTTAGAGTAGACTCATTGCAATGAATGGGACTTAAGTTAGCCATGAGGTACGTAAGTCCCATTCTTTTCAGTGGGTCCACTCTAAGTCTACCCTAAGTCAGACTTCTGTTGGATTTTACCCAAGAAAGTCATTTGTTGCTCTGCTTCATGCAGCAAAATTATTTGTTTCGTTTTTATTCTGAGTTTTCCTTCAAGGAGTTATAGTTGGCATTCATGGTCCTCCTCTCCTTTTATCCTTACAACAACACTATGAGGCAGGTAGGACTGAGAGCCAGTGACCAACCCAAAGGCACCCACTGAGTTTCCATGGCTGAATGGGGACTAGAACCCGAATCTCCCGAGTCCCAGTCCAGCACTCTAACCAATACACCCTACTGCACAAGAGGTTATACTGAACTAAGGTTGGGTCCCCACTCACCCATGTTTTATCTCAAAGTTAACAGGAGACACTAATGAGATGGTGTTGTGTGGTGCCTAAGAGAGGGAGCTGCAGATTAGGAAGTCCCTCATTCAAATCTCGCTTCTACCATGAACTCATAGATGGGTTTTAGGTTAGCCACTTTCTCCCGGCCTCAGCCCTCCTACCTGCAACATAGGGAATAATAATACTGATTTACCTTCCAGGGTTGTAGTTAAGGGTTACAACAAGATAATGTATACAAAGTGTTTTGAACACATGAAAGTGCTGGAAAAATGTTAGCGGAGGGGCAGGAATAGGAGTTGCAAAGATTATTTAATTCTTACATTTCCATACTGCCCAATAGCCAATGCTCTCTGGCCAGTTACGAGTTGGTAGAGGGTTGGTTTAATGTGGTTTGATCTACTGGTCCCAGACAAAATTTTGGCGGACATAGAGCTCCATCACGCCAGCAGTTGAACGCACTCTCACTATGTCTGGTATCTTGTTTTGCAACGCAGGACTCACATGAGGTCATCCCTGTCCTGCACCCATCTTGCCTCTTTTCTCCGTTTTGGTATTATTGTGGTGCAGGGAAAGTCTGGATTATTTTCCCCAAGTGGATTTAATGCGCACTGAAGCCTCCGTGTATTGCTGTCCTCTCGCTTTTTCCTTTGTTGGGGGCATGTGCTTTGAGAGACGGGGCGGTGTGGAGTGGAAGAGCAAACAAGCGAAAGGGAGGTTTCACAGTGCAGCGCAACACCACAAACCCACGTGACAGGGACCATTAGCTTGACATGCTTATGAAACGGAGGTAAAAAAAAAACACTGAGGCAAACCAGGAGGAAAGATAGGTGTGATGGAGCTCATATTCTGACCTCCTGGACTCCGCCAGGCTATAAGGGCGCACTACGGTAACCCAATCTGGTGTGAAAGAAAAAGTTGGGTGGCTTCTTTCTTTCTTTCTCCTCCTCCTCCTTCCTCATGAAATCCTATTTTATTCTTTTTTGGGGGGAAATTAACAAGATAAAGACAACAAAAAGAAGAACATACAAAATAATAAATCAATACCACTAAAGAAACAAAGGAATTCGCTAATTAGAAAACTGCTTATAGAACAGCTATAGTAAGACAGCCTAAGGAGGAGTCCAGTACAGAATGAAAATAAAAACACAAGTTATACAACATATAAAAGGAGTGTGTATGTGTGTGTGTGTGTGTGTGTATGTGTGAGTGTATGTCTTTGTGCATTTATTAATCAAGAAAAAAAGAGGCAACTTTACTTGGTAGGTATTTTATCAAAGTCTAAATCTAACTAAATCTCCTAGGCTTGTACAAACCTCCTCCCCAAACACACACACAATCTTCACCAATCTGCTATTGGGGTCATTATCAATAGACTGCAATAAAGTTTTTTTTTTAAAAAAAAACCTGAGGTTGCCAGATGCAAAGGAGGATGGGGCTCTTGCACCTTTAACAGTATTGATAGATAGATAAAACTTTATTGTTTCAACCAGCGGTTACAACAAGTATAGTAAAAACAGTAGTAAGACAAATCATACATTCTGCAAGGTCAGAAATTTTGCTCTATACATTTGCGCTGCAAGAACAAAGTTGGCCAATGCCAATAGGACAGCGTTGCTATCACATGTAAACAAAAAGTGTATTCTTTCCGAATCAGACCAGCTGGGCTTTTTCTCAAGGAAACAATCTAAATATTTAGAGTGAATTTGGGAATAGATAGCATATTGTAGATTAGAGGGAAATTCCCTCTGAAATGGGAGAGAAAGGGTGAAGGAATTCAAGCCCATTTTCTGCTTGCAACAGCATTTCACCGTGCAAGCGTCCTCCCTAGACAAAGGTAGCTCTGCAAGGGGGGATGAGGGCCCCTGCCTTCTTTTGTATATGGTCACTCTAGTATAGTGCCTGCAACTTTAACGGTTGTGATGAAGAAGGAATTTCACCAGGAACTAATTGCATACAAATGACACTGGCTGAAATTCCCTTTTCTCTACAACTGTCAAAGTTACATGAGCCCTGTCCTCCTTTTTATATGGTCAGCCTAAACTTGAGTGGCAGTAAGAAAGCCAGGACAACTTTTGGGGGGCTGCAGTGAAGGCCTTTGGGGGACACAAGTTGTGCACCCTTGCTTTAGGATGGTCATGTATCCTCGTTTACAGAGGACACTCTTCTAGGAACAGTATCAGAGGCAGTAAGCCGGTAAGTAACAGTTGCTGGGGAACATGGGCGGGAGGGTGTATTCCTGTCCTGCTCCTAGGTTCCTGGTCGACAGCTGGCTGGCCATTGTGTAAACGGAGTGCTGGGCTAGATGGACCCTTGGTCTGATACATCAGGGCTCTTCTTTTGTTCCTAACATAGGAAGCTGCTTTATACTGAGTCAGACCCTTGGTCCATCTAGCCCAGTATTGCTGACACTGACTGGCAGCCATGGCTCTCCATGGTTTCAGGAGGGATTCTTTCTTAGCCCTATCTGGAGATAATGGGGATCGAACCCGGGACCTCCTGCATCCAAAGTACGTGCGCTACCAGTGAGCTTACGACCCCTCCATAGTTGAAGGCACCTTCTATTCGAGCGACTGTCCAGCCCAAGCCTGGTTTAAAGATAAAAAACCATTACGAGGGAGAGTAGCAGGGGTCTTGAAGTTGAAGATCCACCAGCAGTTAGCAGCTGGATGGCAGACTGAGCAGCAGGCAGGCAGGTCTCTTGGTGACATTCCTCTCCACTATGATGAGACAGGAATCATTTCTAAATGTGTTTTATACATACAA
The DNA here is from genome assembly GCA_029215795.1 of Anniella stebbinsi. Taxonomy (NCBI): domain Eukaryota; kingdom Metazoa; phylum Chordata; class Lepidosauria; order Squamata; family Anniellidae; genus Anniella; species Anniella stebbinsi. The sequence goes on from JARDYH010000007.1 coordinate 56,726,344, forward strand.
ATTAGCCCACACACGTTTTATGTGAACCAATGGCTTTGTTCTTTGCAATGCATTTGCTTTTTTGGGGGGGACAACGGCCACCCAATCCTGCTTTACTGCCTCAGGGGTAGATGGCCCTTTAGTGGGTACGAAATTTACCTCTCTCTCTCAAAATTACAGATATGGAATTTGGCCGCACAGTTTTTTCAAGAAACTAGGCATTCCTGGTCCAACCCCACTGCCTTTCCTTGGAACTACCTTGGAGTACCGTCAAGTGAGTATCTGAAGACATTTATGCGCTACCCGTGAGCTCCCCAGAGGCATCTAACTTAATCTGATCCATCCAGCAAAAGTGATTCTTAATGTTCTCAAATATCTTTCCTAGGGCTTCATCCAGTTTGATACCAAGTGCTTTGAGAAATATGGAAAAATTTGGGGGTGAGTCATCTTTCATTATAAACTTGTATTCCTCAGCACAAGCCAAGGAGTGTTCAGATTGTATTTCATTTCTTTCACTTGAATTCCCTGGATCCGTCATTCGCAAACCCACAAATTTGGATTCCCCCCCACTCTGAAAATTGCATGAATAAATCTGCAGCAAGTTACATAAGTATTTACGTAACAATTTACAGAATTTATATTCATGAATCATGTAACGTTCTTTATCTAACTTGCAGTTTTGCCTACAAATTTACATAAATTTCAGATTATTTTTTTGAAGTCCTCGAAATTCACCTGACTCACAGATGCGGTCCGGTGTGAAATCTGTGGACTGGATTATGAGATATGCAGACTGATTTCAGTCCGTTTTGGAGTTCTCCACATCCCTGCATTAGGCTGACAGCCAATTCTTGCAGTTGTAATCACTGTCAATATAACCTCGTGGAGATATGCATTGTTTTAAGAGTCAGTAGGTGGTACCCTTGCTTCCTAATTCTTAATGCAGGATTTATGATGGCCGGAAACCTGTGTTAGCTGTACTGGATCCCACCATTGTCAAAGCTGTATTAGTGAAAGAGTGCTACACCACCTTTACCAACCGCCAGGTGAGTGACCACTTCTTAAGCTGTAACACAGCATAGTGGGAAGAGGAATGGTTTTGAATGCCACCCGATTGCTGGTATGAATCAAGAATGGTTAATATGGTACCCATTGCCACCAATGCATCCTGGACATCTTCCTTGGTGTCCATCAATGTGCCTTACGCTTCTCATGCATATATTTTAAAAATACTTACCAGCAGCTGGGATTGATGTGAACTAGCTTTTGCTTGGTGCTGAAAACAGTGGCTGAATTCGGATCACATATTAGGCAATAGAGGGGTAAATAGCGTACTGACCGTGCGTTAGGCAGGTGGTGCTCCCCAAACGACACGCTGCAGCCAGCGCTGCTCGGCACCGGCAAAAGCACCAGTTGCTAATAACGGATGGCAGCCATTTTGGTTGCAGCATCTCCTCCCTCCCCCTCCCTCGATCCCCCAGCCATATCCCAGCATGTACCGTGAATTCTGCTGGCTGTATAGAGTGGCTGGGGGTTTTCGGCTGCTCTGGCCGGCAGAACTCTATCTCCAAATGGAATAGTCCACAGAGAGAGGGGGGTTGGATTCGGACGACATTTTAAACAACGGGGCTTCGGGCTAAACAATGTGCAAGCCCGTTGTTTCCCTCCGTTGTTTAAATTGCCCGATTGGCGTACTGTCAGTTGTGTGTGCATGGTTTGTTACTCCCCACACAACACAATAAGCAACACAACTGACAATTGTTCCCCCCTCCTCCGTTGCCTAATATGTCGTCTGAATTCAGCCAGTGAGTTAAAAGGGTTTTTTTATTTTATTTTACTGCTCTGACAACAGCTCTGCCTTGTACTCAGTCTTTTGGGTAGCTTATTTGTCCTTTGCTACGTCCATGGCAGCCATTTTGTGGTGGTGCCCAGGACAGTTTCTCAAATGGCCAAATATGCCCATGGCCCCAAAAGGTTGCTACTCCTGGTGTGGTTGGATAGTGGGCAGGTGGTTGAATTCATCAGCAAAAGACAAGTGAGAACATAAGTCACTCAATTGTTGCTGTACCCTGTGGCTGTGGAGTTCATAAACCTCCTGCCGGGCATCCTTGAAGGCCCTAGCCTGTACATTGTTATGTATCTGCCTTTGTGACCTCTAGAGATTGAACACAACAGGGTTATTGAAGTCTATACTCTCCAGAGCAGAGGATGAACAGTGGAAGAGGATTCGCACTGTGCTCTCTCCAACCTTCACTAGTGGGAAGCTAAAGGAGGTAAGAAAAGAAAAGAGATACTAATCCAGGCTTTGTCCTCTCCTAGCTCAGCATGGAGCTCCCAGGAAAGAGTGGCGGTACTCCCTGGAAAAGCTGCATCATGTCTGGCACAGACAAGCCTCATTTGGCAAGACTTCAGATGGCCTCTGCCTGTTGCTGAGACAACCGCTCTTCATGGGTGAGTTTCAGCCAGTGACCTGTCCAGGGCCTGGCAGTACCCTGGACAGATCACTGGCTAAACTCACCCATGAAGTGCAGTTGTCTCAGCGGGGTGGGGTGGAGCTGCTCTAAACTCCACCCCCCTTCAGGACGTTTACTTCTTAAAGGGCCAAATCCTCCTGCCAAATCCTTGATTGGCAAGGAGTGAGATTTGGTAGTGGTAGGGTGAGAGGGGTCATGAGGGCTACACAACAGGCCTTGGGGGCTGCATGTGGATTATGCACCCCTGCTATGCTCACTTACCTTGTTACTAAACTCAATAGGGCTGATGTCTGAGTAAACAGATATAGGATTGCACTGTAAGATTTTTTATAATCGAGTTATGGAAAACACTATAGAAATATATCTTCAGCATGATCATTTTGGTCCAGATTAGAAGACCAGCCAATTTTATACCTGGACTTCCCCATGAAGAAAAAAATATATAGAATTTGAGCAGAAAATGCCAAAACAAACACACACAACTCATCACCCACAAACGTCTCACAATTGTGTTTGTAACTACTTGCAAGTCACCTACAGGCCGTTTGAAACTCCATTGTAACTCAGAAGGGAAATCCGCTGTGGATGTTTAGACGTGTGCCTCTGGATTTGTCTTTCAGATGTTTCCCATCATAAAACACTACGGGGAGGTTTTGATGCGAAACGTTCAGAAGAAAATGGAAAACGGCGAAACTTTAGCTGTGAAGGAGTAAGTCACAGGGTGTCTGAGAGTTGGGGGAGAATAGCAAATACTGATAAAAGCAGCATCTTATCCACTGATTATGGGCATCCAGGACTGCATTCTGGGTAAATGAGTTCTGACAGCCATGAAACAGAACAGCCTCATGCAAATTATACATCTCTTTGTATTATACATCTCTCTACTGCTCTGCAGCCTCCCAGGCTGCCTGCGTTTCCTGACATGAAAAAGCCCTAAGGGAGGAATTACCTCATGATGTCTTTCCCTGGGCTTTCATGAAAGTGCAGGAAACCAAGGAGACTACAGGCAGCCAGAGACAGGATTTTCCATTGAAAGACGGGACATTCACACACACTTCCCGGCCACCTCATAAGTAAGGGAAATGCAAGAACTCTGAACCCAACCCATGAGAAATTTTCTTCTCCTTTGAATTTCTTTTTAGAAGCAATTTCTTTTGTATCAAATTTATGTATTTATTGCATTTCTATACCGCCCAATATCTGAAGCTCTCTGGGAGGTTTACAAAAATTATTAAGACAATGAAAACCATTTAAAATATAAAACAAACAGTGTAAAAACTTCATATAAAATACAGTATAAGAGCACAACCAGGGTAAAATTGAACAGCCATGCAGAAATCTAAACTTTTAAAAATTTAAAACTAAATTTTAAAATACAGATTTAAGAAAAGCAAAGTTAAAAATTAAGCTGATAAGCTGTTAAAATACTGAGAAAATAAAAAGGTCTTCACCTGGCATCTAAAAGAGTATAATGTAGGTGCCAGGCGAACCTCTCTAGGGAGCTCATTCCACAGCAGGGGTGCCACAGCAGAGAAGGCCCTCCTCCTGGTAGCCACCTGCCTCACTTCCTTTGGCAGGGGCTCACAGAGAAGGACCCCTGAGGATGATCTTAGGGTCCGGGCAGGCACATATGGGAGGAGGCGTTCATTCAGATAACCTGGCCCCAAGCCATATAGGGCTTTGAATGTTAATACCAGCAAATTGAATAAGAATGATCGGGAGGGGTGACAGTACGAGAAGTTATTGGCGCAGCACTATTTTTAATAGTTGTGATGGACTACATTTCAGTGCCTATACTTGAATCCTCTGTTCTTGCCCATCAGCATCTTTGGGACTTACAGCATGGATGTTATCACCAGTACCTCATTTGGCGTGAATCTTGACTCCATGAACAACCCCGAAGACCCTTTCGTCAAACATATCAAGAAGCTAACCCAATTTAAGCCTTTTAGCCCAGTCAACATTTTGCAGCGTAAGTTTCCTTCCGACGATGTCTGAAATCCCCACACATGCTTACAGACCAATTATTATGAAAAAGACACTCATTAGGCAAAGTGAGGCGACCGCCACAGGCCACTGGTTCCAGATGTCATGGAAGAGAAGCAAGATGTTATTTATTTGTGTTGCATTTTTTATTCCCAGTGAGAGGCGCTTGTGGGATTTCTTGCCTCAGGTGCCAAAATAACATGGCCAGCTTTGGCTAGGATGAACCTTAATGTGGGTAACAGGCTGGGGTGGGGGTCAATTTGCCATTCTGCTTCAGGCCGTGCCATGGCTTGGGCCTTGCTTTTCCTATGTAAGCCAACTTGGAGCCCTTGCACATAGATAACTTGATTGGCATTCTGAGAAAGGCACGTAACACATGCTGAAAGACACTGGGTTGGTTCCCCCTTCTAGTTAATCCCAATGTACAGTGAAAAATGGCTCCAGCTGTAGCCATGGAAACACCACAAGCCCTAACTTCCAAAATCAATTCCACGTCCCAAGAATGGTATGCCCAACACAAATTGAACTTTTGTGGATGCAGCCTTCATGGCGCGTGTACAAAGTGCTTCCACTTGGAAATCACCTACACTCATAGATGTGCACACAGGGTGTGCTGGGTGTGCCCAGGCATACCCTAATTTCCCTGGACACCTCTGCTTTCCTGCCCCCCCTGCTTGAATCGGGGCATTTAAAAGGGCGGGCAAGCCTCCAGAAAGCCGCCATTAGCATCCCTGAGAGAACTATGTGCTTTCTGGAGGCCCTGGAAAGCGCGTTTTCCCCTCCTCTGCTCCAATCAGGGCCTTTAAGGTGCGAAATGAGCTGTGCATGCCTATGCTATATGTAGATTACAGGCAAAGGTCTTGTCTTCTGTCCAGGGTCACATTCTCTCAAGGACAATCTTTGGGGGCCACATGCCAGCGGAGCTAGAATGAAAGCAGACAGGGGACTCTTCTCTTTCATGCACTTCCCCCAGACTTCTGAACTGATCACTTGCAGAGAGTTTTTGAAATAAGGCAGAGGGATGCCTATGGCTCCAGGACTGCTGGAGGACGCAAACTCCGGTGCTCAGAGATAAAAAGAAAATTTATTATGCTTTACGTGTTTCGGAGAAGATATCTCCTTCTTCAGGAGCTATAAAACAAACAATTAACCATAAGAGTGGTATCGTATAGACAACACCCTCATTCTTTTTAACGAAGTTTGAAAGTGGTACGTAAATATAAAAAAGTATTGTTTTCACAGCTGTCGATAACTTGCTAGGTGTAAAAGCATGGGATCAATTGTATGTCGTATTAGAAATGGGAATTTACTTTTAACGTTTTTATGAAAATGTAGAATTCTTGGGTAGAAACGCCCCTAAACCTATGTTAAAAAGAATGAGGGTGTTGTGGTTAATTGTTTGTTTTATAGCTCCTGAAGAAGGAGACATCTTCTCTGAAACGCGTAGAGCACAGTAAATTTTCTTTTTATCTTTGAGCACAGGAGTTTGCCTCCTCCCTCATCGTTTGTCTACGGTGCCTTTCCCTCCACATCCATGCCAGGATTGCTGGCCCAGTGTCCTCTTTTACAGAGGACAGTCTTCTATTTGAAGGCCTCCTCTATTTGAAAGGCTGTCCTGTCCAATTCTAGTATAAAGACAAAGGAACCATCAGAATGGCTGTCCATCCACAGTTAGCCTCTGGATAGCTGACTGAAGAACCATGCTCACAGCTCACCTGGTCACACTCTTCCATAGTATAGTGAGATGTAGTTTTTTTTAAAAATAAATAAATTATAATTTTGGATCTATATATGTAAATTGGCAAATGCACATGCTATGCAAAGCATGGTCCTCTTTTTTGGCAATTGAGGAGAGGCCACCCTAGATGCAGGTTGCTCACCCCGACGTAGATAATTACATTTGAGAAGGCCATGGGTGGGCTAGGAAGCTGTGATAGAACGTAACATAAGTATACATATCTTCGTACAGAAGAGTTGAATGTGGGCGCATTCGGATGATCACGGGGGCCAATGGGGGTGCAGAGTCATACTGCAGAGCGGGTTAAGAAAACAATAGGCCACCATGACCATGGAACCATGCCACCCAGTATGGTTTATCTACTCTCCTCAAGACACACCCCTTCTGGAGACTATCTGGTCCAGCAGCCGCACATCCCAGCAGCCACCATGGTGGGAAAGTGTTCTCGATGCCTACGCCAGCTGTTGCCAGGTGATCTCAGCCATGGAGACTTGCCAAGCAGCGATGCTTCCAGCGTCTCTAGGCTCCCCTCTCTGTGCTAGGTCCCCTTTACTCCCACATGCTCTCCACATGACATGGTAAGCCACCGCATGGCCCTTTACCCCTACTACAGAGTGTGGGTTAACCCTGCGTGGGTCGAGAGAACGCCCCTCACATGACACATTAACCGCTTGTGGGTCACTTCCATAAGCTACCCACGATGGGTTAGTGTGTTGTGTGAACCTAGCCTCTCTCTGGGTGTATTTATAACCCTAAGATTCTCCATGTATGAGTAAGATAACCAAGCAAAAATGCCAGCAAAACTTGCAAACCCTGTCCTTCAAAGTACGGTGTTATTCATAGACTCCCACAGATAAAGTAATCTGGGGGAGGGGGGGATATTACATTTTGCCTCTTTTCACAGAGAATTTCTTTTCCTTGTAGTTGTATTCCCATTTTTGGCTCCTTTGATTCAGAAACTGAATTGGAATATTTTCCCCCAAGACGTTGAGAAGTTCTTCATAAGATCCTTTGCAAAAATTAAGGAAACGCGGCTGAAAGAAGGCAAAGGGGTAAGCGTTGAGGCTGTGCCATGTTTAGGAGGGACAGAATTCTTCCCCAAAAGATCCCCCAAACTGTACCCTTCTTCAAGGGCAGTCTCCGGCTGTTCGTTGGTCCAACCTGCTGATGTTTTGCTTCCATCTTTGTTTTCCAGTAGGTCTTCTTTTGCCTAGGTAACATCATCACATGCAGTATGAGCTTTGGTTGTGTCACAACATCACTAAGGCCAAATGAAGCTATTTCTGAGCTAGGGCTTTGTCAGCATTCTAAGGGAGATCGAGTTGGGAGTTGGGGTAGGGAAAATGTTGAAACAGAAACCAGATGGACCCTTGGTCTGATCCAGCAGGACACTTCTTATACTCTTATGTTCTCAAAGTCCTCAAGGTGGTGTATATAACCCCCCTCTATTTTATCCTCACAACAACCCTGTGAGGTCACCCCTACCTCCCATGCTATTTTCCCTGATCCAAATTACCGCCACCCCAGCTGCAATTTGCCTGGGGGTAAACCGCACTCCACTCCTCATATAGCAACATACCTGTACGTTTCATCCTACAGGGCAACTTGGGTGGGGAGGTCAGTTTGGATTGGGAAAAACCTTGCATGGGAAATTAAATACAGCACTCCCCAATCTGAATTAGGCCTCCAGTAGCTGCATTTAGCCCTTAAACCCACCCACGCGGTCATCTATCATCCACCATCTACTCCAGTTGTACCCTACAAAGACTTCCCCTCCCCCGTCTTGTTCTCTCCAGTGATTCATTCATTTGATTCTCAGAGCCGAGTGGATTTCCTGCAGCTGATGATAGACTCCCAAGGCTCCAATGGCATTCAACAGAGCAATGGGACAGATCACTCATATAAAGGTAACATCACACAGGTCACCCTTAAGATTCTTGGGGACCTGAAGTGAGGCATCTTTGAGGAATCAAGCTCTTTCTCCTCCAAAGAAGTCTCCCTGGAGCTTGAGTCAGCTAAGAGCCTGGAGTGGTGAGTTTCATCCTGTCCTGTGTTGGCTGCAGCAGACTCATTGAAGGGGCTAACCTCAGCAAGGTGATGAAAAGGCACAGGCAAGGCAGGCATGGTCAAGATAGCAGGCAGAGATCAAAACACAAGCAGCCCAGAAGCAGAATCAAACAAGAGTTCAAAGTCAGTAGCACAGAGGTTCAAGCCTAAGGCAATGTCAGGAAAACATGATATAAGGCAGTAAGAACTGATAAGGTGTTGTTGCCAGCACTGGCTACGTAGACACTGAAGGCTTTTATCACCAGAGATTGCTGAGCCCCACCCAGGCTCAGCTGCAGTATATTAGAGCCCTCTGGCTAGAGCCGTACTCACAAGGAGTAATTTTTTGTCCTGGGGAGTCCTTATTGCAAGTGGGTTCTCCTTCGCCTGGCCATAGTCTGAGCCTGTACCTTCAGGCACCGGTGCTCTCGGGGGTTGGGTGGTGGCTCAGCATCCCCCTCCAACTCAGAGGCAGAACTTCCTACCTTTCAAGGAGGGTGGTCTGGACTCCTCTCTCTGGAGGGCTCAGGAACTTCTTGATCATCCCCAGGATCCCCTGAAATATTTTGTTTGCCAGGGGCATTTGGCTCAGAAGGCTCCATGTTGTTGTCTGAGGAGGACTCCTCCAGAGGAAGCATGCAACAGCCCTGGCAATTGAAGGGGTTCACTGAAGGTGCCTTCCTCAAGCTCCCCAACCCCCATCCCCCACCCCCAAATTCTGGAACCAGCACTGGCGGTTGGAGTCCACCTGCCAAGAGTAGGCAGGATATTATTTGTCATGATTCAGCAATCAAGTTTTTAAGAACCTATGATCCATAGTGATGGAATCCACAAAGATGCTCAAAGCCAACACAACAAAATGTAAAAATGGTAGGGCTGTGTATGGACCCCCCTATCCCTTCAGAGGCTGATTCGAAGCTTCTGAATTGGCCCCAATCTGCCTTGGCCCGGATCTGACCCACTCCAGATCCAGAGCAAGATTCAGATATCCAAATTATGTGCGGACAGCTGTGGGCTCTTATGACAGGTCCAAGCAAGGGCTTGCGCAGGGGTGTGTATGTGTGTGTGACCGGATCAAGTCCGAAGCACTTCAGACCCGATCCGACCCTATTCAGCTCAAATTGCCCAGAGCAGACATGCTTCAGTTCTGGGCTGATTCAGTCCAAATCAGCCTGCTTCAGCTCAGAGTCAAAGTACTTAGTACTTAGTACTAAGATAGTACCAAGATAGTACTTAGATAGTACAACTCTAAAAAAAATATCATTGGTGTGTTCTGCAAATACCAATCAACAATATGAAGAAAACCAGTCTGCTGCTCCAGGAAGTTATTTTTTCTAGAGATTAATGCAGGGGAGGGGACAAGACGTACGTGTGATGCGATGTGTGTGTGTGTGTGTGTGTGTTGTGTGTATGCATCAACTACTGTTACTGCACTACCCTGGGAGATTTGGCAGTTTCTTGGCAGTTTGTATTTCCAACACCTAGGAGAGAGAGTGGCACACCCAGATCATTGTAGTATGAGCAATCCTTGCATACCATACATGGAACAAACATAGGTAATGTTCCTCCATACCTGCTGTAAAGTTTGGGCTTCATCTTTCCCACCTTTCTTTGTTTGCAGGCTTAACTGACACTGAAATCCTGGCCCAGTCCTTAATCTTTGTTTTTGCTGGGTACGAACCTTCCAGCAACACCCTCAGTTACATGGCCTATGTTTTAGCTACACACCCAGACGTTCAACAGAAGGTTCAAAACGAGATAGATTCTATTCTACCCAACAAAGTAAGAGGGTGTTGGTTGCACGGGGGGGGGGGGGGATGGTGACTTTCTGTCGGGCACTGCCATTGAGCCTCTTTCAGCCTGAGGGCCGAATTCTATTTCAGAGCAGCTCTCGGGGGCCGCGTACCAGTAATGGGCAGGACCAAAGGTAACAAGGATGGAGCAAAAAACAAAAAATACCAGCCCATTGTAGCTTGAAGCTCTTATTGCCAGATACTCAGCCCTAGGAGAGAGAGAGAGTCCAACTTTTTAGAATGAGGGGGGGAAACTGTACCGAAGCTAGAATGCAACCAAACCATTGATAGTTGGGGGAAATGGGATGGAGCCTGGGGAAGGAGACATGGGTCCGGGGGAACAGAGGTTCTGCACTCCAGTTGTAGAGCTTGCCATTGTTTCCAATGCCTCTAAGAATGGCCTTCCCCTTCCTTGGATGGTTTGAGAACAATTTCTACATTCCACAGGTAACCTCCAGCCACTCTGAAGAGTACTAGCGATATTCTTACAGGCCCCTCGGTTAACCCAAGTTTGTAGAACTTCTGGGGTCTGTTCCAGTTGTGGGACATGAACCTTTGCCGCCTCTGATGTTATGGTCACTCCAGCCCTCATATAGCACCTGTGGCCTTGTCTTGACCTTGACATTCAAAATGAACCCTCCATGTAAGTTGAGGGGGAGGAGCAGGGATGTGTCAATCAGTCCCACCAATGCAGGGGGGTGGACACCACTCACCCTCCGTGAGTGCTGTCAGCGTGAGAAGGCCGCCTACATGCATATCATCAATGTATCTGTCCAGGACTGGCATCAAGAGTAGGCATGGTTGGGCCCCTGCCGTGGGTTGTCACCCCAGCCTTCCTCCTCCTCTTCATTCTTGCAAGCAGCTTGTTCACCTGGACCTGTTTGGGGATAGGGTCCAGCATGCCAGACAGCTCCTTTAGGCTTCTGGCTGTTGAAACTAAAATCCAGAATGGAATCTCCATCCCACTGAAATTGGTGCCAACAGCTCTCCCGCCTCTGGAAAATCTTATTTCAATGCTGCCAGCTGCAGTAATCTTCTACTTTTGGTTATCCTGAAGGCTCCTCTCACGTACGATGCCATCAGGCAGCTAGAGTACCTTGACATGGTGCTGAGCGAAACGCAGAGACTGTATCCCCTTGGAGGGCGGATCGAAAGGATGTGCAAGAAAGACGTAGAAATAAACAGGGTGCCCATCCCAAAAGGAACGTTGGTGATTATTCCACCCTATGTTCTGCACCGGAACCCGGAATACTGGCCACAACCAGAGGAGTTCAGACCAGAGAGGTAAACATAGCAAAAAAAAAAAAACACTTTGTGTTGGTGGCAAACAATAGGAAATACACTAATGACTTAATCACATTCACCTATGGACCCTGTTTCAGATGATACATGGTGGTTAAGCATTTTGAGCTAAACATTATGGCTTTGCGTGTCGTGTGACCCATTCCTAACCATGGTGGCTTCATAACCATGGTTTAAACACGCTCACTAACCATTTGCTGCAGAAGGGTTAGCGGCCTAACCATGGCTTAGCGTGTTGTCTGAGCAGGCCCAATGATGTACATCATGCAATTCTTGATTGTTTTGGTTGCTTAACCTTTGTCTAAAACTGGTGTGTGCAAACACTTTAGACTTTTTTTTTAACCTTTGAATTCCACAATAAAGTTATCTTTATGTTGCGTAGTGGAAAATGTTCTCCGAATCAATCCTAAGAGCCCCCCAAAACAGACCACCTGGGGACGACAACAAGGGAGAGGGCCTTCTCTGTGGTGGCCCCCCAATTATGGAATGATCTCCCCGATGAGGCCCGCCTGGCACCAACACTGTTATCTTTTGGGTGCCAGGTCAGAACTTTTCTTTTCTCCCAGGCATTTTAACTGCTTAAGTTGAGGCTTTAACTGACTTTGTGTCCAGGCTTAAAAGTTTAAAATGTTTTAAATATCAGCTGTTTTATGTTTTATGGTTTTAAATTTTGTATATTGACTTTTTAATGTTCAATCTTTTAATTTTTGTAAACCACCGAGAGAGCTTCGGCTATGGGGCAGTATATAAATGTAAATCATCATCATCATCATCATCATCATCATCATCATCATCATCATCTATTATTTAAAGCACAAAATTTGGTTGCCTTTATAGCACCCTTTAGTAGGGGTGTGCATGGACCCCCAAAATTGGATCGGAAGTGGAACTGGAACCGGAACCAGTGCCTTGGATCGGAATGGAGGCTTCCCGGTTTGGTTCAGAGCCAATTCCGATCCAAAAATCGGACATCCAATTTTCGGATCGGATGCTATTTTAGGTGTTTTCGCCATAGGCTTACATTGGGGGAAAGAAAGCTTTCCCCCAATGCAAGCCTATGGCGAAAACATGGGGGCATGTGAGTGGGGACCTAACTCCCCCTCCCTCCCTCCCTGTCCCCCCCCCCCCACTCATGCTCCTCACCTGCTGGGGCGCCCGCTTCCGTCTGCTGGTCCTTTCTACTGAGAAACAGGCTTCACGGCCTGCCTCTCAGTAGCGCGCCAGGTGATGACGTCATCACCTGGCACGCTACTGAGAGGCAGGCCGCGAAGCCTGATAAGCAGGCCTTGAGGCCTGTTTATCAGTGGTACAGAAGCAGCGGACAGCAGCATGGGATGCCGGCAGGTAATGGGGGACCTCCCCCTCCCCCTCCCCCCAGTCATGCTCCTTACCTGCTGCCTTCTTGCTGCCGTCCACTGCCGCCCACTGCCTCCGTACTACTGAGAAACAGGCCTTGAGGCCTGTTCCACAGTACAGCGAGGACACGCCAAGTGATGATGTCACCCAGCATGCCATCGCTCTATTGTGGAAAAGGCCTTGAGGCCTGTTTCTCAGTAGTACGGAAGCAGCGGGTGGCAGTGGATGGCAGCGAGGAGGCAGCAGGTAAGGAGCGCGAGTGGGGGAGGGGGGAGGAGGTCCAAGGTCCAATCCTCCGATCTTTTCCAATCTAGATCGGGTCCTTTCGGATCGGATCAGATGAGATTGGACGATCCAGCTGTGGGGATCAGAATCAGATAATTTTATCCGATTTCGGCCGGATTGGGTCCGGATCATGGATCTGACCTGATCCAGTGCACACCCCTACTGTTTAGTATGCAATATTCATAGGCTGGATTATAATTTGAGAAATACATGCTGGAACACACACCCAGAGTTTAATCCAATGTCACATGAACAGACGTCTGCTCATGCAACAGGATTTCCTTGCTTTCCTCTCCTCGTGGCCCTCCTAACACACTCCTAGGTTTTCCCCAAGGGATGAGGGTGGGGAAAGGAAGTCAGCAGTGTCCATTCCATTGGACATAAAATGGTTCAGGTGTCTTATTGAACTCCCATTTCTCTTGTCCCTATGAATGCCACCAGGTTCAGCAAAGAGAACAGGGAAACCATGGACCCATACAATTACTTGCCCTTCGGAGCCGGTCCCCGGAACTGCATTGGCATGAGATTTGCTCAAGTAGCTATGAAGGTTGCAATTGCAATCCTTTTGCAGCACTTCTCGTTTCGAGTCTGCAAAGAAACTGAGGTGAGGAAGGTTGGGTGGATGGGGTGCATGCATGGGAGGGGGAAGGAGATGGAGGGAGCATGGGGGGTAAGGCTCTTCTGACTTCTGAGAAGGGGCACCCATGACCTTATGTGACCTGTGGCAATTTTAAGGAAATCCAGGAAAAGAAATGAGCGTGGGACAATTTTCACATCAGGCAATTCCAGGTAATTCAGGATGAATTCCACAAATGGGATTTTTAAAAATCTGTGCATGGCTCTATTTTTGCCTCCCCTAAAGCATAAGGTGTTTTCTTCCTCTCCCCTGCTTCTAAAAAACTGTTTTTCAACAAGAGAGCTGAAGCACAATAGGCCCTTCCAGTGTTGTTGCAGCTAACTAGGCAGGCATAGAGGAAATGCTATAGTTCATTTAGGGCACAATCCTATCCGGAGGCCCATCAGCCTCTGAACTCAGAGCAGGAGAAGTGCAGAGGCAATCTTTGCCTCCACGCTTCCACTCTTTGTTTTTGCTAGATGGGCATTTTTGCCCATCTAGCTAGGACTCTCTGTAGAGGGAGGGAAGGAGGCTGAGGGAAGTTCGTATCCTTATATCCTTGCCCCCTTTCCCTCCTCTTCAAGGTCACTTTTGCACACTCAGAGAGGCAGCCAGCATGGTTCTCTCTGTGTTGGCTGCAAACTGAAGTTGGCAGGACCAACCCCTCCACTAAAATTCCATGACAAAAGCAGGGTGATTGCAATTAAAAGACTCATCTGAAAGCTCCCTTGATGCTAAGGTGGGGTTTAACTGCTTTGTTAAGCGCTCTTTGTTTCCTTCCCCCACTCTCCTGCAGATTCCCCTGAAGATGAGCAACAAAATTTTCTTAATACCCGAGAAGCCGATAGTTCTGAAATTAGCACCCCGAAACGGACCCCAAGAAAAGGAGGAATGAAACCCAGGTGTGTCTTAATCATCTCTACAGCGGACGTAAAAGCTTCTGACACGATGCTGTGCCCACCAGCTGGAACATAGAAGAGGACTATTCATTCTAAAGACTGTTGCTAGATATCTGCAGAGAGATAGGCTAATATCTGTAAACAGCTTGCGCAACTCTTCGGTCATAAGGACTCCTTTTATTAACTGAGATGTTGCTTTTATTGTTTTAAGGATATTAGATATTTTTAAAAAAGATTTTTTAATTTTGGGGGTTTGCAACCCATCTTGAAAATTCTTGAACTATATATCAAATCAATAAATCAACAAAGAAGCTGCAATGAGCTACACTGTGTTGGGCAAACCCACCCACTGTCTTTTTTTATTATTCTGCTCTGTTTTTATTTGGAAATTACTTTGGAAGAATTTGTATCTCGGAGGTGTCATATGAATTGGTCCAGGAATTAAGAACATGCACCCTCCAGATGTTATTATACTCCAAGTCCTATCATCCATCACCATTGACTATGCTGGCTAGGAGTAATGGGAGTTGTAATCCATCTGGAGGGCCACACATTCCCCACCCCTGAATTAAAATTAAAAAAATAGAATTACAAACACTATTCATAGGACCGGCCCAACCATAAAGCAGAATGAGGCAGCTGCCTCAGGCAGCAGATTTAAAAGGACAGCAAAAAAAAAAAAAAAAAAAAAAAGAAGCTATTCATTTTATTAATATTAATATTTTTACCGCTAGAAATGAGGAAAAGGGCTTTTGGGATTTCTGTCTCCTGGGCCCAAATAGCATGGCCTCCCTTTGTATCCTATGCACCTTGACTTGAGTGGCTGAGGGCACAATTTGCTATTTTGCTTCAGGTGGCAAAATGTCCTGGGCCAGCCGTGAATATCAATTTCCCTAATCCTTTTTTCTTTTAAGCCAATTAACATAGCAGTTGTCTCCATCTTTGTGATAGTGATGTCCTATAGGTGGTCTCCCCACCTCATCACGTCCTTCCTCTATGTTGCTATCATAGTCCAAGTGAACCTAACATTTATCTGCATTTGATGCGCAAAGGCATCGTTGCTCAACGCATGACACAAGGAGAAATGGAAGTACCATTGAACACAAAACATTCTTTCTCACCTACTCTGTCTGCCAATGAACCAGATTAGACATAATCTTAATTAAAGACAGCAATCAAGATCCAGGAGAAATCGCCAGCAGATGAATTAATAGCTTCAAACGAGAAGAAAAGCCGTCAGGCCCCCCAACGTTCAAGATGCACTCTTTGTACTTGGAACGAGCAATTGTTACTCAAGCAATGATAATGCATTAAAAATTGTCTTTGCACAGCACGCTGAAGTATCAAAAATGAAAGCATTAGCGTAAATGTGTCTCTGGCTTGTTGTTTCAAAACCTGGGGAAAAAATTAAATAATTTCCTGCAGAGACAAGTCCAGCTCACCAATGCAAGCCCAACGTAAATAATATATTGATTCTTTGGGCAGGAGGGATAAGATCGGCCATGACTTCGCAGATTTAAATACCCTGGTTAAACGCAGATTCCGACAATTTGCTGAGTCGTTACAGTGAGCTAAGTCGGGATGGACAAATCTAACTGTTTCCCTTTTTTCCGCATTCAGCTTCTGTTCATTCCGTTTACAACAAAATCAAACATTTTCCCTTTCTCCCGCATTCAACTTCTGTCCGTGCCCTATACAACAACATTCGCAAGTTTCGGTACAGTTTTAGGAAAAGCGAACCAAAACAAAATTCTCACCTTTTTGGATCACCCAAATTCAATAGGTACAGCTATGGTCAGCATGGAGAGGACCATGTTGTACCTAGGGTGGTCAGGTGTCCCACTTTGGAGAGGATAGTCCTCTGTTTAAAGGGGTGCAGTGCCTTGAAGTTGACCATCAACACTTAGCCCTCGAGAGGGCAGACTCAGCAGCAGGTCACCTGGTCGGTCAGTCTCTGTTTTGGTGATGCATTTCCTTCCCCTCCCCCATGTGCAAGTGGTCACCCTAGAGACACACTGCAAGTTTTGAGCTCTCTCCAGAGGTCTGATGTAGGGCAGCGAGGTTTTGCTGTTGAAGCTGTGTGACTCTATTTATGCTCAGACTGTATGTTTGCAAATAAACAAACTCAAATGACTGCAAAATCCCATAAGCCAGTGTGGTGCAGTGGTCAGAGTGTTGGGCTAGGACTGGGGGGGACCTGGGTTCTAGTCCCCACTAGGCCATGCAACACCCGCCACATGATACACACTAGTCCACCATGGATCACGTTTTTGAGTGATCCACATTGAGTTAGCATGATGTCTGAACGCTGACTCTCAGTCTAACCTACCTCACAGGGTTGTTGCAAGTATAAAATGGCAAGGAGGAGGAGGAGGAGGAGGTACATTTCCTTAGGCTTCTTGAAAGAAAAGCAGGATCTACATGTAACAAATAAATTAGAACATAGGAAGAGCTGTGCTGGATCAGACCAAGCCCCATCTAGTCTAGAATTCTCTTCACACAGCAGCCAAACAGCTGCACATGGAAACCTACGGGACATGAGTACGGGACATGTGTGCAACAGCACCCTCCCGCCCATGTTTTATTCTGGTTGTCTTTTAATATTGCGGTTTCAAGCTTCCATATTTTATATTTTAGGCTGTATGTAATGGTTTTCATTTTTGTGAACCGCCCAGAGAGCTTCGGCTATTGGGCGGTACAGATATGAAAGAAATAAATACATACATAAACCACAGAACCACACTGTGAAGTGCGGGTTATCTAGCCTTCGTGAGGCACATCCCCTCCTGAGCCCTCCCAGCACGGCAGCCATGCATCCCAGAAGCCACCACGGCGGAAAAATGATCTCAGCGGCTGCCTGTTCATTGCCAGGCAGATCACTGCCAAGTGGAGCAGAGCGGTGGCATCATTTCTGGCCACTCTAGGAGCAAGTCTCTGTGGTCAGATGCCCTTGCCCACATGTCCTCCCCACATGACACAGTAAACATTGTCAGGCAATTTCCCCCCACTGCACAGTGTGTTTACCAAGGGTAGGTAATTAACCCTTGTGGGTGGGAAGAATGCCCCCCCACAACTCATTAAACCTTTGTGGGTTGCTCCCAGAAGCAACTCACCATGCGTTAGCATGTCGTGTGAACCCAGCCAACATAAATTTGAGTACCGTCGAGATAGGCCAAGGGGGTATTGTTTGAGAAACAAAGTGCTATGAAGCATTTTCTCAAAGGGTAGATTGTACATTTTAGAACATAACTTTGCAGAGGGTGAGCAAGCTTTATACACCAATTCCTCGAAGAAAATCCATGTTACAGATGATCTGTGTATCTGATTAAATTTCTTTTCCACCTAACCTGTTTTTCACCTGTCTCATAACCTCCTTGGCATCAGATGCACAAGCAAGATCTGAGATCATATAATTAGCTATCAGAGATGCACACTGTTTATCCCAGCTTGTAATTTGCAACTCTTCCATCAGGCATTTTCAAAAGACAGTCCATCATCTGACATTCCTTGCAACCTGATCCAGTACGTTATCAAAGCTCTGTTAGCACCTGAGCTTTCATTGAGGGAATCCAAGTTCTGAACACCTGTCTTGTTATCAGATAATTTCTTAAACCGTTGACTGGTAGTAAGCATTGATTGCCCAAGAGTTTCAGTGATGAGTTTTCTGCTGAAGGATGAACTAGAGGTGAGGTTGGAGAGCCATGACTAAGATCTCTGGTGGGTTTTTGGTTTGCTAATTAGCAGCCTCACAATGTTTGACCCTTTCTACCTGCCCAAATCTAAACCCTCCGTTCTGAAATTGCTATTATTTCCATGGGTGCGTGCGGGGGTGAGTGTGGATACAGCTGCAGTTCTGTTGTTTTCCCTTGCCTGTACATCTAACGGCAGCTTAGGAGGGGATTTTATATTGAGGAAAGGTCATGGGAAGAAAGAATTAAATGACCTCTCTCAAAAGGTCTGTTGGGGTTGCTAATTATTAGCCAAAGGAAAATCACAGAAGATCGCAGAAGATTTTGCCTTGATTTTCTGAGACATGGGGTTCCATCACACCAGTGTTTAATCACACTCTCCTCATGCCTGGTTTGCCATTTTGCAGCGTGGTACTCACACGATGTCATGCCTGTTCTGCAGTCACCCCGCCTCTTTCCCCTCCATTTCCCGTGTTTTCGTAGGGCGGGGAAAGTCCGGTTTATTTCCTCCATGCAGGATTAAAGCGTCCTTCCGCCCCCATTTGTTGCTGATGAAAGAGGAGGGCGGGGCAGGGCTGTTCTCCTCCCCCAGCATGCCATGTCAAACAAACGGGCTTGTGCTGACTCAGTTGAATGGCTAATGAGTGTTACCCAGAGGACCTTCTCTTCTGCCGTTCCCAGACTCTGGAATGGCCTGCCGGAGGAGATTCGACCATCTAGCAGTCTTCTTGAATTTAAGACAGCCGTGAAGACTGATCTTTTCTGGCAGGCCTACCCAGTTGAATTTTAAGATGTTTTTAATAATGTATTCATTTTTATTTTTTAATGTTTTATCTATATTATGGTCCTTGTATTTATATTCATTGTTGTTCCCCGCCTCGATCCAGAGGGAGAGGTGGGTTAGAAATAAAAATTATTATTATTATTATTATTATTATTATTATTAATTGACTTTTGCTGATCCAAACCTACTCCCATTGCCCGCAGAAACGGCACCCAGACAATGAAACGTAAAATCAGTAAAACACTAGGCAACAAAGCCAGAGCGAAAGGGGAAAGGTGGCCACATTCTTCGCAATGTCCATCAATGACAAGAACCAATGAATTGGAGGGGGAAGGAGAAGGGGCGGGGCGGGGTTTCACTCGTACAGTGACGATACCACAAACCCACATGAAAGGGACCATTAGCTTGATGTGCTAATGAAACGGAGGTGGAAATCGTGGGGGCAAACCAGGGGGGAAAAGTAGGTGTGATGAAGCCCATGGGGGTTGCAATTTTAAAATCTGCAATTGGTGATGACCTATGCCATCAGTCACATTCAATATTATAGCCCCTGGAGTTTTAGGTTTAAATGTTGAAATTCTCATGGGGTAGACGCTCAATGATCAAACCTAAAACTCCAGGGTCTGTAAAATCTTCTATTTAGGTCCCTGTACATCTGATGGCTCCAAAAGGTCTCTGGTTGGGAGGTCACTTTCTGCAAGCCACACTTGTTGAAATTCCCTATTCTACACAACTATTAATATTGAAGCAGCAGCAGCCCTATCCTGCCTTTTTGCAACCTCAGCAATCCTATGAACCTTAAGGCATTTTGTAGAATTTTAGGGTTTACCGACTAATTATCTTCAAAACAGACACCTGAAATTAGTCATAATCCCTATCACCAGATTCTCTTTAGGTTGGGTCAAATCCAAAATAGTTATTTGTTTTAAATAGCAACAGAGTTCCCTTTCTTTAAGAACATAACTTGAAACAAAGGGTTTGCTTTCTGGGAAATGCTATATTTAAAATGCAAAACAATACAGAGGCTAAAATGACAAGGGCCTTATCATGCGTCCAGCAAATAGATTCTGTTTTAACCTGAAAAGTCCATGACTAGGGTCTGGAATCAAAGAGATTCCAGACCCTAGTCATTATTTTGTGGTCTTTTCGATGCCGGTTGAAGATCTTCTGATTTTCCCAGGCATTTGAGACTTTGTTTCTGTTGTTTCTTGAAATATGTGACCATATTTAAAATCTTTGCTCTGTTGCTAGGCTTTATTTGGTTCTTTTTTTCCCCTTTGGGGTTTCTAGTACTGTAGTTTTAAACTTTTTAAAGCATGCACATTACTTTTACAGTATGTTTCAGCAGGTTGTATTTTAAGGTTTTAATAGTGCTGAACCGCCCAGAGAGCTTCGGCTATTGGGTGGAATAGAAATGCCATTAAATAAAGAAGGGAGCAATCCTATGGCTCCTGAAGACAAGAGTTGGGGCGGGGGCATAGGAAACTTTGGATTCCTGGATCCGAGGTCAGAGACAATGCTCCGACCTCGGATCCAGGAGTCTGAGCTCCCAGCCCTTTCCCCCTTCCCCTCACAGCCAGCTGCCTCTCCAAGGTTGCAAAGGCGATCTCGGAGAGGACAAAAAGGGGGCATATCCATGGGCAGGGAGGGGATGGCTTATACTGTATAGCCCACCTTCCCCAGCTTCCTTCCCTCTGCCCTCCCCAATGCCTCAGCTAGATGGGTGTCTCGCTAAAATGCAGAATGGGAGAGTGCAGAGGCAAAGATCCCCTCTGCTATTCCTCCCACTCTGTTTTGGATGGCAGTAAGCCTCCGAGTTAGGAGGCTTGCGGCCATTCACATAGGATTGTGCCCTAAATAAATGACTCCCTCTGGGTGTCATTAAGGCTGCAACCCTATATGCACCAGTTGCTGGGGAACATGGGTGGTAGGGTGCTGTTGCACCATGTCCTGCTTGTGTGTTCTTGGTTGACAGCTGGTCGGCCACTGTGTGAACAGAGTGCTGGACTAGATGGACCCTTGGTCTGATCCAACAGGGCTCTTCTCCTGTTCTTCTGATCTTACCTGGAAGTAAGTCTTCTTGAACTCCATGGGACTTACTTCCCCGTAGACATGCACAGGCTTGTACCATAATTGCATCTAGGCTTTGCATGCGGGAGCGGAGAAGTTTACAGATTTCCTTGTGCTCTCAAATCACCTCCTCGTTTGCACAAGGGAGAGCAAAAAGTTCTCTTTCTGATACTGAACTTTGTTGATTTTTGTCATTACACAACATGTTGACAATAGAAGCTGGAGGCATGGCATTGTCGGACTTTGAATCAACTGTGTACTCACCACAGCCCTGTGCATGTAAAAGCAGTTAAAGCAGAGGGAAAGAAAAGGCACGAGATTGTTACATTATATCTCGATGACACACAAATAGGAGGGCACTCTTCCCCTCTGCGTTAATCATCAATTAATGATTAATTAATAGCTGGAGCCCTCAGGGCAACTCACATAATAAAAACTAGTTCTATAAAACCAATGTGAAAACACCCCAAAAGTATTTTTAAGGTGTTTTAAAAGAAGCAGCAATGGAAGCCAACAAAGTTAACACCACACAGGCCCTCTCTCGGAAAGGGCTTTTCACAATTTAGGGGCCACTACAGAAAAGGCCCACTTACCAGTAGCCACTCACCAAATCTCAAAATGTGGGGATACTCAGAGCGGGGCGTCAGATGATGATCTTAAGACATGGGCAGGGACATATGAGAAACGCCGGTCCTTTCAATATTGTGGCTCCAAGCCTTGGTTAGCATTTTCCCAGCCCTTTCCAAACTGATTTCTAGCTACGAGCATTTGCAGAATAATTCAAATTATTCTAGGGTGGAAAGAAATACATACCCTCATTTGAATTTGTAAATAAATTAGTACAGTGAAGGCTTTGAGAGATACCCTGTTTTGACCCTTTGGTAACCCCCTGAGGTAATAATTTGGGCACAGCCACATGCTTGTGTTGGAGTGCGCTGGCTTCAAGGCACGCCTCGCCTATATCTACTCTTGGTGGCTTCAGCCTACGAAGAGGAGGCAATACAATAGCAAGGTTTGCCCTTAAATGTTTTTCTACCACTAACGAAAACTCATACTGCTACTCCCCCACACAGGGTTCCACATCCAATACTTCATGGCTCAGATATAGGCCTGGTTCGCACATAACGTAAACCCGTGGTTTATTTGACCCATGGTTTGTTTCCCTACCCTGGCTTTATCTGGCAGATGACTGAACAAATCATAGTTTAGGAACATCGGAAGCTGCCTTATACTGAGTGGGACCCTTGATCCATCTAGCTCAGTACTGTTGACATGGACTGAGCCCTGTTTTCCAGGCACCTAACTACTCTCTTTTAGGGGCCAGGAGAACTCTGTCCTGCTTGAAATTAGTGCTGATTCTTGGCTGCTTTTATTTTGGGTCTTATCCTCAGTATCTACATTTACATCTTGCCTTTTTTTCTTCTTGCAAGGAACCGAAGGCTGTTTACATGGTCCTCCTCTTCTCCATCTTATCCTCACAACAACACTGTGAGGTAGGTTTGGCTGAGAGTCAGTGACTGGTCCATAGTCACCCAGTCAGCTTCTTGGCCAAATGAAGACTAGAACTGGCATCCCTATCCAAAATTCTAACACCTACACCACACTGGCTCTCATTATTTGGTATTTAGGTTTTTGTTTTGTTTTTTAAAATGCCTTTGTGTGGGTTTTCTGGTTATTTGTTTTATAGTTTTGGTTGTTAGCTGCCTTGAGTGATATGGTGGGATATAAATTTAGAAAACATTTCAGGAAAGAAAAACCTTGTTCTGTAAAATTATCTTCCAAACCATCCTGCCAAAATTAGGGTGACCCTATGGAAAGGAGGACAAGGCTCCTGTATCTTTAACAGTTGCATTGAAAGGGGAATTTCAGCAGGTGTCATTTGTATGCATGCAGCACCTGGTGAAATTCCCTCTTCGGTAAAGCTGCAGGAGCTCTGCCCTCTTTTGTATCTGGTCACTCTAGTATAGCTAGGGCAGGGCTCCTGCAGCTTTAATGGTTGTGCTGAACTTTCCCTTTCAATACAACTGTTAAAGATACAGGAGTCCTGACCTCCTTTTCATATGGTCTCCCTAGCCAAAATGACCAGGAAAATGACCAGAGCATGAGCCAGCTTCTGGGTCACAATGGCTTTGTGGTGTACAGTGTGCTGGAATCTTGCACCAGGGGTCAGAGACTGACTCAACTAGCCAAACTGGCTGATAAAAAGAACCCTATGGTGTATCCCTCCCCGTCTCTCTCCCTTCCCAACAAATAAGGGAAAAAAACAAGGTCACCCTCAGAAGAAAGCCATGTCTACATCAGCCAGTTATCCTGGGATCGGCTCAAGATCATCCCTGTGCATCCAAATGATGCACAGGTGATCCTGGGGTCAACCAGAGATGAGTTCTCAGTTGTCCTGGGATAACTGGGACTGGATTTATCATGTTTTTTCCCGCGGTCCCAGGACAACCCCGAGGTCCGCGGGCGGTGTGGCGCTCGCTCCCAGGGTTGTCCCTCCTCCCCGCAAGTAGCGGGGCTCACCAAACAGGCATGGAGCTCTGCGGGAGGAGTCCATGCCCATCGCAAGTGAGCATTTCCACCATCTCTGGGATGGCTCTCAGCAGTTTTCAGCGCTGAATTTCCAGTTTTTTTGTTTTTTTAAAAACCTTACTTTTGGTGCAGGATCTTGCCCGCGCCATTGCGCAAACATCTGCTTCTTTTTTTAAAAAAACACACACACACACACACCATGCCGCGCTGGAACGTCCCTCTTCACTTCCGGGACGATGCACTGGCGTTTGGACCCTGGGGAACGATCCTGGAATCTGGAAAGCCTGAGATCCTCCCCACTCCATCCTGGAAGGCCTGCAGGTGTAGATGAGCCCGAAACGTCTATTATGTTTCCGAATAATAAGGGTATGAATGCGGGTATCGTAAATCTCCTACCATAAGGCAAGGGATTGCTAGCTAATGACTAGAAAAAATGAGTTCATGGGTCAGTTATCAGTTCCTGTGCCCATCACCCTTCTATCTAAACTGCAAAGCAAATAATCTATGTTCTGAACTCTTGCCTGTACAAATGTCAAGGAGCAAATGAGTACAAACTCTTTTCACCCTGATGTAGCGCCCTCAGCCAATACATCCTGGCAGCAACGGCTTCTGGACATTTAAAATTAGATTATAGTAAATTCCCCCACCCTTGCCATAATTGGGATGGACACATACACACCTCATTCGAAGAAGATGAAGTCCCAGCTCCCCATTAGAAACACATTTTGAGAGCAACACCAGTGGAAAGGGGAGGCACGGAGTTATTACAGCACAAAACTATAGGACTCCGTGACTTTCTCGTTTCCCTTTGTACCATATTCCAACCCTGGACCCCTTTTTTTCTGGTTCAAAGGCAGGGCCTGCTTCCACAGTGATACCATGCTACAGATGGGATCACTGGGATGCTTTGACAGCCCACCTGCCTGCACTAAAGGAGGCCCAGGCCTTCCTGTACCTTGAATCATTGTGTAGAAGTGGGAATGTCAGAAGGTAACTGCTTCCCTCACCCCTGGCACTAAGAGCTTTAAGCTCAAATGAGCCGGTATTCTTTGCATTTTGGCCACGTCCCTTTTGCCATCAGCCCCCGCCCACCACGAGAGCTTCTTCAAAATTGAAGAATAAATACACAAAACAGAAGTAATAGGAAGATTCATAAGGCATGTGGAGGGCCCCTTCTACATCTGTGGGTGTAGTGGGCTGGAGAGGTGGCAAACCCGGAAGTAGCCACTTCCAGGTTCGGCGCACTCAAGCTGCATCACAAATGCGATGGCCTCTCTCCCCCCGCCATCCTGGGGATGGCGATTCTGCTTCCCCCCTCCCCTGATGGCCACGGAGCCATGCAGTGCGGCTCCGTGGCCATCGGTACTGTTGCGCTTACTCATGAGTAAGCGCGGCAGTATCAGGGCGGGTGGCCACATTCTTCCGCAGCTCCCGGAAACTTCCCAGGGGCCGCAGAAGGATCAGGATTTTTCTAGTTTCTGGTTTCCCGGAAAAATCCCGTGCCTGCCCTCCCACTCCCGGTACTCCCTGTGCGTCATATGGCTTCACCGGGAGCCGGGGGCCATCCCAGGCAAACTGCCTGGTGTGGAAAGGGCTTGAGAAAGAAGACAAAAGAAAATGGGTGTTGGAGCACTGAAACCTTCCTTCCAACTCCTAATGTGTCCAAAGAAGAAAAGGAGGAAATAAGTTCAACAATTGACCACGTGGGTTAATGGCATGGCGTATTCTTTCATCACTTCAAGACACCCCCCACAAAAAACACCCCCCCAACCACCATCCCCAACCACAGAAGCGGATGTAGTGATAGCGGCAGAAGACGTTTACACTTCTGCTTTCATTGCACACTTCCCAAATGAAACAGACTTTCCCAGGCACAAAAGAAGCCGCGAGAACTAGAGGGGAAAGCGAGAATAGGGCAGGACAGGGACGACGTCATGTGAGTCCACAGCACCAAAAACTGGAAAGGATGAACTCTCGGCGTGCAATAAGCGCAAAGTGTGATGGAGCTCCAAACGCGGCCCTTGGGCGGAAAGCACTTCAGCACTCCTACATTAAATAAATAAAGTGGTCCCTGTGAAAAGTACAGGAGCCCTTTCCTCCTTTGGAACTCATCAGCGTTCTGGTGTGCCCATCACTCTTCATTGGCGTCCACCCAATGCACGAGAACCCATGCAGCAGCATGTCTCCTCATTGTCCGGTGGACTTTGGTGAATTCGTTTCAAAGGAAGAAGCAGGACGCGGGTCTCTGGGAGACACATCGCTCGGAAAATGAACGAAGATGAAGCCCTGGCAAAGCTGCTTCGATCCTCCTGCTCAAATGCTTTGCATCGAACACTTTGCACACTCAACCTGCTGGTCTCCTCTAATCCTCAACAAGCCCAGACATGTTAGCAAGGTGATAGTTCTTCTAAGCAGATAAGAAAATGGGGACTAGGGCAAAAGGCACTGAATGGCAAGACGTCGCGGGAGAGAAAACATTGCGTTGTTCTCCTTTCTTTTTATGGGCTTTACATGCAGATAGAAAACACTCCGAAAATATTCCTCGCCTTAGGGAAAGAAACACTCTAAAAGTATTCCTGGCTTCGGAAAATGTGTTACTCCCTCATCATATGTTACTTGTGAATAACACCCATGACAGTCCCATGAAAATGTGCATTCCTAAAATGGACATGCCCACATACAGAGGCTGCTTTTCAGTTTAACAAAAACAACCAAAAGCTTGTAAAACTATTCACTTATCCTGCTGAAATGGGCAGCCTCCCATGACTGTTTTTCATTTTAAAAAGATCATGTTGGAAGCTGTTTGCTCATCTCTCCCCATAAAGCCGCGTTTGACATGGAAATGAAAATGGCAGCCATATCACCTCCTAAAGAAGGCTGCTTTTCATGGGAAGAGGTTTAGTCTGCAATCCTATGCCCAGTTACCTGGGAGTAAAGCTAACTGAACCCAATGGGAGTTAGTTAATAATAAGTTTGCTAGAAAAAGCACCCCAGAGCCTACCACACCCAAATTTATAACTAAGAAAGTAATCAATCAAGCACATAGACATATGGAGATTATGAAAGAAAGGGGAGACTCAATAGAGAAAATTATGGAGCATGATGTACTGTCAACAAATACGTCGTTTGATGGCAACGCACCTACGAAACCAGCAAAACACATTCTCATAGCATAGCTTGAGAAGCATCTCTCCCCTGAGGATTTTGAATTCACCATTGAAAACCACTGATGTAGGTGACTTTATGTCCCAAGTAAGAATGGTTAAGATGTCAGCGATGAAAAGCTTTGGAGAAGTTGTTAACAATGTAGTCAAGGGATCAACATCTGTATGTTCTCTTCAAGAACTTCATTTTGTTTTCGACAGCTATTTGCAGCTGTCAGTAAAGGACTGCAGGAGGATAAGGGAATCTAACAGTGGTACAGTAGATCTGGCTGTAATCGAAAGCAATACACCAATACCTGTCAGCTTGAAAAATTCTGGTCATCTACCTTAAACGAGACAAATCTGCAGAAATTAGCATGAATTAGAGTGTAAGAGGAAGCAGGAGAAGCTATATTTCCACTGATATCTAGCGGTTCAGTCACTGATGATGAGTTGGAACCTGCAATTCAGTTCACAAGAGAAGGGACTCATGTTTTTGAATAACTAAAGAATACATTGGAAGAGGCTGACCTTGGAATTGTTCCACATGTAAACTGGGCAGTTCACAATGGTACAGAGAGAGTTGTGCTTTTGAATGATACTGATGTTGTCTTGCTTCTTTGATTTATGTCCAGTTGGGTTTCCAAAGGTATATCTCAGTTAT
This sequence comes from Anniella stebbinsi, assembly GCA_029215795.1. Taxonomy (NCBI): domain Eukaryota; kingdom Metazoa; phylum Chordata; class Lepidosauria; order Squamata; family Anniellidae; genus Anniella; species Anniella stebbinsi. The sequence goes on from JARDYH010000007.1 coordinate 56,753,697, forward strand.
GGGTATGTTTTGGAACGGAAGAATCGTCGCTCCATTCCAATTCATGAACTCTTCAAAAAGTTAGGTCCACAGATGTCAAGAGTGGTCATAAAGGATCATATACTAACAGGAGAGGATGAAATGAGCAAAATTGGGGTGAAGGTTAGAGCTCTAAGTGCCAAACCAATAAAATACCTTACCAAATTTGGGGAAACACCTGATAACTGCCATTTTGAGGAAGTGGAGAAGTACCTTGTATGCATCTGGAAACTTCACTCAAAATGTGACACCTTTGACAGTCTGTGTTTCAGTGAGTATAAAAGATCTGTACCAATTAGTGAGCTTCCTCCCACATCATGCTCTATAAGAGGGCATATCACAAGAACATTTTACCTGGTAAGAAGATGTATGTGCCTCTTAGAGAGTGTTCATCAAAGGTAGACACATGTGATTGCAGTTGGGAAAATGATCATGATGTCCTATGACCAAAAACATTCTTGAACTTCCTGCCAAGTGATCTTTTATGTGCATGTAACTGTGAGGTTTGTAGTACAATGAGATGTCCATGTCAACGCACTGTGGTCCAATTCACAAATTTTTGTAAATGTTTGGAAAAGAACAGCAAAAATGCTTATGTTAAACTGATTTAATATTTCTGTATTTTTTATGTTTTAGTAAGTTTTTATATACTATGGGCTTGTTTAGAAGACACCTTAAACCCTGCTGGTTAAGGCTTTTGGTTAAGCAGCAGGGTTTAAGGTGTCCTGTGCGATGGGTTTTGCTAAACCCTGCTCACTCAATAACCACAGTCAGACCATCTCCAGCAGGGTTAGCAGCTATAACCATGGCTTAAAAAGTGTTGTGTGTGACAGCACAGCTTGTGGTTAGTACTAACCTGAGAGAACCACAGTTTCGCTAACCACAGGCCCATTGTTTAACTCAAAATGCTTAACCATCATGGTTTAATGTGTTGTCTGAACAGGGCCATTGTTGGCTTGCCAGGCCCTACTCCACCACAGCAATTCTGAAAGAGCACAAGAGCTGTACCATGAGTACCATGTGTCCCTGATAATGAAGAGTTATCCTGGATATCAAAATTATCAAGAAAACACTAGTTCCAGCCTTTTCAGTCATAATTTCGTATTTTTCATTTCACCAATCCTGAAAAGAGAAGTACCCATTAAATATGCATATATCAATAACTGTTTGCATGCCATTTTTAAAAATGGTGGAAGGACAGCCTTCCCATCAATGCCATTTTTGACCTCCTTGACCCAAAAAAACCTATAGTTTAAAGCCAAAATCACATTTGTATGTTGATTTGTCAAGTAAATGAGAAAATGAGACATTTCAGCGCCATCTTGGAAAATGTTGGAAGGAGTACTCTGACAATTAAAATAACATATTCTTTGAACTCCTTGACCCTGAAAACCTATACTTTTATACCAAACACAAGATAGTAACTTCTGTGGTTGACGAAAAGTAAAGACCTAAAGAAAATTGTCTGCCATTTTGAAAACAGCGCCGAAAAATGTTTTGCTGGACCTCAAAAATTTTATGGGGGCATATTGTGGAGATTGGATTAACATCAAGAAAATGTCCTGAACACAGAAGGTTCAGCATTGGTGAGATAATCCACCCACCCCCAAAAAGTACACAAAGCTTCCAACAACTCAATATATTTTTTTTAGATCCATGACTCACAAAATGCCAGCTTCGTGCTTACAAACTAACGAGCAACCATCAGATCAAAACCACACAGTCTCCTATATCCAGCAGCTTGCTTCACTATTTCCTTATAAAAAAACTTGTTAAAATGATTGTCAGTGATTATTTCCATTTTTAAAAAAGCACTATTGTTTGGGGTGGGGGGGATTAAAGAAGCCTGGACAATCAAAGTGTTTTTACCTGACGCTTAACGTTCAGGAACATGGATGCCAGCCATAGGGACCTGGGAAGGGCATTTCCAAAATGAGCTACCAGGAAATGAGAATAGATATGGCAACCTGCCTCCAGGTGGATTGCCAGGGGAAGGGCTGTAGCTCAGTGGTAGTGCACCAATATTGCATGCAGAAGGTCCCAGGTTCAATCCCCGGCTTCTCCAAATAGGGTAGGGAAAGACCCCTCTCTAAAACCCCGGAGAGACCTGCGGCCAGTCACAGGTGGCTGCTGCCAACCTGATGCCCTCTAGAAGTTTTTGCTCTCCTGGCACAGCTGTTTCTTTTGGGGTGAGCAGGGCACCCACCTTGGGCACCAAATTCTAGAGGTGGCAAACGACCCCCTGAAGACAGCAGCTCTGAGGCCATGTTGTGGTGGCAGGGACCCTCTAGGTCCTCTTAGCCAGGAGCCACAGTTGCATACCCCTACACTGCCAGGAGGATTGAGCCTGAAGCAGCTGTCCAAGCCCTAGTTCTGAGCAGTTCTCAGAGCAAGGCATCAGCCACTGGGCAGCAGCTGGCACAGCTAGAGGGCCTCCCACCGGATGCTTAACGCTGAGAATTCTTCAGGGCTAGGCATGGGGTGAGTTAGTTTTAAACGTTTACATTGTGTTTTATCATCTATATGTTATTGTTGAGTATTTTGTGGTTTTAAGGGTTGTGACCACCCAGAGAGCTTGACTTATTGAGGCCGCATACAAATCTAATAAATAAATGAATTAGGAAATGGTTTCCCCAACAGGCGAGGAACCTGTAGGTTGTATCCAAACTGCTGTGTGTCTTGAACTTCTGCCACCGGTAGCAATAAACTCCTGTCACCCGCTAAACTTGTCCTCTGGCATGAATCATCGGGCTGCTAATTACACACAACTTTATCTGATTCCAGGGAGGCTGTAGAAATCCTGAACTGGTCCCCAAGGTCAGAGAAAGATGGAGGCGAGCCAAGTACTAGAGATGGGCCAATAAACTGAAGCTTAACGCAGATAAGGCAGAAAGGCTAAGTGGTGGAGCATGTGTCTGCGACGCCAAAGCTCACAGGTTCAATCCCCGGCTTCTCCAGGAAGAGCCTGTCTGGCCTCCTCCACACGAGACGTTTAATGAGCCTTGAAGGCTCATTATAAATTTTACCTCCACACCAGCGGAGCGCAAAACGGGCGTACAGGCGCGTTATCTCCCCGATAATGCGCATTTTCGAATGCGCGTTAAATAGCGACTTTTATTTTGCTCCGGCCGTTAAAGCGCATTTTCGCCGTGTGAACAAGCGATTATGCGCATTAACGTCTTCTAAAGCGCTTTTTGGACATCAATTAATGCGCTTTGCCACCTCTCGCCGCCTCCCGTGCAGAGGGATTAGGCGTAAATGCGCCTCCGCGATAATGCGCATAATCCCCGAACCGGGCGCAAAAGCGCATCCTTGTGGAGGGGGCCTCTGAAACTGAGGGATGGGGGAAATTTTATTCAGTTCTTTATATAGACTTACCCATATTCACTAATTATGTCCATCCAGGCAGATGGCATTGAGGGCTTAGCTCTTGAAAGTCTGGTGACAATACTAGGCCCAATGTGCACCAGCTTTGGTTGTGTTTGTGTGTCTTCTGTGCGGGGAGAGTGTCTGTCTGTTGCTGTGAATGGGCCTTATATGTGTGTGTGTGTGTGTGTGTGTGTGTGTGATGACTGGGTGGGTGGGTGTGAAAGCGGGTCCCCTGTTGCAGGTTGGGAACCACAGGTGGATCTTGGGCCTGGACAGGTTGGAGACCACCTAGGGCGACCATATGGAAAGGAGGACAGGGCTCCTGCATCCTTAACAGTTGCATCGAAAAGGAATTTCAGCAGATGTCATTTGTATACATGCAGCACCTGGTGAAATTCCCTCTTCATCACAACAGTTGAAGCTGCAGGAGCCCTGCCCTCTTTTGTATCTGGTCACTCTAATATAGCTCCTTCAGCTTTAACGGTTGTGATGAAGAGGGAATTTCACCAGGTGCTGCATACAAATGACACCTGCTGAAATTCCCTTTTCTATGCAACTGTTAAAGATACAGGGGCCCTGTCCTCCTTTCCATATGGTCACCCTACACAGTGCTAGCCTCTCAAAAGAACCACTCTGCTGGATTGGACAATGGCTGCATCTAGTTCAACATCCTAATTCCTGCAGGGGCCTGTTGAAATCAATAGGACCTCAACCTGATGAACAGTGGCTAGGTTGTGCCCTCCCTTTCTACAGCATGGGTGCAGGGGACAGGGAAGGGAGGAAAGACATTGATAGCAAACAATGCAGGGAGTAGAGAAATGGAAGATGCAGGCGGAACAAGGGACAAATATGAGAAATAAAACCAAAGTTAGCTCTGAGTTGGGGGGGGGGGGAACATCCCCATCTGGGGCCGGATCTACACTCACACTTACGATGTTGTAATACAGTCTAGGGAATGGTGTACGTCCTACCATATTTTAACGTCTGGGGACTCACCACTCCTTTGAATCGTCGTTTCCTCCTGATGATGTTGTTTCATGATTCACACTCTCTTCCTCCCGCTTCATCTCTTCCGTGTAGAAGTCTCCCATTGGTCTGACTTGGAGTCTACATCTCTTCTGAACCCCGTCGTCACCCCAACCCCTTTTTGTTTTCTCACTCATGAATGGTCTGCGCATGTGCGTTGGTCGTGTTGCTGTAGGTAACATCGCACGTGCGCACGTGCCCAGAGTTCTATTTTTTTTCAGAAAAAGGAAAAGCGCAGTACTGCTGATGTGGGGGCATGGGGAATGCTCTGCACTGGTGAAGGATATGAGGAGAATGAGCCACCAGAACTCGCCAAAACCCGTACGACACATCCACTGCATGACTATTGGTTGGAGCAATTCAAGTTTGGGGAGAACAGACGCCACAAGTAATTCTGAGCACGGCATGGATGGGCACACAGTTGAAAACAGAGCTTTGTGGCATTGAGGGAGGGGGGGAAAGCCAGAGAAATACACCGATTCCAAAATTGTTTGAAAAATGATGCAGGGGCACCATTACCAGCGTGTCATGTGACCGGGCGGTGGGGACAACGCAGTGAGGGTGGCTGATTTGAGGAATGTAGATTAGGGTGACCAGATAAAATCCAGGTCAGGGCTCATGTAACTTTAACAGTTGTAGAGAAAAGGGAATTTCAGCTGGTGTCATTTGTATGCAATTAGTTCCTGGTGAAATCCCCTCTTCATCACAACAGTTAAAGTTGCAGGCACTATACTAGAGTGGCCATGTACAAAAGAAGGTAGGGTCCCTGCAACTTTAACAGTTGTGATGAAGAGGGAATTTCACCAGGAACTAATTGCATACTAATGACACTGGCTGAAATCCCCTTTTCTCTACAACTGTTAAAGTTACATGAGCCCTGACCTGGATTTTATCTGGTCACCCTAATGTAGATCCCCACCCCTTATTTCATAGAATGAACAGATCGTTTGTGATCCACAGCTTCTTCAAATAAGGCTTTTCATCACCATCAGGTGCAACATTACAAGGGCAGCTACTACCTGTTTGGTGACAAAATCACTACAATAGGCTTATGCAATGAATATATAAAAGAAGAGCTGGTTCTTCCCCCCCCTTTTTTAAATAGCTGGTTTCAGTTGCACAAGACTTTCTCAACTCCCAGAGATTAGGCGTGCCTTACATAAACAGGTCAGCTTTTCCCCACCTCACTGGCCTCTTGGCTCCTCCCCTCTCACAGCAAATAAATGTCCAATTTGAACCTCATCCAGTCATTCAGCTACCTGAGTTTCAGCAGACAAGAACAGAAGCAGCAAGGACCATACCCAGCAGCACTTTCTCTCACGGTTCTCTCCCAGAGCGCCAACCTTTGCAAACGGAGCAAGAAGAGACGCCAGCCAAGAAGAGCCAGAGAGATAAGAGAATTTGTAAGGATGGACTTCCTTCCGTTTTTCTCCCTTGAGACGTGGGCTCTTCTGATCACATCCATAGGTCTCCTGATACTGTAAGTAAAAATTGACATGTCGTACAATCTCCTTTGCACCTGCCATTTAAAAAAAATTGGGAAATTTCAGCCTCTTCATCTGCTGCGCTCTCCCGGCTCCATGTTGTTGATTTGCCGCTGTCCCATAGCTTGGTCTCCATTTGATGAGGGTACCCAGGGCAGAATCCAGTCAGAGCCTGGCGCTGGCATAAATTCAGTTGTGCTAATGGAAGTGACCTCTGGTGCAACGCCAATAGCGTTAGCTGGCACGACAGGATGCCTCAGAAAACCTGTCACACCAGCTAATAATTTTGGAGTTGGCACTAGTAATCCCTCATGCTAGTTGCATAATGTAATTTGCATTATCACGAGTGTCCAGTTGGATAATGCTGGGAAAGCTTGGAGGTTGGCAACAAGGGAGGGGGCCTTCTCTGTGGTAGCCCCCCAATTGTGGAATGATCTCCCCAACAAGGCCCGCCTGGCGCCAACATTGTTATCTTTTCAGCACCAGGTCAAGACTCTCCTCTTCTCTCAGGCATTTAGAAATATCTGATGAGCCTGGGTTTGTTTTGTTTTTAGGCTTATAGCTTTTTAAAGTTATTATAGTGGTTTTAAATGTGTGTGTATATTGTATGTTTTTGCTGTTTAAATTTTTGTATATTGTTTTTAATTGTTTTAATCTTATGTGAACCGCCTAGAGAGCTTCGGCTATGGGGCGGTATACAAATGTATTAAAATAAATAAAAATAAAATAAACATCCCATTTCTGGCTGGCCACCTGCCATGGTGATGCCTGAGGAACTGATTCGGGATAAGTCTAGCAATGGCTGCTGCTTAAGAATCATCTTTTCAGGCAGGCTTTCCCTGAGAATTTATTCATTCATTTGTTTGTTCATTTATTACATTTATAGGCAGCCTTTTTTTCTCCTTAAGGAACCCAAAGCAGCGCACATAATCCTCCTCCTCCATTTTATCCTCACAACAACAACCCTGTGAGGTAGGTTGGGTCAAGAGTCTGTGACTGGCCCAAAGTCACCCAGTGGGCTTCCATGGCTGAATGGGGACTAGAACCCAGATCTCCCGACTCCCAGTCCAACACTCTAGCCACTATGCCACACGAGAGATGAGTCAGCTGCCCAGTGGAGGCTGATGGCTCCAATTTCGACGGGGCTGTGAATCCATTCTGGGTTTCAGTCGAAACCAGCCAGAAGTTATCCAAAGTGCTGAACCCTATCCCCAAACTAGGGTTACCTGAGATCTTTTTAGGGTGCAATCCTACACAGGGGGAAAAAACCTTTACCTCCCAGCATGCCCATGGAATGTATGGGATTAACTTTTGCCAACATTCACTTCATCCTGAAAAGAATAAGTGGTCTGTAGTGAGCTGAAAACAGTAATCCTGTGGGTAAAATCCAGAGAGATTCCCTCAAAAATAATTTTCAAAAGCTGCTCTGGCTCGCTGCCAACTGAAAATCAAGGCAAGAAGGAGGACATGCAATATGCACCCAAACAAAAGGACTTCCTTGATGAAAACTCAATTCGGGCCATAACTTCTAGCTCTGCTTTGATTTCTCAGCAATAAATATGTGTAAGAGAAGCATTTTTATTTTTCTCTTCTTCCTGTCTCTCTCTTCCTGTCTCTTCGCCTTGAGCTGGCAAGGAGCCTAAGAGAGAAGCCGGTCTTCTTTTTATTTCGCTAAAGCCTTTAAGGCCCTATTTGCAGTGGGGCACCTATTCCTTTATGAAATGATTGCTTTTACCTCCGGGTTATCTCCCTCTCTCCCTCTCTCTCTCTCTCTGAAGATTTCTGCAGAAGCAGCAGGCACGCAAGCTTTATCAACAGCTGTGCTTATTAAACAGACTTACAAAGTAGTTATTGCCAAAGTAAGGGAGGCAGGACGAGGCGGGAGGGCGGGGAGAATATTGCCCATTTCCCCTCCAGAATAAATGCTTAATTCCTGAAGTTAACATTAACAACTGGCCGCCTTTGGGAACGGTTTTGAAGATCTTTCATCCCAACGTTGTGTTCTATTTATTAAAGGATGGAGTGCTGCCATTTTTAACAGCTAAGCTAATTTCATTTAAATGGAACCTCACTTCCCCCCCCCCCTTTTTTTTTATCAGCAGCAACCAGAAGTCTGGTTTTGTTTTCCACCTGAGCGGTAAAACAACCTGCTTTTAAAACGGAGGACATTGTGAGCTGTTTCCCCCCCCACTCCTGCCCTGGCCGCAACTCTTAAACCCTTTGCACACCAGAGCAAAGGGTTAAATTGGCAGCAGTCCAGTATGAAGCTTCATGTCCACATTCCTCAGAAGCTCCTGCTACAGTACTTGCCTCAGCACTGGACTTCTACCCAAGACTGGTATCAAGGGTAGGCATGGTTGGGCACCTGCAGGGGGCCCATGTCCCAGCAGGGTCCACTGCTACACCTTTTCACCATTGCAACCTGCTTGTTCTCCTGCCTCTTGCTCTGGCTGAGACAACGGTGGTGGTGAGAAGGAGGAGCAGGAGATGCCACGGCCTACTAGCTCACCGGCTCTCTGTTTGTCAAGCAAGCAAGTGGTAGCAATGTTGAGAAAGAGAAGGAAGAGCAATATCAGCTGGTGGGAACGGCAGTGAGAAGGTCAACTCACTGAAGGAGGGACCCTATTGAGGGTGTCTTGCCTACGAGCCCCCCAAAACATGGAGTTGGCATGCTTGCTTCTAGCATCGCTTGCCCAGGGCTGGGGTTTCTAGATCCTCACCTATATGGTGTTAGAATGCCTCAGGGGCCAGTTCACACATGAATATACACCACTTGATTACTCTACACCTGATGACTCATAGCAGAAAGTGTGAAGCAACTCTGTCCAGGGGTAGCCCAAGACATTTTGCTGCCTGACATGAAGGACAAGGTGGCGCTTCCTCCCATTCCATGTACAAAAGCCAACTGGACTGGCAGTTGAATCATCTCTCAACATTGGTGATGGGACAGCATCCTCCACTTCATCTGAAGGCAGCAGGCTAATTTAGGAAGCACACAGCAGGCCACGCAGCACATAGGTTTTTCCTCCAACACCTTGCTGCTGTCTCCCAGCATCTGCCACCTAAGGCAACTGCTTCACGCTGCCTAATGGTAGGGCTGGCCTTGACTCTGTCAGAAACAATGACAGGAAATGTAAATTCCACCTGCGATGTTTGAACTGCGGTGGGTCTTTCACGTACATAAGTGGCCACTTGATGTTACTGTTGTGACTAAGCCTGTTCCCCTTGAGCTGGGGGAAGGGTTCTCAGGCGATCAATCAGAGTCAGATTCTGATGCAGAAGAGATGGCACCAGAAACATACCAGCCTATACGGGCAGTGGGAGAGGTGACTCTCATGGGATCTTCACCAGCTGGGAAGGAACTTTCGCCAGCCCTTATCCCTGAGGGGGTAACCAACCCACAAGCTGGGAATCAGGTTTCTTCCGAGGGGGAGGAGACAGGAAGCCTGGTGGACCTGAGGACCCGTCGGAGACTAAAGTGGGCTGAGACACAGGAAGGGGGGAGAAGGTCGGCCTGGCTAGTTTCTCATCCAAAGCTTCGTGAAAACCAGCCTCCCTGAAGTTAAAGCATAATGGGAAAAGGGCTTTCCTTTTTTTTTTTCTTGAAAGGACAATTGTCTCGCTTACGTTGCATAATCTTGCCTAGAGAAAAGCTCCTAGAGAATTAGAGTCCCTTCAGCTGGGAGAAGATGTTCATTGCCTGAATAAAGCTTTGTGGATTCCATGGCCTACTTCTTTATTGTCTCCCAATAAAGCAAAGGGTGTTGGGAAACACGACAGTTACTACCTCCAAGTGATGTGTGTGCATGTGAACCAGCCCATCAAACTCCTTGGCGCTTTCTGGCCTAGAAATGGACTATAGGTTGCACCAAAGCTTGATGCAATACTAACCTTTGCTTCCTCATGCGTCCATTGTTGCAATCATCATGTATCGCAACATTTAGGTCTTCCTGATGTTTTACAGTATGTATTTTTCTCCCACGTTGTTTTACAGCTATGGGGTATGGCCTTATGGTGTCTTCAAAAAGTTGGGCATTCCAGGACCGAAGCCCCTCCCTTTCTTTGGCAGTACGCTATCCTATCGCAATGTAAGCTCACAAATCTCTACATTTTTATTGGCCATGAGGTTGGCTTTTAGCACTGCCTGAACCTGAGGTTGATGTGCTTCCTGTTCCTTTCCTTTAGTATGCCAGGAAATATAAAAACTTCCAGGGTTAAATTAACCACAGTTCCCCACAATGTCCAAATTCAGGCAATTGTGGTTTGTTTCAACTATACAAGCCAGGATATATCCTGGCTTGTTATAGATCCTGGCTTGTTCTCATTCCATAGCTTAAACCAGGGGTATGTAACCTGTGGCTATCCTGGCTAGGGCTTATGAGAGCTGTAAGCCAAAACTTCTGGGGGGCCACAAGTTGCTCATCTTTGCCTTAAACAAGCCACAGTTCCTTCCTCTAGTTCAGACATCATGGGGAACTATGTTTCGTTCAGAAAGAGAAGCTTCTGATCTCTTCCTCTTCCAATTTCAGGGAAAAGGAGGAGAGTCATGTTCTGGTCTAATGTAGGGATGGGCAAACTCACCTGGGTCTGTTCTTTTAGGTGCTGACCCTGCCGCTGCCACCAGTTGCCTCTGCTTGCAGTACTGGCCCACGAACACGCTGCTGGCACCGGACTGGGTCCAGGGTGCGGGTGGACACGGGGGAGTCCATTGGCTTCCTGGACCCAGTTAACCGCCCTCGACAACCCTAGTCTAATGCAGGAGCCCACAGGGCTCAGTGCAACAAGGCAGACCAGATGTTGCAGCACCTTGGAGAACTCCTAGTGAGCAACCTGCACCGATGAAGTCTGAGACCGGACTGAAGTCTTTTATGCTTCAGTCCAGAAACCCTTTCCCAGACTCTAGCCTAGAGACAAGGCCTCCTCCATCTCGCCAGGAGCTCATGCCAGGTGGAACTCTTGAGGATGAGGATGCTATCCTGGTGCTGGAACTAACCTCAAGGGACACCATTGTTGGTCCAGGCTGATGGGTCTCTAGCTCAGGGGTCTCTGGCATCTTGGGCTTGGGGTGGTGGTCTCTGGTTCTGCAGTGCAGTTCAGGCCAGGTGCCTCCTCTGCTGGCGCCACTGTTTCCTCAGCCTCTGAGTCTGCGTCTAGCTCACTGCTGGATTCTGGGGTCATGACAAGGGAGGGAAGAAGGTATAACCCTGAAACTCAAGCATGCTTGTTTACAGTGATTTCCTGCTACATCTGAGCTGGGTCCTTGATGGGTAGCGCACAAAATTGAAACATAAATAAATACAGTGATGAATAATGAATTTGAGAAGTGTCTCCTCCAGACTAGGGCTATTTCAATAGTCCTGCTCCAGTGATGAAAAACATCTTTCATCCTGAGGGCCAAATTTCATTTTGTAGAGGCTCTTGGGGCCACATTGCAGTGGTGGGGAGGAGCTACAGTACCAAATATACCAGCCTCTTTTAGCTTAATGCACTTAATGTCAGTAGCTAAGCTTTTAGGAGAGGCATTTCCACCTTTCAGAATGGGGAAGAAACAGCAGGAAAGCAGAGAATCACTAAAGGATTGGTTGTTGGGGGAAGGAGGGTATGGCCAGGGGAAGGGGGTGGAGCCTTCTGGGGGAATTCCAGAGGGACAGATTTGGCCCACAGGTTTGAGTTGCACACCCCTGTCCAACTTTTTAGTCCAGCCACAGAGAACAAGTAGCAAAAACCTACCTTGCGAGGAAGAGATCACTTCAAGCCCAGCTGCTTGGGTGTGACTATGTGTCACAGGGTGGCATGAGCCCTTTTTCAGCCAAGTTACTCGGGGGGAACCCCCCCGATCTATCTTGGCTGAATAAACAAATAGGGAATTGCAAAGCTACAGTAGAGAGTTTCGTTTTAACCTGGTAAACAAGGGTTTACCAGCCCACATCTTACCAGCTCACAATTGCTTGTGTTTGCTTGTTTTGGCACATCAAGAGCCACCAAGAAAACACCTCTTTACACATTTACAAATGCCTTGGCTGGATCTGTTGTTTCCTCACCACAGGCGACCAACTCCAGGTATTATCTGGTGAATTTTGTGGCGACTGGTAATTGTAGTTGATCTCAGCCACTCCAGACCCCATTCTGCATTTTTAACTCTGCATTAAAATTTATATTATAGGGAGTGACGACATTTGACGAAGGCTGTTATAAAAAGTATGGGAAAATGTGGGGGTGAGTATCCTCCTCCTCCTCCTCCTCCTCCTTAATACTGGGATTCAAGGTGGCTTACAAATGAAAACATGTGTTTCTTTTGGAGGGGGCAAACTTCAGTCAAATGTATTGGTAGAGTAATAGGTGGACTTTATTTTAAGACATAATAAAGACGAGAGCCTGCTAGCATTGGGATGGGGTGGGGGGTGGGAACTGAGTGAAAATGTTCCACTTCAACTACAATCTGCGTTTTGCCACCCATGGCGGCCTGCACAGTTTAATCAACTGAACGTTTCTCCTAGGTTTTATGATGGAAGGCAACCTGTGTTGGCTGTTACTGATCCTTCCATAATTAAAGCTGTCCTAGTGAAAGAGTGCTACTCCGTCTTCACCAATCGGCGGGTAAGTTCCCATTTTTATCCGTGTTCTTGATGCGAAAGGAAATCATTAGGATTTCCCAATAGAGTTCTAGTGCTCCGAGGAAGAAAGCCAGTAATTACAGGCAGGCACTGTAGTAAAGTGTTGCAGTACAGTGTATCCGCACCTCTTAAAGGGAGGGGTTGAGTCAGCCTGGAACAGGAGCCTTGTAATGGCTTTTAGGGGGAATTCTGGGAATGGTGGTGGGGTGGCACAATTTTTCATCACCTCCCCCCCCCCCCCGGAGGCATTCTCATGGTGTGCTCCACAAACCGGAGCATTTTCTTGGCCAGGCCATTTTTTGGGGGGGCGGGTGGATAAAAAACATATATTTTAATTTATAAACTTACATGCTCATGCATACCTGGCTGGCAGGATGTGTCCTTTAAACATATAGACAACGCACTCCGGCACCCAAGTTCGCTATTAGAAGGGATGATTATGTGGTTTCCAAATGGTTTTCTGGATCGGTTTCAGCTTTCTTAGGAGCTTATTAGAGGATCCTCAACGAGGAGAACCATGAATGATGAGCAAGCTTCCCTGAAAGACAACTTGACCTTTCATCCACTACTCCCAGACTTCTCCTGCAATGTTCTACACTATTCCATGTCTGTCTATGGTGACTACCAATATTAATCTACTGTCGCCAATAGATTAATATAGGAGACAACCTTTTTGCTGGAAGAAATTTTGCACACACTTCCTTCTACCCCACCCTGGAGAAGGCCTTAAAATCAAGGACAGGCTGAAATGCATCGAGTTCTTGTCAATGAATCTATTTTGCATCCTGAGAACTGGCTAAGAGTAGATGGGCAACGCCAAGGCCTCTGCTATGCTCCCCCCCCCTCTTTCTGGTCCTTTGGCTTTAAACCAGACCTGGACTGGACAGTCCATCAAACAGAGGACACCTTCAAATAGAGGACTGTCCTCTGTAAACTTGAACAACTGGCCAACAAAAGAGAGTCTTAAAACATGGATGATGAATGTATGTTTGGACAGAGTACAGTGCTGTCCCGACTCATTTTGCTGCCTGTGGTGAAGGACAAGATGGCACCCTCTCCAAGCTACATACAGAAGTTGACCAGACAGACAGTAGAACCTTCTTTCAACACTGGCAATAGGACAATGTCCTCCACCATACCTGACAGCAGTAGAAGAGCTTGGGGAGGTTGGAGGAATAGGTCGCATGGCTCACACACTGCTATCCTCTGACCACTCTCCACCACTCACCCCCTTCACAAGCAGCTGCCTCACTCTACCTAAAGATAGGGCCAGTACTGATAAGAGAATGATTCACCATTGACCGAAGTAGTAATTTGTCAATACTTTCGATTGCTTTTGAGCTCTTAGCAAATGCTTGCCCTACTAGGGAAACCCATTCCTGAATAGTGACTGACTATGCCTTCATAGATCTCTCTCTCTCTCTCTCTCTCTCTCTCTCTCTCTCTTTAAATCTCCCAGAGATTTGGCCCAACAGGCAAATTGAAATTGGCTGTTTCAATAGCTGAAGATGACACATGGAAGCGGATTCGCACGATCCTCTCACCAACCTTCACCAGTGGAAAGCTAAAGGAGGTGAGAATTAGGAGATGGCTTGCAATAATGCCCATCAGGCCTTGTGATCAAGCTATCCATCATCCCCAACCCCCACCCAAGACTGGTTTAGCCATTTACAGCATAATCCTAGGTAGGTCTACTCAAAAGCAAGCCCCACTGAGTTACATGGGATGTACTTTCAGGTAAGGCTTGCAAGGGTTCTATCCAATACCCTCCTCTCTCCCTGTGAGAGGCAATAAAGTATCTAGATACTAGTCCATGTGCCCAAGATGGCTGCCGTGAGAATTGTAGGCAGTGGCCCTCAGCCTAGACATAATGGTCAATGCCAGCTCTAGGTTTCTGAGAGGTCTCGTGTAAGACACCCTCAATGGGGCCCCTCCCTCAGTGAATCTACCCTCTCACCAGCTGCTATTGCTCCTCACCCTCTTTCTCATCATTGCTATCCCTTGCTTGTTTGACAGCAGGGCCAGCCCGGGGCATTTTGCTGCCTGAGACAGAGCAGCAAATGGCACCCTCCACCCTCCCAAATCAAGGTGCATAGTACCCAAAGTTAGCTGAATTATTTTGGTACATGTGGCAGAATATGCCATAACTCCCCTCCATGGCAGTAGAAATATAATAATAAACAAGCAAATAACTCACCATTTGCTGGCCTTTTATGACACCCAAAATCTGCTGCCTCCGGCGGCCGCCTCACTTGGCCTCATGGTAGGCCCTGCCAGTGAGAAAACAGGCCGCACCATCTCCTAGTCCCACCACTACCGGTGTCTGGGCCACAGCAGGAGTCAGGTGAACAATGGCAAAAAAGAGGAGCAGCTGAAAGGGAGTTTTGCCTGTGGGCCTCTGCCTGGGTGAGGGCCCTCAACAGATGCCCAACCATGCCTGCCCTCGACCCTGGCAGTGTATGCATATCTCATACAGATTTTATAGTTTTAGAAGCCACTTTGAGTGGAGGAATGTAAATGACTCTTTGCTTTTTTAAAATCTTCTTTGCATTTCCACCTGCTCCCATCCCACTTTCAGACACTTCCCATTATCCAGCATCATGTAGCAAGCCTAATCAAACATCTTGGGGGGAAAGTCGAAAAGGAAGAACTTTTGGATATTAAAGAGTGAGTAGATGCCCGATGCAGTAAGGCGTGGGAGTCATTCATCTTTGTGGGGAACAGGGGCTGCTCTTTGGGGAAAAGCACTCTCCCAGGTGACAGATGGGCCTAACTGAAGGACTGGGTGGAAAGAGGAACATTTAGGGTGGCTGCGACTGAAGCCTGTCGAATAGGTTTTCCAGGGTGCAAGTAGGATGATGAGGGAGTCATTGCTAGTATATTTCGAGCAGAAAAGGTGAAACTATAAGGAAGCCTACAGATTAAAACATCAGCTATTTCTTAAACGGAGAAAGAAAAGCTGTCCTTTTATTATTATTTTATTATTATTTATTGCATTTATATACATCCCCATAGCTAAAACTCTCTGGGTGGTTTACAAACATTAAAAACATTGAACATTACAAAACTGATATACAAAATTTTAAAACCATAAAAGCATAAAAACAGATTATAATGGCTATGTGGTTGATGGGCAAAAAGCCCCTCTGGCCAGTAGTCTAACAGCTACTCTAAACAAGTGATTTATTGCATGCTTGTGATTACCCAGTCATGGAAGTTACATGACATCATCAGTGTTTAGGAAGTCTCCCATGCTATCCCCTGGAAATCTTGCTTAAAAAACAAACAAACCCAGAGATAATGTAGTAATAATATCCATGAAAAAGCAGTATTGCCCAGTGTCTAAACTTGGCGGTGCACTATAGTTCTGCCACTAGATGACACTGTCTCATTAAAGTGAACAGAGCATACAGAGAGGGGAAGTATTCAATTCAAACCACATGGCCTCCTGTGGCCGTCCGTGTAATTGAGCTGATTGTTATCTCAGAAATAAAGTGAAAGCAGAAAGCAGTGGGATTTTAAAAAAAATGTAGAGAAGCTCTAAGGCCTTCAGTTACATCTTACAGTCACCATTCTGTGATTTGGACCAATCATAGAGAATGCAGGGGGCAGGGAGTCCTTGTTAATGAGCAAAAGGGGCATGACAGTGTGGGGAGCTAAGCCTAACCCCCCCATGCAGTTAGGGGCTGGCTTCCAACTCCCCCCCAAATTACTACCTAGAGAGTGGCAGGTGACTGGGGAGAGAACTTTGGCCTTCATGGGCATACTGAGGTCCAAACTGTTCAGGATTTTAAAGGTTAAAACCACCATGTTAAATGAAGCCTGGAAATGAACAGGCAACCAAGGCATCTAGTACAGAATCGGTGTAACATGTCAGGAATGCCTGATGCTCATGAACATCCTGGCAGCAGAATTCTGTACCAGCTGAGATAGAAGATGTTCCCAGTGGGAGTTGGGCCTGGACTATAGTGAATATCCTCTTCTCCCCTCCCTGACTTCCAGAGTGGATGGCAAAATTACTTCTCTCATTTAAGTCTTCTTCCTGTTCCATTTTCAGGATTTTGGGAGCCTACAGCATGGATGTTGTCACCAGCAGCTCTTTTGGAGTGAACACTGACTCCCTTAACAATCCCAAAGACCCCTTTGTCAAGGAGGGAAAGAAACTTGTGAAGTTCAATCTATTTTCCCCGCTCTTTATGTTGTTATGTAAGTTGGCGCTGCTGCTTTGAAATTTGTACTCACCGTTTTGTAGCCATTGCGATTTTGGTCTCTCCCTAATCACAGGCACTTGGCCCCCTGTGATTATAAATCTTATGAGCTGTGACCAGCAAAACCACATTTTAGAAAATGTAATAAACTGATTGACTTGCATATGCTTAGTTAATTTGCACCCTGGGCATTTGCTTGTATGGCCTCTGGCACAGTTCAAATGCTCAGGCAATTTAAAGATTATATGGAGGAGTGGATAGGGAGGGGGAATATCATGTGATCTCCCCTCCCCAGAGATGCATCCTTTACAATGAGCCTGTTCGCACATCATGACAGCCCACTGTGGGTTAAATTCCCAAGGAACCTGTTGCATTGTGCCAAACGCCCATGGGTGCCATTTTTGCATGACACCTGCAGGTTTCTGGTCTGTCGTGGCTTGTTGGGTCATGCAAACACAAGCAGCAGGGCTTGTCTGAGGGTTAGACAACCCTCAAATAACCTATAACTGATTTTAGGATGATTTGAAGGTTGCCTAACCCTCAAACAGCCCCTGCCATTGAATACACATGACACGAAAAGCCACGGGAAGCCAGGCATCCATGAGCATGCAACAGCCCCACAGTGGGTTGTTGTGTCATGGGAACCAAGTCAGTGAGTGGGGATAAGAGAGGCATTTGTTTAGTTTGAATTTTAATATGAACCGCTCTAATCTGCACTTCCGGCACTAACGCACGAAGCGGAATGTACCTCTCTTTCAGCTTTCACACTTTCCTGAACACCTGATAAAAAAAACTACAACCAAAAATGCAGGGACTATTAGGGGAAACTGCATGCAAAAAGATGCAGGGCAGACAACTTTGGCCTTCAGAAAGTTCCAAAGTTGTCGAAACAGGATGGATTCATCCGACTCTCCCTGCCCTAAATAGCTAACGAGATGGGACTCGGTTGCTGTGATATTATTCCCTTCTTCTGATGCTTCTGCCTTCTCCCCCTAGTTGTCTTTCCATGGCTAACCCCTGTTCTGAACAAGATGAACGTTAGCTTGTTCGCCAGCGAAGCGGTCGAGTTCTTTGCAAGGTCAATAACGAAAATCAAGGAAAAGCGAGAACAAGGAGAAGAAAAGGTAAGAAAACACGAAGGTATTTCCCACCCCATTGAGTTAATCCAGGTGAAGAAAATAGGTTTTCACCAGAATCAGACCGTGTAGACAGTTTGGAAGTGGTGCAGATGCCTATCAATTCATTAATTAAGGTTTAGGATGCAATGAAGGCTATGGTTAGAGAGGCACAGGATAGCTTGGTTTTGCTCTGGAAATGACTCGGCAGAATCTGGATTTCACTCAACTTTCAGGTTGGATGCGGGGATCTGTTTTGAATTCCGGACACTTCATTCTAGCATGAAAAATGTCAGAATCTTTGCTGATGTCATAGGCTGATCTGCACGTGCACAAAGTCTTCCTGAGTATTTCAGTGCAACGCTACAATAGCAGGAACCTCAAAGTTAGGGATGATACCAACTGGGTTCCATTGATCGCCCTTTTCAGCATGATTCTATTATGAAATATTTCATTTCATTTCATTTATTACATTGATATACTGCCCCATAGCCGAAGCTCTCTGGGCAGTTTACAAAATGCAAGTTTACAGTAGAAATATCACAAAAAAATATTCAACAATATGCTACAACAATATATAACAATATACTAAACAACAACATCACAATAATACTCAAAAATATACTAAATACAAGTTTACAGCAAAACAGAACAGATAAGGGGAAAAAACACAACTTGGTTGGAATATAACACACATCTACTGCTAGATTCAAAATATTAAAAAAAATAGAATTCCATTTTAGCTGTGATCCTAACCACTCGTTCCTGGAAGTAAATTCCACCAGAATTTGGCTGCAATCCTATATCTATTTAGCTGGGAGCAAACCCCATTGATCTCTACTGGAATTACTTCTGAGTAGACATGCTCTCAGGGTTCCTCTGCAGCAAGTGGAAGTCCTGGACATTTCTGACCACTTATTTCTGTTGCCAGGGCAGAATGGATTTCTTACGAATGATGATTGAATCCCAAAAAGCTGTGACAAACCATGAAAGCACTGGTGTGAATAAAGGTAATCATTTGAAATAATCGCGAATTGTCAGGACTTAATTGGGACCAGAGGGCTCGGACCAGTTTTCATTACCAAGGCTGTATGTGTCAATATATGAATTGTGGATGGAAGGCACCATTTAATGAGGTCAAAGGAGAGGACCCTCTTTCACAAAGAAGCACCCATATGGTCCAGGCCCATGAACTGTGCTCCCATTAACGAAGCAACAAGGATGCTAATTTCAGAGAAGATGTCATGCAGCCGTAACCATCCTGCAACAGAAAAATGAACTTGAGCCTCAAACACTGCGGCTTGCCCATTTATTATAGGGAGGATATCTCTATCCTCCATGGGAGTAGAGTTAATTATTTCTGGAAAGGAGCATGTGAAAACACCGATGTTCAGTTAGCATTTTGTCAACTTTAGGTCAAAGGTAGGCATGGTTGGGCACTTGCTGAGGCCCATGCCCCAGTATGGGCCCACTGAGAAAAGCTCCTGGACTTGCTTCTTCTCATCACAACCTGCTTGTTCACCTGCGTCTTGCTCTGGCCCAGACAATGGTGGTGGTGAGACGGAGAAGCAGGAGGTGCCCTGGCCTCCTTGCTCATTTGCTCCCTGCTTGTCAAGCAAGCATGTAGGAGCGACAGTAGGAGGATGCAGACCTTCTCATCCTCCTACTGAGAATGGTGGTGAGAAGGTAGACTCACTGAGGGAGGGAGCCCATTGAGGGTGTCTTGCGCAAGGGCCTGCAAAAACCTGGAGTCGGGACTGTGGGAGAGGACACTGTCTCATCACCAGTGCTGAAGGGAATTCAATGCTGCTCAGCTTCTGTTCATGTTCTTCACTTCAGGAGACAAAACCTATTGGCCTTGGGTGGCCCCAACAGCTCATTCAAGCTGTTGTGGCCGCTTCAGGAGCTGGTAGCACAAACCCCTAGTCAGGTCTTCTTCTCTCAGACCCCAGGGAGGGGGAGGGGGAGGGAATGTAGAGGGGGAGGGAGAGAACTCAATCTCTATAAGCCAACCTTTGCTTTGTACACAAATTAATGAACAATACCAGAAATTCGAGCTGAAATTCCACCCTCTTAGCCTTGCGCATGGCCCATGAAAGAAGGCAAACCCATCCCTGCATTGCGCCGCTTGTGTACATGATCACACATGTTGCTTACCTAGAATCTGGCCCTCACCATTGCCTTCCTTTCTTCATATAGCTTTAACCGACGATGAGATCGTGGCGCAAGCTGTTATATTCATATTTGCTGGTTACGAGGCCACCAGCAACCTCCTCTGCTACTTGATCTATGAATTGGCCATCAACCCTGATGTTCAGCAAAAGTTGCAGGATGAGATTGATGCCGTTCTGCCCAACAAGGTATGGACTGCCATTAAGAAAGCAAAAACATAAGAACCCTGCTGGATCAGATCAGGGGTCCATCTCTCCAGCATTCTGGTCTCACAGCGGCCAACCAGCTGCCTGTGGGAAACCCACAAGTAGGACACGGCTTACAGACATCCTGACTAATAGCCATTGATAGCCTCTCCTCCATGAATTTGTCCAATCCCGTTAAATCCATCCAAATGGGTGGCCATCACTACATCTTGTGGTAGCAAATTCCACACTTTACCTCTGCGCTGCATGAAGAAGTCCTTCTTTTGATTCGTCCTAAATCTCCCACCAAACGGCTTCAGGTTACAAACCTAGTTCTAGTATGAGAGAGGGCGAAGAATGCAATGTCTCCTCTCCACTTTCTCCACACCATGCATTAGATGCGTGCAGTGGTGGAACTCCTTGAACCATGACACCTCTTAAGTGCCAACTCTTATCCAGCTATGCCCTTGCCACTTCAGGCTTTAAACCAAACAGATATGAGGTAGCATCGTGGAACAAAGTACCGCTGAGAATGTAAACAGGCTTTCTCAACCTCACCCCCTCTAGAGCTATTGAATTACAACTCCCATCACACATCATGGAAGTTGTAGTCCAATTCTTCTGGAGGTCACCGGGTTGGGGAATACTGATGGACAGAATACCTTTCCCTCACCTTGGAGCAACTGCAGGCTTCCTCTCCGCCCCAAACATACCTAGAATTAAGAAGCAAAACTTCCCATTCTGAAACATTTCTTTTAATGACAAGGTGGGATGGGAATACTTTTAATAAATGTTGGACCTCTGTGCCATGTGGCCCTTGGTGAGCAAGTTGGTGCAGTACCACCATCTCGCCATCTACAGTGGCGGCGCTGCAGAGCAGTGCAAAGCAATCCAGCAACTCAGAGAATCAAATAGGGGTGTGCATCGGATCGGATCCGATCCACGATCCGAATCCGATCCGCCCCAAAATCGGGAAAATCTGATCCGATCCAATCCGATCAACCTCCGATCCGATCCGATCCGACGAGGTCCGATCCGGATCGGACGCCATTTTGAATGCTTTTTCCCATAGCCAAGTATTGTTTTACAAAAACGCCTATAACTTTTTCATTTTTAAAGATAGAAGGATGAAACTTGGGCACATTATACATTGGTTAGGGACAGTTATCTGTGAGAAATTTCAGAAAGATTGGTGCATGCGTTTTGTGGCAATTAATTTTTTAATAAATACCCAGGAATGCCTATAACTTTGTCATTTTTAAAGTTACACACATGAAACTTTGTCACAATGTAGGTGGTACCTTGGGACCTATGTGTGTGAAATTTCAGAAACGTAGGTGCTTGTCTTGTGTGGCAATTATTTTTTAGAAAAATGGGTAGTAGTGGGGTAAATACATTTACGCCTCCCATTTTTTTATTTTTGAAGATACAAACAGGAAACTTGGGCACATTACAGGTACCACTTGCCTTGATATGTGTGTGAAATTTCAGAAACATTGGAGCTTTCCTTGTGTGGCAATTAATTTTTGAAACAATGAGGAAAGAAACACCTATAACTTTGTCATTTTTAAAGTTACACACATGAAACTTTGCCACATTGTAGGTGGTACCTTGGGACCTATGTGTGTGAAATTTCAGAAACATAGGTGCTTGCCTTGTGTGGCAATTAATTTTTTAATAAATACCCAGGAATGCCTATAACTTTGTCATTTGTAAAGTTACACACATGAAACTTTGCCACATTGTAGGCGGTACCTTGGGACCTATGTGTGTGAAATTTCAGAAACGTAGGTGCTTGTATTGTGTGGCAATTAATTTTTGAAACAATGAGGGATTCATTGGACAGCACTTGCCCATAGGGATTCATTGGACAGTACTTTCCCATAGGGAATCATTGGACAGTACTTGCCCATAGGAAATCATTGGAAAGCACTTGCCCATATGAAATCATTGGAAAGCACTTTCCCATTGAGAAATACAGTTATGCCTCCCACTTTTTTATTTTTGAAGATACAAACAGGAAACTTGGGCACATTGTTGACTGGTTAGGGATAGTTATCTGTGAGAAATGTCAGAAAGATTGGTGCATGCGTTTTGTGGCAATTAATTTTTTAATAAATACCCAGGAATGCCTATAACTTTGTCATTTTTAAAGTTGCATACATGAAACTTTGCCACATTGTAGGAGGTACCTTGGGACCTATGTGTGTAAAATTTCAAAAACGTAGGTGCTTGCCTTGTATGGCAATTAATTTTAGAAAAATGGGTAGTAGTGGGGTAAATACATTTACGCCTCCCATTTTTTTATTTTTAAAGATACAAACAGGAAACATGGGCACATTACAGGGAACACTTCACTTGATATGTGTGTAAAACTTCAGAATGATAGGTCCAGGCATGTGGTGGCTACGAATTTTTTAGATTAAAAGTTATAAACGTTTTTCCACAGAGGCTGGGGCTGTCAATTGCACCCTCCCGCCTCCCGGGAAGAAGAAGGAAACACTTTCTCTCATCTCTTTGATCGTTGCACGCTTGGCTGCAACTGAGCTAGTATCCATTACAAAAGGAGAAACAAAGTAGCACTTGGCTCGTGTCTGCTTTGATACTTTCACTCAAGCAGAACGGCTGAGCCTAGGATCACTCTCTCTCTCGCTAGGATCGTTACAAGAGAAATTTTCTACAGTCTTCAAAGTTGTGTGTGCAGACACCTTGCCACCACATGCCTGGACCTATCATTCTGAAATTTTACACACATATCAAGTGAAGTGTTCCCTGTAATGTGCCCTTGTTTCCTGTTTGTATCTTTAAAAATAAAAAAATGGGAGGCGTAAATGTATTTACCCCACTACTATCCATTTTTCTAAAATTAATTGCCATACAAGGCAAGCACCTACGTTTTTGAAATTTTACACACATAGGTCCCAAGGTACCACCTACAATGTGGCAAAGTTTCATGTATGCAACTTTAAAAATGACAAAGGTATAGGCATTCCTGGGTATTTATTAAAAAATTAATTGCCACAAAACGCATGCACCAATCTTTCTGACATTTCTCACAGATAACTATCCCTAACCAGTCGACAATGTGCCCAAATTTCCTGTTTGTATCTTCAAAAATAAAAAAGTGGGAGGCATAACTGTATTTCTCAATGGGAAAGTGCTTTCCAATGATTTCATATGGGCAAGTGCTTTCCAATGATTTCCTATGGGCAAGTACTGTCCAATGATTCCCTATGGGAAAGTACTGTCCAATGAATCCCTATGGGCAAGTGCTGTCCAATGAATCCCTCATTGTTTCAAAAATTAATTGCCACACAATACAAGCACCTACGTTTCTGAAATTTCACACACATAGGTCCCAAGGTACCGCCTACAATGTGGCAAAGTTTCATGTGTGTAACTTTACAAATGACAAAGTTATAGGCATTCCTGGGTATTTATTAAAAAATTAATTGCCACACAAGGCAAGCACCTATGTTTCTGAAATTTCACACACATAGGTCCCAAGGTACCACCTACAATGTGGCAAAGTTTCATGTGTGTAACTTTAAAAATGACAAAGTTATAGGTGTTTCTTTCCTCATTGTTTCAAAAATTAATTGCCACACAAGGAAAGCTCCAATGTTTCTGAAATTTCACACACATATCAAGGCAAGTGGTACCTGTAATGTGCCCAAGTTTCCTGTTTGTATCTTCAAAAATAAAAAAATGGGAGGCGTAAATGTATTTACCCCACTACTACCCATTTTTCTAAAAAATAATTGCCACACAAGACAAGCACCTACGTTTCTGAAATTTCACACACATAGGTCCCAAGGTACCACCTACAATGTGGCAAAGTTTCATGTGTGTAACTTTAAAAATGACAAAGTTATAGGCATTCCTGGGTATTTATTAAAAAATTAATTGCCACAAAACGCATGCACCAATCTTTCTGAAATTTCTCACAGATAACTGTCCCTAACCAGTGTATAATGTGCCCAAGTTTCATCCTTCTATCTTTAAAAATGAAAAAGTTATAGGCGTTTTTGTAAAACAATACTTGGCTATGGGAAAAAGCATTCAAAATGGCGTCCGATCCGGATCGGACATCCGGTCCGATCCGATCCGACCATCCTCCGATCCGATCCGATCCGATCCGACCCCCCAGGTCTGATTCCGATCCGCTATCCGATCCGATCCGGGGGGTCAGTGCACATCCCTAGAATCAAACATTCCCATTCTTGATACTAGAGGTCCTGGTCCGAGATGCCAAACAATTTATATTGAGAGAATCTTTGACCTACTTACATCCAGCATAAATGGTGACAAACATGTTTTCATAACTCTCTCTCCCCCCACCCCTCAAAGGCTCCACTCACTTATGACAACCTCATGCAAATGGAATACCTTGACATGGCCCTGAATGAAGTCCTCCGGATGTATCCAGTCGGCGGACGCATTGAAAGGGTCTGCAAGAAGACGGTAGAGATAAGTGGAGTCCTCATTCCGAAAGGAACTGTGGTGATGATTCCACCAACTATCATGCATTATGAACCAGAATATTGGCCAGAACCCAAAGAATTCAGACCTGAAAGGTACCAAATGGAACCATTTTACCTTGCTATCTCTATTTGCTTCTACTAATCAAGGGTGGTGGAGTGGCAAGACCACACGTTGGGCCAATCGCTGTCTCTCAGCCTAACTTACCTCACAGGACTGTTGGGAGGAATAATGGCAAAGGGTGAAGAGAGCCATGCATACTGTTCAAGGAAGAAGGAATGGATAGAAATATAATTAAAGATAATAATGTGCAAGGGTCACGTTCAGCCACTTTTCTGCCCCAGAAAGCACGGGGGTTCTGGGTTTATTTATTTATTTATTGCATTTTTATACCGCCCCATAGCCGAAGCTCTCTGGGTTGTGGAGAGTACTGAGCTAACCCACATTGACGACACGCTAAGCCACTGTGGTTAAGCATTTTGAGCTAAACATTATGGCTTATTGTGTCATGTGAACCATGACTTAGTGCATCATGGGAACCATTCCTAACCATGGCGGTTACATAACCACGGTTTAAAGATGCTCACTAACCATTTGCTGCAAAAGGGTTAGCGGCCTAGCCATGGTTTAGAGTGTTGTCTGGACAGGCCTAAACGTAAAACAATCCCCTTACACCAACAATCTCTTCCTGAAGACCGAGTTGCTTGCCTTTACTTTGTCCTCACGTCTGAGAAGATATAACAATCCCACCTCTCCTGGCCATAAAGACAGTTCTACAGAAAGCCATAAACAAATCACTCCCCAAGTATCTGCATACCAAAACACAGTGCCAAAAAAACTGGCCCTGCTATAGATGAATCCCTCACCCACCCACATCCGTGCGAGGTTGTTTTTCTTGTGTCAATGTTCGCTAGATGAGAGGTGGAGAGGCGTGGGCATCGGCACGGCACAGTGCCCGAGGGTGGGAGGGTTTTTTCTCCTTCTTCCCACAGCCGGAAGGCAACCTGCATGAATGAGTCTGCTTCTGTCCCAGCAAAGACCATTTAACCCTTCAAGCGGGCTTCCTTCCGCTTCCCTCACGTCAGATCTGTGGTGCTTTTTGGACTGTGTTTTCCGCTTTCTGCCAAAAGGGGCCACAGAAATGCAGATGTCTCTTGAGTTAAGTGGATACTACATGTTGTAGTATCCTTAGACCCTGGTTGATCATTGGAGCCAGCTGGTCATTTCACTTGAAGAGGCAAACCAAGTGAAATCCTCATATATCCCTAGTCCAGTAGCCCACAGGCCCATCCAGGTAGCCTCCCCCAGCAGTGAGTTGCCCAGCGTGAGGAAGAGCAGCAGGTCCCTAGCTGCACCATTGACTGAAAGGTGACCCATTGGACTCTGGAGTCCTCCTTGAGGAGCCGCTGAGCCTCAGATCCTGGGGCTATAATGGAGAATCCAGGTTATGTGGCTTAAACCGCTTGCAGTCCTCTCCTCTGACTTTTAGCTCCAATGGTGCTAGGAGGAGAGAATTGGTGCCTGTTCTCCAGGGATACTCAGTTGGATCTGAGTGGGAAACTGATACCTTTTATCAGACCAGTTCATTTTGTTCAGATCCTTGCAATTAACAGATCATTTTCCCGACTTCCCTCTGTTAACAGATTCAGTAAAGAGAACAAAGAGAACATAAACCCCTACGTTTACTTGCCTTTCGGAGCTGGTCCCAGGAACTGCATTGGGATGAGGTTCGCTCTCCTTACCATGAAGGCAGCTGCCGCCCACCTGATGCAGAATTTCACCTTCAGGCCCTGCAAGGAGACACAGGTGAGGAACCACCAGGATTGATCTGTGCTCATATCTACAAGGAAAACAGCCGGTCTGAATTAAATCAATCTTTCTCCTCTGTAGCAGAGACAGGGAGTATAATGAAACTGTCATGCAGGGAAAGCTTCTGGCGAGTAAATACTTGACAGGTAACACCTTGTCTACAACATATGTAACATCAAGTATTTGGGAAGGTGTAGCCAGTGTTTCTGTAGCTTTAACCCCTTGGTCCTCCTTTCCCAACAGAAACAAAGCACTCATAGACAGTCATAACAATATTTTGCTTCAATCCATCTCTTGCTAATCCTTCCTTCCCTTTGTTTGGTGCAACCCAACAAGGGAGAGTTACAGATCATAGAATAGTAGACTTGGTAGGGGCCTCTAAGGCCACCGAGTCCAACCCCCCCCCCCCCTGCTCAGTGCAGGAATCCACCTTAAAGCATCCCTGACAGATGGCTGCCCAGCTGCCTCTTGAAGGCCTCTAGTGTGGGAGAGCCCACAACCTCCCTAGGTCATTGGTTCCATTGTCGTACTGCTCTAACAGTCACGAAGTTTTTCCTGATGTCTAGCTGGAATCTGGCTTCCTGTAACTTGAGCCCATTATTCTGCATCCTGCGCTCTGGGGTGATTGAGAAGAGATCCTGGCTCTCCTCTGTGTGACAACCTCTTAAGGACTTGAAAAGTGTTATCATATCTCCCCTTAGTTTTCCCTTCTCAAGGCTAAACATGCCTAGTTCTTTCTAAACATGCCCAGATTTCGACATGCATAGCCAACTCAATGCCACACGAGCATCTCGATGTGCATTCCCAATCCATGTTGTGTTTCTCCTCCTGGGCAGGATCTACAATACAGCTTTATAACAGTGTATAATGGTTTTGACAACTGTTCAGGCCCAGGACACATTCTATATACCATTTTCAAAATGTTTTCAAAGTGTTATATCCTGCTTGGTGTAGATCTGGCCCAGGTCTCCAGTTGAACCATCTGGAGATGTCTTTCAATGTGCGTGGGAAGGTACATTTGTACATATGTGAACTGGGTTCTAGACTGTAGCCTATGTGTGATGGGCCACAAACATCAGCTAGAAGTTCAAAGAGGTGGAGATATCTCTGAGCGCATGCTTCATTTAGGAAGGGAAAGAAAGATCTCTGCCTCTTCTGTTTCAAAAGCTTATTGTTCTTTTGGTATTTAAATGCAATCCCCCTCCCTTCTCATATTTCAGATCCCTCTGGTGCTGAATACATTGGGACTGTTGACACCCAAAGACCCCATCATCTTGAAAGCCATATCCAGAGACAGCTCTACACAGTAATGGAAGGTTTCTAGTGGAGTTTGTAAGAGATCCTTAGGGGACATCATTCCAGCTACGCTGCAAGATTTGCTGCAAACATATTGCCACTATGAACTGTCGGGGGGGGTTGTATATAATTTTGCATAAAGTCCCTTCCCTTGCCATGTGATTACATGGGCAGCTCAGTTTCCTTTTATGAAAAAAGTGGGACCATTTTTACATGCCTTATTACTGTACATATGTTAACATGCTGGTAGCTTGGATGATAGACAAGCATTTTTCAGGGATAACTAAAAAGTGTAAAAAGTGTCACTTATTATGGGAGGATTGTCTTGAATAGGTGTTATTGACCCTCACTTCCCTGATTGGCTATGATCACCCCTGTGACCAGTCCAGGGAGTGTGTCTATAATTATTCATGTGAGTAGTCCAGGAAGCATTACCTACTCTAAATTAGCATTGTTTGCTTTAGTGACATGGGCATATAGTGAAATATAATTTTCTGCATGAGTCCCTGATTGGTTGGGATTGGTTTATGAAGAAAGAAGTCCTAAACAATAACAAAACTATAACCAGAAAGCAACAGATCAGGAGTGAGGTACAAAAAGCTTCTCAGGGATAGCATTTATTTATTTTTTTAGGAATTATTTTAGCCAACCTTTCCCCAAAAGCACTAGTACTTCCCCTCCCCCGCAAACTGAAACAGGTGAACATTTAGAACTACTGTACCTCATGCAGTGGTGGCACCAACAAAAAATATTGGGACCCCAGAATGGGCAAAGTGCATTCCTAGGGGGATAAACATATATGAAAAGTGCCTTTTCATCAGTAAACACAGTGTAGGAAAAGTTACTTGTCTTGGGGAGATCACCCCTTGTCTGCCTTCTGACATGGCCTATGTTCTACGAGCATTTTATTAGCAACCATAAGCTTTCAAGTAGTGGTGGGCTAGTGAGGTGTAGTGGTTAGAGTGTTGGATTGAGACTCGGGAGACCTGGGTTCTAGTTCTCACTCAGTCAGGAAACTCACTGGGTGACTTTGAGCCAGTCACCGACTCTCAGCCTAACCTATCTCATGGGGTTGCTGTGAAGATCCAATGGAGAAGAGGAGAATAATGTAAGCCATCTTGGCTCCCTTGGGGGAAAACCAGGATATAAATGTAATAAGTAAATAAAATAAATACTCAATATATTACTTATCTTCGAAGTATTTGTTCCTTCTTCAGTACAAGAAGCAGCATGGATACTTTCACAGTGTAGCCGTTTGTCCTGGAATGACAGTTTGGTTCTTAATGTGAACATTGGCAGAAAGAATTGGGGGGGGGGGGATTTTGAGTCACCTTCATTCCTACACCGCACTTATTCTTAGCTCATGACTAATGAGTTTGGGTCTGCATTTAATGACACATGCCCCAAATTAATATTCTCAGTATGACATACATCTCAGGACATAAGTGTAAATGTGGGTATAAAAATAAGTATAAATGCATTTTGATGAGAAACCCAAGGATGAATGTATAATCGTTGAAGAACAGCCAAAATCCCATGCAGGTAGTCAAATATGTTTAGGGGCTTTAATTGTATAAAAACATTAATAAAATGTAATTTCATAACATTTAAATTCCATACTTGTCAGTTACTTCAGTAGCTGAGTTCACGCGTAACGCTAAGCCATGATGCGTTCCTTGCTAACCACTATGCATCGTAGATGATGCAAGCAGGCTACTTTGCCCCATTCTGCAGAGCATGGGTTCTCAGAGTGGGGTATCTGGGCGGATTGACCCATTGTGGGTCTAGGAAACATCCACAGATGACACGCAAACCTATCATGGGTTCCACCAGAAAATAAAGCATCATGATTCAGCACATTGTGTCTTTGCAGTCATTGGCCAGAATGCTGGAAGACTTACTAAGCAATGGGGTAGAATACTGACTGTGTGTTTTCACTTATCTCCACAAATCAAATAATAGATATTTACTTTAAAAGAAGAAAAAAACACTCACAAGACTGGGTGAACCCTCTGGCCTCTAGAGGTATAGGTTGCGACATCTCGCTGTTTGTTCCTCTTTGAAGAGGAGCTAAGGTGCACACAAGATGAACTGGAGGCAGAGAAGGGACAAAGTTCAACCTCACCACCAACAGAATCCAGTCCAGAACCAAGCCTTCCAACTGGGGCAGAAGCGTTTCCTTAGCTAGCAAAGGACCTGCCGCTTTCTGATGTATTTAAGGCTCATTCTAGAACAACATGAGCAGTACCAGCTCCAGGTTTTTGAGGGCCTTTGGAGGGATCAGGTCTGGCAAAAGGAGTGAATATAGGCTGACCATATGAAAAGGAGGACAGGGCTCCTGTAACTTTAACTATTGTAGAGAAAAGGGAATTTCAGCCAGTGTCATTTGTATGCAATTAGTTCCTGGTGAAATTCCCTCTTTATCACAACAGTTAAAGTTGCAGGGGCCCTGCCTTCTTTTGTAAATGGTCACTCTAGTATAGTGCCTGCAACTTTAACTGTTGTGATGAAGAGGGAATTTCACCAGGGACTAATTGCATACAAATGACACTGGCTGAAATTCCCTTTTCTCTACAACTGTTAAAGTTACATGAGCCCTGTCCTCCTTTTCAAATCGTCAGCCTAAGTGAACATGCATAGCACATCTTTGAAGACCTGGACACACATGAAAATCACCAACTGATAAATATGTGGAGTATGAATCAACATCCATTTTTGCTTAACGGATACATTTGGGGTTGGGGTTTGGAGAGTGGAGATGTTGATACATCTCTGACAAAAGGGCTGGCTAAAGAAGTGGAGAATAAATAGGAGAATGCAGACAGGGCCCCAGGGCCCTAGGAAGCAACCAAGAAGTTAAATAATGCAGGAAAGAAAAGAAGTAACTGTTCTCTTTCTTTGGCTTTTATATGTACATGCAGGCATGAAATTGGATATGCTAGCAAAAAGCAAGCTCTATAGGTCAACTGGCCCTTCAGCTCCTGCTGGGAGTCAGACAAAATGGGAAATACGAAACTATGCCAATCCACGGCTAGTTGAAGATTACAAAGCCAACCAGCCTGGTGCAAGCCAACCTCGAAGTAAGGGCAATCAACAAGGCTCTTTTCAGACAGAAATAAAGATTGCCTTTTTCCAATCCCTGGTAGAAATCTTTGATAGCTTTTGGGCCAGTTTATACAAACAGCCCAGCGCATGCTAAATCTGTCCCTGGACTGTTTCCACTGTGGATGGCAGGAGGAGGACTTCTGTGGGCCAGCCCGGGCTCCTGCGGCTATATCGCAGAGGAGGTCACATTTTGCCAGCAGCCTCAATATGCAGCTTGAGTTCTGGGGAAAGCAAAGGCAGGCAAGGAAACGGCAGAAATGATGTGTACAAGTTACAGCTACCTAGATTTCAATGAAATACAAGGAAAAACGTCCTGATGGTAAGATCTGCACAACAGTGGAACAGTCTCACTACAGAGGTTGTGGGTTCCCCATCTCTGGAAGTTTTAAGAAGAGGTTGGTTAGTCACCTCTCATGGATGGTTTCATTGATTTTCCTGCATATTGCAGAGGGCTGGACTAGATGATCTTAACGGTCCCTTCCAACTCCACAATTCTATGATTCAATTCATTTCACGCATGTGCCAAATGTTGTCCGAGCTGGGGTCCCTCCCACTTAGAATGACGGCTAGGTCCCCCAGCTGCTGATCTTGTACCTGACGTCTTGGGGCAGGGTTGTAGAATCTTAGCCTCGTGGGCCAAATCTGCCCTTCCAGGGTTTGCGAGATTCCCATGCCCCCATCCCCATGCCCTGCCCACTTCCCCCAACCGTCAATCATCTGGTTGTTTCTGGGCTCTTGCATGGTTCCCTCCCCCCCCCATTTTTAAAGATTGAAATGCTGGCAGCAAGAGTTTTAAGCTAAAATATGCAAGCAATTTTGGCTCCACCCCCTTTTGCTTATGACCACGCCCACCACTGGAATGTGTCCCCCTGAAAGAGTCTCTACAATGGGATACGGCCCCCGAGTTGAAAGAGATTTGCACCCCAGCGCTAGAGCAACAGAGGGGAGAACCGAAAGGCAGTGGTAGAGCAGCTGCTTTGCATGCAGAAGGCCCCAATCCTCAGCATCTCCAGTTAAAGGGACCAGGGAGGAGACAACAGGAAAGATCCCTGCTAGAGAGCTGCCGCCAGTCAAACGGACATCACACTGGGTTCAATGGACGAACAGTTTGACAGTGCAATCTTATACACATAGCCATGCACAGAGAGTCACCTCCACTTCCCTGCCCCCCCTCGAATTGGGGGTTTTAAAAGGATGGGGAAGCCTCCAGCCAGCTGCCAGTAGCATCCCTGGGGGAACTACGCACTTTCCGGAGGCCCTGGAAAGAATGCTTTCTCACCCCCCACTGCCCCGTTGGAGCAGTGGAGGGGCGAGAAAGCACACTTTCCCCTCCTCCGCTCCAATCAGGGCCTTTAAGGTGCACACCCTAATGAAATGAGCTGCACACGCCTGTGCTGAGACACATTTACTCAAAAGCAAGCCCCACTGACTTCAACGGAAATTACTCCTCAGTATAGGGTTGCAGTCTTAACTTGGCAAATGGCAGTTCCCTCTGTTATTGCAATCATCGCAAACCCTTAGAGGGGCAAAGCAACATTTGCTATCTAGGAAGAAAAGAAAAAACAAACATGTAATTAAATTACTCGTTAAGTATTCTGTGGAGAAAGCTAGGCCAGGTTTCTGTATCAGCCACATTCCAGGCAACACCCTTTCATGCAACAGTTGTAGAAGAGCAGATGTAGACAAAACCACCAGAGTTGTTCAGTGGACCTCAATGGGATTAATGAATAGAAACAGGAGGGAGGTTTTCAAGAGTTGGCGTGAAAATACTCCTTCCCACTTTATCTACAGCTGTCTTCTCCAAGCAAGTGTCCTCCATATCTGTTGGACCACCGTTTAGGGATTATGGGAGTTAGAGTCCAAAATATCTGGTGGGCACCAGGCTGAGGAAGGGCGTTCTGTAGGAGCCTGCATGGTCCGCGTTCCATTACTCAGCAAATATACTTTTCCTCTTCTTGACACATCTAAGAGCTCCATCAGACCAGCGATTTAGTGCACTCTCGCCATGCCTGGTGTGTGGATTTGCAGAATGGGACTCACATGACGCCGTGCCTGTCCTGCTGACACCCAGCCTCTTCCCCAGCCTTTTCCAAGAATGCTAAAAGTCTGGATTATTTTCCCTAAGTGCATTTAATGCACCCTAAGCCTCCGTGTAGTTATAAAGGAACTGGGGGCTTGAATGGATTGCATCAGGTCCTGGCAGGGAAAAGCGATCTCTCCCAGCAGCCGGCTCCAAGCCTCAATATGAAACCCAAACCTTACATCCCAGGCTCAAAAGCATTTTTTTAAAATCATACAACACCTGAATCTCTGCAGAGACAGGATTGTACTCCCTCGATGCCCCCCAAAGGCCAGACTAAAGGGTCGTTCCATTTTTGCCCAGCAGAAAGGGTGGGAGGGGGCTGTTGCACCCATGTCCTGCTTGTGGTTCCCTGGTCGACAGCTGGTTGGCCACTGTGTAAACAGAACGCTGGACTAGATGAAGAGCCATGTGTTCTAGCATGGCTCTTCTTCTGTTCTTCTGTTCTTAACTAAGTGTAAGGAGAGGCATTTCAACATGTTAGAATGGCAGAAATAAACATGCAAAAGCCAAGAAAAACCAAGCAATCGGTGGTTGGGAAAAGGGCTCTGGGGAAACCCAGATGTCGAATTGGTTTGAACCCTTGAGCTTGGGGAACGCTAGTGTGTACACTCAACCCGTCTTGACCTCAGGTAAACAGGTTCTGTAGGAGGCTGTATTCTTTAAAAAAAACTGTTTTCAGGTGATAATGAGATGAAAGGAATATTTGGGGAACAGCATACGAAGCAAAGCTTCTCTCAAACCACTGGGAAAACCTTGCCTGTCTCTCGCCTTACATTTTGATTCAGAATAATCAGTCACACCAGTGTAAGCTGACCAATTCTGGACTTCACTCTGAATATCCAATTCATAGCATCTCACTCTTTACAATAAATCAAGTCATAATGCAGACCCTGGTGAATTTCGGGGGCTTCTTTCTCTTATCCCAGTCGAGTTCATACCGCAAGCATGCTTTAGAGGCAGCAAAAGAAAAAAAAAAAGAAAGACGGACCCAGTAGCTGCAAAATATTTGCTGCAGGGGAAACACACACACACACACACACACACACAACTATGGATTTTTTTTTAGCAGTCTCAAAAGGAGAGAGAGAGAGAGAGGGAGAGAGAGAGAGAGAGAGAGAGAGAGAGAGAGATTTTGGCATTTAGTAAGCAAAACATGCACTTCTAAATGGGATATTTAAAATGAATGATTGTTAATCTAGCCATAATATGTTAAGAACGCCACATACTCAGTACACGAAGTCTTCAGAAACGAAGTCATTAGTGTAACTGCATATGCTGCTCATTCTTTTCAAGATAGGAAAATATGAATAATTCCCTGCCAAGGGACAATTACAACGTGCCATTCCAGCTACACAAGGCCATATGCATCAAGGGGTAACAAGATAACGTTAATAAGTATTCTGCAGAGAAAATTAGATCAATAATGGGGTTGGCAGCATAACACCTAATTTGAAAATGACATCCACAATGACTTGGCAGTATGCAATGGAGAAGATGCCTTCTGCATCTCCCAAATATCTTTGCAGAATCCTCACCTTCATTCCACCTTCTTTTATTTGAACTCTTGAACAGGCAAGCGGTGCTTATTCGAGACTCCACCAAATCCAGTTGGGTTCACGTCAGAGAGATGCGGAATGGCAGTGTTGAAAAGGGGATGATGTGAGTAGGTGAGTTGATCAACAGCTCTTAGTCAGGATCGCTAATTTGAGAGACCCTATGTCCAACGGAGGCAAC
Source organism: Anniella stebbinsi (assembly GCA_029215795.1). Lineage (NCBI taxonomy): Eukaryota > Metazoa > Chordata > Lepidosauria > Squamata > Anniellidae > Anniella > Anniella stebbinsi. The sequence goes on from JARDYH010000007.1 coordinate 56,788,397, forward strand.
CGTTAATTTAAACCCAAACAGAGGGCATGAAATTTGCACATGTTAATTTATACACGTATATGCAAATTTAGATTAAAACATTACAATTTAAAGAGAAATGCAATAAATCTCACCATCATGCACATAGTTTTCACTGTTTGAATTGGTTTTTACTACTTTTAAATTCTATACTGGTTTTAGCTTGATTCATGGTTTAATTTGATTTTAGCTGTGTATATTTATTGTTTTACATTGTTTGTACGATTTTATCTGTACGCTGCCCTGAGATCCTAGTGAGATAGGGCAGGATACAAATATTTTAACAAATAAATCAACAAATAAATAGTGCAGGGGACCAGGGGACCTGCGTGGCCCTACCTGCTCAGTCTGCTGTCCAGGTGCTAACTGTGGATGGAGAACCATTCTGATAGTTCTTTATCTTTGAAGTAGATTTGGACAGGCCATCCCTTGAAATAGAAGTTGCCTTCAAATAAAGGATGGTCCTCTGGCAGGCTTTCAAATAGAGGACTGTCCTCTGTAAAAGAGGCCACATGGCCACCCTATGCGGTGCACCCGACTGGGGCAAAAGGACCTTTGAAGCATCCCTAGGAATTACCCTGAGACGTGACCTCCAAGGAAGGCCAGCCTAACTCTTTCTCCTTGGCACCAGAACCAAACGCAACAAAAGACGCAAGAGGATCATAAGCCCTAACAGAAAACCTCCCTTCTGGTGTCAGCCCCATGGACTGCTTCGGAATAAAGTTTGCTGTCCTCACCATAAAAGTAGCGTTGATCTTCTGATCACAGGATTTCTCCATCGGAGCATGTGAGAAGACTCAGGCCAGAGGCCCCCGCAGCGTGGATGTTCTAAACCCTTCAAAGACTTCTCAGTTCAAAAAGGAAAAAAAAAGAAGAACAAACCAAACGAAACAGAGAGTCCAAGGCCGAAGAAACTTCCAATCCATTCAACTTCCTCCCCTGAATTTTCTGCACAGCTTGCCTGACGTTTTGAAAATGAGTCGTTATTATCTTGACGGTTCTGGCAGAACCTCAGGGGCAGATGATTCTATTATTGCTGTATGAGATGGAGACAGAAACGAAGGTTTTCTTCAAGAGCAGACTCCATGCACACCTACCTGTCAAGTGTGCCTCACTCTTAACAATGCATTTTAAAAGGTGTTTTGCATGGTGAGGAACATTCTGGCTTCCACCAAGGTCTATTCTGTTGCCATCCCAAGCACCAAGGAGTTTGGGAGGAACTCAACAGCCTTGACGGAGTTGATGTCATCTTCAGGCTAAGCAATGGCTTTCATAGCAAAGTTCATTACAAAGTGGGGAGGAAAGTAAGATTTTTATACTAGCATTAATAAAAAAATGGAATCTAGGTATAATAAATTGGGGAGAAGGGAAATAAAGCACAGCTTAGATCAGAAGCGCAGAACCACAGACCAAATCTGGGCTACCTGCAGTTCCAATCCCACCCTCTGGGGTTCCGCTGGTTGCCACGCCTCTTCCCCTGATTGCCACGCCCTTCCCCAACCCCTGATTGTTTGGTAGTTTCCAACTTTTTCGCAGTTTCCCCCCATTTTAAGAGGTTGAGATACCACTCCTAATGCTTAGTTACTGGCAGTTAGAGCGTTAAACTAAAACAGGCTGGTATTCTTTTGGCAACACCCCCTCAGCCTTTGCCTCATCCTCAGATTAAAATGTAGTGCACACGATCCTCTAATATGGATGAGAAGAGGAAGACCGGCAATCAAGCTTGAGTCTAATACATGTGAACCACATTTCTCAATGTTCTAGATTTACAGTGCAATCCTCTGCATGTTTACTCAAAAGTAAGTCCCATTGAGCTCAATTGAGCTTACTGTTGATGATTTGGAAGGTGTCCTTAGGCATGTGAGGTGAGGCATTTCAGCCTCATGCCCCTAAGTGTTCTTGAATAGTCATGCTGGATAACTGTAAATTTGGCTTTGCTTTAATAATAATAATAATAACAACAATAATAATAATATATTAATTCATAAGGACAAAATAATCCCTTGCAACCGGCCAGACGTAACAGTCATAGACAAAAAAGAAAAACACACGCACCTCATTGCCATAGCAATACTGACTGACAAAAATGTTGTAGAAAAGGAAGAAGAAAAGAGAGACAAATATACACCACTGGCCACGGAAGTCAAAGAACTATGGCAATAGGAAAAGGTCACAATTATTCCATTAGTCATATCAGTCACTGCCATCATGTCAAAAAAACTACACAGAAAACCTCCAGAAACTGAGCCTACCAAAATATACCCACACCAACATCCAGAAAGCAGTCATACTTAAAACATGCTCAATTGTCAGGAAATTCCTGAATCTGTAAAAGACAGCATGACTTGGCAAAGCCCATCATGTCCGTCTAGAAAAACCGCAACGAGAAAGAAAAGAGAGATGATAATGATAATGATAATGATGATGATGATGACGATGATGATGATAATAATAATAATAATAATAATAATAATAATAATAATAATAATAATACAGATGTAAGAATAAGGTCAGAACTGAGATGACTGACACCTGGAAACGAACTTCACCAGTGTGAACCTATATCCACTTTCCTGGGAGTAAGTCCATTGAACTCAATGACACTTAGTTCTGAGTGTTGTATAGGATTGTGCTCTTAGCCAGCTTATTGGTTGGACAAGATCCAAGTCCATCTTGACTGGCAAAGACGTGACCGTTTGGCAGTTTTTATTGCGGGTGGGGAGAATGGTACTCGAATTGCTGTGATAATCAGTGTTCCACTCAAGCAGAGTTTGTTCTTTAGAAACACAGGTATGTTCTGTTCCTGCATGATAATATCCCTTTTCTAAGACCAAATAATATAACCTTCATTTAGCTGTTTATGATGATGATAATGATCATAATTGCAATTTGCAGAGTAATGTAGCAAAAATCCAGCCTCACCCCTTTGCACCAAGGACTGTTTGCAATTCTTAATTTCTGCACCGCAAGGCAACTGGAGGAGAGAAAGAGGGTGTAAGTAATGTAGACAGCCATGAGGAATGAATGGAGACAAAGGTTTTTATACATGCTTGGGGTTTATTTCATTGGGGAATGAGCGGGACCGGCCCTAACATTAAGTACAGTTGGACTGCCCCCACACCAGGGGATGAAAGGTGAAACCGGGCCATTCCACTAGCCCTGCTGAAAATTTACTTCATCATTTTCCCCTTTTCCCTCCTCATCCCTTCTTCCTTGTGTGTCGTGTCTTTTTATATTGTAATCCTGTAGGCTTATTTTACCGAGTGATTATAAGCTGCTCCGGGAACCTTTTTGGCTGAGGTGCAGGATTAAAAGCATTTTAAATGAATGAATGAATAAACCGCCCAGAGAGCTCCAGCTATTGGGCAGTACAGAAATGCAGCAAATAAATAAATAAATAATGGCTGCACTGACTCACACTTGCATGAATTCACGATGATGTCATCACAGTGCAAAATCTGATTAGCTATGTTAAGAATTGTGACTTCATCTTATTTGTCCCATCACCACCACCACCACCCCGGATCAACTCTCAGGCGAATTTAAACAAACAAACAAACAAACAAACAAACAAACAAACCTTTTCTTCCTGTTTCCCAGGATCCAGATGAAAGTCCATATTCATCACAAGCAGAAAGTGCTGCATTTACAGTGCTAGCTCAGGTTATTACTGACCTTATCTAGTCATGGAATCTTTATTATTATTGTGTTACGATGTCCTCTTTTATATGAATGCAATCGCTGCGACGGGTGCCAGATAAACCAGCTTTCGGTAATAAAGCTGTCTTTTAAATATGGTCCTTTCTCAAGAGAGCTGAAATCTATCTTGGAGAGATGCCTTAAAGAAGCAGGACCTTCTTGGACAAAACAACAACTCATCTGGAGTATCATTAGAGAACATTTTGGAACGCATCCCACAATTCCTCAGCAGTACCCCTCTCTCTGGCCAACACAGAGGTGCTACGCAATGAACAACTGAAATGGTCATGATGTATCACGTACACACCAGAACAAAAGAGCCACAAAAAGACTCATATAGTCAACAACAAGGCTAATAGTGCTCATGTGAATCAAAGTGTGATTATACAGTTCACAAAAAGTGTTCTAAGTTTTACATGCATATCATGTTTTCTCCCTTATGAACCTGCCCTGGCACTGGGGTCATTGGAGGTCATGCTCCTGGTGGTTCCATATGGACCTTTGGCCTGATTCAAGTCCACCAGGAGAAGAGCCTTTAGTGTGGTGGCCCCTTCTCTTTGGAACACCCTGCCCCTGGAGGTCAGGCAGGCACCGATACTGCGCTGCTTCTGGCATCTCCTGAAAACAGCTCTTTTCCAGGAAGCCTTCCTCAACTAAGCCACCACTGGTTTTATTGGTCCTTTGTTTTAAACTGAACCATTTTAATTTGCTGGATTTTCTTTTCCTTTTTCCTGTTTTATTCTTATGCGCGCCGTGCCAGAATCTATGTTAGATATGGAGTGATAAGTAAATATTGTAAATAAATAATAAGAAAATAATTCAGCACCTTGGATGGCTCCTTTCATGTTCTGGCTGGGATTCACAGTGGACTCACAGTCCCACCAAGATCAGAACCACCAGCCTCTACCGGACAGGAGAGCCCTTCAAATTGAGGACACCTTTAAACAGAGGACAGACCCCTGGCAGCCTTTCCAATACAGGGCCTTGTCTTCACGGCGCCTCTATTGTGTTGTGGTGGCGGCCGACACAACACACATTTGCGTTCCTTCTGGCCAGCTACACCGGAAGGAACGTCAGGGCGTTTTATCTTGCTGCCACGGCTGCAGCCTCTTAAAAGGTAAGTTTATTTTATTATTTTTTTGTAAAATGGGGGGGAGCCCTGCAGAGGTGCGGAGATTATTATTATTATTATTGGTAAAATGGTGGGGTAGGTCCGGGGATGCGCGGAAGGGATGCGCGGAGGGTACTATATAGATATATATAGATATAGATACAGATATATATGGGAGAGTAGGTCCGGGGAGATGCCGAGGTGGTGCAGCGAGCTTATGGCTTGCTGTTCCACCCCCTTCCCTGTCCAGCCCATGGCGACCAATCAGTGGTCACTATAGATTGGGCAGGCCTCCCCAGAAGAGGCGGAGAAAAAGCGACAGACGGCAGAAGCCGTCGTCGCTTCGCTGCAAGCTAAAAACGTCACGCTAAATGGCCAACTTTTTTAGTTCATGGCAAAGCCCCTTTGCCCCTAGATGGCTTCGGATTGGCGGCTGCGTCATGTAACGCAAGTGCCACCATTCCGAAGCCACAGCCATGGATGCTGTCCGTCCAGAGGTACCCCAGGACTGTCCTTTTGTAAAAGAGGGCCCATGACCACCAAATTGAGCTTATCTTTAAAGCCTCCTCCTTCTCACCCCACAACCAAACCCAGATGCGGGGAACCAATCTGCGATTCCACCTGGGATGCGACATGGGCAGCAATAGCTTTTTTGTGGACATACTGGAACCTTGGGGGGGGGGGGGTGTTGGTACAGATGCACTCTTGAAGGTCACCCATTGCTAGAAGCATTTATCCAGCCACTGCATAGTGCGAATCCCAATCCAAATGCATGCTGAGGGCTTATGGAGGCCTGCCAGCTTTGCAATTGTTTCCTTGCTCGGCTTTGACGATGCTGCACAGATCTTTAACTGGCCCTGCTGAGTCAGCATGGAGGTTTATGAAGAGGGTATTCTTTTCTTTTTGGCAAGGAAACAGGGCTCATTTTCCAAAGGATTTGAAATGACATCAGCTTACAGAAATTTGTGGAACTCATGAAAAGAAGAATATATATATACATACAAATAAACAATCGATTTAATACACCATCCTGGAATAAAGAAAGAAAATGAAAGAAGTAAGAAGGAAAACTCTGAAACAGACCAAGGGTGGGGAGGGAATGGGAAGGGAATGTTTTGGGTTGGTTGGTTGGTTGGTTTCTCACTGTATCTTTTTATGAAAATTCAATAATAAATAAATAAATGACACCAGTGGCGAGTAGATCTCATCCTGGCCTCAAGGGAGTCAAGAGGTTTAAGCCCCTTCAAAATGCATGGAGGTTACGCAAAACCGCAATAATTAGGGTGACCCTATGGAAAGGAGGACAGGGCTCCTGTATCTTTAACAGTTGCATAGAAAAGGTGTCCTTTGTATGCATGCAGCCCCTGGTGAAATCCCCTCCTCATCACAACAGTTGAAGCAGCAGGAGCCCTGCCCTCTCAACCAGATGCAACCTTACTGCTATTTCCTATGCAGTTAATACATTCTGAAGTGCCCTTGTTGTAGGAAGCTGCCTTAGATCGTCACATCAGGTTATGTATCCATTTAGCCCTGTATCATTCAGGTCTCTGGAGACACAGGCAGAGGTGTTTTCCCATTACATATCCCATTGCCTTTTCAGCTGGAGATACGAGGAATGGAAGATCACAAGCTGAATATGAGCCAACGGTGTGATGTGGCTGCAAAAAAAGCAAATGCTATTTTGGCCTGCATTAATAGAAGTATAGCTTCCAAATCGCGCGAGGTACTGGTTCCCCTCTATTCAGCACTGGTTAGGCCCCATCTTGAGTACTGCGTCCAGTTCTGGGCACCACACTTCAAGAAGGATGCAGACAAGCTGGAGCGTGTTCAGAGGAGGGCAACGAGGATGATCAGGGGTCTGGAAACAAAGCCCTATGAGGAGAGACTGAAAGAACTGGGCATGTTCAGCCTGGAGAAGAGAAGACTGAGGGGAGACATGATAGCACTCTTCAAATACTTGAAAGGTTGTCACATAGAAGAGGGCCAGGATCTCTTCTCGATCAACCCAGAGTGCAGGACATGGAATCATGGGCTCAAGTTACAGGAAGCCAGATTCTGGCTGGGCATCAGGAAAAGCTTCCTGACTGTTAGAGCAATACGACAATGGAACCAATGACCTAGGGAGGTCATGGGCTCTTCCACATTAGAGGCAATCAAGAGGCAGCTGGACAACCATCTGTCAGGGATACTTTAAGGTAGATTCCTGCATTGAGCAGGGGGTTGGCCCCTTCCAACTCTACTATTCTATGATTCTATGACTTTTTGCTTACCAAGTTGCTACAGAAACCCATATTCTTGTGTACAACCCATTCATTTAACTGGAACATGTGCCGAACAACATCCTGAAGAATTGATGCTATGATACTACCATGGCTATGATAGTACCAATGATACTACCACGACCCAAAACAAATTAGGCCCTTTACTTGCACTTTTAACTCCCTCCTGATTTCTCATACCCAACAAGCAGCTTTCAAGCAGATTTTTTCTAACCAAAACCCAGGAAAATTCAATGTAATTTCCTACATGCCTCTGTATCCTTCTGTTGTGTATTTGTATGGCTTGGTGCCATTTGCCCTAAAGCACATCATTTGATAGCTGGACATAAAACCAGGCCAACGTTTCAGCTGCTAAATCTATCGTAGGTGTCATTTTCTCTAATACAGTTAATTAAATTCCATGCACAGTTTATGGATGTAGATCATAAAAAGACTCTGCATGGTGTTGCAGGCGGTGGATGTCAAGCAATGATAAATCTATTTTCCCAAAGTGTCACTGCAGAAGTGGCAAACTGGGTTTAGAACATAAGAATTGCCCTGCTGGATCAGATCCAGGATCTTTCTAGTCCAGCACTCTGTTTACACCGTGGCCAACCAGCCCTCGGCCAGGGGCCAACAAAGCAGGACACGGTGCAGTGGCACCCTCCCACCCATGTTCCCCAGCAACTGGTGCACACAGGCTTACTGCCTCAGGTACTGGATTCACAGCCCCACCAAAATCGGTGCGACCAGCCTCCCCTGGTGGAATAAAAACAAAAGTCGACCACGTTTTCCCCCAGACCGTTTTACGTGACCTGCAAAAGGATGCGGGGGGGGGGGATAGCTTTGCCTTTCATTGGGACCTTTCTGGAATATCGAAAAGTGAGTACCTGGGGCCATTAATGTGATAATCACCCTTACAGATAACCGAAAGCATCTGGATGGAGGACAAGGCTTTAGAGAGGCTTTGTCACACAGAGGAGGGCCAGGATCTTTTCTCGATCATCCCAGAGTGCAGGACGCAGAATCAATGTCTCCTCAAGTTACAGGAAGCCAGATTCCGGCTGGACATTAGGAAAAGCTTCCTGTTAGAGCAGTATGACAATGGAACCAATGACCTAGGGAGGCTGTGCGCTCTCCCACACTAGAGGCATTCAAGAGGCAGCTGGACAGCCATCTATCAGGTATGCTTTAAGGTGGATTCCTACATTGAGCAGGGGGTTGGACTCGATGGCCTTGTAGGCACATTCCAGTTCTACTATTCAATGAGTCTTGGATTCTAGGAAGTTACTTCCTTTGTTGGATGTCCCTTTGTCTTGCTGCTTGTTTCTCTGACATCTTCCTGTTTTCTTGGCAGGGGATTCTGGATTTCAACTGGAGGTGTTATCGGATGTAGGGCAAAATCTGGGGGTAAGTCCTCCACAGAATGAAATCCCTGGGAGCAAAGATGCTCCAGTGGAGAGAATAGAGATATACATTGCTACCTGTAAACTGTCAAAACATACCCCTCTACTGATTCATTTCTGAAACAGACACAAAAATATGTCAAGCTGAACTTGAAGTCATACCTATCTTTGATGTGCTGAGCTGTCAGCGTATGCATATGGTTTGTGGCTAGCCTGGGATTTTTACTTTCTATTTTTTGCCATAGAGGGAAACAGAGAACCATGAGACTAATGTGGCTAGGACACCTGCTTCTTAGTTTCTTCCCCCATCCCAGAATGGTCTCAATTAATGTTTCCAGACATGAAAGGAGCAATCTTATGTGTGTTTAGACAGAAAAAAAAGTCCTACAATTCCCATGCTGGCTGGGGAATTCTGGGAACTGTAGGGCTTTTTTTTTGTCTAAACATGCATAGGATTGCACCCTAAGTAACTGAAGTGGATGAAAATTTACAGCACAATAAATTTGTTACTCTTTAAGGTGCCAAAAGACTCTTTGTTGTTTTTGCCGCAACATGGCCACCCACTGGAATTCAAATTTTACTTGTTTTCCTCTGCTTTCTGTAGTTTGTTTCTATTAGACTGTTAGGCATTCTGTCAAGGGTCCTCTCTATTTTATCTTTCCCACAGTACTTAATAGAATTTAACACTCTAAGGATACGATCTTATGCATTATTTAAGCAGATAAGTTTAGACAGCATGCTGGCTGGGAATGTTGGGAATTGGAGGAGTTTTTTCTGTCTAAACATGCATCGGATTGCATCCCAAATAAAGACAAACTCTGCATAAACCAGAATTAAAAAGGCTGGTTTATTTATCCAACGGCTGGACCTGCATTTTGCTGACAGCAGTCTCTTGTCTCTTTGAGTGCTCCGGAGGGGTGTATTCAACCCACTGACGAGGGGGGGGGGAATGACAGTTTTTGTGTCTCCTGCAATCAAAATTCTGCACCCTGTATAAATTATACACGTTGAGCAGATGTGCATGATATATTTGGTATGGTTTGTTCTGCCGTGGTTGAACATTGTCATACTTTCTTCTGGGTTTTGCCGGTTGTGGGAGGAGCAGGGGGTAAAGCCATAACCACCAGAGGTAAACCCATAACTACTGGAAGTCTTATTCAGATTCTTCTTATTTTGGGCAACTAGGATTTTTGATGGTTGAAAGCCAGTCTTGGCCATCCTGGATCCTGCCATCATTAAAGCCATTCTGGTTAAAGAATTCTACACTAATTTCACCAATCGCCAGGTATGTATCCACTAGGGAGCTTTCTCTGATACAATGGAATGTTCTGGAATTATGAGAGCTTAGTGTTTTTATGAGGAAGATCAAAAAGGTGGTGAACTTTCCCATGGTTGGACCTGCATAAAAAAGGACTACATTGGGGACAGGTTATCTGAAGGAGCATTTCCTCCCATATATACCTGCCCAGACCCTAAGATCATCTTCAGCAGTCCTTCTCCAGGAGACCCTGCCAAAGGACATGAGGCAGGTAGCTACCAAGAAGACGGCCTTTTCTGCTGTGGCACCACCATTGTTGAATGAGCTTCCTAGAGAGGCTTGCCTGGTGCTTATCTTGGCTCTTTCTGGGTGCCAGGTGGAGACCTTTTTATTTCCTCAGGCATTTTATTCTTTTAATTCTGTTGTTTTAAATTTGCTGTTGGATTTTAAATCTCTGCATTGGCACTAGGTTTTATTGTACTTTTATAATGTAGTTTTAAGCTTTTAAATTTTCTATTGTATTTTATGACGTATTTTAATTGCTGTGAGCCGGCCAGAGAGGTTTGACTATTTGGTGGTAAAAATTGTAATAAATAAATAGATTGAGAATTTTTAGCCATTAACTTCTGGTTTGGTTTTATTGATACGTTGGACAACCTAGGACTTTGTTTAGAGCGGAGAGCTGGACACCTCAGTAGTAATAGCTAAGGATGAACAATAGAAGAGGATTTGTACCGTTCTATCTCCCACCTTCACTAGTGGAAGACTGAAGGTGGTAAGGCATGAAACTTGGATGTTGGATATAATGCTGCCCTTAAATGATGGTTGTACACTCCTTTACCCACTTTGAGATGCTCTAAATTATCCAGTTACTCTGATTATCCCCACTAAAATGGTGATTGAGCCATATTAAGTGATAACAAGTCCATCTTAGACAAAATTGAGAGTGGTCCCATAGAAGAAGGAAACTCCAGTTCCTTCTCAGTCATGTGAAGAGATGTAACGGTGTTTCCTCAAGGCTGGATAAGTTGACAATGTGGCCATTCCAAGTTTCTTGTTGATCATCGCTCCACTGAATGGATGGAAAGGTATCTGTAATATCTTCAGCTTTGGTCTTCTTTTCGGATGTTCCCAATCATCAACCACTACGGGGAAATGTTGGTGAAGAATGTCCAGAAGAAAGTGGAATGTGATGAATCCATAGACATGAAAGAGTGAGTAATTTCTGTGGGGCTGATGGGTCATAGCCAGTGGAAACAAATTACAGAAAAGTTAATTACAGAGAGCTCTGGCCAAGATGTGCTGCCAGATTGTGTCTCCGTGTTTAGTACCTGCATTGAAAGTTCTAGCTTTTGAGCTACACATCCAGAAAAATCACATGGCACAGTCCTTTCATGCAGTAGAGTCCTTCCTAGGTTGTACCACTCTGGTGTGAAAGAATATAGGATTAAATGCTTCCCACATAAAACAAACAAAGGCTGTATGTAGAAAACAGACACATCAACGAAGCAAGACAATACAAGGAAAAAGTTAGAGTTCTATATTTCCTCCCCCTCCCTCCCTCCCTCCCTCCCTCCCTCCACACACAAATATATAGATATATATTGATCTGTGTCTGTATGTGTAGTCTTTAAAGAAACTTAAGGAAATGGACCAAATGCATATGACATGTTGTTTTCAATCCCAGGGAGAGATTAGGAGGGTATGACAGTACTTGCTTTGGTTTTTAATTATGTGTTTGAAATATGAAACATTTGGTGTTGGATCTAGACCTGTGCCTAGAAGACCTCTCCTCATGAAAGAGGAAGGAGCCTTGCTGGCAATTTTTGCCTACTCCCCTTCTCCCCTGGAACATCCCGAAAAGTTTCTCCGGAGAGTTATGGGACGTTCTATGTAGGAAGGAAGCATGGGTGAAAATTGTTACCCTGCTGTCTTCATCCAGCATGAAACTTCTGCTGGATCCCAGCTCCTTTAGCCAATGAAAAGAGTCCTTTCCTTCACATGCGGGCAAGTCTGGATCCAACCCATGATTTCTACGTATGGTTTAAATAACCTCATACTTTCGCAATGAAACAATAGATCTATAAAGCTGTTAGGATCCTAATTGTCTATAATGCACATTCAGAATTGAAATAGTGCAAATTAGGAAGGATAATTATGTGTGACCCTTTATCAGTTGATGATGTGTGTTTTTCTTTCTTTGTTTTTAATGTTTTTACTTGTAAGACAACAGTAAGAACAACAACAACCAGAGCTACACACACACAATTCACATCTTAAATTCTTGCTTGTGTGTGTTTTCTTTCCAATTTTTAAAATAATATTTGAGTTCCTTGAACGAAACGCATACAGGCTTGGCTTGTTAGATAATTGTGGATTCATTCATTGCTCTCTTTTCATTGCACCTTTTGGTTTTCTACAGAAAGCTTCTACCACATACTTTTAGCCAACATATTGCGTCGTTCAAACTGTCTGAAGAAACTGTAACACGGAAGCAGGGCTGCTTGAAGGTTTTGTTCCTTAGAAGGTGCTTGTTCCTGAGGAAAGAGCTTCTCCATCTGCCCCACAGCCCATCATGTCTGATGTGTCTGTCTTTTCCTCCTTTCCTCCTCCATCTCCAGGATCTTTGGAGCCTATAGCATGGACGTAGTAACCAGCACTTCATTCAGCATTGACGTGGACTCCATAAACAACCCCAACAATCCTTTCGTCAAACACATCAGGAAGCTTCTCTCATTCAGCTTCTTTCACCCACTGATGGTCCTGCTTAGTATGTGCAGCATTCCCTCTTCCCTCCTTAAAAACTAGGGGTGTGCACGGACCCCCCGGATCGGATCGTGACCCGGATCGGGACCTCCAATTTTGTCCCGGACCGGTTCGGACAAAATCGGAGGCCCCCGGACCGGATCGAGTCCAATCCCGACCCAAAAATCGTACATTTTTGGATCGGCCGCCATTTTTTTCCCCATAGACTTGCATTGCAATGCAAGTCTATGAGGAAAAAATGGCGGCGGGTGGGTAAGGGGGGGCCTAACTCCCTCCCCCCCCCCGGGGCTGTCCGCTGTGGACGGCCCCGGCAGGTAAACCCCCTCCCCCGCGCTCCCTACCCCCCCTGGGGCCGCCTGCTTCCATCCGCTGGCGCCCGCGGGCGCCAGCGGATAGAAGCGGACGGCTCCGGGGGGGGGGTAAGCCCCCTTCCCCGCCACTTACCTTCTTGGCCCGTCCGGCGCCGGCGGCTACTACCAGCGGGCTCCGCGGCCTACTCTCGAGTAGCGCGCCGGGTGATGACATCACCCGGCGCGCCACCCTGGAGCAGGCCGCGGAGCCTGCTGGTAGTAGTAGGCGCCGGCGCCGGACGGGAGCCGCCGGGCCGGGCAGGTAAGGGCCCCCCTCCCCCCTCCCCCCTCCGCGCGCCCCCTCCTCCCCTCCACGCACCCCCTCCTTACCTTCCCGGCCCGGTGGCTCCCGTCCGGCGCCGGCGCCTACTACTTCCAGCAGGCTCCGCGGCCTGCTCTAGAGTAGCGCGCCGGGTGATGACATCACCCGGCGCGCCATCCTAGAGCAGGCCGCGGAGCCTGCTGGGAGTAGTAGGCGCCGGCGCCGGACGGGAGCCGCCGGGCCGGAAAGGTAAGGGCCCCCCTCCCCCCTCCCCCTCCTCCCCTCCACGCACCCCCTCCTTACCTTCCCGGCCCGGTGGCTCCCGTCCGGCGCCGGCGCCTACTACTACCAGCAGGCTCCGCGGCCTGCTCTAGAGTAGCGCGCCGGGTGATGACATCACCCGGCGCGCCACCCTAGAGCAGGCCGCGGAGCCTGCTAGTAGTAGTAGGCGCCGGCGCCGGACGGGAGCCACCGGGCCGAGAAGGTAAGTGCCCCCCTCCTCCCCCCCCCCGCTGTCCACTTTCATCGGCGGGCGCCCGCTGGCGCCCGCCAATGGAAGCGGCGGTGGGCGCCAGTGGGCGCCCGCCGATCCGCCGATCCGCCGAACCGGTTCGGAGCTTTTTCGGACCGGTTCGGATTGGATCGGCCGATCCAGCTGCGGGATCGGAAATCGGATAATTTATCCGATTTCCCACTGGACCGGACTCAGATCGTGGATCGGGTCCGATCCAGTGCACATCCCTATTAAAAACCAAATTGCAACTAGAGAGCTGTCTCATTCAAAGGTGGTGGTGCAACTTTCTTCTGCAAATCACCATAAGCTCTTCAAGCAAACACACCCAAGCCTCCACATGCTCAGGAACATGCAGTGTTCCCAATTTTGAGGAGGCCCTAGTAGCACATTTGCAAGGCCTCACTTGATGCACAAAGGCCTCAAATGGAGCCAGAACACACCTACATTCCCTGGTGTCCACGCTTATAAGGATTTTTGATCGGGGCACTTCTCTTGCAATCATATCGTACAAAGCACGCACTTCCTCCACAGACGCTGTTTCCCATGGCAACACCGCAGCAGATGCTATGCAGCGGCCACACAGCATTCCTGCACCCTCTCTCAACATCATGGTACCACTCCCCTCCCCCTCCCTCCCCTCCATGACCTCCCTCCCCTACAAGCCACAGCAACGCAGACTGAACACAATCTGTGGATCCACCGTGGATGCTCCCAAAATTCCTCTGGACTCATCCCGATGGCCGCCCCTTCGCTCCCTCCTCCCAGTGTTTGCTCGCATGTCTCACTCTGTTACGCATACGAGCAAAGGGGGAATGAGGAACAATGTCACCAAATCCTGGTTTGCCCCAGGGTTCACAACTGTAGCGCAAGAACTATGCTCTCATTGCCCAGTCTGTCAAGCACACAATCCTGGAAAGCCAGTAAAAACATAATCAAGACACACACTCCAAGGACTGTGGCCCTTCTCACACCTACAGATAGATTTCATTGAGCTTCCTCCAGCAAGGGGATTCAAGTATGCCTTAGTAATGGTTTGCTTATTTTCAGGATGTCCTGAAATCTTTCCCTGCAGTGACCAAGAAGCTGTTGCATGAGGTGTGCCCCAGGTCTGGAATACCCCTGTCATTGGACTCAGACATGGGTTCACATTTTACAGGGAAAGTACTCACGAGCATGTGCAAAGCTCTACACATTGCACAGAGGTTGCACACGCCCTATCATCCCCAAAGCAGTGGGAAGATAGAGCGAATGAATGGGCAGATCAAGAACAGGCTGGCCTAGGTATGTGAAACCACTGGATTAAATTGGGCTGATGCTTTGCCAATTGTTGCCCTAGAAATTCGAACCACTCCACAAGAAAAACAGAAACTGTCCCCCTTTGAAATCCTGACAGGACACCCCTATCATCTAGGCACGACCCCAGTGCCTGGGGATTTACAGGCTCTGCATTATTCCCTAGTGGAATATTGCAAGGGCCTCTCTAACTCTCTTGAGATTATTCAACTCCAGGTAGCTGATACCCAGCCAAGGAGGCTCGATACGCCAGCCCATCCACTGAAGCCAGGACACTGGGTCTACGTCAAGCATCATCTAAGGAAAAACTGCCTAGAGGCAAGGTGGAAGGGCCCCTATCAACTCCTTTTATCAACCAGCTCCGCAGTGAAAGTTGCTGAAATCGGCCCCTGGATATACGCATCGCACTGCATAGACAACGAAAGAGATGGTGATGACGTCAGCCCGGGGGACCAAGCCCCGCCAGCTCCTGCACCAGCCAACTCACAGATTCGCCAAGAAGCACCACCCTTCATGCCAGGACAGTAATGGTTGTGCAAAGCTACAGGAGATCTCAAGCTTTGGATCAGGAAGGAACCCAGCCCCATCCAAGCTCCCCCGGAGATGGATCAAGCAGCCTTTTGTGTGCTCCAGGCTGGAAAACAGTCAGGGCACAGCACCCGAGAAATACATGGACCTCCAAAGAAGACTCTGTACGTGACTCTGTTCTATGTTTGGCCAATTTCTAGAATCACAACTTAGTGATGAGACTGGCTCAGAAGACAGCGGAAGTGATGAATAAGACAAACTGTTGGGTGTGCAGCCATATGCCTGTCCATGCAGATGGGGGAATACCAACTGCCCCACTGCCACTGAACTTGACTCAAATGAATGTTCCAGACAGAGACTCCTTGGGACCCAATGCTCTATGGGACCGAAGTCGAGTGAATGCAAATGAATTTATTCAACTGCATGCCAAAGTTAGAGGACATTACTGCTGGAGATGCAATGGGTCTGGTACAGATGTTGGATTTAGTGAATGTGATTACCATTTTGTTGTAAATGGAGCCCTGACCTATGTTGGAGAGGCTACTACCTGACCTGGGTGTCCCGACTGGTGTGCGGTAAGCTGTTGTGGCCATAGCAGGTCACTATTTTATATGTGGAAAGAAAGCTTTTAAATTTCTGTCTCCAGGTTGGAAAGAGAATTGTTATGTTAGAATTCTAATCCCGGCAATCAGAGTAACCGATGAGCTCCCTACTGGAAAAATTCAAAATGTCAGAGCCTCTGTAACCCAAATCCCAGGAGCCCTATCCAAGGCAGAAGTATTGGGAGGGATCCTGTTCCCCATGTATGGTGTGGGGCGGGTAGGGTATGCAGTGGTCCATTTGCAATCTGTCATTGAAACCATGGCCAATGAAACTTCAGCAGCCCTTGATGGGCTAGCCAGTGAACAAAGGGAAATTTGGCAAATGGTTTTACAAAAACGATTAGCACTTGATTACATATTAGCCAGCCAAGGCGGAGTCTGTGCTCTCATCGGGAAAGAATGCTGTGTTTACATACATGATAACATGAATAACATACATGAACATGCAAATAACATACGTGAAATTGGAAAGTCCACAGTTGAAGAATGGTCCATCTGGACTTAGTTTTCAGGACTGTTTGGTGCCACAGGGTCCAAGATTCTCCAAATCTTGGCCTTTGTATTTGCATTCCTTGTATGTATCTATATTGTCTACTTGTTGGTGGCAATAGTGAAAGCATGTTCCCAAAAAGTGTGCCAGTGTAACTGCAAAGCTTCTCACCCCTGGTGAAGTGCGACAGATGGTGTTATTTGAGATAAGTGAATATGACCAAAGGAAAAAAGAGATTCTTGAATTAATGTCTATATGTGATGGAGTGTTAGTGTGCTATGTAGCCACACTAACAAAATGGTGGATATGATAAGGAGTTTTGATCTGGGCATTGATATAAAATCAAAAACCTGAAACTCTGGTTTCCCTCAAGCCTCAAATAAATGGTTCAAGAGGAAGTAGAGGCACTTAACATGATACCAGGCTAAAGTTCACACCTCACATTTTAGCATTTAAATGAAAGAACACAGAACACCCATAACCCAAAACATCCTTTCCTAATAACAAGTCTCACAAGCACATTCCCCAAATGGTGTTGTAAGTAAAACATGACTCAATGGCCCTCAGACACAATCTTACAGACATGATGGCACCTATCATGAAAACATTTTCAGATTCGTCCAAAGAAAAGCTGGCCAGTAGATGAAACCAAATACCACCAAGTATCAGCGATCGAAGGTTATCAGGAAACAATAAATTTCATTGAGGCGTCAAATGCCCCGGATATTGTTTTATTATGGTTTAGGATATTGGTTAGTTGAAACATTTATTGGCATGTATCCATCACAGGAGGGAGGGGGTGAGTGGTATGTGACATCAAAGCCTGTAACAGAGATAAATGTAACAGTTTTGTCTTTGTGATTTAGAGAGCTTTGGTACTACCCACGTGCCACTTCCCTCTCCTTTGTACGTTGTTTTGAAATAAACCTGTTGGATTGGACTTTGCCTGTTCCTGGTGATTCTTCAGTTTGAGAGTTAGGGAACATTTCCTTAACAACGCCCACATCTCCTAACTTCAGGACCACTGCGTTTGGTCTCACACACACACAGATAGAGGTATAGTTTACTTGCTCCTCTAGAAGTGTTGGATGTCAACTCTAATGTAGTCCTAGGGAAGGCACCAAGTTGGGGAAGGCTGGTCTACTGATTAAACTTGTGTGGGTTCTATAGGGCTTAATTAGAATAAACTTGCAAAAAAATATAAGTTTAACAAAATATGTATTTAGTAAACTTTAATTTGCAGAAACATGCCACAATTTGCCCTTCTATGTCCAAACAACAACAACAAAATATGGATCTCTTGCTTGTAGCCCAGTCCCACGTGTTCTGTATTTCCAGGCACTGAGTATTTCGAAAGTCCTTTTTGTAGATTTTTCTTAACTTTAATTTCACAGGGCAATCCCCAATCAGTAACTCAAGTATTAGCCCTGCAATAATACAATTAGGACAAATATCAAGGATGCAAAGATTGATTCCCCATCCCCTTGAAATCCCACTGTACACAATTAACAGTTCAATTTACCTTATACGAGGTGACAAGAGCTTATAATTAAACAGCAATCTTCCAAAATTCAGCTTTCAGCAGAACAAACTCATTCTCTTTTTTAGTTGTTTCTCCTCTAGCCCTCCCTCTGAGTGAGGGCCCTACCCAAAGGACCAAACCATCTCCTCCATAGGGGTTACATTTGCAGCAGTTGTCCTGTCCCATGATGGGTGCGCTGTCTGACCAGGATCCTGTCACTTAGAAAGGGCTATTTAGGATTTCATGGCTCCCTGTCGCCTACCAACTTCATCGACTTTTTCCACTGATGTTATCAAGAAAATCAAGAAGGACCGGCAAAAGAATAATCACACGGTCAGTCTGGCTCATTCTGCGTTAGCTTCCACTTTTATGAGTCGGTGGTCAAGGTTGTGTGTGACCGTTGCTTTGAGAAGAAAGGTCAACAAGCCTAAACCCTACTGAGCTGCCTTCATGGCTGCCTCACTGGGCTGCATGGACAACTGGACATGCATTTCAATAAATAACAATAAAATAAAATAAATCTGACCATTCTCCTCAGCTAACCACAGCTTCTGTGGCTCTGTTTTCCCACAGAACCATGTTGACTTTCTGCAGCTAATGGTGGACTCCCAGATTTCAAGTGATACCTCTAAGACAAGTTCATATAAAGGAAAATATATAGATGCTACTGGAGAACAGAGGTTGCTGGAGATATTGCTCTGGGTAGGCGAGCTCAAGGTAAACTTCACTGGATTGTGCAGAAGCAAAGGGACTGTAGAACAGAAGGCCTCCTCAGCTATATTATGGGTAGGAATGCCATTTCAGATTCAATACAGCATCCAAGAAATTGCCGTTCCATACCTACTCATGGGAAGAACTTCAAGCACAAAAGCAGCCGGCTTCTCTCTGCTTTAACTGTTGGGATATTTAAAAGCATTGTGCAGTACCCAAATGAATTACTGCATGCTGCAGGCCTCACATGATTTTAAGATGTACATTGTAGCCTCTGTAGCATATACCCTGATTATTGCAGGCTGCTTCTTTATAGTGTTGATGTTACAGCTGAGATTTCTTTCCTCATTTCTGTTCTGTGCTTCTCCAGCTCTCACTGACAAAGAGATTTTGACCCAGGCCTTTATCTTTACTTTTGCTGGTTGTGAGACCAACAGCACTTCCTTCAGCTTCCTGTCTTACTGCCTGGCCACGCATCCAGATGTTCAGCGGAGGCTGCAGGAGGAGATTGATGAGGTGTTTCCCAACCAGGTGAGAGTCTCTGTTGTGGTCTCCCTCGCTCATGTTAATTGAGAATGGATCAGCTCTTCTGCACTGCAAGGAACATAATTTGCAGGGCGTGTGTGTGTGGGCGAACATGTAATTATCTACTCCTTGTGGATCGTGAACTTGAAGAGGGGGAAACGGGGTGTTTCATTGGACAAGGCAGGAAGGAAACTGGATAGGCCAAGATACGAGATATCCTTAGCCTCTTCCAGCCTCCGTCCCTCCCTGTCCAAAGTGCATGTAGTGAAAAATTCAGGCCAGGAGGACAGGGAGGAGAATATCACCTCTATTGCTGCTCCCACCCTGCACTTGAGGAGTCTGGAGGGCACAATTGATAGGATTGTGCCCTTATATACTGCGGTTTACACACCAAATGTTTCCCCTCTGTGCAGGCCTGTCCCACATATGATACAATTCTTCAGATGGAGTATCTTGACATGGTGTTGAATGACAACCTCCGGCTCCACCCTCCAGGAGGACGGATTGAAAGGCTTTGCAAAAGCACTGTGGAGATCAATGGAGTGACGATCCCAAAAGGAACCGTGACCATGATCCCAACTTATGTCTTGCACTGTGTCCCAGAATATTGGCCAGAACCAGAAGAGTTCAGGCCCGAGAGGTCCGTATTCACAAGCAGAAAAGGTCCTTTTTGTCCTAAGATGGATGATTGAGGACAAGAGAAAGCAAATACGGTTGTGACAACATCTAACCATGTTTGATAACCTGCCTTTACCATACATGGTCTTTTTTTATCAATATCAACAACCAGTGGATGGAATTTAATTCAGTACCTGAAAAAGTAAGCCAGAGCTGGTGGTGCTGTGAGAATGAAAGGACCCAAATCCATTTTGGATCATAGTAGGATCAAGTATTCTTGGCCACAATCCATTAGGAACTTCTCTGATACAAGGATTGGGACTTGTGCAAGAACATGGCTTATACTGCTCATGAGGGCACTTCAAATGACTCCAGTTGTGTAGGAAAGAGAATCATGGTTTCATCACTATCAGTCATAGAGGATCAATATATCAGTGGCCAGCAACCATGATAGCTAAATGAAACTTCCATATTCAGCGGTGGTATATCTCTTGAGCACCAAACAAATGCCATCATGTCCTGCCAGTGAGCTTTTGGTACCTGGATGGACATTGTTGGGGAAAGAAGGTTGATTGGTTTGACCTTTGAGCAGATCCATCAAGGTAGTTCTTCTTTCCCATCCCTTGCAAACTCACAGTCCTAGGAACTGTGCATGGCTGCACAGTGGCCATTGAAATGGTCATTATTGCCAGATGTAAGCTTAACGTTGCATAAATCCCAATGGAGGTGAGGAATGTCAGGTAACAAAGCTATCCTGGGCTGTGAACATAAGAAGAGCCATGCTGGATCAGACCAAGGTCCATCTAGTTCTATTCTGTAGTAGTAGTTCTTTACAGCTAGCCTCATAGCTGCAATTATTTCCCAGAAGAATATGCTCTTAGGACTTGCACTTGGATCAATAATTTGACCAAATTTAATTCTTTCCACAATGAATTATGCTTGAGCCCCAGCCTGGCTCATCTGTCTCCCCCAGCAGTGAAGGATCCAAAGGTGTGTATTGCCACCTATATCTCTGTGTCGGCCTTTTGGGAAAGAAGCTTCACTCGCCATTTTCTCTCTCCTGATTTGCAAACAGGTTCAGTAAAGAGAACAGGGAAAGCGTCAGCCCGTACATCTTCCTGCCCTTTGAAGCGGGTCCCAAGAACTGTATTGGGATGCACTTTGCTCTCCTGGTCTTGAAAGTGGTAGTGGTGGTCCTGCTTCAAAAATTTTCCTTCCGAACCTACAAAGAGATGCTGGTAAGCTACAGGGTATAATGCAGGCTAGTGCCATCTTGGCACATGTACATTCAGCAAGAGCAGATGGGTGGTGCCACTCTTCCATAGGTAGCCCATTCCTCCACTGTGCCTCGTTCCTCCGAACACCCACTCTTCTTGCACAATCCTGCCAGCTCCTGAAGGCAGGGGAGGATCATGAGCAAGGGGACCAGTCAAGGAACAGGTTAGGAGGTATAGTAACTCCAGCGCCCCATACCATTTGAAGCAGGGGTGTACAACCCGTGGCTGTTGCGGTCCCCAAGGAATCATGTGCAGCCCCCCCAGATACATAGGAAGCTGCCTTATGCTGAGTCAAACCATTGGTCCATCTAGCTCAGTATTGTCGACACTGGCTGGCAGCAATGGCTCTCCAGGGATTCAGGCAGGAATGTTTCCTGCCATACCTGGAGATACCTGAAGACTGAACGTGGGAGTTTCTGCATGCAAAGCAGGTGCTCCGTTACTCTGACCCTCATGGCCTGCCCCACATGACAGGAGAGAGGCAGGAGTGCAGTCTTCAATGAGAAATGATGTAGAGAGAAAGAACAATAGCAATAAAAACAGTAAATGAAAATAAATTAGGTTGCAATAACTTTAATTTCAATTAAATGACAAATTAATATAAATGAAATTAAGGTGGATATTTAGGGAGCATTTTTTAAAATTGGTTTATGTCTCCCTCAGCTCCCAAAGCAGCGTCGCACATGGCCTTGGGGGGCGAAAAGCCTGTGTTCCCCTGGGTTGAAGGCGTGGGCACCATTTCGGGGTGAGATCTGTTAACGCCAAGCACAGGCCCCCTGATCCTCTGTGCCGTTCTCAAGACAAGGACGGAGATGCACCTTGTTAGAAGAGCTCAAACAGCTGGAGATTAAGTTGTTGTCATCCCTGAATGGCTGCGCTCACTCTTCGAGTGAGAGTAAGCCTGTTGATTCAGTGGCAAGGCAGAAGCGTGAATAAACTCTTAGAGACCATCAGAGGATGTGTGGGAAGAGTTACACGTGTTTGGTGAAAATATATAGGCATACATATAGGGCAGTATTCAGTTAGTCCTACTTAGAGTAAGCCAATGTTTCAGCTGCTAAAGCCAGCTTAGGTGACATTTTCTCCCATACAGTTAATGAAACGGTCATGCAGGGAAAGCTCCTGCTGAGTAAATACTTGACAATGGGTCTACCTTGGATTAATATTGGAAACTACCCTCTCTCTCCTTCTTTCCAGTGCTATTAATCTCTGCCGAATTTTCATTGCTTTATCCCATGCAGTCCCTTTCCCCCCCTTTTTTCCTTTTTGGTTAATGGCAAAGATTCCCATGGAACTGGAAAGCAAGGGCTTCTTGCTACCCAAAACACCCCATCAGGCTGAAGTTGGTCCCCAGAGCTGTTGCTGAACATGAGAAATAAAGGTATCGACAGTGGTTGCTAAACCAGTTTGCTCAGTTTTGATCCACTAATGTTTCTCATCAATAAACCATTGTTGTAAAAGAAGTTTGGATGGTGATCTGTGGGCAAGGTAACTACAAGGACTTGGGCATGGGTGGTAGAGAAGCCGAGGATGAAACTTTTGAAAAGCAAATTGCCAATGTTTCAAGGAAGTAGTGATGAGGGACTTCAATTACCCCAATATCTGTTGGGAGACAAATTCTGCCAAATGTGGCACTTCCAAGAAATTCCTGACATGTATGGCTGATTACTTTCTCCTACATACTATGTATGAATTGAATAATAATAATAATAATAATATATTTATTTATTTATTACCCGCCTTTCTCTCTGGATCGAGGAGGGGAACAACATCAAATATAAAATACACAAAACTGATTAAAAGCACATAAAAACAATATGTCATTGAAATACCATTAAAATACCAATAAAACACTTAAAATTCATCTGGGTAGGCCTGCTGGAAGAGATCATTCTGTCTTCAAATCTATGGGTAAAATGGGGTGGGCGTTGGAGGGAAGAAATCAATGTGTCTTTTTTTCTTGTCTTTTTTTGAGCTCAGGATAAGAAATCCCAAAGGCATTTGGTTTTTCTGGATCCTGAAAGGCATGTTGCATTATATACAACATGCATCGTGCAGGATGAATGAAGGGCAGCCCATGCGCTTGCTATGTGGCGATTTGGAAAGAAACCATCACGAAGGTGGAGTTCCCTTGTCTGTTACATTAGTAAATGGCTGCCATTCATTCCTATGGAGGAAAGTAATGCTAAGCAGGCAGGGGAGGGGTGGTAAGTAGGGTAACTACTTGCATATGACCCCCCAAAAACAGGACAGAAGTGGTCACAGATTTGCATATGTCAATTTATCTGTATAGATGCAGATTTAAAAACCATCACTATGAATACAATACATCTCACCTTAGTGGAGAACTCTGAGCGGACTATGTGCCTGCTGCCAAGATGCTAAGTATACAACCAGGTTCAGATGATCACCTTAACTTGAATAAGCCATGATGGGTTGCGGTGCTTGCCAGGCAGCTTTTGAATATTCCAGCCACAGCCATCCAAACCCAGCAGAGATGGGTTGTGTGAGCCTTAAACAACCTTTGCGTAACCCATGGCCTGTTTTAGGGATATGTGAGGGTTGTTTAACCATCGCAAAATGTACCTCTGCCACGTTCGGATGACATAACAAGCCCCAGCTGTGGGTTGAATATGGCCACACACCACAGCCCATCATAGCTTAAACAACAAGCATGTTGCAACGGTGAACAGGAGCAGCAGCTCCAGGGAGCTTTTGTCACTGGGGCCCTACTGAGTACATTCCCTCGACAGATGCCCAAGCATGCCTACTTGTGATGCTGGCCCTGATTTATAGAATCTCTGTAAATATGTGGGGTATTAAAGGAGAATGAAGGTCAAGCCTTTTTAGCTTCAAGCTTTGCCGTTCCTGAGTTTATGGTGCAATTTGTCAACGATGCAAGTTGTCTGGGAAAAGGAGGCGAAAGGGAGGCTCTTGAAAGTGGATTTCCCTGCCTTGTGTAAGAACATGGGACAATTTGTCATTTCCTGCCTGCCGTGTTGTGTCTTGTGACTGAGACTCAGGTGATGGCTGAGGCAACTGGATGGCAAGACCGGCAGCATCCTCCGCCCTTGGCATGTATGAACACCTATGACTGGTACTGATAACAATCATATTAACAGTGATGGTAAACTCCTGGCAGCAGGAGTGTAAATGTTACTGGTGTAAAGCATCGTGTATATTCATAGCTCCTCATCCCTCGACTGTCGCCACCTCCAGTCATTCCAGCAGGCTGTACTGAGAGAGATGAAAGGGAGGAAACAGGCCCATTCCACCAGCCCTGCTGAACGAATTGATTCCTTCCCCTCTTCCCTCCACATTCTGTTTTCCTTGTATGTTGTGTCTTTTTAGATTCTTCGCCTATGGGAAGGGGCTGTCTTGTCTAGTTGATCATACGCAAGCTGCTCTGGGAGTCTTTTTTGTCTCCAGAGTGGCATAAAACTCCTTCAAATAAATAAAATATATAAATGGATCCCAGCTTTCAACAGGAATGTCTAGGACAACCCTGGGCAGGGCATTCCACATCCAGGGAGCCATCACAAAAACATCTCTGTCTCCAGTCCGCTTCACTTCGGAAGGCAGAGCAAGGCCATTAGTGCTGATCTTAAGAGGCTGGCAGGTTCACATGGGATGAAGCATCCCTTTAGATAACCATTATTAGTATTTTGTAAGCTTGCGAGATGGCTGTTAAAATTGGTCATACTAGCTAACCAGGTACTGCCCAGCACCAGGATGGAAGACTTGTGGTCCCCAAGATGTTTTGGCCTACAACTCCCATCACCCCTAGCCAGCGTAGCCTATAGTGAGGGATGATGGGAGTTTTAGGTCAGAACACCAGTCTGTTACAGGTTTAGGGTTAGGGTGACCATATGAAAAGGAGGACAGGGCTCCTGTATCTTTAACAGTTGTATTGAAAGGGGAATTTCAGCAGGTGTCATTTGTATGCATGCAGCACCCGGTGAAATTCCCTCTTCATCACAACAGTTAAAGCTGCAGGAGCCCTGCCCTCCTTTGTATCTGGCCATGTTGAAGAGCCCAGGACAGAGAACTTAAATCAGTCCTCGCTTGGTGGGTTTTCACACAAAAATATCTGTTCAAAGAGAAATGACTAGAGCTGTGTGTGCAAATGGCCTCTCAAAATTATCTAGAGTATTTGCGAGCAGAGAACTTGAGAGGGGCGGGTGGAACAATTCCACCAAATTTCTCCAAGGGGAGGAGAAATTCTCTGAAGTTTCTCATAGAGAGGACTCGCCATTGGCAGGGGCTGTCATACAGCTTCTTTCATTTCCCCCCGAGGGATTTTGGTTTTTTTTTTTTCTGCTGCCACTACAAGCGTTCAGATTTTCATTCTCAAGGCGTTTCTGTAATTTAATTGGGGGTGTTTTTGAGATCACCGATTCATCGCGATGTGTCGAAGGGTGCTATCTGTGTGTTTTCTTCCTATTACACATCTCCCAGTTGCTTTGCAGCCACCCAGGCTGCCTGGGCTTCCTGATCTGAAAAATCCCTATGGGAGGAATGATTTTATTATGTCTTCCCCTGGGCTTTAACTGAAGTGTGGGAAGCAGAGGAGGCTACAGGCTGCCACAGAGCTGATTCTACAACGAAAGACAGGACGCTTCTACACACTCCTTGACCAACTCCCAGGTAAGGTAACCACAAGAACCCTAAACCCAACCCTTGAGAATTTCTCCAAAATTTCTTCTCCTTTGAGTTCCTTTTTGAAAGCAATTTCTTTTCTATTAAATTGAATGAGAACGGTCGGGGGGGGGGGGAATAGGAGAATTGTTCAGCACAGCACTAGAAATGACTGAATAGTTTCCCAGTGTCTTTAGGTTGATAGTGCTAAATGCCCTCATCATAACTCAGTGCCAGAACACACAGAAGGTCCCAGGTTCAACCTGCGACATCTCCAGTTAGAAGGACCAGAAGGTCAGTGTGGTGTAATGGTTAGGGCGTTGGATTGAGATTCGGGAGATCTAGTCAGCCACAAAGCTCACTGGGTGACTTTGGACCAGTCACTGACTCTCAGCCTAACCTACCTCACAGGGTCATTGTGAGGATAAAAAGGAGAGGAGCACCACCATGGGCTCCTTGAGGAAACACAGGATATAAATGTGACAAATAAATAATAAATAGATAGACAGCAGCTGATGGGAAAGAATAGTTTCTCCTTGAGAGCCACCGCCAGCCAGAAAAAGTAGACAGTGTAGGGTCACCATATGAAAAGGAGGACAGGGCTTCTGCATCTTTAGCAGTTGTATAGAGAAGGGAATTTCCACAGGTGCCATTTGTATGTATTCAGCACCTGGTGAAATTCCCTCTTCATCGCAACAGTTAAAGCTGCAGGAGCCCTGCCCTCTTTTGCATCTGGTCACTCTAGCATGACTAGAGATACAAAAGAGGGCAAAGCTCTTGCAGCTTTAACGGCTGTGACGAAGAGGGAATTTCACCAGGTGCTGCATGCATACAAATGACACCTGCAGAAATGCCTTTTTCTACGCAACTGTTAAAGATACAGGAGCCTTGTCCTCCTTTTCTTATGGTCACCCCAGTTCTGGGCTAGATGGAGAAAAAGACTGAACGGTTTCCAATCTTTCCATAGAAAAGCCAACTTTTGTTCTGAGGGGTGTGTATGTGCACCAGCTCAGCAGTGGGGCAGGTGTGTGTGTGTGGTGGTGGGGAGACAGGGGAAGAGCAAATGAAAACAACCAAGTACCCGCCTCAAGCTTGAACTCTGTTCTCCCTTGCATTGCACAGATAATGCATTTCAAGCATTTGAGCGCTCTTCTAGTCCGAAGCCTTCCTCTCTCTCCAGTTAAGGAGAGGCACCCTATAAAGGCACTTTTTCAGGGAATCAGCAGGCAACACTCACCGGAAGGTACAAAGTCCTGCTGGTAAATGCAGTCCAGATTATTTTCAGAGCACGTGTTTGTTTTTTGAATGCCTCATCATATTCATATCAACATTTATCAATACAGGTCACAAGGCACACTTTATTGTTTTTCAAGCAAAGCGATTTGTGCCTTGCACAGAGGGCCCTTTAACCATTTATGAGGGGGGAAATAGTCACTTCAGTTGTAGAGAATCTGTATTACCCTCACACAATTATGCTTAATAATTCCTCTTTCCAGAACATTCCCTCCAATAAGAAGTACACCTATCAGAAACAGGATTGATGTACTAAAAATGCAAAACGGGCATACAAATGACAACTTTCCTCATAGTACAAATCTAGTAGAAATGTCTCTCGGTCTGAGGGGAAAACAGCAAGGCCTGGTGTCTGTGTGTGAGGGAAGAGAATCGGAGACCATCTGATCACCAAACTACGTCAGAGTAACTTATCTTTTGCTAGATAGGGCTAGCCACATAACTACGCATCTCAACCCCATGAGTGGTCAATTTATTTAAATGCTTAGGTGTCGCTTTTCAGAAGAGTTCTCTAAACAATAACAAGTAATTGTAACAAAAACAGTCACATACATACATTATCAGTGCATTAGAATTTTGCGTCTATTTGATCAGTACTTTAAATGAGCGTAGAATCAACCTGCCAAAGGGTCGTGTAAGATTTTACCACAGATATATAGTAAAATGTTTCTCATGGTCTCAGAAGCAAAATACACATGACTGGAGAGTAGACTACACTCATTTTTTTTTTAAAAAACCTATGGCTCCTATGAGCCTGCACAAATTCTTATATTGCCTCCAGATGAGTTTTCTATCTCATAGTGGAAAGTGGTGAGAAGGATTTTAGCCCCTTCGGTTGGTGAAATATACTACCTCACAGGGTTGTTGCAAAGATGTTTTAAACAGGGTAGGGCAGAGCACTGTAGGCCACCTTTAGCTTCTTTGAAAAAAGGAGGCGTATAAATGCAATAAATAAAATGTCTGGCAGAATGGTCACTTCTATAGGCCACACGGGCTCAGCACCAGGAAGGCCTCTACCTTGAAATTGCACAAACTGCCAGCTGTTCTTGAAAAGAAAAGGAAATTCCTTCT
This sequence comes from Anniella stebbinsi, assembly GCA_029215795.1. Lineage (NCBI taxonomy): Eukaryota > Metazoa > Chordata > Lepidosauria > Squamata > Anniellidae > Anniella > Anniella stebbinsi. The sequence continues at coordinate 56,816,607 of JARDYH010000007.1, forward strand.
TTCCTGGCTGTCTAACAAGAGTTTCCCTCAGTATACAAATGTGAGGAGCCTCCGTCCACAAAACTATGGGTGCAACTCCTTGCGTGCGACACAGAGAGAAGCAGGCTACCAATCTCTGGTGAAACTTTTCTTTCAAGGAATACTACAATGACTCACCTTTCAGGGAGCGGAGAAGAATCAGCCCGGCCGCCTTTACTCTCAAGTTACATCATGAAGTTGTTGTTTTTCCCCCTCCTCAGCAGATCATGAGGTTCTCAACTTGGCTGGAAAATGAAACCATAGCTCAGGGTCAAACCCACAAGGTGAACTAGGAGTTATCTTGATAGACAAGGCCCGAACTAAAAGGTGACCAGCAGCATGAAGAGCTCCTGCGTTTAGGAGTAGCAGTTGCAACAGGTGTATCTCATCATGAAACCTGCACTAGCTCCAGTTCTACACGACTACTAAAGGTGCAGGTACCCTGTTCTCTTTTGCATCCAATTTTAGTCAGGACTGGATGACTAAAATTGCCAAATTATATCCCACCTACGCTTTTCTTCCATTTTAAGTTTTGCCCTGTCCTTCCCTTGAATAATGCTTGCAGCAGACCTTGGAGTGATTAAATCTTTATTTATTGCATTTCTGTAATGCCCAGTAGCCAAAGCTCACCGGGCGGTTCACAAAAATTTAAATCATCGAGTACAATTCAGTTTTAAACCAACAAGTACAAATTAAAACCATCACGTACAATTTTTTTAAAAGACTAGACTAGGCTGACTGACTTTTCTTGTGAAAGGAACATTATACTTCATTAGATGGATAGCTCTTTTGAGCTTTTAATATTTTATACAGGCTTGAATCCCAAGAGAAATTTGTTTCAGTTCATAGAAGGAAGGTTTCCTGTCTTCTACTCCACCAATCCATCCCCCATCACTGCCCCCTAAAAAGTCGAGTGACCTGTGTGACTGTTTCAAGGCCTCTGCTCACCTTTTTAATTTTTTTTATATATTTAAATGAGACAGTCCCTCTAATGGAGCATGGGTAGGCTGACCATGTGAAAAGGAGGACAGGGCTCCTGTAACTTTAACAGTTGTAGAGAAAAGGGAATTTCAGCCAGGGTCATTTGTATGCAATTAGTTCCTGGTGAAATTCCCTCTTCCTTACAACAGTTAAAGCTGCAGGGGCCCTGCCTTCTTTTGTATATGGTCACTCTAATATAGTGCCTGCAACTTTAATTATTGTAATGAAGAGGAGATTTCACCAGGTATTAATTGCATACAAATGACACTGGCTGAAATTCCCTTTTCTCTGCAACTGTTAAAGTTACAGGAGCCCTGTCCTCCTTTTCATATGGACAGCCTAAGCATGGGTAGACACTGTAGTGCCGGGGATACCTTTCCTGACACCCACCAAGGTAACCTACCCCTCCCAATTTATATATAAACATAGTTTGCTGTGAAATAAGATTCGCTGGTGCTGAAAACGGTGGGTTCAAGTATGTTGTTTAGTGTGTAGGGACTCGGACTTCATCTCTGACTTGTCCTTTACCATGCCTCCCATGCCAGCCATTTTGTGGTGGTGCCCAGGGGGCCACCACAGAGAAGGCCCTCTCCCTTGTTGCTACCCTTGGAGACTAACTGCAGGAGGGTCATGCCAGGAGACATGCTCCATCATATACAAGTTACCAAACTGGCTCCACATTAGGGTTTTCTTTTTACCCTGCAAAGAGTTAAAGAGGATTTTGGCAAAATTATTGGTGCAGATGTGTACTACCTTACAGGGCTGCTGTGAGGATGGAGAAATAGAGCAGAGGAGAGCCTTAGCTGCCACCTTTAGCCATTTGCAAGAAAGGTGGAGGGCTATAAATATAATAAAGAAACAATGTTGTGGCAGAATATATGATAAGAATTGCCCTTTCTCTAGGCTTTAGAGATGGACACCGGAATAGGATGTCCCACTATCTTCCAACAGTATCCTAAGAAATTCAAAGAAAGTTCCATCTATCCCTGGCTGTCAAATAAGTGTTTCCCTCAGTCTACAAACCCCTGGCACCTCAGTCCATAAAATAACAAGTGAGGCAACTCCTTGCGTGTGACACAGAGAGGAGCCCGCTATTGATCTCTTGTGAAACTTTTCTTTCATGGGATCTTATACGATTACACACCTTTCAGGAAAAGGAGAAGAACCAGGCCTTCATTACTCAGAGGTTGCATCATGAAGTGTGCGTGTGTATTTTTGGTTTTTTGCAGCAACAGATCAGGAGGGACCTGACTGGAAATGGTAGCTCAGGGGCAAAGGTACTTCCTGGTGAGTTAGTGATTATCAGTCTCTTCCTGCAGCTTGGATCACATGTATTTGGGGATACACAAGTCCCGGACTAAGGTAACCAGATGCACCCACCTTTTGCACCCACCTAGAAGAGGGAATTTAAGCAGGTATAGGCTAAATTGTGCAAAACAATGAATAAGTGCGAGTGAAAAATTTAACGGCACCTTTGCTCTCTTGTGATTTTTAAAACACGGAGAAGACCTTGTGGGGTGGGGGAGTCACACCTCCTTTGTTTCTTCTTATCTGAGCCCATTATTCAGAGCTTTACCCAGCCAGTGTGTGATGCATTGCCTAGAATGGTTGAGGTAGGAATGGGCCCAGGTTCAAAATCTTCCCTCGGTTAGGAGCTTTATTGGGGGACGATGGACCAGTCAATACTTCTCAACCTAACCTACCTCACAGGGTTGCTGTGGAGATAGAACAGGTGGGGGTGAAGAACCCCTCCCTTCCTCAATTGCCACCGAAAGGGTTTCTGAGCCTCCTGTCTTTTTAGTAGGGCTGGGCACACGTCTTCTGTTCCAAATTTGAATCCCAAACCGAAGCGGGGTGATTCAGACCGCATCCAGATTGGTGCCAGATTGGTCCACAGGAGTATGGAGTGGGTCAGACCGAGTCTGAAGCGATTCAGACTGCTTCGGACAATGGCGAACCACTGCTCCTACCAGCTGAGCAATGCGAACGTGCGGGACATCTGGACTGGTCTGCTTACTGTAAGGAAGATGGAGGCTCTGTATTTACATAGATCTAATGTTGTGTACAACTGCGGATGTAAAATGCCATTTTTGGATCCAAAGTGGGTCGGCCCGGGTCCGAAGCGGATGGGGTGGCCGTGCTTGCACAACCTTTTTAGAATGTGAACTTAAAGGAAGGGACTATCTGATTATTGGTTCTTGCAAGCCACTCAGAGAGTCTTTTGACTAAAGAGCGGGATATGAATGCTTTGAATAAACAAATACTGCCATGAGCTCCCCAGAGGAAAAGCAGGATATAAATGTAATACATAAAAATATTCATGTTTATTCATAAGTAATTTCAGGTGTTCCCAAGGGGGCTTACTCCCACATAAAAGTTTGTGTAATTAATAATGCTTGAGAATGTGTAAAGAGCTTCACACATTTTTAACTACCTTAAAGATGCAATTCTTTGCATGTTTAGACAGAAAAAAATCCTGCAATTCCCAGCATTTCCCAGCCAGCCATGCTGGTTGGGAAATGCTGGGATTTCTAGGACTTTTTTTCTGACTCAACACATAGGATTGGGCCCTGACAGTGCGATCCTATGCATGCCTACTCAGAAGTGAATACCATTTACTTCAATGGGGATGACTTCCAGGTAAATCATTATAGGATTGCAGCCTATGCACATTTACCTGCAAGTATGTATCACTGAATACAATCGGTCTTACTTCAGAGTAAATGCCTACATTTGCACTGTTACCATCACAAGATAGAAAAGTTTTATTATTTTCTTCATAATGTCCATGGCTGGGGAAGGAGATGAATTTGAGAGTGAGTAAACTTTCTCTGAGGGGACCTAAAGCCCCAATTCTACTCAGAAATAAGTTACTGCTGAAACCTATGAGACTTACTCTCAGGGAAACATGCATAGGATTGTACTGCCTCATAACTGAACCTCATAGGCAGTGTGGTATAGCAGTTAGAGCATTGGACTGGGACTCAGAAGACCCAGGTTCTAGTCCCCACTCGGCCATTGTTTGGCTAATCACCGACTCTCAGCCGAACCTACCTCACAGGGTTGTTATGAGGATACAATGCTGAGGAGAAAGATCATCTAAGCAGCCTTGGAGGGGGCGGGAAAGGTGGGATATAAATGAAATGAAATAAAAATATGAATATAGCAGAGTTGAGACGTGAGTAGGGCCACCCGAGTTCACAGCTCCTGTTGGCGTGCTGCTCTGCACCCCAAGAGTGGTGGTCTTTGTCTCGGAGGAGGACGGGATCATGCAAACGAAAGTACCAAAGACAGCCACAAACGTTCAAGGGCGATGCTGGAGAGAGTTTTATTATGAAACAAGAGTCAGCAACAACCTCGCCCTGCTACTTCACGTAACCTCCAAAGGAGGAAATGCTGCCAACTAAAAGTACTTTTCGCGGAGCACTTTCTCATCCAAGCTCGGGAAAAAGGGACTTTTGCTGAGGCCTGAGCAAAGCACAAGATGGGATTCTTGCCCAATTTTTCCCTAGGAACCTGGATCCTCATCCTTGTATTTTTGGCCCTCCTGGTGCTGTAAGTATAACGGAGGAGTGAATCGATTTGGGGGAACTTCTGCAGTCCCAGAAACAGATTGATAGGAAGAACATTGCCCGGGGAAGGATGCCACGGTTGGGAGATTTAAAAGGCTCCTTTAGGCTGTGTTGCTTGTAAATCCGGTGTGTGGGGGTGTGCCAAGGAGGGGTGGACCACATGCAAAGGGATCATCCCGTGCTTTATTTAGAACCTGTGTAGAACAGAAGTTCAGCAGGGAAAGCCTCCTCGCTTTCCCTTCTGGGCACAACACAGCTATTTTAAAGGTACAGGATTCCTTTCCAAGGCAGCCTCCTTGGAATTCCCTCATATTTACAGCAGCACGGACAAAGCAGATCTTCTTCAAAGCATTCCCTGCTGCAGGAGGCAGGCAGGCAGGCAGACATTTACTAGGTGCAGTTTCCTCTGGCTCTCTATTTCCATGCCAGGAAAAGTGTGGAATTGCTGTTGGATCTGTAGCCATTAAAGCAGTAGGTGAATCTGCTCTGGGTTTCAGTAGGAACCTGTCAAAGCTCTAAAGGAGCTATCCAAGGTGTGAGAACTCCTGACGTGTTCTGGCTGGAACCTGGAGCGGATTTACCATCCCAATGAGATTGGAGCCACCAGCCTCCGCTATGTCAAAGGTACCTCTTATCTCCATTCCAGGCTGGGTTGGGTTGGCACAAATGCTGCCGATATTCTGGGCCCTGGGGTGAGAGTTGATCAGCCTGGGTGGCCACTTCAGAACAGAATAATGCAAGAAGAGCCCTGCTGGATCAAGCCAAGGGTCCATCTAGTCCTGCGGTCTGTTCTCACAGTGGCCAACCAGTTGCCCACAGGTTCCCCAGCATCTGATATACATACGCATTGCATACTGCTTCTGATCCTGGACTAGTAGCCGTAAGGACTAGTAGCCATTGGTAGCCTTATTCTCTATGACTTGCAACATCTGCTTGTTACAGGTGTCGGCGTGACACTTTGGGGATATAATACACGTGGGAAATCTGGGGTGCCTGTACAAGAGAGGTTTAATGCGCTTTGAAGGTTCATTAAAAATTTTACCTCTACAAGAACGGAGCGCAAATCGGGCGTAGAGGCGCGTTATCTCCCCGATAATGCGCATTTTCGAATGCGCGTTAAATCGCGAGTTTTATTTTGCTCCGGCCGTTAAAGCGCATTTTCCCCGTGTGAACAAGCGATTATGCGCATTAACTTCTTGTAAAGCGCTTTTTGGACATCTATTAATGCGCTTCGCCGCCTCTCGCCGCCTCCCGTGCAGAGGGATTAGGAGTAAATGCGCGTCTGCGATAATGCGCATAATCGCCGAACCGGGTGCAAAAGCGAATCCTTGTAGAGGGAGCCCAGGTTATGTGTGAAGTGCCAATGTTTGTTTACACAGGCCAGGATAAGCTAAAAAAGGAGAGATTGGCTGAATCGGAGCAAAGCCATATTTGGTCCAGTACTTGGTATCACACCGTAGGCAACCAGATGCCTCTGGGAAACCCATAAGCAGGATGTAAAGGCGACGGCCTTCCTCTGTTGTTGACTCCCTCCAACTGGTATTCAATGGTATACTGTCTCTGAACATGGAGGCTTTACATAACCATTCTGGCTAATTGCTGCTAATAGTCCCAGGCTCCATGAATTTACCTAATCCCATTTTAAATCCACGCAAGCTAGTGGCCATTACCATATTGCAGGGCAGTGAATTCCCTAATTTACATGTTGGGTAAAGAAGTACTGTGTTTTCTTTGTCCCGGATCAACGCTTTCATCGGGTTCAGATATTTAGGGTAGAGGGTCTGGAGTATAAAGAAATCCACTGCCATGTTCCCCATGCCATGTATAATATAGTCTACCTCTGTTCTAGCCCTCCTTAGTAGGCTTCATCCTAAACTAAACATTCTTAATCCTTTCCTTATTTAGAAAGAGCCCTATCTTGGTCCTAAACCTCATTGCTTCTTCTCAACCTGCAAATGTTCTTGTTGTGATAACTCTGCAGTTGACTCTGTTGTCAGTTACTCTCACTGGTCATCTTTCCAGCTATGGGATCTGGCCGTACAATTTCTTTAAGAAGTTGGGAATTCCTGGACCAAGGCCTTTGCCTTTCATTGGGACCTTTCTCCATTACCGGAACGTGAGTATCCGGGGCTCTTTCACGGGGCAGGGGCGGGGAATCTCCTTCAGCCCAAATTCAGTTTTGGAGAAGCTCACAAGACCAGCATTCCAGTGGTGAGTGGAGGCAAAGGCCCTTCTGAAGATACTGTCACTTGCAGAAGCCTGCTCGACCCACACATGTGAGAAGGCTTTCTCCTGTGTCACTCCCAAATTGTGGAGTGCTCTCCCCTCGGATTCACAATTGGTCCTTACTCTCTGAATTTAGACAAGGTGTCAAGACACCTCCTTTTTTTGAAGATGTGGTACAGTCCTACCTTTCCTCCAAGGAGTCCAGGTGGCATACATGACCTTCCTCTTCTCCATTTTGTCTTCACATCAGCCCTGTGAGGTAGGTTAGACTGAGTGTCAGTGACTGGTCCAAAGTCACCCAGTGAGCTTCATGGCTGAATGTGGACTAGAACTCAGGTTTCTTGAGTCCAAGTCCAATACTCTAACCACTACACCACACTGCCACTTGTAGAATGGACATGGGGAATGGTTTGTTTGACAGTGTTTCAAAGTTAAACTCTGTTTTTAACTTGTCTAACCATTAATAACCCATATTTCTAAGCAAATGCTAACTCAAAAGGACTTATAAAATGGGAATATAAAAACAATACAAGAGTTTTAAAAAATAATAAAATGGCCACACATACATAATCTACTAAAACAATTGAAACAATAAAAACAGATAATTTATTAGGTTCTTGGTTTTTTAAAAATCTTCTTGTTGAAATAAAAATAAAGTTTATTTACACATAGAAATCTAAACATGTTTATCTTGTTCATCTGTCAAATTTATACCCAACCCTTCCTCTAAGGGTTATATAATATTTTTTCTCTCTACAAACCTTAAGGTAGGTGGAGTGATTTTGAATGTCCGGCCCAAGGCCATTCAGTGGAACTCTGAAACAATACAAGATGACCTGCCAGGTGGAGCTTGTTATATGAGGCACAAATCTAAATATGATTTCTTATTAACATTTATACATCATCTTATTTGCTAAGAAAAGCCATCACGGCAATGCCAAGCCATTTGAAATAACACCTTAAAACAATACAAACAAGAACTTTAAAACAACTACATAATTTAAAAGACTGGACTAAAAAGATACACCTTCACACCCTTTCTGAAAGCCAAGAGAGTGAGTAATCATAGCCTGGAAAGAGCACATTCCACAATTTGGGAGCAGCACAGGAGAAAGGTGTTTCATGCATGCCTGAGAAACAGGCCTCTGGTTATAACAGTGCCCTCAAAAGGGCCTCACCTGCAGATCTTAATACCTGGCCATGTTCATAAGAAGACAGTAAGGTTCTAAGCCGTTTAGGGTTTTAAAGGTTAAAACCAACACCAGGAATTGAGCCGGGAAAGCAACTGGCAAACAGTGATGATCTTTCAAGACAGGTGTAATATGGTCCTGATGCCAGTACCAAATTTTTGAAGACCTGTGGGCAAGACATCTCCAATGGGCGCCCTCCCTCAATGAGTCTACCTTCTCACCCCCATGGTCACCAGGTGCACATGCTCCTCATCCTCTTCCTCTTTGTTACTACCACTTGTTGGACAGGCAGAGAACCAGTGAGCAAGCAGGCCGTGGCATCTCCTGCTCCTTCTCACCACCACCATTATCAGGGCTAGGTGAACAAGCAGGTTGCAAAGGTGAAGAAGGGGAGCGACTCCAGCGGCTCTTGGAGGCGGGCCCCCTGCTGTGGTGCGGGCTCTCAGCCGGTGCCCGCCCATGCTTACCCTTGATACTGGCCCTGCCCATGGGCTGTACATTAGGATGACATGTATACACAAATCCAAATCCACTTCTAAATTACTGCAAATCAGGGATTCTAACAATCATATGGAAACCTAAAGATTGCCGTTGTTAACAATTGGGAGTTGACCTTTGCTGATCTACTGCAAACTACTCAGAGCTATACAAGTAGATTCCGATCTTCTTTTCCCAGCCACGGTAAATGTTGTGATCTAGTGTAGAGTCCTGCATCAGAACGACGTAGCAAACTGTTCTATAAATGGAATGTTATTTCCCTTGCAGGATGTCCCCTTGTTTTGCCTGTTTCTCTGATGCTTCTTTTAACTTGACAGGGGATTCTGCAGTTTGACCAGAAGTGTTATAAGAAGTATGGCAAAATCTGGGGGTGAGTCAATCCCTGTTTGATGGAGAGAAATGGGTTGTTTGCCCTGTCTGCAATAGTTCAGATATTCCCCCTAGACTTATTTTTAGAGCAGGCGTGCAAAGGCATGTCAGGCTGAACTGAGAGGCACTCCCTCTGGCCTCTGGGTGACGTGTAGAATTTCTTGGCATCACAGGGCAAAGTAATAAGTCAAGGCATGGAATAGGAAGGTCAGGAGCGCAGGCTGGACTCCATGCATGGCTGGGACCAGCTACCATATAGCTCTTTTCTTTCCAAAACCGTCACAATCAGTGATGGTTTCTCATGGCCATTAAGTAGCTGCAAAGTAGCTGGATTGTGCTTGTTTTCCTTCTCTTTTTGTGTCTGTCTCTACCGTACAGCATTTTCATTGAGCACCTCGTCATTGGAAAGCACTTAGCAGAATTTCATGCACTAAATAAAAAGTAGTTTTGTTCATGCCTCCGTTCCCCTGACATCAGTTCCTTTCCTCTGTGTTTTTTATGTCTGGCAGTTGTGGGATGAGGTGGGGTGGGCAAAGGGGGCTTGTTCTGCATTGGAGGGCTCTGGCAATCCAATTTCTTCCTCATATTCACTCAATTCAATTCTGCACCTTGTATAAATGCTGCAGATTGAGCAGATGCTTATGCGTGGTCATTTTTTGCCATTTGCATTGTTGTTTTGTATAATTTAGTCTGTTCTTGCTTTCCATGGGAGGAGCAGGAACGCTACTAAAGATGGGCCCACAACAGCTGGAAATAGTATTTGTCGTTTCTCTTAATTCTGGGTTTTTCATGGGCATTGGTGGGTGGACTTCACCATGCTTGAAATAGATCATAATGAGTTTGTCCCATTGCATTCAGTGGGTCTATTCTAAACCAGACCACATCTGGATCCAATCCATAGCATACAAGCTTTCAGTATAGGTTTTTAGCCATAAGGGACAGAAGTATTATAGGTATTTTCTGCACTCCTGTAGAATTGCAACATGCACATAGGGCCCTCGCTATACTCCTGAGCTCCTGGACCATGTGAGAAGTTGCAACTAAGGATAGGGAGTTGCATTCAAGCAAGAACTGCAAACATATTTCTTTTTCTTCTCTTTGGCAATTAGAATGTATGACGGGCGACTGCCAGTGATGGCTATTATGGATCCTGCCATCATCAAAACCATCCTGGTAAAAGAATTCTACACCCATTTCACCAACCACCGGGTAGATATCCACTAGGGTTTTTTCTTTGATAGCTCTCCTCGTTACAGTATGTCTTAAGTGAATTTGTTCATATATAAGGAAAATTAACGGGCCCACATAGACACCGTGTTCACACATCATGATACTTCTTGTGAATAAGCTACAATACTTACTGTGAACAAGACAAACTGGAGTTCCCAGTTTGCAAATCATGATAAACAAACCACAAGGCAGATGATCTGTGGTTTGTTTTGCCACCCCCACTACAAGCAGCGGTGAGCAGTGTGCACCAGCAGACTGCCTTATTCACATTAATATTGTGACATGTGAGTCAACATCATGGCCTGCATAAACAAGAGTGGATATGAATTACACCAGCAACTCAAATCCATTATTATTTTTTCTGTATGTCACGGACTACTTAGAACTTTGGTTTGGCTGGAGAGCTGAACTTATCAGTAAACATGGTGGAGGATGAACAATGGAAGAGGATACGCACTGTCCTGTCTCCTGCCTTCACGAGTGGGAGAGTGAAGCAGGTAAGTTGGGATGCCTGTCAGTATTGAAAGTGATACTGTATAATTGCTGCTGCTTTTACCCTGTTCTCACCAGTCACTAGCACATTCATACAGGAGACAATCTTTTTGCTGTGAGAAACTCTGCAGATCCTTCTGTGTACCCTTTGAAGAAGGCCTCAAAATAAACGATAGACCAAAACGCCTTGAGCTTCTAGATAATAAAAATTATGCTTGTATTCGGAGAAACTGTTTCTCTCCTTTGTGACCTACTTTGGATGCTCATCTGCTTTTGCAGAAACCAGCTAAATGTGTCCATTTTAAGCCTCCGTAAAAGTTTGCTGCTGAATTTTGGTGGCAAAACATGACTTCCCCCCTCCTTTTTCCGAGAAAAAGAAATAAAATAGGGTGAAACAAGGGCTTCACTGGAGGGGTGGAGGGGTGGCTGTGGTCCACCCGTTTTCAATCAACTACTACTGGGTTGCAGCCTGACCTGAGTGGAAGCCTGACCTAAGGTTGGGTTTTTATAGCATTGCTACTAGCATAATAATATGGTAAAAACTTAAGAAGTGGGTCACAAAGTATATGTTTGTATTAAGGGTAAGCATAAAATGGTGGAAATCCATTGGAAGATGGGGGATGCCTACCTTTATACCTTTTTGCAATGTGAACTATTGGGATGATCAAACCAAACTTGGTAACAAGAGCTGAATGCCTAACACAGCAAATGCATCTTAAGTGAGCTTGAGAATGTACCCATGGAAGAAAGTTATTCCAGTTCCTTGTCAGTCATGTGTGATATGATATAACAGTGTTTTCTCAAGGGTAGGCTACTTGAGAATGTGAGGCAGATTGCAAACGGCTACTCGAAATCCCGGCAGGATCTACACTACTGCTTTATATAGGATCATGATGGTTTTGACAACTGTTCGGGCCCTGGACACATTCCATATACAATTTTCAAAACATTTTCAAAGTGTTCTATCCTGCTTGGTGTGGATCTGGCCCCCTTGTCCATCATGACTCCATTTAATGGATGTCCAAAGCGACTGCAGTATCTTGAGCTTTGGTCTTCATTTCAGATGTTCCCAATCATCAACCATTATGGAGACATGTTGGTGAAAAACATTCAGAAGAAAGTGGAAAACGATGAAACTGTAGACATGAAAGCGTGAGTGATTCCAAGAGGGCTGCTGGATAGTAGTCCATTTTGCAATGAAAACAAATTACAGGAAAGTTCGTGAGTGAACTCTGGGGAAGATGTGCTGCCATTTTGTCTCCCTCTGTTTGGTATCTGCATTGAGCTACACATTTAGCAAAATCATGTGGTAGAGTCCTTTCAGAGACATGGCATTTCAGACTGCAGGTGGGGAAGACATGAGTTTATACTTCCCTATATAAAACAATAAATACATTTCTGAATGTAGGAAATAAGCACATTGGAGAAAGAAGAATTCAAGGAAAATGTGAAGATAACATACAATCTGTATTTTAGATGTGTGTAATCTTTAAATGAGCTTTTATTTTTTTTAAAAAAAATTGAGGGAATACATATGCTATTCAGTCTTAAGAGAAAAATACAATAAACGGAATATTATTCTTTACTTCATTTGATTTTGTAATTATATGTGTTTTGAAATTTAAAATAAATGATTTCTCGATATGATATAAATAGCTACTTTTATTATGAAATGATAGAAGTATATTGCTTTTAAAATGATAATAGCATGTAGCAAACAGAAAAGAAGCAAGTTAATTATGTATGATTGCTTTGTACTAATTTTTGAAGCATTTTAAAAATAAATTCATAGTTTTCTGATGTCATACCAGCTTCTAACATGTGAGATAAATGGAGAGTTTTCACCTGAAACATATTATTGCATGTTTGAGCCAGACCTTCCAACTCTCCCAAAGTCCAGGAAGGCCTGTACCACATGGTTTTGCTGAACATATAGCTGAGTTCACACAATCTGAGGGAATCTTCTTCCCATTATGGGCCTTCTCTATAAAATGCTTATGGAACAAAGAGGGAAGGAAGCACCAACAGGCTGGAGACAAAAGAAGAGCAAAGCTCTTGTGCTATGTAAAAATATATTTTTCTTTATTTCTTATGTCTTATCCTCTGTATGCTCGACGCGTTTCGGTGGTGAAACCTTCGTCAGGAGCTACACAGAAATTAAAATACAAACATAAAAATCATTACAGATTGTTTTAAGCTAGCATGAAAACAACACCCCTACATCAGCTGAAGCATATCTTAGTATACATTCTTTTGCTATCCAAGAGAAACACCCGAAATATTCAACATTTGCACATTCATGTAAGAGGTTTTTAGAAAAATCTGACCTGGAGCACTTCTTTACAAATTGTTGTTATTATCCTAACAGAGAACGGTTTAAAGTTTTTGCTCATATGCCGTCCCGATGGGAACATTCGTCTCGAAATTCTGAGCTGAGGGTCAGTTGGGAAGCAATTTTAAATCATTTAGTTCTACAGCTGGCAGTCCTAATTGCCTTGTGACTCAGTGATCCTGTCAACACTCTGTTAGCAGTTTGGGAGGTTTTTTTTTTATCAACCTGCTACTTTTTTTGTTTAGGCCTTACTATAACGCCTTGCTATTGTTTGTAAGAAGATAAATCTAACGAGTCATTTAACCCACTGGGTTCCAGGCTTTTTAAGGATAGAATCCAGAAAAGTTCTCTTTTACTGAGTGCTGTCTCACCCCCTCTTACCTTTTCTATCCCCCAAAAAACCAAAGAATCTGGCCCATGTTTTTTATCTATAAAATGCTTGACCAGAGGTGCCCCTGGCCTTTGATGTCTTAAACTAGACAAATGCTCACCTATCCTGATCTTCAATGGTCTTGTCGTCTTTCCTACATACACCTTATTGCATGGACAGATAATCATATAAACCACCCCTGCAGTGTTGCAGTTCAAAAAGTCTACAATCTGTATTGCTTTGCCACTGATGGGGTGGCAAAGTATGATCTTGTTTTTTAACAGTAATATCAAGAAAATTTACCTGTTGTGTATCACACATGCTCTCAAAACCTAAATTAGGATCCCTGATGTTGACCCATTCAATGAACTCATTCAACCTTTCCTTTATCCCTCTCCACACGAAAAATATGTCGTCTATGAACCTCAACCATATGATCATATGGTGGTTGTAGTCATTTTTGGAAAATATATATTTTTGTTCAAAGTTCTGCATATACAGATTGGCAATTTCTGGTGCCATGGGGCATCCCATGGCTACCCCTTTGGTTTGCCAAAAGATTTTTTTGTTGAACGTGAAATAATTTTTCTGCAGTGCTAGTAAGGCATCCACCTTCACACTTTTTAGTTGCGTTAGCAGAAATAGCACTGCAGAAAAATTATTTTCATTGAATGGGTCAACATCAGGGATCCTACTGTTAAAAAACAAGATCATACTTTAGTTACAACAATGTTCAAAAAACCGACAGACAGAAACACATTGCTGAAGTATGACAGCCACCATCCAGTGACCCTCAAAAACAATTTACCATACAGTCAATTCTTGAGAATAAAACGCAACTGCTCGGAACATCAGGACTTTTGTCATGAGTCTCAGATTATGATGCAGCGCTTCCAGTGTAGAGGATACCCAAAGAAAATAATTGAAGCAGCCAGACTCAAGGCGAGTCAATCTAACCGAGAACATCTACTACAACCAAAAGAAAGAATGACCAATAATAAGTTCTCATGCATTTTACCTTTTGATCCTGTCACAAAAGATCTAAAAAAGCATATTTGCTCAAATTGGCATCTGCTTCAGGATCTGCCAGGTCTGTCTATGAAACCAATGGTGACATTTAAAAGAACAAGAAATTTGAAGGATTGGCTAATCCACACTGATCATACCAAGTATGATCATAAAAAAACCATGGTCCAGCAGACTGTATTAAACCTACCTAGACCTCAAGGACACCACCCATGTGGACATTGTGTGTATTGCAGAATGACCAAAAAAATGCACTCCTTTAGCCACCCCATCAGTGGCAAAGCAATACAGATTGTAGACTTTTTGAACTGCAACACTGCAGGGGTGGTTTATATGATTATCTGTCCATGCAACAAGGTGTATGTAGGAAAGACGACAAGACCATTGAAGATCAGGATAGGTGAGCATTTGTCTAGTTTAAGACATCAAAGGCCAGGGGCACCTCTGGTCAAGCATTTTATAGATAAAAAACATGGGCCAGATTCTTTGGTTTTTTGGGGGATAGAAAAGGTAAGAGGGGATGAGACAGCACTCAGTAAAAGAGAACTTTTCTGGATTCTATCCTTAAAAAACCTGGAACCCAGTGGGTTAAATGACTCGTTAGATTTATCTTCTTACAAATAATAGCAAGGCGTTATAGTAAGGCCTAAACAAAAAAAGTAGCAGGTTGATAAAAAAAACCCTCCCAAACTGCTAACAGAATGTTGACAGGATCACTGAGACAAGGCAATTAGGACTGCCAGCTGTAGAACTAAATGATTTAAAATTGCTTCCCAACTGACCCTCAGCTCAGAATTTCGAGACGAATGAGCCCATCGGGACGGCATATGAGCAAAAACTTTAAACCGTTCTCTGTTAGGATAATAACAACAATTTGTAAAGAAGTGCTCCAGGTCAGATTTTTCTAAAAACCTCTTACATGAATGTGCAAATGTTGAATATTTCGGGTGTTTCTCTTGGATAGCAAAAGAATGTATACTAAGATATGCTTCAGTTGATGTAGGGGTGTTGTTTTCATGCTAGCTTAAGACAATCTGTAATGATTTTTATGTTTGTATTTTAATTTCTGTGTAGCTCCTGACGAAGGTTTCACCACCGAAACACGTTGAGCATACAGAGGATAAGACATAAGAAATAAAGAAAAATATATTTTTACATAGCACAAGAGCTTTGCTCTTCTTTTGTCTCCTTCTCTGGAAAAACACTACATGCTATACAACCAAGACCTTCACGTTTGATTTGATTGTGTCTTCTTCCTCTCTTCCCCTCTTCTCAGCATCTTTGGGGCCTACAGTATGGACGTGATAACCAGCACTTCATTCAGCGTCAACGTAGACTCCATAAACAACCCCAACGATCCTTTCATCGTGCATGTCAAGCAATTATTCAGCTTCAACTTCTTGAATCGAGTGATAATCCTGCTCTGTATGAGGCCTCTATATATGCTAAAGCATTTGGATCTCTTATCAAACAGAAATTGTAGGGAGGGGCTGATCCGTAGGTGATGATGTAAACTCCTTTTGCAAATTAATCTGTCCTGCTCTTGCCATTCCATTCATGGTCATCGTTGGTCCTCAGAAACCTTCAAGGCAAATCTGGCTCCTTTTCCTCCACCCCCGCCCTTTTGCCCAGGATGAAGAATGGATATTTCCAGATGTGTTCTAACTTGAACTGCAAATGAGTGGCGTCATTGCACCTGTGCAATTGTACTACTTTGTGGCAATGGCCCTATTCAGACAACACGCTGAACCATGACGGTGAAGCATGTTGAGTTAAAAATTGTGGCTTAGCGTGTCACATGAACCATAACTTAGTGTGTCGTGTGAACTATTCCTAACCATGGTGGCCACATAACCTTGGTTTAAAGACGCTGTGGGGCCTGGTTAGTAAGATGAAATGAGCTAAAGAGGAGCGGGGAGGAGGAGGGAGGCTACTGGCCAGGAGGGAGGAGGAAATAGCAAGGCAAGAGGCTAGAAAGGGAGAGAAAGAAGACTAATGTTTTCCAAGGTTTTTCTTTGAAAAGGTTTGTTTTTTTGAAGGGGGAGGGGAGGGGAGACCTTTGGAGGTACCATTGGAGGTGCATGTGGGTGCAATGTGTTGTGACTAAGCCTGTACCCCTTGAGCTGGGAAAAGGATTTTCAGGCGATCAATCAGAGTCAGATTCTGATGCAGAAGAGACGGCACTACAAACATACCAGCCTGAACGGGGAGTGGGAGAGGTGTCTCTCACGGGCTCTTCACTGGCTGGGAATGAACTTTCTCCAGCCCTTATCTCTGAGGGTGTAAACGACCACAGGCTGGGAATCAGTGTTCTTCCGAAGGGGAGGGCACTGAAAGCCTAGGTGATCCCAGAATCCGCCGCAGACTAAAATGGGCGGAGCAAAAGGAAGGTTAGAGGAAGTCAGCCCGGCTAGCTTCTCGCCATAAGCTTCTTCAGAACCAGCCTCCCTGAAGTTAAAGCGTAGTGGAAAAAGACTTTCCCTTTTTCTTGAAAAGACAATTGTCCCCCTTAGTTTGCATAATCTTGCCTAGAAACAAGTTCCTAGAACTATAGAGGCCCTTCAGGTGGGAGGAGATGTTTATTACTTAAATAAAGCTTTGTGGATTACATGTCAGACCTTTTTATTGTCTCCCAATAAAGCGAGGGCTATTGGGAAACACGACCGCTGTGGTGGAGAGCCCTGCACTTCACCATGCTGTCTCGCCAGGATATTGGATTGTAGCCTGAATGTTCTGCCTAATAAAGCTTGTGTCTCTACTGAAAATGTGTTTGGTAACTGAAATCCTGCCCCATGATGGGCATGCTGTCCTACCAGGACCCTGTCCCTCAGGAAGAGTTGACTGAGGTCTCAAAATGAGGTTTTCTTACCGGGTGACAGTTTTGTTGCATCATCTCAAAGTGTACCCCTTTACTCTTCAATTTTCCAGTCATCTTCCCATTCATCAGGCCTCTGCTGGATAAAATGAACTTCAGGCTGATGAATCGTTCCTCCATAAACTTCTTCGCCGATGTTGTCAAAAAAATCAAGAAGGACCGGCAAAAGAACGATCACACGGTCAGTCTGGCACGTTCCGTGGTCTCTCCCACTTTTTGTGAATCCGTCCGTGGTCATGCCTTTGTGTGACTGCTGCTTTCAAAATGGGAGGCCGAAAAGGTGGCATCTTTCAAACGCTTCCTGAAAATACACTTGTTCACCGAGGTTCTCCCTGGGCTGTAATTAAATTTATCATGCCATTCCATTTTACTGCTCCTTGTATTGCATTTATTGTAATTGGATTTTTTTTTTTATGTTGTGTTTTTAATACTGTATTCTAACATGATCTTAATACTTATATGTGAACCACTTAGGTATTTTATTATATTTAGTGATATATAAATATCACAAAATATACATAAATAAAATAAATATTCTGCACCAAGAGAAGCTACCCTACAGAGCTGACTCTTTATTCTTGGACACTCTGTTGGACAACTGGACATGCGTTTGACCGTTCTCTCATCATGACCACAGCAACTGTGTCTGTTTCCTTGCAGAATCGGGTTGACTTTCTGCAGCTAATGGTGGACTCCCAGAGTTCTGGTGAAATCTCTGACGAGCTGAATTCATATAAAGGTAAATGTATAGATTCCATCCTTTGAACAGAGGCTGCTTGGGGATATTGCTTTGGGCGGAAAGCTCAGGGTAAAAACAAACAAACAAATGGATTGTGCAGAAGCAAAGGAACTGCAGAACAGAAGTCCAAGCTGAGCTGAGTTTTGGGTCGAATGCCATTTCTGGCTTCAACCCAGCATCCAGGCAATTGCCATTCCATACCTATTAATGAAGACACTTTAAGCATAAGTGCGCCTGGCTTCTCCCTGCTTTGGCTGCTGGGATATTTGAAATAGGTCTGCAGCATAAGAGGACAGTGACTTTTGGGTAGCTGCCAAAGGCCATGTCAACAAATCTTGACGCTTTGGGGATAGTGCTTTGGAGCTGAGAGGACAATGCTTTGGGTCTTTCTTTATTTGCTATGGTGTGGTGTGTGTCTTCCCTTGGTTTGGATTCTGTTCTGTGTGTTAGGGTTGGGAAGGACTACGTTTGTGTGTGTGTGGTTGGATGGATGTGTTGCCTGTGTGTGTTCTCTGAGCCTCATCAGTTTGCCTTCAGTAAAATGGATGGAGCATGCCCTCCATGGTAGCCATTTTATGAATGGGCAAGCCCACCATGGTAGCCATTTTGTGAGAGCGCCCATGGCAGTTTCTCAAAATTCCAAATGTGCCAACTGGCCTAAAAAGGATGGAAACTCCTCTAGAAGTCTAATCTAATTGTAACTGTAGTTACAAAATGGTGGGGAAGATAATAATACATTGAACAGTAACATATAGTGAGCACTAAGACATTGGAATTGAGGGATGGTGATGGTGGAATGTAAGATGGTTGAAAAGCAAGGTATCAATGTAATAAATACATTTTTGAAAATGTGTTGCCAGGGGCAAGAAGAAAGGTTCTCACCTAGTTTTAAAGTCCTGCTCATATATATATTCAATATTATAATTGCAAAAAGGCTGTGTATTTTGAGAGCATGTTTATACCTAACAATAACTATAGCAATATGTATATACCAGTTCCATCTTCCCTTCCCCCCTCCTGTTTTTTAAGGGTAGAGATTTGCCCATTTCGGCATCCTTACTCAATGCTTAAGCCAAATTAGGCTGCAATCCTTTAACATTTACTTGGGAGTAAGTTCCATGGAGTGGACGTGTATAGGATTGCACTGTTAATTGCTCATTGTATAGAGCTAGTAGGTTATCCTGATGTATAGGTTTTCTGGGAGCAGCGGGAGATGTTTCATAGACTTTGCTTTAGAAATGTGCATTATATTTTTAACTAAGTACCATCGGCAGTGAGGTGGTGGCTATAAAAGACCACCATGAGCGTTCCCTGAAATGACGCTCCTGGTTTTGTGGCATGTGTGCTCATGCACTTTCATAACCTGGTTAATACGCCCGTCCTGTTGGCCTAGTTTTTGATATTTTACATCTCCTTTTAGTTAGAAATAGGGCTGATGGTCTTTTTCATGTGATGAGAGAGAAGCCACCATGCTCTGAGACAGGGTAGTTTAAAGCTCTCCACATTGGGATTTCCTCAATAAATTACACCATAGTGCAAGCCAATGGTGTGTTTGAGATGTATACTGTAGCATACAGAGTGAACTACTTAGTCCCAACCCTGATGATGATTATTGGCTGCTTCTTTAAAAGGTTGATTTACAGCTGTATTATCCTTACTCATTTCTGTTCTGTGCTTCTCCAGCTCTCACTGACAAAGAGATTTTGGCACAGGCCCTCATCTTTGTTTTTGCTGGTTATGAGTCCACCAGTACCATCCTCAGCTTCCTGTCTTACTGCCTCGCCACACATCCAGATGCTCAGCTGAGGCTGCAGGAGGAAATAGATGAGGCACTTCCCAACCAGGTAAGTGTCTCAGTTTTGCTTTCCTTGGCTCATGTTCATTGAGAATGGATCAGCTGATCTGCACCGCAAGGGACATAATTTGCAGGGGATAATAAGGCAATTACCTAGTCCTTATGGCTAATGAGATAATCCTGAAAGCGTGATGGTAGTAGTTCCTACGCGCGTGTGTGTGTGTGTGAGAGAGAGAGAGACAGAGAGAGAGAAATGGCTTGTTTTTCTTTGATAACTGGAAAATTGGAGGGATAAAATTCATAGAATATTACTGAAAAGAAACTAGGTCCTACTCTTGTTGTCCAAATATGATCCTTTAACAAACCATGCCTTCCTGTTTAAGGCTTTCTGAGATTCTTTTAGAAATCTCAGGAAATTCATGATTCCTATCCAATGGAATATCATTCAGTTCAATTCTGAATTTGGTCCAATAGTAGTTCTAAATTGCCTCCCATGCACAACAACTTATTTTTTCTCCTTGGCAGGCCCCTCCCACCTACGAAGCCGTCCTTCAGATGGCATATCTTGATATGGTGGTGAATGAAACCCTTCGGCTCTACCCTCCAGCAGGCCGTATCGAAAGGGTTGCCAAAAACACAGTGGAGATTAATGGAGTGATGATCCCAAAAGGAACTGTGACCATGATCCCTGCTTATGTCCTACATCATGACCCGGAGTATTGGCCGGAACCAGAAGAGTTCAGGCCCGAGAGGTACGTTGCAAAGAGGATAGATCTCCTCCTCTTGAAACCAATGAATAAAATATTTAGCAACAGGAAGGAAACAGAGAGCAAGTATGATGGTCATTAACACCACAATAATGCATTTATCATTGCTTGACACCTAATGTCTGTGATACCATGTAAGGTCTTTTTATGATCTACATCCATAAACTGTTCATGGAGCTTCATTAACAGTATGGGAGAAAATTTCACCTAAACTGGCTCCAGCAGCTGAAACATTGGCTTGATTTTATGTCCAGCTGTTAAAAGAAGAACCATAAGTCAACTGGCACCAAACTACATCGAGATATGGCAAAAAAGGCAAAGATGCATGCAGAAATTTAAATTTAATTTTCCAGGTTTTTGGTTAGAAAAGATCCCCTGTTCAAAAGCCATTTGTCTGTTCAAAGCCTGAAAAAACAGGCTGGAAAGGATGTTACTCATAGGAGGACTTAGTGCGATTTGGATCAAGAATAATTGGGAACAATCAGCAAGTCCTCCCAAAGCCCCGTTTACTTGAAGGGGACCTTAGCAAGAATATGGAGTGTAGCAGTTATGTACAAAAGGGAAGCAAACTTTTATCACTATCAATCCTGGAGGATACGAAAGTCATTGGCTGAATTCGGACAACACGATAGTCAATGGTGGGGTAATAATCAACTTTACAGTTGTTCATCTAGGGGGTACTCCCCACATAACATGGTAATAAATAATCAACCGTGGTGTGGATTAGGATCAGCACTCAGTTGACTATGGCAGCATTCGGACGACATGATAGTCAATACAACTGACAATTGTTTTCCCCCCTCAGTTGCTTATTGTGTCATCCGAATTCAGCCATTGATTAGTAGCCATGATAGTGAAATGCAACCCCCTGTTCAGTGGTGGTATGTCTGATACCAGATATTAAGGATACATGTGAGGTGGTCAATGCAATTGTGCCCTTCTTGTGAGCTTTCCTGAGACATCTGGCTGTGCAGAAAAAAATCTGATTAAATTGATGTTTGGTCAAGTCCAGCCACACAGTTCTTCCTTTTCTAATGGTTGTTTCAAAATAATTGAGTTTTTATTATGATAACAGAAAAATAAGACATCTGTATGTTGCACTTGTATCATTGTAATGATTACAACTCTGCAACATACTTGTCATATAGTATAGAAAATTAAAATAATCCACAAAATATAATTTAAGCAAGGGCTTAATAACTATAGCATAAAGATGGGTTTATTAAGCAAGATACGATCCGGACAGTAAATGCTTAGCTGCCATATATGAGTTTAACTAAGAAGCGAGATTTTATCCAAATGAAAAGAGCTCAGCTGCCTGTGAAAGTAATACGTGATTTTTAATCCAGATGAAAGGCTAAATTTTACTCTAAGAATCTTTACCTTACTTTATACTTTCTCCTGTTCAGTTCCATTCATAAGCTGCATTAGTAACACAATACCATCAGTGGAATATTTTGATTGAAGCATAGAAATGATTGTCTATCTTCCAAATATCTCTTGCATCTGTGGATTCCTTCCCTCCCTTACAGTTTCTTATCAGATGTATAAACTTGTCCACAACCAGGACGTTCCATATCTTATTCAACAACAGAGTAATAAAACTATCCTGAACTGTGATGGTAGTTTCCCACAAGGGGCGTCATAACTACAGAAATTGCCCTGAAGAATTTGCCAGTCAGATCTGCCCTTCAATCCATCATTTGAAAAGTGAATTCCCTTCACAAGTATTAATTCTCACATACCAACTTTGGCTCACCTGTCTCTCCCAGCACTGAAGGAACAAAAGTGTTGGTTGCTTCCTGGATCTTTGAACGCTTGCCACTTCTTTTTCCTGATTTGCAAACAGGTTCAGTAAAGAGAACAAGGAAGGCATCGACCCGTACGCCTTCCTTCCCTACGGAGCAGGTCCCAGGAACTGCATTGGGATGCGCTTTGCTCTGATGGTCTTGAAAGTCGTGGTGGTGGTCTTGCTGCAAAACTTTTCCTTCCGAGTCTGTAAAGAGACACTGGTAAGCTGCACTTTTTTCTTTCTGAAGCAAGCTAAACTGTTCTGGTACTGATATCTTGCTTGCACGGGTTCAAAAAAAGCCAGTGGCGAATTGGTACACTAAAAGCCAGTGGCAAACATTTAAAGATATGGGCATCATCTCTGGGTATGATCTGAAATCGGAACAGATGTTCCGATTTTTTTGGAATTCTGAACTCTGATAAGAAAGGACTAAGATGCGTATTACAAAATGATTTAAAATTGATGGAGATTAGCAATGTGCTCGCACGTTGGACGGCTATGCTCGCAGTTCAACTGCAAGTAAGTGTGCTGGTTCGGTTTCCAGGCAAAAGTGCAAAACAGACACGAGTTTATGTTCTTATGAACTGCGTCAGAGGGTATGGGGAAAGCTTTAGAGGTGAATGGACAACACTGGAGCCAATAGAGATAGATATGCATGTGTTGGGTTGTGTGTGCTTTCGAGTTGTTTCCAAAGCTGTTGATATCTGCTGAATCTTCCCTTTCACTATTATTTCTCTCTCTCTTTCTCTTAATGGCAAAGATCCCCATGGAACTATCCAGCTGAAATTGGTCTCCAGAACCACTGCTGAACCTGAGGAATAGAGAAATTGGAAACCGCGTTCCTGCTACCTCTCTCCTTCCATACCACATCGCATGGGAGTAGTTATTTGAGTGAACAGAACTGAAGACTGCGTCTGAAAGATCCCATTCAGGAATGCTGGATGTTCATATCCCCAAAGCACTATTGACTTTAATTGAATAGACTTAAACAAAGGAAGATGTTGCTTTTCTCAGAAGAGCTTCACTTCTATAATACTCTTAGCACACTCTTAATTTACTGAAGTTTACGTGGTAAGCAAAGATAGGGGAATAAGAGCTATAAATAAGTTTTTTCCCCGTGTTAATTACGTTTTATCCACTTGAGAGGACATACTGTTTATTTTTCTTTGCTGTTATTTTTCCAATACAAGAAAATCAACATACATAATAAAACAAAGGTTTCTGACATGCTAGACAGAAAGGAAAATGTCCGGATCTACAGACTCAGAACTCATTGGCCATGTTGCCTTAATCTGCAGGACAATTCATAAGTTTTATACCATTCATAGCTCTGGGTGTTGTTGTTTTTCTCTTTAGGAGTTTTCATTTCCAGCATTCCAAATTGCCACTCTTGGTACTTGGCATCTATTTCCCCTGGTGTGGAAAAGGTTATATAAATAAACACACAACTGTAGATAATGTATCCTAGTGATGTGAGGTTTGCTACTTTGACAGTGAAAAGAGTAGGGCCATCTCTTTAAAGCTCTAAATGGTTTGGGACCTAGTTACTTGAAGGACCACCTCCACCCATATCAGCTTGCCTGCACTTTAAGATCAGAAAGTAGGGCTGTGCACAGATCCGGATCCCGAATCCAGAGCAGAGCGGATCCAGATCCGTGCAGAGCCCACTCTCCCCACTCCTTCCCCCCAATTGCCCTGCTTACCTGCAGCTCGGAGGTAAATAAATGTATTATTTATTACATTTATTTACTGCCCCATAGCCAAAGCTCTCTGGGCGGTTTACAAAAATTAAAACTTTGGATATTAAAAATTGATACAAAATTTAAAACCATAAAAGCATAAACACAGACAACATACAAAAACTGTATACATTTAAAACAACTGTCAGCCAGGCCTAAATATAGTTCTGGGGTCAATTAAAAACTCAATATATGCTCAATATCACACCGAGGAGGTCAGGATCTCTTCTAGATCATCCCAGAGTGCAGGATACAGAACAATGGGCTCAAGGTTCAGGAAGCTAGATTCCAGCGGGACATCAGGAAAAAACTTCCTGACTGTTACAGCAGTATGACAATGGAACCAGTTACCTAGGGAGGTCGTGGGCTCTCTCACACTAGAGGCATTCAAGATGCAGCTGGACAACCATCTGTCAGAGACGCTGGATTCCTGCAGTGAACTGGGGGGTTGGAGTCAATGGCCTCATAGGCCCCTTCCAACTCTACTATTCTATGATTATATGATCCTATGACTGTAACTTGTCTGAGCGCATGTAGATTCCTTTATTCCTGGATGTGGATGTGGATTTTATTGTTTTAAGCCACCTTGTGAAGATGCCTGCCCTGAAAGGCAGCCATGAAATGTTTTAAATAAATAAACATGCCATGGTGAGACCAGTGGCTTAGGGGGCAAATTAGGAGGCAGATCGCATGCCCTCCCTCTCTCCTCCTGCACATCACCATCACTGTGTTTCCCCAGCTACTGCTACCAGTTCCTGCTGTGGTAATTGCAAGCTACAAGTTGACTCTCCGGAGCACCTGCCGAAAAGCGCCTGCACAGGCACTCCCTGAGCGCATCTCTCTCAGAGCAAGGGGTTACCTGTGGGATCGCCTTGACCCATACAATCCGCCCCGCATGCTTATGTCCTCTGGGAAGAATTTGCTACAGTCGGCCAAAACCAGGCTGACAACTGTTACCTAGGGGACCTTCTCTTCTGCTGCTCCCAGACTGTGGAATGGCCTGACGGAGGAGATTCGTCAACTTAATAGTCTTTTTTTACTTTAAGGAAACCATAAAAAACTATCTCTTCTGGCATTCCTACCCAGTCGAATTTTAAGAGTTTTATCTGTATTTTAATAATGTATTAATTTGATATGTTTAAATCAGTTTTATGTATTTTGTATCATTTGTATCAATGTTGTTCCCCACCTCGATCCTGAGGGAGAGGCGGGTAAGAAATAAATATATTATTATTATTATTATTATTATTATTATTATTATATTATTAATATTATTATTATTCATTGAGCTTCTCTTCATCGCAGTCACACTCCTGGCTTTTAAATCAGTGGAGGACAGGTGACTGCACAGTAAGTGAACGGAGAATCCAGCAGGCTGAATCCTGCCCGCAGCAAGCAATGTGCAGTGACTGGGGATGGAGCTGGGGCACCCCAAGGTCATTGATAAGGAAAATCGAATGTAATAATTATGTCCCTATTTTCGTCCATGAAAAGTTGGAGGGTGTGACATACCCCTTTCCTCCCAAGGAGAAGGCAACAGGTGAAGTAAATCAAGATTCATTATTTATTTATTTATTTATTTAGCAATGTAAATGGTGAATACAGCGCAGCAGAGGAAAGAAGAAGGCGTTGTATAGATAAAATATTGAGATAAAAAGTGGAGAAATCTCTTAAGCAACCCAGCAAAGCATAAGCCAAGGTTGTGGCTTTTGATAGCAAAGAACTAATGGGAAAGAACAAAGGCAATTAATTATAAGCGGCTGGGGGTTCAAGGTAATAACAGTCTAAAATGCATCAACGTAATGGTATGTGGAATGAAACAGGCGGGGGGGCACCATCTGAAATAGATCGATAGTACACAGAAACTTCATACAAAGACAAAACTCAGCTAGATATCTTACTGCCACAGTCTGTATTTTTTGCACTTGGTTGCAAGTTAGCCTATTTTTCTCTTTCTTTATTCTTGTGTGTGAGTGTATGTGTGTATGTATTTCCTGGAATGCATACCGCCTACAAGCCACTTCTAGTTTCTGTAAATAACCTCCAATTGATGTGATCAGAGGTTGGCAGGGTGGTGTCCAAACCCAATAGGTTGTTTAAGGGCTAGCTAAACACTGGGTTTTTTAGCTTCTAAACAACCCGTCAGTCCAGGTTTGGACATCACACTCTCAACCTCCAATCGCACCAATTGGGGGTTGTTTACAGAAAACGGAAGTGGATACACACACAATATACTTCCCCACATTTCATGGGTTATTTAACCCACAATATGCCAATGACATGGAAACAGCCCCTATAGGTAGATAGGCCACCCTACAACTTATTTCACAGGATAAAACAAAACTTTAAAACACAATATCATAAAAATGTCAGCAATTTACAACACAATCCTATATGTAACTATTCAGTCCTATTTAGTTCTGTAGGGCCAACTCCCAGGTAAGAAAGGAAAGATAAAACACAAAGATAAAATAAAGCATAAATCAGACATCAAGGGGTGAAATATTACGAGTATACATCAGGTTGTGAAAAAAGTGTTCACTTGGTGCAAAAGTAACATATGGAAGGCACCAGGTGAGCCTCTCTATTACACAGTCCGAGTGCCACCACAAAGAAGGACATACTAGCCACCTGCCTTGCTTCACTTGGCAAGGGGACTAGTTTAAACTGAGCAAGCTGGTTTAACAGCCACTGCCGATACCTTTATTTCTCATGTTCAGCAACAGCTCTGGGGACCAACTTCAGCCTGATGGGGTGTTTTGGGTAGCAAGAAGCCCTTACTTTCCAGTTCCATGGGAATCTTTGCCATTAACCAAAAAGAAAAAAGGGAAAAAAGGGACTGCATGGGATAAAGCAATGAAAATTCGGCAGAGATTAATAGCACTGGAAAGAGGGAGAGAGAGGGTAGTATCCAATATTAATCCAAGGCAGACTCATTGAAATGGATTCATTTAAATGGGCTTACTCTAAGTAGGATTAACTGGATACAGCCCTATACGTATGCCTATATTTTTTCACCAAACACGTGTAACTCTTCCCACACATCCTCTGATGGTCTCTAAGAGTTTATTCACGCTTCTGCCTTGCCACTGAATCAACAGGCTTACTCTCACTCGAAGTGTGAACACAGCCATTCAGGGGTGAGTACAACTTAATCTCCAGCTGTTTGAGCTCTTCTAACGAGGTGCATCTCCGTCCTCGTCCTGAGAACACCCAGAGGCTCAGGGGGCCTGTGCTTGGCGTTAGCAGATCTCAACCCAAAATGGTGCCCACGCCTTCAACCCAGGGGATCACAGGCTTTTCACCCCCAAGGCCACGTGTGACGCTGCCTTGGGAGCTGAAGGAAACATATGCCAATGAAAAAAATACTCCCTAAATAAGGGATGGGGCAGATCTCAAACACTCCCTTCTGGGGTCAGAACACTGTCTCCAACCTGAAAGTAGGGAATCCCCAGTATCCCATGGCCTCTTAAACTGCTCTCTAAATGACATAAATATTACGTGGCATGTGCAAAGCAAGCTAGAATTATGCCAGTGTTCACAACTCAACTGTGAATCATGGAACACAGTACATCTATCCAGTCTCTGAGAGCCCTAAAAATGCAGACACAATGACAAGGCCTTTTAAAAGCTCAGCTTAAGATGAGGATGGGGTGGGTGGGTTTCCTCTTCCCATATTTCAGCCTCCATCCAGCAATATTCAATGGATCCCATCCCTCCAGTTTTCCAGACCCAACAAGGGGGAAAAAAAACATGTTCAACGAACAACACACAAAAAAATTAAAGATAAGGCCATTGATATATATTCCTAATCGTATTAAAGATTGGCGAAATTCCTGGAAAATTAAAGTCTAAGATTTAGTGCTGTAGGTCAAGTTTGCCTTTACCATAAGTTCCACTGAATACTCAACTTAACTGTGGGCTCTCCTGACCAAACCAATAGAAAGGATGCCACCATTTTCTAACTGTTCAGAATGGTGACCACGCACGCACAAGGCTATTCAAGATGGCTGCACCGACGTCACCAGTCGTGCTGAATAACACCACTAGAACCCTGATGAGCTACTGGAAATTAGGGTGACTATCTCATATGGGTGAGAACTTTCGGGGAAGTTTATTGGAAGCTTTGTTTCTAATTTTTGTATTACGCTTGTCACTTCTCAGCATTCCAAACTCATTGTCATCATGCTTTCAAGATTATCTCATGATCCACAAGGAGCAGATAATTACATGTTTGCCCACACACACACACCCTGCAAATTATGTTCCTTGCGGTGCAGACGAGCTGATCCATTCTCAATTAACATGAGCGAGGGAGACCACAACAGAGACTCTCACCTGGTTGGGAAACGCCTCATCAATCTCCTCCTGCAGCCTGTGTTGAACATCTGGATGCGTGGCCAGGCAGTAAGACAGGAAGCTGAGGGAGGTGCTGGTGGTCTCACAACCAGCAAAAGTAAAGATAAAGGCCTGGGTCAAAATCTCTTTGTCAGTGAGAGCTGGAGAAGCACAGAACAGAAATGAGGAAAGAAATCTCAGCTGTAACATCAACACTATAAAGAAGCAGCCTGCAATAATCAGGGTATATGCTACAGAGGCTACAATGTACATCTTAAAATCATGTGAGGCCTGCAGCATGCAGTAATTCATTTGGGTACTGCACAATGCTTTTAAATATCCCAACAGTTAAAGCAGAGAGAAGCCGGCTGCTTTTGTGCTTGAAGTTCTTCCCATGAGTAGGTATGGAACGGCAATTTCTTGGATGCTGTATTGAATCTGAAATGGCATTCCTACCCATAATATAGCTGAGGAGGCCTTCTGTTCTACAGTCCCTTTGCTTCTGCACAATCCAGTGAAGTTTACCTTGAGCTCACCTACCCAGAGCAATATCTCCAGCAACCTCTGTTCTCCAGTAGCATCAATATATTTACCTTTATATGAACTTGTCTCGGAGGTATCACTTGAAATTTGGGAGTCCACCATTAGCTGCAGAAAGTCAACCCAGTTCTGTGGGAAAACAGAGCCACAGAAGCTGTGGTTAGCTGAGGAGAATGGTCAAATTTATTTTATTTATTTATTTGTTATTGTTTTAAATGCATGTCCAGTTGCCCACGCAGCCCAGTGAGGCAGCCATGAAGGCAGCTCAGTAGGGTTTAGGCTTGTTGACCTTTCTTCTCAAAGCAACGGTCACATACATCCTTGACCACCGACTCATAAAAGTGGAAGCGAACGCAGAATGAGCCAGACTGACCGTGTGGTTATTCTTTTGCCGGCCCTTTGTGATTTTCTTGACATCAGTGAAAAAGTCGATGAAGTTGGTAGGTGACAGGGCGATCCTTAGCTTATTCACTGGCTTTGTGAAGAATGGAAAGATGACTGGAGAAAAGAGGTCTTTTATGAGAATGCAACAAATCTGCAAGCCAGTAAGAAAAGCCAGCCATGGAATTCTAAATAGCCCTTTATAAGTGACAGGATCCTGGTCAGACAGCGCACCCATGGTTCAGGACAACTGTTGCAAAACACTTATTTTGTGTGGCTGCAAATGAAAGTATAAGGTTATTTAAATAATATGTAGAAATTATGGGTTGGATCCAGACTTGCCCGTATGACAGCATGTTATATGCATTTGGTCCGTTTCCTTAAGTCTCTTTAAAGACTACACATACAGACACAGATCAATATATCTATATGTATATATTTGTGTGTTTGTGTGCATATAGAGAGAGAGAGAGAGAAAGGAAGGGAGGGAGGGAGGGAGGGAGGAAATATAGAACTCTAACTTTTTCCTTGTATTGTCTTGTTTCATTGATGTGTCAGTTTTCTACATACAGCCTTTGTTTGTTTTGTCTGGGAAGCATTCAATCCTATCTTCATCCACCCCAGAGTGGTACAGCCTAGGACGGACTCTACTGCATGAAAGGACTGTGCCATGTGATTTTTCTGGATGTGTAGCTCAAGAGCTAGAACTTTCAATGCAGGTACTAAACACGGAGACACAATCTGGCAGCACATCTTGGCCAGAGCTCCCGGTAATTAACTTTTCTGTAATTTGTTTCCACTGGCTACGACCCATCAGCCCCACTGAAATTACTCACTCTTTCATGTCTATGGATTCATCACATTCCACTTTCTTCTGTACATTCTTCACCAACATTTCCTCATAATGGTTGATTATTGGGAACATCTGAAAGGAGGACCAAAGCTCAAGATATTACAGATACCTTTCCATCCATTCAGTGGAGTGATGATCGACAAGAAACTTGGAATGGCCACATTATCAACTTATCCAGCCTTGAGGAAACACAGTTACGTCTCTTCAGACATGACTGAGAAGGAACTGGAGTTTCTTTCTTCTATGGGACCACTCTCAATTTTGTCTAAGATGGACTTGTTATCACTTAATATGGCTCAATCACCATTTTAGTGGGGATAATCAGAGTAACTGGATAATTTAGAGTATCTCAAAGTGGGTAAAGGAGTGTACAACCATCATTTAAGGGCAGCATTATATCCAACATCCAAGTTTCATGCCTTACCTCCTTCAGTCTTCCACTAGTGAAGGTGGGAGATAGAATGGTACAAATCCTCTTTCACTGTTCATCCTTAGCTATTACTACTGAGGTGTCCAGCTCTCTGCTCAAAACAAAGTCCTACATAGTCCAACATATCAATAAAACCAAACCAGAAGTTAATGGCTAAAATTCTCAATCTTTCTATTTATTTATTACATTTCTTTACCGCCCAATAGTCAAAGCTCTCTGGGCGGCTCACAGCAATTAAATACAATATAAAATTTAAAAGCTTAAAACTACAATATAAAAGTACAAACCATAATAAAACCCAGTGCCAATGTGGAGATTCAAAATCCAATAATAGTTTTAAAACAACAGAGCGAAAAACTAAAAAAAGGTTTCCACCTGGCACTGGAAAGAGTACAATGTGGGTGCCCATCCACCCGGATTTGCCCGGACATGTCAGGGAAATGGTGGGCAAATCCAAATCTGGGGGAAAATCCTGTTTTCGGGGGGCAAATCCAGATTTTTGTTTTTGTTTTGGGCACTTCCTGAAACAGGCCTACTGTAGCTTGCTCTCTGCAAATCTGGGGTCCTAGTGCATTGTTGCCATGGCGACGAGGCATTAGGAATCCAGATTTGCCTCAGAAGGCCTGCTTTGGCAGTGATTGGCCTGGCCTGGGCTTGGAGCCGCAGCCTGGCCTAGTGCAGCGGCCCACTAGGCGCGGCAGAAGGGTAGCTGGCCAGCAGAATGCAGAGCAATTCCGGCCATGTTGGTGGGCACCCCCCCTTGGGGCCGGCCATGTTGGTGGGCACGCCCCCTTGGGGCTGGCCATGTTGGTGGGCATGCCCCATTGGGGGCGGTCATGTTGTCCTCCTTTTTGGTTTCCAAAATATGGTCACTCTAATCAATGTAGGCACCAGGTGAGCCTCTCTGTGGAGTTCATTCCACAACCAGAGTGTCACAGCAGAAAAGGCCCTCTTCCTTGTAGACACCTGCCTCATGTCTTTTGTCAGGAGCAGGATCTACACTGCTGCTTTAAAACGTTTTATAACAGTAGTGACAACTGTTGGGGCCCAGGACACACTCCATAGACAGTTTTCAAAACATTTTTAAAGTGTCATATCTTGCTTGGTGTAGATCTGGCTAGGGTCTCATGGAGAAGGGTCACTGAAGATGATCTTCGGTAGCCACCCGCCTCACTTCCTTGTTAGGGACTCCTGGAGAAGGACTGCTGAAGATGATCTTAGGGTCTGGGCAGGTATATATGGGAGGAAATGCGCCTTCAGATAACCTGTCCCCAATGTAGTCCTTTTTTATGCAGGTCCAACCATGGGCAAGTTCACCACCTGTTTGATCTTCCTCATAAAAACACTAAGCTCTCATAATTCCAGAACATTCCATTGTCTCAGAGAAAGCTCCCTAGTGGATACATACCTGGCGATTGGTGAAATTAGTGTAGAATTCTTTAACCAGGATGGCTTTAATGATGGCAGGATCCAGGATGGCCAAGACTGGCTTTTGACCATCAAAAATCCTAGTTGCCAAAAACAAGAAGAATCTGAATAAGACTTCCAGTAGTTATGGGTTTACCTCCGGTGGTTATGGCTTTACCCCCTGCTCCTCCCACAACCGGCAAAACCCAGAAAAAAGTATGACAATGCTCAACCACGGCAGAACAAACCATACCAAATATATCATGCACATCTGCTCAACATGTATTATTTATACAGGGTGCAGAATTTTGATTGCTGGAGTCACAAAAATGGCCATTTTTCCTGTAGTCTCCTCAGCCTCTTCCCTCTCACATATCAGTCGCTCCGTTCCCTCTGAATCTCCTCTGAACCTCCCTGTCCCCCAATCACCTCAGAAAATCCTCTCAGGGCCAAACCAGACATGACTTCAAATGTCTGTCTAGCAGCTAAGACTTTTCACTCCATATTTACTCTGAAGTAGGTGCAGGGCCCCCAAAAGAGACCCCAATATGGGATGGGTGGCTTAGGAGACTTTTAAGATTGGCATCAGGGGCCAAGGCCGTACTCTAGAGTAAAAATGAAAATGCAAATAATGTTTGTTTTGACCCTCAAGGAGAATCCCTTCAAATCCCTTACAGGTGATCCCCCAGTCTGAAAAAGGCTGTATTCCAGGCATCCCTCACAAGGCTACACTTTACTGAGTCATTGAGTTTTACCACTTTATTTTCTCCCTATCAGGCATCAATTAAAAGGCACCAGAGACACACTGGCGATCATAGCCCAAATGCTGTGCAACTTGGACAGAGCCATATCTGCTCCCGGGGTCCTCTGGAAGATAAAGGAAAGTTTATACTGAAGCTTAGGCATCGTTGGTGTCGAAAGAATGATCAAGTTATAAGCATTTCAATAACTCAGAGACTAATACTGATTTCATTTATTAATGGATACCTGCAACAGTTCTCCTATAATGTGGAACCAGCATTATAGTTTTCTACCCACGTGTTGCTAGCTGGAAAGCAGCCACTTTCTTGTTTAGTTATATTAAGCGTTTCAGATAAACCTTTACCATAATGAACTTTGTTCCATCAGCAGTTACTTGCAATCTGTTTTGTTTTGTTTAATTTAGCATCATATAGCCATAATCCAGCATTCTTATGTGGCTGTCCTTCCTTATCTTGACCTATAGCCCAAAATTCAGCCTCTTTGTGTGATATCCTGTATTGTTGTAAACTTTCCCTTAGTACAGCATGATCAGTTCTTCTTATGCTGATTCTAATGTTTCCAGTTTTCTGTATAAAGAGTGTACCCGGTATCCTAAATTCAGTCAAAACCCTTTTCTGAGTCAGAACACAGCTGTTCATTTCCAATAAAGCCATATTGAAGAGAATGATTATTGTAAGTATTATTTTATGTTTTATAGGTCAGCTATTGGACTCCACCAATTCTGGTTGCTAAGTGGGACATTAGGCCACATCCAAACTCATATTTTATTAAAGTTAAATCATCTTCTATCCCCTAAAATTATTACATCCATACCTAAGAAGTCTTTGAACCTTTTTTGGGCCTCCTAAAATAAGGAGCCCCTCTGGCTTGAGATCTCTTTATCATAAGGGAGATTCTCAAGGTTCCCATAGACATTTGGGGTCCCTTTGTCATAAAGGGGACTCCCAGAATTTACATACACAATTTCCCACGACAATTGGGATATATTATTTATTTACAACAGGTTTCAGAGTGGCGAACAACAAGAAATAAAATAGTACAAAGATAAAAAGAATAAAAGACCATACTAAAAAGATTGTGGCAGGTATCTACAGTAAAGTTCCAAGTTAAACTCATTTAATAGTTTAATAGGTATTCCCTTTCACCAAGTTTATGAATTATATAATGTGTGTGTGTGTGTGTGTGTATGAAAGATGGATTTGCAGTAGAATAATTTCAAAGTATAATCAGAGCTAAATGTTTTGGCTTCCGCCCTCATCAGTAGCTGTGATGTCAAATAGGTACCAGGTATCAAGAGTGGCAATTTGGAATACTGGAAATGAAAAGTCCTAAAGAGGAAAAACACACACACACACACACACAGAGCTATGAGTGGTATAAAATTTATGAATTATCCTCCAGATTAAGGCAACATGGATTAAGAGTTCTGAGACTGTAGATCTGGACGTTTTCCTTTCTGTCTAGCATGTCAGTATCCTTCGTTTTATTATGTATGTTGATTTTCATGTATTGGAAAAAGAGCTGCATAAAATAATAATTAGTATGTCCTCCCAAGTGGATAAAACGTAATTAACACGGGGAAAAAACTTATTTATAGCTCTTATTCCCCTATCTTTGCTTACCACGTAAACTTCAGTAAATTAAGAGTGTGCTAAGAGTATTATAGAAGTGAAGCTCTTCTGAGAAAAGCTACATCTTCCTTTGTTTAAGTCTATTCAATTAAGGTCAATAGTGCTTTGGGGATATGAGCATCCAGCATTCCTGAATGGGATCTTTCAGACGCAGTCTTCAGTTCTGTTCACTCAAATAACTACTCCCATGCGATGTGGTATGGAAGGAGAGAGGTAGCAGGAACGCGGTTTCCAATTTCTCTATTCCTCAGGTTCAGCAATGGTTCTGGAGACCAACTTCAGCTGGATAGGCTTTTTGGGTTGCATGAAGCCTTTGGTGTCAAGTTCCATGGGGATCTTTGCCATTAAGAGAAAGAGAGAGAGAGAAAAAATGGTGAAAGGGAAGATTCAGCAGATATCAACAGCTTTGGAAACAACTCGAAAGCACACACAACACAACACATGCATATCCATCTTCATTGGCTCTGGTGTTGTCCATTCACCACTAAAGCTTTCCTCATACCCTCTGACGCAGTTCACAAGGACATAAACTTGTGTCTGCTTTGCACTTTTGCCTGGAAACCGAACCAGCACGCTTACTTGCAGTTGAAGTGTGAGCATAGCCGTCCAATGTGCGAGCACATTGCTTAATCTCCATCACTTTTAAGTCATTTCCTAAGACGCATCTCAGTCCTTTCTTATCAGAGTTCAGAATTCCAAAGAAATCAGGACATCTGTCCCAATTTCAGATCATACTCAGAGATAATGCCCAGATCTTTCAATATTGAGAGGGGCTGCATTTTTTCGCCATTGCCCTCTTCACCCACTCTCCTCTCCCATGGCCAGGAGGATTCTACTTTTGCTCCACAACAAATGGGGGCAGGAATGACGGTACAGTGTGAGAATAAGATGTATGTGTAAGATTGGAATTTGCCACTGGCTTTTAGTGAATGAACCCATGCAAACAATTTAGCACTACTAGAACAGTTTAGCTTGCTTTAGAAAGAAAAAAAAAGTGCAGTTTACCAGTGTCTCTTTGCAGACTTTGAAGGAAAAGTTTTGCAGCAAGACCACCACCACGACTTTCAAGACCACGAGAGCAAAGCGCATCCCAATGCAGTTCCTGGGACCTGCTCCGAAGGGAAGGAAGACGTACGGGTCGATGCCTTCCTTGTTCTCTTTACTGAACCTGTTTGCAAATCAGGAAAAAGAAGTGGCAAGCGTTCAAAGATACGGGAAGCAACCGACACTTTTGTTCCTTCAATGCTGGGAGAGATAGGTGAGCCAAAGTTCGTATGTGAGAATTAATACTCGTGAAGGGAATTCACTTTTCAAATGATGGATCGAAGGGCAGATCTGAGTGGCATGTTCTTCAGGGCAATTTCTGTAGTTATGATGCCCCTTGTGGGAAACTACCATCACAGTTCAGGAGAGTTTTATTACTCTGTTGTTGAATAAGACATGGAACGTCCTGGTTGTGGACAAGTTTACACATCTGATAAGAAACTGTAAGGGAGGGAAGGACTCCACAGATTCAAGAGACATTTGGAAGATAGACAATTATTCCTACACTTCAATCAAAATATTCCACTGATGGTAATGTGTTATTAATACATCTTATTAATGGAACTGAAGAGGAGAAAGTATGAAGTAAGGTAAAGATTCTTAGAGTACAATTAAGACTTTCATCTGGATTAAAACTCACTTATTAGTTACTTTCACAGGCAGCTGAGCTCTTTTGATTTGGATAAAATTTCGCTTCCTAGTTAAATATAT
This sequence comes from Anniella stebbinsi, assembly GCA_029215795.1. Lineage (NCBI taxonomy): Eukaryota > Metazoa > Chordata > Lepidosauria > Squamata > Anniellidae > Anniella > Anniella stebbinsi. The sequence continues at coordinate 56,852,715 of JARDYH010000007.1, forward strand.
GGCAGCTAAGCATTTACGGTACAGATTGTATCGTGCTTATTTAACCCATCTTTATGCTACAGTTAATTCCTTGCTTAAATTATATTTTGTGGATTATTTTAATTTTCTATACTATATGACAATTCTGTTGGAGATATCTAATCATGACAATGATACAAGTGCAACATAAAGATGTCTTATTTTTCTGTTATCATAATAAAAACTCAATTATTTTGAAACAACTATTAAAAAAAGGAAGAACAGTGTTGCTGGATTGACTTGGGAGAACTTGCTGATGGTTCCCAATGATTCTTGATCCAAATCGCACAAGGTCCTCCTATGGGTAACGTCCATTCCAGCCTGTTTTTTCAGGCTTTGAACAGACAAATGGCATTTGAACAGGGGATCTTTTCTAACCAAAAACCTGGAAGATTAAATTTAATTTTCTGCATGCTTCTTTGCCTTTTCCGCTGTGTCTCTATGTGGCTTGGTGCCAGTTGATTCATGGGTCTTCTGTTAACAGCGGGACATAAAATCAAGCCAATGTTTCAGCTGCTAAAGCCAGTTTAGGTGAAATTTTCTCCTATACTGTTAATGAAGCTCCAGGAACAGTTTACGGATGTAGATCATAAAAAGACCTTACATGGCGTCGCAGACATTAGGTGTCAAACAATGATAAATGCATTATTGTGGTGTTAATGACCATCATACTTGCTCTCTGTTTTCTTTCTGTTGCTAAATGTTTTTTTCATTGGTTTCAAGAGGAGGAGGTCTATCCTCCTTGCAACGTACCTCTCGGGCCTGAACTCTTCTGGTTCCGGATAATATTCTGGGTCACGATGTAGGACAAAAGCAGGGATTATGGTCACGGTTCCTTTTGGGATCGTCACTCCATTCATCTCCACGGTGTTTTTGGCAACCCTTTCGATACGGCCTCCTGGAGGGTAGAGCCGAAGGGTTTCGTTCACCACCATGTCAAGATATTCCATCTGAAGGATGGCTTCGTAGGTGGGAGAGGCCTGCCAAGGAGAAAAAATAAGTTGTTGTGCATGGGAGGCAATCTAGAACTACTATTGGACCATATTCAGAATTGAACTGAATGACATTTCATTGTATAGGAATCATGAATTTCCTGAGATTTCTAAAAGAATCTCAGAAAGCCTTAAACAGGAAGGCATGGTTTGTTAAAGGATCAGATTTAAACTACAAGAGTAGGACCCAGTTTCTATTCAGCAATATTCTATGAATTTTATCCCTTCAATTTTCCAGGTCTCAGAGAAAAACAAGCCATCTCTCTCTCTCACACACACACACAAACACACACACATGCACGTAGGAACCACTACCATCATGCTTTCAAGATTATCTCATTAGCCATAAGGACTAGGTAATTGCCTTTTTATCCCCTGCAAATTATGTCCCTTGCGGTGCAGATCAGCTGATCCATTCTCAATGAACATGAGCCAAGGAAAGCATAACTGAGACTCTTACCTGGTTGGGAAGTGCCTCATCTATTTCCTCCTGCAGCCGCAGCTGAGCATCTGGATGTGTGGCGAGGCAGTAAGACAGGAAGCTGAGGGCACTACTGGTGGTCTCATAACCAGCAAAAATAAAGACAATGGCCTGTGCCAAAATCTCTTTGTCAGTGAGAGCTGGAGAAGCACAGAACAGAAATGAGTAAGGATAATACAGCTGTATATCAACTTTTTGAAGCAGCAGCCAATAATCATCATCAGGGTGGAACTAGGATGTGAAGGCCCAGAAAAAACCCAGAAAAATTAGGACAAAAACCCAGTTTTTTCTCTTCCCCCCCCCCCCCCCAAATTTCCATTTTTTTCCTCATTCTTTTCAGGAAAAAACAGATTTTTTTGGAAAAAAGGAAAAAACTTTTTTTCCTGTATTTCTTCCTGTTTTTTTCCGGGCCTTCACATCTCTAGGTGGGACTAGGTAGTTCACTCTGTATGCTATAGTATACATCTCAAAATCATTGGTTTGCACTATGGTGTGATTTATTGAGGAACTCCCAACATGGACAGCTTTGAACAACCCTGTCTCATCTCATGAAAAAGAGCACCAGCCCTATTTCTAACTAAAAGGAGATGTAAAATATCAAAAACTAGGCCAACAGGACGGGCATATTAACCAGGTTATGAAAGTGCATGAGCGCACATGCCCCAAATCCAGGAGTGTCATTTCAGGGAATGCGCGTGGTGGTCTTTTACGGCCACCACCTCACTGCGCATGGTACTTTGTTAAAAATATTATGCACATTTCTAAAGCAAAATCTATGAAACATCTCCCGCTGCTCCCAGAAAACCTATACATCAGGATAACCCACTAGCTCTATACAATGAGCAAATAACAGTGCAATCCTACACATGTCCACTCAATGGAACTTACTCCCAAGTAAATGTTAAAGGATTGCAGCCTAAATTGGCCTAAGCATTGAGTAAGGATGCCAAAATGGGCAAATCTCTACCCTTAAAAAACAGGAGGGAGAAAGGGAAGATGGAACTGTTATATACATATTGCTATAGTTATTATTAGGTATAAACATGCTCTCAAAATACGCAGCCTTTTTGCAATTATAAAATTGAATATATATCAAGTGGCCCAAAAGTAGGTATACAGTATACTCTTCCCAACTGTCATTCTGACTCCACCCATCAACATTCTAAACAACTGTATACTTACTTTTGTGCCACCCGGTATATATAAGAGAAGTACTTTAAAACTTGGTGAGAACCTTTCTTCTTGCCCCTGGTAACACATTTTCAAAAATGTATTTATTACATAGATATCTTGCTTCTCAACTATCATTTCCTCAAAGCAGCCTATGCAATTTCAAAATACTTTTTTTTTTACTACTTCTTACATTCCACCATCACCATCCCTCAATTGCAATGTCTTAGTGCTCACTATATGTTAGTGTTCAATGTTTTATTACTATCCCTTCTCCACCATTTTGTAACTACAGTTACAATTAGATTAGACTTCTAGAGGAGTCCCCATCCTTTTTAGGCCAGTAAACACATTTGGAATTTTGAGAGACTGCCATGGCTAGGCTGACCAGATAAAATCCAGGTCAGGGCTCCTGTAACTTTAACAGTTGTAGAGAGAAGGGAATTTCAGCCAGTGTCATTTGTATGCAATTAGTTCCTGGTGAAATTCCCTCTACATCACAACAGTTAAAGTTGCAGGAGCCCTGCCTTCTTTTGTATATGGTCACTCTAGTATAGTGCCTGCACCTTTAACCCCAACACACAGAAAAGAATCCAAACCAAGGCAAGACACACACCACATCAAAGCAAAGAAAGAAAGTCCCAAAGCATTGTCCTCTCAGCTCCAAAGCACTATCCCCAAAGCGTCAAGATTTGTTGACATGGCCTTTGGCAGCTACCCAAAAGTCACTGTCCTCTTATGCTGCAGACCTATTTCAAATATCCCAGCAGCCAAAGCAGGGAGAAGCCAGGCGCACTTATGCTTAAAGTGTCTTCATTAATAGGTATGGAATGGCAATTGCCTAGATGCTGTGTTGAAGCCAGAAATGGCATTCGACCCAAAACTCAGCTCAGCTTGGACTTCTGTTCTGCAGTTCCTTTGCTTCTGCACAATCCATTGTTTGTTTGTTTTTACCCTGAGCTTTCCGCCCAAAGCAATATCCCCAAGCAGCCTCTGTTCAAAGGATGGAATCTATACATTTACCTTTATATGAATTCAGCTCGTCAGAGATTTCACCAGAACTCTGGGAGTCCACCATTAGCTGCAGAAAGTCAACCCGATTCTGCAAGGAAACAGACACAGATGCTGCGGTCATGAGGAGAGAACGGTCAAACGCATGTCCAGTTGTCCAACAAAGTGTCCAAGAATCAAGAGTCAGCTCTGTAGGGTAGCTTCTCTTGGTGCAGAATATTTATTTTATTGATGTATATTTTGTGATATTTATATACCACTAAATATAATAAAATACCTAAGCGGTTCACATATAAGTATTAAGATCACATTAGAATACAGTATTAAAAACACAACATTAAAAAAAAAATCCAATTACAGTAAAAGCAATACAAGGGACAGTAAAATGGAGTGGCATGATTAATTTAATTACAGCCCAGGTAAACAAGTGTATTTTCAGGAGGCGTTTGAAAGGTGCCACCTTTTTGGCCTCCCGTTTTGAAAGCAGCAGTCACACAAAGTCCACACCATGGACGGATTCACAAAAAGTGGGAGAGACCACGGAACGTGCCAGACTGACCGTGTGATCGTTCTTTTGCCGGTCCTGCTTGATTTTTTTGACAACATCAGTGAAGTAATTGATGAAGGAGCTAGGCATCAGGGTGAAGTTCATTTTATCCAGCAGCGGCCTGATGAATGGGAAGATGACTGGAAAATTGAAGAGTAAAGGGGTACACTTTGAGAGGATGCAACAAAACTGTAACCCTGTAAGAAAACCTAATTTTGACATCTCAGTCAACACTTTCTGTGGGACAGGGATCTGGTAGGACAGCATGCCCATCACGGGGCAGGATTTCAGTTACCAAACACATTTTCAGTAGAGACACATGCTTTAATTGGCAGATCATTCAGGCCACAGTCCAATATCCTGACGAGACAACGTGGTGTAATGCAGGAGTCTCCAACACAGCGGTCGTGGGTGCCACAGCACCCACATGCACCCCCAATGGCACCTACTAAGCTCTCCACTCCCTGCCCCCTTCAAGAACACATTTTTAAAGAAAAATCTTGGAAAATGTTAATCTAGGGTGATCAGATAAAATCCAGGTCAGGGCTCATGTAACTTTAACAGTTGTAGAGAAAAGGGAATTTTGTATGCAATTAGTTCCTAGGGATATTCCCTCTTCATCACAACAATTAAAGTTGCAGGGGCCCTGCCTTCTTTTGTATATGGTCACTCCAGTATAGTGCCTGCACCTTTAACTGTTGTGATGAAGAGGGAATTTCACCAGGAACTAATTGCATACAAATGACACTGGCTGAAATTCCCTTTTCTCTACAACTGTTAAAGTTACATGAGCCCTGACCTGGATTTTATCTGGCCAGCCTACATTAGTCTTCTTTCTCTCCCTTTCTAGCCTCTAGCCTTGCTCTTTCTCTACCTCTTTACCTTGCTGTTTCCTCCTCCCTCCTGGCCACTAGCCTCACTACTCCTTCCCGCTCCTGTTTAGCTCATTTCTTCTTACTAACCAGGCACTACGGTGTTTAAACCAAGGTTATGTGGCCACCATGGTTAGTAATAGTTCACACGACACACTAAGAGCCTATCTACACTACTGCTTTAAAATGGTTTATAATAGGCTGACCAGATAAAATCCAGGTCAGGGCTCAAGTAACTTTAACAGTTGTAGAGAAAAGGGAATTTCAGCCAGTGTCATTTATATGCAATTAGTTCCTGGTGATATTCCCTCTTCATCACAACAATTAAAGTTGCAGGCACTATACTAGAGTGACCATATACAAAAGAAGGCAGGGCCCCTGCAACTTTAACTGTTGTGATGAAGAGGGAATTTCATCAGGAACTAATTGCATACAAATGACACTGGCTGAAATTCCCTTTTCTTTACAACTGTTAAAGTTTCATGAGCCCTGACCTGGATTTTATCTGGTCACCCTAGTTTATAACAGTTTAAACCAGTTAATATTAACAGGTTTAAAACTGTTATAAACTGTTTTACAGAAGTAGTGTAGACAGGCTCTCTGTTATGGTTCATGTGACACGCTAAGCCACAATGTTTAACTCAACACGTTTAACCGTCATGGTTCAGTGTGTTGTCTGAATAGGGCCATTGCCATAAAGTAGTACAACTGCACAAGTGCAATTACGCCACTCATTTGCGGTTCAAGTTAGAACACATCTGGAAATATCCATTCTTCATCCTGGGCAAAAGGGCGGGGGTGGAGGAAAAGAAGACAGATTTGCCTTGAAGGTTTCTGAGGACCAATGATGACCATGAATGGAATGGCAAGAGCAGGACAGATTAATTTGCAAAAGGAGCTTACCTCATCACCTACAAATCAGCCCCTCCCTACAATTTCTGTTTGATAAGGGATCGAAATGTGTTAGCATATATAAAGGCCTCATACCAAGCAGGATTATCACTGGATGTAAGAAGCTGAACTTGAGTAATTTCTTGATGTGCGCGACGAATGGATCGTTGGGGTTGTTTATGGAGTCTACATTGACGCTGAACGAAGTGCTGGCCATCACGTCCATACTGTAGGCCCCAAAGATGCTGAGAAGAGGGGAAGAAGACACAATCGAATCAAACGTTGAAGGGGTTGTATAGCATATAGTGTTTTTCCAGAGAAGGCACATAATGGGAACAAGCAACTTATGATTCCCTCAGACAGTGTGAACTCAGCTATATGTTCAGCAAAACCATGTGGTACAGGCCTTCCTGGACTGTGGGAAAGTTGAAAGGACTAGCTCAAACATGCAATAATATGTTGCAGGTGAAAACTCCTCATTTATCTGACATGTTAGAAGCTGGTGTGACATCAGAAAGCTATGAATTTAGTTTTTAAATGCTTCAAAAATTGGTACAAAGCAATCATACATAATTAACTTGCTTCTTTTCTGTTTGCTACATGCCATTATCATTTTAAAAGCAATGTACTTCTATCATTTCATAATAAAAGTGAGCTATTTATATCATATTGAGAAATCATATATTTTAAATTTCAAAACACATATAATTACAAAATCAAATAAAGTAAACAATAATATTCCTTGTTTATTGTATCCTTCTCTTAAGACTGAATAGCATATGTATTCCCTCAATTTTTAAAAAACAATTAAAAGCTCATTTAAAGATCACACACATCTAAAATACAGATTGTATGTTATCTTCACATTTTCCTTGAATTCTTCTTGTTTCTCCGATGTGCTTATTTCCTACATTCAGAAATGTATTTATTGTTTTATATAGGGAAGTATAAACTCACCTGCAGTCTGAAATGCCATGTCCCTGAAAGGACTCTACCACATGATTTTGCTAAATGTGTAGTTCAATGCAGATACCAAACAGAGGGAGACAAAATGGCAACACATCTTCCCCAGAGTTCACTCATGAACTTTCCTGTAATTTGTTTTCATTGTAACACAGACTACTACCCATCAGCCCTCTTGGAATTACTCACGCTTTCATGTCTACGGTTTCATCGTTTTCCACTTTCTTCTGAATGTTTTTCACCAATATGTCTCCATAACGGTTGATGATTGGGAACATCTGAAATGAAGACCAAAGCTCAAGATACTGCAGTCGCTTTGGACATCCATTAAATGGAGTCATGATGGACAAGGTATTTCGAGTAGCCGTTTGCAATCTGCTTCACATTGTCAAGTAACCTACCCTCGAGAAAACACTGGTACATCACTTCACACATGATGGACAAGGAACTGGAATAACTTTCTTCTATGGGTATATCCTCAAACTCACTTGAGATGCATTTGCTTTGTTTGGCATTTAACTCTTGCCACCAGTTTTGGGTGGATCATCCAAATAGCTCAAGCTGAGTAAAGGTGGGCATTTCCCATCTTCCAGTCGCTTTCCACCTTTTTAGGCTTACCCTTAACACAAACATATACTTTGTGACCCACTTCTTAGGTTTTTACCATATATTATTATGGTAGTAGCGATGCTATAGAAACCCAACCTTAGGTCAGGCTGCAACCCAGTAGTGGTTGATTTGAAAGAGGGGTGGACCATAGCCAGCCCTCCACCCCTCCAGTGAAGCCCTTGTTTCACTCTATTTTATTTATCTTACCTCAGAAAAAGGAGGGGGAAAGTCATGCTTCGCCACCAAAATTCAGCAGCAAACTGTTATGGAGGCTTAAAATGGACATGGAGAGCTGGTTTCTGCAAAAGCCGAATCCGATGAGCATCCAAAGTAGGTCACAAAAGAGGGAAACAGTTTCTCCGAATGCAAGCATAATTTTTATTATCTAGAAGCTCAATGCGTTTTGGTCTATAGTTTATTTTGAGGCCTTCTTCAAAGGGTACAGAGAAAGATCTGCAGGGTTTCTCACAGCAAAAAGATTGTCTCCTGTATCAATCTGCTGGCAACTGGTGAGAACAGGGTAAAAGCAGCAGCAATTATACAGTATCACTTTCAATACTGACAGACTTCATAACTTACCTCCTTCAATCTCCCACTCGTGAAGGCGGGAGACAGGACAGTGCGTATCCTCTTCCATTGTTCATCCTCCACCATGGTTATTGATGAGTTCAGGTCTCCATTCAAACCAATGTTCTAAGTAGTCCATGACATACAGGAAAAAAAATAATGGTGTTGAGTTGCAGG